>JALAZF010000124.1:7875000-10275000 GCA_022829125.1 Lathyrus tuberosus | reverse complement strand
ATCCAGTTTGAAGACATTGTTTCGTGGCTGATGGTGGCTTTTGTTCTCTCTCGTGAGGTTCCCATAGTTTTTCAAAAGGTTGTATTCTCCATCTTTATGGTATTATTGTGACAATTTTTCGTGGAATTGGTTTAATTTTTTAACTGCCTATAATCTCGTAATTTTGAACATCTCATACATTGATACATGCCTTGACAATTTTTTTAAAGCTAAATGAAATAAAACTAAATCGGAAGAATGTAGCTCTTGGATTTCTACAACTTCCTATTATGCTAATTGAAATCCACATCCCGTATGTGCAAAGCTCAAATATATATCATCTTTATTGTTTATAATTGAAAGTTAAGTGAAATTTGATATAACAGGTCATAGTATACTTCTTGTCAGAAATGAACTTGATGACTCATGTTGTCTTATAATGTACTAACGCACATTGTGTTGCTTAACAATCCTTTTTTATGGTGTGCAAGTCCATGTCGTGTTGCTCAATAATCCCGACTCTTATCTTTTTGATCTCTTTCTTGGTTTTACTCTTACTTTATCACTTGCTCTTTCACAGTTTATAATCTTGGTTTTGGTAATGATATTGCAACAGGTGTCAAAATTACTCGGTGTGATATTCCTAGTTTCTTCCTCGAGTGAACAATTTTCAGTTCCATCTTTTGGCAAAATTTTAAATGAAAGTTAGTGGTCTTCGTACTTCCATCAGGCTTCAATTGGAACTCATCTTGCCAATGAGTTTCTTTTACACTTGATTGGGCGATGCAAGGTACAGTCTCTTGTTGATGTTGTCTTAATGTTTATCAATATTGTGTCAATTGTATAAATGCTAACTTGCTTATATAGACTATGCTGTAACTAACATGCCTGATTAATGGGCCGAATACAATGATTAACATAATCACAAAGTATATATCTATTTAAACGAATGAGTATCTTTCATTCCTAGCTTGCAAATAGTTTAATTGAAGAGTTTTGTTGCCAAGCCCTTTGCTAACACTTCTTCTAGTTGATGCCCAGAAAGATTGTAGATTGTAATAATCAAGTCACAATTGATGAAGTGTCGGTCTATTTTAGGACCTTTATGTTGAACATGATTATGAGCAATACTAATACCCAATTTATCATCACAAAACAACTTCATAGGACCTTCATAGTGTATCTTCAAGAAACTTAGTACAATATTCTCCGTTGGATTATTTTATGTGATAATATTCATGTGATAATAACAAGAAACTTAGCACCTTAAGCCCAAGGGATAACACAAGTTGAACAACACAATACACGTAGTCGTGTTGTAACACAGCATTTATTTCATTGTTGCTTGTTAATTAATGGAAAATATTAGGGCTGTGGGTATCAATATGGCTATTTTTCAACTTTTGGATGGTACATATGACAAGTATTTGCCCAGCTCTTCAGTAACAAATATAAAGGCATTTATTATATGCTTCATATTTTGTTTTGTTCTCTTCATTAATCACTTGTAAAACAAAACATGTAACACGTGTTTTACTTTGTCTTTCCTTCATGTTTTAGAAAATCAAATGTATCCTTGGTGGGATAAGGCTTTGATAAAACATTAAGGCATAATTTGATCCATGTAACTGGCCCCATTTAATGGGATAAGGCTTGGTTGTTGTTGTAAATGTAACATTGGATTTCTTACTTTTTGTTCAATGTTGTATGCTGCATTAATGATATATTTCTCTATCCTACATGACGGTGACTATAAAATAAAAATTGTCCCTTTCAATTTTCAATTATTAATAAGTTTCAATTTCAGGGTTCATCGGAAGGTAACAATTGTTCTTATTGCATATAATAATGCAATATATCAATTCAAACACAATCTGAAGCAATACTATGTTGTATGTGTTTCTCCGTGTTGCAGGGTTGCTCTTGATTCTGCTGAAGATTTTAAAGAATATGTGAACAAGTTTTTTTGCATGTCTTTCATTTAACAATTATTACTTGTGTAAGTTTGTTAGACGTCGAATATATTAGTTTAGAGTTGCGTCATCCCTCATGTGGTGAAACCAACATTCACCCGAGACATGTGGGATGATGCAACAACTCTAAACCAATATATTTGGCGTCTAACAAAAATATAAAGGTTATAGTTGTCAATGGAAAAAAACTTGTTCACTTATTCTTTAAGATCTTCAGTGGAATCAGAAGCACCCCTGCAAACAGAGTATTGCTCTAGATTGTGTTTGAATTGATTCAGTCTTCAAAACCATTTTGAAAGAGAATTGCTCATCAGCAATGTCTCGTCTTGATCATTGTCTTGATAAATTTCTGAGGTACATTACTTGTATACGATTTTATCATTTCTAGACTTTGATTTGAGAATGTATTGTGCATATTTCATATCCTTTCTCTCTAGTTGAACAACTATTGACTTTATACATTTATTACTAGCAAATTTAAAATTCAAAACAGCAGTATGCACGATGACATCAACGACATTGAATAGTTTTAACCTTCAAGAAACTAATTGTTATTCTTTCAACAAAAAATAGAAACTAATTGTTATCTCTCATTGACATTGCCTTGAATATTTGTTACCAGGGACGTTGAGAATGTATGGTTTGGTCTGCATGGGGAATTGTCAGACCGCAAACAATTTGAACTGGTCCTTGAGAATCTTGTGGAAACATTTAGATTAAATTGCAATTTGAAGGTAAACAAGAGTATTCTTAAAATTGTTCTTGGAGGGTCCAAAAATATCAGTATAAAGAGTGCTACATTGCTAAAGGAGGCTATTGTGCTGGACCATAGAGTGAGGTTTTTTTTAATGCAGCCAACAAATTAGATATTAAGTTAGAATTAGATTTTGTATTAAATTTTATTTTATTTTGTAATGTTTTATAGAATATTTTTAGGATTTTAAAATATTATTGAGTTGGATTTTTAGTTTTCTCTAGTTTTGTTAGGGTTTTTGTTCTAGCACTCTAACAATATATAAAATCAATAATGGAGAATATGTTGGACAATGATCCGATAATATGACTTTGTTTATTGTGTATGCATGATGTGTAAGAGGTCAAAATTGATCTTGTTGTATATCTCTACCTCATCATAAACATATAAAGTAAAGGGACAATTCTCTAATCTTCACATGTAATTAATTTTAATGCATGTCTGATTTGATTCGAAATGTCATCTATGATTTTCTACAATCAGTTGTATGCATGGTGATTGGTGGTGGAAAAGTTTAACAAAATGATTTTCATTCAAAAAAATAAGACTAATAAGAGATAGCTATAAAAACAACATAGAAAATAAACATAAACATGAAAAGAACATGAAGTAAAATAAGAAAAATATGATTATTATTAAGCAAACTAAATTGCAAGAAAGTAATAAAATAGAGAATTAGCGCTTGTTATGATTTTTTTTTTAAAGAAAATAGTTATTATTAAGCAAACTAAATTGCAAGAAAGTAATAAAATAGAGAATTAGCGCTTGTTATGATTTTTTTTAAATAGTCTTTTAAGTTGTTTTCCATAAATATATAATACAATAAAATATTCACACGGGGAAGTGACCAATGGCTAGAAATCTCCTTAGTAATCCGAGTGTTTTTTTCCCTCAGGATCTCCCCTGTATAAAGGATTCAACAATATGTGCATGAAACAGTTATGCACTAATCGTGTCACCGGACTACAGAAAACATTGGAAACTCAAATGCTCTTCTAACAAAAAAAATAGTATTTTTTTATACAAATAAAAATATTATCTTTGACACACTCCCCAACAACGGTGCCAAAAGTTTGTTGCTTGAAAACGTGTGATGTCACATGCAATTATACATGTATTTTAAAGTAGCAAGTGATAGAATAATAAGAATGTTGAATTCACCGGGAGTGTTGATAACTTAGATTGATTTGTAAAACTATCTTTTGTAAATGAGCATTAGCAAGAGTAAAAAATAGTTTATGGTTGTCACATGTTCCATTTTTAAAGCAAACAATAATAAGAGTACTTTGGTAAGAGTATATGAAATCAATAATGGAGAATATGTTGGGCAATGATCCGTTAATATGATTTTGTCTATTGTGTGTGAATGATGTGTTGTATCGTGCTAGAAGTGGTCAGAAAGTGATATTGTGATATATCTCTACATCATAAACATATAAACTAAAGTAAGGGGACAAATCTATAAGCTCTACTTGTAACTTTAATGCATGTCTGGTTTGATTCTGAATGTCCTCTATGATTGTACCTCTTTATGTCTAAAGTATCTAATCTAGTGAATATTTTTATCCCACTATTTTCAATCACTTTTATCATGAAATTCGCTTATTGTTGGATGTCTTACAATAACAATCTTGTATCTTTATCTAAGTTGATCATTCAAATAATCATATTTTTAAAAATTTAACACATGATAAAATAAAGCATTGACAACACATTATTTAACATAAACAGCCATTTCATATTACCTTCACATTGCTCAACATAAATGGTCTTGGCTCATGATGAGCTTAGTACATACATCAATACTAGATCCTAAGCTAAACATTCTTAAACACATAATGAAAAAGAAATTAAAACCTAAGAGTAACTTCTTCATCTTCTTGCAATCTTTAATCAGCAAGGGACGAACTCTGTCACGCTAGATACTGGTAGCATACACTTGAGAAGATGAGAAGAAGAAGTTCTCCGCATTGTTTAACTCACTCTATATAGCAAAACTCACTAAGTGTTTCTCTCTCTGAATTTGTGAACCTCTTTGCATTTCCTTCAAGAGGTTCTTTTATAGTCACTCTTATCTAGGGTTTTGTGGTGTCTAAGATCATAGGCTTTTGGATATTAATGAATTCTGGCCCAAAGGAATCAACAATTTCCCTCAAAATCTCCTTTTTCCTACCATTGCACAGCAAGGTACAAGCAGCATGTGGGAGACAAAGTGTACTATGGAAGACTTAGTGGCACATGTAAAGCAGCGGCGGTGGCTTCCAACAATCCTTTGCACTAGGGGGCAAAGTTGGGCATTGTAGTGGTTGTACTATTGTGCAAAGTTTTATCCTCTAGAGCCTTTATCTTATCCCTTTGCATATTTGATTCAAACGCACTTCATCTCGCTGATTGGTGTCACGTATGCCTTAGAAATGTGAGTGTCATCTCTCTATAACTTCCATTGCATCCAACTTTCCACTTTCAATTGGGGTTAAAATGCTACTTTAGTACTGTTGTGTCTGGTCTCATAAAAAGTTATCTCTACACAAGTAACAAACACATAAAAACTAACAAACGAGAGCACATATTGTACTCTTTTTAATCTACTTAAAAACAGCAAAATACACTAAATTAAACTAGTAGTTAACTGAATTAAAAAGATAAACTCAAGTGTTAGAATCTGTAATAACTCCTAAAATGTGAGTTATCAACTCTCCCTTACAAATATAAAGACTATAACCTATTTTCATTGAGAGTATATTTCTCCCCCATTGACGCTATATAAAAGGTAGGAAAAACAATAAACAAATATGGAAGGATTTCTGGCACATAGATCACCAAAGCATGCTCAAGCATTTAACAATTAAAAATAATTAATTAATTAAAAATAAATTCAAGTACAGAACACGGTAAACAACTAGAATTATAACAAAAAGCAACAAAATAATACACAACTAAGCAAAACTACTCATAATTATCATCATCATTGTTGTACACTCCATGATGCATATGAGATCCATTCTCTGCGAGAATACGGGCCAGAGCATTCATCTTCTCGTCAGCCTTCTTCTTTCACTTGATAATTTTGTTGATGAGAGCTTCAGTTGCATCAAATTCTATTGGTAAAACACTCCATTTTTTAGGTAGAGCTGGATCACTCGAAGAACTTTATTTTTCTTTGGAGATTTAGTGGGAAAACACTCCATTTTTAATGTTTATTCTAATTTGGCCTAGCGTGTTACTTCCTATTCCATTGTACTCTTGGTTTGGTTATTCATCCTCAAAGTTGAACCTGGCATGTTTCAAAAAATGGTTATCAACCCACCATACAGTAACCATGTATTCTTCATCTTGTTTTTAATCATGTTGTGGATTACAACAATTTCCCAATTTGTTTATACCTTGTTATCAAATTTCGAGACTGCAACAACTTTGATTATGGATAGTTGCCCAAAGTTGTGTTTCCTTGGGGCAAGAATATGAGAGACCAAATAATGGATGAGGCGAATATTAGGGAACAAAACCATCACCTTAAAAACGATAGGAAATATATAACTTGGATTAACCAAGAAGGAAACAAGAACATACAAATAAGAAAAGTTATTGCCTTCAACTTCATACTCTGAGTCGATGCACAACAAATTGTAAATCTAATTAAATTCTTGAAGGGATTGCTTAATTTGATGCTTCTTCACTTCACTGGTAAGGATGCCTACAACATATTTGAGGTTGGAGTAGAACATCCTTACTAAGGTTGGAAACACTTCTTCATAGATGTCACAGATGAATCTTCTTAGAGATGCTTCTTCAAACCACTTAAAAAATTTCACAATCTTTGAAGAACTTTTCTTACAAGTGACAAGATTCGAGAATCCTTCTCCTAACAAATCTTGATAGAAAACAGACCTCTCACTCTTGTGACGAAAATAGCTATGAGGAGTAACCAATAGTTAAAGAGTTTTCAGAGGTAGGCATTCTCTTGGGAGCCATTGATGATGATGAAGATTGCAAGAGGTATTGTAGAACTACATATACACAAGAAGAACGTAGAAGAAGATTGCAAGTGAGGGATGATATGGAAGGATGAATAGAGACCTATTTATAACATTTTGCTCTAATCGATTATATGCGTTGTTAATCGATTAGGGGAATAAATTGAGATCCCCTTATGATTTGATAGCAGGTTATGCACTATAATCTATGTCATAATCGATTATACCTTAGGGTTAATCGATTATGTGGAGCGACAAAATGAATTTTGAAATCCAAATAAGCTCTAATTGATTATACCTTAGGTCTAATTGATTATTTAGTCATATTTCAGCTTCTTTAAGGCCTTGACATGAAATTGGGCTTGGATTTGTTGCTTTTGGCAACCCCAAGCTTCAGAATTGCACCCTTTTAGCCTAGATAATTCAATTTGGCTCTATTTTATGGCTAAAAGATAAAACAACTCAAAAACAAAAATATGTTAGTGATAAAACCAACATCAATGAGCAGAAAAATGACCACTTGTCAGATAATTTTCTTTGAGTTTTTCAATTCAATTTTCTATCAAGCGATTTATCTCAAATTCTCAAGAAAACTTGATAGAAGCTCCCCCTTCATGTGGGAATTATGAACCATTGTCAAAAGTCCATCTCTACGGACCGCTTGATATGAGATGAAAGTTTTGTTCCTCAGAGGAAAGATGTTGGACCACATGCTTGGGATAACAGGAACTACTGGTTTATGACAGATAATGGATTCTGGGAACAGATGTCATACACAATGTTTGGGACATTGTAAACCAGAAACACAGAACCATTTTGCAAGCAAGATATGACAGTTTAACTTTTACAAGATGATGAATAAGAAAATTAGTAAATATCACTAGAGATCGGTAACCTAGTTAGATGAAATCACACCTATGCTTGGGGGGCACTCTACCTAAGAAAGGAAATCCACTACGTTGAATTAGTACCTTTAATCTTACAAGAACCAACAAACCCTGTGTTGTTTAAACTCTTCCTAATCCCAGTGTCTTACTATTTAAGGACTCCCCTTAAATATGACAACCTACTCACTTTCTTCTTAATTACACAACCCGTGGTTCTTGTTTACAAACTGTTATACCCCAAATGTTACCCCTTAGATGTCATAACATCTTGCACTTGCATTTAGGGTTCAATCATCTATGCATCGTTAACTAACCACCATATCTTGTTAGTTTGTTTCTTTTATGTGAAAGCTAGGGTTTGCACAAGAAAGAAGGAAAGATTAATAAGCCAAACTCTCACATGTTTCAAGGTCTTCTAAGACACCCTTTTGCTCCATACATCCATCACAAGTGTTCACTAGTTGATTGAGATTGGTGTGTGAAGTCATCTGTTCAAGAAAGCCAACTGAAGCTCCAAAGTTCAACCATTTGGTCTTGAAGAACAATCATGAGGTTCTCAAATCATATGCCATGATCTCATGTGATTGGATCAAGAGAAATCAAGAAGAGGCCATCAGATCAAGAGTTGTGAAAACTAGGGTTTTTACCTGAAGAATTACAAGGGAATCTTGGTGTGATAAGTCAATATCTTGATTGGTTCATCAACCAATTGAGCTTACATACACTCAAGAGACCTTATTCATCAAGAAATCAAGTGTGTTTGGCTCCCATCACAAGTGCAATGAGCCACAAGTTTCATCTGACCCAGATTAGGGTTTTTGTCAAGAAAGTCAACTATTGCCTTTGATTTTGATCAAGGCATGATCCCAAGCCTTGGGACATGATTCCATATGTTCAAAAACATCCTTGGAGGATATCCATTGGTATTTGAAAAGGTTGAAAAATCAAGATCATCAGAGATCACCCAGTGGAATTCCTGAAGAAATTAGGGTTTTTGATTGAAAAGTCAAACCTTTGACTTTTGATATTTTGATCCAAGATGAAGTATTCAAGTCCTATTACATCAATACATGCTTGATTTCTGAGTTAGAGCATGGAATATTAAAATTTTAAAGGTTTCTTGCAAAAAGGGCAAGGCTTGGTTCTTAAAATTTTCCTAAGTGTGGAAGAATTCACTCCTTGTGCAAACTTGGAATAGTCATAACTTTCAAACCGCACATCCAATTTTAGTGACTCAAAGCTCAAATGGAAGCTATCAACATGAAATTGAAAGTGTATTAGAGGGCCCTTCTTCAAAAAAGGCTTTGGTTTTTAAGTTATGAGACTTGGAAGCCAAAATCAATTTAACTTATTGAAAATTTCGCACTATTTGCCCTAATTTTCAGCCAACTTCACCTCCATTTTTCACCAAGATCCCTCTGGACTCAGAACTTGAGGTAAACATGAACATTGTAGAGCATATGGTGGGCTTTACAAAAAGTACTAGAACTCCCCAAACAGATGTGTGAGCTGAGAGAATCGAATGCTCAAAGTTGAGGGTTTGAAACTTGTTTGCCATGCATTTCCACTTGATGAACTTGCCACAAAACCAAAATTTGCCACATGATCCTTGCAATTCAGAGGAGTTTGCTTGCATATCTTCATTTCCTCATAAAATTACACGAGTTTGGGAGCAAAATTCAACAAAAGTTGAGCTTTATCTCGTGAATAATTCCATTTATGGCATAAAGAGGAGACTTCCATTTTGATAAAGCATATCTTTATGCATAAAGGCAATCTTGAGCCTCTAAATTGTCTCCTCTGCACTAGAGCTTGCTTGGTTCCATGGTAAAAGGTATGCACACTTCGTACCACTCCAAAAAGATCAGTACTATGCTTTGGAAACTTGAATTTCTTGCCAATATCCATTTGCATCTCAACCAAGTTTGTAACCGAGCCAAGAAACTAAGTCAACTACCATTTGGTTAGCTGATTTTCTCTATCCTTTGCCTATAAATAGAGGGCTCAGATAAGCCTCAAGGACACAAGAAATCATTCTGAAAACCTCTCTATCTCTCTTTCCCATAGTTTTGCAAGAAACTCCCAAAACTTGCAAGAACATTGTCCAACTTCAATCTCCTCGTGCAAATCATAAATAAACCACATAAATCTTCCAGAAACACTCCACGAGGCTTGTTTAAATCATCAAATAGGTTCTGTAACAAACCCTTCATCATCTGCCATTTTTCAAGCTTCCATTTATATAAAGGCACGGGTTTGAAGTTTGAGCTTGTTTCCAATCATTTCAAGCACCCTGGTCATCTCTCCTAGCATCAACAAGCATAAAGGGAAGGTCAGCTCACCTCTGCAATTCCATTTGAAGATGCCTTGGACCTGCTCCAAGAGGTAAGCCTTTAAAACCTTGAAACTCATGAACATGCTATGACAATGGCTCTTCTTTTGGGCTGACATGTATACATTATTGTATTTGTGTTGTGTGAACCTTTGCATACATTCTATAGCCTGTGTGTTTGAGGTTTTGAATCTCTGAACTTTGTTGTTGTTGCTCTGATCTTGGCATTCGTGTGAGCTGTGTGTTTAGTTTTAGGGCAAACAAACGTTATATTTAAGTTCCTTGATCTTTTCTAAACAATTTAGGCTTTTAGTTTGTGAAAAAAGATGGAAACACGAGGGTGAAAATGGTTGGAAAAGCGGAGAAGAAGCCATGGTATTCTTCTGGTTTTCATGATTAGGTTTCATGGATGGTTTGCTTTGCATGAGAGTGACGATGGCGTTGCAGCATGGGAGAGGCTGGCTTCTTATTTTGTTGTGTAGTCACTTAAGCCCCTAGTGACCGGTTGAGGAGATGTTCCACATGTTTTTTTTGTACCTTAACCGTGTGACATTTATTTTGGCTGAATAATGTTTTTATGTGGATTTGGGCCTTTGCCAATCACTACTTGCACCCCTTTCTGGAAGGCCCATGTGCGTGTACAAATTAACCTAGTTCATTATGTGCTTACTAATACACCCTCCCTTGTTTAGTCCTTTAATTATTCTCTTTTGTTTTTCATGTCTATTTTAGTCTTTTAAAAATAGTTTGCCTTATTTGAAAATTCAGAGAAAAATCATAGGGATACTTTGAAGTCTTATTTAATTTTGTAAAGTTTTTATTTTTATTTTTATTTTTATTTTATTTCACTATTTATTTAAGATTTTTCAAATAGAGGGGTAATTTTTAATCTAGTTTATGAACTTGTTCTTAAAAGACCACTTCTTTTTGTCTTTTTAGTTTGATTTTTTAGAGTGTATTAGGAAACATTAAGAGGATGTTTTGAGGTTGATTGTTGACCTTGAATGAGGTCTTTTGATTTGGTTTTGATTGCTTTTGTTCGACCCTCGACTTAGGCTCGATACCCTTGGTGTCTCCCATTGAAGTTTAATTTTGAGAAGACTATTTCGCTTATCTTTGCATGACACTTCACACACATATTCTTAAATGTTTAAGCTTGAGTTTAAGCTTTGGTTTTGGATTTGTCTATCCATTTTCCTAATTTTGAACACCTCATTAATGTACTCCTCATTTCACCTATGTTTTCAATTTAGTTTTGACCTAGTTTCTTTGTGGCACTTCTTAAAGTGTTTTGTAAGTTGAATATGTGTTGATTTATGATTTGAAAAGCTTGTTTCACTTCTGACTTCATGGTTCAAGAGTGCCTTGTCTTTCCTATTTGATCATTTATTCATGTTTGAGTCGTTGTGCATCATTTAATCATGATTTGTCATACTTAATCTTGCTCATACCTAAAGGTGGTTCACATGAATGTTTATCTTGACATCTTAATGTTGTATATGTGATTCATGCTTGATTGATACTAGTGCCTTCTTGGATGTTTATCCTACTTGAGTTCTTTGACTCTTATTCTTTATCACTCATACTTTAATCCCCCTCCAACACTTGTTTTTTACAAGAAGTTATCTCCCCCTCCTTCCAAAGGAAAGTCTCTCTATTTACCTCAAAGTCATAGATATCTCATTACCCTCTTGGCCTCATTAGAGCCATCTTCTACCCTTGGCCTCATTAGAGCCATCCCTTATCCTCATTAGGATCAACCCTTGGCCTCATTAGAGCCATTTTCCTTCCTTGGCCTCATTAGAGCCTCATCCTTCCCTTAGCCTCATTAGAGCCACTTACCTCATAACTCAAAATTAGGTTAGAGTTCTTAAACTCTATGTGATTCTCATCCTCATGAGTATTCACTTCCCCTTTACAACTTAGACTTAGAGAGTTCTTCAACTCTATATGAGTGTCATACTCATTCCCCTTGGAACTTTGGCCATAGTCAATGGTTCCTCCCCCTTAATGAGGTGAACTATAAATGCTCTGATTCCATCCTTATTAGGATACGTAGGCACGAGATGCGACATCTTGGCGATCATACTTAGTGTATATACCCCTAGGTCTTTACCTTTAGCCTTTAGCACCTTGGTATTTACCATAGGTCCTTACCTTTACCCTTAGCACAGTTTCCTTAGAAAGCAAACATAACATAACACAAATACAAACAAGAGGTAGAGTGGTGGGATTATCCAGAGGGTTAAGCCCACCTTGTTGTGTTTGTGTTATTTATGTTTTGCTTGCTTGTACAATATGTATATATTTGTATACTTGTTTGGGTTCTTCTGTTTGGCAGGGTGCTACTTTTGAGTGGTGGGATAAGTCCTAACCCGGATTTGAGAGCACACATATGATAGGATTGTGGTGTAATCAATAGTCGGTTGTTGGGAGTAGTCCTAACAAGTTTGGCATATGATGACCACACTCAATTGAGTCCCCTTTGGGATTATTGATATCTGATGTGAGTAGTCGCATTGATGTCACTCTTTTCAACCTGGGAGTCCGTGAGACTGAGGACCGTAGTTACCTTTACCCCCACTTGGCCTTTTTAGGATGTAGTGCGATGGCTATGAGGGAGTAGTCCCAAATGGTTGATACACGATACTACACTCAGACGAGTTTATTTTGAGAATATTGTTAAACCGCGTGAGTAGTCACGTACGCCGATAATAGCCAAAAGATTTATCCGTGACTCTGAGGACTTTTAGAACCCTGTTCTACAGTTGATAAACCCATAGTACACACCTTCTTGGGATGGGTAGACCATGGCTCCACTCATGCAACCCCTAAACCTAGGCCTTGTGTGCTTTGACGTGTGTACATATGTTTGTGTTTGTGCTCTTGTGTTTTGTGCATTGCATACATCTCATTGCATCCATTGTTGGTTTTAAGGAACTCAGTTATCTTTTCCTTTGTAAATCATAGGTATCATGGATATTGAGAAAAGAAACACTAAGAAGTAAAATTTCAAGAAGCCCAATTTGTTAGAGTTGAAGAAGCTAGCAACTTTGGTATCTTGCCCTGAAGAATTCAGAAAGCGTTATGGAAGGTTGATTGGTATTCTCAAGACCAAGATGGAAGACGGTGTTCTCGACACGTTGGTGTAGTTTTATGACCCTCTTTACCATTGCTTCACCTTTCCCGACTACCAACTCGTTCCGACGTTATAGGAGTATTCTTATTGGTTTGGATTACCTGTAAAGGAGCAAGAGTCTTTCAGTGGTCAAGAGAAGATTCCCTCACCAAAGGAGATTGCTGATGCCATCCACTTGGAGATGTCTGAAGTTAAGCCTCACCTCACCACCAATAATGAGATCAAGGGTCTACCTTCCAAGTTCTTGTTTGATAAAGCCTTCTACCTAGCTAAGATGAACATTGTAGATGCCTTTGAAGCAGTCCTTGCTCTGCTTGTCTATGGTCTGGTCTTGTTTGCTAATGTTAAGGAGTTTATTGATATCAACGCCATTCGGATTTTCATAAGTGGGAATCCTGTACCTACACTGCTTGGTGATACTTATCACTCTATCCATCATAGGACTCTCCAAGGAAAGGGTATCATTTCATGCTGTGCATCTTTGCTCTACAAGTGGTTTGTGACGCATTTGCCTCAAACATCACACTTCAAATATAATCCCGACAAGCTCCGTTGGTCTCAGAGAATCATATCTCTCACCCATAATGATATCTTTTGGTATGACTCAGCTTATGACAAGGGAGTCATCATTGATAGTTGTGGCCCATTCCCCAACGTGCCACTCCTTGGTATCAGATATGGAATTAGCTACAACCCCATCCTTGCTAGACGTCAGTTTGGATTCCCTATAGAAGATAAGCCCAAGAACATCCTTTTGTCAAGTTTCTTTTATCTCAACGAGGAAGCTAGTGCAGAGACTAAGAGCGGTGTTTTGCATGCTTGGGGAAAGCTCCACAAGAGAACTAAGAATGATTTGGGAAAGAGAAACTATGTGGCCTTGGAACCATTTCTTCAGTGGGTTCGATCTCGAGCTCGTGAGCTTAAGATGTCGTATCTTTCCGAGAGACCTCCACAGCCTACTGTTGCATCTCCCTTTATCATTCCCATTGAGCGCATGGAAGAGTATCAAGAAACTCTAGCAAGGATGAAACTTGAGCGAGACATGTGGGAAGGGAAGTACCATGCCATCTATGCTGAACGGGTGGAGATGAAGAAACAAATGAAAGAGAAGGATGATCTGATTGAATGGCTCGAGAGACGTGTGATTGACAGACCTGTGGCGCAAGAGAATTTATTTTTCTCTAGTGTGCAACCTACTTCTAGTACTCACGAGTATTCAAGCATTCCTCCGACATATGGCGCTTGGAAAGGGATTGTTGACAAGCTGAAGAGACAGAAGAGAATGTGTGGAGTGGGGCATCCCTAGATAGGGTTACTTTTTAGGCCTAGTTGTTGTTCTTATCTCTTTGTATTTTGAGCTTTTTGAAATGTATTGTGAAAGTTGTAACTTTTCTCAATATTTAATGAAGTGGAAGCCTATTTTGAAAATTGTCTCTTGAGTTCCTTAAAACCATATGCATTCGCATTGTATCTTGCATCTTTGCTAAACTATCAAGGAACTAAATTTGTTTTGCAGACTTTGTAGATATGGATTTTGGAAGTAAAGGAACGTGGCCATACACTTTCATGGTTCCCGATCTCAAACAGCTAAAGGAACTAGGAAGGTTGATTGAAGACCCATTAGCTTTTTCTGAAAAGTATGGAAGAATTTTTCCGCTATTGGAGTTGCAAATGGTTGAAGGACTGTTGGAAACTTTGGTTCAACTCTACCACCCACTTTATCACTGTTTCGTGTTTCTCGACTACCAGTTGATGCCTACCTTGGAGGAATACTCTGCTTTGATGGGTCTCCCTGTCAATAATCTTCCTCCATTCTCTAGATTAGAAGATGAGCTAAGCGCATATGATATCGCAAGAGGAACCAGGTTAAGGCTGTCTGATGTCCGAGCTCACATGACCATAAAGGGGGACTTTCTTGATTACCCGCTCAATTCTTGTTTGAGAAAGCTCGTTACTTTGCTGACAGGAAGAATATTGTACTCTTTGAGTCCACCTTCGCTTTGCTAGCTTATGGGATGTTTCTGTTTCCCAACGCTAAAGACTTCGTCGACGTCAATGATATTCAGATCTTCATGCTCAGGAACTCAGTTCCCACCCCGTTGGCTGATACTTATCATGCCATACACTCAAAGAATATGCGAGATGGAGGATAAATCGTCTGCTGTGTTGCTCTCCTTTATAGGTGGTTTATTTCGCACCTACCAAGGACTGCAACCTTTTGGGATGTGGAGGACAGTACTGTTTGGTCCAAAAGACTCATGGAGCTGATCCATGCTGACATTGAGTGGTATAACCCAATCTATGGAGGGATTCTTATGATTCACAACTGTGGGGACTTCCCCAATGTACCTCTTATGGACATAAGAGGATGTATCAACTACAACCCCGTTCTCGCTCGCCGACAGTTAGGCCATCCAATGGAGGAGATACCCGATCTTAACGATTTGAGGAGGTTGTTTCTCGAAGAAGGAGAGAATCTTGATTTCATGGTCAAAGTTGAACGTGCTTGGCGTTGCATCAATATACAAAGATGGACCGCTTGGGGGATTCTGACTGTAGCGCCACCGAAGCTTATTTAGAATGGTCTCGTGAAAGAGCTCTTGTGATGAGGATGCCTTATCCACATCATAAGCCACCTACTGATGAAGAGCTGAAGTTGAAGAAAGTGCTGGAAGGGCTGACCCTCGAGAAAGCGAGGATGCAAGAGCAAATCAACGAACTCATGAGGGAACTCAATGGAGGGGAAGAACCATCTACAAGAGGATTTGATTCCTAGTTTCCTTTTATGCTGTATTTTCTATCTGCTTATGTAATGAACTTCGAAGGTGTACTGCCTGTGTCTTGTAACATTTGAGAATTTTCTAATGGATGAGCTTGCTTTAAGAATTATCCTATTATCTACAATGTTTGCAATCTTTAGTTCCTTGATAGTTGAGTTTGCATTTGCATTTGCATCCCATGCGCATGTCATCATATTCGCATCTCATTCGCATTTCTCAGCCTTAAGTCTCTTCTTCTTCTATCTCTGAAGGATACCTAGCACGCATTCTGGACAAATGGAAACGATGAACGAGATTTTGAAAAATCAAGAAGCCTTAAAGGAGGAGATCAGAGTCCTCAAAAGTCAGATGAACTGGGTCTTGGAGACATTGCAGAACTTAATAAAGAATGAGGGGCACGCTCACCCTATTACGCCCAGAGAAGTTATCAATTTGTTGTCTCCTATGGTTCCTCCAACTCAAGGACCTCCTCAGTATCAAAGGCCAGACCTCCGTCAACCGCGTCAGCACGCACGGCAAAGGCCAAGAAAGCCAGAGAGGAATTTCACTCAGTTGCCAATGTCATACAATTAGGTGTTGCCAGATTTGATCAAAGGTGGGTTAATAGTGCCAAAGGAGATAGATCCAGTTCCTTTTCCATACCCACCAGGCTTTGACGCCAACACCCGATGTGACTACCATGCTGGGGCACAAGGGCATTCAACTAAAGACTATAAGGTGCTCAGGAGCAAGGTTCAGACTCTACTAGACTCTAAGAGGTTCTCATTCACGCCTCAAGGCATTCAAGTCAACAATCTTTCACAATCTCCTATGTTTCTCCCATACCAAGGACATGCCCTTGAGGGAACCTCGCACCAACCAACATTTGGTCATGTGCCCAAATGTCATTCTCATCAGGTGGCTACTAAAAGAGCATTTTAGCCTCCAATGGTTATTTCTCCTTAAGGTTCTCGAAGCCAGAACAAGAAGAGGTATTCTGTCAAAAGGGACAAGACTCACTACAAGCCAATCCCTATGCTGCTGAGCAAACTTTACCCACTGTTGATTCAGAACACGTTGGTAACTCCGCGACCTCTCAACCCTGGCATGGACCTTGGCACAATGCAAACTTGACTTGTGAGTTTCACAAAGAGGCTAAAGGGCACGACCTGGATACCTGCTTGGCTTTAGAAGCCATTGTGCAAAAGTTGATCCATGACAAGGATTTGATTCTCGAAGAAGATCACCTAGAAGTTGAATGCAAATATCATACTAGGACAATGGGGCATCCAGTTGAAGAATGCAAGGATTTTGAAGTGAGACTGCTAAGTTTGCTAGAGTTTCTGAAACCTCAAGAAGGTAAGTCAGATGCCAATGTCTCGACTCTCGAAGCAAAAGACAAAGGACTTGTGAGGCCTCTAAAGGTTCTGTATCACAAGGAGCAAGTGATCATTGATGAAGGTGTCCCCCTGCTTGGACCTGGAAACTGAAGTCTGCTGAAGTCAACTCGCCAAAGCTGGCTGTCTTTTGATATTTCAATTGTATTTTCCTTGTTGATTTAATGATAGCTTGTAAGCTGTTGTTTTTCTCAAAATTGGCAAGATTAATGAAATTTTTATGCATCTTTTGATTAAGTCCATTCGTATTCACTCATTTTCTTTTATCGTCATAAAAAAAAGCAAAAAAAAATATATTTTATTTTGTTTCCATACATTTATCCTTATCGACTGTTCTTTAAGCAAAGAATGGGGAGGATGACGAAATGTTATATTCATAACTGCTGTTGGTATGCTTTCAATTAAACTTTGCCAATGATGTAAGGCATTATTTCAAATCCCCTAAACACTGAAGAAATAAGGAAGATAATCCCTCGTTAACCCCTTCGAGCTTAGAAGTAGGAGTTTTCTTTCTTTACAAAAAAACCTGTGATCTTAACCTTGGGGTGGGTAGTTCTCAGTTTAACTTGGATATGCATTCTAACGTAAGAGCTTCATGCAAGACACCAGTCAAATCTCTTAAATCAAGTGAAAATGTTGTACAAGTCTGTTCCCAAAGTGACAAAAAAGGAAGGATCGTTAAGAAATCCTTAATCGAGGAATGAGCCGAGTCCCTTTCAAGGCAAAAGCTAAGAAAGATGGGAAGCTCATGACCTTGCCTTATACAAAAAGTTTTGAATGGAAACCAAAAGGAAGGACCACTAAGAAATCCTTACTCGAGGAATAAGCCGAGTCCCTTTCAAGGCAAAAGCTAAGAAAGATGGGAAACTCATGACCTTGTTATATACGAGAAAGCTTGTATGACAACCAAAAAAAGAGGATGAACTTAAGGCATTCACTCTAAAAAAATCCTCAATAGCAAATGACAATCAAGTGTTATAAGGGAGTAATGACTACCCTAGGTGTCCGAATCATCATTAACTATCGTCAGTTCAATTCCTAGCCTCTGGGAATCTGAATGCATAGCCTGAGTTAACTGAGCGTAGGATCGAAGTTCATCACGGAGATTGGGTGGGGACAAACAAACTTTGAGCCTTTATCCTTTGTTTCATGAGCCATGAACCAAGCCACGTTACAACCCTTAAAAGACCTAATTGAGGTAAGGTTGTTTTGAAAGCATACCACAACAAGGTTGGATAACCCGACTCCTAATGATCTTTGCTAATTGTTGGTGTTGACCACTTCATCTGTCATTCCGTAAATGACTAGAACCACTTCATTTTTTTCACTCCATGTATTTTATCAATAAGCGTTGATTTCAAAAGCTTGCACGAATGTTGCATTTAAATTGCCAAGTTTTAATGAACAATACTGTTTGCAAGACATTTCAATATCAAAGGAATCCCAACTAAGGCAGCCAACTAGGGAATTTGACTTGGTAAAGGAATCTCAGTCTGGGGCAACCGATTTGGAGGATTTGTTAATCAACCATTCCAAGAGCTATTGAATCAGGGGCAAAACTTTTTCAAATTCAGAAGATTGGGGCAAGCCGTCTTGAGGCCATTTTATGGCAAGTTATTTCTCAACTCCTTTCGAGATAAGGACTCCGAATGCTCCATTAGCAGGGGCATGTCTGTTCCTCAGCTGCTATTCCTGCAGTCTGAAGAGCAAGTTCGAGGACTTTGTATTGCAAATACAGTTAATTTGGGTCAACCAGGTCGAGATTCGACAAATCTCTCAAAGACCAGTTAATCAGAAGCAGTCAGGTCGAGATTCGAAGAATCTCTCGAAGATCAGTTAGTCTGGGGCATCTCCTTCACAGATCAACCAGTCGACAGAGGCAAGTTTATTTCCCATTTATTACTCTCACAGTTCGAGGACTTTGTTTCGTAAATGCAGTTAATCTGGGGCAGTTATGTCAAAATTCATGAATCTCTCCAAGAGTTTGAAGATATTGAAGTACCTTGTATGCCAATTTTTCTATAAAATCCTCTTGGTATTTTTCTTCTGATAGACCGTGTAATCTGGGGCAGATGAGATTTGCAGAACTACTTAGTTCTTATGAGATACTTTGCCAGCTCCCCAGTAAGTTATTACTGCAGTTGATCTTGGAAACTCCCTTGGGTCTCCTCCTCCAACAAGGAAATCAAGCTCATGATGGCAATCCTAGTGAAGTCATGATGCTATACCCTGAGTGGATTACTCTTTTCCCTCAGGGAAGGTTGTAACCTTGAAGTAGAACTGCTGATTCTTCCTGTTCATCCCTAGTGATGGTCCAATCCGATGAAGTTAGTTGGGTACCCTTGTCGAGGTGTTTATCTTATCTTTGTTTTGCTTCCCTTTGTCTGTTTTGTCAGCATAAGCATAAGCATAAACATGGCATGCATGCATTCATACATACGCATGGTATCCGAGCATTTCTGCTACCTTCCAAGTGTTTACCTATTTTTTTTCACTTTGGCATTTATTCCCCAAGCGACTGGGTTTGTCTATTCCTTCCAATAGGGTCTCCACCTTTAGGCATAAAGTGCCCATCCTTTCTAAATTCCCCACAGAGTTTGATCCTCGTGGATGATGGTTGCTTCAGTTATCTTTCCCACGTTTGGATAAGATAAACCCTACTTGAGTTTATTCCTCAATAGTTGGAGTCTCGTTTGACCGTTTCTTTCTAGCTCGTTCCTAAGTTGAACTTTGGTCCCCAACAAGTGTTGCTTTTGAGCCTTATTAGGTTGCCGAACTCAGATTGAGCGTGCATTTATTTTGCACTGTGTCTTGCAGGAAGAATCTTTTTACAGATCCTCATTGAAAGCAGAATTTGTTCTCCATCAATGTTGTGATAACAACATCTCCTTGGAATTCATACCCAGACAACAAGTGGCAGTCTCCTTGAGAAGCCCGTTTTGCTATTATTACCTCTACAACAATAAGTGGCAGTCTCTTCTGAGAAGCTTATCTATCTCTGGTGTTATTCGAATTTCTGCGATTACAGTTGGTATTTCCCCAGTGGAGACCGTACTTTCGGTTTAATCTTCATTGAGGATCCTTTTCCTTCTAGGATGTCATCAGATCAAATATGAACCTAAAGTCCAGTGATTGCTGGCATTGTTTAAACATCAGGTCAGATATGAACCTAAAGTCCAGTGATTGCTGGCATTGTTTGCAACTCAGGTCAAATATGAACCTAAAGTCCAGTTATTGCTAGTATTGTTTAAACATCAGGTCAGATATGAACCTAAAGTTCCGTGATTGCTGGCATTGTTTGCAACTCAGGTCAAATATGAACCTAAAGTCCAGTGATTGCTGGCATTGTTTAAACATCAGGCCAGATATGAACCTAAAGTCCAGTGATTGTTGGCATTGTTTGCAACTCGGGTCAAATATGAACTTAAAGTCCAGTGATTACTGGCATTGTTTAAAACTCAGGTCAAATATGAACCTAAAGTCCAGTGACTGATGGCATTGTTTAAAACTCAGGTCAAATATGAACCTAAAGTCCAGTGATTACTGGCATTGTTTAAAACTTAGGTTAAATATGAACCTAAAGTCTAGTGATTGCTGGCATTCTTTGAAACTCAGGTCAAATATGAACCTAAAGTCCAGTGATTGCTGGTATTGTTTAAAACTCAGGTCAAATATGAACCTAAAGTCCAGTGATTGTCGGCATTGTTTGAAACTTAGGTCAAATATAAACCCCAACTCCAGTGTTTACTGGCATGTTTCTTTGTCTCAAGTCCAGTGTTTATTAGCATGTTTTTATATCGGTCTTTTTCGGTATCGTACCAAGCCCAGTGTTTACTGGCATGTTTCTTTGTCTCAAGTCAAGTGTTGACTGGCATGTTTTAGTATCGGTCATTATCGGTATCGTATAAGTCCAGTGTTCACTGGCATATTTGTTCATCCAATCATTGTTGTTATCCCCAAGTCCAGTGTTTACTGGCATTGTTTCAGATGTTGATACTGTGAGTCCAGTGTTTACTGGTGTGTTATTTCTGAGTTCAATCATTATTGGCACTTTAATATTGTCCCTAGCATAGGGTTGGCCATTACCAATATCCCTTTTAAAGTCCCGGTGATCATTATCATTTGGTGCACGCAGAGTTTGTGTTTGTCTCTGTCTTTTCTGGCTTTTCTTGAAGATCTCATTTAAACTCTTCATTATAAGAAATCCCCAAAACATATTTTGTTGGGTGTCTATCCCTTTGTTTCAAATTGATCCCAGGTGGAGATCGTGTCTTCTTTCTGGTTTCATCCCCAGTAAAGAGTGTGTCTTCCCCTTTTTGTTGTCCCCAATGTCGTCCGGTCATATATGAACCTGTCGTCCACCTCCCTGGACCTTTCCCCAATGGAGAATATCTGTCTGACTTCTATCTCCAGTAAAGATCTGTGGGGTTCCCCTCATCTTATTTTATTATCCCTATGGTTCTTAGTCACTCTCCAGCGAGTCTCTTCTGTTGGTTGTTAACCTATATCCTCAGTGAGTCCTGCTTGTGGATACTATACCTTTGTCCCTCCCAGCAAGGCTCACCTGTGGGTGTTTGGGTCTTTACCTTTGGGTGTCTTGTTTTGTCTGCATTTTGGCACTACCATGGCATCATATCATCATACTAGAAGTTCATGGCATGTCAGCATTTGCATGTCTGTTGCCTGTCCTCAGCATGTGCATTCCATCTAAGGACAAAAATTTTCGGTTTGCTATATTTAAATACCTTTCACCTTGATTTCCCGAGGATCACCATCCCTCGTTCAATCCGGTAAAGCTATTTAAATAGGGGCAACTGTTATACCCCAAATGTTACCCCTTAGATGTCATAACATCTTGCACTTGCATTTAGGGTTCAATCATCTATGCATCGTTAACTAACCACCATACCTTGCTAGTTTATTTCTTTTATTGAAAGCTAGGGTTTGCACAAGAAAGAAGGAAAGATCAATAAGCCAAACTCTCACATGTTTCAAGGTCTTCTGAGACACCCTTTGGCTCCATACATCCATCACAAGTGTTCACTAGTTGATTGAGATTGGTGTGTGAAGTCATCTGTTCAAGAAAGCCAACTGAGGCTCCAAAGTTCAACCATTTGGTCTTGAAGACCAATCATGAGGTTCTCAAATCATATGCCATGATCTCATGTGATTGGATCAAGAGAAATCAAGAAGAGACCATCAGATCAAGAGTTGTGGAAACTAGGGTTTTTACCTGAAGAATTACAAGGGAATCTTGGTGTGATCAGTCAATATCTTGATTGGTTCATCAACCAATTGAGCTTAAATACACTAAAGAGACCTTATTCATCAAGAAATCAAGTGTGTTTGGCTCCCATCACAAGTGCAATGAGCCACAAGTTTCACCTGACCCGAATTAGGGTTTTTGTCAGGAAAGTCAACTATTGCCTTTGATTTTGATCAAGGCATGATCCCAAGCCTTGGGAAATGATTCCATATGTTCAAAAAAATCCTTGGAGGACATCCATTTGTATTTGAAAAGGTTGAGAAATCAAGATCATCAGAGATCACCCAGTGGAATTCCTGAAGAAATTAGGGTTTTTGATTGAAAAGTCAAACCTTTGACTTTTGATATTTTGATCCAAGATGAAGTATTCAAGTTCTATTCCATCAATACATGCTTGATTGTTGAGTTAGATCATGGAATATTAACATTTTAAAGGTTTCTTGCAAAAACGGAAAGGCTTGGTTCTAAAAATTTTCCTAAGTGTGGAAGAATTCACTCCTTGTACAAACTTGGAATAGTCATAACTTTCAAACCAGACATCCAATTTTAGTGACTCAAATCTTAAATGGAAGCTCTCAACATGAACTTCAAAGTGTATTAGAGAGTCCTTATTCAAAAAAGGCTTGGTTTTTAAGTTATGAGACTTGGAAGCCAAAATCAATTTAACTTAGTGAAAAGCAATTCAGTAGGCCCAGAACATGAGAAAAAAAGCTGGAAATAAACAAAGAAAATAGGCAAAAGGGGACTGGGGCGAGGGGGATTCGGACCCCAGTCCCTTTGGTTTATAATGCGCATGGTCTACCACTGGGGTGGCTATACATCCGTTGTATAAGCCACCCCTAATAATATATGAACTAATCAGGTGAATAATAAAAAGGACAATGAAGAAAATAACGTTACATGGTGATGTGCCCATCAGTTGGTCAACCCACTTAAGTCATTAAATGCCAACAAACACCTGCTGGACCAATCACCTAGCCATGTTCCCTTTCCCTCATGCAACAACAACATAAAACCTTTCGTGAGTCTTAGAAAAATGGCAGGATATACTCTCCAAACCAACACCAATGAGTTATCAAATCTTTTAGTTGCTAACAGGCAAATCTGAACTTGCCACCCTCACATCTTCACGTGCACAAACCTCATGCATCAAGCAACACCAACAACAGCTGGTATCGTGAAAGCAGGAAAGGGAATGGTAGTACAATATCCAACTAGTTCAACTACCAACCTCTTCAAAACTTTACTAAACATCATGCACCATAATATCGCTTTATGCTACTCAAAACCATGAGACACAAACCACTCAAAAAATGGGTGACCAACAAGGGAAACAACATAGAAACAAAGTATATTCAGAGATGAAAAAGAACCTTAAATTCCAACTATCAACACAAGCAGTGCAAAAGGAAGCAACACAAACTCATATATCACAATACCACATGATTTAGGTGCATAACAACAGCATGATAATAACAAGTTCATGGTATTTTAAGAGCATGGAATTATGAATTAAGAGAGCAACTATTTATCACCAACAAACAAGCTACATGTTGTTGACTAATCTGCAATAAACAAACTGATAACACTCTCAATCATTCAAACTTTTATTGTGAAGACAAAAAAACTTCAAGGGTTCTAGCTATCAAAGAAAACGAAAATCACACCAAACTCCCTAGCACCACATGATTTAAGTGTACAACCACAATAAGGTAACAACATAGTCATGATCTCATTCCAAAATACTATGAAAATAAACATGTGAATATGACAACATCATTCCAAACCAAACAAATTTTGCACATATGAACTTAAGGTGTTGAGCATGATACGAGCAAGTGATTAGGGGTGAAGTCAACTCCTCATTATGGCAATATACATCCAAAGTACACTTAAGCATGTATGATATTATCTTATGTTTGGTGCATGTGGTCAAGATATGGGAGGCAAGAGTAATATCACATGTTTATTCTGTCAGCAAGAATCCAGACTAAACTTTCATGTCATTTAAAGAGTGTAACTTCTTGTATTCAACATGGCATTAGGGCAACAACACAATAGCAATCAGAAACTGGCAAAACATTACGCAACATTTTTCACATGGACACTTGTCTTAGATGCAAAACAAAACAAACCATGTGGCAGCAACATGAATGTGATATTGTAAGCATAGGGTTATGAGTTATCAGTGTGAAAACTTGTCAAAACATTCATGTCACTCAATCTATTCTAGCATAATATGGACATCTCAAGAACAGTTTAGGCATACAAACTCTATCATGAAGACATGAACACCTCTGAATCGTGGCAATACAGGTTCAAAGCCAACTCAAACATGACATTAGCTTATGCATATGATTTAAGATATGGAAAGCAAAATGATACTACACGCTTGTCCTGGCAGCATGAAACCAAACCAACTTTCTACATGGTTCAAGTTAATCCTAAGACATAATCAGACATTTTTGGGAGTGATTTCCACTACTCAAACTAAAAGTATGAAAACCAAGAACCTTGTAAGACAGGCAAGGCAAAAAAAGAACATTTCAAAAGCATATATCAATATCCATGGTACCAAATAAGTTAGGTGCATAACAAACATGATAAACACAAGTTCATGGCATTTCAAAGCATGGAACTATGCGTTAGCAGTGTGAGGAAATGAGAATAAAACTTGTCACCACAGCCTGACCTTAACCAAAACCCTCATATTGTTTTAAGGTAGTAACTTTATTCAAAACTTGGCACCAAGGTATGAGCAAGATGATGTCAATAACTGGCAGTGCAAAGACATTACATAGACACAACACTACCATTCACATACTATTTGACTTAAAATGTGAAACAAACAAAATGATGGCAGCATGGTATTAGAGTTTGAAACATGGAATAAAAGAGCAATGAAGGTTACCTAGTGGAATAAGTCCACTGCACCTTCTTGAGTATGAGCTTTTAAAAGTTCCAAGGATTGAGATTCTTCCTCCTCCAACTTGAAAGCTGTTTCAAGGTGTTCTCTTCCCTCTTATTACTTGCCAAGCCAAGACTCACAAATTACTTAGAGTTGGTGTGTGAATTGTCGGTCTGATACTTGCTTTTGTTCTCATTGTTGGTGTCCTTCTTGGAAGATTTTCCATCGCGAGCTGGACTTGTAGAACCAAAAAGTTTCCAAAAATCTCTGATCATTGATAGAGTTAGGTCTGAGAAATGAGGGTGATGGGATTGGACCAAGGCTCCATGAATAAACAGAGCATTCTTTCTTGAAAAGTTTCTCTCTCATAGATGTCCACTTGCATTACTTGAATAAACCACATAATTTTAATGTTATAATCTTCAAAATCCGTGGCAGAGGTTTGGCAAGGTTATCCTTAGGCTTAAACATCAGAAAAGTGAGGCTCTTGGTGGTTAGAAGAGGTTTTATGTCCATGTACAAAAATTGGTTTCTTGAGTTTTAAGAAATGAAACCCCTATCTTTGAAGCTTCGTATCTCTCAGCTCAATCAATGGTTTGAGGAGTTATAGTACTTTTTGGAAAGCCCTAAATGCCCTCTACAACTTTCATGTTTAAAGATTTTTGATTTGAGGCTTGGAACTGTATGAAAAATTAGGTTAAAGTCGTGTGCAAATAAGGGTGAAAAAGCTGAAATTTCACTAAGTCCCCAAGAGTGATTTATCTTCCATGCCTTGTAACTTAAAAACCATACATTTTTTGAAAGAGGGTTCTCTAATATGTTTTGAAGATCATGGAAATAGCTTCCATTTGAGCTTTGAGTCATTCAATTTGGATGTGTGGTTTGAAAGTTATGACTATTTCAATTTTGGCACAAGTAGTGAAATTTCCACATTTGAAAAGTTTCATAAACCAAACCTTGCTTCCTTTGCAAGAAACTTGTTATTTCTTTGATTTTGTGGTTGACATTTATTTTGCTAAAACTTTTCTAGCAGCAAGATGTTGAAACAAGATGTTCTAATTTTCTGCATTAAACATGTCGGATAAAGATGTCCCATCCTGGATCATAGGACATCGCGTCTGATTTTGGTTTCAAAGGAAGATTCTGCTGTTGGTATTTGTTACTGAATATTCTGTGAATATTTAGTTATCCTATGTGGCATCCAAAGTATTTTGGGTTGAGTTTTTGTGTTGGTTTTCAGATTTTCGACATTTTCTAAATATGGAGACATATTAGGAAACTTTAGATTGAAGACCTATTTTCTTGGAGTTTATTTTGCAGAATTGTGTGCAGTCTCTTTGCTGCGTTTTGAAGCCCAATCCAAGCCAGATTTAATGATATATATTGACTGGTGTAAACCTAGTTTAGGTGTGGAATTTACGTGTGTTTTGTTAGGGTTTTCGAGTGTTATTTGTGAGCCTAACTGGTATCATTCTGATAACAGTACAAGGACTGGTTTTGTGTTGTAAGTTCTGTCAGTTACTCATAAGATTTTAAGCATTGAGTTTCTTGTGTGTCAATTCTCATAAGCTTTGAAGTATTGAGAATTGTGTGTTTTGAAAGTGTGGCTTTCGTTTTGTTACTTGTGTTGAAAGGAACCAGTCACGGTTTGTGATTGAAGAGGGATTTGAGGAGGGCCTCATACCTAGGTGAGTCTTAGGTAGAAGTCATAGGAAGGGTAGTGATTAAGTGAGCGGATTGTAACTGGGTGTGGTTGCTGTATGATCTGTGACTTGATACTATCGTATATTGATTTCGTCCCTGGCTTGGTAGCCCCCAGAGTAGGATTGTTGATCCGAACTGGGTAAACATATCATTGTGTTCTTTACTTTCTGCACTGTTATTATTATTGTTAACTTGTTCATTGTGTTGGATATTAGTGTCTCAACATCTGTGTAGGACATCTGATATCTGCGCCAAAATTTCAATTGGCATCAAGAGCTTGCACCCTTGTTTGGTTCTGGGTGAGATTCAGGGAAGGTACTTTCTGGTGCAATGGACAAGGATGGAGGATTTTTGAACAAACCACCTCTGTTTGGTGGTTCCAACTATGACTACTAGAAACCAAGGATGGTAGCATTCATCAAATCCATGGATGATCAAGCATGGAAAGCTGTTATCAAAGGATGGGAACCCCCAAAGGTTAGAGATGCAAAGGGCAATCCTACTGATGTGGTGAAGGAAGAGGAAGACTGGGATGATGCAGACTACAAAGGGTCCTTGGGAAATTCCAAAGCCATGAATGCATTGTTTAATGGTGTTAACAAAAATATCTCCAGGTTGATTGAACAATGCACCATTGCAAAAGAGGCTTGGCAGGTCTTGAAGGTTGCTCATGAAGGGACTTCAAAGGTGAAGATGTCAAAACTTCAGCTTCTCACTACCAAGTTTGAGAATTTGAAGATGAAGGAAGATGAGAGCATTCATGATTTTCACATGAACATTATTGAGATAGCTAATGCTTCAAGTGCCCTAGGTGAAAAGATGTCTGATAGCAAACTGGTCAGAAAAATCCTCAGATCTCTACCTAAGAGATTTGACATGAAAGTGACTGCTATAGAGGAAGCTCAGGACATAGATAAGATGAAAGTGGATGAACTTGTGAGATCACTTCAAACATTTGAATTGGGGATCAGTGAAAAGTCTGAAAAGAAGAAGAGTATAGCTTTTGTGTCAAATGCTGGTGATTCAGACGATGAAGGTAACCTGGTCAGAGATGAAGGGGTGTCTAAAGATCTGGTATTGCTTGGAAAAAAATTTAACAAAGTGTTGAAAAGGATGGACTGGAAGTCAAGAGCAAATGTTCAGAACAAGTCACTCGACATCAGTAAAAACCAGGATGGAGGCAGAAGATCCAGAACTGAAGAAGACTCCAATCTAGGGAAGAGAGTTCAGTGTTTTAAATGTGAGGGATTTGGGCACATAAAAACTGAGTGTCCCATGTATCTCAAAAGGCAGAAGAAGGGCTTATTTGTATCTTGGTCAGAAGGAGAGTCTGAGAGTGATCTTGAAGAAGAATCAACAAAATTGGTGACAGTCTTGACTGGAATCTGTAAATCTGATGGAGAAACAACTTGTGAGTCTGATTCTGACAAAGAATCTTATATTAGAGAACTCACTAAGCAGGAAGTTATCACTGGTTTCTCAGAGTTATGTATCAAGAATGAAGAGAGGTGCCAGATAATATTAGAACATAAGGTTCTGATAGCTCAACTAGAAGCTGAGAAGGAAGAACATCTATCAATCATTGCTAATATTAAAGAGGAGGTTGTATGGCAAAAGTCAAAACTTGACAATATGACTGTAATACCCCAAATTTTGACCACCAAAGTTTCCCATCATTGTACAAATCATCATCACAATACGGATGAATCATCATGCCTCATCAATCTCCTCAAGGAATTGTTGAGCATCCAATACAATCAAAATTAGGGTTTCAAGCCCTCTCTGAGTGCTTAGACAAAGGATCAATCAAGAAATGACATGATCTTCAACTTGTCTAATCTCTTAAATATCCACAATGGATCAAAAAGGACTCCCACTTCAAGGATTAAGCACAAGGCTGCTCCCTTCTAGGTGGATCAAGTCTCAAGATCGACAGTGTCACCAAATTAGAGTTTTGGTCGACCAGGGTCTCCAGATGGAAATTTTCATCTGGGCATAAGGCAATGATCCAAAACATGACCTAATATGCTTTATGGAACCTCATGAACCCATGCATCAAGTCAATTTTGCCTCAGGGGATGCATTCATCAAAAATCAGGAATTAGGGTTTCTTGACCTAATTCACCCCTAAGTTGACTTTTGGGACAAACCATGAGCCAAGACCTCAAGAGATGATTTGAGGGTCTCTAATACACCATATTGATCCATTTGGAACAATGGATTGATCCAAGAAGCTTGAGCAATAAGTCTCATTTTCATCTGCACCACAATTAGGGTTTTAAGGGAAAAGTCAACTGTAACTTTGACTTTTGACCAAGACATGCTCCCAAACCCTAATACATGATTGAATATACCCTATAACACCCATGGAATATGTCCATCAAGTTTGATTTAGGTCAAGGACATGATTTCCTGAAGAATTGCACAGTTTGGAATTCATCTGATAAAAAGTCAACTGTGCACAAAAGTCAACTTTGACTTTTTGAGATTTTTCACCAAAATGGATTTTTAACCCTAAAATGATGTTAATGTATGATTTGAATCATCATTCATCAAGAAAAATCAAGAAAAGTGAGATAACTTGTAAAAGGGGTAACCATAAAACTTAGAAATTTTTCTAAGTTAAAAATAAAGTGGCAAAGGTACCAACTTTGGAGGACCATAACTCCTAAACCACAAGGCCATTTTTTCTCATCCAAAGATGGATTTGTAGCCCTCATTATCACCTACAAAAACTTCAACTACAAGTCATTCCAATTCATTAAGAATTTTGAGTTATGGAGTGATCAAAGTGGCTGAAAAGTGAAAATGTCACTTTTTCCAACACTTAGTGAAATTTTCACTAAGTCAGAATTTGCCTTCACTTTTTGCCAAATGTAGGGGGATTTTTCACTTGGAATCAAAAGAGATCAAAACCAAACTTGTTCAAATAGTTGTTGTATCATGTAAGAGCTTTCCAAAATGGCCAAGAACATTGCCAAATTCAACCTACACCATGAGATACAACATTGCCAAGTTGCCTTGCTGAAATCTGTCAAGGCAAGGCAGAATTTGTACTTTGGCTAGATTTGCCAAAATCAGCCAATTTCAATAGTTCCTATCCACTTGGACACCTCAGAGGATTGAATCCAAAGGGGACAATCACTGAGCCAAGCCTCCAAAGTCCAAGGAACAAGGAATAGCATGTTGAACCTAGAGTTGCCAAAGTAGGGACAAGACTTCAAATTTGGAATGAGGCATTCAATGGAACCATCAAGGTGGCATAGACTGAGCCATTCTCATCTGAAATCAGTCAAGACTTATCCAAGACCAAGGGGACCAAAGCTCTGTGCCCTAACCTCTAGTCAATGGCTAGATGAGACTTGGATTTTCATTTGCCAACATTGGCCAAACCTACTTACCAGCTGCCATGCACTATTCCTTGCAAAAAAACTTGCTCTACTATAAATAGAGCTCAATTGTGGTCAGTTTAAGTACACCAGAGCCATCTAACAGATGCTTTCCTCAAAATCTCTTTCTCTTGGCAAAAATGCCTTTCTTAGCAAGGTAGCTATCGGGTTTTGAGTTTGAGAGCAATTCTGCACAAACCAATCACTCACACACCTCACATACATCACATATGAGCTGATCAAACACTCACATAACTTCTGAAACATCAATTTCATGAAATCACCAGCTGGTTGCTCAAATTTTCAAACAAGGTGCAGCTGAGGTACCACAAAATGATCCAGCCAATTTCAATCAAGTCCAACCATCCAAACACAATCCATAGGGTGTAGGGAAGCTGTCCAGATCATCACAACTCATCTGTAACACCTCCAAATCAAAAATCACTTTGAACTTGCTGTCACGGCTTGGAGGTAAGCACATACTTGGTCATCTCTCAATCTATGCATATTTCCTCGCACAATAATTTGGCCATGTGTTCATAATCATGCATGGAATGTTTTCCCTCAATTAATTGCATTATTTGAATCGTGTATCAAAAATCCTAGCCTTCATGCAGAAATTAGGGTTCTTGAGGTCTCTTCGTGATTTCTTGTTGTATGTTTAATTTAAATGAAATTAAAGTACATAGACATGATCGTGAGGTTGAGACGAGCATAATGATATGTGGATTGCATGATATGATTACGTATTCATGGAGATTGGATAGAAAACGCAAATCTGAGAAACCAAGAACACGCGCGTGTTCTTCAGCTTGTTCTTGGCGCCTTTTTTTTTTCAAATTCAAATATTTGAATTTTGTGATTTTTGTTTAATTGATTCAAAAATTAATTTCTCTCTGAGTTTTAATGATTTTGAGTTGATTCTTTTTTAATAATTCACAAAAATGTTAAAATATTTTATTTTATCAAAAAATCCCAAAAATATTATTTATTTCATATAATTGATATTTTTGTAAAGAATTAATATTTTGATTGTTTTTGGCATTTTAAATATTTTTTTCTACATTGATTTTGCAACTTTTAATGCTATCTAATTATTTTGTAGGTCAATACTTAATTTTTGAAGCATTAATCCAAGATCACAATTTGTTTTCCATGTGTTAAACAATTTTTGATCATTTTAATTGAATTTTTATTCAATTAAATACATTTTGAAAACAAATTAGGGTTTTGGATTAATTCAACCCTCATAAATCATTTTCAAAACTCTTTGGGCCTCTATTAGAGTGTAAGACCCAATCCTTTTTTTGACCAAATCATCTTTGGGCCTCACTTATTGTATAAGTCCCGATACCGTCAAAAAACAAACGGCGCGATCGTCGCCTTTTCAAAAATCGTCTGGGCCTACCCTCGAGTAGTAAGACCCATTTATTCATCTCAAAACTCTTTGGGCCTCTTGAGAGAGTGTAAGACCCATCCCCCCTTGTACAAAAACTTTTTGGGCCTCACTCATTGTATAAGTCCCTCTGTATAAGTAAACGGCACGATCGTCGCCCGTTTAAAAATAAAAACCATCTGGGCCTCTCCTTGAGCTATAAGACCCAGTCAAAACACTTTGGGCCTCTATTAGAGTGTAAGACCCAATCCCCCTTTTAACCAAAAACATTTTGGGCCTCACTTATTGTATAAGTCCCTCTGCGTTAAAATAAAACCTCGGCGCGATCGCAATTTTTAAACGAAAAATCATTTGGGCCTACCCTCGTGTTATAAGCCGCACTATTTTCTTTAAACCTTTTTTGGGCCTCTTGAGAGAGTGTAAGACCCATCCCTTTGTACAGAAAACCTTTTTGGGCCCCAGTCACTTGTATAAGTCCCTCTGTACAAATTCAACAGTGCGCTCACTGATAAAACTTTGGGCCTCTCCTTGAGCTGTAAGCCCCAAATCTTTCTTTTTCAAAGCACTTTCTCCTTTAATTTTGAATATACTGTTGTTTTCAATCTTTCTTTGTTGAACAACTAACCAAACAGCATGGAAGCACTACAACCGAGTAAGTGGTTATCGCTTTTATTTACTGCTTTCATATTATAAACTGTATTGTGGGGCTGCTCACTGTAAGTCTCCTTTCATAAACTCATATCTACTGTGTAATAATAGTATAGATATTTCGAGTTTCCCCGGCAACTACGTCTAGAACTAGGTGACGCCGTTTCACTTATTCGTAGAAATAGACGCCTAGATCCCCAATAGGAGCACCAGATACAGTCTTCTCTTCGGCTGTCCTCCTTAGGAATCGTCAAGAAGCTCTACTCCCCAAGATGAATGTATTCTCCGTGAATGACATCTTTGAGTTTCTTCCCAATTCTCGAGCTTTCCTGACTTGATCTATTCCTTGTGGATAGCTTGCCTTGAATGTCTCGGGGTTTGGGTACCCACTACGGTCATAATCTTGGACCTTAACTAAGGAACCCTCTTTAAAAGTTAAAAGTCGCTGGATAGTAAACCTCGCACATTTACCAGTGGTTTTCATCTTTAAAAGAGTTATCTCTCCTAATGGAAAGGAGATGATAGACCCACGGGCTTCTTAAAAGCATCGGCCTCCTCTTGGGCATTATTCAAGGACCCTACGGCTTCTTAGAAGTATTCACAGCCTCCTCTTAGGCTTCGTATAATGATCTCTTCCTTCGGGAATGATAGCCTCCTCTTGGGCTTCGTACAAGGACCCGTCGGCTTCTTAAAAGTTTCCAGCCTCCTCTTAGGCTTTGTATAATGATTTTCCTAGCGGAAATTAGCCTCCTCTTAGGCTTTGTATAAGAAAACCACTGGTTGATCCAATCGACCTTTTAGCATCAAAACTGTGCCTCGTTCACAGTACACAAACATCAACAACTCCTTTCATCTAATCGCTGTAAGCGGCAAGCCTCTGGATCATCTATATCCATGCCACTGTCCCTCTTTTAGCATGAGAAATTCCTAAGGAAAGATGGCATTACTCTACACTGAGTTAAAGTCTTCTCCTTCAGGTTAAAACCCTTTCTTCGGAAATTATGGCATTGTTCGGATCCGCGTATCCCAGTTAAAGTAATTCTCCTTCTCCCCTTTTTAGAGATAATAAATTCTCTCTAAAATCGAGGTCTTTCAGCTTCACGTCTTGGGCTTTGAACAAGACACAAATAGACCTTTTAGCTTCACATCTTGGGCTTTGAACAAGATACAAACCACCTTTCGCTTCACGTCTTGGGCTTTTAACAAGACACCAAAACACCAAAAACACCCATTTCCTCCCATAGAATAGGAGGAACTACGAACGCTCTGATTTCCCTGTTTCGGTAAACGGGAATACGTAGGCATAAGATCGAAAGAAAAGATCTTAGCGAGCGCAATCAACAAAAAACCCAAATCCCATATCTCCATCAATTAAAAGCAGTAATTCAAAAGCATCAGTCCTAACATCCTAATCCTTATTCCCCGCTAGAAACCTTCTGCCCAGGTAAAAAAGAAAAAAGAAGAAAGAAAACAGTATTGGCGAAAGTACAAATAACCAGTACAAAGGCCCCCTCACATTGATAGCATCCGTAACCTAACAGACCGCTGTTTAAACTCAGTATGCAAGCAGGGTTAATTGGAGACATCTATTTCCCTTCCTTATTCAGCTCACAATAGGAAAAAAATTGAATCGACCTATAGTTTAAGCTCAAACCGCAGAGAGCGACCAGCGCTTAAGAACCGCGTCCAAAATCGCTCGCTACAGAAAAAGTGGCGCCCACCGTGGGGCCCGTTCCTTTCTTTCTACTTCTCTTGTGTGAAAAATTACACAAATGGCGACTCTACTGGGGAGTCTCCTTTTCTGCCTTAGGGCATCATCCCCGTTTTCTACGGAAAATGGGAACTCTACCGAAGAGAAAGATTGACCTATGCTGGTCCATCTCTTAGGCAGGGAACCACAGATTGGGGCTTCCGCCGGGGAACCCATTTTCTGTCAGGAACGTAAGATTCTTAGCTTTAAAAGGTCTAGGATGTTTAGGACAAATATATATACTGCTTTTCCTAATTGCTATACGTGTTTATATTTCTGCTAATGGGAATGCGGGTGATGCCGTATGTGGAAAGATTGAGTATACACCTAGAAAAGCCAACCCTTTCGTAGTGCGGAAGCTATCGGAAATAGCTGTTACGCGATACTACCCTCATTTGAGGCTGGTGATCTATTCTCGGTGAATAACACTTACTCTAAGATTGCACACAACTCGCTGGCGATCCGCTTGTTGTCTGCCTTCCTGGGAGGAGCTGATGATAATGAGTACAGGTACAAAAATCACCCTAGTATACACCTTTGGGGATGGGTAGAGCCTTGACTTCATGACAACGACCCTTTGACCCCATGTTTTTTCTATGTTTTTGTGTGCTGCATTCATGCATTCATTTAATAAAACATTAAAACATTCAAAAAAATTTCTCTTCTAGTCTCTCTATTTTTCAAATTAAACTAAGACTGTGATTGCAAATATTAGAGAAAAAGATTGCATTAATGGATTTCGGTAGAAGGAGAACTCACCAGTATACCTTCAAGGTTCCAAAACTAGGGGATTTGAGAAAGTTAGCAAGGATGATCGTTAACCCAGAGGCTTTCAGAGCCAAGCACGGTGGTTTGCTACCACTGTTAAGAGTCCATGTGATTAAGGGCATCATGGACGCGCTCATTCAGTTCTACGATCCGGTTTATCACTGTTTCACGTTCCCGGATTACCAGCTATCACCAACGCTGGAGGAGTATTCTCATCTGACTGATTTACATATCACTGATCGAGCTCCATTTTCTGGACTGGAAGAAATTCCAAAGAATCAGACTATTGCAATAGCAATTCATTTGGACGAGTCTGAGGTCCGGACTCACATGACCACTAAGGGTGGCACCCAAGGTTTGCCAGCCCAGTTCCTGACCAAGAAAGCTCTGTACTTTGTTAGTATAGGGAACATGACTGCTTTTGAAAGCATCTTTGTCTTGCTCACCTACGGATTATTTTTGTTTCCCAACATCAATAACTTCGTCGATATCAACGCTATTAAGGTTTTTCTCATTGGAAACCCTGTGCCGACTTTGCTCGCAGATGCGTATCATTCTGTACACTTGGGAAATTTGTACAGCGGAGGGGAGATCACATGCTGTGTACCTTTGCTTTACAAATGGTTTATCTCTCACTTGCCCAAGTCTGCTGCTTTTTGGGATTGTAAGAGTGTCTTACGTTGGTCGCAGAAGATCATGTCTCTCACCAATTCCGATATAGATTGGTGTAATAGGATTTATGAGGGAATCAGAATCATTGACCATTGTGGAAACTTCCCCAGCGTACCCCTCATAGGAACTAAAGGAGGAATCAACTATCATCCAATATTGATTCTTCGTCAATTTGGATACCCGATGAGACACATCCCACTGGGTGTTCATCTGGAAGGTCTTTTCTTCAAAGAAGGAGAAAATGACAGAGCACTAAAGATGGAAATAGTGCAAGCTTGGAAACATGTTCATAAGAAAGGACGAGAGTCTCTGGGAAAATCGGATTGTGTCTCGGTGGAGCCTTATCTCCATTGGGTACAAACTAGAGCTCTCAAGCTAAAGATGCCTTATCCTCGTTACGGAATTCTTCCGCCGAGGAAAATTGTCATGTACTTCATGACGGAAACTGAAAGGCTTTAGGTTACTCTCAACAAAGTTCAAAAGGAAAGAAGATCTTGGAAGAACAAGTACCGCACCCTCGACGTAGAGTGTATCCAAATACAGCAATTACTGAAAGAGAAAGATGCTCTGATTGAAATTTTGGAGCAGCATGCTGTAGAGAATCAAGATGACCAAAGGAATTTGCTCGCTCCTTTCACCTGGAAAAGGAATGACAACCCGACAACGGCTCAAGCGCCCCGGTCAAAGAAGAGGACTCGGGACCCATTAGTTTAGGTTTCTGTTTCTGCACTTTGTAATCTACTGTATTTCCACTTCTGTAATCCTTTGGAATTCAATAAAAAGGGGTTTCCCCACTGTTTGATATTTGCAATCTAATTGTCGAAGTTTATTTTAATTAAACCTAAAAACAATTAATATAATCATTGCATTCATCATTCTCATATCACGTATTCTCCTTACCTACGAATCTCACGTTTGTGTCTCGATTCTAGAGTCAAACTGTCTCATTCGTATAATACTCGGGCCAATCATCAGAAAAAGATGGATGATCTTGAGGAAGAAAATAGAGAGTTGAAAGAAGAGATCGATGCTCTGAGAGAGGATATGAGAAAGCTTCGTAACGACATGCAAGCCATGGCAGAAGCTCAGCTACAAAGAACTGTGATCTCAGAGATCACCTCAACGCCCATCATAGAAAAGTATGATCCTAGGTATCAGATGCCGAAAGATCGTCCTTGGGGCATGCCTGTTAACTATATCCCAGAAGGATATGTTCCGCCGATCACTGAAGATCAGGGAATCGCAACAGAAGCCGCTGGGCCTGAAGGTTACAAACTTCGGGAAAGCGAAGATGCCAGGGGCATACTCAAGACTCCTGAAGGTTACAAACTTCAGGAGGCGCCAAGACTTACTGCTGTAGTCACGGTACCACCCCCTGTGGTGCACACTGTCCCGGAAGGACAGATTCCACCGACACTTTCTGGTAAGAAAGAAACTATGTTTGACAGAATGGATGAATTCCAGGAGCAGTTCTTGGAAATGCAGAAAGAGTTGCAAGCCATTCGCGGTCAGGATCTATTTGGAAAGGACACCGCAGACCTCTGCTTGGTCCCAAATGTGAAAGTCCCGCACAAGTTCCAAGTGCCCGACTTTGAAAAATACAAGGGTAACTCTTGCCCTCAAAGCCATCTGGTGATGTACGCTCGGCGGATGTCAGCCCAGACGGAGAATCAGGACCTGCTGATTCACTACTTCCAGGATAGTTTAACCGGTGCCGCACTCAAATGGTACATGGGTTTAAACCGTACTACGATCAGTACATTCAGAGATCTTGGTACTACCTTCGTCCAACAATACAAGTACAATTTGGACATGGCACCCGACAGAGATCAACTCAGATCAATGTCGCAAAAGGACATGGAAACCTTTAAGGAGTATGCTCAAAGGTGGCGTGAAATTGCCGCTCAAATTTGTCCACCTCTTGAGGGAAAAGAAATGACAAAAATCTTCTTAAAGACCTTAAGCTCATTTTACTATAACCGAATGGTCGCCAGTGCACCCAGTGATTTCACCGAAATGGTCGGAATAGGTGTACGTCTTGAGGAAGCCGTCCGAGAAGGAAGTTTGGTAAAAGACACTGGATCGACGAGCGGTACTAAAAAATACGGTGGTGCTCTCCCTAAGAAAAAAGAGCAAGATATTGGGAATATCTCTCTCGGAAAGCAAAGGCGACGTTATCAGCCAGTAGCAGCTGTTACTCCTGCTATCGGCCCCGCGCCTGTTCCTATGTATCAACCTCAGGTTGCGCAGAGCCAACCTGACCAACAAAGGGCACAACAGCCTCTTCAGCAGGCTCGTCCTCCATATAACAACAACCGTACAACACGGCCACCAGGATTTGATCCTATACCCGTAGCGTACGCAGAGCTGTTTCCGTTACTGCTGGCTAAGGGGCACATTCAGACTAAGTCTCCCCTTTCAGTTCCGGAAAATCCGCCTTTCTGGTTTAAAGCGGATCAAACATGCCCTTATCATCAAGGAGGTTCAGGGCATAACATTGAGACTTGTCTCAATTTCAAATCCGACGTGCAAAAGCTTGTTAGGAGCGGGCTCTTATCTTTCAAAGATACGAACCCTAATGTTCTTACGAACCCGCTGCCTCAAAACGAGAAAGCTGCAGTCAATCTGATTGAGAAAGAGACTAACAATGTCTATCAAATTCACGATGTACTCTTATTGGGGACCAATCTGGTCAAGATGCATTATAGACAGAGTGGATATGGCCAGGTGCCACCACACAACTATGACAGTTGTAGCGTCTGTTCGGAAAGTAACCAAGGGTGTTACCTTGTGAGAGCAGCTCTTTAGGGTTAGGTCGATCATGGAGAAATTCATCCATATCCAGGTTCAGGACCCATCATTTGGTCGCCGAACTACCTTGCCGATCAGGTTGAGGATGTTGTCACGATCTCTGGTCATCACCAGATCAGGGATGTTTTTGCCATCGTCCCTCTACTTGACGAATCTAGAGTTCCCAACCAGGAACGGATCGAGATTACTTATGATGGTCAGAAAAATTAGAAGGTTCCCATAGTCATCTATTTACCGGGGCCACTACCGTATGAATCAGCTAAGGCGATCCCTTATAAATACGGTGCAACGACAATTGAAAATGGAAAGGAAATTCCATTACCCTCCGTCGTGAATATTGCAGACGTCAGTCGTGTAACACGGAGTGGTAGAATCTTCAACCGAGGGATTGGAGAAGCTAACAAAGAAAAGGAACTTCAGGCGGAAATTCCTGATCCGCCAGTCAGTCAATCTGGTAATCCCGACTTTTCAAAAGACAAAGATGAGATGCTAAAGCTCATCCAAAGGAGTGAATATAACATTGTTGATCAACTGTTACAGACTCCTTCAAAGATCTCGGTATTATCACTGTTACTCAGTTCAGAAGCCCATAGGGAGGCTCTACAGAAAGTCTTGGAGCAAGCCTTTGTGGAACAAGATGTAACAATCAGACAGATCGATAGTATTATCTCTAACATCACTTCCTGCAATAATTTGGGATTTAGTGATGAGGAATTACCTGAAGAGGGTCGCCGTCATAACATGGCGCTCAATATCACAGTTAACTGCCAGGGCGATGCTTTAGCCAACGTACTGGTAGACACAGGGTCAGCCCTGAATGTTATTCCGAAGTACACTTTGACGCAATTATCATTCAAGGGCCCTCCGATGAGAGTCAGCGAGGTCATCGTCAAAGCATTCGACGGATCCAGAAAAACAGTTATCGGCGAAGTTGATCTTCCCATAACTATTGGTCCTCACACTTTCCAAATCACTTTCCAGGTCATGGACATCCGGGAAACATACATTTGTTTATTAGGAAGACCTTGGATACATCAGGCTGGAGCGGTTACTTCAACCCTGCACCAAAAGCTAAAGTTCATCAAGAACGATCAACTTGTCACGGTTTGTGGGGAACAAGCCTTGCTTGTGAGTAACCTATCATCATCTACTTGTGTGGAACCCGAGGAGGTTATTGGAACTCAGTTCCAAGCACTATCGGTGAACAAGAATGATCAGTACAAAAAAGGAACTTCAATTTCTTCATACAAAGATGCTATCAAAGCGGTCGAGAGTACCGATACGACAGGATGGGGACGGCTTGTCATTCCTATTGACAATAAAACAAAGAAGGGTCTTGGTTTTTCTGCAACCTGTACCCAGACAGCCGCCAACGATGAAAGTCTTCATCCCCTTCAAAACTTCTTCCACAGTGGAGGTTTTCTTCACCCAGTGTCTCAGACAGTTCATGCTATCAATGAGGAAGATCCCTCTGACACAGATGAAGAATGGAAGTCCTACCTTAACAAGGATGGCTATATGTCTCAGGAAGAGGTGCCTATGCCTTTTTGCTTTCCTATAGAAAGTCCGAGATTTATACCAAGATCAGATGTCGAAATGATCTATAGAGATTGTGATCTGGAAGGATGTCGTGCTCCGCCAAATTCATTAGAGGAAGACACTCCAATGAAAGACAACTTTGACCACAATTACTATGGCCCGATGGATGGCCTGCCAATGTGGCAGCTTTACCCAGGAAACTTGGGGCAAGAAAGTCAGCCGAGTAATGAAACTCAGCTGAGCATCATTGAACAGAATACTTGTGTCCCCACCATGTTATGGGATCAACACTCAGGTCATTCAGAAACTACTCAACATGAAGATGAATTCGCAATGTTTTCAGGACTAGAATTCATCAACTATGCTTTTCCTGAGGTCAACGTCATCGAGAAAGATGACTCCTCCAGTTCCAAATAAGTTTGGGACACTCTGGGACAACCAAGTGGAAAATACGACTTTATGGTCAAGTACACTGCTCCCGAAAGCTCTCGTATCAGGCTCGAAGATATCCAGTCAACTGGATGGGGAGATACAGCTGAGAGCTCCAATGCTATGCAAAATGCAACAGAGGAATCCTCCTACGACAATTCTTCCTGGGAGACAGATTCCAACGATCCTACTCCACCAGAAATCAGCGTCATTTCTGAAGACAAATCAAGGAAGGTGCCAGACTTTGTGATTCACCGAGGAGTTTGCCTCCAGTGGGTTGCTGTCGAGGTCCCGAAGGTCGTTCATCAGTCAAAGTAATTGCCATCTTTAACCTTTCACCCTGCCCAGGTGAAACAGATGTTTTGATAGGGCTCGTTTTCTGTAAACTTCCCTCTTCGCTTTGCCCAAAGCGAGTGAGTTTTGTTTTATAGGGCTGTAGTTTCAAGATTCGACTTGTTCATTAATAAAATAACGTCGTTCTGTAATTTCCGCATTAATTGCTGTTTTCTCTTTTTGCTTTTTCAGAAAATGGTAATCCTAAAAAAAACATTCAATAATAAAAACAAGCAGTAAAACAAATACACTGCACACACTTGCATTTTCTCTATCTCTTCTAAACACGAATCATCACGTCATGCAGATTGCTTGTTTTATACCCCGTTGAAACATACGATCCGATGCCTTCTTCCAACTTTGAGTTCCCGGTATTCGAGGCTGAAGAAGAAAATGACGACGAAATTCCAGAAGAGATCTCCCGACTACTCAGACAAGAGGAAAGGTCCATTGAACCTCACAAAGAGCCGTTGGAAACGGTAAACTTGGGTTCAGAAAAAGAGAGAAAAGAAATCAGGATCGGAGCATTGCTCAGTCCAACTGCCAGAGAGGGTTTGATAAAGCTTCTCAAAGAATTCCCCGATGTGTTCGCTTGGTCCTATCAGGATATGCCAGGATTGGATACCAGCATCGTGGAACATCACTTACCGTTGAGATCGGAATGTCCGCCAGTAAAGCAAAGGTTAAGACGCACTCACCCGGACATGGCCATCAAAATCAAAGAGGAGGTACAGAAACAGATCGACGCGGGTTTCCTCGCTACATCTGAATATCCTCAATGGTTAGCCAACATCGTACCCGTTCCCAAAAAGGACGGAAGGGTCAGAATGTGAGTTGATTACAGAGATCTGAACAAGGCAGGTCCAAAGGACGACTTTCCTTTACCACACATTGACATGCTGGTTGACAGCACAGCAAAGTTCAAAGTATTCTCCTTCATGGATGGATTCTCGGGCTATAATCAGATCAAAATGGCGCCGAAAGACATGGAGAAAACTTCGTTCATTACCCCATGGGGTACCTTTTGTTACAAGGTAATGCCGTTCGGTTTGAAGAATGTCGGGGCAACCTATCAAAGGGCCATGACTACTCCGTTTCATGACATGATACACAAAGAAATCGAGGTATATGTCGATTATTTGATTGTAAAATCAAGAACAGAGGATGAGCACGTTGAACATCTGTCAAAATTGTTCGAACGTCTAAGAAAATTCAAGCTCCGCTTGAATCCCAACAAGTGCACCTTCGGTGTCCGTTCGGGGAAACTACTAGGGTTCATCGTCAGCCAGAAAGGAATTGAAGTTGATCCTGACAAGGTCAAGGCCATTCAAGAAATGCCTTCTCCGAAAACTGAAAAACAAGTCAGAGGATTCCTGGGACATTTGAACTACATCTCCAGATTCATATTCCTCATGACCGCGACATGCGCGCCGATCTTTAAGTTACTCAAAAAGAACCAGGATTGCGTTTGGTCAAAAGACTACCAAACTGCCTTCGACAGTATCAAGGAATATCTGTTGAATCCTCCGATTCTATCACCTCTAGTGGAAGGAAGACCACTGATCATTTACCTCACAGTCCTAGAGGACTCAATGGGATGTGTACTTGGCCAACAAGACGAAACTAAAAGGAAAGAGTCTGCCATCTACTATCTAAGCAAGAAATTCACCGACTGCGAGACTCGGTACACAATGCTTGAGAAAACTTGTTGCGCTTTGGCTTGGGCAGCCAAATGTCTTCGCCAGTACATGATTTGTCATACTACTTGGTTGGTCTCCGAAATGGATCCAATCAAGTACGTTTTCGAAAAACCTGCTCTCACGGGAAGGATTGCCCGTTGGCAGATGTTACTATTAGAATATGACATAGAGTACCATGCTCAGAAAGCCGTTAAAGAAAGTATTTTAGCCGATCATTTGGCTCATCAACCGATTGACGATCAAGAATCAATTGGGTTTGACTTCCCAGACGAAGATGTCATGTATCTAAAGATGAAAGATTGAGATGAACCGCTACCCAGTGAAGGGCCAGAACCAGGTTCCCAGTGGGGACTTATCTTAGACGGAGCAGTCAATCATTATGGAAACGGAATTGGGGAAATCATTGTTACCCCTCAGGGTTCCCACATTCTTTTCACTTCCAGACTTACGTTCAAATGTACGAACAACGAGGCCGAATACGAAACATGTATTATGGGTCTCGAAGAAGCGATTGATTTAAGGATCAAAAACTTGGACGTATACGGCGATTCAGCCCTGGTTATTAACCAAATAAAAGGAGATTGGAACACATACCAATCAGGATTGATTCCTTACAAAGACTATGCAAGGAGGTTGTTACCCTTCTTCAACAGAGTCGACTTTCATCACATTCCTCGTGATGAGAATCACATGGCTGATGCATTAGCCACTCTCTCTTCCATGATTAGTGTAGGTCATTGGAATGACATACCTAAGATTGACATCATGCGCCTTGAACGGCCCGCTTACATCTTCACGATTGAAGCAGTCATAGACGACAGACCTTGGTATCACGATATCAAATGCTTCCTTCAGAAACAAGAGTACCCATCTGGGGCACTCAGAAAAGACAGAAAGACCCTCAGAAGATTGGCTGGAAACTTCTTCCTAAGCGGTGACACTCTTTATAAGAGAAATTTTGACATGGTCTTGCTCCGATGCGTCGACAGACCAGAAGCAGACGTGCTCATGAAAGAAATTCATGAAGGATCCTTTGGCACTCATGCCAACGGACACACAATGGCGAGAAAAATTCTCAGGGCCGGGTATTATTGGTTGACCATGGAATCCGACTGCTACAAGTACATGAGGAGGTGTCACAAGTGTCAGATATACTCCGACAAAATTCATGTACCGCCATCACATCTCAAAGTTCTTTCTTCCCCGTGGCCTTTCTCCATATGGGGAATCGACATGATTGGTATGATTGAGCCCAAGGCTTCAAACGGACATCGGTTCATCCTGGTAGCCATTGACTATTTCACCAAGTGGGTCGAAGCAGCGTCATTCGCCAATGTAACCCGACAAGTGGTGGTCCGATTTATCAAAAACAATATCATCTGCCATTATGGTGTTCCAAGCGAGATCATTACTGATCATGGATCTAACTTGAACAATAAGATGATGAAAGAGTTATGCACAGAGTTCAAGATCGAACACCATAACTCATCTCCCTACCGACCCAAGATGAACGGAGCGGTAGAAGCGGCTAACAAGAACATCAAGAAGATCGTTCAAAAAATGGTTGTAACCTATAAAGATTGGCACGAGATGCTACCCTTTTCTCTTTATGGTTATCGCACATCTGTCCGCACTTCAACAGGGGCTACCCCTTTCTCTCTAGTATATGGCATGGAGGCAGTGCTTCCCATAGAAGTAGAGATCCCGTCAATCAGGGTATTGATGGAAGCTAAGCTCACCGAAGCTAAATGGTGTCAAAGTCGACACGACGAACTGAACCTGATCGAAGAAAAGAGAATCACGGCACTATGCCACGGTCAGTTGTATCAACAAAGAATGAAGAGGGCGTTCGACAAAAAGGTTCGGCCTCGTGTCTTCAGGAAAGGAGACCTCGTGCTCAAGAAGATACAATCATTTCTCACTGACTCTCGGGGCAAATAGACCCCAAATTATGATGGCCCCTATGTGGTCACGAAAGCTTTCTCAGGCGGCGCCTTGAGACTTGCAACCATGGACGGAGAGGAATTTGCCTACCCCACGAATGTTGATGTAGTCAAGAAATACTTCACCTAAACTAAAAAAAAAAACGTCTCGGTGGATTGAAATCCCGAAAGGGCGGTCCAGGCAAAAGTTAGAGACATGAAAAAAAATCATCCCGATGGATTGGAAATCTCATAGTACAATCCAGGCAAAAGTTAGGGATAATGGCAAGTAACTATGTTCAACAGAGGCAAGTCCCTCAGCAGTAGTTACATCATCTATCGGAGGAAATCTCCAGTCAAAGGTCATCTTCGACAGAAGCTCAGGATGCCCCGAATTCAAAGTTGGTAGAAGGATAGTGGTCGTTATGTTTCAACGTAGCCCTTTTCCCTGTAAATTACCGTTTTCTAACTTTGTATATACTCTTTGGAATCACGCGTTGGGCTGATCTCCATCTTATCAATAAAATTTGAGCCCTTGTGCTTTTGTTTGTAATTCTTGCTTGTTTTAGCTTTACAGAACGACGTTGTTTAAACTTAATCAGCGATTCTTGAAATAAAACAAAAATGAATTTACTTATTAAAACTTTTTCTTCTTTTAAAATAAAGATGGCAATTTCTTTTGACTGTTGAACATCAGAAGAACATCGATCGCTTCTCCCGAAGTAAGCGAACTTCAAAGTACAGAATCAAAGTACTCCTTCTAAGCCAGTATGCCTGAATGAAGGGATCAACTGTGTCAGAGACCTTGTTTCGTCTGACATCCTCGGCCGAGTTCTCATCTCCTAAGCCTGATCAACATAGCTCCCAACAGGACTATCTCTCCTAAGCAAGGTGGAATTGCTATTTTGAATCAACGGTACTTCTTCGCCCCGCGATGGCCGAGTATTCAATTGTGTTCATCCATTAGTTTGTATGTCGCGTGTGTTTTGTCAGCATATACATACATACTTCATGCATTTTTTATTTGCATTTACATTTCATATTGCATCACTATCACTTGAGTCGGTCTTGTCCCCTAGTGATAAACAGTTTTCTCAATCGAGTTTGTCAGTTCTTTCCTCTCAGGAAGTGTTGCGTCTGCACAATCTCGCCACCAGTGTATCTTTAGATCAGAGTCGGCACTTGGCCACTTTGATAACTTAAACCTCTGAAAAGCCAGAGAAAACTCTCAATAAACATCACTCTTCGCCATTGAAGATGATATCCTTGCTTTCCCGGATTAAGGAATGTAAGTGTTTTTAATTGGCAGCAATTTTTGGTAAAACATACCTTGTCAAGACTGATGTCACGACATGCTTGGGTAGCCTTTCTGCAGGTATGAAGTACTGCCTGTAAGCAGCTTTCATCAGGATGTCAAAATTGATGTCGTGACATGTTTGTTTCTGATCAGCTCGTTGGGCCTTGGATTGTGTACGCGCGCTTTGGGTTTTGCAGTGTGTTTCTGTTGAGATTTTTTAGGCGCTTTTATTTTGGAAGATTCTCCTAATCGTGTGATTTGCTATTTCCAGAAAGTATTCATTTGTTTTTATTTTCACTCCTTGATTTTTGGTAATTAACCTAATTAGGTTAAAAGCCTCTGGGGAGCTGCTGCTGCTGGGAGATCTATAAATAAACAGCTGCTATCATTTGTTACGGTCACGGTTTTTAAGAGTTTGAAGTGTGGTCATAGTTTTCTTGTGAACCAAAGCAATTATTGTTTTGATGATTATTTTGGAATAGGTTTATTGAGTTGTAAGTTTTTACTCTTAAGCTTTTAAGCAAAGAGTATCATTGTGCTTGATTGAAGCTTTTAAGCAAAATCAAGTTGTGTCCTTGAAGAGTGTTCTTATGTCTCGTTTATTTGTGTCTGTTATTATCACTGCTGTGATTGAGGGGGAGTTTGTAATTGCATTGGGTAGGGATTAAGTGAAGGTTGTAAACTGTGTGGTTTGATCCTGAATTGATACTACTAATAGTGGATTTCCTCCCTGGCTTGGTAGCCCCCAGACGTAGGTGTGTTTTGCACCGAACTGGGTTAACAATTACTTGTGTCTTTTATAATTGTTTGCGTTATTTATCTTGTTCATTCTCAAAACCAAAACAGATATTAGTGTCGTAACATTGTATTCGACATCTCGTATCTGACACCAGAATTTTCAATTAGCATCAGAGCAGGCACCCTGCCTGTTACTCTGGGTGAGATCTAGGGACATTATATTCTGGTATTATGGAAGGAGGAGGGTTTGTGAACAGACCACCTGTTCTGGATGGTTCTAATTATGATTACTGGAAACCTCGTATGATAGGCTTCTTGAAATCCTTGGATAGCAAGGCATGGAGAGCAGCAAACAAAGGATGGGAACATCCTGTCACTGTTGGAAAGGATGGAAAGACAATTCCTAAACTTGAGGAAGAATGGAGCAAAGAGGAGGATGAGTTGGCTCTTGGCAACTCTAAAGCTTTAAACGCCTTGTTTAATGGGATTGATAGAAATATATTCAGACTGGTGCATCACTGTGAATTAGCCAAAGATGTTTGGGATACTCTCAGAACCACCCATGAAGGTACATCCAAGGTGAAGATGTCAAGGCTCCAGCTGCTTACTACCAAGTTTGAGAATCTGAGGATGAGAGAGGATGAGAGTATTCATGACTTTCACATGAATATTCTTGAGATTGCCAACACGTCAGGAGCATTAGGAGAAAAAATACCTGATGAAAAACTGGTGAGGAAAATTCTCAGATCCTTGCCCAAGAGGTTTGCCATGAAAGTCACTACTATAGAAGAGGCTCAGGATATCAGCAATATGAAAGTTGAAGAACTCATTGGCTCTCTTCAAACCTTTGAGATGGGAATAAATGACAACTCTGAAAAGAAGAACAAAGGTATAGCTCTTGTGTCCAATACTGAAGAAGAGGCAGAAGAAAATGATATTAGTAATGAAGAGAACTTATCAGATGCTTTGGCTATGCTTGGAAGACAATTCAACAAAATTATGAAAAGAATGGATCAGAAGTCAAGGTCAAATGTCAAGAACAATTCTTCTGACATTAGCAGGTCCTATGATTCTAACAGGAAAACAAAACCTGAAGAAAAGTCTAACCAAGGCAAAGGGATTCAGTGTCATGGATGCGAAGGGTATGGGCATATTAGGGCTGAGTGTCCTACTTATCTCAAGAAGCAAAAGAAAGGGTTAACTGTTACATGGTCTGATGAAGATTCTGAGAGTGACTTTGATGATGAATCTGCCAAACTTGTCACTGCACTAACTGGTGTATGTACTTTAGATGGAGACTCAAGTGAAGATGAGTTAACTTTTGAAGAGCTTGCAGCATCCTACAAAAAGCTATGTATCAGAAGTGCAGAAGTTTGTCAACAAGGGGAAAAGCAGAAGAAACTTATAATTAAGCTGGAAGCTGAGAATAAAGAACATCTTGGAACAATATCTCAGTTAAACAATAAAGTCACCTTGCTGAATTCAAAACTTGATCAGATGACCAAGTCTATCAGAATGTTGAACAGTGGAACTGACACACTGGATGAGATTCTTCAGACTGGACAGAGTGCAGGAGATATGTCTGGTAAAGGATTTACAGGAACAAAGAAATCGTCTTCAGGAAATAGTCAACCAGAACCTGAATCTAGCATGATGAATCAGATGTCAAAACCTATGTTTCAACATCATGATAAGGGTAAAATGAATCACACAAGAAAGAAATTCCAAAGATGGAGATGTCATTATTGTGGTAGATATGGGCACATAAAGCCATTCTGCTTTAGACTGTATGGATACCCTGATCAAACTCCATATTTCAGACCTAAACAGAATCAGCCCATTAAGAAGCAGCAATGGAGTCCCAAAGTTGTTGCCTTAATAGCTCATACGTCCCTCAGAGTATCAGCCAAAGAAGATTGGTACTTTGACAGTGGGTGTTCAAAGCATATGACTGGAATCAAAAATCTGTTAGTTGATGTCAAACCTCATGCTACCAGGTATGTGACTTTTGGTGATGGAGCCAAAAGTGAAATCAAAGGTGTTGGAAAACTGGAGTGTTCAGGAGTTCCAAATCTGGATGGTGTTCTACTGGTAAAAGGATTGACTGCCAATCTCATCAGCATCAGTCAACTCTGTGATCAAGGTTATCATGTCAACTTTACAAAATCTGAATGTATGGTCACAAATGAAGAAAAAGAAGTGATTATGAGGGGTGTTAGGTCTAAGGATAACTGCTATTTGTGGATATCTCATGAACCTAGTTACTCATCATTTTGTTCTGAAACCAAAGAAAATGAAGTAAAGCTATGGCATCAAAAACTTGGTCATCTTCATTTAAGGGGTATGAAAAGGATTATCTCTATGGAAGCTGTAAGAGGGATTCCAAAACTACAGATTAATGAAGAAAGAGTGTGTGGTGAATGTCAGGTTGGCAAACAAACCAAGATGTCACATCCAAAGATTAAACATCTTACCACATCTAAAGTTTTGGAATTGTTACACATGGATTTAATGGGACCTATGCAAGTGGAAAGTCTTGGTGGGAAGAAATATGCCTATGTGGTTGTTGATGATTATTCTAGATATACCTGGATAAATTTCATCAGAGAGAAATCAGATGTTTTTGATGTCTTCAAAGACCTCTGTCAAAAGGTTCAAAGAGAGAAGGAAGGCTGTGTTGTTAGAATTAGAAGTGATCATGGAAAAGAGTTTGAAAATCAAAGATTTGCAGAGTTCTGTTCATCTGAAGGAATCAGTCATGAATTTTCATCTCCCATTACTCCTCAACAAAATGGGGTTGTGGAAAGAAAAAATAGGACACTTCAAGAATCAGCCAGAGCTATGATTCATGCTAAGAAACTCCCTATCCACTTCTGGGCTGAAGCTATGAATACTGCTTGCTATGTTCATAATAGAGTGACCTTGAGAAAGGGAACCTCCACTACCTTGTATGAAATCTGGAAAGGAAGAAAACCAACTGTCAAATATTTTCATGTGTTTGGTAGTAAGTGTTACATACTAACAGATCGTGAACAAAGAAGGAAGATGGATCCCAAAAGTGATGAAGGAAACTTTTTAGGTTACTCTACAAACAGCAGAGCCTATAGGGTTTTCAACTCTAGAACAAGAACTATGATGGAATCAATAAATGTGGTGGTTGATGATTTGCATGAGGAAGCAAATGTCACAGATGATGTCAGAACATTCTTGGATATTCCTGCTGGTACATCAAATAAAGAAGTTGACTCCAATCCTACTACCACAGAATCTGAGGATGAACCTATCAACAAGGGACCCTCCACCAGAGTGCAGAAAGATCATCCTAAAGAACTTATCATAGGAGATCTCAACAGTGGAGTGACTACAAGATTAAGAGAACTCATCTCAAGCTCTTGCTTTGTGTCAAGAATTGAACCTAAAAATATCAAAGAAGCTCTGACTGATGAGTTTTGGATTAATGCAATGCAAGAGGAATTAAGTCAGTTTAAAAGGAATGAGGTGTGGGAGCTTGTTCCAAGACCTGAAGGGACAAATGTTATTGGTACAAAGTGGGTGTACAAGAACAAGTCAGATGAGCAGGGAGTTGTAACCAGGAATAAAGCAAGGCTTGTAGCTCAAGGATACACTCAAGTTGAAGGGGTTGATTTTGATGAGACATTTGCCCCTGTTGCTAGACTTGAATCCATCAGATTGCTATTAGGAGTGGCTTGCATTCTAAAATTCAAGTTGTTCCAGATGGATGTGAAAAGTGCCTTTTTGAATGGCTATTTGCATGAGGAAGTTTATGTAGAGCAGCCTAAAGGCTTCATTGACCCAACCTTCCCAGACCATGTGTACAAATTAAAAAGGGCTCTTTATGGACTGAAACAAGCTCCTAGAGCTTGGTATGAGAGATTGACAGAGTTCCTCATTAATAATGGATACAGAAAAGGAGGGTTAGATAAGACTCTCTTTGTTAAAGATGAAGGAGGAAAAATCATGATTGCTCAGATTTATGTGGATGATATAGTGTTTGGTGGAATGTCAGATAGGATGGTGAAACACTTTGTTCAACAAATGCAGTCTGAATTTGAAATGAGTCTTGTTGGAGAACTGACTTATTTTCTTGGGTTACAAGTAAAACAGATGGAAGATTCAATCTTTCTCAGTCAAAGTAAGTACGCAAGAAACATAGTCAAAAAATTTGGAATGGAGAATGCAAGCCATAAAAGAACACCTGCACCTACTCATTTGAAATTATCTAAAGATGAAAAGGGGATTAATGTTGATCAAAGTCTATATAGAAGTATGATAGGTAGCTTACTATATCTCACAGCTAGCAGGCCTGATATTGCTTTTGCAGTTGGAGTGTGTGCCAGATATCAAGCAGATCCCAAAGTTAGTCACATAAATCAAGTCAAGAGGATTCTCAAATATGTGAATGGAACTTGTGACTTTGGTATGCTGTACTCTCATGGGTGTAATCCTATTTTATCTGGATATTGTGATGCTGATTGGGCTGGAAGTGCTGATGATAGAAAGAGCACATCAGGAGGATGCTTCTTCTTAGGAAACAATCTTATTTCATGGTTCAGCAAAAAGCAAAATTGTGTCTCCTTATCCACGACAGAGGCTGAATACATTGCAGCTGGAAGTAGTTGTTCACAGCTAGTATGGATGAAACAAATGCTAACAGAGTATAATGTCACACAAGATGTCATGACACTATATTGTGACAACCTAAGTGCTATCAATATCTCCAAAAATCCTATCCAGCACAGCTGTACCAAGCATATAGACATTAGGCATCATTTCATTAGGGATCTTGTGGAAGACAAAGTGATTACATTGGAGCATGTTGCCACTGAACTGCAGCTGGCTGACATTTTTACAAAGGCTTTGGATGCAAGTCAATTTGAGAACCTAAGGGGTAAGTTAGGAATTTGTCTTTATGAAGGCTTATAGCAATTAATCACATGTGGAAACATTGTCCGGCACATCTTAGTTTACCAAGTATTTGTATCATCAAAATATATAAATCCTTTCCCCCCACTTTTGCATTATTATCAAACGCTCTTTATTCCCACTCATACACGCCATACTGTTTATCTTCTTCTCTCCAAACATTCTGTCACTGCCAATCCTCATTTCAGACTTTCGTCTATCACTTTGCCTGTGAATAACATGTCTCACCAACAAGCTTCGTCACCCTCTAAGCCGGTGTCTCCTAAGATTGTTTCGTCATCTGATTCTAGGGCACAAGATATGGATCATTCTCCCAAGGATGTGGTTGATGCTGTCCCGTTAAATATGGTGCTTGCTGATGTGCCTCATGTTCAAAGGCCTAGAACTCAACATGCAAGAAGACCTAAAGAAAGTCCTTCAGGTAATATTCCCACATCGTCTTCTGTTGATCTTTCTGCTATGGCAAGGGAAGGATCTGAGTATGTTCATAAGACTGTTGATAGCATCGTTACTCGTATCATTAATGAAAATCATATTGTGGCTGGGATTTCTATTCCCTTGAGGCAACTTTCCGCCCCTCAAACTAGTCAGAAGCATCAAGAAGATGGTGATACAAATCTGGAAGATACTCAAGATGTTGCATGTGATGTTAAGACCTCTGTTGCTGAAGATACCTTTGAAAGTGTGAAGGATGCTAGGAGTAAACCCTCTAAAACCAAAGATGTCATGCCTGATGATGTTGTGGATCTTGATGAAATTGATGACAACGCTCTCCTTGCCAGCATAGCTAATAGACTTGTTACTAGGAAAGGAAACAAGGGTGCTAAGCAAAGTTCTCCCAAGCACAAGAATGTAGCTAGCCCAAGTCCTCCCAAGCGCAACATCAAGAAGGTTGTTCCTGGCCCCCCCAAGGGTTGGAGCAAAGTGGCTGTCAAGAAGAGAAAGACAAGAGTCTCTTCTGATTCTGAAGATGATGTTGAAAGTGATGTTCCTGACATCCGTCTCAAAAAGAAATCCTCTGCTAGCAAACTGGCTACCAGAATACCTGATGCTCCTCTAGATAATATCTCTTTTCATTCTGCTGAGAGTGTCAACAAATGGAAATATGTGTATCAGCGGAGGTTGGCGTTAGAAAGAGAGCTGGGTGAAAATGCTATGGAGTGTAAGGAAATAATGGATTTAATCTACTTTGCTGGCCTGTTAAAGACTGTGACTCGCTTCTCAAAGTGCTACGAGACACTGGTTAAAGAGTTTATTGTTAATCTTTCTGAAAATTGTGCTGATGGTAAATCTAAGGAGTTAAGAAAAGTGTTTGTTAGAGGAAGATGTGTCAATTTCTCCCCTGATGTGATAAATTTTTACCTAGGAAGGACTGGTGAGCCTCAACCTGAGTTGGAGGTGTCTGATAATCAAGTCTGCACGACCATTACAGCGAATCAAGTCAAGAAATGGCCTCTAAAAGGAAAATTATCTGCTAGCTTACTAAGTGTCAAGTATGCGATGCTGCACAGAATTGGAGCTGCTAATTGGGTTCCCACTAACCACACATCTACCATTGCTACTGGTCTGGGCAGATTCATTTTTGCTGTTGGAACCAAGGCAAAATTTGATTATGGGACTTACATCTTTGAACAGACACTGAAGCATGCAGGTACGATGGCTGTGAAGCTTCCCATAGCTTTTCCCTCTGTCATTTGTGGCATTATCCTTAAACAATATCCTAGAATTTTAACTGAGTCAGACACTGCTTGCAAAAGAGAAAGTGTCTTGTCTTTTCATTACAAGCTGTTTCAGGGGACCCATGTCCCTGATATTGTTGTAACATCTGCTGAGACATCCTCTAGCAGTAGACCTATGAATAAGTCTACTATCATTTCTGAGCTCAAGGAGACTTGCAAAGAGCTAGAAAGCAGAAAGTTGAAGCTTGAAACTCTTATCAGAATACTTGAGAAGGAGGAAGGTGAGGATGGTGATAATGCAAAGACTGAAGCTGACAATGAGGGTGAAGACTCTGGTGGGAGTGACAATGAGGCTGATGCTGGTGGAGAGGCTGAAGATGAATCTGGGTCTGGTGAAGAAGCTGAAGATGTTTCTGGTTCTGATGAAGATTAAGTTTTCTTTGCCATATGTTTATCTATTGGTTCTTGTGGAAGTTTTTTTTTGGTTTGATGTGCTTCTGTACCTTGTGTTAGTTTCCTTTTTGGTTGTAAAGACTATGTGTTTTTTTTGGGGTTTGGCTCTCTTTATGGCTAAAAAGGGGGAGCACTGGATATTTCTATTTCTCTTGCCTGTTACTCACTGGATATTTATGTTTCTCTTAACTTTGGAAGTTGCTTTGTCTATTTCTGATGCTCTGCTGCTTACTTCCTTGGATCTGCTGTTTCTATTTCTGCTGCTGCTATTTCTGATTGTTGTTCGATTATTATGTTTTAGCCAAAAATTTCGCCAAAGGGGGAGTTTGTAAGTGTTTTTAATTGGCAGCAATTTTTGGTAAAACATACCTTGTCAAGACTGATGTCACGACATGCTTGGGTAGCCTTTCTGCAGGTATGAAGTATTGCCTGTAAGCAGCTTTCATCAGGATGTCAAAATTGATGTCGTGACATGTTTGTTTCTGATCAGCTCGTTGGGCCTTGGATTGTGTACGTGCGCTTTGGGTTTTGCAGTGTGTTTCTGTTGAGATTTTTTAGGCGCTTTTATTTTGGAAGATTCTCCTAATCGTGTGATTTGCTATTTCCAGAAAGTATTCATTTGTTTCTATTTTCACTCCTTGATTTTTGGTAATTAACCTAATTAGGTTAAAAGCCTCTGGGGAGCTGCTGCTGCTGGGAGATCTATAAATAAACAGCTGCTATCATTTGTTACGGTCACGATTTTTAAGAGTTTGAAGTGTGGTCATAGTTTTCTTGTGAACCAAAGCAATTATTGTTTTGATGATTGTTTTGGAATAGGTTTATTGAGTTGTAAGTTTTTACTCTTAAGCTTTTAAGCAAAGAGTATCATTGTGCTTGATTGAAGCTTTTAAGCAAAATCAAGTTGTGTCCTTGAAGAGTGTTCTTCTGTCTCGTTTATTTGTGTCTGTTATTATCACTGCTGTGATTGAGGGGGAGTTTGTAATTGCATTGGGTAGGGATTAAGTGAAGGTTGTAAACTGTGTGGTTTGATCCTGAATTGATACTACTAATAGTGGATTTCCTCCCTGGCTTGGTAGCCCCCAGACGTAGGTGTGTTTTGCACCGAACTGGGTTAACAATTACTTGTGTCTTTTATAATTGTTTGCGTTATTTATCTTGTTCATTCTCAAAACCAAAACAGATATTAGTGTCGTAACATTGTATTCGACATCTCGTATCTGACACCAGAATTTTCAAGGAAAATTCACAGAGAAAGCCTCGTGATCAGAGATTCGGCAGTACATCAGTATTTCTCCAAAAAGCCGCTGATGAAAAGGTCATCGGCACCTCAAAATTGGATCACATCATATGGCGTTTCTTTGGGAAGATCCCGAGAAAAGTATGGTGCAATATCCCCAAGCGAAGCAGTTTCTCAAGAGACTCGCTTTCCCCAGTAGAATCGACAAATGGCGTCTCTAAACAGAGAAGTTTGTGCAACTCTACAACTCAGACGTTGGGTTCCCCAGCAAGTCTGACATCAAAACTTTTTCCGTCAGATGGCATCTCTCCAGGAAAATTCGGCGAGAAGTTTGAGGAAAACCGCTACAAATAGCGTCCCTTGTCAATAAAGTTTATTGACAAAAGAAACTAAGACCAGTTCCTTGGTTGGAGACCAGGATCGAGGGGAAGTTTATTTCAGAAACTTAGACGAGTTCCTTGGTAGGAAACCAGGATCGAGGGGAAGTTTATTTCAGAAACTTAGACCAGTTCCTTGGTTGGAAACCAGGATCGAGGGGAAGTTTATTTCAGAAACTTACACCAGTTCCTTGGTTGGAAACCAGGATCGAGGGGAAGTTTACCTTTTCTAAGCATCATTGCTTAGCAAAAGAAGATGAATGCGCAAGCTTCCATTCATAGCCATCAAAATTTCAGGTATTCCGATATTTAATCCTCTTGCACCCCGAATGCCCGAATACCTTCATCATTCACACCTTCGGGTCCAAGAAGATTAAATAGGGGCATCTGTAATACCCCAAATTTTGACCACCAAAGTTTCCCATCATTGTGCAAATCATCATCACAATATGGATGAATCATCATGCCTCATCAATCTCCTCAAGGAATTGTTGAGCATCCAATACAATCAAAATTAGGGTTTCTAGCCCTCTCTGAGTGCTTAGACAAAGGATCAATCAAGAAATGACATGATCTTCAACTTGTCTAATCTCTTAAATATACACAATGGATCAAAAAGGACTCCCACTTCAAGGATTAAGCACAAGGCTGCTCCCTTCTAGGTGGATCAAGTCTCAAGATCGACAGTGTCACCAAATTAGGGTTTTGGTCGACCAAGGTCTCCAGATGGAAATTTTCATCTGGGCACAAGGCAATGATCCAAAACATGACCTAATATGCTTCATGGAACCTCATGAACCCATGCATCAAGTCAATTTTGCCTCAGGGGATGCATTCATAAAAAATCAGGAATTAGGGTTTCTTGACCTAAATCACCCCTAAGTTGACTTTTGGGACAAACCATGAGCCAAGACCTCAAGAGATGATTTGAGGGTCTCTAATACACCATATTGATCCATTTGGAACAATGGATTGATCCAAGAAGCTTGAGCAATAAGTCTCATTTTCATCTGCACCACAATTAGGTTTTAAGGGAAAAGTCAACTGTAACTTTGACTTTTGACCAAGACATGCTCCCAAACCCTAATACATGATTGAATATACCCTATGACACCCATGGAATATGTCCATCAAGTTTGATTTAGGTCAAGGACATGATTTCCTGAAGAATTGCACAGTTTGGAATTCATCTGATAAAAAGTCAACTGTGCACAAAAGTCAACTTTGACTTTTTGAGATTTTTCACCAAAATGGATTTTTAACCCTAAAATGATGTTAATGTATGATTTGAATCATCATTCATCAAGAAAAATCAAGAAAAGTGAGATAACTTGTAAAAGGGGTAACCATAAAACTTAGAAATTTTTCTAAGTTAAAAATAAAGTGGCAAAGGTACCAACTTTGGAGGACCATAATTCCTAAACCACAAGGCCATTTTTTCTCATCCAAAGATGGATTTGTAGCCCTCATTATCACCTACAAAAACTTCAACTACAAGTCATTCCAATTCATTAAGGATTTTGAGTTATGGAGTGATCAAAGTGGCTGAAAAGTGAAAATGTCACTTTTTCCAACACTTAGTGAAATTTTCACTAAGTCAGAATTTGCCTTCACTTTTTGCCAAATGTAGGGGGATTTTTCACTTGGAATCAAAAGAGATCAAAACCAAACTTGTTCAAACAGTTGTTGTATCATGTAAGAGCTTTCCAAAATGGCCAAGAACATTGCCAAATTCAACCTACACCATGAGATACAACATTACCAAGTTGCCTTGCTGAAATCTGTCAAGGCAAGGCAGAATTTGCACTTTGGCTCGATTTGCCAAAATCAGCCAATTTCAATAGTTCCTATCCACTTGGACACCTCAGAGGATTGAATCCAAAGGGGACAATCACTGAGCCAAGCCTCCAAAGTCCAAGGAACAAGGAATAGCATGTTGAACCTAGAGTTGCCAAAGTAGGGACAAGACTTCAAATTTGGAATGAGGCATTCAATGGAACCATCAAGGTGGCATGGACTGAGCCATTCTCATCTGAAATCAGTCAAGACTTATCCAAGACCAAGGGGACCAAAGCTCTGTGCCCTAACCTCTAGTCATTGACTAGACGAGACTTGGACTTTCATTTGCCAACATTGGCCAAACCTACTTACCAGCTGCCATGCACTATTCCTTGCAAAAAAACTTGCTCTACTATAAATAGAGCTCAATTGTGGTCAGTTTAAGTACACCAGAGCCATCTAACAGATGCTTTCCTCAAAATCTCTTTCTCTTGGCAAAAATGCCTTTCTTAGCAAGGTAGCTATCGGGTTTTGAGTTTGAGAGCAATTCTGCACAAACCAATCACTCACACACCTCACATACATCACATATGAGCTGATCAAACACTCACATAACTTCTGAAACATCAATTTCATGAAATCACCAGCTGGTTGCTCAAATTTTCAAACAAGGTGCAGCTGAGGTACCACAAAATGATCCAGCCAATTTCAATCAAGTCCAACCATCCAAACACAATCCATAGGGTGTAGGGAAGCTGTCCAGATCATCACAACTCATCTGTAACACCTCCAAATCAAAAATCACTTTGAACTTGCTGTCACGGCTTGGAGGTAAGCACATACTTGGTCATCTCTCAATCTATGCATATTTCCTCGCACAATAATTTGGCCATGTGTTCATAATCATGCATGGAATGTTTTCCCTCAATTAATTGCATTATTTGAATCGTGTATCAAAAATCCTAGCCTTCATGCAGAAATTAGGGTTCTTGAGATCTCTTCGTGATTTCTTGTTGTATGTTTAATTTAAATGAAATTAAAGTACATAGACATGATCGTGAGGTTGAGACGAGCATAATGATATGTGGATTGCATGATATGATTACGTATTCATGGAGATTGGATAGAAAACGCAAATCTGAGAAACCAAGAACACGCGCGTGTTCTTCAGCTTGTTCTTGGCGCCTTTTTTTTTCAAATTCAAATATTTAAATTTTGTGATTTTTGTTTAATTGATTCAAAAATTAATTTCTCTCTGAGTTTTAATGATTTTGAGTTGATTCTTTTTTTAATAATTCACAAAAATGTTAAAATATTTTATTTTATCAAAAAATCCCAAAAATATTATTTATTTCATATAATTGATATTTTTGTAAAGAATTAATATTTTGATTGTTTTTGGCATTTTAAATATTTTTTCTACATTGATTTTGCAACTTTTAATGCTTTCTAATTATTTTGTAGGTCAATACTTAATTTTTGAAGCATTAATCCAAGATCACAATTTGTTTTCCGTGTGTTAAACAATTTTTGATCATTTTAATTGAATTTTTATTCAATTAAATACATTTTGAAAACAAATTAGGGTTTTGGATTAATTTAACCCTCATAAATCATTTTCAAAACTCTTTGGGCCTCTATTAGAGTGTAAGACCCAATCCTTTTTTTGACCAAATCATCTTTGGGCCTCACTTATAGTATAAGTCCCGATACCGTCAAAAAACAAACGGCGCGATCGTCGCCTTTTCAAAAATCGTCTGGGCCTACCCTCGAGTAGTAAGACCCATTTATTCATCTCAAAACTCTTTGGGCCTCTTGAGAGAGTGTAAGACCCATCCCCCCTTGGACAAAAACTTTTTGGGCCTCACTCATTGTATAAGTCCCTCTGTACAAGTAAACGGCGCGATCGTCGCCCGTTTAAAAATAAAAACCATCTGGGCCTCTCCTTGAGCTATAAGACCCATTCAAAACACTTTGGGCCTCTATTAGAGTGTAAGACCCAATCCCCCTTTTAACCAAAAACATTTTGGGCCTCACTTATTGTATAAGTCCCTCTGCGTTAAAAGAAAACCTCGGCGCGATCGCCATTTTTAAACGAAAAATCATTTGGGCCTACCCTCGTGTTATAAGCCCCACTCTTTTCTTTAAACCCTTTTTGGGCCTCTTGAGAGAGTGTAAGACCCATCCCTTTGTACAGAAAACCTTTTTGGGCCCCAGTCACTTGTATAAGTCCATCTGTACAAATTCAACAGTGCGCTCACTGATAAAACTTTGGGCCTCTCCTTGAGCTGTAAGCCCCAAATCTTTCTTTTTCAAAGCACTTTCTCCTTTGATTTTAAATATACTGTTATTTTCAATCTTTCTTTGTTGAACAACTAACCAAACATCATGGAAGCACTACAACCGAGTAAGTGGTTATCGCTTTCATTTACTGCTTTCATATTATAAACTGTATTGTGGGGCTGCTCACTGTAAGTCTCCTTTCATAAACTCATATCTACTGTGTAATAATAGTATAGATATTTCGAGTTTCCCCGGCAACTACGTCTAGAACTAGGTGACGCCATTTCACTTATTCGTAGAAATAGACGCCTAGATCCCCAATAGGAGCACCAGATACAGTCTTCTCTTCGGCTGTCCTCCTTAGGAATCGTCAAGAAGCTCTACTCCCCAAGATGAATGTATTCTCCGTGAATGGCATCTTTGAGTTTCTTCCCAATTCTCGAGCTTTCCTGACTTGATCTATTCCTTGTGGATAGCTTGCCTTGAATGTCTCGGGGTTTGGGTACCCACTACGGTCATAATCTTGGACCTTAACTAAGGAACCCTCTTTAAAAGTTAAAAGTCGCTGGATAGTAAACCTCGCACGTTTACCAGTGGTTTTCATCTTTAAAAGAGTTATCTCTCCTAATGGAAAGGAGATGATAGACCCACGGGCTTCTTAAAAGCATCGGCCTCCTCTTGGGCATTATTCAAGGACCCTACGGCTTCTTAGAAGTATTCACAGCCTCCTCTTAGGCTTCGTATAATGATCTCTTCCTTCGGGAATGATAGCCTCCTCTTGGGCTTCGTACAAGGACCCGTCGGCTTCTTAAAAGTTTCCAGCCTCCTCTTAGGCTTTGTATAATGATTTTCCTAGCGGAAATTAGCCTCCTCTTAGGCTTTGTATAAGAAAACCACTGGTTGATCCAATCGACCTTTTAGCATCAAAACTGTGCCTCGTTCACAGTACACAAACATCAACAACTCCTTTCATCTAATCGCTGTAAGCGGCAAGCCTCTGGATCATCTATATCCATGCCACTGTCCCTCTTTTAGCATGAGAAATTCCTAAGGAAAGATGGCATTACTCTACACTGAGTTAAAGTCTTCTCCTTCAGGTTAAAACCCTTTCTTCGGAAATTATGGCATTGCTCGGATCCGCGTATCCCAGTTAAAGTAATTCTCCTTCTCCCCTCTTTAGAGATAACAAATTCTCTCTAAAGTCGAGGTCTTTCAACTTCACGTCTTGGGCTTTGAACAAGACACAAATAGACCTTTTAGCTTCACATCTTGGGCTTTGAACAAGATACAAACCACCTTTCGCTTCACGTCTTGGGCTATGAACAAGACACCAAAACACCAAAAACACTCATTTCCTCCCATAGAATAGGAGGAACTACGAACGCTCTGATTTCCCTGTTTCGGTAAACGGGAATACGTAGGCATAAGATCGAAAGAAAAGATCTTAGCGAGCGCAATCAACAAAAAACCCAAATCCCATATCTCCATCAATTAAAAGCAGTAATTCAAAAGCATCAGTCCTAATATCCTAATCCTTATTCCCCGCCAGAAACCTTCTGCCCAAGTAAAAAAGAAAAAAGAAGAAAGAAAACAATATTTGCGAAAGTACAAATAACCAGTATAAAGGCCCCCCCACATTGATAGCATCCGTAACCTAACAGACCGCTGTTTAAACTCAGTATGCAAGCAGGGTTAATTGGAGACATCTATTTCCCTTCCTTATTCAGCTCACAATAGGATAAAAAATGAATCGACCTGTAGTTTAAGCTCAAACCACAGAGAGCGACCAACGCTTAAGAACCGCGTCCAAAATCGCTCGCTACAGAAAAAGTGGCGCCCACCGTGGGGCCCGTTCCTTTCTTTCTACTTCTCTTGTGTGAAAAATTACACAAATGGCGACTCTACTGGGGAGTCTCCTTTTCTGCCTTAGGGCATCATCCCCGTTTTCTTTGGAAAATGGGAACTCTACCGAAGAGAAAGATTGACCTATGCTGGTCAATCTCTTAGGCAGGGAACCACAGATTGGGGCTTCCGCCGGGGAACCCATTTTCTGTCAGGAACTTAAGATTCTTAGCTTTAAAAGGTCTAGGATGTTTAGGACAAATATATATACTGCTTTTCCTAATTGCTATACGTGTTTATATTTCTGCTAATGGGAATGCGGGTGATGCCGTATGTGGAAAGATTGAGTATACACCTAGAAAAGCCAACCCTTTCGTAGTGCGGAAGCTATCGGAAATAGCTGTTACGCGATACTACCCTCATTTGAGGCTGGTGATCTATTCTTGGTGAATAGCACTTACTCTAAGATTGCACACAACTCGCTGGCGATCCGCTTGTTGTCTGCCTTCCTGGGAGGAGCTGATGATAATGAGTACAGGTACAAAAATCACCCTAGTATAAACCTTTGGGGATGGGTAGAGCCTTGACTTCATGACAACGACCCTTTGACCCCATGTTTTTTCTATGTTTTTGTGTGCTGCATTCATGCATTCATTTAATAAAACATTAAAACATTCAAAAAAAATTCTCTTCTAGTCTCTCTGTTTTTCAAATTAAACTAAGACTGTGATTGCAAATATCAGAGAAAAAGATTGCATTAATGGATTTCGGTAGAAGGAGAACTCACCAGTATACCTTCAAGGTTCCAAAACTGGGGGATTTGAGAAAGTTAGCAAGGATGATCGTTAACCCAGAGGCTTTCAGAGCCAAGCACGGTGGTTTGCTACCACTGTTAAGAGTCCATGTGATTAAGGGGATCATGGACGTGCTCATTCAGTTCTACGATCCGGTTTATCACTGTTTCACGTTCCCGGATTACCAGCTATCACCAACGCTGGAGGAGTATTCTCATCTGACTGATTTACATATCACTGATCGAGCTCCATTTTCTGGACTGGGAGAAATTCCAAAGAATCAGACAATTGCAATAGCAATTCATTTGGACGAGTCTGAGGTCCGGACTCACATGACCACTAAGGGTGGCACCCAAGGTTTGCCAGCCCAGTTCCTGACCAAGAAAGCTCTGTACTTTGTTAGTATAGGGAACATGACTGCTTTTGAAAGCATCTTTGTCTTGCTCACCTACGGATTATTTTTGTTTCCCAACATCAATAACTTCGTCGATATCAACGCTATTAAGGTTTTTCTCATTGGAAACCCTGTGCCGACTTTGCTCACAGATGCGTATCATTCTGTACACTTGGGAAATTTGTACAGCGGAGGGGAGATCACATGTTGTGTACCTTTGCTTTACAAATGGTTTATCTCTCACTTGCCCAAGTCTGCTGCTTTTTGGGATTGCAAGAGTGTCTTACGTTGGTCGCAGAAGATCATGTCTCTCACCAATTTTGATATAGATTGGTGTAATAGGATTTATGAGGGAATCAGAATCATTGACCGTTGTGGAAACTTCCCCAGCGTACCCCTCATAGGAACTAAAGGAGGAATCAACTATCATCCGATATTGGTTCTTCGTCAATTTGGATACCCGATGAGACACATCCCACTGGGTGTTCATCTGGAAGGTCTTTTCTTCAAAGAAGGAGAAAATGACAGAGCACTAAAGATGGGAATAGTGCAAGCTTGGAAACATGTTCATAAGAAAGGACGAGAGTCTCTGGGAAAACCAGACTGTGTCTCGGTGGAGCCTTATCTCCATTGGGTACAAACTAGAGCTCTCAAGCTAAAGATGCCTTATCCTCGTTACGGAATTCTTCCGCCGAGGGAAATTGTCATTTACGTCATGACGGAAACTGAAAGGCTTCAGGTTACTCTCAACAAAGTTCAAAAGGAAAGAAGATCTTGGAAGAACAAGTACCGCACCCTCGACGTAGAGTGTATCCAAATACAGCAATTACTGAAAGAGAAAGATGCTCTGATTGAAATTTTGGAGCAGCATGCTGTAGAGAATCAAGATGACCAAAGGAATTTGCTCGCTCCTTTCACCTGGCAAAGGAATGACAACCCGACAACGGCTCAAGCGCCCCGGTCAAAGAAGAGGACTCGGGACCCATTAGTTTAGGTTTCTGTTTCTGCACTTTGTAATCTACTGTATTTCCACTTCTGTAATCCTTTGGAATTCAATAAAAAGGGGTTTCCCCACTGTTTGATATTTGCAATCTAATTGTCGAAGTTTATTTTAATTAAACCTAAAAACAATTAATATAATCATTGCATTCATCATTCTCACATCGCGTATTCTCCTTACCTACGAATCTCACGTTTGTGTCTCGATTCTAGAGTCAAACTGTCTCATTCGTATAATACTTGGGCCAATCGTCAGAAAAAGATGGATGATCTTGAGGAAGAAAACAGAGAGTTGAAAGAAGAGATCGACGCTCTGAGAGAGGATATGAGAAAGCTTCGTAACGACATGCAAGCCATGGCAGAAGCTCAGCTACAAAGAACTGTGATCTCAGAGATCACCTTAACGCCCATCATAGAAAAGTATGATCCTAGGTATCAGATGCCGAAAGATCGTCCTTGGGGCATGCCTGTTAACTATATCCCGGAAGGATATGTTCCGCCGATCACTGAAGATCAGGGAATCGCAACAGAAGTCGCTGGGCCTGAAGGTTACAAACTTCGGGAGGCGCTAAGACTTACTGCTGTAGTCACGGTACCACCCCCTGTGGTGCACACTGTCCCGGAAGGACAGATTCCACCGACACCTTCTGGTAAGAAAGAAACTATGTTTGACAGAATGGATGAATTCCAGGAGCAGTTCTTGGAAATGCAGAAAGAGCTGCAAGCCATTCGCGGCCAGGATCTATTTGGAAAGGACGCCGCAGACCTCTGCTTGGTCCCAAATGTGAAAGTCCCGCACAAGTTCCAAGTGCCCGACTTTGAAAAATACAAGGGTAACTCTTGCCCTCAAAGCCATCTGGTGATGTACGCTCGATGGATGTCAGCCCAGACGGAGAATCAGGACCTGCTGATTCACTACTTCCAGGATAGTTTAACCGGTGCCGCACTCAAATGGTACATGGGTTTAAACAGTACTACGATCAGTATATTCAGAGATCTTGGTACTGCCTTCGTCCAACAATACAAGTACAATTTGGACATGGCACCCGACAGAGATCAACTCAGATCAATGTCGCAAAAGGACAAGGAAACCTTTAAGGAGTATGCTCAAAGGTGGCGTGAAATTGCCGCTCAAATTTTTCCACCTCTTGAGGAAAAATAAATGACAAAATTCTTCTTAAAGACCTTAAGCTCATTTTACTATGACCGAATGGTCGCCAGTGCACCCAGTGATTTCACCGAAATGGTCGGCATGGGTGTACGTCTTGAGGAAGCCGTCCGAGAAGGACGTTTGGTAAAAGACACTGGATCGACGAGCGGTACTAAAAAATACGGTGGTGCTCTCCCTAAGAAAAAAGAGCAAGATATTGGGAATATCTCTCTCGGAAAGCAAAGGCGACGTTATCAGCCAGTAGTAGCTGTTACTCCTGCTATCGGCCCCGCGCCTGTTCCTATGTATCAACCTCAGGTTGTGCAGAGCCAACCTGACCAACAAAGGACACAACAGCCTCTTCAGCAGGCTCGTCCTCCATATAACAACAACCATACAACACGGCCACCAGGATTTGATCCTATACCCGTAGCGTACGCAGAGCTGTTTCCGTTACTGCTGGCTAAGGGGCACATTCAGACTAAGTCTCCCCTTTCAGTTCCGGAAAATCCGCCTTTCTAGTTTAAAGCGGATCAAACATGCCCTTATCATCAAGGAGGTTCAGGGCATAACATTGAGACTTGTCTCAATTTCAAATCCGACGTGCAAAAGCTTGTTAGGAGCGGGCTCTTATCTTTCAAAGATACGAACCCTAATGTTCTTACGAACCCGCTGCCTCAACACGAGAAAGCTGCAGTCAATCTGATTGAGAAAGAGACTAACAATGTCTATCAAATTCATGATGTACTCTTATTGGGGACCAATCTGGTCAAGATGCATTGTAGACATAGTGGATATGGCCAGGTGCCACCACACAACTATGACAGTTATAGCGTTTGTTCGGAAAGTAACCAAGGGTGTTACCTTGTGAGAGCAGCTCTTCAGGGTCAGGTCGATCATGGAGAAATTCGTCCATATCCAGGTTCAGGACCCATCATTTGGTCGCCGAACTACCTTGCCGATCAGGTTGAGGATGTTGTCACGATCTCTGGTCATCACCAGATCAGGGATGTTTTTGCCATCGTCCCTCTACTTGACGAATCTAGAGTTCCCAACCAGGAACGGATCGAGATTACTTATGATGGTCAGAAAAATCAGAAGGTTCCCATAGTCATCTATCTACCGGGGCCACTACCGTATGAATCAGCTAAGGCGATCCCTTATAAATACGGTGCAACGACAATTGAAAATGGAAAGGAAATTCCATTACCCTCCGTCGTGAATATTGCAGACGTCAGTCGTGTAACACGGAGTGGTAGAATCTTCAACCGAGGGGTTGGAGAAGCTAACAAAGAAAAGGAACTTCCGACGGAAATTCCTGATCCGCCAGTCAGTCAATCTGGTAATCCCGACTTTTCAAAAGACAAAGATGAGATGCTAAAGCTCATCCAAAGAAGTGAATATAACATTGTTGATCAACTGTTACAGACTCCTTCAAAGATCTCAGTATTATCACTGTTACTCAGTTCAGAAGCCCATAGGGAGGCTCTACAGAAAGTCTTGGAGCAAGCCTTTGTGGAACAAGATGTAACAATCAGACAGTTCGATAGTATTGTCTCTAACATCACTTCCTGTAATAATTTGGGATTTAGTGATGAGGAATTACCTGAAGAAGGTCGCCGTCATAACATGGCGCTCAATATCACAGTTAACTGCCAGGGCGATGCTTTAGCCAACGTACTGGTAGACACAGGGTCAGCCCTGAATGTTATGCCGAAGTACACTTTGACGCAATTATCATTCAAGGGCCCTCCGATGAGAGTCAGCGAGGTCATCGTCAAAGCATTCGACGGATCCAGAAAAACAGTTATCGGCGAAGTTGATCTTCCCATAACTATTGGTCCTCACACTTTCCAAATCACTTTCTAGGTCATGGACATCTGGGCAACATACATTTGTTTATTAGGAAGACCTTGGATACATCAGGCTGGAGCGGTTACTTCAACCCTGCACCAAAAGCTAAAGTTCATCAAGAACGATCAACTTGTCACGGTTTGTGGGGAACAAGCCTTGCTTGTGAGTAACCTATCATTATCTACTTGTGTGGAACCCGAGGAGGTTATTGGAACTCAGTTCCAAGCACTATCGGTGAACAAGAATGATCAGTACAAAAAAGGAACTTTAATTTCTTCATACAAAGATGCTATCAAAGCGGTCGAGAGTACCGATACGACAGAATGGGGACGGCTTGTCATTCCTATTGACAATAAAACAAAGAAGGGTCTTGGTTTTTCTGCAACCTGTACCCAGACAGCCGCCAATGATGAAAGTCTTCATCCCCTTCAAAACTTCTTCCACAGTGGAGGTTTTCTTCACCCAGTGTCTCAGACAGTTCATGCTATCAATGAGGAAGATCCCTCTGACACAGATGAAGAATGGAAGTCCTACCTTAACAAGGACGGCTATATGTCTCAGGAAGAGGTGCCTATGCCTTTTTGCTTTCCTACAGAAAGTCTGAGATTTATACCAAGATCAGATGTCGAAATGATCTATGGAGATTGTGATCCGAAAGGATGCCGTGCTCCGCCAAATTCATTAGAGGAAGACACTCCAATGAAAGACAACTTTGACCACAATTACTATGGCCCGATGGATGGCCTGCCAATGTGGCAGCCTTACCCAGGAAACTTGGGGCAAGAAAGTCAGCCGAGTAATGAAACTCAGCTGAGCATCATTGAACAGAATACCTGTGTCCCCACCATGTTATTGGATCAACACTCAGGTCATTCAGAAACTACTCAACATGAAGATGAATTCGCAATGTTTGCAGGACTAGAATTCATCAACTATGCTTTTCCCGAGGTCAACGTCATCGAGAAAGATGACTCCTCCAGTTCCAAAGAAGTTTGGGACACTCTGGGACAACCAAGTGGAAAATACGACTTTATGGTCAAGTACACTGCTCCCAAAAGCTCTCGTATCAGGCTCGAAGATATCCAGTCAACTGGATGGGGAGATACAGCTGAGAGCTCCAATGCTATGCAAAATGCAACAGCGGAATCCTCCTACGACAATTCTGCCTGGGAGACAGATTCCAACGATCCTACTCCACCAGAAATCAGCGTCATTTCTGAAGACAAATCAAGGAAGGTGCCAGACTTTGTGATTCACCGAGGAGTTCGCCGCCAGTGGGTTGCTGTCGAGGTTCTGAAGGTCGTTCATCAGTCAAAGTAATTGCCATCTTTAATCTTTCACCCTGCCCAGGTGAAACGGATGTTTTGATAGGGCTCGTTTTCTGTAAACTTCCCTCTTCGCTTTGCCCAAAGCGAGTGAGTTTTGTTTTATAGGGCTGTAGTTTCAAGATTCGACTTGTTCATTAATAAAATAACGTCGTTCTGTAATTTCCACATTAATTGCTGTTTTCTCTTTTTGCCTTTTCAGAAAATGGTAATCCTAAAAAAACATTCAATAATAAAAACAAGCAGTAAAACAAATACACTGCACACACTTGCATTTTCTCTATCTCTTCTAAACACGAATCATCACGTCATGCAGATTGCTTATTTTATACCCCGTTGAAACATACGATCCGATGCCTTCTTCCAACTTTGAGTTCCCGGTATTCGAGGCTGAAGAAGAAAATGACGACGAAATTCCAGAAGAGATCTCCCGACTACTCAGACAAGAGGAAAGGTCCATTGAACCTCACAAAGAGCCGTTGGAAACAGTAAACTTGGGTTCAGAAAAAGAGAGAAAAGAAATCAGGATCGGAGCATTGCTCAGTCCAACTGCCAGAGAGGGTTTGATAAAGCTTCTCAAAGAATTCCCCGATGTGTTCGCTTGGTCCTATCAGGATATGCCAGGATTGGATACCAGCATCGTGGAACATCACTTACCGTTGAGATCGGAATGTCCGCCAGTAAAGCAAAGGTTGAGACGCACTCACCCGGACATGGCCATCAAAATCAAAGAGGAGGTACAGAAACAGATCGACGCAGGTTTCCTCGCTACATCTGAATATCCTCAATGGTTAGCCAACATCGTACCCGTTCCCAAAAAGGACGGAAGGGTCAGAATGTGTGTTGATTACAGAGATCTGAACAAGGCAGGTCTAAAGGACGACTTTCCTTTACCACACATTGACATGCTGGTTGACAGCACAGCAAAGCTCAAAGTATTCTCCTTCATGGATGGATTCTCGGGCTATAATCAGATCAAAATGGCGCCGAAAGACATGGAGAAAACTTCGTTCATTACCCCATGGGGTACCTTTTGTTACAAGGTAATGTCGTTCGGTTTGAAGAATGCCGGGGCAACCTATCAAAGGGCCATGACTACTCCGTTTCATGACATGATACACAAAGAAATCGAGGTATATGTTGATGATTTGATTGCAAAATCAAGAACAGAGGATGAGCACGTTGAACATCTGTCAAAATTGTTCGAACGTCTAAGAAAATTCAAGCTCCGCTTGAATCCCAACAAGTGCACCTTCGGTGTCCGTTCGGGGAAACTACTAGGGTTCATCGTCGGCCAGAAAGGAATTGAAGTTGATCCTGACAAGGTCAAGGCCATTCAAGAAATGCCTTCTCCGAAAACTGAAAAACAAGTCAGAGGATTCCTGGGACATTTGAACTACATCTCCATATTCATATTCCTCATGACCGCGACATGCGCGCCGATCTTCAAGTTACTCAAAAAGAACCAGGATTGCGTTTGGTCAAAAGACTGCCAAACTGCCTTCGACAGTATCAAGGAATATCTGTTGAATCCTCCGATTCTATCACCTCCAGTGGAAGGAAGACCACTGATCATTTACCTCACAGTCCTAGAGGACTCAATGGGATGTGTACTTGGCCAACAAGACGAAACTAAAAGGAAAGAGTCTGCCATCTACTATCTAAGCAAGAAATTCACCGACTGCGAGACTCGGTACACAATGCTTGAGAAAACTTGTTGCGCTTTGGCTTGGGCAACCAAACGTCTTCGCCAGTACATGATTTGTCATACTACTTGGTTGGTCACCGAAATGGATCCAATCAAGTACGTTTTCGAAAAACCTGCTCTCACGGGAAGGATTGCCCGTTGGCAGATGTTACTATCAGAATATGACATAGAGTACCATGCTCAGAAAGCCGTTAAAGGAAGTATTTTAGCCGATCATTTGGCTCATCAACCGATTGACGATCAAGAATCAATCGGGTTTGACTTCCCAGACGAAGATGTCATGTATCTAAAGATGAAAGATTACGATGAACCGCTACCCAGTGAAGGGCCAGAACCAGGTTCCCAGTGGGGACTTATCTTTGACGGAGCAGTCAATCATTATGGAAATGGAATTGGGGCAATCATTGTTACCCCTCAGGGTTCCCACATTCTTTTCACTGCCAGACTTACGTTCAAATGTACGAACAACGAGGCCGAATACGAAGCATGTATTATGGGTCTCGAAGAAGCGATTGATTTAAGGATCAAAAACTTGGACGTATACGGTGATTCAGCCCTGGTTATTAACCAGATAAAAGGAGATTGGAACACATACCAATCAGGATTGATTCCTTACAAAGACTATGCAAGGAGGTTGTTACCCTTCTTCAACAGAGTCGACTTTCATCACATTCCTCGTGATGAGAATCACATGGCTGATGCATTAGCCACTCTCTCTTCCATGATTAGTGTAGGTCATTGGAATGACATACCTAAGATTGACATCATGCGCCTTGAATGGCCTGCTTACATCTTCACGATTGAAGCAGTCATAGACGACAGACCTTGGTATCACGATATCAAATGCTTCCTTCAGAAACAAGAGTACCTATCTGGGGCACTCAGAAAAGACAGAAAGACCCTCAGAAGATTGGCTGGAAACTTCTTCCTGAGCGGTGACACTCTTTATAAGAGAAATTTTGACATGGTCTTGCTCCGATGCGTCGACAGACCAGAAGCAGACGTGCTCATGAAAGAAATTCATGAAGGATCCTTTGGCACTCATGCCAACGGACACACAATGGCGAGAAAAATTCTCAGGGCCGGGTATTATTGGTTGACCATGGAATCTGACTGCTACAAGTACATAAGGAGGTGTCACAAGTGTCAGATATACTCCGACAAAATTCATGTACCGCCATCACATCTCAAAGTTCTTTCTTCCCCGTGGCCTTTCTCCATATGGGGAATCGACATGATTGGTATGATTGAGCCCAAGGCTTCAAACGGACATCGGTTCATCCTGGTAGCCATTGACTATTTCACCAAGTGGGTCGAAGCAGCGTCATTCGCCAATGTAACCCGACAAGTGGTGGTCCGATTTATCAAAAACAATATCATCTGCCGTTATGGTGTTCCAAGCGAGATCATAACTGATAATGGATCTAACTTGAACAATAAGATGATGAAAGAGTTATGCACAAAGTTCAAGATCGAACACCATAACTCATCTCCCTACCGACCCAAGATGAACGGAGCGGTAGAAGCGGCTAACAAGAACATCAAGAAGATCGTTCAAAAAATGGTTGTAACCTATAAAGATTGGCACGAGATGCTACCCTTTGCTCTTCATGGTTATCGTACATCTGTCCGCACTTCAACAGGGGCTACCCCTTTCTCTCTAGTATATGGCATGGAGGCAGTGCTTCCCATAGAAGTAGAGATCCCGTCAATCAGGGTATTGATGGAAGCTAAGCTCACCGAAGCAGAATGGTGTCAAAGTCGACACGACGAACTGAACCTGATCGAAGAAAAGAGAATCACGGCACTATGCCACGGTCAGTTGTATCAACAAAGAATGAAGAGGGCGTTCGACAAAAAGGTTCGGCCTCGTGTCTTCAGGAAAGGAGACCTCGTGCTCAAGAAGATACAATCATTTCTCACTGACTCTCGGGGCAAATGGACCCCAAATTATGATGGCCCCTATGTGGTCACGAAAGCTTTCTCAGGCGGCGCCTTGAGACTTGTAACCATGGACAGAGAGGAATTTGCCTACCCCACGAATGTTGATGTAGTCAAGAAATACTTCGCCTAAACTAAAAAAAAAAAACGTCTCGGTGGATTGAAATCCCGAAAGGGCGGTCCAGGCAAAAGTTAGAGACATGAAAAAAAATCATCCCGATGGATTGGAAATCTCATAGTACAATCCAGGCAAAAGTTAGGGATAATGGCAAGTAACTATGTTCAACAGAGGCAAGTCCCTCAGCAGTAGTTACTTCATCTATCGGAGGAAATCTCCAGTCAAAGGTCATCTTCAACAGAAGCTCAGGATGCCCCGAATTCAAAGTTGGTAGAAGGATAGTGGTCGTTATGTTTCAACGTAGCCCTTTTCCCTGTAAATTACCGTTTTCTAACTTTGTATATACTCTTTGGAATCACGCGTTGGGCTGATCTCCATCTTATCAATAAAATTTGAGCCCTTGTGCTTTTGTTTGTAATTCTTGCTTGTTTTAGCTTTACAGAACGACGTTGTTTAAACTTAATCAGCGATTCTTGAAATAAACCAAAAATGAATTTACTTGTTAAAACTTTTTCTGCTTTTAAAATAAAGATGGCAATTTCTTTTGACTGTTGAACATCAGAAGAACATCGATCGCTTCTCCCGAAGTAAGCAAACTTCAAAGTGCAGAATCAAAGTACTCCTTCTAAGCCAGTATGCCTGAATGAAGGGATCAACTGTGTCAGAGACCTTGTTTCGTATGACATCCTCGGCCGAGTTCTCATCTCCTAAGCCCGATCAACATAGCTCCCAACGGGACTATCTCTCCTAAGCAAGGTGGAATTGCTATTTTGAATCAACGGTACTTCTTCGCCCCGCGATGGCCGAGTATTCAATTGTGTTCATCCATTAGTCTGTATGTCGCGTCTGTTTTGTCAGCATATACATACATACTTCATGCATTTTTTATTTGCATTTACATTTCATATTGCATCACTATCACTTGAGTCGGTCTTGTCCCCTAGTGATAAACAGTTTTCTCAATCGAGTTTGTCAGTTATTTCCTCGTCAAGAAGTGTTGCGTCTGCACAATCTCGCCACCAGTGTATCTTTAGATCAGAGTCGGCACTTGGCCACTTTGATAACTTGAACCTCTGAAAAGCCAGAGAAAACTCTCAATAAACATCACTCTTCGCCATTGAAGATGATATCCTTGCTTTCCCGGATTAAGGAAAATCCACAGAGAAAGCCTCGTGATCAGAGATTCGGCAGTACATCAGTATTTCTCCGAAAAGCCGCTGATGAAAAGGTCATTGGCACCTCAAAATTGGATCACATCATATGGCGTTTCTTTGGGAAGATCCCGAGAAAAGTATGGTGCAATATCCCCAAGCGAAGCAGTTTCTCAAGAGACTCGCTTTCCCCAGTAGAATCGGCAAATGACGTCTCCAAACAGAGAAGTTTGTGCAACTCTACAACTCAGACGTTGGGTTCCCCAGCAAGTCTGACATCAAAACTTTTTCCGTCAGATGGCATCTCTCCAGGAAAATTCGGCGAGAAGTTTGAGGAAAACCGCTACAAATAGCGTCCCTTGTCAATAAAGTTTATTGACAAAAGAAACTAAGACCAGTTCCTTGGTTGGAGACCAGGATCGAGGGGAAGTTTATTTCAGAAACTTAGACCAGTTCCTTGGTAGGAAACCAGGATCGAGGGGAAGTTTATTTCAGAAACTTAGACCAGTTCCTTGGTTGGAAACCAGGATCGAGGGGAAGTTTATTTCAGAAACTTAGACCAGTTCCTTGGTTGGAAACCAGGATCGAGGGGAAGTTTACCTTTTCTAAGCATCATTGCTTAGCAAAAGAAGATGAATGCGCAAGCTGCCATTCATAGCCATCAAAATTTCGGGTATTCCGATATTTAATCCTCTTGCACCCCGAATGCCCGAATACCTTCATCATTCACACCTTCGGGTCCAAGAAGATTAAATAGGGGCATCTGTAATACCCCAAATTTTGACCACCAAAGTTTCCCATCATTGTGCAAATCATCATCACAATATGGATGAATCATCATGCCTCATCAATCTCCTCAAGGAATTGTTGAGCATCCAATACAATCAAAATTAGGGTTTCAAGCCCTCTCTGAGTGCTTAGACAAAGGATCAATCAAGAAATGACATGATCTTCAACTTGTCTAATCTCTTAAATATCCACAATGGATCAAAAAGGACTCCCACTTCAAGGATTAAGCACAAGGCTGCTCCCTTCTAGGTGGATCAAGTCTCAAGATCGACAGTGTCACCAAATTAGGGTTTTGGTCGACCAGGGTCTCCAGATGGAAATTTTCATCTGGGCACAAGGCAATGATCCAAAACATGACCTAATATGTTTCATGGAACCTCATGAACCCATGCATCAAGTCAATTTTGCCTCAGGGGATGCATTCATCAAAAATCAGGAATTAGGGTTTCTTGACCTAAATCACCCCTAAGTTGACTTTTGGGACAAACCATGAGCCAAGACCTCAAGAGATGATTTGAGGGTCTCTAATACACCATATTGATCCATTTGGAACAATGGATTGATCCAAGAAGCTTGAGCAATAAGTCTCATTTTCATCTGCACCACAATTAGGGTTTTACGGGAAAAGTCAACTGTAACTTTGACTTTTGACCAAGACATGCTCCCAAACCCTAATACATGATTGAATATACCCTATGACACCCATGGAACATGTCCATCAAGTTTGATTTAGGTCAAGGACATGATTTCCTGAAGAATTGCACAATTTGGAATTCATCTGATAAAAAGTCAACTGTGCACAAAAGTCAACTTTGACTTTTTGAGATTTTTCACCAAAATGGATTTTTAACCCTAAAATGATGTTAATGTATGATTTGAATCATCATTCATCAAGAAAAATCAAGAAAAGTGAGATAACTTGTAAAAGGGGTAACCATAAAACTTAGAAATTTTTCTAAGTTAAAAATAAAGTGGCAAAGGTACCAACTTTGGAGGACCATAACTCCTAAACCACAAGGCCATTTTTTCTCATCCAAAGATGGATTTGTAGCCCTCATTATCACCTACAAAAACTTCAACTACAAGTCATTCCAATTCATTAAGGATTTTGAGTTATGGAGTGATCAAAGTGGCTGAAAAGTGAAAATGTCACTTTTTCCAACACTCAGTGAAATTTTCACTAAGTCAGAATTTGCCTTCACTTTTTGCCAAATGTAGGGGGATTTTTCACTTGGAATCAAAAGAGATCAAAACCAAACTTGTTCAAACAGTTGTTGTATCATGTAAGAGCTTTCCAAAATGGCCAAGAACATTGCCAAATTCAACCTACACCATGAGATACAACATTGCCAAGTTGCCTTGCTGAAATCTGTCAAGGCAAGGCAGAATTTGCACTTTGGCTCGATTTGCCAAAATCAGCCAATTTCAATAGTTCCTATCCACTTGGACACCTCAGAGGATTGAATCCAAAGGGGACAATCATTGAGCCAAGCCTCCAAAGTCCAAGGAACAAGGAATAGCATGTTGAACCTAGAGTTGCCAAAGTAGGGACAAGACTTCAAATTTGGAATGAGGCATTCAATGGAACCATCAAGGTGGCATGGACTGACCCATTCTCATCTGAAATCAGTCAAGACTTATCCAAGACCAAGGGGACCAAAGCTCTGTGCCCTAACCTCTAGTCAATGGCTAGAGGAGACTTGGATTTTCATTTGCCAACATTGGCCAAACCTACTTACCAGCTGCCATGCACTATTCCTTGCAAAACAAACTTGCTCTACTATAAATAGAGCTCAATTATGGTCAGTTTAAGTACACCAAAGCCATCTAACAGATGCTTTCCTCAAAATCTCTTTCTCTTGGCAAAAATGCCTTTCTTAGCAAGGTAGCTATCGGGTTTTGAGTTTGAGAGCAATTCTGAACAAACCAATCACTCACACACCTCACATACATCACATATGAGCTGATCAAACACTCACATAACTTTTGAAACATCAATTTCATGAAATCACCAGCTGGTTGCTCAAATTTTCAAACAAGGTGCAGCTGAGGTACCACAAAATGATCCAGCCAATTTCAATCAAGTCCAACCATCCAAACACAATCCATAGGGTGTAGGGAAGCTGTCCAGATCATCACAACTCATCTGTAACACCTCCAAATCAAAAATCACTTTGAACTTGCTGTCACGGCTTGGAGGTAAGCACATACTTGGTCATCTCTCAATCTATGCATATTTCCTCGCACAATAATTTGGCCATGTGTTCATAATCATGCATGGAATGTTTTCCCTCAATTAATTGCATTATTTGAATCGTGTATCAAAAATCCTAGCCTTCATGCAGAAATTAGGGTTCTTGAGGTCTCTTCGTGATTTCTTGTTGTATGTTTAATTTAAATGAAATTAAAGTACATAGACATGATCGTGAGGTTGAGACGAGCATAATGATATGTGGATTGCATGATATGATTACGTATTCATGGAGATTGGATAGAAAACACAAATCTGAGAAACCAAGAACACGCGCGTGTTCTTCAGCTTGTTCTTGGCGCCTTTTTTTTTCAAATTCAAATATTTGAATTTTGTGATTTTTGTTTAATTGATTCAAAAATTAATTTCTCTCTGAGTTTTAATGATTTTGAGTTGATTCTTTTTTTAATAATTCACAAAAATGTTAAAATATTTTATTTTATCAAAAAATCCCAAAACTATTATTTATTTCATATAATTGATATTTTTGTAAAGAATTAATATTTTGATAGTTTTTGGCATTTTAAATATTTTTTCTACATTGATTTTGCAACTTTTAATGCTTTCTAATTATTTTGTAGGTCAATACTTAATTTTTGAAGCATTAATCCAAGATCAAAATTTGTTTTCCATGTGTTAAACAATTTTTGATCATTTTAATTGAATTTTTATTCAATTAAATACATTTTGAAAACAAATTAGGGTTTTGGATTAATTCAACCCTCATAAATCATTTTCAAAACTCTTTGGGCCTCTATTAGAGTGTAAGACCCAATCCTTTTTTTGACCAAATCATCTTTGGGCCTCACTTATTGTATAAGTCCCGATACCGTCAAAAAACAAACGGCGCGATCGTCGCCTTTTCAAAAATCGTTTGGGCCTACCCTCGAGTAGTAAGACCCATTTATTCATCTCAAAACTCTTTGGGCCTCTTGAGAGAGTGTAAGACCCATCCCCCCTTGTACAAAAACTTTTTGGGCCTCACTCATTGTATAAGTACCTCTGTACAAGTAAACGGCGCGATCGTCGCCCGTTTAAAAATAAAAACCATCTGGGCCTCTCCTTGAGCTATAAGACCCATTCAAAACACTTTGGGCCTCTATTAGAGTGTAAGACCCAATCCCCCTTTTAACCAAAAACATTTTGGGCCTCACTTATTGTATAAGTCCCTCTGCGTTAAAAGAAAACCTCGGCGCGATCGCCATTTTTAAACGAAAAATCATTTGGGCCTACCCTCGTGTTATAAGCCCCACTCTTTTCTTTAAACCCTTTTTGGGCCTCTTGAGAGAGTGTAAGACCCATCCCTTTGTACAGAAAACCTTTTTGGGCCCCAGTCACTTGTATAAGTCCCTCTGTACAAATTCAACAGTGCGCTCACTGATAAAACTTTGGGCCTCTCCTTGAGCTGTAAGCCCCAAATCTTTCTTTTTCAAAGCACTTTCTCCTTTGATTTTGAATATACTGTTGTTTTCAATCTTTCTTTATTGAACAACTAACCAAACAGCATGGAAGCACTACAACCGAGTAAGTGGTTATCGCTTTCATTTACTGCTTTCATATTATAAACTGTATTGTGGGGCTGCTCACTGTAAGTCTCCTTTCATAAACTCATATCTACTGTGTAATAATAGTATAGATATTTCGAGTTTCCCCGGCAACTACGTCTAGAACTAGGTGACGCCGTTTCACTTATTCGTAGAAATAGACGCCTAGATCCCCAATAGGAGCACCAGATACAGTCTTCTCTTCGGCTGTCCTCCTTAGGAATCGTCAAGAAGCTCTACTCCCCAAGATGAATGTATTCTCCGTGAATGGCATCTTTGAGTTTCTTCCCAATTCTCGAGCTTTCCTGACTTGATCTATTCCTTGTGGATAGCTTGCCTTGAATGTCTCGGGGTTTGGGTACCCACTACGGTCATAATCTTGGACCTTAACTAAGGAACCCTCTTTAAAAGTTAAAAGTCGCTGGATAGTTAACCTCTCACGTTTACCAGTGGTTTTCATCTTTAAAAGAGTTATCTCTCCTAATGGAAAGGAGATGATAGACCCACGGGCTTCTTAAAAGCATCGGCCTCCTCTTGGGCATTATTCAAGGACCCTACGGCTTCTTAGAAGTATTCACAGCCTCCTCTTAGGCTTCGTATAATGATCTCTTCCTTCGGGAATGATAGCCTCCTCTTGGGCTTCGTACAAGGACCCGTCGGCTTCTTAAAAGTTTCCAGCCTCCTCTTAGGCTTTGTATAATGATTTTCCTAGCGGAAATTAGCCTCCTCTTAGGCTTTGTATAAGAAAACCACTGGTTGATCCAATCGACCTTTTAGCATCAAAACTGTGCCTCGTTCACAGTACACAAACATCAACAACTCCTTTCATCTAATCGCTGTAAGCGGCAAGCCTCTGGATCATCTATATCCATGCCACTGTCCCTCTTTTAGCATGAGAAATTCCTAAGGAAAGATGGCATTACTCTACACTGAGTTAAAGTCTTCTCCTTCAGGTTAAAACCCTTTCTTCGGAAATTATGGCATTGCTCGGATCCGCGTATCCCAGTTAAAGTAATTCTCCTTCTCCCCTCTTTAGAGATAACAAATTCTCTCTAAAGTCGAGGTCTTTCAGCTTCACGTCTTGGGCTTTGAACAAGACACAAATAGACCTTTTAGCTTCACATCTTGGGCTTTGAACAAGATACAAACCACCTTTCGCTTCACGTCTTGGGCTTTGAACAAGACACCAAAACACCAAAAACACCCATTTCCTCCCATAGAATAGGAGGAACTATGAACGCTCTGATTTCCCTGTTTCGGTAAACGGGAATACGTAGGCATAAGATCGAAAGAAAAGATCTTAGCGAGCGCAATCAACAAAAAACCCAAATCCCATATCTCCATCAATTAAAAGCAGTAATTCAAAAGCATCAGTCCTAACATCCTAATCCTTATTCCCCGCCAGAAACCTTCTGCCCAGGTAAAAAAGAAAAAAGAAGAAAGAAAACAGTATTGGCGAAAGTACAAATAACCAGTACAAAGGCCCCCCCACATTGATAGCATCCGTAACCTAACAGACCGCTGTTTAAACTCAGTATGCAAGCAGGGTTAATTGGAGACATCTATTTCCCTTCCTTATTCAGCTCATAATAGGATAAAAAATGAATCGACCTGTAGTTTAAGCTCAAACCGCAGAGAGCGACCAACGCTTAAGAACCGCATCCAAAATCGCTCGCTACAATGACCAAATCTATAAGAATGCTGAACAATGGTTCCACGCAGCTGGATGAGATTCTTCAGACTGGGAAAATGCTGGAAATGTACAAGGTCTTGGTTTTAACAATCAAGCAGAGAACTACAAGAAGTCTGTATTAAAGTTTATTCCTCAGAAAATAAAGCAAGAGGAGGAGATGTCAAATCACATGTTTCAACATCAGATGAAACATCAGAAAATAGTATGTAGTTCAAAGTATAAACCATGGAGATGTCATTACTGTGGAAAGATTAGTCACTTAAAGTCCTTTTGCTACAATTTGCATGGTTATCCCAAAACTGCTCATCAACAAAATAAAGGACAGAATTGGGCTAAAGTAAAGAAAAGATGGACTCCTAGAAATATGATGGTTGGTTTCATAGCACATACCTCTCTCAGAGCATCTGCAAGGGAAGATTGGTACTTTGACAGTGGTTGTTCAAGACACATGACTGGTGTGAAGACATTTTTTTCAGATATCAAGCCTCACTCTACCAATTATGTCACTTTTGGGGATGGATCAAAAGGTGAGATAAAAGGTGTTGGAAAGCTGGACTACACGGGACAACCAAATCTGGATCGTGTTCTATTTGTCAAAGGGTTGACTGCAAATTTGATCAGTATAAGCCAACTATGTGATCTAGCACTCAAAGTAAATTTCACAAAATCTGAATGCCTAGTAACCAATGAAGAAAATGAAGTTGTCATGAAGGGAACCAGGTCTAAGGATAACTGCTATCTATGGAATCCTCAAGAATTTGAAAGTTTGTCTACCTGTTTGATGTCAAAGGAAGATGAAACCAAACTGCGGCATCAAAAATTGGGTCACTTACATTTGAAAGGGATGAAGAAAGTTCTGTCAAGTGAGGTTGTTAGAGGTATTCCTAAGCTGAAGATTGATGAGGATAGAATATGTGGTGAATGTCAAGTTGGGAAGCAAACAAGGATGTCACACAAAAAGCTTCAACATCTTACCGCAACTTCTAGAGTTCTGGAGCTACTTCACACGGACTTAATGGGACCTATGCAGGATGAAAGTCTTGGTGGGAAGAAGTATTCCTATGTTGTCGTTGATGATTACTCCAGATTCACCTGGATAAGCTTTATCAGAGAGAAGTCTGAAGTATTTGCAGCTTTCAAAGAATTGTGTCAAAGGATTCAACGAGAAAAGGATTGTGGTGTTGCACGAATCAGAAGTGACCATGGGAAAGAATTTGAAAATAGCAGGTTTGAAGAGTTTTGTTTATCTGAAGGAATCACTCATGAATTCTCATCACCAATCACTCCTCAGCAAAATGGTGTGGTGGAACGCAAGAATAGGACTATTCAAGAGTGTGCAAGGGTCATGATTCATGCCAAAAAGCTTCCATATCATTTTTGGGCTGAAGCCATGAATACCGCTTGCTATATACACAATAGGGTGACTATCATATCAGGTACTTCTGTCACTCTTTATGAGCTATGGAAAGGTAGAAAGCCAAATGTGAAATATTTCCATGTTTTTGGGAGTAAGTGCTATATCTTGGCGGATCGTGAGCAGAGGCGAAAGATGGATCCTAAGAGTGAGGAAGGGATATTTTTGGGATACTCTACAAACAGTAAAGCATATAGGGTATTTAGTTCCAGAACTAAGGTGATGATGGAATCCATAAATGTGGTGGTTGATGACTCTGGCAAAGACGAAGATGTCTCAAATGATGTTGGAACATGCTTTCCCATGAACAATGAAATCTCACAAGACACTGAGTCCGTAGAAGATAATGCTCAAGAGACCAACACTAGACCTGAGAATGAAGAGGTAGAGGATGCTAACAGGGGATCCTCTATAAGGGTTCAGAAGGATCACCCTAAGGAGTTGATTATTGGAAATCTGAATGAAGGTGTAAGAACCAGATCGAGGGAGGCTGTGTCAAATGCCTGTTTTGTTTCAAAGCTTGAACCAAAGAATGTTAAAGAGGCATTGACAGATGAGTTCTGGATAAGTGCTATGCAGGATGAGCTTTGTCAATTCAAGAGGAATGAAGTCTGGGAACTGGTACCACGACCAGCAGGAACAAATGTGATTGGAACAAAGTGGGTTTATAAGAATAAGTCTGATGAACAAGGAGTTGTTACCAGAAACAAAGCCAGACTAGTTGCTCAAGGATACACACAGATTGAAGGAGTAGATTTTGATGAAACATTTGCTCCCGTGGCTCGATTGGAATCCATCAGATTGTTGCTAGGAGTGGCATGTTTTTTGAAATTCAAATTGTTTCAAATGGATGTTAAGAGTGCCTTTCTGAATGGCTATCTTAATGAGGAAGTTTATGTTGAGCAGCCTAAAGGGTTTGTGGATCCAAATTTTCCTGATCATGTCTACAAGCTAAAGAAGGCTTTGTATGGTTTAAAACAAGCTCCAAGAGCTTGGTATGAAAGGCTGACTGAATTCTTAGTCAAACATGGATACAGGAAAGATGGTATTGATAAAACACTCTTTGTTAAGGAGAATGATGGGAAACTAATGATTGCTCAGATTTATGTAGATGATATTGTGTTTGGTGGGATGTCGGATGAAATGATCCAACATTTTGTCAACCAAATGCAATCTGAATTTGAAATGAGCTTGGTAGGTGAATTGACTTACTTCCTTGGATTGCAAGTCAAGCAGATGGAAGATTCCATTTTTATTTGTCAGAGCAAATATGTGAGGAATATTGTGAAGAAGTTTTGATTGGATAATGCCAAGCACAAGAGAACTCCAGCTCCTACTCACTTGAAGTTATCCAAAGATGAAAAGAGAGTGAATGTTGAACAGAGTTTATACAAAAGCATGATTGGCAGTCTGCTGTATCTCACAGCAAGTAGGCCAGACATAACTTTTGCAGTTGATGTATGTGCAAGATACCAAGCAGAACCCAAGGTCATTCACATCAATCAAGTTAAGAGAATTCTTAAGTATGTGAGTGGTACATGTGATTATTGGTTGTTGTACTCCCATGACTCAAGTTCCCTTTTAGTAGGATACTGTGATGCTGATTGGGCTGGAAGTGCTGATGATAGGAAAAGTACCTCTTGAGGTTGTTTCTTTTTGGGAAATAATCTTATTTCATGGTTTAGTAAGAAGCAGAATTTTGTATCTCTTTCTACTGCTGAAGCTGAGTACATAGCAGCTGGAAGTAGTTGTGCTCAACTGGTGTGGATGAAGCAAATGCTATCTGAGTATAATGTCACACAAGATGTCATGACATTATTTTGTGACAACCTGAGTGCTATTAATATTTCTAAAAATCCTATTCAACATAGCAGGACTAAGCACATTGATATCAGGCATCACTTCATCAGAGAACTTGTGGAGGATAAAGTCATAACTCTTGAGCATGTTAGCACAGAAAATCAGCTTGCTGACATATTTACCAAGGCTCTGGATGCAGTTCAGTTTGAGAATCTGAGGAGTAGACTTGGGGTTTGTATTCATTAAGAACTATAGCAATTAATGTTCTTTCTGGCTGCCAGACTAAAAAGAATAAAGGTAATTCTGGTAGTGCAGCTTGTGCAGGTGTTTATGAAGGAAAAGATGCTGAAGTGTGTGTATGACATTTGGTCATGTGATGTTGTGTGCATCTACTGTCTGATGCTATTTATTATGGTTTATGACTTGACCATTTCTCAAAATTAATAACTGTTCTACTTGCCTTTGTCATATTTATGACTAAAAAGAGGGAGTAGTGTGCTTGTGGTTTGCTTGTGGTGAGTCTTGTGGTGTGCTTGTGCTGGTGCTGCAGCTGAGGGGGAGAATGTTGAATGTTGTTGTGGTGCTGCAGCTGAGGGGGAGAATGTTGAATGTTGTTGTGTTGATGCAGTTGAGGGGGAGTTATTTTTTGGTGTAAATTTTTGCTGTTATGGTTTGTGTTGGTGTTATGGTGTGTTTTTCGCTACTGTCTCTGATATTGTTGTGTTGCGTGTGTTATCTTTGCAAGATTGTTTGGTGTGTAGTTTTAGCCAAAATAAGCCAAAGGGGGAGATTGTTATTTCTTTGATTTTGTGGTTGGCATTTATTTTGCTAAAACTTTTCTAGCAGCAAGATGTTGAAACAAGATGTTCTAATTTTCTGCATTAAACATGTCGGATAAAGATGTCCCATCCTGGATCATAGGACATCGCGTCTGATTTTGGTTTAAAAGGAAGATTCTGCTGTTGGTATTTGTTACTGAATATTCTGTGAATATTTAGTTATCCTATGTGGCATCCAAAGTATTTTGGGTTGAGTTTTTGTGTTGGTTTTTGGATTTTTGACATTTTCTAAATATGGAGACATATTAGGAAACTTTAGATTGAAGACCTATTTTCTTGGAGTTTATTTTGCAGAATTGTGTGCAGTCTCTTTGCTGCGTTTTGAAGCCCAATCCAGTCCAGATTTAATGCTATATATTGACTGGTGTAAACCTAGTGTAGGTGTGGAACTTACGTGTGTTTTGTTAGGGTTTTCAAGTGTTATTTGTGAGCCTAACTGGTATCATTCTGATAACAGTACAAGGACTGGTTTTGTGTTGTAAGTTCTGTCAGTTACTCATAAGCTTTTAAGCATTGAGTTTCTTGTGTGTCAATTCTCATAAGCTTTAAAGTATTGAGAATTGTGTGTTTTGAAAGTGTGGCTTTCGTTTTGTTACTTGTGTTGAAAGGAACCAATCACGGTTTGTGATTGAAGAGGGATTTGAGGAGGGCCTCATACCTAGGTGAGTCTTAGGTAGAAGTCATAGGAAGGGTAGTGATTAAGTGAGCGGATTGTAACCGGGTGTGGTTGCTGTATGATCTGTGAATTAATACTATCGTATATTGATTTCGTACCTGGCTTGGTAGCCCCCAGAGTAGGATTGTTGATCCGAACTGGGTAAACATATCATTGTGTTCTTTACTTTTTGCACTGTTATTATTATTGTTAACTTGTTCATTGTGTTGGATATCAGTGTCTCAACATCTACGTAGGACATCTGATATATGTGCCAAAATTTCAATACTTCTTAAAAATTGATTTCTCATACCTTAACTCATCAATGAGACATGTCATGATGAATTGAGGCCTTGGATGTTTCATTTTGGATTAAAATCTCAAGGATTAGGGCCTCATTCAAAACCCTAATTTCAACTGTGAATGCACTGGAATGATTTCTGATGATCTTGCTTCTTCCATCACATATAAGGCTCGTAGATGGTCTCTAGGGATGTCTACCAACACATGGAGTCAAGTCCCAGGGTTTGAGAAAAACTCTTGATCAAAATCAAAAGCCATGATCAACTTGTCATAACAAAACCCTAATTGGAGGCAGGGTGAACTTGTGGCCCAAGTTACTTGCTGATGAAAGCCAGATGACTTGAATTCTTGTTGGATTAGACCTCTTGAATGTAAGTGAGCTCACATGGTTACATTTGGAGCTTCAATTGTCCTTCTTGAACAGATGACTCCTTTGATTCATGTGGAGCTTGGCTTAGGAAACTTTGCTCTCCTCTTTGTGTAAGTCCTGGCTTTTCACAGAAGAAACAAACTTGCAAAATGAAATGGTTAGTTAACAATGCATAGATGATTGAATCTAAATGTCAAGTGCAAAATGTTATGACATCTAAGGGGTTAAAATTTGGGGTACAACAGTTTCCCCTATATAAATAGCTTTATCGGATGACATGAGGAATGGAAATCCTCGGGACATCAAAGTGAAAGGTATTTAAATATAGAGAACCGAAAATTTTGCCCTTAGATGGAATGCATATGCTAAGGATAAGCAGCAAACATGCAAATGCTGACATGCCATGAACTTCTAGTATGATGATATGACGTCATGATAGTGCAAGAATGCAGACAAACAAGACACCAGAAATAAAGAGTAAACCACCACAGATGAGCTTACTGGGAAAGGATGAAGGTTAGTATTCATGAGGAAAACTCACTAGGGATACAGACCGACCAACAAAAAGGGACTCAATGGGGAGACTCTGAGGAAACACTGGGGAAAATAAAAGCACACTCTTTATTGGGCATGGAACCAGAAAGAAGACATGATCTCCACTGGGGATCAATTTGAAATAAAAGGATAGACATCAACAAAAGATTTTCTGGGATTTTCTTATACTGAAGAGTTCAAACGGGATCTTCAAGAAAAGCCAGAAAAGACAGAGAAAGGCACATCCGGAAAAACATCAGATGGCAAAAGAAACCAGACATCCAATAATGGCTTTGAATGAAAGGTACAAATCACAATATCTAATAATGGCTTTAGATAAAAGTGAACAAAGCAGGGATCCAAGAAAGCATTGGATGCAAAGAAACCAGTTATCCAATAATGGCTTTGAATGAAGGGTACAAATCATAATATCTGAGAAAGTATCAGATAAGAATGAGATAAAAATGTTAAATCTGAGAAGGCATCAGATGAAAGTGAGCAAACAAGGGTAATCCAAGAAGGCATTGGATGCAAAGAAAACAATCATCCAATAATGGCTCTGAATGAAAGGTATAATCACAATATCTAATAATGGCTTTAGATGAAAGTGAACCAAGTAAGGATCCAAGAAAGCATTGGACAAACAGACACCAGACATCTAATAATGGCTTTGAATGCAAGGTATAATCACAATATCTGAGAATGGCATCAGATGAAGGTGAGAAAGGTAGAGATCAAAAAAGGACACCAGACATTCAATAATGGCTTTGAACGAAAGGTACAAATCACAATATCTAATAATGGCCTTAGATGAATGTGAACAGAGACTACATTCAAGAATGGCATTGAATGCAAAGAGACCAGTCATCCAATAATGGCTTTGAATGAAAGGTATAACTCACAATATCTAATAATGGCTTTAGATAAATGTGAACAAAGACTCGATGTGAAAAACATCAGAAAGAGAGACACATCCGGAAAGGCATCGGATGGTAGAGAAACCAGACATCCAATAATGGCTTTGAATGAAAGGTATAACTCACAATATCTAATAATGGCTTTAGATGAAAGTGAACAAAGACTTGATCTGTAAAAACATCAGAAAGAGAGACACATCCGAAAAAGCATCAGATGGTAAAGAAACCAGACAGCCAATAATGGCTTTAAATGAAAGGTATAACTCACAATATCTAATAATGGATTTAGATAAAAGTGAACAAAGACTCGATCTAGAAAAACATCAGAAAGAGAGACTCATCCAGAAAGGCATCGGATGGTAAAGAAACTAGACATCCAATAATGGCTTTGAATGAAAGGTATAACTCACAATATCTAATAATGGCTTTAGATAAAAGTGAACAAAGACTCGATCTGGAAAAACAACAAAAAGAGAGACACGTCCAAAAAGGCATCGAATGGTAAAGAAACCAGACATCCAATAATGGCTTTGAATGAAAGGTATAACTCACAATATCTAATAATGGCTTTAGATAAAAGTGAACAAAGACTCGATCTGGAAAAACATCAGAAAGAGAGACACATCCGGAAAGGCATCGGATGGTAAAGAAACCAGACATCCAATAATGGCTTTGAATGAAAGGTATAACTCACAATATCTAATAATTGCTTTAGATAAAAGTGAACAAAGACTCGATCTGGAAAAACATCAGAAAGAGGGACACATCCGGAAAGGCATCAGATGGTAAAGAAACCAAACATCCAATAATGGCTTTGAATGAAAGGTATAACTCATAATATCTAATAATGGCTTTAGATAAAAGTGAACAAGAGGTGAAACCCAAGAAGGCATTGGATAAAAAGAAACCACAACGTCCAAGAAAGCAATGAACGAATATGAACAGGGGGTATCCAAGAAAGCAATGGATAAAAGGAATCACAATATCCAAGAAAGCATTGGATGACTGTGAGCTTTCAGGAATGGTATCGAATGATAGTGAGAAAGACATCCAGGAATGGCACTGAATGCAAAGGAGAAAACTCACCCAGGAATGACACTGAATGAACAGATAAGACTTTCAGGGATGACACTGAAAGATATCCAAGAAAATTTGATGAGGATTATGGAAGAGAGGAAAAACTTCCAGGAATAGCACTGGGAGAAGCAAGAGGAACAAGATATCCAGGAATGGTACTGGAGATCACAAGAGACGGACATCCAGGAATGGCACTGGAGTGAGAGAATATAAAGATAAAGGAATAACACTGGAATGAGAGAAGACCAACATTTATCAATAGGACTAGATGCGTAAGGAAGCGACAACATTCAGGAATGGCACTGAATGAAAGGACGGATAATGTTTTGGTAGGCGCCAAGCAAATTGGACTTTGACCACAAGGTAAGACGTGGATAACGACACGACCTTGGGAGAAATGCAAATGAGGATGAAACACTCATGATATGCATATGGTATGTGAATTATGCAGATGATATCTGATCAAATGCAGATGCAGATGTTGACGACACAACTCGAATCTTTTTATGGAGAAGACAAGATTGGAAAACTGATTCCTCAACACGGAGATCACTGTCATTCTGCTTTGCGATTAAAGATGCTACCACTGAACACATCTCTTCCACACTGGTAAACTGTACCCAAATTGATGATATTTGTAGTAAGGATGGAAAGCTGCATGGGGATTCTCTAAGTTAATTGCCCCAGATTAGCTGACTGTTGTAGATGAACTGATCATTGCCTCAGTTTGTTTGATTCTGAAATGACTGTTTCATGGTGCTCTTAGAAAACTTGCCCCAGTCTGAGTCTTGAAAAGTCTTCTGGATAAACCCATTCTGAGAAGGACTTGCCCCTGAACAACAGCCCTTGAACTGATTCTTCAACAGGATTTGGAAAGAACTTACCCCTGATAGGATCACCGACCAAGTTTCTCAAATGTTTAAAAATTCCTTAAGAAGAAAGCTAGTTTGCAAACAAAAGTATTTGTACAAACATGGTAAATGCAAAGTTCATACAACTTTTGAAATCAATCATTTTTTAAAGGTGCAAAGTAAAATGAGTCTCTGGTCTGAACACGGTGGTTCAAGACACTCAAAGTAGAAAAGTTTAAGCAAAATGTGTAATGCCCAACATATATGATTTGCAAAGATCTTTGGGAGTCAGTTTACGCAACCTTGTTGTAGTATGCTTTCAAAATAACCTTGATTCAGTTAGGTCCTTTGAGGGTTGTAACGTGGTTTGGTTCACGGTTTATGAAACAAAGGATAAAGACGCAAAACTTATTTGTGACCCACCCAATCTACGTGATGAACTTCAGTCCTATTCTCAGTTAACTCAAACTATGCACTCAGGTTCCCACAGGTTAGGAATTGCACTGATGATGGTAATGATAGTTCAGACACCTTGGGTTGTCATTACTCCCTTACAACATTTGATTGTCCTTTATTGCTAAGATTTTGAGACTTCTTTTTTGTCTTTGCTGAGGTTTTGAGACCTCTTCTTTGTCATTTGCTGAGGGTTTGAGATCTCTTTTTTCTTCCTTGTTGAGGTTATGGGACTTCTTTTTTTTGTCTTCTGTGGTTTTGAGACCTCTTCTTCTTCTTTATTGTCATTTGATTTAAGAGAGCTGAACGGTGTCTTGCATGAAGCTCTTGTATTTGAATAGACAATCAAGTTAACTGAGAACTACCCTGCCCCAGGTTAAGATTGCGGGTTTTTGTAAAGAAAGAAAACTCCTACTTCTAGGCTCGAAGGGTTTGACGAGGGATAAACTTCCTTATTTCTCCAGTGTTTAGGAATTGAAACAATGCCTTACATCGTCATCAAAGTCTTGATTTAAAAGCATACCAACAACAATTATGAGTATAATGTTTTCATCATCCTCCCTCCAATCTTTGCATAATCAAAAGAAAGTGGACAAGAGAATTCTTTTATTTTTCTTGAAAGAAAAAACATTAAGAAGTAAATAGCAAACACAAATGAATTGAATCAACAGTTGCAATGCTCATTTCATTAATTTTGAAAGTACAAACATAATTTGAAAGCAAACAGCTATTACAAAATAAGGAAAATGCAAACAACAAGAAACAAGGCCTAGTGACTAATCAAACACAAGGATGAGTTGTCCTGTCTTTAAGAAGTAGCTGGGCTGAAGTCGACTGAAGTTTCACTTGGCGTGCCCTGGCAGAGGATTGCTCTGAACATTGGGATTGTCCTTAAAGGAGAGGATTTTGTTTCTCATCAGCTCTTGTACTTTAGCCTTCAATGCAAAGCAACCTTCCAAATTATGGCCTGCACCACCTTGATGGTATTCACAATGAAGATCAGCCCTATAGCCGGCTGAAAGAGGATTTGGAGGAGGAGGCAACGGCCTTATGGTAATCAAACCTTACTCAACCATACCAGGATAAAGTTCGGTGTATGTCATGGGATAAGGATCAAATTGATTCCTATAACGGTACTGGTTATGTCCTGCAGTTGGTGGACGTTGGGAAGCTTGAGCTGGTTGTGGAGCAGTGACCACGGGAGTGATAGCAGTAACAGTTGGGTGAATAACATACTAAGGTTGGGGACGAGGCCTTCTCACTTCAACCATTAAAGCGTTAGTCTGATCTTCCCTTTTCCTCTGAAAGTTCCCATAGGACTTCTTCACACCATTGGAAGATTCAGCAGCTTTTGACATTTTTCCTTTCTTAAGACCTTCCTCGAGTCTTTGGCCAATAGTAACCAAATCCATGAAGTTGGAGGAAACACTTCCAATCATCTTCTCCCAATAGAATAAGGACAAGGTATCCATGAACATTCCAGACAATTCTTTCTCAGCCAAAGGAGGTTCAACTTGGGAAGCTAACTCTCTCCAGCGCTGAGCATACTCCTTAAAAGATTCCTTCTCATGTTGAGTCATATTTTCCAGTCGACGACGATCAGGAGCCATGTCAAGTTTATACTTATACTGCTTCATGAAGGCATTTGTGAGATCTTGGAAGCAGTGAATGGAGTTTTGCTCGAGACCCATATACCACTTAAGTGATGCCCCACTCAAGCTATCCTGAAAACAATGGATAAGCAGCTTCTGATTTTTGATGTAAGCAGACATTCTGCGGAGATACATGACCAAATGAGCCCTTGGACAAGAATGGCCCTTGTACTTCACAAATTCTGGATTTTTGAACTTAGCAGGCATAACAAGGTCAGACACTAAGCACATGTTATCTGCATCCACATTGAAGAATTCAGTACCCTTAACAGCCTTGAGTCTTTTGTCTAAGGTTTGAAATTGCTCTCGGACAACTTCAGGCTCAACAAAGTCTTCAGGCTCTTCACCCTGAGCACTGGCAGCATTGTACTCATAGAGGGGGTTCTCGAAGGAAGCTCGAACAGTTTGTGGAATAGCATGGACTGTAGGCCTGGGCTCGGCAAAAACAGGAGCTTAAAATACAGGCATAGCACTAGATACAATCGGCAGAGAATAGTTTTGTGGCAAACCAAACTCGGGCCAAGTTGAAGGTGACATTTGAACTGGTGGAGGATCAGCACTTGAAACTTCCTGGATGACAGTTCTTTGGGTTTGCTCTCCTCTAGCAATCAAAACTTGAAGCATCTCAGTGAGTTTAGTCATACTCGACTTAAGGTCATCGATTTCCATTCAGACCTCAGCATTGTGTGCCTCTTGCTCTGACATCTTGCGTCTACAATTAGCTCTAGTCCAATATCGGTGTCGAGGAATCAGCTTGACGACTCATAGGTGAACTCTGGAATATAGAGACCACTGGAAATGAGTAACTGGACAGACGGACATATGCAATGAAACATGCAAAGATGCAAATGATATGCAATGCAATGCAAACAGGATAGCAGGATCAAAGGTTCGAGATCAGAGCATGGAGTCTGGGTAAAGAATCAACCACAGGGTGTGTAGTAGGGTTTATCAACTGTAGAACAGGGTTCTAAAAGTTCTCAGGTTCTACGTAAATCCTTCGGATATTATCGGCCTACGTGACTACTCACACGGGTTAATAATATTCTCAAGATAAACTCGTCTGAGTGTAGTATCGCGTAACAACTACTTGGGACTACTCCCTCATAGCCACCGCACTACATCCTAAAAGGCCAAGTGGGGTAAAGGTAACTACGGTCCTCAGAATCCGTGGCTCCCAATTGGGAAGAGTGACATCAATGCGACTGCTCACATCAGACATCAACAATCCCAAAGGGCCTCATCTGAGTATGGTCATCATATGCCATAAATTGTTAGGACTACTCCCAACAACCGACTATTGATTACACCACAATCCTATAATAAGTGCTCTCAAGTCCGGGTTAGGCCTTATCCTCACCACTCAATGTAACCACCCTGCATACAGAAAAACCAAACACAACAGGTATATATACAGATACAAATATGTACAAATATACAAACAAGCAAACATATAAATAACACAAATGCAAACAAGGTGGGCTTAACCCTCTTAGGGGAGGGTCCCCAGTGAAGTCGCCATTTTCTGTTGCGGTGAAAATCGGATATCAAGCTATTAATTAACTTGCATCGCAAAACATTGAAATTCACCACCGAGCTTTGATTTATCCAAAGGAAAGGGTAAAAAATAAAAACCCTAATAAGAGAATCTAGGTTCGGGGGTTGGTTATACTAAGGGAAGGTATTAGCACCCTAAGTATCTGTAGTACTCTACAAGAACCTCTTGTTAGTATTTGTGTTATATTATTGTTTGCTTGCTAAGGGAAATGTGCTAAGGCTAAAGGTAAAGACCTAAGGGTATGTACACTAAGTTTGCTCTCCAAGACGTCGCATCTTGTGCCTACATATCCTGACGGGAATGGAATCAGAGCATTCGTAGTTCCCCTATATGGGGTAAAAGGGTAAGAAGAAAAGGTGAAACCCGAGAAGGAATCGGATGTAAAGGAAAAAAGGTGGAATCTAAGAAGGCATTGGATGAAAAGGAAAAAGGTGGAAAAAGGAAAAGGTAGAAAAACAAAAAGGTGGCTCGCTAGGATCTCGCAATCCTATGCCTACGTACTCTCAAGATGAACTTGAGAAATCAGAGTGTCCGTAGTTCCCCTCAATGGGGGCGAGGAACTCTTGACTGTGGTCAATGTTCCAAGGGAAAGCAGGGTGAAAAGCTTGAAAGCAAAGCTTGTGAGGATTGATTGTTTAGGAGAAGAGATTAATGGATATCTCTTGTGAAAGGATTGTGAAGGGTTAGACCGTCTTAAAGGAGAAGAGATTAATGCCTATCTCTTGTGAAGGTTAAAGAAAGGTTAAGAGTTATAAGAGATTAATGGCTATCTCTTGGGAAGGCTAGGTTAAAAGGGAATGAAGTGTTCACGGGAAAGTAGGGTTTGACAGCAAGACAACTACGTGGAGTGCGGCGACTCCAAACCTAAGGCTAGGTTAAAAGGGTAATGAGTTATCTATGACTCTGAGGTCAATAGAAAGACTTTCCTTTGGAAGAAGGGGATGATAACAACTTCTTATGAATATGGATCTTACAAGGAGATTGAGTTTATAAATTCAAGCATTCAAGGAGAATGTACACAATTAAACAATGATCAAACTCAAAAGTAAAGTTTAACATTCATGTGTGGCAAAAGATGGTAATGCAATTCACAACGCTCACAAGCATATGATCACACCAACATATCATTTTTCATTTGAGAATAAACACTAAGCATTCAAGGCAAGAAACTTGGCAACAAAGTTACACAAAATCTTAACGAAGTAAAATCATCCAAGGTTAATGAACCTTCACACAAAATATCTTTCTCATGTGTCAAGAATAATCACAAAATAGCTTAGAGATTACGTGGTTTCTAGTAGTTTAAGATTATAAAAAAGTAAACATATTTTATGAATTTGAAATTAATTACAAAATAAAAAGAAAAATTAATGAAAAATAAAATTAAATAACAAAAGATATTTATGAAAATTTTAGGAAATTTTGGTTTAAAGAAAAATGTATTTTTAGTAATTAAAATGAAGTAAAAAAAGAAAATAAAAAGTTTAAATAAAATTAAATGAAAGGGGGTTCATTAGCAAATCTGGTCAAGTTAAAAAAAATCCTCTTATTACTCTTAATGGGCCTTTTGGGTGGGTGTTAAAAGCAATTCGCTAGGCCCAGAACATGAGAAAAAAAGCTGGAAATAAACAAAGAAAATAGGCAAAAGGGGACTGGGGCGAGGGGGATTCGAACCCCAGTCCCTTTGGTTTATAATTGCGCATGGTCTACCACTGGGGTGGCTTATACAACCGTTGTATAAGCCACCCCTAATAATATATGAACTAATCAGGTGAATAATAAAAAGGACAATGAAGAAAATAACGTTACATGGTGATGTGCCCATCAGTTGGTCAACCCACTTAAGTCATTAAATGCCAACAAACACCTGCTGGACCAATCACCTAGCCATGTTCCCTTTCCCTCATGCAACAACAACATAAAACCTTTCGTGAGTCTTAGAAAATTGGCAGGATATACTCTCCAAACCAACACCAATGAGTTATCAAATCTTTTAGTTGCTAACAGGCAAATTTGAACTTGCCACCCTCACATCTTCACGTGCACAAACCTCATGCATCAAGCAACACCAACAACAGCTGGTATCGTGAAAGCAGGAAAGGGAATGGTAGTGCAATATCCAACTAGTTCAACTACCAACCTCTTCAAAACTTTACAAAACATCATGCACCAGAATATCGCTTTATGCTACTCAAAACCATGAGACACAAACCACTCAAAAAATGGGTGAACAGCAAGGGAAACAACATAGAAACAAAGTATATTCAGAGATGAAAAAGAACCTTAAATTCCAACTATCAACACAAGCAGTGCAAAAGGAAGCAACACAAACTCATATATCACAATACCACATGATTTAGGTGCATAACAATAGCATGATAATAACAGGTTCATGGTATTTTAAGAGCATGGAATTATGAATTAAGAGAGCAACTATTTATCACCAACAAACAAGCTACATGTTGTTGACTAATCTGCAGTAATCAAACTAATAACACTCTCAATCATTCAAACTTTTATTGTGAAGACAAAAAAACTTCAAGGGTTCTAGATATCAAAGAAAATGAAAATCACACCAAACTCCCTAGCACCACATGATTTAAGTGTACAACCACAATAAGGTAACAACATAGTCATGATCTCATTCCAAAATACTATGAAAATAAACATGTGAATATGACAACATCATTCCAAACCAAACAAATTTTGCACATATGAACTTAAGGTGTTGAGCATGATACGAGCAAGTGATTAGGAGTGAAGCCAACTCCTCATTATGGCAATACACATCCAAAGTACACTTAAGCATGTATGATATTATCTTATGTTTGGTGCATGTGGTCAAGATATGGGAGGCAAGAGTAATATCACATGTTTATTCTGTCAGCAAGAATCCAGACTAAACTTTCATGTCATTTAAAGACTGTAACTTCTTGTATTCAACATGGCATTAGGGCAACAACACAATAGCAATCAGAAATTGGCAAAACATTACACAACATTTTTCACATGGACACTTGTCTTAGATGCAAAACAAAACAAACCATATGGCAGCAACATGAATGTGATATTGTAAACATATGGTTGTGAGTTATCAGTGTGAAAACTTGTCAAAACATTCATGTCACTCAATCTATTCTAGCATAATATGGACATCTCAAGAATAATTTAGGCATACAAACTCTATCATGAAGACATGAACACCTCTGAATCGTGGCAATGCAGGTTCAAAGCCAACTCAAACATGACATTGGCTTATGCATATGATTTAAGATATGGAAAGCAAAATGATACTACACACTTGTCTTGGCAACATGAAACCAAACCAACTTTCTACATGGTTCAAGTTAATCCTAAGACATAATCAGACAGTTTTGGGAGTGATTTCCACTACTCAAACTAAAAGTATGAAAACCAAGAACCTTGTAACACAGGCAAGGCAAAAAAAGAACATTTCAAAAGCATATATCAATACCCATGGTACCAAATAAGTTAGGTGCATAACAAGCATGATAAACACAAGTTCATGGCATTTCAAAACATGGAACTATGCGTTAGCAGTGTGAGGAAATGAGAACAAAACTTGTCACCACAGCCTGACCTTAACCAAAACCCTCATGTTGTTTTAAGGTAGTAACTTTATTCAAAACTTGGCACCAAGGTATGAGCAAGATGATGTCAGTAACTGGCAGTGCAAAGACATTACATAGACACAACACTACCATTCACATACTATTTGACTTAAAATGCGAAACAAACAAAATGATGGCAGCATGGTATTAGTGTTTGAAACATGGAATAAAAGAGCAATGAAGGTTACCTAGTGGAATAAGTCCACTGCACCTTCTTGAGTATGAGCTTTTAAAAGTTCCAAGGATTGATATTTTTCCTCCTCCAACTTGAAAGCTGCTTCAAGGTGTTCTCTTCCCTCTTCTTACTTGCCAAGCCAAGACTCGCAAATTACTTAGAGTTGGTGTGTGAATTGTCAGCCTGATACTTGCTTTTGTTCTCATTGTTGGTGTCCTTCTTGGAAGATTTTCCATCGTGAGCTAGACTTGTAGAACCAAAAAGTTTCCAAAAATATCTGATCATTGATAGAGTTAGGTCTGAGAAATGAGGGTGATGGGATTGGACCAAGGCTCCATGAATAAACAAAGCATTCTTTCTTGAAAAGTTTCTCTCTCATAGATGTCCACTTGCATTACTTGAATAAACCACATAATTTTAATGTTATAATCTTCAAAAATCGTGGCAGAGGTTTGGCAAGGTTATCCTTAGGCTTAAACATTAGAAAATTGAGGCTCTTGGTGGTTAGAAGAGGTTTTATGTCCATGTACAAAAATTGGTTTCTTGAGTTTTAAGAAATGAAACCCCTATCTTTGAAGCTTTGTATCTCTCATCTTACTCAATGGTTTGAGCAGTTCTAGTACTTTTTGGAAAGCCCTCAATGCCCTCTACAACTTTCATGTTGAAAGATTTTTGATTTGAGGCTTGGAACTGTATAAAAAATTAGGTTAAAGTCATGTGCAAATAAGGGTGAAAAAGCTGAAATTTCACCAAGTCCCCAAGAGTGATTTATCTTCCATGCCTTGTAACTTAAAAACCATGCATTTTTTGAAAGAGGGTCTTCTAATATGTTTTGAAGATCATGGAAAGAGCTTCTATTTGAGCTTTGAGTCATTCAATTTGGATGTGTGGTTTGAAAGTTATGACTGTTCCAATTTTGGCACAAGTAGTGAAATTTCCACATTTGAAAAGTTTCATAAACCAAACCTTGCTTCCTTTGCAAGAAACTTCTTAAAACCTGATTTCTCATACCTTAACTCATCAATGAGACATGTCATGCTGAATTAAGGCCTTGCATGTTTCATTTTGGATCAAAATCTCAAGGATTAGGGCCTCAGTCAAAACCCTAATTTCAACTGTGAATGCACTGGAATGATTTCTGATGATCTTACTTCTTCCATCACATATAAGGCTCGTAGATGGTCTCTAGGGATGTCTACCAACACATGGAGTCAAGTCCCAGGGTTTGAGAATAACTCTTGATCAAAATCAAAAGCCATGATCAACTTGTCATAACAAAACCCTAATTGGAGGCAGGGTGAACTTGTGGCTCAAGTTACTTGCTGATGAAATCCAGATGACTTGAATTCTTGTTGGATTAGACCTATTGAATGTAAGTGAGCTCACATGGTTGCATTTGGAGCTTCAGTTGTCCTTCTTGAACAGATGACTCCTTTGATTCATGTGGAGCTTGGCTTAGGAAACTTTGCTCTTCTTTTTGTGTAAGTCCTGGCTTTTCACAGAAGAAACAAACTTGAAAAATGAAATGGTTAGTTAACAATGCATAGATGATTGAATCCAAATGACAAGTTCAAAATGTTATGACATCTAAGGGGGTAAATTTTAGGGTACAACACACTCCAAAAAGATCAGTAATATGCTTTGGAAACCTTGAATTTCTTGCCAATATCCATTTGCATCTCAACCAAGTTTGTAACCGAGCCAAGAAACTAAGTCAACTACCATTTGGTTAGCTGATTTTCTCTATCCTTTGCCTATAAATAGAGGGCTCAGATAAGCCTCAAGGACACAAGAAATCATTCTGAAAACCTCTCTATCTCTCTTTCCCATAGTTTTGCATGAAACTCCCAAAACTTGCAAGAACATTGTCCAACTTCAATCTCCTCGTGCAAATCATAAATAAACCACATAAATCTTCCAGAAACACTCCATGAGGCTTGTTTAAATCATCAAATAGGTTATGTAACAAACCCTTCATCATCTGCCATTTTTCAAGCTTCCATTTACATAAAGGCACGGGTTTGAAGTTTGAGCTTGTTTCCAATCATTTCAAGCACCCTGGTCATCTCTCGTAGCATCAACAAGTATAAAGGGAAGGTTAGCTCACCTCTGCAATTCCATTTGAAGAGGCCTTGGACCTGCTCCAAGAGGTAAGCCTCTAAAACCTTGAAACTTATGAACATGTTATGACAATGTCCCTCTTCTTTTAGGCTGACATGTATACATTATTGTATTTGTGTTGTGTGAACCTTTGCATACATTTTATAGTCTGTGTGTTTGAGGTTTTGAATCTCTGAACTTTGTTGTTGTTGCACTGATCTTGGCATTCGTGTGAGTTGTGTGTTTATTTTTAGGGCAAACAAACGTTATATTTAAGTTCCTTGATCTTTTCTAAACAATTTAGGCTTTTAGTTTGTGAAAAAAGATGGAAAAACGAGGGTGAAAATGGTTGGAAAAGTGGAGAAGAAGCCATGGTATTCTTCTGGTTTTCACGATTAGGTTTCATGGATGGTTTGCTTTGCATGGGAGTGACGATGGCGTGGTAGCATGGGAGAGGCTGGCTTCTTATTTTGTCGTGTAGTCACTTAAGCCCCTAGTGACCGGTTGAGGAGATGTTCCACATGTTTTTTTGTACCTTAACCGTGTGACATTTTGAAATTCTGGTACCAAATATGTGATGTTAAGTACGATGTCACAACATCAATATCTGCAGTATGAACAAGACACTAAAAACCTGTGATGTTATGTGTGATGTTACAACAACACACTCTGCAATGTAAAACAACAGAAAACTACAGAATTGAACATAAGGATTGTTCACCCAGTTCGGTTCAACAACCTACATCTGGGTGCATACCAAGCTAGGAAGGAAGTCCACTATTAGTAGTATCAAATTACAGACTCAACATACCAATTGACAATCTACCTAATTCAATCACTACCCAATGACCCTTCTACCTAAGTCCTCCCTAGGTAAGAGACTCCATCTCACTCCCAATCATCGCAATGATGTCTAGCAGTCAACAACTCCGTTACTGCATCAACAGCTTGATCTCGAAACACTCTCCAATCACAGAAAAGTAAACGACACACTTCTATGCCTATACTCAGCCAAGACTCTTGACTGATAACAACATCTTGGAGTTGCTTCATAGCTTCCTCCAAGAACAATACAAAACTCATTACCTACAGGTTTCTGAGTACTAACTTAGTGACCATCTCACAACCCGAGTGGTTCACTTAGACAAAGCCCTAATGATCTACATCTTGGACCCGTGAAAAAACTAGATACAAGCATTCTATTTATAACCTTTTTCCTACTGGATTTGGGCCTTCAAATCCCAGTAAATCTTCTGCTGCAAATCTCCAAAAGATTCTGCTATAAAATAGATCTTCAATTAAATCTTCAATCAAATCTTCAATTAAATCTTCATATTTTAAATACTCAATCTTTACTAGATTTTATCTTTAATCTTCGACACCTTTAAATCAACTCCACATAATATTTCCAGGATATTATGTATCTTTTAAATCTTCACTTTTTAATTCAGCTGCAAGATCTTCTCCACACAAATAGGAACAATTCTCCATGTCTATTTGCACAAAAATAGTAACAAACTATTCTCCACTAGATATGCAGAATTAATTGTATCAGAATAAATCTTCTCCAATAAATTCGCCTGCAATCTCTCTACCTCTCAGCAGAAAACCTCCTAACACGCGCAACCCTAAAACATCACAAACTGATGTTCTGATGTTCTGGTATAGTGATGTCAAGACATCACTTATAACATCAGCAAACAAAACTTCCAACTCTGCAACAGCTAATGATAAGAACCAATGTTATGACATCAGACATATGACATCCACATTGTTCAACTTTGTTTTACCAAAATTCCAGCTAACACAAGAACTAACAATCTCCCCCTTTGGCTAATTTTGGCTAAAACAAACTCTGCCATCATCAGAGAACCCAACAGTGGATAAATTTTCAAAACACCTAGCAGCACCTCTTCAACAAGCTGCACACCTCTTCAACAAGCTGCACAAACTCACTAACCAGCAGCAATAAAAACCAACAAGCTGCATAAACTCACTTTCACATCAGCATAGGGCAAACTCCCCCTCAAACCAAGAACCAACTCACAGTTTTTTCATACACTCTCCCCCTCAACTGCTACACCATATCAGAAAAGGCTTCACAACCACACCTTGGCTACTCTCTCCCCCTTTTTAGCCACAATTGGACAAACTCTGAACATCGCAGCAAGCACAAAAAATTCCAAAATCAAACTCTGAATCATCCAACCAATATACTCAGAACAAAATCCAGACTCAGCAGCTACTACTGCACATTCTCTCCCTCTTTTTGTCCAAAAATTGACAAACATTTGTGTAAATGTATACTTCTGATTCAATCCATTGACACACAAATCTATAGAACCAGGTCTAAACTGTCAAGTACACCATGAACTTCACCAGTAACACAATGTCACGACATCTTGTCTGGATAAATAACTTCTTCACCAAAAGATTAATTCTCCCTATCTAAGATACCCAGTGCTCCTTTGCAAGAATAACACCTTAAATGAATGGAAAACATAAGACTCATCTTCATGTCTTCAAGAGCGTACCCTCTATTCAACTCACCTGCTGAACGCATTCACTTAATGCTTAATCCTCAAACAATCCAAATACCAAGAATCACACGATTCTCTCTTTAATGGTTATCTTCTCATGCTCCAAAACTCCCATCTTGCCAAGCTGATCAACTTCTCTCAGGAATAAACTTCTTGATCATAACATTTAGAAAATCCAGACATAGTCTTCATACATCCACAAATACACTGCCTTCCACTACACTTTAAGTCAAGTCTTCTTACTTTGAATTAAAAACACACACCTAGACAAGTGTGACATCTCCTATAAAAAAAAACCCTACTGAGTTCTTCCAGAAATTGCAGAGAAAAGCAAATTCTCCCAGACATAAGCAAAGCTGCCCTTCAGACTCCTCCTCAGTAGCATGTGGGCATATGATTCAAACAATTAGCTTCACATGGCTAGAACCAACATGTCATCCAACAGCCTAATGTCATAACATGTTATCTGACATTATACCCTCATAGGATTCATCCAATCTTCTCAATCTTGATCAGCATGCAATCTTCACTACGTATGTACCTTTGCTGCAAAATCCATTGACAAGTACTCCCCCTGTCATGGTTAACCAATGCTCTAGATGAAGATGAACATTTTAGCACACTTGCTGAGCACATGCATATTGGTACCATTGTCATTTTCTCCAAAGGTAGTCATTCCCTATCAAACTCTTCATCTTCAGACTTCCAATCAATACCTGATCTACTTTAGTCTTTTCTACATTCTCCATCCAAGGCAAACCTTCTACTTCATCATTCTCCCGCATGACTATGTAGACGCTCCTTAGGCATGACGTAGGTACCAAGCTCCTGAACCAGGGCATAATCATCCTTCACCAATGATATCCAACCCAAAAAAATGTTCTAACATCTGTTAGGACATTCTTGACACATCACATATACCCCACACCATGGTTCTAGATATGCTCCACCAACTGAACTTACTATCAGCATAGTAATCCAAACTGAACAAAGAGAGCTGCCAGAGAGGACTAAACTCTCATCCACCAAAAGAAGGTATACTTCCATCCTCAACCTAGAACTTCTGCCAACAACTCCAAGAGAATTAGAATCTCCTTACATTTTCAACTAAATACTCTTCTGCACAAGAGCAACCAGTTTCAAGCATCCTGCTTGAATGCACACAATGTAACCAACCAAATTCCACCTTTTGATTGATCTCATTCTTCTTCAGAACTCCCACAAGATATTCTGATCCACCTATGAAACCAGATCTTCAAGTCATATGAACTACTTGCTCCAAGGCAAGACATCTTGGATTCACCAAGCCTCTTAGTCATGTAACATCTTCTCAAACCACAGCTCCCGCAAACTGTATGAGATAGATATTTTTGAAGCATCCATAACTTCCATTACTGTAGATCACTTCTATCTTAAGCTGATGTGCCACATCACCAGCTGAGACTTCTGATGTTAAGCTAGATGTCAAAACATTATGATATTCAACTGTTGAATTCAGATCTTCCTTCTGCCACTTAGAAGAACCTTCTCCCTTTGCAAAAACAGATTTCCATGCTCTCATAGACTTGATTCAACAATCAAGTTTGAGTAGACAACCTCCATCCTGCTTAGAAGCTCCAAAGACTTCAAACCTACCACATCTGAATCTTCAGAAAATAAGTAGTCCAAGACTACCTCATAGCAATACTAAAGAAGGTCACTTCCCTCAGTAGAGCCGTCAGTAGAAAGCCAGAGATAACTGCCACTTATCCTCGACCTTCACAACCAGAGCAAACACCATGCTCCAAACCACTTAGATCAGAACTAATCCAAGCTGTAACCATCAAGACTATGATGTCTTCATAGTCTTCCAACATACTTAAGGTCGTCACACAGCCATATAGAGAAAAGTAAATCCTCAACACTTCTGCAGTCCTGTACTTTTACATCAGACATATACAAAGTCTCCCGTCAATGTATTTTGTCATTAGTTGAAAGCACATCCTCAAAAGCAGATAAATACTCAACTCCTGTCAAGGTAACCTTCTCACACAACCGCCATCTGCTGAAACTAACCATCACGACAACCACTCATACCACAAAACTCTTCCAGGTAAGGTCAGTGTCTTGATCTTTTACTTTGCCCTGAGCAAAGAACTGAATTGATGTTTCAACATTAGTTCTGACATTAGTCTTAATCACAACTCCTAATCATATTCATCCACACATATCTCTTGCAGGGAACATAAGAGAGCATATCAGCATCTTCCAAGATTAGACCAACAAAACTGCAGTAACTTGCATAACACACTCTTCCAGAGGCTTCTTCTAATAAGCACAAGGTTCAGACCTCCTAACCAAAGAGTAATAACTGCCATCCTTCTGCAGAAACATACCATAGACAATCTGCTCCTTTGAATCCTTCAAGGCACAAAGCTGGAAGATTTCATTCCATACAACTAATGCAGACACCAATTGACCACCGGCTGACTTACCCTGCTACTGCACACAAACTCTTCGATGCCTTTTCCCTTCTCTCCAACCAGCTTCTGCTGAAATGCTATGACATTATGAACATCATCTCAAAAATTGTTCAACTTCCCAACTTCAGCGATCCTTCAAAACAGCTACAATCCAATAGGTCTTTGACTTGGCATTTACCATAAACTGCTAATGTGAAGCACGATGTCGAGACATTAGAATAGACATATTAAGCTCAGCTTCTTTCTTGATGAAACCACAACTAAGCTTAAGAGATGAATGATTAAGATCTTCACTCCCGCATGAAAGATTTGACAGTGATACTCTTTTGCTTTGGCTCTACCCTCTTCTTTCACCATAAGGAATCACTATATTGAACAGATTGGTCTTCAATGTCTGACTTGAAATATATTCTTCTTCTGATCCTTCCATGACAAACAGTCTTTAGAAGATCCGTTCACCTTATGAACACTTCTCTCCCAAACAAGGATATGAGATAATCCTACCGGTTGAAGCTGTCTTGCATAAACTACAACATCATAGAATATCCTGCTGAGGAGACCAAACCCTAATGTCTTTCCAAGAGACAATCTTCCTAGAATCTCAACACCAGAGAAACAAGAACCAACCAGGGTTACAACAGATACCATGCAGCGGAACACATAACCACTCCTCAACAACCTTCAGGCACTACTCAAAAATCCTTGCACACCACGTGCCAACAATGAAAAGTCCATCCTTCACTTCAAGGGATCATACACACAACTATATGAACTGACCAAGTCCATAACACAGCAAGACTATCTTCCTTGCTCATGAACCAGAAAGTATCTTCCCTAGATCTCATCCAGAAAAAGACAGGATGCCTGCTCTGATACCAATTGAAATTCTGGTACCAGATATGTGATGTTAAGTATGATGTCACAACATCAATATCTGCAGTATGAACAAGACACTAAAAACCTGTGATGTTATGTGTGATGTTACAACAACACACTCTGCAATGTAAAACAACAAAAAACTACAAAATTGCACACAAGGATTGTTCACCCAGTTCGGTTCAACAACCTACATCTGGGGGCATACCAAGCTAGGAAGGAAGTCCACTATTAGTAGTATCAAATTAAAGACTCAACAGACCAGTTGACAATCTACCTAATTCAATCACTACCCAATGACCCTTCTACCTAAGTCCTCCCTAGGTAAGAGACTTCATCTCACTCCCAATCATCGCAATGATGTCTAGCAGTCAACAACTCCGTTACTGCATCAACAGCTTGATCTCGAAACACTCTCCAATCACAGAAAAGTAAACGACACACTTCTATGCCTATACTTAGCCAAGACTCTTGACTGATAACAACATCTTGGAGTTGCTTCATAGCTTCCTCCAAGAACAATACAAAACTCATTACCTACAGGTTTCTGAGTACTAACTTAGTGACCATCTCACAACCCGAGTGGTTCACTTAGACAAAGCCCTAATGATCTACATCTTGGACCCGTGAAAAAACTAGATACAAGCATTCTATTTATAACCTTTTTCCTACTGGATTTGGGCCTTCAAATCCCAGTAAATCTTCTGCTGCAAATCTCCAAAAGATTCTGCTATAAAATAGATCTTCAATTAAATCTTCAATCAAATCTTCAATTAAATCTTCATATTTTAAATACTCAATCTTTACTAGATTTTATCTTTAATCTTCGACACCTTTAAATCAACTCCACATAATATTTCCAGGATATTATGTATCTTTTAAATCTTCACTTTTTAATTCAGCTGCAAGATCTTCTCCACACAAATAGGAACAATTCTCCATGTCTATTTGCACAAAAATAGTAACAAACTATTCTCCCAAGATATGCATAATTAATTGTATCAGAATAAATCTTCTCCAATAAATTCGCCTGCAATCTCTCTACCTCTCAGCAGAAAACCTCCTAACACGCGCAGCCCTAAAACATCACAAACTGATGTTCTGATGTTCTGGTATAGTGATGTCAAGACATCACTTATAACATCAGCAAACAAAACTTCCAACTCTGCAACAGCTAATGATAAGAACCAATGTTATGACATCAGACATATGACATCAACATTGTTCAACTTTGTTTTACCAAAATTCCAGCCAACATAAGAACTAACACATTTATTTTGGCTGAATAATGTTTTTTTGTGGATTTCGGACTTTGCCAATCGCTACTTGCACCCCTGTCTGGAAGGCCCGTGTGCGTGTACGAATTAACCTAGTTCATTCTGTGCTTACTAATACACCCACCCTTGTTTAGTCCTTTAATTATTCTCTTTTGTTTTTCATTTCTATTTTAGTCTTTTAAAAATAGTTTGCCTTATTTGAAAATTCAGAGAAAAATCATGGGGATACTTTGAAGTCTTATTTTATTTTGTAAAATTTTTTTTTATTTTTATTTTATTTCACTATTTATTTAAGATTTTTCAAATACAGGGGTAATTTTTAATCTAGTTTATGAACTTGTTCTTAAAAGACCACTTCTCTTAGTCTTTTTGGTTTGAATTTTAGAGTGTATTAGGACACATTAAGAGGATTTTTTCAAGTTGATTGTTGACCATGAATGAGGTCTTTTGATTTGGTTTTGATTGCTTTTGTTCGACCCTGACTTAGGCTCGATACCCTTGGTGTCTCCCATTGAAGTTTAATTTTGAGAAGACTAATTCGCTTATCTTTGCATGACACTTCACACACACACATTATTAATGTTTAAGCTTGAGTTTAGGTTTGGTTTTGGATTTGTCTATCCATTTTCCTAATTTTGAACACCTCATTAATGTACTCCTCATTTCACCTATGTTTTCAATTTAGTTTTGACCTAGTTTCTTTGTGGCACTTCTTAAAGTGTTTTGTAAGTTGAATATGTGTTGATTTATGATTTGAAAAGCTTGTTTCACTTCTGAATTTATGGTTCAAGAGTTCCTTGTCTTGCCTATTTGATCATTTATTCATGTTTGAGTTGTTGTGCATCATTTCATCATGATTTGTCATATTTAATCTTGCTCATACCTAAAGGTGGTTCACATGGATGTTTATCTTGACATTTTAATGTTGTATATGTGATTCATGCTTGATTGATACTAGTGCCTTCTTGGATGTTTATCCTACTTGAGTTCTTTGACTCTTATTCTTTATCACTCATACTTTAATCCCCCTCCAACACTTGTTTTTTACAAGAAGTTGTCTTCCCCTCCTTCCAAAGGAAAGTCTCTATATTGACCTCAAAGTCATAGATATCTCATTACCCTCTTGGCCTCATTAGAGCCGTCTTCTACCCTTGGCCTCATTAGAGCCATCCCTTATCCTCATTAGGATCAACCCTTGGCCTCATTAGATCTATTTTCCTTCCTTGGCCTCATTAGAGCCTCATCCTTCCCTTGGCCTCATTAGAGCCACTTACCTCATAACTCAGAATTAGGTTAGAGTTCTTAAACTCTATGTGATTCTCATCATCATGAGTATTCACTTCCCCTTTACAACTTAGACTTAGAGAGTTCTTCAACTCTATATGAGTGTCATACTCATTCCCCTTGGAATTTTGGCCATAGTCAATGGTTCCTCCCCCTTAGTGAGGTGAACTACGAATGCTCTGATTCCATCCTTATTAGGATACGTAGGCACGAGATGCGACGTCTTGGCGAGCATACATAGTGTATATACCCCTAGGTCTTTACCTTTAGCCTTTAGCACCTTGGTCTTTACCATAAGTTCTTACCTTTACCCTTAGCACAGTTTCCTTAGCAAGCAAACATAACATAACACAAATACTAACAAGAGGTTCATGTAGAGTACTACAGATACTTAGGGTGCTAATACCTTCCCTTAGTATAACCAACCCCCGAACCCCCGATCTCTTAGCTGTGTCTTCACATAGCGCAATTAGGGTTTTTTTCGATCTTTACCCTTTCCTTTGGATAAATCAAAGCTCGGTGGAGAATTTCAAAGATGTGTGATTCAAGTTAATTAATAGCTTAATATCCGATTCTCACCGCAACACAAACCAATAACAATGTTGAATGTTAAAATGTAACTAAGACAAACCTTCTAGGCCAAGTTACCCAAACATAGAGGTGTACACAAAGATTATGCAGTAATCCGGTTATGGCATTAGTGTATAATACAAGAAACACAATGTTCACAAGCTTATAGACTTAACATCTTGGAACAAGGTTTACAACTCAACAAAACCAAATTTTATACCTTATGATATGAAAAGAGGCGCCAGAGTGGTACACATACAAAGACTCGAAAGATAAACCCTAACACTAGGCATCTTTAAAACTTTCACGCCTTGCACACCTCAAAAGTTAATTTTGAGTCTCCTTAAATAGCAATGCAATTATGGGTTTTTCTTCTCGGATTTTTGATTTAATTTCGTCGAAAATAATAGCTGAATCTTGTTGAATTTGATTTGCTCCATAAATTTCTCCAACAAGAGATATGAATTGTTATTAATTCAAATTTAAATTTAAATCTCCATTTAAATTGATTTGATATTCAACAACTGTCAAACAAATCACACAAACGCATTGCATAAAAATAACAACTAATCTAATTGAATCTACACCAGATTTTCGCTCAAAAAACGCAACAATATTGGCCTGCTGAACTAGGGACAGATGTTGTACCGCACAAGTTGGAACATGGTGTTCTACATGTTGCTAGAGTACATCCAAATACACTCCCCTATGTAACTTGTATATCTTCTGAGGTAGAGAGAATCTCAGATAGAAAACAAACTTCAATACCATCTATCTGTTATAAGAGACCAGATGTAGCAGCTAACAAAAACATTTATCTTGATGATGGAGACCAGATGTCCTACCACACATGTTGGAACATCGTGTTCCACATGTTACACAAGAGCATCTAAAATGTCTTTTCTTCATATAATACTTCTTTGAAGAGTAGTTATTGGACCAAATATTCCTTCAACGTACATTCAATAAAATCTTTTTTTTACTAAACAAGATCCAAATCTTTTCTAGTTGATTTTGGATTATCAACACAAAATCCTTCTCAAAAGAAAAACTTTGGATCATTTGAAAAGTCAACACCTCAACACTTTTGAAGGACATCAAAGGAAAATCATAACCCAAATCTTAAGCCTCTTTCTTAACTAGTTTTGTCAAGCACTTTAGCCAAACAACTCTTGCATAACTAGTTTTGTGAAACACTTTAGCCAAATAACGTTTGCTTAACTAGTTAAGGCAAGCACTTTAGGAAACAACTCTTCTTGGCAAAAAAAACTCATATGCTAGAACACATGCTAGAACATCTTGTTTCACATGTTGCCTAAAATACATCTTGTACATATGTTGTTTTGCCTAATACAGATCCGAAAGGAACAACAATCTTCCCCTTTGGGAAATTTTGGAAAAAAACAACTACAAGATGTGTTCTTCATGAAGTAGCACCAATATCACATTATATCACCCAATAGAATCATCATAGATAACAACAGTAACAAAAGTAGCACAAAAGTCGGGTGATTGCTACACATCAAAAGATCAACTCCATTACTCCCTCTTTTTGCCACATTTTAGCAAAAGCATTGAAAGAACAAATATTCTTCATAGTTGATAACAACATACTGATACCAGCCAACCTAGACCATAATTCTAAGTAGCATCAATACAAATGAGTAGTATAAAGTTAAAAGACACAATTAACTACACATAATAGTCAATACTCCATAGTAGATTGTCATGCAGACACAATGGTAGTCATGCATGAGCACACGATTAGTAGTTAAGTTAGAATCATAAGAAACTACTAACACATAGAACAACACACACATTTGAGGTCCATATGATGGGCCCGATGCTTCAGCAAGTGTGCATACATGAGATAGGAACATATTGAACCTAATACAGCAGGAAAAACGTATTCACACTAGAGTTAATAACATGAATCATCTCCACACAACACATTCATTAGAGTCAATAGACATATCACACACCCCTACGCAATAAAAGAGTGAAGTCAACAACAACAGGTTGAGATAAAACATCTCCAACACTTCTTCACACAAACTAGCTTAGAGCAAATAGTAAACAGATGATGAGACATCCTTCTTATAATTTAGCTTGTAACTAATCCTTAGTGACCCAAGAGGAATAACATCATCCTAATCCTAAAAAAAAGCTCCAAAAATCAGCAATGTCTTCAACAAATGATCATTATGAAGCTCCAAAACAAAATACACCAGTTCTTCAACAAGAAATCTTTTGCATCCTTATTTGTAGATTCTTATTCTTCCTCAGTTCCCTTTTCCATAATATTATCAATAGAGGGAACCTCGATTCTTCCTAATAAATTGAAATTTGATAATGAAAGATTCACAAACTTTTCTCTATCATGCACCCTTCTAAACACCTTGATTAACTTTTCACAACTAGACCATCATCAGTAACAGTCTTCATGGTTTCTTCTCCTAGCTTCCTTACAACTTCAAACCTTCTTTGAACATAGTTCCATTTCTGAACACTTGTTTTAGAATGGAAAGACACATTATCCACGTAAACAGAGGTGACATCCACATGAAATATCTTTTCTCCAACCTTTATTCTTAAGGTGGACACAATGTTCTGGACCGTTGCTTCAACACATACCTCAAATTAACAAGTTTGAACAAGCTTGTCATTAGCAAGGCAGCTTGCTCATCTTTCCGTTGAGTTGAAAACTTAGTCAACAACATGTTGCACATGTTGTCTGGAACATCCTAGTTGATATCTTCATTACCCTTTTTGATGACATCATTGATCATCTGGTTGCTATACAGCATTTGAGTGCAACTTCTTTCAGTATATGTACCTTGAGAACCACATGAGTAGTTTTTCACTTGAAAATCAGGAAGGCGACTTACATATTCTACCATTCTCAACTCAAAACGATATTGCATTTGATGAAAAAAATGATCCATCATGTTGTATTACAAGTCATCAACCCACATGAGAGCTCTCTCAAGATTCTCATTGTCTTTCACAATGACTTCCTCCAGCAGATGAACATCCTCTTCAAATGTCAAAGCTTCTTTTGGAAGCATCCTATCAAAGGATAAATACTTCCACTTCAACATAATATCCTCATAAAGGAGAGACATGTTACAAAGATTAGCATCTTTAGTAACACCTTTATTGACTAGTACAGACCCATCATGAACTTCATTGTTCATAGAGATCAAACCCTCATCAGCACTGACAGAGTTATTAACAACATTATCAATGTTGTTACTCGCATTATTCTCCATTAATTTCCTCATCATGTTGGAAAAAGTAAGGTCTTCTACTTCCACATCCGAGTATCTATTGATAAAGGCACTTTCCACATCCATCTGATCAAGTTTGAGATTTACAATACATGACATTCTTGGTATCAATCTGATGGCTCCAAGATGGTCAACAATTTCAGCATCTTCTTCAACAAATATCAGTGTTTCCTAGTAAGACAGTAATAACTTCCTCTATATCAAGACCCATGTGATCATAGTCTTCATCATTAAAAGGAGTCATATCATCTATAGATTGTGTTCCCTCAAACACATTGCAATTAGAAGCACAACCCATAAGTAAGCTTTCATTCTTACTTATCATATGTTCACTTAATGTCTCCACATTATCACGAGTATTAACAACAACACCATCGCTCTTAACTGAAACAACCTTTACAACTTCATGGATATGATCATCATTTTCCTTAAACCTTTAAGACTCTAACAACATCTCAGAAGAGATGTCTAACACATTTTGATTTCCCATATTGTATTCCTGGGATTCTTCACCAACAAATATGTGAATGAGATAATGATTTCTCATAGGCTCATACATGAGTGGGATATCAATTATAGTTCCACTAACGGCCAAATCAGATTTATCAACATGTGGGATGTTGTGGAGATCAAGATATGAAGCATATTTGAAGACACTAAGAGTAACACCAATTCCAGTTTTACCAAACACACTATCATGTTTTTGATTAAACACAACTCCAGACATATGAAAAGGAATGCCATGATTCCTCTTCTTCTTCAACTCATTCTTTTGAACCACTACTGGTTGTTCAATGTTGAGAGGACCTCCAGCCTAACCATCAACCTTTCATTCAATGGCAAACCCTTTATTGAGTCTCATAAAGTCCATAAGTGGCAAATCATAAGTATGAGAAAGATGTTGAACCATCTGGTAAGACATCTTGGTTTGCTTCTTAGGAAACCAACCTTTAAAACTACTCCATTCTTCAGCATTGATATTAGTACACATTGTCATACCCCAAATTTGTCCTACCTGTATAGCATTTGTGTTTCTGTTCTGTTTACTAACAATTTTATTCAAAAAATATTAAAAAATGTTGTTTCACCTTTCATTTCCTTGTTGTGTAAGTCTAAGTGTTGTAAGGAGAAGTTGTGGTTCATTTAAGTTTATCAGGTCAAATATGTGCTCAGTGATGGTTGAAGTCCAGTTAGGTATGACCTAATCTTGGTCAGGCAAGATTTGTTTCATGATGAAGGCCAGGGTGTGCGTAATCCAAGTGAGTTGTGATTGAGGCTCCCGACAGGTTTTTGTGCCAATTCAAGTTCATCTGGTGAAGTCAAGTTGCATAGCCATTAGGAGTCAAGACAGTTGGTACATCTCAGGTTATTTGCAAGTCCTGATTGTGTGGTTTAGGTTCTCGTTATTGATTTGAGGATTCATCAGATTTGTTGTTCAATCAAGATCATTTTAAGATGGATTCAAGGTTGTGATGCCATTTAGGATTAGTGGCATTCAGGTTTAATTGTCAAGGTTTTAGGTGTTGTTCAAGTGTGGAGGCGCATTACCATTACCCATACCTATTCCCGTAACCATCCACTTTGTTATTTATCCATTTCAATTATCCATTTCCATTTTTTTATTCCAAACACATATCCATTTTCATTACCCATTTTTTAAAACCAAATATCTGTTACCATCCATTATTTTTAATCCATTTCTAAGTCCATCATTATCCAATCTCCATTCATTTCAAATTTTTATCCATAATTATCCAAATTTTATCCATTTATTCATTTCAATTCAATATCCATTCCAAATCCATTTACTCATTATTTTAATCCAAATTTAATTGTGTTTATCCATATCCATATTTAAAAACATATTTTTACAAGTCCATTTCACTACAATATTTCATTCAAATTTACAAAACCAAGCCCACATGATATCACTTGAGCCCATTACATTTCAACCATTGCAAAAAAATACAACAAAAATTCATTTCATTACAAGCCAATTACATTTGCAACAAAAAAATATTGAAAAATTTTGCATAGGTCCAGCCACAACTTGCCATGACCCCACCATGTTACTACAAACCAAAACAAACTTGTAGCACAAACCAAGCTCAACACTCTAAACACCACTGCAGCATAACCGTACTGCACCTGCAACCTCCAACAAGCCACAACCTCAACGACCAACAGGCATAACCTGCAAGACCTGCGCATCTGCTACTACTACAAGCCAAATTCTCCAGCACTGCAACCAACAACAAAACCTGCAGTGAAAGGGACCTCTCAACAACAGACAATTTCAAAAAAAATTAAGGAACAAGTTTGATTTGGAATTTAAAAAGAAGAAGGGGAGAAAGCGGCTTTTTTAGACAGAAAAGAGATGATGAACACAAAATAAACTCTATGCAAAATACAAACATCACAAAAAAATAAGTCTTCATTATTCCTTCAAACCACTTCAAACCATCCTTCCCTCACCCACAAACTCCCTTCAACCTCCATCAAATTCCTTCATAAACCTTCATCACCAAATTCATCGATACAAATCTGAAGCCACGCCTACAATCAAAGTTTTAAAAACCGAACCGGTCATCAAACCTAGGTACTTGATCGCTGGTTCATTGGTCGAACCACCGGAGCACTGGTCGAACCGCACGACTAAACAAGATTAAACCGGATAACTCGGCTGAATAAACAAGTCTCTATAAAAAAAACTATATTTAATAAATCAGTCGAATCGGATGACTCGGTCTCTAAAAAATATCACGACACCTACAAAATTTCAAGATATCATAATTTCACAAGTTCATTATTTAAATTCAAACTCTTGACGTAGTCATCACGCACGACAAAATAATACAAAATACAAATCCAAATAAGTTTTGAACAATATCTGATTACAAACAAAGAAAAATTGTTTCAAATAAGTTTTAAATAAAGTCTACTTATATTTTAACATTATTAAAAAAAAATTATCAAAACGGCGTCGTTATTATGAAGAAAAAAAAAGACATGCATTTAAATCGCCGGTTCGCCAGTTTTTAGCGGTTTTGGCCGGTTCAATAGCATACCCGATCCAACAATCAGACCAGACTGGTGACCTCTTCGGTTCCCGGTCCGACCGACCAGTTCGGTCCGGTTTTTTAAAACACTGCCTACAATTTTCTTCATCAAACTAACCTTCACCTCTCCCTTCATGTAAGTGCACTGCTCACGCCAAGATCCAAACGCACCACCATTCCTATTTTTTTTGCAATCTACACCTTCATCTTCTTTCCATGAAATAATCACCTTTCTACCTTCATCAACCATAGTCCAAACAACCTCTTCCTTTTTCATTCTAAACAATACACACCCATTTCTTCTCATAAACTTAACAACACAGAGTTAACAAGTGAAGGAATAAGAGTCAAAATCACTTTTTTTCTCGGACGAACCGTGTGTTTGTTACGGCGTAAACAACATCCACCTCGCATCCTTGACTCAACAACCACTGGACAACCATGTAATCTCCTCCGATTTGCCTTCTGCGCACAAGCCAAACATATTCGGTGCCTTCTTATTTCAGAAAAAAAGAAACAATGAAAAAAAAACTTGCGAAGAGATTTCATACTTTCATAAACTCAGCAACCTGCACATTTCCTTCCATCTTCCGTGAAACTAACAAATCCATGGTTATATTGACATCATCCATAACACCTACTTGTCTAGTAGGATCAGAGGCAGAAGCTACAAATTTACCTTGTAAAAACCCACGATTAATAACTTCTACCTCACTGAAATTCTAAGTGGACTCAGATTCATCCTTCCAGAGTACACGTATCTCATTAGCCTGAAGCGCGGCGCTTTTACCATGCACAAAACCGTTATTCCTATAAGAACTTCTACGACCATTATTACTTTCATCACCGCATCCGACCTCTACAACAGAGCTGCCACGATTTGAGAATAGGGAAGGAGAAAGCCGCTGCGAGATAGATTTATGAGTAGAGAGTTGAGACGTGGGGATTATGAACGTAGGTGAGAAGGAGGAGAGAACGCGATGTCACGGTTGGGAAGGCCAGAGCAAAATCGATAATGGAATTTTGTTTTAGGAGAGAGAGAAGTTCCCTTTGTTCTGTTCTGGAAAAGGAGAATTTTACCAGCCACCCCCAAATTAAATTTGACACCCCTCAAACTATCAAAATTTTAATATTGTTCCTTAAAAATTTGGGTGGAAAGTAAATAAATTTTATCTACCGGGAATTTTAAAATTTTCGGTATTATGTAAAATTTCGGAGAATTTGAAATTACTGGGAGTGTAAAAGTTTTCAATTTTTTTCTTTTATTTTTTTTGAAAATTTTTACACTACCAGGAATTTCAAATTCCCGAAAATTTTCTGTAAATTTCGGAGGTATTTGAAATTCCCGGTAGTGCAAAAATTTTCAAAAAAAAAAAAAGGAAAAAAATTGAAATTTTTTGAATAAATTTGATCTACCGGGAATTTTAAAATTTTCGGTATTGAGTGAAATTTCGGAGAATTTGAAATTACCGGTAGTGTAAAATTTTTTAATTTTTTTCTTTTTTTTTAAAAAATTTTTACACTATCAGAAATTTCAAATTCCCGGAAATTTTCTGTAAATTTCGGGGTATTTGAAATTTTCGGTAGTGTAAAAATTTTCATAAAAAAAAAGAAAAAAATTGAAAATTTTTACACTACCGGTAATTTCAAATTCTCGGTATCGTGCGAAAATTTTTGCGGGTTTTACCGATAATTTTAAAATTCCTGGTAATTTTTACCGGTAATTTCGAAATTCCCAGTAATTTTTACTGGTAATTTCAAAATTACCGGTATTTTTCAAAATCTCCGGTCCATCCCCCAAAATTCATAATTTTCAAAAGGGTAAATATGGTATTTTGCTACAAATGGGGGATACCAGATTTAATTGGGGGGGTGGCAGGTAAAATTCTCCTGGGAAAGAGGTTTTGCTGGGTTTTCACTTTCCCAAACAGGTCTTTATGCGCATGGGCTAGTGTTGTTGCTGATTTGTTTAAGCGGGAATTTTACCTGCCACCCCCACAATTAAACCTGACACCCCCCATTACTTGTGAAAAGACATATTAGTCCCTCTCAAAAAAACATTTTTCCATTTCCAAATATCCGGTAGAGGCACAGATTTTTCAAATTCTCAGAAGATAACGAGAATTTCAAGCACCTACCAGAAATTTCGAATTAACAAGTAAGAATTTCCGGATTTTTTGAAATAACCGGTGAATGTTACCGGTAATTTCAAAAATCCCAGTAACATCCTACCGGGAATTTTGAAATAACCGGTAATCGTCACCGGGGATTTCAAAATATCCGGTAGTTATAAATTTTTCGTTTTTCCGGGAATTTCAAAAAATCTGGTAGTTGTAAATTTTTCCTTTTCCGGGAATTTCAAAAAATCCGGTATTTTATTAATATTTGTTATTTTTTTTTAATCTTATTTTTTTCCAGTGAAAACTAGAGACCGTGATGGTAGCATTGCTGAGAGGGCGCCTGATTTGGCGGGAGGTGGTAGGGGTAGAGGTACAGTAGATTCTGATGCTGAGTCTGCACATGTACGGGCAGGCCGGGTGGTCCCAACCGGTTCACATCGGAGGCGGATGGCCGAGTACATTGAGCATTTCCCATGTGGCGTTGCGATTATGGCTGGGCCAGGTATATGTTTTTTGCGTTTCATTTTTCCTTTTGTTAGGTTATACATAAATTGTTTTTGTACTAACAAAGTTGTTTAACAAAGTTGTTTAAATTGTTTTTGTTAGGTTATACAACTTAATTAATCAACATTAAAAAACCTAAACACTACCAGATGCTTCAGGGCGTTTCAGCATCTCCATTATTTCATCAACTGATCTTGAAAGCTGCACATCAAACTCCATCGGACTCCTTGTTAGCCTACGGCGAAATGATCTCCACATTTTGATGACATCTTCATCGTCCTTCAGCTCAATTAGGTTGTATTTCAGACTATCATCCACCCAATCCTCCCGAAACTCAATCTTCGACACCTTTCTATTCTCACCATCAGGCAACAATCCCTTCAACTTCGAAGTTAGGCCGGCAAAGGAGGTTGTGTCATCGGGAAGCATGAATTCGACAAGACGAGAACCTCTCTGGAAGTAAACTTCTGACTTAATCAAAAATGCGGGAGAAGCCATATTTTTCAGATATGTTTTACCACAAGATCTAACCCCTATTTATACAAACGTTCATCCATTCTGGACCGCACAAAGTGTCGGTGCAATCACAACTATACAAAACTGTCGGCAAAATCTCGACCGTTTAAAAAAAACCCTAAAATTATAACTACCGAGAAATTCAATTGGGGTGAAATTCCCGGTATCAAACTGTACTTTTCAGGGCATTATCGGATTTTTACCACTTACAGGGGAATTTGAAATTACCGGTATACCGGAAATTTCAAATACACTACCGGGAATTTTGAACAATACCGAAATTTTTTTTAACATTACCGAGAATTTCGTCGGAGATTGTTTGAAAAAATTTAAGGGACATTTTCGCCATTTAAAAATTATAGGGGGGGTGTCAGGTTTAATTGGATTGGGGGGGGGGGGGGGGGGGTGCCAGGTAAAATTCTCTGTTTAAGCCCGTGATTCATTTACTCTACACACTCCTAACACTTTTGCACCTCCCTCCTTTCTTTTTTTTTCTTTTTAATTATTTTAATTGATATTTATTTTTATTAATTAGTATTTGAATTATCTTTTATAAATATTGCTTTATTTAAAAATACTTTGATTTTTGTTTAGATTAATGTTTACTTGTTTTCAATTAATATTAAAAAACTTCAAAATATTTTCTTAGTTGATTTTGTGAATTAATCCTTTTGTTTTAGTTTTTTTAATTTTTAGAATTTATTTGTTTAGGATTACTTAGATTTTTTGTTAATTAATTTCTATTAATTTCTTTGACTTTTAACTTAGCATAGTTTGTAACTTAGATTCCTTTACCTAAATCTTACGATTTCAATTCTTACATTGACTATTCTCTTGATCATATTTTGTACTCACCATTCATCTAACTCAGACATCTTTTTATGTCATAATATTTCTCCTTTCGTTTGATTCTATTCTATGCTTGTTACTTCCATGTTTTAAAATTTGACTTCTCTGATAATTCATTTTGACTTTTGAACTGCGCCTCGATTACTTGTTGCTTGCTTTGCTTTCACATGTTCCTTTAGAATCTCCTAGTCCAACTTAATTTTTGATTAAGGTTGGAGTAAGATAGACTTTAGGTCCATCTTGCATGACAATATTAGGTTAGCATTTTCCCTTTTACCTCAACTTTAGGACCATCATTGCATGATAACATTTAGGATCTAGTCTCCCTTAGATTTTTCTTTCTTTCGCTTCCAATTATTTCTTAATCAAAAATCCAAAGACACTTAATAAACATGATCCGTGTAGTACATCACAAACCTTAAGTGATGAATAAGGAGTGAGAATGGAGCTTCCCTACACTCACTATGAGTATTTAGAGCACAAGACACTCGTCTTGATAGTTCAAAATATTCACCTCTACCCATAGACTTTAGTACAATACGCATCTCAAACTTCTTTTCAAAACCCTAACAAAAACAATTCCATAAATCCAAATCTTTTCATCCTTCGGGATTCCCTTTTAAAACTTTTCAGAAAAGGACATGTTATTTATGTTCTACCGCAATACAGGTAACGCATAAGACTCCACGAGCGAGCGTAAAACACCTAACTGCAAGAACGCGAACGTTAGCATCGTCCATAAAAAACACCAACAAACCGTAGTTCCACAAACTACAGACACTCTGATTTCTCATTCTCGTTGAGAATACGTAGGCACAAGGGTCCAAATCCTTGGTGAGCACCCTAATAAAAAACCAACCCTCTTTCCCTTAAGCAAGTAAACTTTTAGAATAAAACACCCATTCGAGATTAGACAACTTAGATGGTTCCCATCGAGTACGGTGGATGTGAGAGGTGATAATACCTTCCCCTCACATAACCGACTTTCAAACCCCATTTTTGGTTGCGAGACCATTTTTCACCTTTAGGGGGTTTTATCGTTATTTTCCTTTTCCTCTTGGAATAAATAAAATTCGGTGGCGAATCTGTGTCATTTTTCACGTAGCGATACACATATGACAACTCTTTCTGCAACAATCCCCAAGCTTTCTTTGCCAAGGCTTAGTTTCGGTTTCTAACATGTCTTCCATGAGTTTTGTAATAGTATCTTCAACAATCTACTCTGCAGCCACCATCTTCATCTTTATAACTTTTTTCTCTTATTACCATCACAAGGGGAAGGAAAGTTTCTTTCTCCTTCCAACTTCCTAATGCAGCTAAGAAACCAATCTTCACAAGAGAACTCATTGTAGGAGTAACAAGAAACAATAATACTAGGATTGCCAATCCAAACTTGTTATCGTTGCCTTTGAAGCTTCTCATACCACTGAGTATATAATTGCTGATGATGTGATTCACTGCCATACATCTTACCGAAGTACATGGGAAAGGAGAAGACACACTTAAGAAACATGTTATCATACTTGACCCGATGCTAAGACATGTTACCCGACATTTTGCATTCTGGTTTCTGAATAGGAGCAAAACACCTTTTCTGTGAATCCGGTTGCTCACTAGAATGCATAACATTTTTCACCTCTTTGAAGGTTACAACATTGTTTGTTGTATTGGATTCACCTTCTTCATCAATAGAGACATTGGATATTATTCTTTCTTCCCTTGGAACACTTAAGCAATCATCTTAAATATGACCAAAGTCTTTGCATTTAAGACATTAGATTCCTTTGCATCTGTATGAATAGTTGAACTAAATGTTCTTGACAATGGTGGGGACATTCTTCCTAGATCTCTTGTCAAGCTGTCTTATGAATTTGCTAAAATTATTAGGAAGCTTGATATTCTCTTCAGAATTACATTCTACTTGAACATCACAATTGCCATAACTGTCAACAATCTTTAGAGGATTCTTAGAATCATGACAAATATTTGGTTGATAAACAACTCCTCCTTCTTTAAAGTTCTCCATCTTGAACAAAATATTACCTCCCTAGAGCTCACCCAAACATAACAGAGTGCCTGCTTTGATGCCAATTGAAAATTATATTCCTCAAGGGACAGATGTTGGACCAGATGCTTGGAACAACAAGAACTATTGGTTTATGGGAGATAACAACTTCTGGGGACAAATTTCATACATGATGTCGGGGACATTGTAAACCAAAAAAACAGAACCAATTTGTGAGAAAGATATGGCAATTTAACTTTTAAAAGATGATGATGCAGAAAAGTAGTAAATAACACAACAGATTGGTAACTCGGTTCAACGAACCACACCTACGTCTAGGGGGGACTCTACCCAAGAAAGAAAATTCACTACTTTGAATTAATACCTTTAGTTTTACAAGAACTAACAATCCATATGTTGTTCAAAGCCTCATCCTAATCCTAGTGTCTTTCTATTTAAGGACTCCCCTTAAATATGAGAACCTACTCACTTTCTTCTCAATCACACAACCCGTGATTGGTGTTTACAAACTGTCGCAACAGGTAAAATACCTTAGCGAAAGAATGCTCGAAATACAATAAAGTCGCCACCAAAGTTTATTTTTTAAATGGAAAACATTGATAAAACCTTAAAAGAAAAAAATATGCTCATCGCAACCAAATTCAGGTTCGGGAGTCGATTATGTAGGGGAAGGTATTAACACCCCACACATATTTTGTACTCAACGAGAATCGTTTTGTCAGCTTTGCGAATATGAGTGTTAGCGTAATGTTATTTGATTATTAAAAGTCTGAAAGAAAAATGACTAAAAATAAGTTGTTTATTAGGGTGCTTGACGAGACGTTGAATCTTGCTCCTACGTATCCCCATGTGCGATGGGGAACTCAAAGCTACATAACATTCCGCTTCTAAAAACTAACCATAATATATTATTTATTTGCTTCTGTTAACATTCCGCTGCTAAGAACTAACCAGAATCTGAACACCAGTTTAGATTCTGAACTCTGATCAGATGCAAACTAAGAAAACAGAAAATACAATTCAATTCCCCCTTCTTGTGTACATTTCTCACCTTCAGGCGGACCTAGGTAAATGATGATCGAAAGTTGATTTTGTTGGTCACGATTATAACTAGTGTTACATTTGAAAGGGAGTCGACTTCGGATCGAGGAGAATCCAACGTCGCCGCCACCGCCGACATCGTCGATCTTCAGTTGTGAAATGAAGTTGCGAGAAAGGCCCATCCGTGAAAATGGAAAAAGAGTGATGAAAATATTTTCTCGGGAAAGGGAGGGAAAATCAGGGAAGTGATAATATTTCGTTTCATATTTAGAATGAAGATTTGATTTTGTTTCACCAAATGAAAATAAATTAGGGTTCTGGTGTATTAGATGTTTAATAACAAATAATAATAAGAAAATTTATATTTTTTATACATTACACCGTATTTCACTGTTCACTAATACGGTGAATAATAAAATATTATAATAATAAATAACTTTTTAAAATAAAATATATATAAAAAATTATTATTATTATTTATTTATTTATTTTAAATAAAGGATACCAATATATAATGATGTGATTAACCAACTTTATAATTTCTTTAACCAAACATATAACATTTTATAAATCAACTTTGTTTTATTACAAATAATTATTTTTAATATATGAGCCTTTATTAACCAGCTTCATCACTTCATTAATCAACATTTTACATTTTATTAACCAAGTTTATTTTACTACTAAATTATTTTTAATATCTGAGCATTTATTAACCAACTTCATCACTCCATTAACCAAATTTTTATATTTCATTAACCAGTTTTATTTTACTACTAAAAGACACTGTTCACGATAACTGTTCGTGTGCATATCACTCTTCACGACCACTGTTCATACAGTGTTCACGTAATTGCTAATGTCATTGTTCACTGTCATAGTACCTTTTATCGTATTTGTGAACACTGAATATGGTGTAGGTTTAAGGGATGGTGTAGGAATAACATACTTGTAATAATAAATTGAAAATAAACACAAAAAAATCAGATAAGATAACATAATGCAAAGTAAACTGTATGTATAATTTATTTTTTATTTTTTTGCAAAATTTAACAGAAATAATTAATTAGACTAACAAAACAATTTTTAAGAGATTAATATATAACATTTTTTAGACAAAATAATAAAATAAAACATTAAATTTAGTTTAAAAAAACTACAACATGCATTAGCGTATTATTTATATCTACTATTTAAATATAACTTTAGTTAATATATGCGTTATTTTTCCCGAATGTTAATAAGAAAGAAAGATTTAGTCAAAAAAGAAAAAGAAAGAAAGATACTTGTGAGATTTTGGGTCGAACTCTAGCTCAGTCGTGGAATAGCTTTCATGTGTTTCGACAGGAGACAAGCATGAAGTCGAAGCTGAGTCACATGCTGATATCGAAGGGTTACATACTGTAGTCGAAGCTAGTTCTAGTATGTAATGTCGAAATATAACGTTGACTTATTATGTTGAATTGGGCCTTGTGTTAAGGATCCAATTGTTTTAGTTAGCTTGTAATGTAAGTTAGCTAGTTAGCCTATAAATAGGCTAGATCACTCAGGTTGTTGAGTGAGGCCAATTGTGATATTCATTTGTAAACCCTAATGAGAAAGTGAATAGTAAACAATTTTCTCTAATCCTTCTCCTTCTTTCTTCTTTATCCTTTCTTCTTTCTCTCTTTGTTCTAACCGTTTTTATTGTTCACCCAAGAACTCCATTTCTCAATCTTTATTTGTTGAAAGGTATCATTTGTGATCACAACAAACTGGTGCAGTGAGGGTGAAGAAGATGCCGTCAACAAAGTTTGAAATTGAGAAGTTCACCGGAGTTAATGATTTCGCTTTATGGCATTTGAAGATGCGAGCCCTTCTTGTTCAACAGAGTTTGCTAGAAGCGTTAAAGGGAGAAGATGCCATGGATGTTGCATTGACGGAGAAAGAAAATACAACAATGATCGAGAAAGCCCACAATGCAATTGTTCTGAGTCTTGGTGATAAGATTCTCAAGCAGGTTTTAAAGGAGACAACGACAGCTGGTGTTTGGCTGAAACTCGAAGGATTGTATATGACAAAATCCTTGGTGAATCATTTGTACTTGAAGCAAGCTTTGTATTCATTCAATATGACTGAAGATAAAGCGTTGACGAAGGAGCTGGATGTGTTCAGCAAGCTGATTCTTGATCTTGAAAATATTGATACCATCAATGATGAAGATCAAGCGTTGTTATTGTTGTGTTCTTTACCTAAGTCACATGCTCACTTCAAAGAAACCCTCTTGTATGGAAGAGAGTCCCTGACCTTTGAAGAAGTTAAAGCAGCCTTGTATTCGAAGGATTTGAACAAAAGAAAGGAGCAGAAACCACTACTACAAAACGCGCAAACAACAACTCCAGGTTTACAACGAATTCATTTACACCGTTGTAATAGGTTATAATGTTTGCGCAATATATGATTTATAGCAAGCTTTGATCCCCATCAAATACACGTTTTCAATTTTTTAGACTACATTAAGCGTGTGTCACTTAAGTCCATTATTTAAAAACTAAATTGTAAATGATTTTACAACGGTTAATAAACCAACCGTTGTTATAGGACTTTAAAAAAAATAGAAAATAGAAAATTATTTAACCAAGATATTTAACCACGGTGTTTCTAAACAACCGTTGTAAAATTTTAAAATTGCACGACGCTTGTAATTTCTAACCGTGATGAAAAGTGATATTTTTTAGTATATAAGCGAAAGTATCTATCGTTCACTACATAGCAGCCGTTTCTCTCAAAAGAAAACCCTAACATATTTCACTCTTCCCTCTCATAACATAACTCTAAACATACTTCAACCTTCAGATACGTCTTCAGATTCGTCTTCACTAATCGCTAACTTGAGGTTCGTTCATTACACTAATGCTTCGATTTCGTTTACTTGTCTTGTTAAAAATGGGTTCTAATTTTTTTTCTTGAATGTTCTCATTTTTTCAGATCCATCATCACCACCTTAACAAATACAAGAAGTATACTTTCACTATGTTACATTGGTTTGTGTAGCTATGAAGAAAAATACAAGAAGTATGAAGCCATTGTGTTAACTTCATTCACCTTGTACTTTTTTTTCACAGCTTCATGAACTAGATGAAATAGGAAAGTGTCTCAGCAAATCCTTCCATAAATTTTCACGGTATACTTTTTTTTTTCATTCTTTTCCATAAAGTTTCCATCAAATCTTTCCATTAAAATGTCTCAGCAGTCCGGTTGTAGCCATGGAAGTAGGTCGTCAAATCGTTCAAGGTACGTATGCAAATGTGGTCTCAACGCTCCGTTGATGACGGCATGGACCGACTCGAACCCAGGCCGCCGTTTCTATGGTTGTGGGATGTATAAGATTCAAGGATACAAACATTGCTCTCACTTTTCTTGGTTGGATGACGAGATGGATCCTAGAGCAAAACAAATAATTTCTTCACTAGTAAAGAACTTGAATGAGGAGAAGAGAATGGTTAACACCTACAAAGCCAAGGAGGACGGATTGATGTTGAAGGTGAAGATCCTGAAGAAACAGTTGAAGATTACCTGGATATTTTTATTTTTAGTGTTCATTGCATTTGTTGTAATGACGAATTAGGTTATAGTTGATTAGGTTTGTATGTTTACTGATGGTGTAATGGTTGATGTATTGGTTACATAAGATTCATGTGATGATGTTATGGTGTATCATGAATATAATACAAGTAATATTATTATAACTTTATCACAAATCTGTGTTGTATTTTCTGCTGTCATGTGGTGAACAATAATATAGGTTAAAAATTGGTATAAATTATTAAAGTAGGATATAATTGTAAATTCTGCAGAAAATTTTACAACGGTTATTTATCATAACCGTTATAATAACTCGTGCGCTGTCTAGTAAAAAATTAAAAACAAAATTGCGCAGCTGGGAATCAAACCTAGGACCATCACTTTATCACAACGGCTTTTTGGATGAACCGTTGTTATAGGGTGCGCTCTTTCCAGTTTATTACAACGCTTACAGGGCCGTAATTATAAGTATCGTATATACAACCACACTCTACATAACAACGCCTTGTCCTACATGGTTATATATCTTTCTCAACTGTTGTTAAAGGTCTGTTCTGTAGTAGTGAACCATCATCGTCAGTTGGCGAAGGGTTGTCCGTGAAGGAGAAGTCCTCGAAGAGATATGGTAGGTTTGAGAAGAAGAAAGGTAAGACTCAGTAGAAGTCTTATGGTGGTGATATTTATGGGATTAAGTATTATCACTGTAAGAAGCAGGGTCACACAAGAAAGATGTATCCTGAATGCCTGAATAATCATGGAGGTAAGGACAATGGCAATGAAGCTATTGTGCAAGATGATTATGAATCATCTGATGTCCTTGTGGTGTCGAGCAACAACTCTTGCAAAGAATGGATTATGGATTCTGGATGTACTTGGCATATGACTCCAAACAAGAATGTGTTTGAAGAGTTATGTGATCAAGATGATGGATCAGTGCTGTTGGGAAACAATAAAGCTTGCAAGATTGCAAGTATTGGATTTATGAGATTCAAGCTCCATGATAAGTCAATAAGGCTATTGACTGGGGTTAGGTATGTACCTGACCTTAAGAGGAATTTAGTTTCTCTCGGTGAATTCGACAAGAAAGCGTATGTCTTTAAAGGAGAGCAAGGTATCCTGAAAGTCATGAAGGGGTCGAAGGAAGTTTTGAGAGGTGTGAAGAAACAAGGCTTGTGTACCCTTGAGGCTGAGGTTGTAAGTGGTTTAGCAGATTTTGAATCCACGAAACCGGTGTTGAAGACAGAAATATGGCACATGAGATTGGGCCATGTCAGCGAAAGAGGTTTGGTCGAACTAGGGAAACAAAACCTGCTAGGTTGACAAAGTCGAGAAGTTGGAATTTTGTGAACCTTGTGTATTTGCAAAATCCTGTAGGGCGAAGTTTAATAAAGGAAAACAAAGAACACATGGATCCTTTGATTACATCCATGTTGATCTTTGGGGGTCTGCAAGGAATCCTTCACATGCAGGTGCAAGGTATTTTTTATCCATAGTTGATGGCTATTCCAGAAAATTATGGGTATTCATCCAGAAGACTAAGGATGAAACTTTTGAGAATTTAAAAAGTTGGAAGGTTCTGGTCGAAACTCAAACTGACGGAAAGCTTAAGAGGTTGAGAAACGACAATGGCCTTGAGTTGTGCAATGAAGCTTTCGATTGTTACTGTGTTGAGCCTGGTATTCCAAGGCATAAGACTGTAGCAGGTACTCCTCAACAAAATGGATTAGCTGAGAGATTCAATCGAACAATCCTTGAAAGGGTTAGATGCATGTTGGTTAGTGTTGGATTAAAGAAGTTGTTCTTGGCGGAGACTGTTTCGACAGCAGCTTATCTGATAAATAGATGTCCCTTGATTTCCTTGGGAATGAAGACATCTGAAGAGGTTTGGTCGGCTCAATCACCAGATCTTGACAAACTGAGAGTATTTGGCAGTTTGTCCTATGCTCACATTAGGCAAGACAAGGTCGAACCTAGAGCTCTGAGATGCATGTTCCTTGGATATCCTTAGGGAGTCAAGGGTTATAGGGTGTGGTTCCTAGAACCAGGTCACAAAAGATGTATCACAAGTCATGATGTAGTTTTCAATGAAGTCAAGATGGCGTTCAAGAAAATTGGTGATGCTGGTCGAAATGCAGAAATCTCTGAAGAGGAGCTGGAACAGGTAGAGATTCCTGTTGAGGTGGAGCATAGTGATGTTGAAATGCATAACCCAGATGAAGTCGAGAAGAAGAACAAGATGCTGAAGAGACTGAGGAAACTGTCGATGACTACCTACTGGCAAGAGATAGGTTAAGAAGAGTCATCAAGCCACCTTAGAGACTTGGTTATGTAGATCTTATAACTTTTGCCTTAATCTCTGCAAGTGAGGTACTTGAGGAGTAACCTATAGATTACAAGGAAGTTATCAGGAGTCGAAACAAGACTGAATGGCGAAAAGCCATGGATGACGAGATGAAATCTCTTCATGACAATAACACTTGGGAGCTGATTGAGAAACCTGCAGGAGCAAGGTTAGTCAGTTGTAAGTGGATTTTCAAGGTCAAGGAAGGAATCGAATGAGTGATGTCGGAGCGCCTTAAGGCAAGGTTGGTTGCTTGGGCGTTCACTCAGAAAGAAGGTGTCGACTTCAATGATGTGTTCTTGCCTGTTGTAAAGCATAGATCCATTAGAATGTTGTTAGCCATGATGGCGAAGTTCGACCTGGAACTTGAGCAAATGGATGTGAAGACAACCTTCCTGTATGGTGATCTAGATGAAACAATCCGGATGCGTCAACCTGAAGGGTATGCATAAAAAGGACAAGGAATATTATGTGTGCAAGCTGAATAGGCCTTTGTATGTCCTGAAACAATCTCCTCGACAGTGGAACAAGAGATTCGACAAGTTCATGACATACATTGGTTTCACTAGGAGCCAGTTCGACCACTGTGTTTACTTCAGATTTCGACCTGGAAACTCACTTGTTATTTTGTTGCTTTATGTGGATGATTCCTCATAGGTAGCAATAGTGTCGAGGATCTAATGAAGGTGAAGGCTGAACTCAGCAAGGAGTTCGAATGAAGAATTTGGGAGCTGCCACCAGGATTTTTTGGATTGACATCCGGAGAGATAGGAAGCAGTTGAAGTTGTGCTTATCTCAAGAGACATACCTACGTAAGTTTCTCGACAAGTTTGGTATGTCGAATTTAAATCCTGTTGTGACTCCAACAAATCCTAAATTTAAGCTTAGTACTACTCAAAGTCTGAGTATTGAAGCTGAAAGAATCTATATGAGTAGCATCCCATATGCTAGTGTGGTAGGTTCTTTGATGTATGATATGGTATGTACGAGGCCAGACATAACGTATGATGTGAGCCTTGTAAGCAGGTATATGGCCAATCCTGGAAAGACGCACTGGAAAACTTTGAAGTGGATTCTCAGGTACATAAATGAGTCTCTGAAAAGAGTCCTGATTTATGGTGGAGCATGTGGTGATGATAGCAAAGTCGAAATCGAAGGGTTTGTTGACTCTGATTATGCAGGTTGTATAGATTCTAGAAAGTCTATTTCTGGATATGTGTTCACTATGTTTGGCACAACTATCAGTTGGAAAGCAACGCTTCAGAAGGTTGTTGCCTTATCAACCACTGAAGCAAAATATATTGCCCTCACTGAAGTTGTGAAAGAAGCATTGTGGCTTGAAGGTTTTGCAAAGGAGCTAAAACTTCAAGGTCGAAGTATCACTGTTAAATGTGATAGTCAAAGTGCAATACACCTGTCGAAGAACTCATCCTATCATGTGTGAACCAAGCACATCGATGTAAGGCTACATTTCGTCAGAGAGATAATTGAGTGCGGTGAAGTCCAGGTGCTGAAGGTTTCGACTGATGACAATGCTGCTGATATGATCACCAAGACGTTGCCAAATTGCAAGTTTTTCCACTGAATGCAGTTGATAAAGTTGCATGATGAAATCTAGTTTATTCCCTGTTGTTTATAGATTTAGATCCAAGGTGGAGATTTGTGAGATTTTGGGTCGAACTCTAACTCAATCGTGGAATAACTTTCATGTGTTTCGATAGGAGACAAACATGAAGTCGAAGCTGGGTCACATGCTGATGTCGAAGGGTTACATACTATAGTCGAAGCTAGTTCTAGTATGTAATGTCGAAATATAATGTTGACTTATTATGTCGAATTGAGCCTTGTGTTAAAGATCCAATTGTTTTAGTTAGCTTGTAATGTAAGTTAGCTAGTTAGCTTATAAATAGGCTAGATCACTCAGGTTGCTGAGTGAAGCCAATTGTGATATTCATTTGTAATCATTTGTAAACCCTTATTAGAAAGTGAATAGTAAACAATTTACTCTAATCCTTGTCTTTCTTTCTTCTTTATCATTTCTTCTTTCTCTCTTTGTTCTAACCATTTTTATTGTTTATCCAAAAATTCTATTTCTCAATTTTTATTTGTTGAAAATTTGTTGAAAGATATCGTTTGTGATCACAACAATGTTTATTAATTGTTAGATAAGACTAGTGTATACTTTATATAAAAAAAAGCGTTAGTATCATTTTAGTAAATTTAATAGAAGATAGATGTAATTTCTCCATAATATTAATTCATAATTAAAATTCTATATAATAGTCTTATTAAATATTTTTTTTGTTGGATGGAAGACTTTCTACATGATTTTGCTAGCGTAAGACGTTCTGAATTTAAATTCCTGTATAGGAGGATACAGAAAGGAAAAATATTCAATATTTATTCTTTGGCTTAAATGCACTTTTGGTCCTCCTAGTTTGGGGTTTTTATACTTTTGATCCCCTTATTACAAAACTTGTGTTTTTGGTCCCTTTAGTTTGACGCGCCTTGCATTTTGTTGGTCCCCCTTGCAAATATGATGATGTGTTATATTTTTTAATGAGGTGGCATTGATCCATGTATTCCATGTCATCAAATCTTATTATTTTATTATAAAATTAAATAATTTAATTTATAAATTACCTAAATCATTATTTAATCAAATATAACATATTTATCATTTAAATTTAAATTGTAACTAATTGTAATTGCCAAATAGATAATTAAATTCCTAATTATCCGTCATCATCAACCACGTATTTATCATCTTCTTTTCTAATATTTATCCTTCATCATCAACCCAAATTAAATCCTTGCACAGATTAAATTCAATAAAAAACACATTCAACTCTTTATCAGCATCCTATCTGCTACACATTAAATCTACTCAAACCACACCCACTTTACCTCTACTCTCCCCCACCGTTACTTTCCTGCCAAAGAAACTTCTGCTCTCCCTCACCGGCGCAACCTCGACCACATGAACAACCTCCTCTAACTTTCACACAACCAAACTGAACTCATCACCATCACCTAAACACTCTCTTCCGCCATTCTCCGCCACCGTTCCAACACACATCCTCTTCATCTTTCCATACCTCCTCAAAACCCTAAATCTCCATCAACCTTCTGCTGCCATTCACAAACCCTTCAAGCGTCATTCACTTCATCCCAAAACGCTCCATCAAAACCACCATGTGCCGCCATGAGCAGTGACTCAACCTTCAACCTTGATTTCCCCTTCGCACAACTCCATCTCCTCACATCCAGACGGTGAACCTCCTTCTCCCTCATTCAAATGCAACCACCGAAAAAATACAGTGTGAGCAAATTTCTTAAGGAATCTATGAAATAGCAAATCCGGATTTGACTAGTCTTGTTTTGATTTGGGTTTTTGTTGGGTTTTTTTAGTTTTCGAAGATGAAGATGAAGAAATTATAAGATGAAGATGATGAAATTTTTGTTCTGGTGGGATTGAAGAGAGATGAACAAAAGGGAATTAGGGTTGAAGGAGACGTGAATGAAAAAATTGGATAATATCCATGATTTTTTAACAATAATAATTATGTTATATTTAATTAAAATATGTTACATTTGATTAAATAATGATTTAGGTAATTTATAAATTAAATTATTCAATTTTATAATAAAATAATAAGATTTGATGACATGGAATACATGGATCAATGCCACCTCATTAAAAAATATAACACATCATCATATTTGCAAGGGGGACCAACAAAATACAAGGCACATCAAACTAAAGGGACCGAAAACACAAGTTTTCTAATAAGAGAATCAAAAGTATAAAAACCCCAAAGTAAGAGAACCAGAAGTTCATTTAAGCCTTATTCTTTAAATGTCTATTGCTTGGGAATATTTAGAAGAGAAATGAGATTGCATAGCATTTATGCAAATTCAACGTGTGCTATTATTAAAAAAAAAATTTAAAATATTGCGGGTTTGAATCTACACTACAATATGGATTAGATTAACTATACTGCCCTTATTAATATTTCATACCATTCAACTAGAGCTGTCAAAACGGGTAGCCCGGTCCTAAACGGGCCGGCCCTGGCGGGCCTCGGGCTTTTTCAGACCGGGCTCAAAAAGCCCATTTTGAATATGGGCTTCTTTTTTACTACCTAGGCCCAGCTCTGTCTGGGCTGCGGGCTACCCAGCCCTAAAACGGGTCCAGTCCTAAACGGGCCCATTTTAAAAAAAAAATTAAAAAATTCATTTTTTAAGTAATATATAATGTAATAGAAATTAATACTCATTTTAATATATAATGTTATAGAAATTAATACTCATTTTAATGATCTTAATGTAATATATTCATTTTAGAATACTGTAATGTAATATAATGTAATAGAAATTAATGTTCGGGTAGTCACTGAAGTGTGTGTGGACCGAACCAAAGATGCACTAACACATTGTATCCAAATGTTTCTTGAGCCAAATTTATTTTTTAGGTCCAATTATATATATTTATTAATTTATATTATGGGCCAAATAGTTAAATTAATTCTTTTAAAAAAAGTTGTCGGATTGATGGGCTACCCATAGCCCATACGGGCCGGCCCATTTTTTTTCGGACTTTTTCGGGCCGGACTAAAAAAGGCCCGGAATAATATGGGCTTCAAAAATAAGGCCCAAGCCCTAACTTTTTCCGGGCTCGGCGGGCCGGCCCATGGGCTTCGGCCCATTTTGACGGCTCTACATTCAACATTAACATTTATCAACTATGACTTGATTTTTTAATTTTGTTATCGTTGTTATATAATTATTTAATATATTTATTTTATAATTTTAAAAATTCTTCTACCTATAAAATGTGATAATTTAAAAATATTATTAAAAAAATCTCCCACAATTTTATATCTTTAATTTAAATTTTAAACTCAATTTTTATCTCATTTTCTGAAATTCATAACCTAATATTTATTTAACCATATTTATTATTCAATTCTTTTTCTTCTACTTATTGTTTTAAAATCATTATTGTTTAATGTCAAACGAGTCTTAGTCAAAATAAGATTCAACTATCATTTTTTTCATGCAAAACTATTAATATTCTAATTGTATTAATTTTTTAATTTATTAACTATAAGCTATTTATTAATTCTTAAATCATTTTAATATTAATTAAAAAATAATTTAATTAATACTTTAAATCACAGTAAAATAAAATATAAAAAAATATTATTATGCGAAATAAAATTATTTTTGTATTACAGTGTTTAAAGAAATGTAGCTTAATAGGTAACAAAAAATACTTCTAGAAAATCTTTGGTACATGGTATTATGATAACTATCAATGCCAATACTATTATAGCACTATGATGAATATATAGCTGTCAATTTAAATTCAAAGGAAATGATGAATATATATATTTTTCCAAAAATTGAAAAATTGTTGCAATTGATTTAAAATAAAAAATTTCCTACATTTATCATAAATATAAACAATTCTCAAACTTTGCAAAGAATAAAATTTTCTCTAAATATAAAGATAAAGATGCAAATTTGTGAGATTATTATTCTTTATCACAATTTCCACCAATATTACTATCCCTTCATTTATGAAAAAAAGAAAAGAAAAGAAAAATCGAATATTTAATTTTGGTCAGAAGATTAAAAAAAAAAAAATCGAATATCCTTAGAAAAATGTTAATACTTACTGATTTTATATATTTTTTATTTATTAGGAAATTAATTTTTATATATTAAATATGTAAATAAATTAATAAATATTTTTTTATATAATTTTTTTATACTAATTTAATAAATAATATTCGTTCATATGCGAGACTTAAAAAGTAATAATAATTAAAATCAAATATTCTTAATCATCCAACGGCAATTTAGAACCATTAGATCGTTATAAATATTTAATTTTAATCACTATAATTTTTCTAAATTAACAAAGGTAATTTTTCAAAATGAATTTCTATATAAATAAATGAAACTTATAAGATATCATATGAAAATGATTGAGTCAGCATTTGAATAAATGTTCATGATTATTGTCATATAAATTCACACTTCTCTCTAAATCACAAATATTTCACATTGGTTATAGGCATTGATGGCACAGAAACAGAATACTGAGGTTGATGATAATGGAAGAGACAACAAAACCAACCAAAAAGTTTCATTCTACAAACTCTTCACTTTTGCAGATACTCTTGATGTGAGTTTGATGATCATTGGCAATATCTCTGCCATTGCTAATGGAATGTCACAGCCTATCATGACTCTTATCCTTGGCAGAATCATCAACGCCTTTGGTAGCACTGATCCACACAATACTCTCAAAGAAGTTTCTAAGGTTTTTTTTTCCCACCCTTTTAACTATTTTGTAATATGCAAATTTTGATGGCAGAAAAACTAATGCAGTTGATGAAATTTCAGGCTTCATTATTGTTTGTTTACCTCGCTGTTGGAACCGGAATAGTCTCGTTCCTACGTAAGACCACACTTCAGACACTTTCCCTTCTCTTATCTTGCATCTGTATACTATACTATTAATCGATGGTTTTAAATTGCGGTGTGCATTATTCTGCAGAGGTATCGTGTTGGATGGTGACAGGAGAAAGACAAGCTGCGAGGATTCGTAGTTTGTACTTGAAGACGATATTAAAACAGGATATTGCGTTTTTCGACACTGAAACGAATACGGGAGAGGTTATTGGGAGAATGTCTGGTGACACAATTCTCATTCAAGATGCCATGGGAGAAAAGGTTGGGAAGTTTACTCAACTTGCTACATCATTTTTTGGTGGCTTTGTGGTTGCTTTCATAAAAGGATGGAGACTAGCTTTAGTTTTGCTTGCATGTGTTCCTTGTGTTGTCGTTGTTGGAGGAGTCATGTCTATGCTCATGGCTAAAATGTCGACTCGTGGACAAGCTGCTTATACAGAAGCAGGAAATGTTGTTGATCAAACTGTCGGAGCCATCAGAACAGTAAGTTATAACAGTTTATTTCGGTTCTGCTTCCTGCAACGGAGCAAATGGTCCTAGTTTTAACCACTGCATCTGACTTTTTTGTAAAATTGAGCAGGTTGCATCTTTTACTGGGGAGAAAAAAGCAATAGAGAAGTACAATAGTAGGTTAAAAGTTGCTTATACGACTACGGTTCAACAAGGAACTGCGACAGGATTTGGAATGGGGTTACTTTCATTGATTGTGTTTAGCACCTATGGACTTGCAATGTGGTATGGTTCCATGTTAGTACTTGAGAAGGGATATACTGGTGGAACTGTCATGAGTGTAATCATAGCTCTTATGACCGGTGGAATGTAAGTGCGGCATTTGCATTTGAAATCGAAAAATTTGAGATATGATAATTCTATAGACCTTTGATGAGCATAAGTTTTCATTCATTTACAGGTCATTGGGTCAGACATCTCCATGCATAGATGCATTTACTGCAGGACAAGCAGCCGCGTATAAAATGTTTGAGACGATTAAAAGAAAGCCGAAAATCGATGCATATGACACAAGTGGTGTTATCTTGGAAGACATAAAGGGAGATATTGAACTCAAAGATGTTTACTTTAGATACCCTGCAAGGCCAGATGTGCAGATATTTGCTGGATTCTCACTGTTTGTTCCAAGTGGCACAACTACTGCTTTGGTCGGTCAAAGTGGAAGTGGAAAGTCTACAGTAATCAGTTTGTTGGAAAGATTCTATGATCCTGATGCCGGAGAAGTACTTATAGATGGTGTGAATTTGAAGAATTTGCAGCTTAAATGGATAAGGGAACAGATTGGGTTGGTTAGTCAAGAGCCGATCTTGTTTACTACTACTATCAGAGAGAACATAGCATATGGGAAAGAAGGTGCAACTAATGAGGAGATAACAGCAGCAATAACACTTGCTAATGCGAAAAAGTTCATCGACAAACTGCCTCAGGTGTGTGTAATATTGAAAACTTTGCTCCTGTTTGATTGAAGTTAATAATAATGATGTGGAATTGTGTTTGCAGGGCCTTGACACCATGGCGGGACAAAATGGTACTCAACTTTCTGGCGGGCAAAAGCAAAGAATCGCAATTGCAAGAGCAATATTGAAGAACCCGAGAATCCTTCTTCTTGATGAAGCAACAAGTGCATTGGATGCTGAGTCTGAACGTATTGTTCAAGAAGCTTTAGAAAAAATTATGTTTAAAAGGACAACTGTTGTTGTCGCGCATCGTTTAACAACTATCAGAAATGCTGACACCATAGCAGTGGTTCATCAGGGCAAAATCGTGGAGAAAGGTTATATTCGATATCTATAGCACATGTAGTTGTTGATATATATTCCTTAAATGCTGACACCATAGCATGCTTCCTTTTTACGTAGGAGCTCATGACGAGCTAATCAAGGATGTAGATGGTGCTTATTCTCAGCTTATTCGTCTGCAAGAAGGAGAAAAAGAAAGCCGAAATTCTGAAGCAGATAAGTCAAGTCACATGTTAAATAGAGATATGTCTAGATCTTCCACCCGAAAAAATTCACTTGTCAAGTCAATAAGCCAAAGATCATCAGGGAGAATCTCCCAAATTGGTGTACAAATAGAAGAACCAGATATCGAAGGTCTAGTTGATGATAATAATAAGAAGAAACACAAAAATGTTTCTATAAGACGTTTGGCCTACTTGAACAAACCTGAGATTCCTGTCTTAATGCTTGGATCCATTGCTGCAATAGTGAGCGGTGTAGTGTTCCCGATATTCGGCCTAGTGTTTTCATCAGCCATTAGTATGTTTTATGAACCTCCAGAACAACAGAAGAAAGATGCTAGGCTCTGGTCACTTCTATATGTCGGTTTGGGTGTGGTAACTTTAGTAGTTTTACCGCTTCAGAATTACTTCTTCGGGATTGCAGGTGGAAAACTTGTAGAAAGAATTCGTTCGCTGACATTTGCAAAGGTTGTGCACCAAGAAATAAGTTGGTTTGATGACCCTGCAAATTCAAGGTATGTTAAAATCCCTTTTTTTGTTTGTTATGATTCAAGTTAAAATAAAGATACAATACTTTTGAGTAGTCAAACTGAAAGAAATGAATTACCTGACAGTGGTGCAGTTGGTGCAAGACTATCGACGGATGCTTCAACTGTTAAAAGTCTGGTTGGTGACACATTGGCTCTTATTGTGCAAAACGTATCCACAATCACTGCTGGTCTAGTTGTAGCATTCACTGCTAATTGGATTCTCGCATTTATAGTTTTGGCTGTGTCGCCAGTGGTTCTTGTTCAAGGAATCATTCAGATGAAGTTTCTTGAAGGATTCAGCGGAGATGCCAAGGTTTGCCTTACTTTTGCTTTCATCCATTAGATTAAGAGGATTATATGTTGAGAAAATCATGACTCTTTTCTTTTATCTATGTAGGTGATGTATGAACAGGCAAGTCAAGTGGCAAATGACGCTGTCAGTAGCATCAGAACCGTTGCATCATTTTGTGCAGAATCAAAGGTTATGGATATGTATCGGAAGAAATGTTCAGGGCCGGAAAAACAAGGTGTTCGCTCGGGGCTTGTAAGTGGTGCAGGATTCGGCTTCTCGTTTGTGGCTCTATATTGCATGACTGCTTTTTGCTTCTACATAGGAGCTGTTCTAGTGCAGCATAATAAAGCAACTTTTCAAGAGGTTTTCAAGGTACAACAACAATCACTAAATCAACTTAACGTTCTCAACATTTACTCGATGCGTCTTTCAATATTCTCACAAGAGATTTTATGCAGGTTTTCTTCAGTTTAACTATAACAGCAGTCGGCATTTCTCAGTCTAGTACTTTGGCACCAGACACTAATAAAGCCAAAGATTCTGCCGCTTCGATATTCGGAATTCTTGATAGTAAACCAACTATTAACTCCAGTAGCAATGAAGGCGAAACATCAGAAACAGTTACAGGTGATATCGAACTTCAACATGTCTGCTTCAATTACCCAACAAGGCCTCATATTCAAATTTTCAAAGATTTATGCCTAAATATCCCTGCCGGAAAGGTAAACATTACTTTAGCGATGTCATAATTAACAAGTCGAAAAAGAAAATACTCATTCGAGATAAATTGTTGATATATTTTTCTGCAGACTGTTGCCTTGGTTGGAGAAAGTGGCAGTGGAAAATCAACAGTTATAAGCCTCTTAGAACGATTTTATAACCCGGACTCTGGGCATGTATTACTCGACAGAGTGGATATCAAGACTTTCAGATTAAGCTGGTTGAGGCAACAGATGGGTTTAGTCGGTCAAGAGCCTATTCTTTTCAACGAAAGCATTCGCGCCAACATAGCTTATGGCAAAGAAGGAGATGCTACAGAAGACGAGATCATTACAGCAGCTAAAGCAGCCAATGCACACAGCTTCATAAGTTCTCTTCCAAATGGCTACAACACATCGGTCGGCGAAAGAGGCACACAGTTATCAGGCGGACAAAAGCAACGCATTGCCATTGCAAGAGCCATGCTGAAGAACCCGAAAATACTTCTGCTTGATGAAGCAACAAGTGCACTTGACGCCGAGTCAGAGCGTATAGTTCAAGAGGCTCTAGACAAAGTGAGTGTGAACAGAACTACTGTGGTGGTGGCTCACCGTCTTACAACGATTCGAGGAGCGGATACTATAGCAGTAATTAAAAACGGCGTGGTTGCGGAAAAGGGAAGACATGATGTGTTGATGAAGATTACGGATGGGGTTTATGCTTCATTAGTAGCTCTTCATTCAAGTGCATCATAACCTACTCCTCTAACATCTCCTACATTCTTCTAGATCCTAGGAACAAGCTCTAAAGTCTCAGCATCAGTATCATATACTATGCTTTTGTTATTGTTTATTACTATGATTATTGTATTACTATGGAACCACTCACGATTATCTTTTTCTGGCACCATTTCCTAAAAAAATTCATCTTTTAGCATTGCATACACCAACTAAACTCTATACTTAAAATTCATCTTATATTTCAATCATGTGTTTGATCTCTTCATGCAACAAATAGAAAATGAATTGTGGCGACCAAATTAGGTTGAACAAAATGCATAAAAAACTCATTTTTGAATTTTCGAGAATTACTTGTTTTCTCGTAATCAACACATAAATGAGTTACATGTTAGAAGAATTATCAGTTTTTAGGCTATGTGTGCAGTTTGGTTGCTTAAGTTGAAGCAATTGAAGGTAGAATATGCGAGCATTCGATTGGGAAAATGGGATTTGGGGAAGAAAATGGTGCATTTTCTCAAAGTTATAAGCATTGCATTAAAAAAAAAGCATTTTTAAGTTCTGATCACAACCCCCATCCTGGAACTCTCAGAGCTCTAAAAAAAACTTGATAAAATTTCATTTCCCTACTTTTTTGTTTTGTTTTGTCTGAAACTAAAAAGAATTTCAACTATAAAGTTTTCTCTACCCTTCCTGAATTTTTTACTCTAATAATCCACTTTTTTAAATTTATTTTCAAAATAATAAAAAAAATTTAAAAAAATTTAATCTATTCCTCTTTAAACATTTTTTATAGGAAAAAGTGGGACAACACTTAATTTATTAATGGTAGCGCCAATTAGATTGATGACTGCATATGATATTGTCAGATCAATTGGTGTCAATGTGTATCTTATCAAAGGTGACGCCAATTCATCTGACCAATATGTATTATGAATTTTTCACTTCACACTTCATTTCAATTTTTTCTATTATTTTCTTCACTAGTTTTATTATGATTGTTAAAAGGTATGGGTATGTTGCCATATTCCAAATTTATCCTACCTGTATAGTATTACCCTCATTTGTGTTTCTGTTTACTAACCGTTATTCAAAATTCAAAAAATATGAAGTTGCTTTCATTTTTCTTGTTGTTTAAATCCAAGTTGTTGCAAGATTGAATTGAGTTTCAGGTAAGGTTATCGGGCCAGGTGTGTGTGCAATATTGATCGAAATTCAAATGAGTTTTGACCTAATCTTGGTCAAACAAGAAGTGTGCTTCATTATCAAGTTACCTAGGTTGTGTCAGACTCATAATGCTTCATGGTTCACTTTTAATTAGAGTTTTTTTGTGCAGTGTATTGAAGTTTACATATCAAATCATAATGCTCTGATTTCAAGGTGTTCTTACCCAATAAGGCTTAAGGTGAGAGTTTGGTATCATGATTCAAGTGGCAAAATGAAAAGATTGATTCATTGGTGGTTTAGGGTTTTAATTCATTGATTCATGGGTGGATTCATTTTGATTTAAGGTTTAGATTCATTTTAAGTGAGAATTCAACAAAGGGCGAAAATTGGCTAATGAGATTTTTTGTTCACATGGAAATTTAAGTTTTGATAGTCATGTTTTTTGGCCAAAGGTTCCAACATGAAGGGAGGTGCATTGGATCCAATTAAATTATTAAAGACAAATTAATTTGCAAGAGTTTAGCAAATACAAAAGGAAAATTCAAATACAAGCCAAATTGCCAAATTCTACTCATGAAGGATGTCACAAAAAACATAATAGGCTCACTTCAAATTATGTCATGAAGAAATTCCTAAAGTCCAAATTCATTTTCACAAAAGCCCATTTCAACCATTACACCAAATTTGTTTTACAAACAAATTACAAAAAAGGAAAAGAAGAAAAGTGGTACAAAGCCAAGTCAGCCACACGCATACTATTCCAAGGTAAATAATCAAGCCACTACATTCCAAAAATACATGGCCAGCCACGACTTCACTACCCCATATGAGCGAAAAATCCACAGCCTGTCCCACCAACAAAAGCCAAGGCAAATTTCCATCAACACCAGCCAAGCCACTTGACACACAAAGCAATTTCAAGCCAATTCTATACCACACTTCAAGCCAACTCCAAGCATCAGCCATGATTTACAATACAGGAAATTGTTAGTTGCTACTACCCAGTTTTGTACGGAAGAAGCAACCATATTGAGACAAAGTATCATTTTCTGAGAAGTCAAGTCCAGAATGAAGTGTTAGAAGTTGTGCACTGTAGCACTCAGAAGTAACTGACAGATGTTCTGACAAAGGCGATCAAAACGGATCAATTTCTCCACTTAAGGGATGGAATTGGTGTTGTTAGTTTTGATTAGGAAATCCTAAATTAAGGGATGTTATTGAAGGGTAATTTAGTATTTTAGTATGTTGGCTATTGTCGCACCTCGAAAAATACAATAAAAAATACGACCCTCGCGCAAAAGGCGCGAAAAAAATTGGTTCGACAGAGTCGCCACCGAACTTTATTTATCCCAAAAGATCGAAAGGAAAATATCGAGAAAACCTTTAAAGAGATAAGAACATGGTCATTACAACCACATTCTGGGTTCGGGAGTCTGTTACGTAAAGGGAAGGTATTAGCACCCATCTACGTCCGTTGTAGTTAACGAGAACCTCTTAGTTCGAATTGTGATGAATGTTAGCTAAGCTTATTTATTTTCTTCTATGCGAGTGAAAGTGAAAAGGTACGAGAAATGAGTTTGATGCTAAAAGGAAAATGGGTGGCTTTAGGTTAGGGTGCTCGCCAAGGATTGAAGCCCTTGTGCCTACGTATGCTCATTCGAACGAGAATGAGGAATCAGAGCGCTCGTAGTTCGACTACGGGAAAAGTTTTGAATGGAAAAGGTGGAAAAAGAAAAGGTAGACGCAAACGGAGGAAAAAAAGAAAAAGGTAGATCGCCAAGATCATCGCAATCTTGTGTCTACGTATCTTCATTCGAACGAGAATGAGGAATCAGAGCGCTCGTAGTTCGACTACGGGAGAAACTACGATTGAATTGGTTTGTATTAGAGGTGACAATTGTTTACACACGAGTAAGAGAAATTGCACCTAAACAATTGAGGAAAAAGATAGAAGACTCCATCCCCCTCCATTTCACCTTGAAAGAAATTGTGTTTGAATATGGATTAAGTGTTTTTGAGTGACGGGTGCTTGCAAAAATGGTTTGAATGTTATCGAGTTAGATGTCTTTTAGAGGTGTCAATTGCTCACACACAAGTAAGAGAACTGACACCCAAACAACTGAAGAAAAAGATCGAAGACTCAAGCCCCATTTCTTACACCTTGAAAAGAGTTTCGATAGTTGTTATGTGTTTTGAATTTTGTTTAAGAAAATCCACTTGATGTTGGATCAAGGGTTTGATTGCGTTTGAGAAGAGGTTTGTGAAAAGAGGTTGATTGCGAGGCAAAAGGCACTCGACTTAAAAGTTTGTTTTGAAAATAGCTGGACGAGGGTTTGACGAAAGAGGTGTGAATCGATCCTAGTCCCTAGGGGTGCTCCTAGTAACGAAAGGTGTGAGTGTGTGCATTAGGTTGATGGCGAATGCTAAAGAGAAATCGACTTACAAGGGTGTTTGAAAATGGCTCGACGACGAATCGAGAATTAGTTTGAAAATGGTTTAGTCTATGCTAGTCCCTAGGGGTGCTCCTAGTAAACAAACCACAATCAAAGGAAAACGAGTAAAGTGCGTACATCGGAATGGGAGTGGGGTACATGTAAGTTACACGGGATTGCAAGAAATAAATGGGATCATTGTCAGGTAGCTCAAGAGGAAGCCGTGTGAGTGTGAGATTTCCTAAACTAAGCAACGAACAAGAGTCGGATCCAACTCTCCTTGCAAAGGATAGTAACCATAGTCCACTAATTAATCGTTTTTAGGGTTTTTGTATTTTTATATTGTTTTTGTGTTTTTGAATATTATGAACAAGGTATGAATAAGATGATAAGATGAATATGATATGAACAGTATTAATATGAGCAATATGAACAATAATATAACAGTGATATATTGACAGAAAAATAAAGCAAGAGTATATTGAGCTGAAATTAAAGTTAGTTGTTAATGATTAATTGTTAATCGGATGAATCGGGTCCGCTTTAGCGCTAAACAATCGTAGCACGATCTATGACGAAGATCATGCTATAGGAGGTTGTGCAAATGATAATGTTTGTGCTAAAACAAGATGGAGAAACGATATGTAAATCGTTCTCAACGAATCGTGCCACACGAAAAGAAAAGAGAATGATCTCGTCTTAATCGCAAACTTGCGTCGATTAATCGAAGGTAATATATCACGATCCCAAAGTATAGAAAATGATTTCGATGATCACTCACTACAGATTTGAAATCATGAAGGTTAAACAACCTCAACAAATCAACATTCGCAATTTTAAAGACTTCATTGACTAAGAAAATTGAGAAGAAATGAAAATGTTAAAAATAAAATAAATTGAAAACAAGTGATTTCAAAAGAAGTTAATACTAAAAAAAAGTTCAATATTAAAATAAAAACAAGAAGAAAAACAAAAAATAAATTGAAGAAAAAAGAAATAAAAGGAAGGATTCAAGATTTATTAATGGATGTATAGAAATTGCAAAATAATATGGGATCATATAAGCTGTGAGCCCATCACCATTCTAACAAGAGAACTGTTGTACAAAAGAAAAATTAAAAAAAAAAAATAAATGGGCCTACGATCCCAGCACGGTCCCTAGGGGTGTTCGCGGGCAGGTTTGGTTCGGTTTTGAGAGAATCCGATACCCGAACCAATGAAAAATAAATGGATTGGTTTGGATTGGATTTTTATATTTTTGCAATAAAACCCCAAACCAAACCGATCCGAAAAACAATGGATTGGTTTAGATTGGATTGATCGGATATATTAAAAATAAATATACAAAAAAAAATATTTTTAAAATTATTTCTTTACACGCTAAAATATGAAAAATAAATATTAAACACATGACACACATATTGTTTAGCAAGTTATGACCACCATAGTCATATAGTTGTTGTATATCACTTAAATATTCAATAACTTAAAACAATTTTATTGCATACTCATACTCCATTCCATAGCATAAAATTGAAGGTTTGGAGTTTGCAAATACTTGTGATTTGAGGATTTGCAATTTGGGAAGAAGATTGTGGTTTGCGGTTACTTATAGTTTATAATTTATGAGTTTGATTTATAATGATTGTGATGTTTGGTTTCTTTATATTTCATCATTGATTGATAGACTTGTGATAATTTAAAATATGTCGTTCTGTTTTTCATTGTAAATGTCCAGAGACTATGCCTCTTTATTTCTTTCATTATGGTTTGTACTTGCTAATTGCTATAACAATTATTCTCTTTATTCAAATAAATAAGTAATAACTCAATTAAAATTAATAATTTATTATATGAATTAATTATGTTTATTGTTATTGGTTTGGTTCGGGTTTACGGGTACCTAATTAGAAATCTGTTTCCCGAACCAATTAACACCGGTTTTAATTGGTTCGGTTTGGTTTTTGCCCGTATTGAAAAAATGTCCGACCCAAACACATTGGTTTGGTTTGAATTCCGGTTTGATTCGGATTTGCCCGAACCAATGAACACCCCTAACGGTCCCAACAATAAGATAAAAAACATGGGTACAAGACCCTAGTAGCATCAGGACACGCTCATCAGTAAAAAACAGAAAAAGAAAAGCTTTCATCCTACCTAAAATCAGGTCACCACCATCAGATAATTATCATTTATAAAAAAGCCACAGTCAAACAAAAAGAAAACGAATGAGGCATGAGAAATAGTAACAACTTCGTCTCTTTAAAAACATTAGATCAACAACTTCATTTTCTCAAAAGCAACAACAAGGTCATCTTAAAAAAGAAAAGCAAATTAAGGTCATGAAATGAAGAAACAAGGATCAGGGCTCGGTTAAAAGAAGAAGGACAACAACAACTTAACATCGTTTTCGAAACCGTTTTCAAAAACAAAAAACAACAACACCACCATGGCGTGCGTCTCATTCCAACCTTCTTACGCAGTGAAATTTGTCCACAAATTGCTCCATCTTTCTCTCTCTCGTTCGAGCTTCGGTTTTTGGTCCGATCCGTTTTTCATCCAGGTTCGTTTGATTTGCTTCGTATCTCAATCACTCTTCTTCTTTTTCTTTATTTCTGTTCTGGTTTGAAACAATCTTTGGGTTTGTGTGATTTGGTTTATTGAATGGGATTTGGGGTTGTAGAATGGTTGAGGAGAGTGGATGAACGATGATGTTGTTGTTCAGAGGATGATAGGAAGATTCCTATCAAAATCTATGAACTAGGGTTTTAACTAGAAAAAGGGGAAGAACATTAAAAACTATCTAAGAGAATTAAAATAAAGATAACATTTGATTTCATTGATTTCTTCATTCTCACAAGGAGAGTACATATATAGGACCAATAATGGATAATGAGATAAAAAGGCCTAAACACTACTAAAGTCCAATTCAACATTTAAAATAAAATAACAACTAACATAATTATATTACTAATTAAAATGTCTAATTGCACCTCCTATCATTGCCGCGGGGTTCACTTGAACCTTGTCCTCAAGGTTCTAAAAATATCCTCAAAATAGATATTGTCTTCAAGACCCCAAGGCGGCTTTGGGTCCAAGTTCAACACGGTTGATGACCACTGGCGATGTCGAACCTCTTTTGCTAAAAATAGGCCTCCAATACAAGTTTGGATGAAAACCAACACAGTGCTAGGAAAAAGTATGTTATCTTGAATTTGTGTCCTCTTTGTATCAAATATGAGAGCACCTTGCAATGCATTAGTTGTGACTGGGGTCCTTTTGGCAGTTAAATTTCCAGAATTTGTCACAATTTCAATTGTGACATTGTTGTTCAACAAACCAGAATAAAACAGTGTGTGTGATACTGCTAATGTTGCATGACCACAAATATCAACCTCAATAATAGAAGTAAGCCATTGGAGACGAAAACGGGGATTAGATTTCGAGGTTCCATGAAGAGGAATCAAATAACAAGTGACAAAGCTGTAAAAGTCAGCAGCTAATACCGTTCGACTTGGTACTGCTGTTGAAAAGGAACACCGGTTTTTTTCAACATAACCAAGTGCAGTCACAACACCAGAATCAGGAACCGCTATCACAACATCACACACAACAGGACTCTCAGTAGCTAGTACCTCACCGAACCGTCGCCGTGATTCATACACAGACCTACCAAAAATAACAGAATTAGGCAAAGCAAAGTAAATATGCTCGAAAATACATTGCTTCGGCTGTGGATGCGATATTAAACAAAGTGATTGAATCCCGTTATCGTCAACCACAACAACCGCACCAGGGAACACTTCCCTCTCATAAGTAGCACAAGTCTCAGAAGCAAAAACAACAGCACCATTACTTCTTCTCCCCATAACCAAAGGTCGAAACCCGAAAGGATCTCTCACTGCAACAAGCTTATCCTCGGTAACAAACACAATAGAATAAGCTCCTTCAAGCTTCTCACATGCATCAACAATTCTTAAAATAAAAGGTTTATGCTTTGAAGTAGCAATCAAATGAAGAACAACTTCAGTATCAGAAGTAGTGTTAAAAAATTGAACCTTTTTCTTCAAGCTTAGCTCTCAAAGTGCGATAATTAACCAAATTACCGTTATGAGCAACCCCAACAGAACCAAAATGGTACCCAGCAACAAAAGGCTGAACATTTTTCAGCATGGATTGTCCGGCAGTGGAATAACGAACATGGCCACGCTCAATTTTATCCAAAATAGTATAATCCTTCATTGCAGTATCCAAAACCAACCACAAAGCCTTGCTAGCAAACCCATTATGGGCATACCCCGCAACAACCGTATTCCAAGAAACCAAAACCTTATGCGGCATTCTATTAAACATCTTAAATCCATCATCTATCTTCCCATATTTCACATACCATTTAACAAAAGAAGCCATAGCAAACAAATTGGAATCAAACCCATTCACTATCAACATCCCATGAATCTCTCTACCCTTTTTATAATCCAAATTCTCTCCACACAATTTCAACAAGTAAGTAAGATCATAAATAACAGGCTTACCGTCAACAATTTCAGCTTCGGCATCCTCTTTCTCTCTCTCCCTTGTTTCGTCCATAGCTTTCTTCTCAATATCATCATCTTCGTTATCCGAATCAGAATCCAACTCCGAACCAGATTCCAAACCTGAAGCTTTCTCTTCGTTGTCAGCTTCGTCGTTGCTTCCTTGTAGGAAATCGTCGGCTAACTGACCAGCGCAGTCGGAAGAAACGGCAGGGGAATTTGGGATTAGAGGTGACCCACTGATCCAGAAATCAGCATAATGTTCCTCTTCCTCATCTCCTATTGTTAATATGGGTCGCTCCGTTTGGTCTTCAACTGTAATATATTAGGAAATTTTTCTCAATCTCCTTTTGGACTTCAACGGGTGATTCCTTCTTGTTCCTAGTTTGTGTTTGTGATTCTTAACCGATAAGAAGGAGGCAATCTGACATGGTTTCTTTTTCACTAGATCTGCTGGAATTGAAATGGGTGAATGAGATGAATATAGTGGAAGAGTTTGGATGTGTGTGTGTGTGATGCTGCTACGGTGGTATATGATGGTTGTTGGTGTGAAACGAAATTGTTTCGGTAAACATGTGAATATGAAATATGTGTTGATGAATAAGAAGGATATGGGTTAGGATTAGGTGGATGCGGTGAATACCCATGATTTGGATACAAACTAGGTGATGATGATCTAATATGAGTGTAACAAGGTGTAAATATTTCCCATGGGAAAGATGGAAATGAGGGTGTGGTAGGAGTTGTGAAAGAGAGGTTTGTGAGATAGGTAGGAGGAATGCTCCATGGATGATATGAAGGGGTAAGATAAGGGTATGGATTTGAGTACATGAATGAAAACACCAATTGATAGGAAGATTCCTATCAAAATCTATGAACTAGGGTTTCAACTAGAAAAAGGGGAAGAACATTAAAAACTATCTAAGAGAATTAAAATAAAGATAACATTTGATTTTATTGATTTCTTCATTCTCACAAGGAGAGTACATATATAGGACCAATAATGGATAATGAGATAAAAATGCTAAACACTACTAAAGCCCAATTCAACATTTAAAATAAAATAACAACTAACATAATTATATTACTAATTAAAATGTCTAATTGCACCTCCTATCAGAGGATGAAGAGGGGTGTTATACGAATGATGAGTGAAGAGGATCTTTTGGAAGAATTTGTTTAGGTATCATTTATAGAACGAGATTGAAGGGTGTTTTGAGGAATCAATTGAGGATTTGTGACGTTGCTGCGTTTTATGCGTGAGTCGTTGTGATGGTTGGCTGTATACGGTTTTATTTATGTAGGAGTTTTGTCGTTTGCACGTAATAGCTTGGAAAACATTGCCTTGGAATGTGGGGTCCTTTGGTATTGTGTGCTAAAAGTTTGCGTCAGACTATCTGGATAAGTTGTATGTATTGTGGCTGATGTATGGCTGTGCGAATAGAAGTGGCAACTTGTTTTGAAAAGGCTGTGTGCAGTAGGAGGTCTTGCTATTGTGGTGTGTGGTTTTAAATTCTTGTGTGTAGCAGCTGTTGAAATGTAATGTGTTGATGCTTGCTGCGGGTACGTATTGCTCATCATGGTTGAATGTAGTATGGTGAGTAGACTTGGCATAGAGTATGTGGTGGAGCAGGATTTTGGAAGGTTTTGCAGGTGATTTATTGTGCGTGTTATGTTGTGGTGCTTGGTGGCTTGGAGTTAGAATCTTGGCTGGAGTCTCATGGTTTATGCAAGGAATTGTGGCTTGAGTTTTCTTCATGGGCTTTGGCATGGAAATTGATTAGAATCTGGTAGCATTTGACCTTTTTTAGAATTGGCAGTAACCAACGTGAAGATTCAAAGGAAGTGGCCGTTTTGTTGTGTTGGATGTTCAGGTAGATTTTTTTTATGCTAATTTTTGGAACATTGTATTGGTTGGGCCTTGTTTTTTCATTGTCTTTTTTTTACAGTCATGTGTAATGGGTCTTTCTTTGTATCTTGCATATTTTTTATCAATGTGGGCTTTTTTTGTAAGATTGATATGGGTTTTCATCAAAAATGGTAATGAGAAAAAAAATGGTAAAGTGACATCGACTTTGTTTCTAGAATTGTAATGGACTTTGTTGTAGCAAATTTGACATTTATTTGATAATGGTACAATGGATTTTTTATTGTGAAATGGACTTTATCTTTGAACCGCGTGTTTGAAATGAATAACTTGACATTTATCATTCTTGACCTTGTAATCCAATTTGCAATTTGAACCTCCATGTGATGAAATGTAACTGGATTGGTCTTTAAAGCCTACGAACTTTTGGACAAATAAAAACTTTTGGACAAATAAAAGCTTTGGATTTTCAATTCCCCTAAACTTTCATATGGACACCAGTTTATCATGAACTTGAATTAATCTTGAACTGATAATGACCTGATGCCTTGAATCAGTATTGTTCTGGACTGGACCAATGGCTAAACATGACCCAACCCACTTCTGCTCCCAGAACGGCCCAATTGCCTAAGTCTAATCCACAAGGGGGCAAAAGTTACCTTTCTACCCCTCAAACCGGATAAGGACTGCATCGTTCCTCCCCGGAAATGATGTCTGTCACGCATGGTTTCTTCGCTCCCCGAACAGCTAGGGGCATGTGCCCAAAACTATGCTTATACATAACGGCTAGTTTTGGGCACCCTGCCCGACATAACGGCTAGTTTTGGTCAGTTACATTTTCTTCGGGAAAACGGTTATTTCGCCCCGAAAATAGGACCGTTGGCCACGCGCTAGGGGGCTCTATATAAACCCTCTCGTTTGAGAGGGTCAAGTATCAAATATTCACCCTACGAACTAACACTTTGTACTTGCCCCCTTTTCTCTGACCCTTTCTTACTTGAGCGTCGGAGTGCCTTGCAGGTACACCCCCTCCTCCTCTCCATACGCCTAGCATCTCAGACGTTCTTGGTGGCCCACTTCAACAGGATTTGATCCAGCCTTCACGATCAGTGGCGCCGTCTGTGGGAATCATTGTTCTCCCCATTTTTCTTTCCCCGGAAACCAAAGATCAAAGCAAATTTCAAGATCATCATCATGGCCTCTCAAGATCACGCCAAAGGTGATCTTCAAACCGCTGTCCTCCCCGTCAACAAGACTGACGTTGACGGCTCGTCATCTCTTCTCCGAGATGCCCGTTTTCTGATGGACGGGGCCATAACTTCTCTTCCCCTACCCCTGTTGACCGTAACAACGATTAGCCTTCGCTGGACATCCAGCCCATTCCTGTTCCACCCAACGCTGACCCGGCCTTGGCGGCCCTCCTGGAGGCGATCAACAAAACCAACACCCTGATCCTGCAGCAGAGCTAAAGGATCAAGGCGTTAGAAGAGTCCAACCGTCCAAGATCTCCTCCTCCGAGGAGGAACCAACGACGATCAAGGAGCCCGCAGCCCCGTAGAGATATCGACCGAAGACTGCGCCAAGAACCTGACCCTCGCACCGTCCGGAAGCGTGACCAGGTTTCCCCGCATAACCAACACTCTCCCGGCCACAAGAAGACCCGAAGGAACGAGCAGTCACCCCCGGTCAAGTCTAAAGGCCGGGCCCGATCACCTTCTCCCCGAAGGAACCGCTCACCTTCTCCCCGAAGAAACAGCCGCCGCAAGCGTACCCTTCGGTCCCCGTCATTCACCAGTTCCAGCAGCGACGATGAGCCTCGCGCCCCATTGTCCCAGGAAATCTTGGCAACCCGTTTCCCTAAGGGCCTGGAGAAGCCCCCGTCACTGAGCACATACGACGGGACTACTGACCCCGACGAGCACATCGAGAACATCGATGTGCTATTGGACTACCGCGGAGTGCGGGGCGCCATCAAGTGCCGGCTATTTCCGACCATGCTCCGTAAAGGGGCAATGACGTGGTACAAGCAGTTGCCCGAAGAATCCATTACCTCATAGAGGCAACTGGGCAGAATGTTCTCACAGAATTTCACAGCTTCTCGCCGTCACCCCAATACTGAGGCCTCCCTTGGAGTCATAATCCAAGGAAAGGACGAACCTCTCCGCGCATATATCGAGAGGTTCAACAAAGAAGCAGTACAGGTCCCTACAACAGACGAGATGAAAAAGTTTCTGCTCGAGCAAGGACTCCGGCCGAGCTCTGAATTTTCTAAAGCCGTCGGCCTCGCACCTCCGAGAAACCTAGATGCCCTCCTCCTCAAAGCCCAATCGTACATTCAGTACGAAGAGAAGGTTGCGTCCAACAACGTCCGAGCATCACGCCATCAAGAGAACGCTCGGGCCTCCAGAGGCGAGGAAGCCTCAACATCTGGTCGAGGTGAAAGGAGACGCGAGGACCGTCCTCGGGACTCCCGCGACAACAAGGGACCCTCCGGGCGATTCCATGACTATACCCCCCTGATCGTCTCCAGGGAGAAGATACTGTCTGAATGTGCGAATTCGAAATTCAAGCAAGCAGAGGTCCGCTTCCCCAAACAACTGCCGGCCAAACCCAACGCCGACAAATCAAAGTACTGCTGTTTCCACAAGAGTCACGGCCACACTACTGAAGACTGCATCCATCTGAAGGATGCTATCGAGATACTGATCAAGGATGGCCATTTGAAACAGTTCGCGAAGAAGAAAGACACTCCTCGGCAGGACGCCCAGGAGTCCAAGAAAATAGAGGAAGAGGTACCCTCCTCGGAAGAGGCCAACATCCAGGTCGCTATGTCCGTATCGCAACCAGAGGACTTCTACGTCCCAGACAAGCTCAGCGCCCCTACTTATTTCGCGGCCCACAGCCTGTGGGAGACGTTTCCCTCCGCCATGGTTATCTCTGGCGGAGGCTTCAACAAAGTCACGGTGGGCTCCGTGAAACGAAAATTCGAGCATCTAATCAACACAAGCTCCAATAAGGTGACCACGCTCGATCAGGCCCAGAAGGGCTCTATCCCCATCTCCTTCTATCGGGAAAAGCTCCTCAGGGGATCTCCAAACTCGAGCATACCTTTGTTCGTCAGAGCCCGAATGGCGAACTTCGACGTTCGCAGAATCCTCGTCGAGCAGGGCAGCTCGGTCGACATTATGTACTCCAGCTGTTTTCAACACTTCAGCTGGACGAATCACACCTTACCCCCTATGTGGGGCCTGATTTACAGGGATTCAACGGATCAGTGGCCAAGCCATGGGGATACGTCGAACTGATCGTAACCTTTGGATCAGTTGAGACGGCCAGATCCGTTAAGGTACAATTTCTGGTAATCGAATGCCCGTCGCTTTACCAGTGCATATTTGGAAGGCCAGCTCTGGCCTAGTTGGTAGTGGTGCCTTCAACACTCCACCTCAAGATGAAGTATTACACTTCAAAAGGGATGGTCACCACCCTCCATGGCGACATCGAAGCTGCTCGACGGTGTTTCGAAGCTGCCACAAAGGGGCTCAACGCCATTACGTCCAAGCCAAAAGCATCGAGCAAGCCAGCATTGCCCAGCAGCTCTGAGGAAGCCAAGCCCCTGCCTCAGGTCGACTCCATTGACCTCGACAGCCGCTTCCTCGAAGAAGACCAACAGGGGACCAAGCAGCTTCAGCCAGCTCGTCTACCTCGTCCAGCAGCAGCTCCTATTCGATGCGTCCAATCCCGGATGGTAACTTCGAGCTCCTTTTGTTCGGCGACGACCCTCAGTGAGGAGTAAAGATTGGAGCAGACCTGCCCGACATCGCGAGGAAGCAGCTCAAAGCATGCCTCCGTGAGAACACCTACCTCTTCGCCTGGAGCACCGCCGAGATGCCCAGCTTGGACCCGTCCGTCACCTGCCATCAACTCACAATTGACCCCGTCTTCAAAGCAGTAGCACAACGTCGGAGAAAGCAGTCTCCGGAGAAAATGGAGGCTGCAGAAAAAGCTGTAAGGGACCTCCTCGAGGCCAAATTTATCTCAGAGGCCAAGTACACCATTTGGCTGTCCAACATTGTACTTTTAAAGAAATCTAATGGCAAATGGCGAATGTGCATTGATTACACCGATCTTAATGAGGCATGCCCGAAAGATGCCTATCCCCCCCAATATCGATAAACTTGTTGATAATTCTGCCGGTTTTAAACTTTTATCGTTCATGGACGCCTACTCAGGCTATAATCAAATTCTAATGGCGATGGCCGACAAAAAATACACGGCCTTAATGACCGAATCGGGCAATTATTACTACAACGTAATGCCTTTCGGCCTGAAGAACGCCGGAGCGACCTATCAAAGAATGATGAACAAGGTCTTCCGGGGAGAGATAGGCGACATGCTCGAAGTCTATATGGACGACATGATCGTAAAATCCCATGAGGAAACCAATCACACTGCCCATCTAAGGAAGGTCTTCGAACAGGCCAGAAAATACAAAATGTGTTTCAACCCGGAGAAGTGCACGTTCGGTGTCCGGGCAGGCAAGTTTCTCGGCTTCTACTTAACGGAACAAGGAATCGAAGCCAATCTCGATAAGTTTCGAGCATTCTCCAAGTTTCCAATGCCCAAGTCAAAGAAATCCATCCAGTCCCTCAATGGGATGCTCGCGTCACTATCTCGTTTCGTGGCGAAATCTGCCCAGCATGCCTTACCGTTCTTCAAACTCCTCCGCAAGGAGGCAGCGTTCGAATGGACCGAGGAATGTGAAAAGGCTCTTATCCATCTAAAACGGGCACTCTCAGAGCCACCAGTCCTCTCTCGCCCGGAAAATGGCGAAACTTTGTACCTGTACCTCGCCGTAGCAACCGCAGCAGTAAGCGCCGCTCTCATCCGAGAGACACCTGACGGACAGAAGCCCATATATTTCACGAGCAAAGCACTGCAAGGACCAGAATTAAGGTACCAATAGATAGAGAAAGTGGCCCTGGCCCTCATCAACGCAGCCAGAAGATTGAGACACTACTTCCTGGCCCAGACGATCGTGGTTCGAACAGATCAACCCATAAAGCAGCTTCTGGGACAGCCAGACATGACCGGTCGAATGCTCAAATGGTCGCTTAAACTATCCGAATTTGACATCCAGTATAAAGGCAGGAAAGCCCTCAAGGCCCAGGCTCTGGCCGACTTTGTTGTAGAAATGACATTCGCAGACTCCCCTGCGAGCGAAGCGCGTAAATGGACCATTTTTATGGACGGTGCCTCCAGCTCGGCAGGGAACGATACGGGCATCATACTGGAAAGCAACGAAGGAATCATCATTGAAGTATCGCTCACCCTGTCCTTCCCAACCTCTAACAACCAGGCTGAGTACGAAGCCTTCCTTGCTGGATTACGCCTAGCCGAGGACCTAGGCGCAGAAGAAGTCGTCATTTGCACAGACTCACAACTCGTGGCCCTTCAGGTCCGAGGAGAATATCAAGCCAAAAACGACAACCTGATCGAATACTTAGCCCTAGTCAAAAAGGAAATGGCGAAGTTCACAACGGTAGAAGTAAAACATGTTTCCCGCGAACATAACGTGCGAGCAGATGTTCTGTCCAAATTGGCCAGCACGAAGAAGAAAGGCGGCAACAAGTCCGTCATACAGGAAGTTCAACCTCGACCCAGCATCGAGAAGGCTTCCCCGCACCTCGACGTACACGTAATCGGCGACAACAACTATTGAATGACCCCCGTTTACAACTACCTCGCCAAGGACGAACTCCCGTCCGACCCCAAGGAATCCAGTGTGGTCAGGAGAAGAGCCTGCTCCTATGTCCTGGTCGAAGATAAACTCGACCGGCGAGGATTTTCCATCCCACTGCTCAAATGCGTCGAGGAAGAAATGGTCACTCACATCTTGCGTGAAATCCACGAAGGTATCAACGCCCAACACCTCGGTGGAAGGTCCCTTGCCCGAAATGCCCTCCGAGCGGGGTATTACTGGTCGACCATGCAGCACGACGCTAAAGAACACGTAAAGAAATGCGATAAATGCCAACGACACGGGGACATGCACCTGGCTCCACCTAACGAGCTCAAGGCTATGTCCTCATCGTGGCCATTTTCCTGGTAGGGCCTAGACATCCTAGGACCCTTCGTAGTAGGATCAAATCAGAACAAATACCTAATAGTGGACGTAGATTACTTCACAAAATGGATAGAAGCGGAGGCTCTGGCCAAAATAACTGCCCACAATATACTACATTTCTATAAATGAAACATCCTCGCGTGTTTCGGCATCCCCCAAGCGATAGTAACGGACAATGGGACGCAATTCACGGACAGGAAGTTCCAGGACTTCGTCGCCCAACTGGGCACGAAGCAGCACTTCGTATCCGTCGAGCACCCTCAAACAAACGGGCAGGCAGAAGCAACTAACTGAGTCATCCTTCGAGGCCTCAAACGAAGGCTGGACGAAACAAAGAAGGCTTGGGTCGAGGAGCTGCACAGTGTGTTATGGGTATACCGCACAACTCCACACTCTATAACTGGGGAAACACCTTTTCGTCTAGCATACGGGACCGAGGCTGTAATCACCGTCGAAGTTCACGTACCCTCCAGGAGGACAGAATCACCCCTAGACGAGTAAATGAACGACGAATCAATAAGGGAGGAACTCGACCTCGTCGAGGAAATCCGAACTGGGGTAGCCCTCCGCGAAGCCTCATTAAAACAAAAAAATACCAGCAGACACAATGCCAAGGTGATACGACGAGAGTTCAACGTGGGAAGCCTTGTTCTAAGGAGAAACCACAAAGATTCTCGCGAAGGCAAGCTAGCCGCTAACTGGGAAGGACCCTATCGTGTCCGAGCAAAAATGGAAAATAGGGCCTATTACCTGGAACATCTCAACGGGGAAAAACTTGCTCGACCATGGAACGCCGAAAAGCTAAAACAATAATATATCTAAGGCCTTTATTCTCGGTTCGACCCGTCGCAACGACGAACATCAGCTACCGACCATTATGCACGCCTAGGTACAAGCGTCGCATACCAACAAAGCAGAACCCTGCTCAGTAACTAGCCAAGTATCTGCTCGACAGCGGTCCCCAATCGAGCATCTCCGTCGTCAAAGTACCATGACTGGAAGAACCCCAGCTCGCGATGGGACGTTCACGCTGCGAACTCAGGCCTCAAATGCGACCTGAGCTCCGCATCCCCGCCAGGACATTCCCCGACCATTGGACCAGTACCCCTCACTGCCGAACACATCTACAACGAGAAATCCCCTGAAACTTCACATAAGTCAAATACTCCCTAACACGGGCAGACATACATTCACAACAAGCATGAGAACAACACTTAGCAAAAAATAAAAGCAAGTAAAGTCATGCAAATGGCAAAACCGGCCACCAGTGTAACGCCCCATTTTGTCCGATTTATTTAATCGAGTCGATTTAATTATTTTCGTTTTTATATTATTTTATTCTTGACTTTTATTTGACAACATATTATTTTTCATCGTTATTATGTTTTATCGCGTTTTGAGAGCGTTTGCGAGATATTTGAGTTGAGGGGTAAAATAGTCTTTTTAGGGATTTAGATATTTTATAAATAGAGATTTGAGAGAAAAAGAGAGAAAAGAAAGGAAGAGGAAGGAAAAGAGAAGGAGAGGAAAACTTGGGATAGAAGAAAACATTCAAACCAAAACTTGAACTTCGATTAATCGGGTAAGGGTGAGAAGTTTCGATTATATCTTGCTTGTGTATGTATATGTGTTGTTTGTTGTAATTGTTTTGGTTGTTTCATAACTTTTTCTCATTGATAAATTGATGAACAATGAGTGGGAATCGATGTTTTCACGGATGAATTTCGATATAAACTGTGTAGAATACTTGTTGATTATGTTGGAACATGTTTTGGTTGATATATTGTGATTTGGAAGTGTTTGGGTGGAAGAAATGATGAATTTTGGTCCCATATGACCTATATTGACGCTGCTGTGAATTTCTGGGTTCGTAGGTTCGCTTTACGAACCCAACCGAAGGGGAAAGCGAAGGCTCACCCAGAAGTTCGCATTGCGAACTTTATGCTATTTTTTCTCTGCCACGGTTCGCTGGGGGTTCGCATTGCGAATAGGAAAGCGAACGTGACAGATTTTCCATTTTGTTTCATTCATAACTTTTGATCCGTAACTCGGATCGAGATGTTCTTGGTATCATTGCAAAGCTAATGAAATGTTCTTTCTTATAAAAATGGTTTTGAGACTAGTGGCCGATTTAATTGTGTTGAGAATTTGGAAACGTGTCGTTTTGTCGACTTTATCGTCGTAATTGTGTGCAATTGATGTGTTATCATGCAATATGTTTTTGGATATATAACGTATGGCTTGTGTGCTGTTATATGATGTGAATGCATGTGATGAAATGTTGTGATGGTGGTTTGTGGCCTTAGGGCAAGTGAATGCATTGTGTTATGTTTGATTGTATATGCATGATTATGGATGTTGAAATGGTTCACATAGTTGTATATGTGTATGCATTTGATTGTCATGAGTCATTGTATGCCAAGCATCATGATATGCATCTTGTGATGTCGTGTGCCCTTGTGGGGTGTGAGCAACGAAACGATTCCAGAGGGAATCTGCTGTAACGATTGTGTGCCTTATACAAAGAGGACCTAAAGCGACGTTATAGACGATCGTGTACCTTATACAAAGAGGACCTAAAGCGATCAGATCGTGTGCCTTATACAAAGAGGACCTAAAGCGATCCATAAACGTCGTGTGCCTTATACAAAGAGGACCTAAAGCGGCGGGGAACATCGTTTGCCCGACGGGGAGTTACACTAAGTAACAAGCGATGATTCCAATAATTCCTGAGTGAATTAATGATGAGAATGATGGGTGGATTGGTACCATATTGCATTGCATAGAGTCGTTGTGTTGGTCTCTGTGCATTTGCATAAATCATGAATGGATTGATTATGTGTTGAGAATTATGATTGGATTGGTGAATTGATAGGCATTTGTGATAAATGCATTGGTTATGGATGATATGTTTCATGTATAGACATATGCTATGTTAGACATATGCTATGTTTTGTGGGGATGTTGTACCTTACAATGATTGTATTAATTATCTATGATATGCTATATATGAATATATGTGATGTGGTGGCGTGTTTCCATCTGTCATAACCTTGGTATGCCTTATATGTGAATATGTGATTATGTTGGTATAAGTGATATATGCTATGTGGTTGGATTATTAGAAATATGTTATGTATCTGTGGCATGCTATATGTATTAGTATGTGATGCTTGTGGTGAGAATAATTATGCATGTGAATTTATATGTGTTTGCATATTATTACACAATCTTGACTTAGTTGTTATTTCTCACCCTTCTGCTGTGGTTTGTTGCTCTATGAGGCAATTGCAGATTAGTATCTTGGAGGCTTTTGTGAAGATTAGTTCTCCATCCTTTTGTCGGTCTGTCTGCTCTGATACGTAACATAGGAGTCGGGAACGCTTTTGTTATATATGTATACATTTGTTGGATCTATTTTGTATTACCTTTGTATGAATATGTTGAGGTTATAAAACAATTTATTTTGTAAAACTAGTCAATTATGGATCTTTCCGCTTTATTCCATAATTGAACTTTCCATTTGTATGGAAAAAGTTTCCCTTTTAGGTTTATTCCATTTTGTGTTACGTATCAAATTTATGAGCAGGGATTGTGTCTTCTTTCTTTAAATGTGGCATCCTTGTTTCTGTCTAAAGATAAAAAAAATTATTCACTCTGATTTATTTATGTATTATTTATCCGCGATGGGAATTGGGGTGTTACAACCAGGACCGGACACATAATTTAAACATGATAAATGGCCACCAGGACCATGATTGTACTGGATTACATGAACTGGGGGCCATGCCCCCCCAATAGGTTACAACAAATACACGGCACGCAGGCCAGAAAAATTACAACAACAAACAGGAAAATCCTTCACTCATCCATCTGTTCGACAGGCTCGGGCTGAGGCTCCTGGTTCTCTGCGGGATGATCCCCGTCATGCTCTGCAAGGAGGGCGTCGGGCATGATGATTTGACCATCTTCAACACGCACCAGGTAGTGGGTACCCTCTGAAGGTGCGAGAAAGGCACAAGAAAGGGGGGTTTGAATTGTGTATTTACTCTTTTTGTAACTTTTCGCATCTTGTTAATTTGACGCTCAAGAACCTTCAATGTTCGTTGAAAGATTCTGATCTATTAACTAAAGAGTATGAGAACCGTATAGGTTCTGTTCATAAGACACGATACTCAGAACTTGCAGTGCGGAAACTTATCAGAGATAGGCTGCAAGGTTATGACTTTGCTTAATATGAGGTTCGGATATTCAATGCAGAAACATAAATAGAGATACTAAGCAAGGAAGTAAAGGACACACGATATATCCTGGTTCACCACGTGGGCTAATCCAGTCCACACTCCTCAGGTGATTTCGTCTTGAGCACAAGGACTTAATCCACTATAACCAAATCATTGATTACACTTGCACGGGCAACAGCCGGTGACTAACCACTTGCACAGCCGTACTGTGACTAACAACCCAATGAACCGTTCGGGGATCCAACAGGATATAACGTTCATTGATCGAGCAGACCCACTGCTGGGATTTCACAGCTAGCCGTTCAGGGATTCATCACAATGAATATAATGCTACTGACCATATTTCAGGATTTTCCACAATAACCCTCAGCCATTGTCATCTCAAGCATCTGATCACCACGTGATCTACTCAAGGGCCTCAATTCACAGCTAAATCATTCAGGGATCCCTTCAGGATATAACGTTCACTTGAGGAGTCTCAATTAATCTAGTTAAATTGGCAAACTATAGATTACAAATTATACTTCTTAATAAGCAAGTTTCTCCTAGGTTTAAGTACAACGAACACACACATCTGTTTAAGCAAGTTTTGAGCAATCAACTCCTTGATTTCCTAAGAAACTACAAAGATGTATTTAGATATTATGATTGTTGAGATCTTGTAGATCTTTTTCTTCTTCGTCTTCTGGTTGAGCAAGCTTTGAGCAGCAACTCCTTACTTCAGATCTTCAATGTAGCTTTGACGAGAAGGTAGGTTGATGACTTGACTGATCTTCAATGTTGTCTTCTTCATCAACAGCTTCTGTTTGATTGTTGTTGTTGTGTTGATTTGTTCTTTGGAGATTCAACAACAATTGCCATGAGTGAAATAATAACAGCTTTAAATATTCTAAGTGTAACAACGAGAACTCATCGTTGTTGCTATCTTCACACAATGACTTGGTCAATTTTATAGATGAACATTCAGTTCATAATTCTACAAGTGATCGACACATCAGAAGCAAAAATTATTTCCATTAAACAGCCAGTAGAAATATAGCCGTTAGAGAGTACTGTTGGTTGTTTGGAAAAGAGATGTTGTGATATAATGAGTTGTACTGGCACATCTTCTTTTTGCAGAGGAGGAAGTGACCAGACATCTTTTCTTGGGCAGTGTGTACATTTAACTCACAACGGTAATATTTAGACTTCGAAACTTCAGTGGCTTCTGATGTTAATTTGATGAAGCATGAGTGGAGTCTTTATAGCAGAATATCTGATGCTTCAAGTCTTCAGTTAATTGAAGAAGTCCATTAGGAATCAGTCTTCAGAACTTTAGCACTTGGTCGTTAAGAGCGTTATCCTTTTCTGCTTTAAGTCTTCCGAATCTTCAGAGCCTGTCTTTAGAGTCTTAAGAACTTCTTGTTTGAAACCTTGATCTTCAGAACTCGTCAGTCTTCAGATTCTTTCTGTACTTGGTCTTCAGCGCCTTCAGCCATCAGAACTTCAAGTCATAGGAGTCTTTAGAACTTTGGTTCTTTCTGAGTGTACTTCTTCAGAAGCTTCGCTATCTTCAGAATCTTAATCACTTTCAGAGAGCATCCACAAGAGCATTGTAACAACAATCTTGGCATCCTTGGATCTGACTGATCATGACTAGATAAACAAGCGTTCTTGCTTCTCACGACTTTAGTCACACATAGTAACTTCGCATATGTGTATATTCAATCATAGTACATCTAGCTGGTGTATGTTGGTTCTGATGTCTTTAGTTCTTATGATCTGCACACAACACACGTTAGACCATAAAATGGTTCTTTCACAAATACTTATTTTTATCATCAAAACATAGATTGACTTATAGAGACAATTCTTGCTCTCACAATCTCCCCCTTTTTGATGATGACAAAAACCAAGTATTTTGATTGAACATTTTATATAAGGTAATCACCAAAAACAAACAAATTCAGAGTATGAAACAGCAGCTCTCCCTGAATGAGTTATCCTAAAAGCTTTATCTGAGATCATCTAGGATTTTATATAATCCAAAGATATATAGAGTAACAACTTGAGTTGCCAGAACAAAAATAGAAAAGAGTTACTCTTATATCTTGTCTTTAGGAAAACGAGGAGTCTTTAGCATCTGGACTAGTTCAATAGAACTTCTATCTTCAGATCTTCAGAACTCAGTTTCCTTTGTTGTCATATCAGAGCTTATTATCTTCAGAGTCATCTGAAGCATTTCTACTTTTCAGTAGATTCAATTGAGCACAGAATTAGAGCAGTTCTTCGATTGATAAACATAGCTTCGCTGTATATTAGAAACTGTCTTTTGAGATACTCCCCCTGAGTTTCAGGCTATATGAAGATTTTAGATTTTGCATTTTAGTCTTCTGGGTAGTCTCCCCCTAATTTCCATAAGTCAGATATTGGGATATTTCAGAATCGAAATTCAGCGTTTCTAAATTTAATCACCAGTGTTGATCATGACTTTTCAGAGTTTGACTTTGAACACAGGTTTATTTCAGACCTTGTTATTGTCAAAACTCAATTAAATTATCAAAGCTTGATTTTTGATCAGATACCAATTGAAGGTTAAAACTTGTGATCAATCAACGCTTGATTCTGAATCTTGTACATCTTGTTTTAGGCGTATGCAGTGTTTTAAAAACCGGATCGGTCATCAAACCGATGAGGGTACTGGGTCACTGGTTTATCGGTCGAACCACTGGGTCATTGGTCGAACCGCATGACCAAACCGGATTAAACCGGATAACTCGGTTGAATAAATCTGTCATTATAATAGGTATAAAACTGATAAAATCGGTCGAACCGGATGATTCAGTCTCTAAAAAATATAACTAGCACTTAAATTTTTTGAAAATATCATATCATAAATTCACAGGTTCATAATTTAAATTCAAATTTTAAACAGAGTCTAATTGTAAATTTTAAACAGAGTCTAAATTAAACAGAGTTTAATTTAAATTCATAGTTTTAATGTTAATAGAAAATTAGTTTTAATGTTAATAATTAAAACAATACAAATATTAAAATTATTCTAAATAATAAATTTTCCAAGTCTATATATATATATATATATATATATATATATATATATATATATATATATATATATATAATGGAAATCAGTCAAGTCTAAAATTATATTATATTTAGTTTTTTAATCTGTGTTCTTAAATTTTTATACAAATATTTGTATGATGATTTTTCAATCAATATAAATACAAAATAGTAAAACTAGTTTTGTGGATATTACGAAACTTAATTTGTGTATCACTTGAATCAAATGAGTGATCACTATTATTCTTGGAGAAAAGTTCCTATGTATGAGTAAAAAAAATTTTAAAAAAAATATTAAAAAAATTATAAAAAAAATTTAAATTTTTTTTTTTAAAATAAGCAGTTGAACCACCGGTTTGCGAAAACCGCTGGTTTTCCCGGTTCGCACCGGTTCCCACCGGTTCGAAGACATGGCCGATCGAGCAAGTGAACCCGGCCGGTTACCTGGCCGGTTCCCGGTCCGGTCCAGTTTTTAAAACACTGGTCGTATGCAAAAAGATGTGCTGACTCTTATACCAGAGTTTGTTGATTCTGATGCTGAAGGAGTTCTTTTGATATTATTTTGAAGAGTATTTCCTTTGTGTGCTGATAGGATACCAATGAAGGTACTTTGACAGTAATCCACAGCTTTTCTTTGATTGAGAGTCTGATACTAATCTTTGTGTACTGAATCTGATTTCCAATTGATGATTTAATCCGATACCAAATCGTCTTTATTTCAAATGGTTTCTGATAGAATGGCTTCTTGCTTGGATCTTTAATCCAGATCTTCAGACAGTTCTTGACTTCTGATTTGCACAGATCTTCTGAGTGAGCATCTTGAAATATAGACTTTGCCTTGACTGATTTTAGAGTTTTCTTACAGATTCTGATTCTTCTTAGACAGCTTTTATTCTATGATCGTAGTTCTTCTTCTTATCCTGTCTTTAGAATGCCTAGTGAACTTGTTTAGAGTTCCTCGGATAACATCAAACAACAAACGTTAGTAGTAACGCATTTTATAAGAGTACTTTGTTTGAGTTCCGCATTCTTTCAGATTTCCTTCTTTCAATAGATTTCCTTCTTTCAATCAAAATCAATAAATATATTTCTCCCCCTTTTTTACATCATCAAAAAGTGTCAGGGCATATGAGCATTTAAGCTTGTAGTCATTTATATTCAATTACAGAGTCATTTAAAACATTCAGAAGCATTTAGATTCATTTTAGGGAAACACATCTAGCGATGGAAGCCAAAAATGTTCAGGTACCTTAAAGGCAACTAAATTTCATTATGGCGCAGATACTCAGAGGAACAATTAGACATAACCAATAAGAAACTCATTAAACCAGCTAACTGTAGTCAAACATAGATTAGATAGGGATTTAAACACAAACATATAGATACGGATTTGGGCTTGACAAAAACAGGTTCTTATAAGAGAAAAACTTTTAGAGTTACGTATTTCCGTGTTATGAAGGATTGAGATGTTCCTTACTAGTTAATTAGTCGAACAACTGTATGCGTATTTCAAGAGAATTGAACAGCTGAGAAATTTCTAGTAAGAAATAGGGAAGTAGTCCTTTGTACGCGATTTCCTAGATGGGATAAATTAATGAGTTTCTTTTAATTTAGCCACTTTGATTCCTAATGCTGGTTAAATTTACTAAGAGACAGATAAGACATTTCCATTAATTCAATGGTGATTAAAGACAAAACATAACAACTGCTAAATGAACATCACCACCTTAATCATCAGAATCCTCAACACTGTTCATGGTTTCACAACTGATTTTGACTACGAGGTTCAAGCCTGATAATTAAATCCCAGGCCTTTTCTTGCAGAATTTTTTCTGAAATTATTCTTCCGTATGGGATGAAAGCCTGTACTTTGTTTCTGGAGATTTTGATGGAATGTTTCATATGATTAAAAATGGTTTTAGGGAGATCAATTTCAACATGATGTGTTATAAGAAAGATAAGGATTATGTCGTTGTGCGTTAGGATGTTCTCAGGAGTCATACGAGGACGAAGGTTGGTCAGAGAAAATTTGAACCATGCTTTTGGAAAGGGGAGAAGCTTTTCAAGGTTGTTTGGTTCGTAAGGTACTGAATCGTCAAATAAGATTTTGCACTGATCCACCAGGCTTAGATTTGATTGATAGTCGTCAATCGTAACACCGGAGGAGATGCAACTAGTGATTTTCTCTATCAAGGAGACAAAGACATCAATGGGTTAAAGGTAGACTTCTGACCAGATGGTTTTTCCATCGTTACTAATTCTGGCAAATTTCCAGAACTCTTTAACTAGGTTTGGATAGATGGGACCATATATGAGAGCGTAATAGCCTTGCCAAGATTGGGCTTGCATGCTTCTGAGTATCTCCAAACCATTGTCTCCAGGATGGGCAAGGTTGAGTTTCTTTTCGGGAATAAGATGTAGATTTTCTCTGTTTCCAAGGAAGGTTGGTCCAATCCTTTGAGGGTTCATTGTTCTTAGTGAGTTTAGAATTTTGAGAGCTGAGAGACGAAGACGGAGAGAGGAATCCTACCTTTTATGGGTGAGTTAGGGTGAAGTGTGATGATTGCTTTTAGGAATGGGATTTGATTTGTTATTTAGATCTTAGATATATAGAGAGATGTAAACGCATGTAGCTAAAGCGACGAGTTAGTTGTCTATTTATTGGGAAGGACACTTAGAGTTAGTGATGGCTTTTCGATGATTAGTCAATGAGTCGGATACATTAATGATAGTAATAAATTTGAGAAAAAAAAAATTTAATGGGTTAATATTTTTTTTTAAGTTTTAACTGTAAAATTCTAATAAGGTTTATTATCTATGTAACATTTTATTATTTAAAGAGAGACTTTAATTAATGATCATAGATTTGATAATACGTTTTTCTTAAATAGTCTAAGGATAATTGAATACAAACAAAACAATTAAAGCAAAATTAACATGGTTTCTCTAGTCACTAAAGACTTCACAATATGTCTTTAACAGACAGTTTTCTGGAAACTCTTCAGGACCATCTTCTTCAATTCTTTCCTTGATCATGTCCACAATTCCATCTCTGAAGAAAATCTCAGACAAAGCTCTTCCATAAGGAATGTAGGATTTTGTGAGGTTTTGAGACTCAATAATGGTTTTCCAGAGACAGTTGAAGATTGAGTGAGGTAAATTTATCCGAAAGTTATTCATTAGTAAATAAATGAACTTATGGTCGTGAAATCGAATTAGATTATTGCTATCAATTCTGGGAAGAAATTTTGAAAACATGAGTTTGTACCAGGCTTTTGGAGTTGGTAGGAGATTCTCAGGATTGTAGGGTATGTATCTGGAAGTCGTGAAGGGATGCAAAATTTCTTGCAGGAAAGAAATTGTGTTTGTCAAAATTAACATGAATTCCAACATCCTCACATCCAGTTGCAAGGATCACTGAGAATAGGTTGATGTCAATAGGGATTTCAAAAACATAGGAAGTAATGCAATTTATTTCAACATCAAGATCAACATGTTTCCAAAATTCTTTGACCAGGTTTACATAGATAGGTTTTTCTAACATCATAGAGTACCTAGTCCATTATTGAGTATACAAAATATCTGCTATACTACATGCAGTGTCTCTTGAGAGTGAAGAAGTACTGAATGAGAATCGTTTCTCAGGAATAAGTTCAAGAAGATTTGGATTACCGAGAAAGGGTAGTGGAGGCATGATAGTGGATGGACAAGGAGGCTTAGAGATTTAGGGTTTTGAGTATAGGAGCATGAAAGGGAGACGTGACTTTATAGAGTAAGAGATAGATTGAATTATGCCTGGTCTAGGGAAGATATAGGTCAGTTCAAAAGATTTTAGTAGGATTAAGTTGTCAGAGATATGTTGTGGTTTCAATAGATTCGCAATTATTATTGTATTCTTTTACGTGTAGTTTTTGTTAAAGGGTTTTCTTGTATTTAACAATTTCTTTCATCTATGCTTCACAGATTTTCTATTGGTTGAATATTTCCCTAAAGAAACATGTAAGGATTCCTAAATAATTACCTAGTAAAACATGCTATGACAAATTTAAAATAATTCTAATTAAGGCATCTCATGAATTTAACAGATTATTAGTAAAAAGAAAAGTGTACCTTAGATTTTTCAGACTTGACTGAGTGCTTTTTGTCTTGACTTTGGTCTTCATTCTGATGAATTTTGAAATCTTCGTATTTTTACGTGAGTGCATTCTTCTGAGCTTTTGATCAATTTCTTTCAGACTTGGCTTGCTTCTGAGAGAGTTGAAGGTTCTGAGATTCTTCAAGATACGCCTGCGTTCAGAGGAATGTGAAGGTTTCCTTGGACTATGATTCTGGTTGGAATCATAATTTCTTTCTTTTTCTTGTTCATCCTTGTCCGCCAGTTTTCTAGGTTATAATAACTGATATTAAGACTTAGCATGATCAGAGTGACCACTTCATCTGAACTCAGCCAATTACATGCAATCCTTTTGGTAAGGCGATGTAACTAATGTTCTGAAAGAAAAATTGACACTCATATGTGTGGGAGCAGTACGAAGTGAACAGTAAATTCTATTTGATGACCCCATTCATAGGCAAAAGATTACATCTATTTTTTATTCTTTCTCACTTCTCATTTCCTTGATCCATAGAACCTGTTTAGTTCCGATACAGTTCCTAAGATATGGATCTGAATCTTAAACGACAAACTTTGAGAATTGGTTGAGTTCTCCTTTCATAGCCGAATTCAGTTTGCGTTTGTGAGAGCTTCTTTTCTTTGAAAGATGATTGATTTCACCAGTTCAGTAAGAACCTTTGAGAGATTATACGAGGAGGAGTTATCATATCTGACTTGTTCCTCAAGGTTGTTTCAGAACTTGTTCAGAACCAAAACATCATCATTCCTCATGTGTACATCACTAGACACGATTTGCATGAACCTCTTGTTCTCACAATGATGATCAACTTATTTGGGGTTGTTCACACATATCTATGGGTTAACTAATTTTTTTTTCAAACGAACATCATTAACGTCATCTTTTTATGACATCAGTTGGAGAACCTAGATACCTGAAATGATAGCATCCAATTTCATAGCACAAGTGGTTCTGAGAACACTTGATCTATCAAAAATCAGATTATCAACATTTGATCTTTACTAGGATGATTTTAGGTTGTTGGAGCTTGATCACTGAACCAGTTAAGTGTTCGTTCGGAATCAACTGAACCTTTAGGGTTCAGTTCTTCATTGAATCTTTTGATCATTCCAGGTTCTGACATTGAATCATTTCTAATAATTTGAATTCTTCAGATTCCGAGTTTAACAGAATTCTTTCTGAAATTCAAAGTCTTAGAACGACAATCTTTCTTCTTTACAAGAAGAGATCCAGAATGAGTTTTTAAATGAGAAAGTCAAGGGTGGACCTAATCCGTTTCTTGAAAACATCTCAAAAACTCATAAAGGATTAATCTTCAGCAAACAAGATTTCTTGCTTTCTGATGATTCATCTTTTAATCATATACGTGGTTTTATCCACACGTATTTTCCAGAGTGAGCATTCAAAAAATACTTCCTTTTATCTGATGGATTTATCTTATCAACTGATTCTTCAACTTTAGTGAGGCTTCATCTCGAATGAGTGAAATGCTCATGAAGTAATCAGATTGATTACAATTTTGTACACAATTAACTGCTGAACTGTTACAGAAATTATAAGTGGATTTCAATCTCACCAAGAGTACTTCTATGCACCACATCTGGATCTTTTTCTGACACTGTTAAGTGTTTGATGTAAATCAATAACAGAATCGGAGCTCTGATACCAATTGAAGGTGCGAGAAAGACACAAGAAAGGGGGGTTTGAATTGTGTATTTACTCTTTTTGTAACTTTTCGCATCTTGTTAATTTGACGCTCAAGAACCTTTAATATTCGTTGAAAGATTCTGATCAATTAACTAAAGAGTATGAGAACCGTATAGGTTCTGTTCATAAGATACGATACGCAGAACTTGCAGTGCGGAAGCTTATCAGAGAAAGGCTGCAAGGTTCTGACTTTGCTTAATATGAGGTTCTGATATTCAATGCAAAAACATAAATAGAGATACTAAGCAAGGAAGTAAATGACACACGATATATCCTGGTTCACCACGCTGGATAATGTAGTCCACCCTCCTCAGGTGATTTCGCCTTGAGCACAAGGACTTAATCCACTATAACCAAATCATTGATTACACTTGCACAGGCAACATCCGGTGACTAACCACTTCCACAGCCGCACTGTGACTAACAACCCAATGAACCGTTCAGGGATCCAACAGGATATAACATTCATTGACCGAGCAGACCCACTGCTGGGATTTCACAGCTTGCCGTTCAGGGATTCATCACAATGAATATAATGCTACTGGCCATATTTCAGGATTTTCCACAATGACCCTCAGCCATTGATAACACGAAAATGTATCATATATTTGCCTTGATTTACTACTAATAATTACGTTATTTCAGCTTAAGTTCCGATTATTCCGCGAGTATTCTAGCATTTTCGCAGGTATTTCATTTTTCAAGCTAAAAATGAGCAAATTAGAAAAATATGAAGAAATTAGATGAAACAGGAAGAATGAGAATGACAGAGAAAAAGCAGAAAAATAGAAAGTGGTGTGCGTGACGACCGTCACACAAGCCACCACGACCGTCACGCAAATTAAAGGCCACCACGCTCGTCACGAGAGCACCACGACCGTCACACGCACATAATGGTTATAACGTTCAGAATACAGACATGGATACGAAGGGCCAATTCAGTCACGCACGTTCAACACTTTCTCCTGAACTCACTCAACCCAATCTCCAACTTCCCACTACTCCCACTTTCTCTACCACTCATTTATGCTCCATGGAAGTTACAAAACGAAATTACCCTCTATAGGCTTCTTCTTGGCTTTACCGGGGGGGGGGGGGGGGGGGGGGGGGGGGGGGGGAGTTTTGTGTAATTTATTCCTTCATAGTTTTAGGCATAAATTATCATTGTAAAAGTGGTAGTTTCTCACATCGAGGAACTACCACACCATTAGTATTAGACCTATGTTCTATGTAACTTGCTTGGATCAACAATCTTGCCGTCATTATTGAAGTTAAAGTTAATTCAAGTTTCTTTATTTCCCGCATTTTACTTCAAGTCTTTACAGGTTCTTTATCGCATTGCTCATTATTATTGTTTATCGCTTTCCTAAATTAATTATTATGATGTTTTCAAATGCAATTATAATCTTTAATTTGTTTACGTTTAATTCCATGTCTTGCTAAATTGTCCTGAGTCCGGCGTATGAGGATCGTCGTTACCGACGGGACTCGGTAGAAAATAATAGGTACGGGCTTATGATTAAAATTCTGTTTTGGTTTTAATTTCCAAGTCTAATTTAAATAGCTTTGTCACGAGAGTGAGAGGGTATTTAACACAATTTTGTCACGAGAGTGAGAAATTAATAAAGGTTGGAGCCGGCACTGCGAGAGCGTGGGGATCGAACCGGATAGTGGAAATTAGGCAACATATCTAAATACAGCGAGAGCGCTTTAGATATGTTTAGGATATTATTGGCTTTCAAAATATATTTCCTAGTTACCGGGCGAGCGAGAGCAAAATCTTGGGATTAGGGAACATGACTTTAGTTAATACCGCGAGAGCGTGAGGCGGAGTTTTTAAGTTGGTATATTCTACGAAACTAAATTATAGTTGTAATTAGTACCCGAATTCTACAAAGTCCTTTAGGAACGCGGAATCCATATTCTGGCCTCTCTTTATTATCATATTTTCTTAGTTCTATTTTAGCGCTAGTTTTAGTTTCCCTTTCATCGAATATCATTATCCCTAGCTTTCTTTACATCGCAGCAATAGATAACGGTAGGTTGACATTGGTCTCTGTGGGTTCGACAATCTTTTATATTACTTCGATAAATCTGTGCACTTGCGGACGCATCAAGTTTTTGGCGCCGTTGCCGGAGACCAACAGTCAATATTGTTATTCCGTTGTTGCACCGTATAGACTAAGGCACTCCCATAAAAAAAATAATAATAAAAAAAAAATAAAAATTTAAAAACCATGTATCACCCAAATTTTCTCTATGATAACACTCACATTATCTTGAGGAGCCGCATCCAAATTTTCTCTACAATTACCAACCGCAATAATCCCAATATTTTGAGGAACCGCAACCAAATATTTCCTATGATTACCGTTCCCAAAATTTCGAGGAACCGCAAGAATCTCATAATTCCAACCTAGAAATATTAATGCAGGATTTCAATGCGACACTGACTCACTCCCAATATCTCGAGGAACCGCACCAAAATTTCCTCTACGATCACCATTCCCAATATTTCGAGGAACCACAAGATTCTGTTAATTCCAACCTCGAAGCATTAATGGAGGATTTCATTGAAACAACAACTAATTCGAGGCTAGAATCCATGATGGAGCACTTTGCGGAAACACAAACTCTCAAGAATGAAGAGCTTAGAAGATAACATCTCGATACTTATGAAAACCTTAGGCAGATAAACACAATAGTCGAGTCCCTCGCGACTCACACTGAGGCATTGGAGACTCAAATCTCCCTGCTTGTACAGACACCTATAGGACCCTCCCCGGAGGAGCATGTGGATGTTGTAACAACCATTAATGAAAAACAAATCAAGAATCCCGAGGAGAGTGATAATGAGGTTGAGGAGAGTGATATTGAGGTTGAGGAGAGTTCTGGTGAGGAAGAAGTAGAGATTGAGAAAAATTCACTAGGATCACCTGAAAGGGAGGTCGTCAAAGAGGCAGCGAAGGAAGCACCTAATGTCGTTCCTCCTCCATATACCCCACCAAAGGTAGAATCCCAATCCAAAACGTATGCGGAGGTATTGGAAAATATCTACACCGATGCATCTTTGTTTGAGGTCACGCATAAAAAGAGAAAATTCGAGGACCATGAAACTAGGGATATCATTACTGTTGAGAGGGTAAGGTTAAACTTTGAGGTGATGGATGAAATAACTAAGCCCAAACTCGAAAAGCTATTACTTAGGATAGATCCAGAACCGCCACCACAAGTTCAAAAGAATGAACCACCCCACAGAAGGAAGAGAAGAAAAGGTGAGGGATATGTGAGATGGCTTGATAAGTGGCCATGGAAACAAAAAATTATTAGCCGTCGAGCTATCGACATTAAACAAAGCCCTGCGTGGGAGGAAACTCATGAGTTTTTAATTTAATGTTTTACTTTTATGGTTTGTGTTTGCAGAAAATAAAGAATTGTATCGCTTGTCACGTCTCAGCCATATTTAGGAGAAAAATCTCTAGATGACAACCCCTTAAGATGAGTTGGTGCCCACGCACATTCCTGCGAATGTCGCTGCTGGTGGTGACACCAATGATGAGTATGATAGGAGACAGCATGTCTCTCCCGTTCGTAACTTACATCCTCCTTGTTCTTTGCATGGTCAGGTTCCACCTGCACACACCGCACCGTATTTTTCTAACAATTTTTGCAAGTACTTCCTTCGGACATAGGCAATATAATGAGCGGCTTCAAGAAAATGAAGTCTCAGCAAATTCAGATAACTCATAGTACAAGACACCGGAGTAGAAGTGACCAGTGAAGACAGGGACGACAAGGGAAGAATCAGCGTGAATTTGGCTGTGGTAGTACGCAACGGCATTCATACAGGTTCTATCTTTCCTCTACCACCTATTGTCAAAATATTGAGGACAATGTTTGGTTTAAGTGTGGGGGAGGAACATTTACCGCTTTCATTTTACCGCTTTCTAGTTAGGTTTACTGTTTTCCAGCATGATTTTAATTTTTTTTTTCTATTTTAAATGTGTCATTCGTCTGTGCATGTGCTGTCGAGTCTTTATGCTAATTTTATATTGTTTATTAATTTTTCCCATTCTCTTGAGCCATACCAAATATTTTGAAAATTTTTGAGTTAAAAATAGTGTTTCTTTTGAAAATCTTAGGTTACAGACAAAATTGAGGTTAGATTGTGAGACTTGGGAAAATTCCGCAAGATCGGTATCGTCTTAACACCGTGAGCCTCTAAATTATGGAAATCGATTTGAGTACTTGTTATGCCATAGCCTTAAGTTCTCACCCCTTCAGTAGTCCCTAATTAGTTTATTTAGCAGTCAGGACCATCCTAAGCACACATTAAGTATGAAACCGATGCAAATAAGTGTATGATCTCAGGCTTAAAAGGTAAATTAAGAAAAGAAAAATATGAATAAATGAAAAGAAATGCTCCTTCTAAGCTAGGTGATCCTCACCCGATCATTTAGCCCAATGGTGTAACCTTCTTTACTTTATTGGTATGTGCAAAAGAGAAAATTTGATGAGATCATAGTCACTAACAGGCTATCCTACCATGAGTGTAAAAGGATAACGGACTTAATGTGATTATGCCAGAATGAAAAGGGGTGAGAGAAGGATGAGTGAATTAGGCTTAGGTATAATGACATAATTTGGATTGATTTGTATAGGAGGGAGGTTGATGACCGCAAAAGCGGAATTGTGTTGTTACGATATCCTTAGTGTGTGAGCAAGTGCCTATCGACACAAACGTAACCAAAGTATAGTTGGTAGCCTAGGACGAGTATTCGTTTGCACTATTTTTCTTACGAGTCATGGTTTGCTTTAGGACAAGCAAATGTTTAAGTGTGGGGGAGTTTGATAACACGAAAATGTATCATATATTTGCCTTGATTTACTACTAATAATTACGTTATTTCAGCATAAGTTCCGATTATTCCGCGAGTATTCTTGCATTTTCGCAGGTATTTCATTTTCCAAGCTAAAAATGAGCAAAGTAGAAAAATATGAAGAAATGAGAAGAAACAGGAAGAAATGACAGAGAAAAAGCAGAAAAATAGAAAGTGGTGTGTGTGATGACCGTCACACAAGCCACCATGACCGTCACGCAAATTAAAGGCCACCAAGCTCGTCACGAGAGCACTACGACCGTCACACGCACATAATGGTTATAACGTTCAGAATACAGACGTGGATACGAAGGGCCAATTCAGTCACGCACGTTCAACACTTTCTCCTGAACTCACTCAACCCAGTCTCCAACTTCCCACTACTCCCACTTTCTCCACCATTCATTTATGCTCCATGGAAGTTACAAAACGAAATTTCCCTCTATATATAAGTTTCTTCTTGGCTTTACCGAGGGGGGGGGAGTTTTGTGCAATTTATTCCTTCATAGTTTTAGGCATAAATTATCATTGTAAAAGTGGTAGTTTCTCACATCGAGGAACTACCACACCATTAGTATTAGACCTATGTTCTATGTAACTTGCTTGGATCAACAATCTTGCCATCATTATTGAAGTTAAAGTTAATTCAAGTTTCTTTATTTCCCGCATTTTACTTCAAGTCTTTACAGGTTCTTTATCGCATTGCTTATTATTATTGTTTATCGCTTTCCTAAATTAATTATTATGATGTTTTCAAATGCAATTATAATGTTTAATTTGTTTACGTTTAATTCCATGTCTTGCTAAATTGTCCTGAGTCCGGCGTATGAGGACCGTCGTTACCGACGGGACTCAGTAGAAAATAACAGGTACGAACTTATGATTAAAATTAAGTTTTGGTTTTAATTTCCAAGTCTAATTTAAATAGCTTTGTCACGAGAGTGAGAGGGTATTTAACACAATTTTGTCACGAGAGTGAGAAATTAATAAAGGTTAGAGCCGGCACTGCGAGAGCGTGGAGATCGAACCGGATAGTGGAAATTAGGCAACATATCTAAATACAGCGAGAGCGCTTTAGATACGTTTAGGATATTATTGGCTTTCAAAATATATTTCCTAGTTACCGGGCGAGCGAGAGCAAAATCTTGGGATTAGGGAACATGACTTTAGTTAATACCGCGAGAGCGTGAGGCGGAGTTTTTAAGTCGGTATATTCTACGAAACTAAATTATAGTTGTAATTAGTACCCCGAATTCTACAAAGTCCTTTAGGAACGCGGAATCCATATTCTGGCCTCTCTTTATTATCATATTTTCTTAGTTTTATTTTAGCGTTAGTTTTAGTTTCCCTTTCATCGAATATCATTATCCTTAGCTTTACATCGCAGCAATAGATAACGGTAGGTTGACATTGGTCTCTGTGGGTTCGACAATCTTTTATATTACTTTGATAAATCCGTGCACTTACGGACGCATCATCCATTTTCATCTCAAGCATCTGATCACCACGTGATCTACTCAAGAGCCTCAACTCACAGTTGAACCGTTCAGGGATCCCTTCAGGATATAACATTCACTTGAGGAGTCTCAATTCATCTAGTTGAATTGGCAAATTGGAGATTACAAATTATGCTTCTTAATAAGCAAGTTTCTCCTAGGTTTAAGTACAACGAACACACACATGTGTTCAACCAAGTTTTGAGCAATCAACTCCTTGCTTTCCTAAGAAACTAAAAAGATGTATTTAGATATTATGATTGTTGACATCTTGTAGATCTTCTTCTTCTTCGTCTTCTGGTTGAGCAAGCTTTAAGCAGCAACTCCTTGCTTCAGATCTTCAATGTAGCTTTGACGAGAAGGTTGGTTGATGACTTGACTGATCTTCAATGTTGTCTTCTTCATCAACAGCTTCTGTTTGATTGTTGTTGTTGTGTTGATTTGTTCTTTGGAGATTCAACAACAATCGCCATGAGTGAAATAATGACAGCTTTAAATATTCTAAGTGTTACAACGAGAACTCATCGTTGTTGCTATCTTCACACAATGACTTGGTCAATTTTGTAGATGAACATTCAGTTCCTAATTCTACAAGTGATCGACACATCAGAAGCAAAAACTCTTCCCATTAAATAGCCAGTAGAAATATAGCCGTTAGAGAGTACTGTTGGCTGTTTGGAAAAGAGACGTTGTGATATAATGAGTTGTACTGACACATCTTCTTTTTGCAGAGGAGGAAGTGACCAGACATCTTTTCTTTGGAATTGAGTACATTTAACTCACAACGGTAATATTTAGACTTCGAAACTTCAGTGGCTTCTGATGTTAATTTGATGAAGCATGAGTGGAGTCTTTATAGCAGAATATCTGATGCTTCAAGTCTTCCGTTAATTGAAGAAGTCCATTAGGAATCAGTCTTCAGAACTTCAGCACTTGGTCGTTAAGAGCATTATCCTTTTCTGCTTTAAGTCTTCCAAATCTTTAGAGCCTGTCTTCAGAGTCTTCAGAACTTCTTGTTTGAAACCTTGATCTTCAGAACTCGTCAGTCTTCAGATTCTTTCTGCACTTGGTCTTCAGCGCCTTCAGCCATCAGAACTTCAAGTAATAGGAGTCTTCAGAACTTTGGTTCTTTCTGAGTGTACTTCTTCAGAAGCTTCGCTATCTTCAGAATCTTAATCACTTTCAGAGAGCATCCACAAGAGCATTGCAACAACAATCTTGGCATCCTTGGGTCTGACTGATCATGACTAGATAAACAAGCGTTCTTGCTTCTCGCGACTTTAGTCACACATAGTAACTTCGCATATATATATATATTCAATCATAGTACATCTAGCTGGTGTATGTTGGTTTTGATGTCTTTAGTTCTTATGATCTGCACACAACACACGTTAGACCATAAAATGGTTCTTTCACAAATACTTATTGTTATCATTAAAACATAGATTGACTTGTAGAGACAATTCTGGCTCTCACACCCTCGGTGGAGAATTCAAGTTCAGGGTTCACCACCCGCAGTTGAGACACGACATTCCCAAAGGATTCGTCCGCAATGACGATGTTGTCATCCTCAGCCGCCAACATACGGGCAACCAGCTCATACCTTGTCTTCAATTCCTTCACATCCTCGGGTTCATCCTCGCCCGGAGCATTGACCGCTCTTAGCTGCTGGACCAGCTCCTCAGCCGTTGCCTTCTCCACTGCCAACGTAGAATTCTCTTTCTTCAGTCTGGCCACCTCTTCAACAGCCATCTTCCGGGCATCATCAGCACTCTCCAACTCTTCCCTGAGGGATGCCACAGTAGCCCGAGCAGCCTTGAGTTCAGCCTCAGTTGCAGATTCACCTTCAGCGTATATGGCCGCCATCTCCAATACTCTGACTAGTGCAGAGGCATCCTGGGCCACCAACGCCCTCTTGCTCGGGCAGTCCATGTTTTCCATCTGAAGAGATTCTACCCGCGGCATAACCAAGGAGTTCCCCTAAAAATATCTTCTATCAAGTATGCAAGGAGGAAGCTCGAACTTCCCTTTCTCCGGGGCCCGACTGAGATCCACATCGTCATTGGCCCTCGGCCGCTTGGTTTGTGAGGCCAAAGGCAGGGGAGATCCCCGGGGAGCAGGAGTTGGAGAAGAGGCCCCTGCAGCAGACTGAGCAGGAGTGGGAGCATGCGCATTGGCAAACCGAGACTTCGGAGGAGCCGTTCCGGGCTTGTTCCTCGCAAGAGCATTCTTCACCATCCTCTCATGAGCCTGAGGCATCTCACCTGCACAAACGGAATACGAGCATGTTAGATACGAGAAAAGAAAATAGTTCGAGCAAACTAAAACAACTAAGACTACCGAGCAGCTTCTGGACTTCCGCAGGAGTCTTGCACTCCAGGAGTGCCTTGGTATTAATAAAACGGTACTCAACCCTCCGACTACCATCCGCCTCGAAGATCGGGTCACCCTTCTTCGTCCAGCACTCGACGAGCAGGAAGGAGTTGACGTACTTCACCAGCTACTCGTACGCAATGGCATCCTGCCCGTGTAACTCGTACGGCTGAAGAAAGTAATCGCCAGGCTTCTTGGTGAAATGGTCAGGTCCCCAGTGGGTGGGGAACTTGTACACTCTCTCCCCCGATGAACTTCCCAGACTCGTGACGCAGCTCATTTCCCTCCTCGTCAACCTCAATCTCCCAGAGATAAGTGTTGTCCTGGGCAGCTTCCGATACGGGCTCGATAATGTAGTACCTCTCCTTGAACGTCCGTATCGATTCAGAGAAAGGCTTGAACAGCTTGTGAGGCTGCTTCAACGAAACCCAACCGTACTTCCTCCCCGACAGTTGCCATTGAAGGTGGAAGACTGTGAAGAACAATGGAAGAGTAGCCCCTATCTTCAAAAAATCACAGGTCAGCTCAAACGCCCGTATAAAGGCCAAAGAGTTCGGATGCAGCTGCGTAGGGGCCAACTTCAAATGCACAAACACTGACTGCTGAAAGTCTGTGAACAAAAATCTCAATCCCAGCTCTTTAAAGGCATATTTGTACATAGTGAAGCGATCCCATAAATCTGTGCAGACCCGATCATCCTCAGAAGGAAAGTGCACCTTCCACTCCCCTTCTGGCCCAACTTCCGTAAAAACATCCCCTAAATACGTGGCGAAGGTGGACCCATGCTCGGCTGGTTCAACCAACTTCCACTCCCCCGCAGAACCCCCGACGATATCCTCTTCCATATCTTCCATTTCCTCTTCTTCCCCGACCTCGCTGGGGATACTTGAAGTCGTCGAACTACTGTTGTCCGAGGAGCTCGCCTCTTCGTCGGACGAGTCCAAGATAATTTCTTCATCTGGCCCCGTCGCCATATCGATCACCTAAAAAGCATAGAAAAAAGTAAATTCGACAATAAATTAAATCCACCCTTCCACCGCTAGTCAAGTGAAAGGGCGCGCAAAGGGCTGAGGACAACGTCCCCGGCCTAAGCCCTAACATCAAAAGAAAAACTCAGAAACCTCCCCGCGAAGAGACGCTCGAGACAAATCATCCCCAGGCGAGGATTTTCCCCGCACTCATACCCAGTTTCCATTTGAAGCTTCGCCGAAAACCGCAAAGCTTCACCGGAATCTGGGAGTATTCGACCGGATAATTCATCACCAACTCAGAAGATGAACAACCACGGCGGTTACACATGCATCTTCGTCGCAACGACGTCGTGAATCGCCCTCATCACTAAAACATACTAAAAAATTCGGCGACGCATCAGAAGTGGAAAATGGCACGGCAACCGTCCACCACCAACAATCACCAGAAATCAGCCTATTTCATCTCCTAAACCTAAACCTAACCGCATGCAAGGCTACAAACAACCATTAAATGGGCAAAAGAGCACAAAATAAGAAAACTTACTTAATTTAGAAGATGAAAAAATGGTTCCCCGGAAGTTGATGAGGTGGCCGAAATAGCAGACGACGGTGACGAGCAGGAATTCTGAAGAAGGCAAAGAGAAATCAGAGTGAAAAGTTCAAAATGGAACGAGTTTCCCTCTTTTATACAGAGGGGCACGTGCAGTGGCACGCGCTCGTAGGTCATGATGGCTATTAAGTAGCCATCTTTGCCTAGTAACTGCTACACGGAGCTCTAGGCACACGTGGCGCCCTAATGTTTCCAATTCTGACTAACCGTTAGTCTCCTCGGACGATGGGCAACACGGTCACGGTCAGGAATGCCACGGACACTAGGGGTCACGGACATCACAAGACAATCTTCCTCGTCTCCAAACGACGACTTCACGCTAGCTCCCCGGAGCATCGAGCTGTCCTTAAGTCATCACTCCCATGCTCGGGAGCAACGACTTGGGGGGCTCCTGTTCTGGACTGGACCAATGGCTAGACATGGCCCAACTCACTTCTGCTCCCAGAACGGCCCAATTGCCTAAGTCTAATCCACAAGAGGGAAAAAGTTACCTTTCTGCCCCTCAAACTGGGCAAGGACTGCATCGTTCCTCCCCGGAAATGTTGCCCGTCACGCACGGCTTCTTCGCTCCCCGAACAGCTAGGGGCATGTGCCCGAAACTATGCTTATGCCCGACATAACGGCTAGTTTTGGGCACCCTGCCCGACATAAAGGCTAGTTTTGGGCAGTTACCTATTCTTCGGGAAAACAGTTATTTCGCCCCGAAAATAGGACCGTTGGCCACGCGCTAGGGGGCTCTATATAAACCCTCTCATTTGAGAGGGTCAGGTATCAAATATTCACCCTACGAACTAACACTTTGTACTTGCCCCCCTTTTCTCTGACCCTTTCTTACTTGAGCGTCGGAGTGCCTTGCAGGTACACCCCCTCCTCTTCTCCATACGCCTAGCATCTCAGACGTTCTTGGTGGCCCACTTCAACAAGATCTGATCCAGCCTTCACGATCAAGTATATACACATAAACTTTCCCACTTGCATATTGAGGAACCAAAATCCTTACTATGGACCTTCTTAGTCAAGAACCATGCCTTGAAATCAGAATATAATGACTGGAAACAGTGACCTCCACACACTGCATGAAACATTAATTGAAAACTATTTGGGTCCTTGATGATATTTAACTATGAAGCACTTGCATTGGTTCATCCTGAGAACTTGATTCATCTACAACTGACCTGACTTGGCACAAAACCCTAGTTGGATCCTCAAACACACCTACCAGATAAATCCTAAACCCTAGCCTTGATCTTGAAATAAACCCTTGTCTGATCAAAATTAGGACCAACCAGATGAACCTTAGTCATCGCTGCTCACACACCTGACTTGATATCCTCAAATGAACCTCAATTCATCCTTGCAACAACTTGGATAAGAAAAATAAAAACAACAACATATTTTTTTTGGATTTTTGAGTAATGGTTAGTGGGTAGAAGTACAAATGAAGGTAATGTACAAGTATGACAAATTTGGAGTATGACACCTATGTGGCCCTAGTATTTGTGTATAAATAGACTAGTGGTAGCTGTCATTTATTTCATCATCTTTCTTACAGCTTTTGTAGCCGTTATTACAGAGCAATAAATATTCTCTCATTCCTTTTGTTTTCATCACCTTGTGCACTAACAATAACAAGACATTATCATACTAAATTATAATCCTATACCTTTTTCCATCAATTTTTCCCTCCAAAAATTTTAAGGTTAATTAAAATTATAATTATACCAACTACCTCCACCACTAATATTAAATAACTCCCACAAAAATTTATATTAATAAATTTAAATATAACTAATTAATTAATTAATTATAATAAATAATTATTATTAATTAATTAATTAAATTTCAAAAAATTAAATATGAAACACGTTTCTAATTTAATTCTAAAAAATTAAATATGATACACATTTTTAATTAATTAATTAAATAAAAATATTATAACTTCTCCACTCCCATGATTTTAATAACCACTCTTCACTCTCTCAAATCAATCTCCACTATCCAATTTTTCTAACCAATCTTCACTCCCTATATAGTTTGCATGACAATCATTCTTTTTTCCTTTTTGTTTCTTCATAAACTATAGTTTATCATTTTTTTTTACATTTTACTATTTTTTTTTACAAGTTACTTCCACTTTCTTTTAAGGTAATCGTTCCTCTCTCATATTCAAAAGATTATAATATTAAAACTAACATGTGCAAGATAAGAGTTTCAACATTGTTATTTTTACTATTTTTATTTGTTTTATTTTTATTTTTTAGTACATTCTACTGTATTTTTATTTGTTTTTATAGGTTGTAAGGTTGTAATTTTTTTATGTCCCGCTGAATCGATTTGTCAATTGAAAGTTAGACAATTTGTTGATTTGATCTCAATTATATCTTAGTTTTCATTAATCCATAATATTCAAGTCTTTATGACCGTTTATAATGTTGAATTTGAAAGCAATGAATGCAAATCAAATATTGATTTTTAACTGTAATATACTTTCCAATAACATTAATATAGGAATACATTATAATGAAATTAGCGTCCAAACATAAACGTATTTTTTAATATAGTTTTAATCTTAAATTAAATTATTTACATAGCATTCAAACGGACATGCCCGTTTGTATGTTCTTTTTTAATGCGCACATTGTCCAAATATAAACAGGTTTTTTTAATTTAATTTTGTTTTAATTTAAATTTATATATCATAATCAATATATGCATTTGGTTATAATACTTAGGGCTGGACAGGAACCGAGAAACCGGCCCAGCCCGCAATAACCGAAATCCAAAAACTACAATGGGTCGGTTTTATACGGTTTGGCGGTTTCACGGGCCCAAAATGCGATTTCATATGGACTCATATGGGCGGTTCGGTTTAAGAAATGGAAACCGCGGGTAACCATACCCGCCCGACTGTTATTATTATTTTAAAAATGGAGTAAGATGTGGATGAGAGAGCATGAGGAAATATCTTGAGTTCTCACAAAACAATTTTCATCTCATTCACTCATGTTCTCTCTTTCTCTATGTTCTCCCTTTCTCACTCTCACACAAAAACGAAACAAACCCTAGCTACTCTCATCGCCAGCGCCGCCATCGTCTACCACTCACCGCCGCCACTCACGTTCTCTCTCTGATGAAACCAACCCCTCTTTCTATCTAAGATGAAACCCTAGCCACTCTATCCACGCCTCCAAGCCATTTCTCATCACCAGCACCGCCATCGTTCATCACTCACTATCACCTCTCACTTTCCTCAATTTCGTTTGCAAGGTAATCATTGTTGATTCAGTTTTAAATTTTTTTATTTTATAAGTTTTGTGTTTTATTTGAGTTTTGACTTTTTACTTGATTGAGCTAAATGAAAGGTGTAAAAGTGTATAATTTTCCAGATCAGTGACCTGAAGGTGTAAAGGTTTGTAGTTTTATTTGATTCAATTTTAATTTTTTTAACTTCTTTTATTTGATTTAGAAATCAGATCTGGCGAGCTGAAAGAATATGCCAATTTGATTTTTGGTTGATTTTCCCCATTGGTTGATCATATCCAGGGCCAACAATTTCAAAAACTAAATCGATACATGATTTGCTTTATATTTATGTACTAATTTTATTTAATTTTTCACTAATAATTTGTAGGCTACAGATTCATTACCTATAATTATTGAGTCAGTGGATGCGGACGAGCATATAAGTAATTTTTGTCTCATAGTTGAAAAATTATTTATACTCTAAAACATATTCTGAAAAGTAAAACAAACAATTAAAAAAGTTGGTGTTATATATAGATGCAGTATTGTGAAGGAATGCACTTCAGAATTCATTCTAATGACTTTTTGTTCTTTTTTCTGAGAAAGTCAGGTAGCTAATGTTGAAAGGTCTTGATCATTAGACTGGAGCAGAGAAACATGTATATTCCTCTTTGCAAGATATAGTTATTACTTAAACTATAGTGAATTTTTAGTTTTATTTATATTTGACTGAAGTTGATCATGGCATTTTGACAAAGTTTCAGTTTGAGTGTTTATCATTGCATCTTGTTTCTACTTTCTTGTGTTGTTGTGTTTTGACAAAGTTGAATTCATTGTAGAAACATGTTGTTTAATATAAACATTTTAACTTAGGATTTGTGACAGTTAGACTACATATATGAACTAAATTAGATTATGGCTTATATTTAAAAACTAAGTTGTCATTTTGTATATTTAGAGAATTAGATTAAATTGGTTGTTACAACAATTTTGAAGGTTTAAATTGTGATTCACTTGCTTTAATGAGTAGTGCAGTGCTAGACTGTAAGACTCTTCCATGTATGTGAATGTTATTTTAGTGAGCTATTATTTTCTTTAGTTTCTATATATTTATAATTTATTCTAATTTCTCTAATTATTATTCTTCAAAGTGATGTAAGAAAGTGATGTTGCATGGCATACACACACAGACTAGGACATAATATAGTCCATAATGCAGTGCTCACAGAAGTTTTAAAACAACACTTGTTTATCAATACAGTTTTTCGTGTAGAAGACCACCCTTCTATTTCTTTATCAAAAGCAGCCTCATATGGCTTCAAAATAGCTACATATTTCCATAACTACTTGAGCATGGATAACTAAGTCACAGCAAGAGCTCTAATTTCTAATTCTGGAGTTGAGGGAGTTCAAACGTTAATTTTTAATATTTTAATGAATTGATTTACTTATAATATTTATTAAATGAGATATTAATGTGAAGCAGGGATGTAAAGTTTTTTTAGAATTTTTTATAATATTAAATGATATATTAAATGATTTAATAATATAACATATTTAGAAGTTTTTTAGTATTTAATTTTTTAATGTGAAGCAGGATAGAAAAAATAGATGTAAAATTGTAAAATTTGAATGAATAAATTATAATTACTTCTGAAATTTGTAATTGTAAATTTTGAATCATGTAGATGGGCCTAAAAATATGACTAGCCCAATAACCCGAGCTAACCGCCCATAGTTACCCGCAACCCGTTTGAACCCAACCCGTCTAAACCGATTATTATTTTGGACGGAAATGGGCCTTTTGACTCCAACTGCGGTTTGGGCTGGGTGGCACTTTTGGGCCCGAACCCGCCCAACCCGGCCCGTTGTCCACCCCTAATAATACTTATCTAAACTCAAAATATCATAGTAAAATATTGCATTTAATAAATTTCATATCGCTTCGGCAAGTTTTCTCTTGTTGCCTAATCTCAAACTCTTAAACACAACATCTTGCAATTTATCGAAAAAAACTGTTACCAAGTTTCTATAATAGCAATCCTTCTTTCGAGGCAAACAACATAACAATTTGTATAGCTCCTACAAATAAATAGTATAATGCATGAGAATTCTCATTTGTGTGGTACTCTCAATGAACGTCTCTGTCATAAAAATATGTATTCTATAATTTCCTACTTCTCTTTCACAACAATATATAATGGACAAGGGATAGAACTCTCCGTCCGAGAGTATAAATAATGGACAAGGGATAGAACTCTCCATCCGAGAGTATAAATAATGGATAAGGGATAGAACTCTCCGTCCGAGAGTATAAATAATGGACAAGGGATAGAACTCTCCATCCGAGAGTATAAATAATGGATAAGGGATAGAACTCTCCATCCGAGAGTATAAATAATGGATAAGGGATAAAACTCCTTATCTAGGAGTATAAATAATAGATTAAGGGATAAAACTCCTTATCTAGGAGTATAAATAATAGATCAAGGGATAAAACTCTTTATCCAAGAGTATAAATAGTGGATTGGGTTTAGGATTAGGAATGGGAATAGGATTATGGGGTAGGAATAGGGGAGGTGAACTACGGTTACTCTGATCCTTCAAAATTGAAGGTACGTAGGCATAGGGTTGTAAACCCTAGCGAGTACAATAATAAAAAACTTAGGATTCTTTTGTAAATAAATAGCAAATTAGACAACAAACAAATAAACCCTAGAATCTAAGGAGGATCCCATTGAGTACAATGGAAGTGAGGGGTGCCTAACACCTTCCCCTCACTTAACCGACTCCCGAACCTTAGGAATCTCTGCCCTTGGGGATTAAGGATTTTTAGGTTTATCATTATTTCCCTTAAAAAAAAATATGATGGCGACTCGATATTTTAGCCGGTCGCGACAGCTGGCGACTCTGCTGGGGACGGGGTAACCTAAAGAGAGTTCCTCCTAACCTTAGGTTTTAGGGTCCTTGTTTGTTTTGGGGTTTATTGTTTTTTAATTTTGTATTATGATTTATTTTATGTTTTAATTGGTTTTTATTTATTATATTTGTCTATAATATTTTTTATTTTTTGTCATCATGCATTGGATTGGGGCAAATAAGGTGTGAAGCTAAAGCCCAAGCTTGGAGTATAACCCTAGATTAGGACGTGGAACGGAAATGTTTTTGGGGGGGATGCGACATGCCTAACAATTCATTGATACCACACTCAGAATAGATCCTTCCAAAGGTGCCCTCATGAAAGGGCTAGCCCCTAACGTAGAGGATGATTTGGATGTGGTCCGAGACTCTGAGAACTTTTAGCCTACCCCTTACCAACTCATGGAGACCCTATGTATTCAACCCTCAAGGGCTGTTACTAGGGTCCTACCCAGATGAGACTTATCCCGAAGGATTACCATAGAAAGGCTTGCTCCTTCTCATGGTAAAACAAGGGTATAGTCTGTATAGTATATTATGCTGTCTAAATTTTTATGTCCTACATGTGAGGGGATTGGGTAGACAAGCTTTAGATCTAAACCTATTATAGAGAGCCTACCTAGTTAGGGTCATGCTTGCATTTTCACCTTACCCTAACCAAGTAAAAAACAAAAAAACAAAGTGTCCATGTCATCATGCATTTAAAAAACATTTTTTTTTGCATATATGCATTTTTGTGGGGAATTTCAAGATGTGTTGTAGGAATATGGGAAAGATTGATTCAAATAAAAGGGCTACCCTACGCATCAGAATGCTAAGTGCTGATTTACAAAGCCTCAAAGACCTTCAAGACTTAATCTGCTCAAAGGATGGTTATATACAAGTATGGAAGGATCCTCGATCTCTTAGGGACTCCTAGAAAGGTAGAGGCCATAACTACTCTTGCACAATCCTCCTCTATGTGACTTCCCCTTCAAGGATTTTCAACTAGCTCTTACGCTATACTTGGATTTACAAGGAGAAGAAAAAACTTACGAGGGGCATGGGGGCAAAAAAAAAGAAAAAGAAAAAACATAAGAAAAAAAGAAAAAGAAAAAAACATAAAAAAAAACATAAAAAGAAAAAGGGTCAAGCCTAAAGACTTAGTTGTGCCTGTTGAGGATCTATTATCTCACCACAAGGAGGATAGGGAAATGCAAGGGTACTTGGAGGAGTTTTAAGAAGGCATTGGGGGCATCTATTTAGTTTACGTCTTCTTAAGTTCAGGAGCTTCCATTTTGGGATTATTTTTTGGGTTATTCCTGAAGAATTATTGTTATAAGTTTGGAAGGCATTTTGGATTTGGGGATTGGCTAATGGATTTGGATTTGATATTCTATGTGTATGGGTTTCATCCTTTGGATATATTCATCTATAACTACAATGGATTTTGGAATTCCCCCCAAATAAAATTTTAAAATTATTTAGCATGCATCATGCATATTCATACATTCATCACCAACATGCATTCAACATAAGAAAAAAAGGAACAAAAAAAAATCATTTTCTTTTACGAACTTTGTCTCAAAGTCGTTGAGCATAACAACCTGACTTCCCGACCTCGCACTCGAGCGTACCAAAGGAAAGCTATGGATCTGTTGGAAAAGGATTTGGTCACTTTAAGAGGAGAAGTGGATACCGTTAAGGAGAATGTGGAAGGTATGAAAAGCCAGATTGATCAACTGACACTTACCATCCAGAGTTTGATAGCCAGAGGAACCAGGTCAAGTCCTCAAAGGAAGGTTCCTACTCCTTCCCTCCATGTTGAAGACAATAGCCCTCTACTAGGGTTTGTCCATGATCTGGAACGTGAGCACAGAACTGTTAACCAACCTCTCGAGGGAATCGTCTCTCCACATATTTCCAATGGGGCACCTCGTACTACTTACAGACCTACTCCACGTGAGAACTACGCATACGAGGATGAAAATTCGAGACAAGTGGCCCTTGAAAATAAAGGAACCACTGTTAGGGAAAGGAGAGGGAGTGATGATAAGTACAAAGCACTTGAGGAAAGGTTAAAGGTCGTGGAGGGACTCAATGTTTTGGAGTGGACGCTTTGGAAATATGTCTGGTACCCGATGTGGTCATACCTCCCAAGTTAAAGGCTCCGAACTTTGAGAAATACAAGGGTGTCAGTTGTCCTAAGAATCACCTTAGTATGTTTGCTCGAAAATGGGTGCCCATGCTACTAATAAGAAGCTGATGATGCACACTTGCCAAGACAGTCTTAGTGGGGCATCCTTGGAATGGTACGTGCAATTGGAGAGGATTCACATTAAGACTTGGGAAGACCTTGCAAGCGCCTTTCTAAAACAATACCAATACAACGTGGATACGGCTCCTAACCGCATGCATTTGCAGAACATGTCTCTAAAAGGGAATGAGTCCTTCAAAGAATACGCCCAAAGATGGAGGGAGCTAGCTTCTAGCGTGCAACCTCCATTATTGGAAAGTGAACTTGTGGATATGTTTATGGACACCCTACAAGGAATGTACTACAAGAGGATGATTGGGGCAGTCTCAACAGGATTTGTTGACTTAGTTATCATCGGAGAAAGGATTGAGAATGGTTTAAAGACAGGAAAGATTGGGTAGTCATCCTCCGATCAATATAATAATAAAAGGTATTCCGAAAATCACGATGTCAGTGTTGTAGACCCTGAAGGTCCAAATTTGGGAGATAATGCATTACTGGGGTACATTGGGGCAACACTCAACGCCATGGAAGAGATGGGGGGTGAATTCCTTAAGGGAGACATAACAAACTGGGTCAAACAATGGGAATCACCTAAGGAGAAGGATTTGTTTGGGCTGGGTTACAAACCGGCTAATGAAGGGTTAGAAGGCGATTTCCATGGCGTGGGATTCAGAATTTAGGATCATGTGGCCTTAAGGAAGAGGAAGAAAAGAATGCCTAACTCCGACAATTGGAGAGCTATTGGGATTTTTGAGATGATTTTTGTTTCGAAGTAATTTACTTTTTCCTTAAAATAATAATAAGTCCCTTGCCATGCCCAAGGCAAGTGGACAAAGCTTTGTAGGGCCACCTTTTATTTCATTGGATTTATTTCTATCAATAAAATTGCATTTTGTTTTCAATCAAGATCTTTTTCTTTCATTTTTTGTTTATTCAAAATGGCAATATACCTTCTTTCAATATTTTCATTTCTAGTACTTCATTCCAAAAAGAAAAGAAAAAACAAAAAAAAATCTTCGTCCCCATGCAAATTTAAAAATGAACCTATTAAGAATGACACCGCTATAATCTCGAATGACTTCGGATTATCGATTAACCAAGCGGAAGAGGGTGGTGAGGACGAGTGTGAACTTCCTGAAGAGTTAGCCAGACTGTTGAGGCAAGAGGACAGGGAAATACAACCTCATCAGGAACCAGTGGATGTGATCAATCTGGGAACTGAGGAAGATAGGAAAGAGGTCAAAGTCGTGCTTCTCCGGATAAGGATATAAAGGAAAAACTGATCAAGCTATTGCGAGGATACTTCGACGTGTTTGCATGGTCATACCAAGATACGCCAAGACTTGATACAAGCATCGGCAAGCACAAACCACTACTCAAACTAGAATGCACGCCAATCAAGAAAAAACTGAGGAGGACTAGACCAGGCATGACCCTCCAGATCAAGGAAGAAGTCAAGAAATAATTTGACTTTTTGTCACAAGGTAACGCCTGTGGGGTTAAGAAATGTAGGAGTAACTTATCAAAGGACTATGGTAATATGGAGTATAAGAAGATAGAGGTTCATATGGATGATACGATTACCAAGTCACAGAAGGAAGAAGATCACATAACTAACTTGCAAAAGTTGTTGGATCAGTTAAGGAAATTCAAGTTATGACTAAAGCCCACAAGGTGTACCTATGGAATCAGATCTGGAAAATATTAGAGTCCACGGTCAGTCAAAAGGGAATAAAGGACAAAATGAAAGCCACCTACATTGGTGCTACCAGTCCCAAGGAGACCACTCATAATGTACTTAACAATACTTGAGAATCCAATGGATTGTGAAACTTCGGACTCATATGAAGGACCTGGACCTGGATCTCGAGGGAACCTTCTATTTGCATAAGGATATGGGCTTCAAAGAGGGGCTGTCAATTGGGGTGAAAATTCATCATCTAGGATCTTAAAGGAAGCTAAACTGGATAAGGCAGAATGGGTACAAACTAGGCTCGATCAGCTAAACCTCGTATAAGGGAAACGTGTGGCTGTGGGCAGTTATATCCACAGGGAATTAAGAGAGCGTTTGACAAAGAAATTCGTCCTCGCCTACGCGAAGAGGAAGACTTGGGGTTAAGGAAAATATTACCCATCCATAAAGACCACCACGTCAAATGGACCCCACCCTATGAAGGGCCATATGTCGTGAAGAGTGCCTCCTCTGGCGGAGAAATAATATTAACAACCGTGGATGGAGCGGATTTACCGCGACCGGTGAACTCCGATTCGATAAAAAATGATATTCCTAGAAAAAGAGGATAAAAGCCCGCTAAGTCGAAAACCCTAAAGGGTGACTTAGGAAAAAATTAGGGCGTCCCGGTGGATTGAAAACTCAAAAGAGCAATCCAGGAAAAAATTAGGGACTTGGATAAAATGATACCCGATAAGTCAAAAACCCTAAAGGGCGGCTTAGTCGAAAAATGGTATATCATCCCGGTGGACTAAAACTCTAAAAAGAGTGGTCCAGGCAAAAGTTAGGGATATCCAAAAGGCATATGGCTGAAAACACTCAAGTCACCCCGTAACAGGAATTTAGAAGGGAGTGATCATTCCAGTCGTCATCTTCAGAAGCGAAGTGTCGTGATCTTGGAGACTTAGGGATATTAGCTGATGTTACATTTAATAGGGACATAAATAAATTTGTTTTCTTATTGCCATTTTACATCTTTTCTTGATTTACGGTAATATTTCCTTATGAGAATTACCCTCCTTACTTATCATTGCCCATTTTCGGGCCAATTCTGAATAAAATTTGTTTTTTCAAATATATTTCTTTGCCTCCTGAATCATTCCGCTTGATTACAATGTGTCGATTAATTGTGAAATAATGCATTGAAATATCAGGTATAAATAAAAGCTTTGAAAAGGGAAAATGGATTTTACTTCGATTATTGGAATCATCAAAGGGATCATATTCTTCCAAAGCAGGATATAGGGTCTATACACTGACAAGAATATACGTTACAATCTGACTAACATGAGAGGTTTTTAACGGCATGTTAAACAGGAATCCAGGATATCATGGCTTACTACAATTATCAAAGTTTCAAGGGTCTGGGGGTCAGGACGTTATGGAAAGTATTATTTCAGACAAACGCATGCATTGCATATCATAAAAGAGGCGTTAGCCCAAGTCATGCATCAATCACGTCGCTACGCTCTAGCATCTAACATGCACTCATAAACGCACATGCATACATGCATAGGGTTCATAATCACCATTAGGGATTTCATTGGATTGTTACTCAAGGGGTTTTACCCAAGGGATTTTATCAGGGGATTCTATCAAGGGATTTTTATTTAAGTATTAAGGGGTTCCATCAGAGAGTTCATCAAAAGGGGTTTTTCGGAAAGGTATTTATCAAGGGGTTCAATCGGGTATTTCGCCAAGGGTCTATTACCAGGGATTTTGGGATATCAACTTAGCACCTATCGGGTTCTGCGGTCAAAATTAGGGTCCTTCTTGTATTTAATCGTCTCCTCCTCAAAAGGAGGAAGGCTCGTCGACATCATCCTTCTGATTCGAAGACGATTAAATAGGGGCAGCTGTAGTACCCTAAATTTTGACCAATTTTTTTACCTCCTTAGGGGTTATTGTGCTACCAAGGGGGTATCGTTTAGATGACATTGGGCTTCTGGGTCCATTTTTGGGTTTGGTTTTATACAAGGGGTTTTTGGGTTAGCAATTAAGGGTTTAGTTTAATGTTTATATATATATATATATATATATATATATATATATATATATTAGATAGTAATTAAAATTTATGGTTTTTTCGGTTAATCTTTTTAAAAATATTAAGAAGTAAGGTTTTTCTTTAGAGTTAATTAGGATTGTATTTTAGAAATAATTTTCTTTAATTTTTGTTATGGTTTAAAAAGTCTTTATAATTAATTAGGTTCAATTTTAAGCATATTATTTTTATTAATTAGGAATATTGTTTTAATTAAGCTTTAGAGTTTAAATATATATTATCAGTTATTAATTAAGGATAATTTCATGTTATTAATTAAAAAAAAATTAGAATTTAGGTGATAATCAGGAGTTTATTGTGGAGTTAATTATTTTTAAATCATTTTTTGAATATTGTTAATTGAATTTATTTAGGTTTAAGTTAAATTTTAGAATTTAATTATATGTATTAATTTTTAATTAGGGTTATTTTTGTTAACATGACTTTAAGTGTAGGAGGGGCCGGTTGGGACTTTTCCTTTTATTTTTTCATTTATTATTTATTTGATTATTGTAGTTAAAATTAAAGTATTGATATTATTTATTTTTATTTTTTTATGGATGGTCAAAATAGTTGACTTAGGGTCGTCTTCCTCCTAAGCAAACCCTAAATTTGCGCAGAATCATAACAAACAAAATCAAACCAAATCAATTTGGATTTGTTGCTAACAAATAGAATCATTTCATTAATTTTTTTGAATCAATTACAAGCTGAGTGAAAACCCTAATTCTAAAAATTACAACCGAATCAAATCAGACAAAAATTAGATCAAATCTTCCTAAAAACAAAATATAACCTATTAATTTCTAAACCTAATTTTTACAATATATAAGCTAAAGAAGAAATTCAGAGAGGGGGGACTCTGAGAGAAAAAGACGGCGACGAATCTTCAAGTTTTTGCACCTGCGAAAATAAGAAAGAAGGAGGTTAGAGGAGGAATCGGAGAAAGAGAGGATAACAAGGTACGACGAAGAATCACTGCACGGAAAATAAAAATCATCAAACACTTAGCTTCGATTATTTTTTATGCTGTGATTTTGGTCGCGATTCGTGGTTTTCTGGGTTTAAATTAGGATTAGGGTTTGTTAAGAAGGGTTAGGGTTCTTTCAGTTAGGGTTAGGGTTCTTGGGGTTTGGTTGATTTCTGGGTTTTTGTCGTAGGTTTAGGGTTAGGGTTCTTAGAGGTTAAGTTTTTAGGTTGAAACTCAACCGGGTTCTGGGTGGGGTGGTTGTTTGTGGGGCGTCGCACGGTGGCCGGACGGCTCACCGGCAACGGAAAGGAGAAGAGAAAAGGGAGAGGTTTTAGAGAGAGGAGAGAGCGTGAGTGAGAGAAAGAAGATTGAAAATGAGGAGATCTGAGAGAATTCTGGGTTATATACCCTCTGCCCGTGGCCATAGATGGACGCCAAGTGGCGTTCCCTTCGCCCTAGGATATGTTGACTGGGACGGTCAGCTATCAATCATGTACGCGCACATCTACGGCGGACCTGCATTGACTACGCATCCTGCCCCTTTATTTTGTGTACTTGGACCAGTCTGTAGGATCTATGGATGAAATTACGCGTGTCTAAGGCCTTAGGACCCTGATCGTATGGTGCAGAGAGGGTCAACAATCAGACTCCTCCCACTGTGGACTACCCTATCTGAGGCCTGGGTTTTGCAATTGGGCCTTACGCCTTAATTATTACCAGCACCCCCAGTTTTTAAGCCCACTGCTTATTCTAAGGAAAACACACCCCCCTTGATTTTATTTATTAATTAAGTTAATTACTTAATTTAATTAATAAATTAGGTTTTAAATATCAGTTAGGATTTATAAGGATGAAGGTTTTAGGTTTTTGAATGATTAAATTAATGACTTAATTTAATCATTTAATTAGGTTAGATGTTAGGTAGGATTTTTAAGGAATAGGGTTTGGGTTTCTAATTAATTAAATTAACGACTTAATTTAATTACGTAATTAGGATAATTTTTAATTAGGGTTCTAGGGTTCTCTAACTAATTAACTTAATAACTTAAGTTAATTACATAATTGGGGTAAATATTGATTTAGGTTTTTTAGTGAAAATAGGGATTTAGGGTTACTTTAATCAATTAGATTGATGACTCAATTTAATTGTTCAATCAGGGTTTGTTAGGGTTTTTTTTACGGGATTGGGTTAATTTTCTTTCAACTTGGGGTTTTTTGGGTTTTGTCAATTAAATTAATAAATTAATTTAATTGATTAATTAGGTTTTAGTTTAGGGTTTTTCAATAATTAATTATGTAATCTAATGATTCAATTGGATTTTTATAACAAATACCATTATTTGTTTAAAATGTTTTTAGGGTTTTAACTTTTATTTAGGAATTTTATTGAGGAATTTCTTGGGTCAATTGGGGGGTGGGTTCAACTGTATATTTCATATTGTCAACATATTGGGTTTTTTTCTTTAAAGAAGATAGGGATATAAGGGATTCTTAGGGATTTAAATTCGGGATAATGCTTTTGGTCCGAGAGCCTAAATAAGGGATGGGATAAGGGATAACACTCTTCGGTCCCAAGAGTATAAATAAATGTATTAGGGATAGAACTCTTGATATCTGAGAGTATAAATAAATGGATTAGGGATAGAACTCTTGATATCCGAGAGTATAAATAAATGTATTAGGGATAGAACTCTTGATATCCGAGAGTATAAATAAATGGATTAGGGATAGAACTCTTGATATCCGAAAGTATAAATAAATGGATTAGGGATAGAACTCTTGATATCCGAGAGTATAAATAAATGGATTAGGGATAAAACTCTTGATATCCGAGAGTATAAATAAATGGATTAAGGATAAAACTCTTGATATCCGAGAGTATAAATAAACGGATTATGGATAGAACTCTCCGTCCGAGAGTATAAATAATGGACAAGGGATAGAACTCTCCGTCCGAGAGTATAAATAATGGACAAGGGATAGAACTCTCCATCCGAGAGTATAAATAATGGATAAGGGATAGAACTCTTTGTCCGAGAGTATAAATAATGGACAAGGGATAGAACTCTCCATCCGAGAGTATAAATAATGGATAAGGGATTGAACTCTCCATCTGAGAGTATAAATAATGGATAAGGGATAAAACTCCTTATCTAGGAGTATAAATAATAGATTAAGGGATAAAACTCCTTATCTAGGAGTATAAATAATAGATCAAGGGATAAAACTCTTTATCCAAGAGTATAAATAGTGGATTGGGTTTAGGATTAGGAATGGGAATAGGATTAGGGGGTAGGAATAGGGGAGGTGAACTACGGTTACTCTGATCCTTCAAAATTGAAGGTACGTAGGCATAGGGTTGTAAACCCTAGCGAGTACAATAATAAAAAACCTAGGATTCTTTTGTAAATAAATAGCAAATTAGACAACAAACAAATAAACCTTAGAATCTAAGGAGGATCCCATTGAGTACAATGGAAGTGAGGGGTGCCTAACACCTTCCCCTCACTTAACCGACTCCCGAACCTTAGGAATCTCTGCCCTTGGGGATTAAGTATTTTTAGGTTTATCATTATTTGCCTTAAAAAAATATGATGGCGACTCGATATTTTAGCCGGCCGCGACAATTGTCATTTATGGACGCTTACTCGTATATAATCAAATCCCCATGGCCAAGGCCTACAAGCAACACACAGCCTTCATGACCAAGTCAGGCAACTACTACTACAATGTAATGCCCTTCGATTTGAAGAACGTCGGCGCGACCTACTAGTGGATGATAAATAAAGTCTTCCGGGGAGAGATCGGCGAATGCTCGAAGTCTACATGGACGACATGATCGTGAAATCTGCAGAAGAAGTCGACCACGCTGCCCATCTCAAAAGGGTCTTCGACACGGAGAGGAAATGCAAGATGAGGTTCAACCTCGAGAAATGTACCTTCGGTGTCCGGGCAGGCAAGTTCATCGGTTTCTACCTCACAGAGCGAGGAATCGAGACGAACCCCGACAAGTACAGGGAATTCTCCGAGCTCTCGACGCCAAACTCAAAGAAGTCGATACAATCGCTAAACGGGATGCTCACCTCGCTTTCCCACTTTGTTGCCAAGTCGGCGCAATACGCACTCCCATTTTTCCAACTCCTACGTAAGAACGCCACATTCGAATGGACCGAAGAGTGCGAGCAGACGCTCCTCCACCTCAAACAAGTCCCCTCGCAACCCCGGGTCCTCTCGCGACCAGAGAACAGGGAGATCTTGTTCCTATACCTCGTCGTCACGAGCGAAGCGGTCAGCGCGGTGCTAATCCGGGAACCCCCGACGGGCAAAAGCCGATTTACTTCACCAGCAAAGCCCTCCAAGGTCCGGAGCTTAGATACCAGCAGATCAAAAAAGTCGCTCTAGCCCTCGTCACTGCGGCCAAAAGACTATGGCACTACTTCTTGGCCCACACGATCGTGGTGAGGACAGAACAGCCAGTGAGACAGCTCCTCGACCGGCCAGACATGGCGGGTAGGATGCTCAAGTGGTCACTCGAGCTCTCTGAGTTTGATGTCGAATACGAGGGAAGAAAGGCCCTGAAGACTTAGGTGCTGCCCAACTTTGTGGCAGAAATAGCCCTCCTAGAACCTTCGGCCGACGGATCCCAAAAATGGACGATCTACCTCGACGGGGCATCCAGCTCGACAGGAAGCGGAGTGGGCATCATCCTGGAAAACGGGGTGGGTATCTTGATCAAAGTCTCCCTCACGTTATCCTTCCCGACATCGAATAACTAGGCCGAATACGAGGCTTTCCTCGCAGGGTTACGACTTGCCGAGGATCTCGGCGCCAAAGAAGTCAAAATATTCACCGACTCCCAGCTCGTGGCCTCGCAGATACGAGGAGAATATCAAGCCAAGAACGACAACCTCATCAAATACTTGACTCTGGTGAAAGAAAGGATGAAGAAGTTCACCTCGGTGGAAGTGAATCACGTCCCACGCGAACAGAATACTCGAGCAGACGTCCTATCAAAACTCACGAGCACAAAGAAAAAAGGCGGGAAAAAGTACGTAATTCAAGAGGTGCTTCCGCGTCCGAGCATCGAAAAAACCGTCCCTGCGGCTGATGTGAATGCCGTTGGAGACAACCACTGCTGGATGATCCTGGTGTTTGAGTACCTCACCACAGTAAAACTACCCGACGATTCCAACGACGTCAGAGTAGTGAGGCAACGTGCTTTCTCGTATACGATTGTAGAGGATAAGTTATATCGACGAGGCTTCTCGATACCCCTTCTCAGATGCATCGGAGAGTCCAATGTCCCGGTATTCTCCAAGAGATCCATGAGGGGATCAACGCGCAGCACTTCAGCGGACAATCCCTAGCCCGTAAAGTGGTACGAGCGGGGTACTACTGGCCCATCATGCAGCAGGACGCTAAAGAACATGTTAAGAAATGAGACAGATGCCAATGACACGGGGACATGCACCTGGCACTACCCAGTGAGTTCAAAATTTTGTCGTCCCCGTGGTCGTTTGCCTGGTGTGGGATGGACATCCTCGGACCCTTCACCGTGGGATCGTACCAGAATAAGTACCTGATCCTCGGTGTTGACTGCTTCATCAAGTGGATCGAGGCTGAGGCCCTGGCCAAAATCACGGCCCACAACATACTCCGCTTCTACAAGAAAATGTGGGTCAAGGAGCTACACAGCGTCCTCTGGGCCTACAGAACAACCCCGCACTCCACTACCGGGGAGACCCCATTCCGACTGACCTATGGAACTGAGGCGGTAATCTCGGTGGAAATAAGGGAACCCTCGAGAAGGACGAAGTCTCCCCTCGATGAGGAGATGGACGATGAGGCCCTAAGGGAGGAACTCGACCTGGTCGAGGAGATACGGACGGGCGCATCCCTCCGCGAACCCTCGCTTAAACAAAAGATAACTTTACGTCATAACAACAAAGTTATTAAACGTGAATTTCAGGTAGGCACCCTAGTCCTACAAAGGAACCAGAAAGATTCGCGTGAAGGCAAGCTCGTCACAAACTGGGAAAGCCTCTATCACGTCTACGTGAAAACGGGGATGGGAGGCTACTACCTCGAAAATCTACACGGGGAGGAACTTGCTCGACCATGGAATGCTGAAAAGCTTAAGCAATACTACAGTTAAACACTACCCACTACCCATTTGCGACGCGACCACAGGGGCGCACTAAGGTACAAGTGCGACCCCCTCCTTGAAACAAGACGACAAGGACCTGCATTATGTGTGCGCGAGGAACCTTGATCCGATGGGGACACCTCGACCGAGCTCCACCGTCACCGTACCAGCTAGGCAGGACGCCCAGCTCGCGATGGGAAGTCCACGCCACGAAGCAAGACCTCGACCAAGCTCTTAGCTTCTTCGAAGGTCAAAATACAGCTTCGACCACTTGACCAGTTCCCTACACTGTCGGGGATCAACAAAATTGAGCAAAGGCCCCAAAATACTTAGACAAAAAGCGAAAATAACAGGTATAATTGACATATAAGCATAACACACAAAATAAGAAAAGATGATGTATTCAAATCGGGCCGAAGCCCATTGTTCAAAAGCGTACATGCAAAAATACCATAAGCCTCTGGCACGCAGGCCGGGCAGAAAGTGATACAAAACGCAGCACGCAGGCCGAACTAAACGAAGTCAAGAAGAAAGTGACACGCAGGCCACACAAAAAAAGCTCAAACAGCTATCTCCTCCTCAATCTGGGCTTCCATCTCCCCGTCACCACGACCATCACCATCGTCATTCTTGCCAGGTACGACCACCTTTCCGTCGACCACAAGGTGGAACAGACTAACTCTTTCAAGGGCAAGTTGGACCCCCGGATTCTCAGCCTTGATTTGCACCATAGCACTATTAAAACCCACCTCGAGGGCCTCCAAACAGTCTTACTCGAGCTCCCGAACTTTGGCGATCAGAGCACCACGATCGACGAGGCGCCTCTCTTCCTCTGTTTCATCCTCTGCGGGATCGACAGCTGCTTCCAACTCGGCGACCTTGTTTCGGAGACGCTCCCGCTCCTATTGGGCTCTCTTCAGCTTTGCATTCATTTCGTTCAGCTCATGGAGGACGCGAACGTGGTTCTCGCACCTCGTTTTGGCCTCCAGCAGGTCGCTCTCAGCTTTGTTCTTCTTCTTCTCGAGGACCTCATACTTATTCTGCAGCCTTTGCAGTTCGAAAGTCGGGCTTGTCTCATCATTCAGGACTAGGACGGTCACAAAAATGCGCACCATGGCGGCCATGTATTCGGCTAGCACCCTCCTTCTTGCCGCCCTCTCAGTCCCCAGAATCGCCCTCACCTCAGCCTCGCCCACGGCAGGTGGATTCCCTCCAAAGAAGTCTCGCTGGAGGTGGCAGGCAGGCAGCATAAATTTATCAGTAAGCACAGACTCCTCGAGATCCACGAGGACAGGCCCCTCGGCGTGCGGCCTCTGGGAAGGGGTCCTCTCCGGGGGGAGGCTGACTGCATTGAGGAGAAGCGGAACCACTCCCCCCTCAACAGGCATCGCCGTCTGTAGAACTTCTTGGACCTGGCCTTTACTTCTCTTCGCGCCCCTGGTGGCTTCCAGCTTCATGATGCGCTCAGTTACGTTTGACATTTGGCCTGCGACAAGAAACAAGAAATAAGTCAGTATAAGAAAACGAAACGGGGTGAACGCCCGAGCAAAGCAAAGAGTCGCTACCTAAAAACCTCAAGGCTTCGTCTTTAGACTTGCACTCGAGAATGGCTTTGGTGTTGATAAAACGGGGCTCAGTGACGACCTGTCCTCGGTCGTCGAGGATGAAACTCCCGTCTTTGTTTATACATTTATCCCAGGTAAAACTGGCGACATACTCGACCAGCTTCGTGAACGACTCTCGATCCTTGACGCACAGCTAGCTAGGCTTTACGAGGTAGCTCTCTGTGCCACTCTCGAAGTGTGCCTCCTCCCACTCAAGGGGGCACTTGGACTCGAATCTTTCCTCCCCCATGTCATCGGTCACGAGGTCGTATAAGGACCCAATGGCTCTGTGCATAGCGGGCATGATATAGTAAAACCTGTCCTTGAAGCAGCGCACAAAATCTAAATATGCCTTGAACAGTTTCCTCGGCTGCTTCAAGGAAACCCAGCTGTGTCGGCCATTGACATTCGACCACTGTAGGTGGAAAGTACAAAAAAATAGAGAGAGAGTGGCCCCGGCGCCGAAATATTCACACACCAGCTCGAACGCCCGTACGAAGGCCATCGCATTAGGGTGGAGCTAGGAGGGCGCCAGACGCAGTCAGTGGAACACTCCCCGTTGGAAATCACTAAAAGGGAGACGAATGTCGGCTTCTTTGAACGCAAACTCGTACATGGGAAACCTCAGTCCCCGAAACCTCGAGCATGTGCGATGGTGCTCTATGGGTTTAAAGACTGTCCAGTTCGCTTGGTCGCCCACGACGACGTCCTCGACAATCACAAAGGCATCAGTGTCGTCGAGGGCGAATCGCGATCTGATTCTTAGGGGCTCTTCCCTGGCCCAGTCTACGGGCGTACGGATCGGTTCCTCCTTGGGTTATTGTACGGGCACTTCCAGATCGGGTTCGGTATCTATCTGAATAATGCCCACGAGCCACACGACCATTTTACCTGAAAAGCAGAGGAGCACGGTGAATTCGACTTTCAAAATCAAATCCACCCTTCCACCGCAAATCAAGTGAAAGGGCGTGGGGGGCGCCGAGTAACCAAGGTGACTCTCCCCGTCACTAAGGCAGGAACTGTCCCAACCAACTAGATCTAAAGGGCACGGGGGGCTCCCCGACAGAGCATTCATCAGCTCCTCGGGACATTCATCAGCTCCCCGGGACATTCATCAGCTCCTTGGGACATTCATTGAATGCCCCCGGAGCATTCATTGCAAACTTCAGTAACCCGCCAGAATCCCCCTAAAGTCTCCGGCAAATACGCCGGAAACTTCGCGAATGCAGCCAGGAAACTCATATACTTGCCGGGAAACTCATGAAAGTTCCCAGAATATCCAAAGGCCACTCTAAAAACTACGTCCCTCCTCGGAAAATAAACGATAAAATCAAACTGCGATAGAAGGGACATGAGATCTTACTTCATGATTATGAGTTAGGGTGTTGGGGAGCGCTTGACAATGGTGGCGGCGGCGGTGATGTCGAGCATAGAGGGAGAGCTTGGAGGGCGTAGGAGACTGATCAGTGGGACGAAAGCGTGCAAATGACACAGACTCGCCACCTATTTATAATCCTAACACGGGACTCGAGGAGTCTATAGGCACTTGAGTGCCCCTACCCCTAGTCGCCCTAGGCATTAATGACTCGTGCCACATAGAACCATGAATCCCCACGTACGCCTTTTCAGGTCCCGCGTGCTCACGGCCTCAACGCGTCCACTTCTTTCCATCTCCCCTACATGGTCGACCAAGATGCCAAAGGGGACAACCCCGACATAAGGCGACCTATGGATGCCGGACGGACAGACGTCCCCGCGACTCCCGTCTCGTCCTGTATCGTCGGCGTCCGCCACCAACCCGATGTTCGAGCATGAGTCTCACTTACTATGACCTCGACGAATGGGTTGACCCTTAAGTCATTACTCCGACACTTCAGAGCAACGACTTGGGGGGCTCCTGTTCTGGACTGGGACAGCGCCTGCCCATCCGTCAGGCAGACCCAACCCAATACTGTGATGAGAGGCCCATTAAGGCCCAACCCTCTCCCTCGTTGGGCAGAAACTACATGACTCGGAGAGAGGACGAGCATCCTCCTCACGTACTCCATGTGCTCCCCCCACAGGGACACGTCATCAGGTGACTACCCGCCTCCGAAAGATTTAGTCAACCCACTTTCCGGAGAACTCGGGGCAGTTATTCCAGGGCGAAGACCACGTGCTGGTCTTCCCTACGTCATGTAAGCCCTGGCAGTTATCTGCATTGGGCCTAGTGACCCAACCCAGTGCAGACGACCGTTGGCCCAGCGATGGGGGCACAATATAAATACCCTATTTCACTAGAGGGTCAGGTATTCTAAATTCTCACTCTCACTGCCTTTCTGTACTTTCTTGCTCCGTTCCTAGCTTTAGCATCGGAGTACCTTGCAGGTACACCCCACACCATCTCACCACCACCGGAGTAGCGGAGCTCATGACGTTTGCTGGCCACCGATCTACTTTCTGATCATGTACGATCAATTTTATTGGCCCCTATTTAACCATAGATTAACTGTGACAAATTTGAGACCCTGTGCGGTAGCCCGCCTTGCACGCCCTTAAAGACGGCCATATATATATATATATATATATATGGAAGTTATCTTTCAAATCCTTTCAAAGTTACTAATCACACAATATTTTAATTTATATTTTATTCATATTTATAGGTTATAATTATAGATAACAAAATTTAACCCAAACCTTAATTTAGATATAAGCAAAGTTGAAAAAAATGATATTCTTTCAATTTTAGTAAAGAGAAGATGGAATTTTAGTCCGTTGAAAAAAATCAGATAAATGGATAAATTTATAAAAAAAAAAGCTTAAATGCACTTTTGGTCCCCTTAGTTTGGGCAAATTAAACTATTGATCCCCCTATTGCAAAATCTGCAAAATTAGTCCCTTAAGTTAGATCCACTTTGGATTTACTTGATCCCCCATACAATTCTGATGATGTGTCATATTTTTTAATGAGTTGGCATTGTGTAATTGAATCCATGTCATCAAGTTGTAATTTTTTGTTTACAGATAGATAAATGGATTCAGAAACATTTATAATGAATTATTAAAATAACGTAAACAAAATAAAAATGGAATTGGAAAGGTTTAATGTATTTAGGGTAACCTTTCCTCCCAAATTCACACACACCATCGCTGTTATTCTGAGAGAAGAAAACCCTAATCCTCATTTAAACCGTTCAATCGTAAATAGCGAAATCCTGAAATCCTTCAATCAACACCATAGTCCAACACGAATTTCTACAATCCTTCAGTGGTGTTTGGTTTGACGAAGATGACGAAGTCAGCAAGTCAAAAGGAGAGAAACGAATGAGTTAAATACTATGTAAGGTACGTTTAGCTGGTAACGAGGTTAATGTATTGTTGTTGTGGTCCCTTGTTTGAGATGTGTCACTATATGTTTTGTTTAGTTAAAGTATTGTCGTGCTTGTGGTCTCATATGCTTAGTTAATGTATTGTTGTTGTCGTGCGTATTGTTGTTGTCGTGCTTGTGGTCCCATATGGTTAGTTAATGTATTGTTGTTGTCATGCTTGTGGTCCCATATGTTTACTTTATATTTTGTTTATCCTTTTTTTATTCTAGTTTTGTAAATTTATTTCTTAGGCCAGCGAAAACTAATAAGATTAGGTTGAGATTACATCATAGGGGGAGTTAGTTGAGACACATGTTAAGTGGTATGTAAATGGGGTAGTTACTGAGATGAATTGGAGTTGGGATGTCGATTATATGTCGTACATGGAATTGGAGGATTTGATTAAGAGTGAGGGTTACGTAAATATTAAGTGTATGTGGTATTGGAACCCTGTGTATAGCTTCTCTCGTGGTCTTAGACCTTTAAATAATGATAAAGATATTCTGCAGTTTTCAAAAGATGTTGTAGGATATGATGTAATAGATGTGTATGTGGAGCATAGTGTGGGGATACCAGAGATTATTGATGATAGTGAAGTCAATGCTAACATTGAGGATGATGGGGAAGATGATGTACAATGTACAGGGTTTAAGAGTGCAGATACTAATGTTGTGCATGATACTAATGTTGATGAAGATAAGAGTGATGAAGTCTTAGGAGAAACTAATGTGGATGAAGATAAGACTGATGAAGTTGTAGGAGATAAAAATGTGGATGAAGTTGTAGGTGATACAAATGTGGATGAAGTTGTAGATGATACAAATGTGGATGAAGTTGTAAGTGATACAAGTGTGGATGAAGTTGTAGGTGATACAAATGTGGATGATGTTGGAGCAGATAGTAATGTTCATGATGCTGGAGCAGATAGTAATGTTAATGATTTTGGAACATAGGGAGAAGTCTATTATCACCTTATTGGAAGGCATCAATCATTACATCACCAAAAGGATTGTAAGTCAGAAGGAATTGCTAAAGGGATACACTGAAGGTTGAGAAAAACACAAGAAAGGGGGTTTGAATTGGGTTTTACAAATTTTTCAATAGAATTTGTAACACACACACGCAAACAAAGGTATGAACCCAGGAAAGAAAGAACACGATTGGTTTATCCTGTTTCACTGTTAACGAAGCTAATCTAGTCCACCCGCCAAGGTAATTTTGCCTTATCACAAGGACTTAATCCACTAATCTTTGACAAGATTACAACAACCTCTAAGTCATCAATGACTTAGCCCTCTCGAGTTTACCGACTACTTAGTCACTCAAGGAAAACTTACAACCAACCTCTAAGTTGTTCAACAACAAATTAGCCCTCTCGAGTCTACTGACTAACACACTTAGTCACTCAAGGAAGATCACTTAAAAAGTGTTACAAGAATGTTTACAATAGTGCTTCTTAATAAGCAGGTTGAAACAAATTTAAGAACAATATTTCTACACAAATATGAGCAGCAACTCTTTGTGTTTTGAGATTCTTTGACAGAGTATGTACTTTAGCGTTTTTGACTTGTGAATCATTTTTCTTGCAATGTAGCATAGTCTTCTATTTATAACCTCGAGAGATATACGTTGAGGTAGTAAAAGCTTAGAAAGATTTCTGGTCAATTCTGAGCAAAATCTCAGTTTTAGACTTTTTTAGGAAATAGTCGTTTATACGGATTCTTGGCCTTCACGTTTTGCTTTGGACTTTGAGCTTTGATCCTTATCATTTATTTTGAACTTTAACGTTGACCAGAGTCTTCAGAATCCTTTCTCTAGAAACAAACGCTTTCTTGAGGAGCACATATTTTCTTCTTTAAAAGCTCTAGTATCTATCAGAATCTTGTTGAGTTACGCTAGAAGTTGATTCAAATGAGAATTGTATATCTGCACATTTAAGATAGAATTAGAGTACCAAATTCTTACATATAAAATATATGCATTGTTATCATCAAAACTAGAGATTATATGCAGAACCAAGATCTTGTTCTAACATACACAGGATCCATATGCCCTAAAATTCAGTTGACACTTGAGAAGAATAAGAAGCAAGCACAAGGTTGAAGTCCTACATAGCATGGTGATGATGACTTGTCCATATTTGGTTTCAACAATGGCATTGATGCTTATTGTGTTGATTTGAAGAAGGAGACTTGCTCATGTAGGAAGTGGGAATTGAATGGTATACCTTGCTGCCATGTTATTGCATGCTTATGGAACATCCAAAAACAACATGAGGATTATGTTGCTACTATCATACCCCAAATTTGTCCTACATTTTTCAATTCTCTCTCTGTAAGATCATCTGGCCTTTGGCCATGATCTTCTGAGAGTTAGGTCATGGAATTTTGTGTGCATGTTTATTATGACTAACTAGTTTGTGCATGTGCATTAGTTTCAAGTGGAAATAGTACTGGTCCTCTCAGTCAAGTGCTTCAAGACATGACCCATGGATTCTGACTCAAGGGGACCTAGGGTTTCCTACTTATTTAAACTTTATAAGATTAACTCAACTAGTTCTTTCACGAATTATGGAGCTAGGATTTTGAGCATCTCCCTATCAAGGTTCATCAAACATCAAGGTCACGTTCCTCAAGGTTTCTCAGAAGCTTCAGTGTATGTCCCAAGGAAAGTTAGGGCTTTCCTTCCATTGGTGTTGAACATGGTCATTTAAAGACCGGTTATGGTTTTCGTGGCGAGTTGCAAGTGGCTTCTGTATTTCCAGGGATTATTCCATACATGGTTCTTGTGTTAAGCTCATCATCATCTAAAGGATTGTTCAAATTAAGTCAAAGTGTTTCATGTTGATTATGGATTGAAATCTTATCCGAAGGAATGTGATTGATTAATGAAGATTAAAGCTAATGGACTCATTGATTCAAAAATGTTTCAAGTGGCATCAAGTTCTTGTGCATTTTATTTTGTTCAAGAAATTGATTCAAGTCAAAGATGGAAGAATGTTCATGTAACAAGTGGATTGTTCAAAGTTCATCAACATTAACAATTTCCATATCCAAATTTTTCTTATCTAATTATCCAAAGTCACAATCCATTTTTAATATCCATTATCCATTTTTCATAACCGTATTTTTTCCTAGCCATTTATCCAAACTCACATCAACATTCATTTTTTAAATCCATATCTACTTTTTTCCAAAATTCATAAACCATTTTTCTATATAAAAATCCAAACCCAAACCAATTCAAAAAATATCCACAAAACCATTTCAAATTCAACCCATATCCAAATTTCATTGTTTTAAGATTCAAGATCATGATCCATTCAAGATTAGTTCCTAAGTTGCAAATGACATTCATCATGAGAATACCAAGCTCAAAATAATTCCAAAGACTCACATTCAAGTCATTGTTCAAATAAATTCAAAGTATTTGAAGATGCTTTACAAAATTTACATCAAGATCCAACTAAAGAAGATTCAAAGGTCACAAAGTTCAATTGAATTCACATGTTTAAGGTCAAACTCAAATTAATTCTACACATTTTTTTTACAAGTTCAAGCTCCTAAAAATAAAGTTATTACAAAGGCCAACTACCTCCCAGTGCAAACTGTGCTTCATCGCCATCACACCCCAATCACTGTTCCTTGAACGTAGCAGATTCATTTTCTCACCACTACTTCCAACCAAAAACTCACCCTACCAATACAACAAAAATCTAAATTTAAGAAACAACAATAATAATCAACCACATCAAAATTCAGATAGGAGATCGTCGGTTTTGTTTAAAGAAGCTTCATCCTCAGTTGCAACGGAGAATGTCGTAAAGGAACATGACCTTGCTTCTACTCGTGCACACTCGCTAAAAATATTGCGGAGGAGGTCGAGAAGACCGTGCAGTCCAAAGCAAACGACTCTAGTCCACCAGATAGGAAGGCAAGATGGCTGCATTTTGAATTCCAGCATTAAATAAAACTAATCAAGATAACAAGGTTATTCAAGTCGCGATACTGTTTCCGACACAAGAATTGGCATTGCAAACATCTCAAGTATGTAAAGAACTTGGAACACATTTGTAAATTCAAGGCGGTACAAACCCGAAAGATGACATTATGCGTTCATCTGCTAGTTGGTACTCCAGGAGGAATTTTGGATCTTTGGTCGAGTGAATTACCTTCTGCACCAATTTGAATCACCTTTTGCTCAAAGAAACTCATCTGCAATTCCTTTGGCACAAGTAAAAAGGAATCATTTTATCATTGGGTGATCCCTCACCAATGCCACATTCTCCACGGTCATCTTCAAATGCTGGAGTTGTTTCTATGACGGATTTGTCGAGTGGTTCTGCCACGGGTCCATCAACATCGCGAACTTCATCTTACATATGAAAGACAGTTGTTATGCTCAAAGATCACATGACAGTTAATTATTTCAGGATTTCAAGAGTTTTCAAAAGGTTCGGCCAGGCAAGGAAGTCTCACCTGTGCCATTCAATCACTTCGTCCATATTATTTGTCTTTTCGAAAGCAGTATCCTAAATGTTGGAAGGCATCCCTACTCCTTTTAGGATAAGTATGTGCTCTCACCATATCATGGACTTCAGGTTGAATAAGAATAACAGATTCCCGAGGCATCAGTCGTCGAGCAACCTGCCGTGAATTTGGAAGCTGATTCACATTCGCGACATGGTCCTTGATTCACTTGTGCTCAGTAGAGTCAGAGCCCAAGCAGTATACACAAGAAACTTGTCAACTGACATCCTACTCAAACTCCAGCACAATCAACTTCAAGGAAGTTTCCATCTTTGTTCCATAATACGCTTTGCAAAATCTGAAAAAACACGAAGATATGAAGTTACGGCAGAGATGTAATTGTGAGAAGAAATCAAGGTAAGAACAATTAATAGTGAATCATCATCATCATCAAGAAGCGCAGAATGGGTGGTTCGGTGCAAGACGTGAACTCAAAAGCAGAGTTGGATGAAGTTGTTCGCGGTGGCTCTCCCGTCGTGCTTCATTCCTGAGCATCATAGAGTGATGTTTTTAAACACATGGACAAACCTTGGGTTGAACCCATATTCAATGATAATGAGGAAGAATGGAGAGAAGCGAACTGTGAATTAAATCACCTTGTTCAACTATGCTGTTCGTGTTAAACTTACCTCGTCAATCGCAGTCATCACGAGCTCAACAAGATCTCCACATCAAAAAGCCATAAAATGTGAAATTAAATTCAGAATCACAACTCAATTCATTCATTTCCTAAAACAGTTCACACCTAATAGTTATGATCAATATTGACTGATAGAGAAATTCATGGAAAGAAATATGGTTATGGCAAGCATTCACGAAATCTCTGAATTTAATCACAAAAGGGAAGGAATCAAAGTGCAATCTGAAAAGGGAATTATATCATCACAAACGGTTTTACGAGATATCACAATGGAAATAAATTGCAAGGCAAAATGGAAATAGAAGCTCATTCAATACACTATCACATTACGCCGCCGCCGACAGCAAGCCATGGAGCGGCGGATTCTTCTTCCGGCGAGAATCGGGAGTGGATTGGAGATGCCTGCAATGTGTGGTGTTTCGCAAGGGGGAAAAGCCGAGAGTGAAAGAGGAACGAGAGAGAAGGTGTGAACAAGAGCGAAAGTAAAATTGATATGCAGATTGTTTTGTGTTTTTTCCCCTTTCATAATGAGGATGCACTCGGGTGGGCCTTAGGCCCAAACTCCCAAAAATCTGATTTTAGCATCATGTTTTTTTAGATTATTTTTGGACGCCCACTTGTTATCCACACCCTTTGATTTCTATCTACACCATGCTTGATTTTGTTTCTAGTTTATTTTAATTTTTTTTATTTAAATCTTTGACTTAATTTTAATTTAGACCTTTAGTGTTAATTTAGTTTAATTATGATATTAGTTTTTAGGATTAATTTTGGTAATAGTTGTTATATCGATTTTGATTTTGATCTCAATCAGTTTTGAGTTAGGGCTAATCCTCAATTTAGATTTATGCTTAATTTTCTCGATTAGTTTGATATTATGTTTTGGATTAATTGATCATTAATTTCACTTCGATTATAATTTCAATTGAAGACTAAATTCTATTCTCTAGTTGGAGGAGGATTTGATGGCAATTATAACATCAAAATTAGATACTGATTCTGATGATTGACTGATTATCCCTTGATGCATTCGTGTTGAGGACTTTTGTTGTGAATTTGATACATGATGGCTTGTGACACTTTTGCAAATTTTCATTTATTTGTTGCGACTCACATGTTCCCTTATGGCGTCCTGATTCAATCTTTTCTTTGATAAGTTGAATTAGGGTTAGACTTTAGTCTTTCAATGAATGATAACTTCTTGGATAGTTTCCCTTTATCTTAACCTTAAGATCTTAGGATTGGGATAGGTTTCCTTTCTCTTTACAATTAAATCTCTTTTTCTCAAAAAATCCAAAAAATACTTTAACGTATCTCTCTGACCTCTTTTCAAAAAATATAAAAAAATATTTAACGCATCTCTTTTTTTTTTTGCCTCCTGGCCTATCTGTTTAAACTTTTTCAAAAAGGAGATGCTTCCTAGCATTGTCCATAAAAAACACACAATAAACCAAAAACATTTTTAACACGAACTATGGAGTTCCGATTCCCTAGGCCCTGGGTTGAAAACTCAGACGAACTCAATAATAAAAAAAATCTTTTGTTTTTCCTTAAGAAATCATCATATTTCCCTTAGCAAGCTTGTAGATAACAGATACCTTTCATGTCTAGACAACTTAGATGGTTCCCATCGAGTACGATGGATGTAGGGAGTGCTAGTACCTTCTCCCTACATAACCAACTTCCGAACTCAACATGGTTGCGGTGACCATACCCTATCCTTTTTTCCCACAGATTTTCTCGATATTTTCCCTTTCCCTTCTTGGAAATAGATAAAGTTCGGTGGCGACTCTCATAAGTCCATTTGTGATCGTGCAAACCCGAGTTTTGCACATCGCAAAGATCGTATTTTTGAGGTACGACAGCTACATGTTATAAGTAAGACTTATACCTTGCTGACATGTTATTGCATAGCAATTTACATCTTATGTTGAATATTATTGTATGCTTTGTTTGACTGTTATGGTTGGATTTTGTAGGAAATCCACCTTCATGGAATCTTATTCCCACATTGTGTTTCCAACCAATGGACCACAATTGTGGCCTGTAAGTCATGTGACTGCAGTGACACCACCTGTTATGAGAAGAGCTATTGAAAGGCCAAAAAAATGAGAAACAAAACAAATGATGAACCAAGAAATCTTCACATTCTGCCAAGGAAGTTTTCAACTGTCACATGTGCAAAATGTGGTGATATGGGGCATAACAAGAGAAGCTGCAAGTGAAAGAGAGCTGCATAAAGGGCTCTTCCAAAGGGTGGCAATAAACAAAAGAAGCCCAAGAAAGTGAAGTCTAACCTTAAAGAAAAACAAACTGAAATTGGTCAAAGTTCACAAGCTCCTCAACCAACACAAGAGTAGTCTAGGTTTAAATTGTTGTAATGTAGTTTAGGTTTGATTTTGACTCAAGTTATGTCTTGGTATTTTGGTTGGTTTTTTGTCCAGACAATGTTATTATGCTTAGTATTTTGGTTGGTTTTTTTGTCCATACAATGTTACTGTCAAACAATGTATAAGGCAATTCTGGTGTATTTTGGATTCTCCTATGTTATGTGTGTGCTTCTGTGAATCTTCTGCAAAATGTGTGATTTCTTGATATCACTATGATGCTCTCTTTTTTTTGTTATGAATTTTCTCTCTTGTTTGAGTATGGTGGAATGGTGAAGCTCGAGGTTGATGTTGTTCTTTGCTGCAAATTGCACTCGTGTTTTCTATTGTGGCGTTTATTTTCTTTTCTCAACCGTGTGTGTATTTTCTGTGAACGTATGTGTTTCTGATACTGACCCCAATGATACTGTGATGTTGTTCTTTTATAGCCCAAATTCCTGATTCTGAAATGAATGTGAAACATTGTTGTTGATTCTGTCATGATAAAACTTTCCGTTTTGATTCCGACATGTTCGATTTTGTATTGAATGAATTCGAAACTTGACGTAAACGTTTGATTATGGTTGGAAATGTATTTTCCAAGGCAGTGATGTCGTTTTCGTTTTTGTTCCAGCATGTTGTGATTCTGAATTTACTCTTCCAATCTTGCTGACCTTGTTTTCGTTTTTGAAAAGAGTACCGTAACCTTATTTGTTCTTTTGGAAATTGCAGATATTGTGACTATACTTATTTTGGAGGGTCGCCTGCAACTAGGAAAACTCGATTGTTGTCTCGAGTCGGCTTATTTGAATGACTCAGTTTTGTCTTGCGTTATTCAGTACAACATGTATGACCAGCATTACTTTCACACGACAACATACTTATGCATCCTTTGGCAGAAGCTTCATAGACCCTATCCTTTTATCAATAGCTTGGACATCACCTTCTATGCAATCCAAATTTGTGGCTTGTACATGCTGAAGTCGTGGCTTTTTGTCAACGGTTGAGAATTAAAAACACGTTCATGGAAAGGCTTTGTCTTTCTATGGTCCTTTGGTGTTTCAAATATTTGTAACAACATTTTTTTTAATATTTTCCAAGGTGAACCCTTTTTTCAAAATTTGATAAAAATGTCACAAGTGGGCAGGAACCTTTTAGGTGATTCCTATTAGCTTTAATTCCTCTATTATGTGCACGACACTAACCAAAGATATTTTGCCTTCATGAATTTGAACTTAGTATTGGTGAATTTTCATAGTGAAGTATGAATCACTTCTTGCATCTTTGAAAATTGGAAAATATTGCGACTTGAATCATAGCTTGATCGAAACTTAAACTTTGTAAAACACAATGAATCAATCTGAATTTTTGTGAAGAACATGACTCTTGAATTTCACTTTGAGAACTTACTAAAACTTGATTCAATATTTTTATCCAAACTTTTCTCTTAAGATCAAAAGAAAACATGAACTATGATCCAACTTCATGAACATATCTTGCTCGATCTTTGCTACCCGTGCAACCAAAGACTTAGATGGTGATGAACTCGGTACACGTACCATGCTCTAAGAAACCTTTTGAAAATGAGGATACAACTTGTAATGCAACTTATCACAAAATTCTAACCAGTTCTCAAATGACCATACTTAAAAACAATGGACAGAAAACCCTAATCCTCCTTGGGGAAACCTCTGAAGAAACTTGAGGAAAAATGACCTTGTATTGGCTAAGGGATCATAAGAATGGGGGCATATCCTTCCTTCATCTCCACAGGAATTCGACACAACTTTGCACGGAGCTATAACCTCAGTTAGCACACCCAAGGCTTCCATGAACTCTGAACCTTTTGCAGCAATCCAAATTTCACAAACCAAACAAATAAATCCTGATAAATCAGTTAGTTATGCATAGATGATTGACCTAAGATGATGTGCAAAAGATCAAGAAATCTAAGGGTAAATTTTGGGGTATGATAGTTGCCCCTATTTAAATATCTCCACTGGATGACATGAGCGATGATAATCTACATGAAATCATGGTGAAAGGTTTTTAAATATAGAAAACCAAAAATTTTGCCCTTAGATGCAATGACATGTAATGCTATGGACAAAAGAGACTAACCTACAAATGCTGACATGCAATGAACTCTAATATGATGAAAATAATGGAATGATAAATGCAAAATGCAGACGAAACAAAAGCAAACAGGGATAAAGTCAACACAATGAGTGACCACTCACTAGGGACGACCAAACGCTGGGGAACATAAACAATTGGGGAAATCTAAAGTGATGGATCAACAGGTTCAGGCATGACTGACTGACACTGTAGAAACAAAAGATCCTCACTGGAGATAGAACCAAGACAGGTGGCCTCCACTGGGGAATCAACAGTCATCATCCATGGATGAAACCGGATGGAAAAGAGTCACAACATTCAAAAGATCATTGAATGAGGTGAGGAGAAAGTCTGGGAAATACATGAGGGATATTCAAGCAAACATCAGAGGTATTCAGAAAAACGTTGAATATACTCTGGAAAATAACAGACGACAGAGACATCCAGAAAAACATTGAAGGGGCTCTGGAAAATATGAGAGATATTCGGAAAAACATCGAATAAACTCCGTAACAACATCAGAGATATTCGGAAAAGCATAAAATAAACTCCAGAATACATCAGAGATATTCAGAATAACATCGAATAAACTCCAGAACACATCCAAAAAAGCATTGGATGGAAAATGGAAACAGACTTAAAAATAATCAATAACTGTTAACCACAGTTAGAAACAAATTGAAGACATCTAGAAAAGCATTAGATGGAGATAAATATTCTGAAGACACATTCGAAACATTTAGAAAAAGCATTAAATGTACGGGAAAATATTTTGAAGGCATATCCGGAAGAACACCAGATAAGCAACATCATATCTGGAAGAACATCAGATAAACAAGGTCGTATCTGGAAGAACGTCAGATAGACACACAAGGAGTTCTAGAAAAAGTCAGAACAAAAGACACATTTGGAAAAACGTCAGATGGACATATCCGGCAAAACCTCGGATGGTTTCTGGAAGAGCATCAAAATCACAAAGGAATATCTGGAAAAACATCAGATAAGTTCTGGAAGAACATCTGAACAAAAGACCCAATCTGGTAAAACATTAGAGAGATAACATATCCGGTAAAACCTCGGATAGATTCTAGAAAAGCATTAGAATCAAAAGGGTATACTAATTTTATGGTTTGCCAGACGAGAACTGGACTTTGAAACGGTGTTTACTAGACGAGAACTGGTTAAAAGATATGCTAAAGAAATGGTGACCAGACGAGAACTGGTTTAAAAGGTTGTCTACCAGACGGGAACTGGTATCTTGAGATCGTCTGCCAGACGGGAACTGGTTGAGGTAATTTAGGTTACAAAGTTTTTTTTACATCAAATAGGTTCTGGAAGAACATCAGAACAAAAGACTCAATCTGGAAAAAACATCAAAGAGAGAAATATATCCGGTAAAACCTCGGTAGATTCTGGAAAAACGTCAGAATCACAAAGGAAATATCTGGAAGAACATTAGATAGGTTCTGGAAGAACGTCAGAGAAAAAGACTCAATCTGGAAAAACATCAGAGAGAGAAATATATATGCCACCCAAGAATGGTATTGGACGAGAAGACAACATACATATCTGGAAAAACAATCGGATAAGAAAGGTCATATCTGGGAGAACGTCAGATGGACACGACAATATCTGTTTGATAGGTGCCAAGTGAGTTTGAATTTGACCACAAGGTAAGACGTGGATAACAACACGACCTGTGGAAAATGCAAATGTGGATGAAATAATCTTGCTATGCATATGTATATGAATTATGCAGATGATATATGGTCAAATGCAGACATCGACGACACGGCTTAACTCTTTTGGGGAGAGGGCAAGACTGGGAGACTGTTTGAAAATTCCTCGAGAGGAAAGCCAGTTTGCAAACAAAAGTGTTCATACAAACATGGTAATTTTAATGCAAAGTTCATGTAACTTTTGAAATCAAAATCATTTTTTGCAAGATGCAAAGTATATGAGTCATTGGTCAGAACACGGTGGTTCAAGACATTAAAGTGAAAAGTTTAAGCAAAAGGTGTAATGCCAAAACAAATGATCTACAAAGATCTTTTGGAGTCAGTTTACGCAACCTTGCTATAGTATCCTTTCAAAATAACCTTGCTTCAGTTAGGTCTTTTGAGGGTTATAACGTGGCATGGTTCACGGTTTAAGAAACAAAGGATAAAGGCTCAAAGTTTATTCGTACCCACCCAACATTCGTGATGATCTTCAGTCCTACGCTCAGTTAACTCAAATTATGCACTCAGATCCCCAAGAGGTTGGAAACTGCACTAATGATGATGATGATGGTTCAGAAGTCAAGGGACCCTTGAGATTGTAATCACTGCTTCCTTACAACTTTTGATTGCCATACAAGTTTGTTCTTATTTCTCTTTGTATAAGGTAAGGTCATAAGCTTCCTATATTTCTTAGCTTTTGCCTCGAAAGAAACTCGGCTCATTCTTTGAGTAAGGATTTCTTGACGATCCTTCTTTATTTATCACTTTGGGAACAACTTTTACAACATTTATTCATTTAATTTGGAAGAGTTGAAAGGTTGTGAATGCCCGACTTAATGATTACAGTGAACCATCATTGGCTTTTTGGCTTGAAAAACATCTTCGACACTTGCTTGTTGTGTGCGAAGGAAAATTGGTGAATGTAACCTTTATATGAAAGTTGTTTTGCGTGAACGCACAACCAAGTTAACTGAGAACTACCCATCCTAAGGTTAAGATTCTGGATTTTTATTTGTAAAGAAAAGAAACTCCTACTTTATGGCTCAAAGGGGTTGACGAGGGGTTATCTTCCTTATTTCTCCAGTGTTTGGGAATTGAAACAATACGTACATCGTCAACAAAGTTTTGATTTAAAAGCATACCAAAAACAATTATGAGTATTTTGTTTTCATCATCCTCCCTTCAATCTTTGCGTAATAAAAAAAGAAGGCGGAAAAGAAATATATTTTTTGTTTGAAAAGGAAAGCATAAAGATGTACAAATGAATTGAATCAAAAGTTGTAATGCTCATTTCATTAATCACGAAAGTACAAACACAATTTGAAAGCAAACAGCTAATACAAATAAGGAAAGTTCAAACAACAAGAAACATGGCCTAGTGACTAATCAGAAACAAGGATGAGTTGTCCTGTCTTCGGGGAAGTAGCTAAGCTGAAGTCGACTGGAGCTTCACTTGTCATGCTCTGGCAGAGGATTGTTCTTGACATTAGGATTGGTGTCATGAAAGCTAAGGATTTCGACCTTAATTAAATAACACACTCTAGCCTTTAGTGCATAGCAATTTTCCAGATCGTGGCCTGCGGCGCCTTCATGGAATGCACAGTGAAGATCAGATCTAAATCCAGCTGGAAGAGGATTTGGAGGAGGAGGGAAAGTCCTTGTAGTAATCAAACCTTTCTGAACCAGACCAGGATAAAGTTTAGTGTCCTTCATTGGAATAGGATCAAATTAATTCCTATTATGGTACTGGTTATGTCCTACAGTCGGACATTGAGGGGCTTGAGTTGGCCGTGGGGCAGCAACCACAAGAGTAACAACAGCAACATCAGGGTGATCAGCATACTGAGGTCGGGGACGAGACCTTCTTGTTTCAAACATGACAACATTAGTCTGATCTTCCCACTTCTTCTGGAAGTTCCCATAGGACTTCTTTGCACCGTTGGAAGATTCAGCAGCTTTGGATACTTTACCATTCTTGAGTCCTTACTCGATTCTTTGACCAATAGTAACCAAATAAGTGAAGTTAGAGGAAACACTACCAATCATCTTCTCTCATTAGAATGGAGACAAGGTGTCCATAAACATTCCAGTCAATTACTTCTCTGCCAAAGGAGGTTCAACTTGAGAAGCCAACTCTCTCCAGCGTTGAGCATACTTCTTAAAAGATTCCTTCTCATGTTGAGTCATGTTTTGAAGCTGGCGGCGATCAGGAGCCATGTCGAGGTTATACTTATACTGCTTCATGAAGGCATTTGCAAGATCTTGGAAACAGTGGATACTGTCCTGTTCAAGATTCATATACCATTTGAGAGAAGCTCCACTCAAGCTGTCTTGAAAACGGTGGATGAGCAGCTTCTGATTGTTGGTATAAGCAACCATCTTTCGAAAGTACATGACCAAATGAGCCCTTGGACAAGAGTGACCCTTATATTTCACAAACGCGGGAGTTTTGAATTTGGAAGGCATAATAAGGTCAGAAACTAAGCACATGTTATTTGTGTCCATACTAAAGAAATCAGTACCCTCAACAGCTCGGAGTCTCTTGTCTATGGTCTGAAACTATTCACAAACAACCCCAGGTTCAACAAAGTCTTCACGATCTTCACCTTGAGCACTGGCAACATTGTGCTTATAGAGAAGATTCTCAAAAGGAGCTTGGACATTCCCGACAACAGTGTGGACCATGGGTCAGGGCTCGGCAAAAATAGGAGCTTGAAACACTGGTCTAACAGTTTGACCAATCATAGCAGTAGATGCAAGAGGTGGAGAATAATTATGGGGTAAACCAAACTCGGGCCAAGTTGAAGGTGGCACCTGAACAGGCTGAGGATCAGCATTTGAAACCTCCTGGATAACAGTCCTTTGGGGTTGCTCTCCTCTAGCAATTATAACGCCCCAGTTTTTGTTAGTTTTATTTAATCGAGTCGTTTTGATTATTTTATTATTATATTATTTTATTTTTGACTTTAATTTGATAATATATTATTTTTCATTGTTGTGATGTTTTATCGCGTTTTGGGAACGTTTGCGAGATATTTGAGTGTAGGGGTATTTTGGTTATTTCACTTTAATTTTTCTTAAGTTAATAGAAAATAGAAATAGAAAGAGAAAAAAAAATAGTAAGGAAAGAAAAAGAGAAGAAGAAAAAGAGAAAGAAGGAAAAAGAAGAGAAGAAAAAGAGAGAAAACTTGTGGATTAAGAAATCGATCAACCGACTTTCAAAAACACGATTAAATCGGGTAAGGGTGCGAAACTTGATTATCTTATACGTGTGTATGATTATATATGTATGTTTTTGGTTGATATTGGATTGAAATTGAAATATAGAGTAAAACCCATAATATGTTGGAATTGCTAGAAATTGGTATACTCTATGTCTGAAATCATGTTTTAGTGTTCCTTATTGTTGATACATGATAGATACATGTTGTTAGGCATTCAATTGGTAATTTTCTGGTGTTTAGGTGAGATTGGGAGTGATTTTTGGGTTGAATTTCGCAGAAAATTATGCAGGAAATTTTTGGTTTTTCCACTTCCCATACGCGTATCACTCAGGGCAATACGGGTATTGGTTAAGGCAATACGCGTATGGCATTGAAGGAGTGAGGGCAATACACGTATGGAGTTCCATTTTCTCGGCCATCTTCTCATTTGCGTAATGGTACGCATAAGGAATTGGGCAATACGCGTATTAGGGTTTTAGAGGAATTTTTGAAGAGGAATTGGTCTCTGCTCATACGCGTATCACCTTGGGCAATACGCGTATGGTTGGGCGAGTGAGCTGGGCAATACGCGTATGGCTCAGGGCAATACGCGTAGGACCAGAGAGGGTGCAAAATGTGGTTTTTTCGCGATGTCTTTTCTGTTTAAGTCCGTAACTTGTGTTCCGGTTATCCGTTTTGAACGTTCTTGGTATCGTTGGAAAGCTAATAAAATGTACTTTCTTATTAAAATGATTTTGAGATTGCTGGCTGATTTAATTATGTCGGAAATTTGGAATAGTGTCATTTTGTCTACTTTTGTCGTTGTAATTGTGTGTAATTGATGTGTATCATGCAATGTGCTGTTGATATGGGTATTGTAGGACTTGTGCGTTGTTGTGTGATGAAAATGCATGTGATAAGATGTTGTGATGATGGTTGTGGCCTAAGGGCAAGTAAATGCAATGTGTTGTATCTGATGATATATGCATGATTATGGATGTGTATATGTGTGCATTTGAATGTCATGAGTCATTGTATGCCAAGCATCATGATATGCATTCTGGTGATGTCGTTTGCCCTTGTGGGTGTGAGCGACGAATCGATTCCAGAGGGAATCTGCTATAACATCGTGTGCCTTATACAAAGAGGTGTGAGCGATGATTATGGACGATTGTGTGCCTTATACAAAGAGGTGTGAGCGATCGGGTCGTGTTCCTTATACAAAGAGGTGTGAGCGATCCATAAACGTCGTGTGCCTTATCAAAAGAGGCGTGAGCGACGGGGAACATCGTTTGCCCGACGGGGAGTTACATTAAGTAACAAGCGATGGTTCCAATAGTTCCTGAGTGAACTAGTGTTGAGATTGACGGATGGATGGTACCGCATTTGCATTGAGTCGTTGTGTCGGTCTCTTTGCATTTGCATAAATCATGAATGGATTTATTTTGTGTGGAATTGTGAATGGAATTGATGAGTTAAGATACACACACACACACACACACACACATATATATATATATATATATATATATATATATATATATATATATATATATATATATATATATATATATATATATATATATATATATATATATATATATGTTGTTGATAAATGCATTAAGCTTGATTATATATGCCTTGGTGATGGTTATATGAGATATGCATTGTGTTGTTTTATGTTTGAATTCTGGTGTAAGTTGTGGTGAGAATGTTTTATATGTGTATTTTTGTGTTATTATATAGTTGCATGCAATTATATTATGATTGTGTTTCTCACCCTTCTGCTATTTTTGAATGCTCTATGAGGCATTGCAGATTAGATGCTAGAGGTCTTTTGTGAAGCTTAGGTCTTCATTCTTTTGTCGGTCGGCTCTGATATGTAGCACCGGGTAGTCGGGGAGATCGTTTGTGATATTATGTATATGTATATGTATCTTTTAGATTGTACATGTGTGACCCTGTATATGACAAACAGACTTTCTATCTGATATATATATATATGAGATTCAGTTTCATATTTTCCGCTTTTATTCTGTATCTAAATTGTGGGTAGTAGGAACTAAGTTCCTCTGTTATTTGCTACCTGATTGTTGCATATCTTTATGAGCAGGTTTATTGTGTTTTGTCTCAATTGATGTGACTCCTCAGTCTATGCCATGAATATTTTAATTATACTCTGATGAAATTTTTATCGCTTTTATTATTTGGGGGTATAGATTAGGGGTGTTACATTAAGTGGTATCAGAGCCAGTCCATGTCAGTTTGTGTCAGTCCTTGTCGGTGTTTGTGTTTGGATGAGCTGTTTGTTTAACCATAGTTGCTGTTATTGGATATGAACAGAATATGGCTGGTAGGAATGATGCTGCTTTAGCTGCTGCTATGCAAGCTATGGCTCGGGCTGTGCAGGGTGCACCTAATGCTGGTGGGAATGATGAGTTCAGGAAGAACAAACCGCCTGTCTTCAAAGGGAGACATGATCCTGATGGTGCAGAGATTTAGCTTAAAGAGATTTAAAGAATCTTTCGAGTAATGGAATGTGCTGAGGAACATAAGGTGAGACTGGGTACTCACATGTTGCAGGAGGAAGCTGATGATTGGTGGGTTAGTACTCGTCATGTGTTGGAAGCTGCAGAGGAAGAAGTCACTTGGGCTGTGTTTAGCATTGAGTTTCTGATTAAGTATTTTCCTGAAGACGTAAGTGGAAAGAAGGAAATAGAGTTCTTGGAGTTGAAATAAGGTAATATGTCTGTTGTTGATTATACTGCTAAGTTTGTGGAGCTTGTGCAGTTTTATCCACATTATACTGAAGCTACTGCAGAGTTTTCTAAGTGTGTGAAGTTTGAGAACGGATTGCGTCTTGAGATCAAGCAGGCAATCGTTTATCAAAGGATTAAGAGGTTTTCGGATTTGGTGGATTGTTGTAGGATTTATGAGAAAGATAGCAAAGCTCGTTCTACTCGCTATAAGAGTGTGAACGAAAGGAAAGGGAAGCAACCGTTTCGTAGTGGTCCTTATGTGACACCAGCTGATAAGGGTAAGCAGAGAGGTAATTTTGAGAAAAGGCCAAGTGGGGGAGGAATGTCTAATCCTCTGAGATGGTGTAGGTGTGGTGACCTAGGACATCGTCAATTCGAATGCAGGAAAGATATGAGAAAGTGTTCCAATTGTGGAGGTTTAGGACATATTGCAGCTGATTGTAAGAGGAATGTGGTGAAGTGTTTCAACTGTGGTGAACCTCGACATGTTAGTACGAAGTGTCCAAAACCAAAGCAAGCTCCAGCTGGTGGGAAAGTTTTTGCATTGGCAGGAACTCAGACTACAAGTGCAGACCGTCTGATCAGAGGTACTTATTTTATTAATAGTACGCCTTTAGTTGCTATTATTGATACTGGAGCGACTCATTCATTTATTTCGTCTGAGTGCGTGAAGCGTTTGAATCTTGTGTTGTCTTTGATGGATGGAGAGATGGTTATTGATACTCCAGCAATGGGGTTAGTAACTACTTCTTTGGTTTGTTTAAGTTGTCCTTTGACCATTTATGGTAAAGATTTTGAGATGAATTTTGTGTGTTTGCCGTTGGAGGGTTTAGATGTGGTTCTGGGAATGAATTGGTTGCAATTCAATCGGGTGCATATTGATTGTTATCATAAGCTGGTAAGATTTCCTTCTCTTGAGGAAGACGAGGACTCGAGTTTCTTATCTACCAAAGAGTTGAAGAAACTTATGGCGGATGAAGCTCAATTGTTTGGGTTGTTTGCATCGTTAATGGTGGATAGTCAAGTTGCACTTGATGTGTTTCCTGTTGTGTGTGAATTTCCTGAGGTGTTTCCAGAGGATATTTTGGACTTTCCGCCAGAGAGAGAGGTGGAGTTTTCTATAGATCTAGTTCCTGGTACTAGACCTGTATCTATGGCACCTTATCGTATGTAGGCATCTGAGTTGGTTGAGTTAAAGAAATAGTTGAATGAATTGTTAGAGAAGAGGTTTGTGAGGCCAAGTGTATCGCCTTGGGGTGCTCCAGTTTTGTTGGTGAAAAAGAAAGATGGAAGTATGCGATTGTGTATTGATTATCGCCAGTTCAATAAGGTGACAATTAAGAATAAGTATCCTCTTTCGAGAATTGATGATTTGATGGATCAGTTGGTAGGTGCTTGTGTGTTTAGTAAGATTGATCTAAGGTCGGGTTATCATCAGATAAGAGTGAAAGAGGAAGATATTCAGAAGACGGCTTTTAGGACACGATACGATCATTATGAATATTCTGTGATGCCGTTCGGGGCTTCTAATGCGCCAGGTGTGTTTATGGAGTATATGAATCGTATTTTCCATGAGCATTTTGATCGATTTGTTGTTGTGTTTATTGATGACATCTTGATCTATTCTAAGTCCCGAGAGGAACATGCGGAGCATTTGCGTGTTGTGTTGCAAATTTTGAAGGAAAGGAGACTTTTTGCCTAATTGTCCAAGTGTGAGTTCTGGTTGTCAGAAGTGAGTTTTCTTGGACACGTGATTTCAGGTAATGGTATTGCTGTGAATCCATCTAAAGTAGAAGCAGTTCTACAATGGGAGGCTCCTAGATTTGTTACTGAAATTAGAAACTTTTTGGGTTTAGCTGGATATTATCGAAGGTTCATTTAAGGCTTTTCTAAGTTAGCACTTCCTTTGACCCAGTTGACTTGTAAAGGTAAAATGTTCATTTGGGATATTCAGTGTGAGGAAAGTTTTAATGAGCTGAAGAGAAGATTGACGACAGCTCGGATTTTGATTTTGCCGAATCCTACTGAACCATTTGTGGTGTATTGTGATGTGTCCTTGATTGGTTTAGGTGGAGTGTTGATGCAAGAAGGTAAGGTTGTGGCTTATGCTTCGAGGCAATTAAGGATTCATGAGAAGAATTACCCTACTCATGATCTGGAATTAGCGGCTGTGGTTTTTGTGTTGAAAATTTGGAGGCACTATCTCTATGGTGCAAGATTCGAAGTCTTTAGTGATCATAAAAGTTTGAAATACTTGTTTGATCAGAAAGAGTTAAATATGAGGCAATGGAGATGGTTGGAATTTTTGAAGGACTACGACTTTGGCTTGAATTACCATCCTGGTAAAGCTAATGTGGTAGCTGATGCATTGAGCCGGAAGTCTTTGCGTATGTCTGTCTTGATGGTTAAAGAGTGGGAACTTTTGGAAGCATTTAGAGATTTGAGTTTGGTGTGTGAAATGACATCTGACAGCGTGAGGCTTGGAATGTTAAAGGTCACTAATGATTTTCTGTTAACCGTTAGCGAGAAATAGAAATTGGACGTGAAATTTGTTGCTTTGATGACAGTTGGAAATCAAAGTGAGGATGGTGACTTTAAAGTGGATGATAAGGGTGTTTTGAGATTCCGTGGTAGAATTTGTATTCTTGATGATTCGGACTTGAAACGGATGATTTTGAAGGAAGGACACCGGAGTAATTTGAGTATACATCCTGGAGCTAATAAGATGTATCAGGATTTGAAGAAGATCTTTTGGTGGTCTGGATTAAAGAGAGATGTGGCTCAGTTTGTTTATGCATGTTTGACGTGTCAGAAGTCTAAGGTAGAACATCATAAGCCTAGTGGTTTGTTGCAACCGTTGGATATTCCCGAGTGGAAATGGGACAACATTTCTATGGATTTTGTGACAAGGTTGCCGAATACACAGAAGGGACATAATGCCATTTGGGTGATTGTGGATAGGCTGACTAAATCGGCACATTTCATTCCGATTGACATCAGTTTTTCTTTGGAAAGGTTGGCTGAGATTTATATTAGTGTGATTGTGAAGTTGCATGGTGTTCCTTTGAGTATTGTTTCAGATCGGGATCCGAGGTTTACTTCCAGATTTTGGGAAAGTTTGCAAAAGGCGTTAGGTTCCAAGTTGAGATTGAGTTCGGCTTATCATCTGGAAACGGATGGTCAGATGGAGAGAACGATTCAGTCGTTGGAAGATTTGTTGCGGGCTTGTGTTCTTGAACAAGGTGGTGCGTGGGATAGTTATCTTGCGTTGGTGGAATTCACGTATAATAACAGTTTCCATTCGAGTATTGGAATGGCACCTTTTAAAGCGTTATATGGAAGAAGATGTCGAACACCGTTGTGTTGGCATAAATCTGGTGAGAGTACGGTGGTTGGACCCGAATTGATTCAACAGACTACAGACAAGGTGAAACTTATTCGTGAGAAAATGAAGTGTTGTACCCCAAATTTTACCCTCCGATATTCTGATCGTTTGCATATCCTTTTCATTGGTATCTGTTTTCGCATTTTAGTAAACATATCAATAATCATGCATTTTTCGTTAGAATTTAATTTGTTTTATTTCTTTTTTTTACTAACTATTTTCATTTATCTTTTTTATTATTTTTAGTTTTATTATTATTATTTATTTTTTTTATTATCATTATTAGTTTTATTATTATTAGTTTTATTATTACTAAGCTTTATTATTATTATTATTACTTTTATTTTGTTTATCTTCATGGTAAGTGGGGACCACTACAATACAAACACTTCACATGGATTGCCAACTTGGATTTATCAATGGCCAAAAAGCATTCTTACACTTCACTTATCAATGGCCAAGAATCATTCTCATAAAGTCACATGGATTGCCAACTTGGATTTATCAATGGCCAAAAAGCATTCTTACACTTCAATTATCAATGGCCAAGAATCATTCTCATAAAGTCACATGGATTGCCACATCAACACTCCCACTTTATTCACACTATAAATAAGATCTCTCATTCTCTCATTTTGGACACCAGATTCACCCCACACAAAGGCTGAATACTCTCTTAATTTTCTCCCTCAATTATTCTTGCAAATTTTCTGGAGAGAAGGCTCGTCTTTATTTTTCCATAACTCGTGTCATTGAAGAGGCAGTGGACCGTCTCCACTAGGTAACATTCACCTCTTTTATTTCTCCGTTTTCAAAGTACCATGATCATTTATCTATGCTGTTATCAAGTTCATTAGCATGTTAATATTTTTCTGGAAAAAGTATTGTAATATCCTATAATTTTTTTTTGGTTTTATTATGAATGATGTTTAAAAGATAAGATAAAATTCAAAAAGACAAAAAACATGCTTCATCACCACCCTTTTATTATTTCATACTATTTTTATTTTATTTTCCATTTATTTCTTAATTTTGTTTCTCTAGTTTTTATTTTAGGAGCACTTTGAATTTTTAGTTTCAATTTATCATGTTATTTCTTGAATTCATAACTTTTCCTTTCGAATTTTGTTTTAATTTTTATTTTTCACTTACGATCTTTATTTCGATTTTTAGGGCCAATGATATTACAAAATCATGACTTAGTTGATTTATGTAAAAATGACTAAAAAGTCTTGATATGTATGAGGCTCATTTCTTTATTTTTGTTGGTCAATGAAAGTCGAATATCAAAAGATTATCGATCCTCCGATTAAATCTTGATCAAGACGAGACTAACTTTATTCTTCATTTTGAGTCCATTTTCTTTACTTTAGGCCGATGACATTGCACAAATCTTGACTTTGATTATTTCAAATCAATAAAGTCTTGATAAATATGAGGCCACTTTTTACTTATTTTTATTGGTCGATGAAAGTCAAAAATCTAAGATTATCGATTTATCGATTTAAATCTTGATTAAGACGAGACCAACCTTATTTTTTCATTCCGGTTTCATTATCTTTATTTTGGTCGATGATATAACAAACTTCATAGTTTGATTGATCTCATTAAAGCGACAAAACTTTGATCAATATGAGACCACTTTCTCTTTATTTCAGTTTCATTCACTTTTTAGTCGATGAAAGTCAAGAATCATTGATTATCGATTTCTCGGTTAAATCATGATTAAGACGAGACTATTCCTACTTCCTTAGCAAGCAAACATAACGTAACACAAACTTAACAAGAGGTTCCCGTAGAGTACTACGGACGTTTAGGGTGCTAATACCTTCCCTAGGAATAACCAACCCCCGAACCTTAGATCTCCCCCCTTTAGGTTTTTAAACGATCTTGAACCTTTCCTTTGGATAAATCAAAGTCGGTTGTAAAAGAAATATGATGCAAGTTAATTAATAGCTTGTTATCCGATTCTCACCGCAACAGAAATGGCGAATTCACTGGGGATACACTCCCCTAAGAGGGTTAAGCCTATCTTGTTTGTATTTGTGTTATTTATATGTTTGCTTGCTTGTACATTTGTATATTTATATCTGTATACCTGTTTTGCTTGGGATTTTCTGTATGCAGGGTTGCTATTATTGAGTGGTGAGATAAGTCCTATACCCGGACTTGAGCGTACACTTATGATAGCACGATGGTATTCAAGGAGGCTTTGAGGGAGTCGAATCCTGAAAAGTTGAATTGAGACACCATCACTCAGTTGAGGCCCTCTTGAGAGTTTAGTCATGTTGAACGAATCCGTTCGTGAAAACGTTACTACTCTCGACCTAGGTGCCCGTGATTCTGAGAACCGTAGTTACCAAACCCCACTTAAGCCTTTTTAGGATGTAGTGCAGTGACCATGATGGAGTCTATTTCTAAATTGGTTGTCACACAATACTACACTCAGACGAGATCCTCTTGAGAATTTTATTGATTACCAAGTCATCTGGGAAATCCTTAAAATCTGAAAGATGGATTGTCGACTCTGTGAACTTCTTAGAACCCTGTTTTACAGATACAAGAACCCTAGTACACACCCTTGGGTTGGTTCTTTACCCAGACTCCATGCTGTGATCTCAAACCCTTGATCCTGTTGCATGTGTTTTGCATCCTATTTGCATTGTATTGCATATCATTTGCATCTTTGCATGATTCATTGCATGTGTCTGTTTGTCCAGTGACTCATCGTCGGCTGTCTCTATCTTCCAGTGTCATTTGTGAGTCATCAAGCTGAGTCCTCGACACTGATACCGGACTAGAGCTAATTACAGACGCAAGATGTCGGAGCAAGAGGTACACAACGTTGAGGTTCGAATGGAGATCGATGACCTTAAGTCAAGCGTGACCAAACTCACTGAGATGATTCAAGTTTTGATTGCTAGGGGAGAGCCACCCCAAAGGACTGTCATCCAGGAAGTTTCAAGTGCTGATCCTCCACCGGTTCAAGTGCCACCTTCAACCTGGCCCGAGTTTGGTTTGCCACACAACTATTCTCCACCTTTTGCATCTACTGCTATGGTTGGTCAGAATGTTATGCCTGTCTTTCAAGCTCCTATTTTCGCCGAGCCCAGACCTGTGGTTCATGTTGTTCCATAGACTGTTCGAGCTTCTTTCGAGAATCCCCTTTATGAGTACAATGCTGCCAGTGCTCAAGGTGAAGACCATAAAGACTTTGTTGAACCTGAAGTTGTTCGAGGGCAGTTTCAGAGCATAGAGAAGAGACTCTAAGCCATTGAAGGTACTGATTTCTTTGATGTGGATGCAGACAACATGTGTTTAGTATCTGACCTTGTTATGCCTGCTAAGTTCACAACTCCAGATTTTGTGAAGTACAAGGGTCACTCTTGCCCAAGAGCTCATTTGGTCATGTATCTTCGCAGGATGACTGCTCATGCCAAGAATCAGAAGTTGCTTATCCACTGTTTTCAAGACATCTTGAGTGGAGCATCACTCAAATGGTACATGGGTCTCGAGCAAAACTCTATCCATAGCTTTCAAGACCTCACACATGCCTTCATGAAGCAGTATAAGTATAACCTCGACATGGCTCCTGATCGCCGTCAACTGTAAAACATGTCTCAGAATGATAAAGAGTCTTTCAAGGAGTATGCTCAGCGCTGGAGAGAGTTGGCTTCCCAGGTTGAACCTCCTTTGGCTGAGAAAGAGTTAACCGGAATGTTCATGGATACCCTATCCCGATTCTATTGGGAGAAGATGGTTGGAAGTGTTTCCTCCAATTTCACTGATTTGGTTACTATTGGCCAAAGATTAGAGGAAGGTCTTAAGAAAGGGAGAGTATCCAAGGCTGTTGAATCTTCTAATGCTGTGAAGAAATCCTACGGGAACTTTCAGAAGAAGAAGAAAGATCAGACTAACGCTGTCATGGTAGAAACAAGAAGGCCTCGTCCCCGACCTCAGTATGTTGTTCACCCTGTTGTTGCTGCTGTTACTCCTGTGGTTTCTGCACCACGACCAACTCAAGCTTTCCAACGTCCGGCTGCAGGACAGAGCCAGTATCGTAATAGGGGTCAATTTGATCCCATTCCCATGACTTACACTGAACTTTATCCTGGTTTGGTTCAACAAGGTTTGATTACCACAAGGCCTTTGCCTCCTCCTCCAAATCCTCTTCCAGCCGGCTATAGGGCTGATCTTCATTGTGAATACCATCAAGGTGGTGCAGGCCATAACTTGGAAAGTTGCTTTGCGTTGAAGGCTAGAGTATAAGAGCTGATGAGGAACAAAATCCTCTCCTTTAAGGACAATCCCAATGTCCAGAGTAACCCTCTGCCAGGGCACGCTAAGTGAAGCTTCAGTCGACTTCAGCATGCTATTCTCCTAAAAGCTAGTGTTTCAGACGAGACAACTCATCCTTGTGTTGATTAGTCACTAGGCCTTGTTTCTTGTTGTTTGCATTTTCCTTATTTTGCTTTCAATTATGTTTGTACTTTCTCAATTAATGAAATGAGTATTTGCAACTTTTTGATTCAATTCATTTGTGTTTGCTATTTACTTCTTAATGCTTCCTCGTTCATGAAAAATAAAATAAAAAAATTATCTTTTCCACTTTCTTTTTTATTATGCAAAGATTGGAGGGAGGATGATGAAAACGTTATACCCATAATTGCTGTTAGTATGCTTTCAGATCAAGACTTTGCTGACGATATAAGGCATTGTTTCAACTCCTAAACACTGGAGAAATAAGGAAGTTAACCCCTCTTTGACCCCTTTGAGCCTTGAAGTAGGAGTTTCTTTTCTTTACAAATGAAAAACCCGTAATCTTAACCTTGGGTAGGGTAGTTCTCAGTAACTTGATTGTGCATTCAAATACAAGAGTTGCATTCAAGACGCCGTTTAACAAAAGGTTGCATTCACAAATGTTCCTTCGCACACAGCAAGCAAGTGTCGAAGATGTCTTTCAAGTCGAATGCCAACGATGGTTCACTGTAATCCTTAAGCCAGGCAGTCACTAAAAAAATACAACAAAAAAAGAGAAAATAAGAAAGAAAAGTTTGTATGACAACCAAAGGAGGAAATCTTTAAATCCTTTATCCTGGAAGTCCTCAATGGCAAACAATTTTGTAAGAAAGTAGTGACCGCCATTTCAAAGTCTCTTAACTTCTGAACCATCATCATTATTATCATCAGTGCAATTTCCTAACCTATGGGAACCTGAGTGCATAGTTTGAGTTAACTGAGCATAGGACTGGAGAACATCACGAAGATTGGGTGGGTCACAAATAAACTTTGAGCCTTTATCTTTTGTTTCATAAACCGTGAACCGTGCCACATTACAACCCTCAAAAGACCTAACTGAAGCAAGGTTATTTTGAAAGCATACTACAGCAAGGTTGCGTAAACTGACTCCAAAAGATCTTTGCGGATCATCTGTTTTGGCATCACACCTTTTGCTTAAACTTTTCACTTTAATGTCTTGAACCACCGTGTTCTGACCAGTATCCCATATACTTTGCACCTCTTTCAAAATGATTTTGATTTCAAAAGTTGCATAAACTTTGCATTTACCATGTGTGTACAAATAATTTGGTTTGCAAACTAGCTTTCTTCTTAAGGAATTTTCAAACATTTGAGAAACTTGGTCGGTGATCCAATCAGGGGCAAGTTCATTTCATATCATGTTGAGAATCAGTTCAAGATTTGTAGTTTAATGGCGACTACTTAGAGTTGGTTCATACAGAAGATTTTTCCAGACTCATACTGGGGAAAGCTTTCCCAGTGTACAGTAGGACAATCATCTTTCAAGACTCAGACTGGGGCAAGCTCTCTAAGAGCACCATGAAACGGTCATTTTCAGAATCAGACAAGCTGAAGCAATGATCAGCTCATCTACAATAATCAGCTAGTCTGGGGCAATTTACCTGAAGAATCCCCAAGCAACGCTTTATCCTTCCTACAAGGATCATCAATTTGGTTACAGTTTACCAGCGTGGCAGATGATGTGTTCAGCATCAACATCTCTAGTCCCAAGCAGAACGACAGTGATCTCTGTGTAGAGGAATCAATCATCCAATCTTGTCTTCCCAGAGAGAGTCGAGCCATGTCGTCGACATCTGCATTTGCATTTGATCATATATCATCTGCATAATTCATATACATATGCATAGCATGAGTGTTTCATCCTCATTTTCATTTCTCCCGAGGTCGTGTCGTTATCCGCGTCTTACCTTGTGGTCAAAGTCCAACTTACTTGGCGCCTACCAAAACGTTACCTGTCCTTTCATTCAGTGCCATTCCTGAATGCTATCATTCTCTTGCGCAACTAATCCTGCTGATAGACGTTGGTATTCTCTCATTCCAGTGCTATTCCTGGATCTTTATCTTCTTTCATTCTAGTGTTATTCCTGGATCTCTATATTCTTTCACTCCAGTGCCATTCCTAGATGTCTGTCTCTTTTGATCTCCAGTGCCATTCCTGGATATCTTATTCCTCTTGTTTCTTCCAGTGCTATTCCTGGAAGTTTTGCCTCTCTTCTGTAATCCCCATCAAATTTGCTTTGATATCTTTTAGTGTTATTCTTGAAAGTCTTATCTGTTCATTCAGTGCCATTCCTGAATGTCTTTCTCACTATCATTCGATACCATCCCTGAATATAGTGATTTACCTTTACTTTTAGTGCCATTCCTGAAAGTTCACAGTCATTTAACGCTGTCTTGGATACTGTGATCCCTTTTATCCATGCTTTCTTAGATTTCAGCTTTGTCCACATTCATCCAATACTTTCTTGGATATTGTGATTCCTCGTATCCAATGCTTTCTTGGATCTCTACCTTTCTCATGTTTATCTGATGCTTTCTCAGATGCCGTGATTTGTACCTTTCATTCAAAGCCATTATTGGATATCCGGTTTCTCTACCATCCGATGCCTTTCCGGATGTGTCTCTCTTTCTGATATTTTACCAGATCGCGTCTTTGTTCACTTTTATCTAAAGCTGTTATTAGATATTGTGATCTATATCTTTCATTCAAAGCCATTATTGGATGTCTGGTTTCTTTACCATCCGATGCCTTTCCGGATGTGTCTCTCTTTCTGATGTTTTTTCCAGGTCGGGTCTTTGTTCACTTTATCTAAAGCCGTTATTAGATATTATGATCTATACCTTTCATTCAAAGCCAGTATTGGATGTCCGGTTTCTCTACCATCTGATGCCTATCCGGATGTGTCTCTCTTTCTGATATTTTTCAGATAGAGTCTTTGTTCACTTTATCTAAAGCCGTTATTAGATATTGTGATTTATACCTTTTGTTCAAAGCCATTATTGGATGACTGGTTTCTTTGCATTCAAAGCCATTCTTGAATGTAGTCTCTGTTCACATTCATCTAAAGCCATTATTAGATATTATGATTTGTACCCTTCATTCACAGCCATTATTGGATGACTGGTTTTTTTTTGCCATCTGATGTTTTTCCGGATGTGTCTTTCTCTGTCTTTTCTGGTTTTTCTTGAAGATCCCGTTTGAACTCTTCAGTATAAGAAAATCCCAGAAAATCTTTTGTTGATGTCTATCCTTTTATTTCAAATTGATCCCCAGTGGAGATCATGTCTTCTTTCTGGTTTCATGCCCAGTAAAGAGTGTACTTTCATTTCCCCAGTGTCGTCCGGTCACCTATAAACCTGTCGTCCATCTCGTTAGACTTTTCCCCAGTGGAGAGCACCTCTCTAGCTCCCATTCCCAGTGAGGGCCTGTAGGATTTCCTCTTTATTTTTCTATCCCCGGTGCATCCTTAGAGTCTCCCCAGTGAGTATATCGTTGGACAGTCTGTACCCCCAGTGAGTCTTTCTCGTAAATGCTAACCTTATCCTTCCCCAGTAAGCTCACATGTGGTGGATTGCCCTTCATCCTTGGTGTTTTGTTTGTCTGCCCCTTTGCATTTAGCATTCCATCATTTTCATCATATTAGAGTTCATTGCATGTCAGTTTTTTTGTCCATAGCATTGCATGTCAGTGCGTCTGAGGGCAAAATTTTTGGTTATCTATATTTAAATACCTTCCACCATGATTTCATGAAGACTATCATCACTCATGTCATCCGGTGAAGATATTTAAATAGGGGCAACTGTTGTACCCCAAATTTTAACCTCCGATATTTTGATTGTTTGCATATCCTTTTCATTGGTCTCTGTTTTCGCATTTTAGTAAACATATCAATAATCATGCATTTTTCGTTAGAATTTAATTTGTTTTATTTCTTTTTTTTACTAACTATTTTCATTTATCTTTTTTATTATTTTTAGTTTTATTATTATTATTTCTTTTTTTTATTATCATTATTAGTTTTATTATTATTAGTTTTATTATTACTAAGCTTTATTATTATTATTATTACTTTTATTTTGTTTATCTTCATGGTAAGTGGGGACCACTACAATACAAACACTTCACATGGATTGCCAACTTGGATTTATCAATGGCCAAAAAGCATTCTTACACTTCACTTATCAATGGTCAAGAATCATTCTCATAATGTCACATGGATTGCCAACTTGGATTTATCAATGGCCAAAAAGCATTCTTACACTTCAATTATCAATGGCCAAGAATCATTCTCATAAAGTCACATGGATTGCCACATCAACACTCCCACTTTATTCACACTATAAATAAGATCTCTCATTCTCTCATTTTGGACACCAGATTCACCCCACACAAAGGCTGAATACTCTCTTAATTTTCTCCCTCAATTATTCTTGCAAATTTTCTGGAGAGAAGGCTCGTCTTCATTTTTCCATAACTCGTGTCATTGAAGAGGCAGTGGACCGTCTCCACTAGGTAACATTCACCTCTTTTATTTCTCCGTTTTCAAAGTACCATGATCATTTATCTATGTTGTTATCAAGTTCATTAGCATGTTAATATTTTTCTGGAAAAAGTATTGTAATATCCTATAATTTTTGTTTGGTTTTATTATGAATGATGTTTAAAAGATAAGATAAAATTCAAAAAGACAAAAAACATGCTTCATCACCACCCTTTTATTATTTCATACTATTTTTATTTTATTTTCCATTTATTTCTTAATTTTGTTTCTCTAGTTTTTATTTTAGGAGCACTTTGAATTTTTAGTTTCAATTTATCATGTTATTTCTTGAATTCATAACTTTTTCTTTCGAATTTTGTTTTAATTTTTATTTTTCGCTTACGATCTTTATTTCGATTTTTAGGGCCAATGATATTACAAAATCATGACTTAGTTGATTTATGCAAAAATGACTAAAAAGTTTTGATATGTATGAGGCTCATTTCTTTATTTTTGTTGGTCAATAAAAGTCGAATATCAAAAGATTATCGATCCCCCGATTAAATCTTGATCAAGACGAGACTAACTTTATTCTTCATTTTGAGTCCATTTTCTTTACTTTAGGCCGGTGACATTGCACAAATCTTGACTTTGATTATTTCAAATCAATAAAGTCTTGATAAATATGAGGCCACTTTTTACTTATTTTTATTGGTCGATGAAAGTAAAAAATCTAAGATTATCGATTTATCGATTTAAATCTTGATTAAGACGAGACCAACCTTATTTTTTCATTCCGGTTTCATTATCTTTATTTTGGTCGATGATATAACAAACTTCATAGTTTGATTGATCTCATTAAAGCGACAAAACTTTGATCAATATGAGACCACTTTCTCTTTATTTCAGTTTCATTCACTTTTTAGTCAATGAAAGTCAAGAATCATTGATTATCAATTTCTCGGTTAAATCATGATTAAGACGAGACTATTCCTACTTCCTTAGCAAGCAAACATAACGTAACACAAACTTAACAAGAGGTTCCCGTAGAGTACTACTGACGTTTAGGGTGCTAATACCTTCCCTAGGCGTAACCAACCCCCGAACCTTAGATCTCCCCCCTTTAGGTTTTTAAACGATCTTGAACCTTTCCTTTGGATAAATCAAAGTCGGTTGTAAAAGAAATATGATGCAAGTTAATTAATAGCTTGTTATCCGATTTTCACCGCAACATGAAGGCTTCTCAGAGTAGGCAAAAGAGTTATCATGATCGAAGGAGGAAAGATCTTGAGTTTCAAGAGGGCGGTCATGTATATTTGAGGGTTACTCCGGTGACGGGTGTTGGTCGTGCATTGAAATCGAAGAAGCTTACTTCTCGGTTTATTGGTCCTTACCAGATATCCGCGAGAGTGGGTGTTGTGGCTTATCGGGTGGCGTTGCTGCCGAGTCTTTCGAATTTGCACGATGTGTTCCATGTTTCACAGCTTCGGAAGTATGTTCCGGATCCATCGCATGTGATTCTGATGGATGAGGTAGAGGTAAGGGAGAACCTTACGGTGGAGGCATTACCAGTGAGGATTTTGGATCGCGAGTTGAAGCTGTTAAGGGGCAAGGATATTGCACTTGTGAAAGTAGCGTGGGGAGGCGCTGCTGAGGGCAATTTGACTTGGGAGTTGGAGAGTCGGATGCGGGAGTCGTATCCGGAGTTGTTCGTCTCAGGTAATATTTTCGAGGACGAAAATTTCTAAGTGGGGGAGAGTTGTAACGCCCCAGTTTTTGTTAGTTTTATTTAATCGAGTCGTTTTGATTATTTTATTATTATTTTATTTTATTTTTTACTTTTATTTGATAATATATTATTTTTCATTGTTGTGATGTTTTATCGCGTTTTGGGAACGTTTGCGAGATATTTGAGTGTTGGGGTATTTTGGTCATTTCACTTTAATTTTTCTTAAGTTAATAGAAAATAGAAATAGAAAGAGAAAAAAAAATAGTAAGGAAAGAAAAAGAGAAGAAGAAAAAGAGAAAGAAGGAAAAAGAAGAGAAGAAAAAGAGAGAAAACTTGTGGATTAAGAAATCGATCAACCGACTTTCAAAAACACGATTAAATCGGGTAAGGGTGCAAAACTCGATTATCTTATACCTGTGTATGATTATATATGTATGTTTTTGGTTGATATTGGATTGAAATTGAAATATAAAGTAAAACCCATAATATGTTGGAATTGCTAGAAATTGGTATACTCTATGTCTGAAATCATGTTTTAGTGTTCCTTATTGTTGATACATGATAGATACATGTTGTTAGGCATTCAATTGGTAATTTTCTGGTGTTTAGGTGAGATTGGGAGTGATTTTTGGGTTGAATTTCGCAGAAAATTATGCAGGAAATTTCTAGTTTTTCCACTGCCCATACGCGTATCACTCAAGGCAATACGCGTATTGGTTAAGGCAATACGCATATGGCATTGAAGGAGTAAGGGCAATACGCGTATGGAGTTCCATTTTCCCGGCCATCTGCTCATTTGCGTAATGGTACGCGTAAGGAATTGGGCAATACGCGTATCAAGTGAGGCATTACGCGTATTAGGGTTTTAGAGGAATTTTTGAAGAGGAATTGGTCTCTGCTCATACGCGTATCACCTTGGAAAATACGCGTATGGTTGGGCGAGTGAGCTGGGCAATACGCGTATGGCTCAGGGCAATACGCGTAGGACCAGAGAGGGTGCAAAATGTGGTTTTTTCGCGATGTCTTTTCTGTTTAAGTCCGTAACTTGTGTTCCGGTTATCCGTTTTGAACGTTCTTGGTATCGTTGGAAAGCTAATAAAATGTAATTTCTTATTAAAATTATTTTGAGATTGCTGGCCGATTTAATTATGTCGAGAATTTGGAATAGTGTCGTTTTGTCGACTTTTGTCGTTGTAATTGTGTGTAATTGATGTGTATCATGCAATGTGCTGTTGATATGGGTATTGTATGACTTGTGCGTTGTTGTGTAATGAAAATGCATGTGATAAGATGTTATGATGATGGTTGTGGCCTAAGGGCAAGTAAATGGAATGTGTTGTATCTGATGATATATGCATGATTATGGATGTGTATATGTGTGCATTTGAATGTCATGAGTCATTGTATGCCAAGCATCATGATATGCATTCTGGTGATGTCGTGTGCCCTTGTGGGTGTGAGCGATGAATTGATTCCAGAGGGAATCCGCTATAACATCATGTGCCTTATACAAAGAGGTGTGAGCGATGATTATGGAAGATCGTGTGCCTTATACAAAGAGGTGTTAGCGATCGGGTCGTGTGCCTTATACAAAGAGGTGTGAGCGATCCATAAACGTCGTGTGCCTTATACAAAGAGGTGTGAGCGATGGGGAACATCGTTTGCCCGACGGGGAGTTACATTAAGTAACAAGCGATGGTTCCAATAGTTCCTGAGTGAACTAGTGTTGAGATTGACGGATGGACGGTACCGCATTTGCATTGAGTTGTTGTGTCGGTCTCTTTGCATTTGCATAAATCATGAATGGATCGATTTTGTGTGGAATTGTGAATGGAATTGATGAGTTGAGATACATATATATATATATATATATATATATATATATATATATATATATATATATATATATATATATGTGTGTGTGTGTGTGTGTGTGTGTGTGTGTGTTGTTGATAAATGCATTAAGCTTGATTATATATGCCTTGGTGATGGTTATATGAGATATGCATTGTGTTGTTTTATGTTTGAATTCTGGTGTAAGTTGTGGTGAGAATGTTTTACATGTGTATTTTTGTGTTATTATATAGTTGTATGCAATTATATTATGATTGTGTTTCTCACCCTTCTGCTGCTTTTTAATGCTCTATGAGGCATTGCAGATTAGATGCTGGAGGTCTTTTTGTGAAGCTTAGGTCTTCATTCTTTTGTCGGTCGGCTCTGATATGTAGCACCGGGTAGTCGGGAGATCGTTTGTGATATTATGTATATGTATATGTATCTTTTGGATTGTACATGTGTGACCCTGTATATGACAGACAGACTTTCTATGTGATATATATATATATATATATATGAGATTCAGTTTCATATTTTCCGCTTTTATTCTGTATCTGAATTGTGGGTAGTAGGAACTAAGTTCCTCTATTATTTGCTACCCGATTGTTGCATATCTTTATGAGCAGGTTTATTGTGTTTTGTCTCAATTGATGTGACTCCTCAGTCTATGCCATGAATGTTTTAATTATACTCTGATGAAATTTTTATCGCTTTTATTATTTGGGGGTATAGATTGGGGGTGTTACAGCAATTAATACCTTGAGTATTTTAGTGAGCTTTGTCATGCTTGACTTAAGATTATCGATATCCATTCGGATCTCTGCATTGTGTGATTGTTGTTGTGACATCTTGCGACTGTAGTTAGCTCTAGTCTGGTATCTGTGTCGAGAAATCAGCTTGACGACAGACGGGTGACACTGGAAGACAGAGAAGCTGGGTGTGAGTTGTTGGACAAACGGATCTATGCAATGAATCATGCAAAGATGCAAATGATATGGAATGCGATGCAAGACAGGAGGTAAATCACACATAGCAGGATCAAAGGTTCAAGATCATAACATGAAGTCTGGGTGAAGAACCAACCACAGGGTATGTACTAGGGGTAAAGCACCTGCATAACGGGTTCTAACAAAGTTCCCAAAGTCATCGATAAATCTTTCGGATATTATCGGATTGCACGACTACTCATGCAGGCTAATAATATTCTCAAGATAAACTTGTCTGAGTGTATTATCACATGATAACCATCACAGGTCTACACCTGGATGATCACTGCACTACGTCCTTAAATGGCTTAGAGGGGTGAAGGGATATTAAGGTCCTCAGCTTCACGGACTCCCAGGTCAGAAAAATTAATGCCAATACGACTACTCGCATGACATCAGTAATTCCAACGGGGGTCTCCACTGAGCATGGTTATATCATATGTTAATCATGTTAGGACTACTCCCAACAATAAACTATTGATTATACCACAATCATATCATAAATGTACACTTAAGTTCGGGTTAGGACTTATCTCACCACTCAAGGTAACAACCCAAGCAGAACAAGTATACAGGTATACAGGTAAGCAAGCATATAAATAACACAAATATAAACAAGGTGGGTTTAACCCTCAAGATCTTTTTCATCCCCAGTGAAGTCGCCATTTCTGTCGTGGTGAGAATCGGATATCAAGCTATTGATTAACTTGAATCACAAATCATAATTCACCACCGAACTTTGATTTATCCAAAGGAAAGGGTAAAGATCGAAAACCCTAATTGCAATGTAAAAACAATGCAAGAGATCTAAGGTTCGGGGGTTGGTTATACCTAGGGAAGGTGGTAGCATCCTAAGTATCTGTAGTACTCTACATGAACCTCTTATTTTATTGTGTTATTTGTTATTTTTTCTGCTAAAGGGTGAAAAGGTAAAAGGGAGACCTGAGGTGTTATTTCTAAGTAAGCTCGTCAAGACATTGCATCTCGTGCCTACGTATCCTGACGAGAATGGAATCAGAGCATTCGTAGTTCCCCTCAATAAGGGTGAGGAACTCTTGACTGTGGTCAAGGTTCCAAAGGGAAGAGGTAAGTGTATATGGCAGAACACCTACAGAGTTAAGAAACTCTAAACCTAAGGCTACGTTAAAAAGGAGGTAAGTGTCCATAGTAGGACAGTTACATAGAGTACGACGACTCTAATCCAAAGGCTAGGATAAACGGGAAAGGAAATGTCCATGGCAGGACGCTCACATAGACTATGACGACTCCAATCCTATGGCTAGGATGAAAGGGGAAGGACCTAAAGTTAGGCTAAGTATGACATGGCAGTCAACAAAAGGGACCCTCCTTTGGAAGTGGAGCAAAAGAGAGGAACTTCATGTATCAATGAGTGAATAACAACACATACAACTAATGCCCAGGTAATTAAAAAAATTAAAAGATAGGACATCAAAAAAATCAAGACTTAATCACAACCAAATGCATCAAGAATTGCATTCAAAATGAATATCGAAACTAATTAAAATGGAACATACGAATTCAAGATTAATTTAGAGGGTTTCTTAATGCACCACCCAAGTTTCTTAGGCACCACGTGAAATTATTTTTTTGCCCCCTGATTCCGGATGTGCACATCCGGACGCACCAAATTTTTAAAAAACGCTAAACTTTTTCGGATATGAATATCCGGAAGCAATTCTGATGTGCACTTCCGGAAAGATTTCTTATTAATTCGCGCCAAACGTTCTTCCTCCCCCTCATTCTTCACTTTTCCATTTCCAAAATCTCTCAAACTCTCTCAAACTCTCAAATTTTCAATCACCACAAATCTCGATTTTTTCCACTCGAGTTCGGCGCAGAGCAACTTCTACAATGATCAACACACTCCAAATCTTCCGTATCTCATTTTAATCGGTAAGTTTTCAAATTTTAGAGTTTCGAAGTAATTATCGAGTAATCGATTTAGAGTAGACATTTAGGTGTAGAAATTGTTAGGTTGTATGAATAACATAGGTTAGAGACAATGTAGGTCATTTTTACTGCTTCAAACGGATGATCAGGGCATTAAAATGCCCTTTGCATGTTACAGTGGCCATGGCTGCCATTTTTAAACTTCAAAATACTTACCGGATGTGCAGATCCGGAAAGATTGAAACGTTTAGTTTTTTGAGTGTTTCCGGATGTGCACATCCGGAAATACCCAACGTAAAAAATTATGTGTTCTTCCGGATGTGCACATCTGGAAGACTATTTTTTTTGTTTATGTTTAATCATTTTTAAACAAAATTTAATTTATTTATTATGCTTTGCAGATTAGATGGCTGGCAGAGACGATCGTACCATACATGGACGGACAGCTCAGCACGTATATGTCCGACATGAGCGGATATAGTCTACAGCCGAGGCTTCCGGCGCAGAGGGAGTTGGGGTAGCCCCTACAGCTGAGGGACATCCTACACCATATCCTACGCCACAACCATCCACATCACAGGTTCAGGCCACACCCCCGTCAGCCACCGATTCTACATCTCGAAGGCGTTGGGATTCTACTGCTAGTTCATCAGGGTCCCAACCCGCACGCAGGCGTCGTTGGGAGACTCCAGCTCCATCCGCCGCTCCTCCTCGTTCCCCTGTTCCTGTTCCTGTTCTAGAGGGTGATCACCCAGCACATGAGGGTGTTGACGCTGATGACGATTTCGATGAGCTGGGCGGTTACCCTGGGGGACCGTCTGATATGTTCCTACTCGTGGGGTACTCTGAGCATACTGCTAGATATGTCTGGCTAGGACAGGTAACCTTTCGCGGTTTATTTATAGAATTGTATTCGTTGAAAATAAGTTCATTTGTAACATTGTTTTATTTAGAAATTTTCAGGAGAAGGATTCACAAAAGTTCTATAACCATGGGGGCAAGGTTATGAACACGATTAAGATGCTGCCAGAGGCTGAGTGGCTCACGTCTGCACTTGCAGAGTCTGGTCTTGGAGGCCTGTCTAGGATTGGGTATTCCCAGATCCAGTACGGTATCCTGATGGCATTTGTTGAGAGATGGCACCCTGAGACATCCTCATTCCATCTACCGTACGCCGAGAGCTTAGGGCTAGCCCAGAGAAGGCACATGTGGAGGTGCACCAGTTGAGGGGCGCACACGTCTGGTTCTAGTTTCTGATGGATAGATTTGCTGAGGCGCTTGCAGAGGCAGGACGGGCAGATAGTGATCCATCTGAGGTGGCGATCCACAGGACGCGTGCCCTGAGATGCTACTACTTGTTTTTGCTGGGCACGCAGGTGTTTGTGGACACCAACGCCTATTATGTTGATATCATCTACCTCAGGTACCTTTCGGATCAGACAGAGATCCATGGGTACAACTGGGGGGCGGCTGTACTTGCATTCACCTAGTCCAGGCTCTCTGATGGTTGCCGCTGGGCAGCCAAGACTGTGGCAGGCAGCTGTACGCTATACGTGGTAACAATCTAATATTCTAAGTGATTTTTTCATTTCTTTTCTTTCTGTATTCATTATAATGTTTGACACTCATGTTTTGTTTTCCATTTCAGGCGTGGATTTTACAGCACTTTCCCTACATTACTGGTTGGGGGAGTGTCCAGGGGTACACTGAGGATATGCCACGTGCTGCTGCATTTGTCCTGCTCAGAGGGAACCAGGCGCCAGACCCCTTCAGAGTGTATCTAGATCGAATGGCTGCTGAGGACGTTTTGTATTGCCCCTATGCCGCTCACCGTGTGACGCACCCGTTCGATGAGGTTTGTTTGTTCTCAGGATGGTTGGCATGCAGTTCGACCGTTACTGCCCGATGCCACCCGGAGCGTGTCTTGCGTCAGTTCGGTTACACGCAGACGATCCCCAGGATGCCTCCTAAGTCTGCTCCTCTAGGCTTGACCCGCAGGCAGATAGATGAGCTATATGCTAACTACCAGTCCCACTTGGTACCGGAGGAGGCTCGGGCGACCAGAGCGGAGACAGACTGGAGTATTGCTGTCGGGTACATTGTGTGGTTCTACACCATCTCACACCCATGCATGGTGCCCACTGCTGAGGGATCGCCACCCAGACCTGCTCATCAGGAGATATTAGAGGAGCGACAGTCTCAGCTGGACCATACTCAGGATGTTCTACCACGCTGTCGTCAGATACTACAGATAGGGTAGTAGGCCATTGCGGACGGTCATCTCCCTGAGGGCTTTGGTGCCAGACTTGCCGTGGATAGGATGATTGCGATTGCTGGGGGGGGCCCTTCAGTACCACAGACATCGATCCAGGTTAGGGGGTAGGGGTAGAGGAGCAGGGGAGCCAGGAGAGATCCTTCGCCATACGCAGTAGTTTTTTTATGTATCATATTTATATTACATGTATGCACTATATTTTGACATACGTTTATTATATTTATATATATATATATATCATTTTATTTTATATATGGATGTTGTCAAATGTATATTAAGTTACGACGATTTATTAACATATGCGACCAAACAAAAAAATCGATTTAAAAAAAAAATAAAGTTCTGCTGTTTTCCGGATTTGCAGATCAGGAAAGTTTCCGGATGTGCACTTTCGGAACGCATCAGCGTTTTTAAAAAAATTGGTGCGTCCGGATGTGCACATCCGGAATCAGGGGGCAAAACCGGAAATTCAGATGGTGCCTAAGAAACAAGGGTGGTGTGATAAGAAATGCTCTTAATTTAAGAATTAAGACAAATAAAACCTAATTAAACCAAATCCCGATTAAACCAAAATCTAATTAAAACCAAACAACTAATTAAATTCTAATTAATTAAAGTCTAATTAAAAAACTAATTACTTAAAACTAAACTAATTTAAAAACTAAATAGTTAAATTCTAATTAAAAACTAAACTAAATTAAAATCTAAAAAAAAAATTGAATTAAAAAGGGGGAGGCATGTGATTTATGGGTGAGAAGAAAAACACTACTTATTTAACTAAGTATCTTAACCCTAAATGATAATTTTGTTTGATAATCTATAATATAAGAAAATTTCTTGTTCTGGAATTCACAACATTGCCCTAACTTGGTTTTTTGCCACATCATGATTTTAGGGGTATTTTGTGTCCAAAATTTACTTTTTGTAACTAGTGATGTCATATTGTTCAAATGCAACTTGAAGTTTATAGAATAAAGTATAATGTAGTGGGATGATGATGTCACAACATAAAATTCATTGGAAACTAACTATGTCCAAAATTTAATTTGTTTATTTTTTCTCTCTCTTTTCATGTGCTTCCCCAAAACATGTGCCACGCTTTTCATTTTGTGCATGTTTTTCTCTCTCTTCGACCGTCTGCTAGGTGTGGCGTCTTCTTCATCATCTTTTTTCTTTCTGTTTGAGTTTTCTTCAGAAGGTCATGTTCTTCTTCATATTCTTTGATAACAATGCAGTGATGATTTTTTATATTGTTGATTCGAACATTGGGAGAAGAGATGTTTCATGGCAAGGCGATAATGTAATTGTCGAACAACATTAGTTGTATTTCATCCAGAGGCAAGACGCAGCCATTGTGAACCTCTTTTGTCGCATGTTCGAGAAAATGTGAATCTGAGCCTTCTTTTGTTCATTCGTCTGGGAAAATTTGTTTGATATTTAGGATTTTTTGTTTGTAAATTTTGAAACCCTAAATCTGTAATTAATTTGAACGAAGAACCCTAGATCTGTACTTATTTTGTTTTTTATTCTAATTAATTTGGCTTGAAAGTGATAGGGTAAAATGTTTGAAGGTGAAACCCTATATTTACACGAAATCTGAACGAAGAACCCTAGATCTGTAAGTATTGTGTTTTTTAGTCTTATTAATTTGGCTTGAAATCTGAACTAATTAAGTATTTTCTAATTAATTTGTTTGAAAGTGATGCTAATTAGTTGCTTTGTTGCAGGTGGTTTAGGGTAAAATGTTGATGGTTGATTAAGTGCGACATCTTCTGGAAAATGTGCAACAAGATTCTCATAACCACTACTTTGTTTTACTTTCTTATGGGCAATTTAGTCTATATTTTTTGCACGGTTAGTTAGTTTGTTTTACTTTATGACAATTCTTGCATTGGTTTAGTAGATGTGTGTCGTTGAATAAAATTTAGATTTGGTAAATATTTCCTTTTATTGTTGTCTTTGCCCATTAACTTTGTTGATGCTGTTATCATTTTAACAATCTGATTCTCTAAAATTTGAACTCATTCAAGGTTACATTTAGTATTTCAATGTTATTAGTCTAATTTTGTGTTTGTAACATAGTCATTAATCTTGAAGGATTGTATACCTCACGTATTTCACTTAAAATCTCAATTCAATGTGAATAGATTTTTTCTAATATTAATGGCTTAACTTGCTTACAGCATTCAGATGTTTGTTAGAAGGAAAATGGAGTGATTTCCATTGTTGGTTGTTCATAGTTTGTATAGTTCTATTGAATTTAATATATTGTGACAATTATTATTTGATTACCATGGACATTTCTCCTTATATGAGAGCAAGTTGTGAAACTTTCGTGATCGAAAATCCCAGACCATACCAATAGAGTCGACTGAAGTATCGCAACACATTATTCTCTGTATTTGAAGTATTGGGCTACATGCAGGTATGTTACAACTACTGTTGAAACAATACAACTTTCAGATTAGAAATGACTATTGTATTATAACTATACTTTATTGATGATATATAATTTATTTCAGAAAGTTGATAGATTGGATTAAGTGACTACACAGACATAACTTGCCGCCTTTGATTGTAACCGTCTTTCTAAGGTAATGTGATACATCATATTGTATTGTATTTGATGTTCTAAGGTACATATAACATGATATTAATATGGATATGTGATTCATGCATAGGAGTTTTGCGTTAGGGATGTGCGCCTACAATATCTACAGAGCTATTGATCATTTGAGACAATGTCATCTATATCTAATGATGGTGTTATAGGTGTTGGAAGCACTTAACCCCTATTTATAATGATTTGTTAGATTTCTTGGTATCATTTTTTGGTTTTGCACTGATGACAAACTTGAAGTTTTGTAGTTAGGTACATGTTCTGGAAACCACAAATTTGGCCTAATTGGGAGAAAAGTAGTTTCATGGCAGTGATGACAATGGGGGAAGAGTTGTTTCATGGCAAGGCGATAACAATGCAGTGATGATTTTTTATATATTTGATTTGAACATTGGTAGAAGAGTTGTTTCATGGCAAGGCGATAATGTATCTATCGAACAACATATGTTGTATTTCGTCCAGATGCAAGACGCAGCCATTGGGAACCTCTTCTCTCGCATGTCCAAAAATATGTGAATCTGGGCCTTCTTTTGATCATTCGTCTAGGAAAATTTGTTTTATATTAATGGTTTTTTGTTTGTAAATTTTTAAGCGCTAAAAAGGTTATTTTTGTGATACGAACTTAAGATTAACATAATGGCCATCAGCAGAGATGCAAGCAACTAGTTCTTAGAGGCCTGCGTGGATATAGTTGTGTTTTGCAGACAAGCAGATGGACATACATATAGTTGTATTTTGGCACCGTCAGAGTTGGAAACGTGATCTGCAGACCTATTATGGAATGTGCCTATTTTAGCATGGTTATTATCCTGGGGATTATTAGAAGCATTAGGACTTAATATGCGTCAGGGTTGGTCCAACAGAGGTATTTGTTTGTTAGTAGTATTTTTAGAATTTAGATTGTTGTGTTTAATTTCCATTTACTGAAATAAGTTGACAACATCATGTCCATTGTATCATATGAATAGGTTCATCAAATGAGTCGACTTCATAGTTTTTCCGGTTCAACATTTGTCTTTTAAAGAATGTGTTTTATGAAAATTATGTGCAAGTGTGTCTCTTGTGATTCAAAGAAGTGTTTCTTTATAATGTATGGTTGGTCAATTATGTTGAATTATCTCTTCGTGGGTGTTTGAGTGCAGTTTGAGGCTAGAAGCAGATTCTAAATGATTCACGGTTGATGATACATGGTTGGTGTTGTTACAGCTGCTATTGAGGCTTCTCCTGTAGTCATGCTACTACAAAGAATGATGTTGAAATATCCCTAAATTTAGGAATGCAGGTAAATCATATTTCTGCAAAACCTTGATCAATTTAGTCTTCATTATCCCATTAATTGAGAATTTTGAGATTCTTAGTACTTATATATATATATATATATATATATATATATATATATATAAAATATTCAAATTTAATTTATGCCTTTGAAATCTATTTACCAGTTATAATGTAAATAGGATTTTGGGCCCATAATAACTATATACAATGTTTTTCTTCCCAATGCCCGATATTAAATAATAATGTATTTCAAAATTAATGATAACCTTGACCATTAGTAGTCAATAGCATTAGTATTCAATAACCAGCAATGGTTATTGAACTACCCAACCAATAATGACAGCCCAAATAAAACTTTTAGAATCTCAATGTAAACAGAAGACGAGAAATTAAATAAATCATTATATAAACCTTTTTTTCCTCTTCTTATTTTCACACATCCGACATCATTGAAGAAGGAAAACCAACATGAGTTGTCTTAATCTTGTAACTTTGGCTTCTGAATCGAGCAGTTTGAATGATATGGATTTCAATTTATTTTAATGAAATTATCGTTGCTTTTATGATTTCCATTTATGTGTTATATAGTTTTAATCTTCTGTGTAAAAAGTTTCATGTTACATCATTCACTGATTCTGGGGAAGAGTTTGTTGAACGTATGCATGTGCTTCCATGTTAACAAGTTCAAAGTATCTCATATAACTAACACCAATAAGTATGAAATATTTAAGTTATAATGTGTTTGAAGAAGGATTTACAAAGTTCTAAAGTTGTTGTCATTAAATTGTTAAAAAAGATCAATTTTGGTTTTGGTGAAGCAAACACCGTTCTTCTCCCTCCTCTCAATTTGGTTTTGTTCATTAAATTGAATGAAGTTTTTTCTGAAATGTATGATATTGTAATGAAGTGATCTATAATGATTGGTTACATTTTAATAAAGGGTTTTGTGAACTAATTAAGTATTGTCTATTTAATTTGTTTGAAAGTGATGCTAATTAGTTGCTTTGTTTCAGGTGGTATAGGGTTAAATGTTGATGGTTGATGCAGTGCTACGTCTTGTGGAAAATGCTCAAGAAGATGAACTCATTCAAGGTGACATTTAGTATTTCAATGATATTACACTAATATTAACACCTCATAGAATCCAATTAAAATCTCAATCAAATGTGAATAGATTTTTTACAATATGAATGGCTTAATTTCCTTACAGCATTTAAGATGTTTGTTCGAAAGAAAATGGAGTGATTTCCATAGATGGTTGTTCGTAGATCCCAGACAATACCAATAGTGTCGACGGGAGTTTTGGAACACAGTAATGTCTGTATTTGATACAGACATAAGTTGCCGCCTTTGATTATAGTCGTCTTTCTAAGGTAATGTGATACAACAAATTGTATTATATTTGATTTTCTAAGGCACATCTAACCTGATATTAATTTAGAAATCTGATTCATGTTAGGAGTTTTCCGTTAGGGATGTGCGCCTACAATATGTACAGAGCTATTGATTATTTGAGACAATGTCATCTATATGTAATGAAGCACTTAACCCCTATTTTTTCCATACGTACTAAATCATATGAGGTAAGCCAAAGTGAATGAAGTTTTTTATGAAATGTCTGATATTTTAATGAAGTGATTATAACAGGGAGAATTGGTGTTGCGAGAGAAATACAATTGTTTGTCCCTTTAGTGAAGCAAGAATCACTTAACAATACAGTGGTGATTTTTTATATATTTGATTCGAATATTGGGGGAAGAGTTGTTTCATGGCAAGGCGATAAAGTATCTATTGAACAACAATTGTTGTATTTCGTCCAGATGCAAGATGCAGCCAATTGGAACATATTCTCTCGAATGTGCGAGGATATGTGAATCTGAGCCTTCTTTTGTTCATTTGTCTTGGAAATTTAGTTTGATATTAATTATTTTTGTTAACTTTTGTTTCATTTTCTGTTTTCAAGAAGATTTTGTGGTACAACTACATGATGTTTGCAAATGTCCTTACGAAATACTGGTTATGTTATACTGCTTCTTCATGTTATGTTTATTTGAGGTCATTTCATAGTTTCAGAACAAATATACATGTCTTAATGGCTAACCGTATTCTTTTTGTCTTAGTAGTGGAACAAATGTGTGGGAAAAAAGTGGACCTGAGAAAAGAGGTATATGATTTTATTTATGTTCCCATTATATTTTTTCTGTTAGATCAATTATAGATACTTTTTTTTTTTAGTTTTTACTTTGCTGAAGAAATTCAACTGATTGAAATAATTTGTTGCAGAATGTTAACAATAGTTTATTCAATTCACCAGTCTTGCAAAAATCAACTACAGGAGTTATCTCCAACCTTAGATAAGTGTGAGCCTTCAAATTGGTGCAGTCAAATGCGAAGCTTCACTTTTCAAAATAGGTTGTTTGTTTGATTTTACTTGGATCTCCATTTGATGGGATTTTGTACATCAAAAGAGTAATGTATCAGAACTGGACAACATCCAGGTACCTGTCCTAACTATTCTTTCTCTCTCATCTCATTAATTTGATAATAATTTATTTATGTTCTAATACCTACCCCCATTAGCTACAATTCATGACAGTAAAGAGTAGTCTAATCATGAACAATAATGATGCATGCTAGGTAGGTTATAAAGCCAAGGAAAAAGTGGTCTAATCTGAAGGGTTTTTAAAAACAGAGTGTCATAAGATATTAAAGAATAAAGGTAATATCATGCAATATAATAGTCATTTCAATAAATATCAAATAATATAATAGTCATTTCAATAAATATCAAATAATATAATAGTCAATTCAATAAATATCAATTAAGACCTCAATCAATTAAATATTAATTAATATCAAATAATTAATATTAAATATTAAATAATATAATAAAAATCTAAAAATATAATCATTAGTTAGACTTACTTTTAGTATTCTATAAAATTTGTTTTTCATAATGAAGTTAAAAGTAATATTGGGCTGAGTTGGAAATAGGGTAGCATTGATTGAACAAAGGCCCACTTTATGTAGTATAAATTGGTATTCATTCATAGTAAAGAAAACCATAACAGGTATGGTTAGGGGCATTTGTTGGAACTGTACATTAAACAAACACTCCATGGAAACAGCGAAACCCATTTCATCTTCAAGCCGGTAAGCTCTTGATTTTCCTGTCAAGTTATAAAAAAATGTTTTTCTTTTATACCTTATCAATGGTTCAAAGTATGACATTTGTTTTTTATTTCAGATCTTCCTCAGATATCTCAGCAACAGAGGAACGAACTGAACAATATGTTGACAAAGTTGTTGAAGTGCGTCAAGAGGTAGAAGCTGCATCCAGAAATGAAAAAAATGGAAAAGCACATGCAACTGTTCTTGATATATGGAGAGTATGCAAGGCTGCTAAAAGGGGTGTGAACAAAGACATTATTTTGAAAAAATCATCCTTTGGTGAAAGTTTTAAAGTTAATGAGTTTGCTGAAAACAAGTTTAACAGGTACCATGTTATTTTTGCGTTAGGGTTAGGTTTTGTAAATGCATGCAGTATTTCATGATACATTTTCGTTTTGGTGATGTTGCATCTATCAATGACATTTTCGTTAGGGTTATGTTTATCAATGACATTTTTGTTTTGTGTTTGGGTTATTTACTTTGTTATTATTAGTTCTGCATGTTGAATGTTATGTTTTGTAATTTGTTTCTGAAAGTTTTGAAGGGAAGGAAACATAGTTGATGAAGAAAATGAGGAATCGAAAAGCGAACAACACAACGGTGAGAAAGACCAGTCTGATGATGACGACTCAAATGAGGAAGACTTGGAGAAAGAATCTGAAGATAAAAAAGAGGTGGTATTTTACTGGGAAAAGGAAATTTCTTTTGGTTATAAGGCTCAGAAAAATGTTCTTGTAAGACCACCTAACTCAACCTATTTTCTAAATCATATGTATGTTACAAAATGATATTTAGTGGTTTTAAATTTAAATTGTACATCATTTTCCAAGGGAGGTCACAATGAATTGTCTATTTTGGGATCAAAAAGAAATAGTAATAGTTGATGAAGATACTGCTAATACTTACTCAGAAAACATTCACTGTGCAAAACGAAACGGAAAAAACTTGAAAAAGGAAAAATTTATAGGGACCGGGTGGTATGAGTATGCTAAAAATAAGAAATTACGAAGAGGTGATAAGCTTGGTTTTTCCATACATACTGTCAGTCCAGAAACCATGTATGTATGTTTGTTAAACCGCTGATGGTCTTGAAAGAACTAATGTATAGCAGTTGATGAATAGGTGGTGCAGCTTTTGTTTTGTTTTTGTATTTGTAGGTGAACCTGGTTTGAATTTGCAGTAATATTTTGGTTTGATTTTATGAAATAGGTGGGGTGTTGTTATGTGTAATGTTGGTTTTTTTTATTAATGTTTTGTTTCGGTACATTTGATGAACAGAAAATTACAAAGACTAAACATTTTATGCATGTACTGATTTGCTTGAAGTACTGAAGAGAGAAAAGTTAAAATACCATTACAGAGTCATCTTAACATGCTGCTTATAATCTCAACACGTTACAAAATAAATTATTTAAATTCTAATTCTTTAAAATAAAATATTATTGTAAGTATTTAATTATAAATATTCTATACAAATTGAATAAATTATTAAATTCTAATTCTTTAAAATTAAATATTATTGTAAGTATTTAATTATAAATATTCTATAAAAATTGAATAAAAAAGAGTGTAAAATTTGTAACATTTTTTTAAGCTAAGGTTTTATAAGGACAATTTGTTCATTTTAAATTTATAAAATTATAAAAGTTAATATTTTTAACAATCGACTATTTTACTTAATTGACGTCTAAAAAATAAAAATTTATCAATAGAAAAATAAAAATTTTATGAAAAAAAAAGATGTTGAACAATTGATATAATATTTTGAAATTTTAAAAAATTAATGCATCGGGAAAATTATAATTTGACAATTTTTAAAATTAGTTTCTTTTAACTTATGTTCGAATAATTCGATAATTAACTTTATTTAATAGATTTGAAAAAATAACATACAATTATTTGTATACATTACAAAAAAAAATACTATTGTTATAAACGGATATAACTTAACTACTGATGCAAATATTGAAAAATAGAAATTTATCAACTTTTTTATAAACGGACATAACTTTAATTTTGATTCAATTTTTTGTACAGAACAAAAAAATATTATTGTTATAAAATGACACAACTTTAATTTTGATTCTAATGTTTTTCTATACGAAAAAATACTATTGTTATAAACGGGCACAACTTTAATTTTGATTCAAATTTTTTTATATATGAAAAAAATACTATTCATTTAAACGGACACAACTTAAATTTATATTCAACATAAAAAAATATTGTTGTTTTAAAAGGGCATAACTTTTATTTTCATTTAAAGTTTTTATATAACATAAAAAACTACTCTTATAAACGGGGACAACTATAATTTTGATTCAAATACTTTTATATACACAAAAATACTATTGTTATAAACGGGGATAACTTTAATTTTGATTCAAATTTTTTTATATACAAAAAAAATGCTACATGTTATAATCCGCCACAACATTTTCTTATACTTATCAATACAAATTTGTAATTTCAATCATACTTGTTTTTATAATTTTACCATTTTTCTTTTCAATTTGATTAACAAATACGCGTCCATCACATAAAATTCTCGAACAGACAGACCCGTGCGAACGCACAGGTTAGTTACTAGTTAAAATGAAAAAAAAATACATTACTTATTAAATTAATTTTATTTTGGATTAAAATGAAAAGATATCATCTAGTTTCTACTGTTTTCGTATCTTAAATAAGGAAATGTATTTTATGTACTTTTGTGTTTGTAATCATTATACAAATTAAATAGCCTAATTAAATTACAAAAGAAAATTTAAACAAAATTAGTTAAGAATTAAATTACTAAACTAAACATGAATAAATAATAAAATACTTAAAGCATAAAGATGATCAAAGAAAGTGGGGTGCATTGAGAGTAGAGAGTTAAATCCAATAATATAGGAGCCCATATAAACTTTACAACCCTAATTCAATTACATACAAAATAAATAATGATAATAAATATATAAAAAAGAAAAATACCTGATGTATGAGGGTGGGAAGCCGCACATTGTTTCTATCAGCTTCAATTCAAATTTTCCAAAACCACTAATACCAACCGTTAAATCATACTAATGCACAACAACAACAATAGAATGGAAACCACAACACAAATCTATATCAACATCATTAATGATAGAAAAAAAAAACAAGGCAGAGAGTTTGATACTGATGGTGAGACCGGCGCAAATCGGAGCGAGTGGAGGACGACCACGAGAGTTGCGTGGTGCTGTGTCCGAGTGCTTCCGGTGGTGGCGATTCGCGGCGAATGGCAGCTACATGGTGGGACAATACGTTGCGGTAATTTTGAAGGTGTGTTTGTGGATTCTCCTATGCTATGTGTATGCTTCTGTGAATCTTCTGCAGAATGTGTGATTTCTTGATATCACTATGATGCTCTCTTTTTTTTGTTTTGAATTTTCTCTCTTGTTTGAGTATGGTGGAATGGTGAAGCTCGAGGTTGATGTTGTTCTTTGCTGCAAATTGCACTCGTGTTTGCTATTGTGGTGTTTGTTTTCTTTTCTCAGCCGTGTCTGTATTTTCTGTGAACGTACATGTTTCTGATACTGTCCCCAATGATATTGTGATGTTGTTCTTTTATAGCCCTAATTCTTGATTCTGAAATGAATTTGAAACATTGCTGTTGATTCTGTCATGATAAAACTTTCCGTTTTGATTCTGACATGTTCGATTTTGTATTGAATGAATTCGAAACTTGCCGTAAACGTTTGATTATGGTTGGAAACATGTTTTCCAAGGCAGTGATGTTGTTTTCATTTTTGTTCCAACATGTTGTGATTCTGAATTTACTCTAAAGGTGTGAGAAAAACACAAGAAATGGGGGTTTGAATTGGGTTTTCCACAATGAAAGCTTTTTATGAAACTCAAACAAAGATCATAAATAAACTAACAATAGAGAAAGACACACGGTATATCCTGGTCCACTTGAAAACTATCAAGTTAATCCAGTCCACCCTCCAAGGTGATTTTGCCTTATACACAAGGACTTAATCCACTATAACCAAACTGATTACAACTGCACTAGCAAACTGCTGGTGACTAACAACAACCTCTAAGACACACTAGTCCTAGACTTCTTAAGAATTCTGACCCAACTGGTCTCTTAAGGAATACAACGCACAAGCCATCAGCAAGTGACTAACAACACTAAAACACATTGTCTTAGTCTTCTTAAGAATTCTGACCCAACTGGCCTCTTAAGGAATACAACGCACAAGCCATCAGCAAGTGACTAACAACACTAAAACACATTGTCTTAGTCTTCGTAAGAATTCTGACCCAACTGGTCTCTTAAGGAATACAACGCACAAACCAACTGCAAGTGACTAACAACACTAAAACACACTGTCTTAGTCTTCTTAAGAATTCTGACCCAACTGGTCTCTTAAGGAAACACAAACAATCTGTTTGTTATAACAGTTTGTTTACAATAATAATGCTTCTACACAAGTAGAGTAAACATACATTTTAAGCTCAATCTAACTTAGAGCGAAACTATACAGTAAAAACATTCTTCTTCTTTGTATTGTGGTGCTTTACTGTTCACTCATATATTCTTCTGTTTCTTGAGTTCTTTCTTCATGTGAATCAGTGTTTTTGATATTTTTCCTTTTCACACTGAGTACTACATTGTTTGTTGCTCACTCATATTCATTCATTCGTATGCACACATGTGCTCGTGCATCTCAGATTCGTTGAATGATCAAGTCTATATATAGCCAGAAAAAGATTCGTTGAAGGGCAGATCAGTAATATGACAAGAGTACTGGCGACTTGAAATAATGTCGTTATGCTAGATTAAAAATCGTACACTGAAATTGTCCTTTGTACCACCAAATCAGGGTAGTGGAAAAGAACGTGCTTTATCTGTACTATGTAATATTTTCCCACGCAAACGTTTCATCTTCTTCTATTCATCAGAGGCTTCTGAGTTGATTTGATTGAAGCATGATCAGAAGAATGAATCATTGGGTCTTCAGAGTCTTGAGTCTTTAGAGTCTTTAGAACTTGTTCAGCAGAACCTTGTCTTCAGAGTCTTCAACACTTCTACTTCAGAACCCTTGGTTATCAGAATACTTAAGTCTTCAGAGTCTTCAAAACTTCGTTCAGCAGAACCTTGTCTTCAGAATCTTCAGCACTTAGTTTTCAGAACCTTTAATCTTCAGAATCCTTAAGTCATCAGAGTCTTCAGAACTTCGTTCAGCAGAACCTTGTCTTCAGAATCTTCAGTACTTAGTCTTCAGAAGTTAACGACCTCAGAAGCTATACAAGCTTCATAAATAGAACATCAGAGTCATATGCTCAGAAATTAGAATCCAAGAGACGTTACAACAGCAGCATAGTGTCTTCTCAGAATCTTTCTGACGCACAGTAGATTAGAACCAATCTTGCTTCTTTACACAGAAGTGATCATAGAGAATGTCAGAGTGATGTAGCACATGGTCTTTATCAGAGTTAGAACCTGTTTGTTAAAATAATCAGAATAACAAACGTTAGAGCACCAAAATTATTCTCACACAAATAATTCATTGTTATCATCAAAACATAGAGACAAGATGCAGAACCAAATCTTGTTCTTACAATCTCCCCCTTTTTGATGATGACAAAACCATGTATTTTGATAGAACAATTTATACAGGGTAATCACCATAGTCTACAAATTCAGAGATTAAGCTCTCAACTATCACTGAATGTGTTAATCTCAAAATTTCATTTATGCTTGTTCAGAGTCTCCCCCTGATCCCAAGACTCACAAAATAAAATTTGAGTTCTTCAGAACATGACAATAGAGAAGGAACACTTCCCTACAACAACTCACCAGAGTCTGACTAGAACACTAGGTCTTCATCTCAGAACCTGGTTACTATCAGAACTTTGATGAAAAAAACAAAAAAACTTGATTTTGAGACTGATTGGATGATGTCGCGCATCTCGTATCAGAACTTCTTATCAGATCTTGATGGAGAATCACAACTTCTTAAGTATCATAGTTTGATTGGAAGTGACTTCTCTTTTGTCCATCTTTTCTTAGATTCACCAATCTTATCAAATTCAGAGTCTGACTGATTTTATCAGAATATCATCTGTTGCAGAGCGTGTCTTCTGATTCAGAGAATTGACTTGACTTGTTTTCAAGGAGATTTTTGCTTCTGACGCTTTGAGTCTGAATTTCATACTTTCAGAAAGTTTACAACTTCTGAACACTATGATATCAAACAAGATTTCTTGACTTTCAGAAAGTTCACAACTTCTGAACAGTATTGTAACATCGGTTTGAATAACCATATATATTCTCAAAGTGTACAACTTCTTAACCATGAATTATCAGAGTTGAAATTATCCAAAAGATTTTCAATCTTTAGAGAGTAGGATCTTTATATTCAACCTGTCTAGAATGCTAAGTGAACTTTTTCAGAGTTCCTTAATTGAAACATCAAACAAACAGTTAGTTGCAAAAAGCATTATATAAGCATTATGTAATGTTTGAGTTCGAGATTCTGAGAATAAGTACTATCAAAATCATTTTACTTTCTCCCCCTTTTTGTCATAATAAAAAAGATAATGCAATAAACAGTGCAATAGAATGATAAATATGTGAGAAAGAAATTTCTAAGATAGGCCATAGCACTCATAAACAAAGACAGTTTCATTAATAATGGATCGAAATACATTGGCATGACTCGAATACAGAGCATCCTAAAGACGAGACAGAAAACACAAGATACGACATGCTACAGATTAACCATCAAAGACTTCACAATGTTTCTTCAACAGACCATTTTCTAGATCTTCTGACTGGACAAGTTCAACAATTCCTTCTTTAAAGAAGATTTCAGATAGAACTCTTCCAAAAGGTATGTAGGGCTTGGTGAAATCGCCATTTCTGGAATCAGTAATGGATTTTTGTAGAAAATTGAAGATAGTATGAGATAGATTAATTCGCATCTAAGCCATCAGGAGAAAAATGAAGACCCGATTATCATGAAATAGGATATTTTTGTTTTCTTCCCAAGGACGAAAATTAGTCAGCAAAAGCTTAAATCAAGCTTTGGGAATGGGAAGAAGATTTTCAGGATTGAGAGGTTCATATTTGGACGATGTGTTGTGAAGGGAGGCTAGTTCCTCAGAAATAAGATACCTAGACTTAACATGTTCAATAGTAAAGCCAATGTTCTCACAGCCAATCGCTAGAGCAATGGTAAAGGGAGTGATGTTTATGGGGACACCAAAAACACGAGAAGAAATTGAGCGACTATTATCATTGATGTAGGCATGTTTCCAAAAATCTTTTACAAGATTTAAGTAGACTGGTTTATCCAAAATGATAAAGTATTTTGCCCACTCTTGATAGTGCATGATTGAGATGATACTGCTAGCAATTTCTCTATTTCCAAGATGAAGAAGATTGATTTGTTCTTCTGATATGACCTCAAGAAGGTTCTCATCTCCTTGGAAGGTGATTAGAGACATGATGAGAGGATTTAGACAAATCTTGAGAGGAGGAATGGAATATATATATATATATATAGGAAACGTGACTGACTGAGAGAATGACATAGGTAAAGATGCATATCATGCATAAGTTATGCCAAGGACACAGTGGCAGAGTAAGAGACAAAGAATATCAAGGAATAGGAAAGGAGTGTAGCAGTCTCTTAAAACTGAATATCCAAAAAGTCACAAATAAGGATACGTTATTAAGTTTTGACAGGAGTTAATAACTAAGAATAAATATATACTTATAAGTGATAATTAAAGATTGAAATATAGTAAAGACAGAAGAGAGTATAACTTATTTTCAAGAAAACTTAACTCACATACGTCTTATCATTTATGAATGCACGGTCATAGGGAATACGTAAAGATTTTAGCCTATTCTCAAGAAGTTTACAAAACTCAATGTGTCAACCAATTGTTACCATTACCATTCACATATTATCAAAATTTTAACTAAATTATTTAGATTTGAAAAAGTTTAGATAAGTTAAAGTTAGTCACTTTCTTCCTTTTTATAGTAATCATTATGGAACGCAGTAAGACAAGATAAATGAAAAGAAGGAAAGTACTTCATTGACGAAAACAACACAACGCCGGAGCGCATTACAGAAATAGAACCATAAAACAGGAAAACAAACAATAACACGGACAAGGGATAAGAAAAACAATGATAAACGGAAGAAAGACCAAGCGACCATCAACCAAAAGATCAGACCGTGATGAATCGTATGCCAACTAGCTATCTCATTCCTTGATGATGGTTTCAGAATAGTTCATGGGAGAACGCCATTCAGTATCGAGTTTCTCATTCATTCCAATTTATCTTAAGTGAGCAACAACTCCTTGAAGACCAAGAATGTGAGAAATAACTCTACTGTAAGGAATCTGATAACTCCGCTCTTGATGAAAGAATTTCTTCTTTCAAGAAGTTGAATATGGATTGAGGCAGATTAATCTTAATCTTGGAGATTAAGAAAAAAATGAAAAGCTTATCCATAGCAGATACTCGACCTGTCCCCTTTTCCCTAGGTCTAAGATTTGTTCCCATGATTTGGTACCATATTTCAGCCTCAGGAATGAGAGAAGAGGGACTGTCAGCATGTTTTTCTTGAAGATAGATGATGTGAATATGTTTAGCAAACCAGATATTTCCTCTGTAGTATTCAATACATTCACCATCTTCTTTGCATTCAATAGCTTGAGAGATGATTGAAGAGTTGACCATGATGGGAAATCCATATACAGTAGACAGAATGCAACAAGTATCAGATTCATATGCAAGGATGCGAGCATTGGCCAAGAATTCTTTTACAAGAGCTGGATAGATAGGTCCTTTGAGAATTCCAAGATATTTGTCCCAGTCTTGGTAGATGATGTCTGAGAAAATGTTGGTATGGCTATTTTCAACAAGATCATTTAGATCAATAGAGTATTCTTTCAAGAGATCCAAATCAGAGATTTCTCCTCTTATGGTTTTAGAAGACATCTTAAAAGTAAGAAGGATAGGATCAAGAAGCAAGTTTAGAAACGGATGACTGGTTATGTGGTATATAAAGAGAACAAGGAGTGATAGCCATAAATAGCAATAAATATTGGATGAATTGAGACGAGAAATTCATCATTTCCAATACAAGGGATACAAACAAGAATAAGGAATAATGAAGGAGTGTATCAGTTTCCAAAAGATTATGGACTAGTATACGTTATTAATATTATGACATCAGTCAATAAATACAAATAAAAGTATACTCGAAGATGAAAGGGCATAGTCTGACAGAGAATAAAGAAGGGAAGACAAGTGTTAATTCCAAGAAGTCTTTGTCTTACATACACCTTTATGAATGCCTAAAGAGGAAATAAGATGTAAAGATTTGAACAATTTTCAAGTAAGTTTTCAAATCCATTGTGTTAAACATGATATAGGTAATAATTACTTGAAGCCTAGTCTCACGAAATTACAACGCTCTAGGTGTCTTTCAACAGTAGATATGATTAGATTTTAGACACGTTTTGATATCCTTAGAGTCTGGAAAACTAAAAGGTTTCCATCTGATTAGAGACACTTCTGTCAAAGCATCTTCTGATAACTGAGGTTAAAATCAAATGCTTCTAAGTTTAAATGAAAATCTGATATCTTCAGACTCTGACCAAACACATCTGATTCTGATTAAATCTTACTCTGGACAATAGTCCATTTTCAGATGCTTTAGAATACAAACAATCTGGTCTCTTAAGGAAACACAAACAATCTGTTTGTTACAACGATTTGTTTATAATAATAATGCTTCTACACAAGCAGAGTAAACATACATTTTAAGCTCAATCTAACTTAGAGCGAAACCATACAGTAAAAACATTCTTCTTCTTTGTATTGTGGTGCTTTACTGTTCACTCATATATTCTTCCATTTCTTGAGTTCTTTCTTCATGTGAATCAGTGTTTTTGATATTTTTCCTTTTTACACTGAGTACTACATCGTTTATTGCTCACTCACATTCATTCATTCGTAAGCACACATGTGCTCGTGCATCTCAGATTCGTTGAATGATCAAGTCTATATATAGCCAGAAAAAGATTCGTTGAAGGGCAGATCAGTAATATGACAAGAGTACTGGCGACTTGAAATAATGTTGTTATGCTGGGTTGGAAATCGTACACTGAAATTGTCCTTTGTACCACCAAATCAGGGTAGTGGAAAAGAACGTGCTTTATCTGTACTATGTATTATTTTCCCACGCAAACGTTTCATCTTCTTCTATTCATCAGAGGCTTCTGAGTTGATTTGATTGAAGCATGGTCAGAAAAATGAATCATTGGGTCTTCAGAGTCTTGAGTCTTTAGAGTCTTCAGAACTTGTTCAACAGAACCTTGTCTTCAGAGTCTTCAGCACTTCTACTTCAGAACCCTTGGTTATCAGAATACTTAAGTCTTCAGAGTCTTCAGAACTTCGTTCAGCAGAACCTTGTCTTCAGAATCTTCAGCACTTAGTTTTCAGAACCTTTAGTCTTCAGAATCCTTAAGTCATCAGAATCTTCAAAACTTCGTTTAGCAGAACCTTGTCTTCAGAATCTTCAACACTTAGTCTTCAGAAGTTAACGACCTCAGAAGCTATACAAGCTTCATAAATAGAACATCAGAGTCACGCTCAGAAATTAGAATCCAAGAGACGTTACAACAGCAACATAGTGTCTTCTCAGAATTTTTCTAACGCACATTAGATTAGAACCAATCTTGCTTCTTCACACAGAAGTGACCATAGAGAATGTCAGAGTGACGTAGCACATGGTCTTTATCAGAGTTAGAACCTGTTTGTTAAAACAATTAGAATAACAAATGTTAGAGCACCAAAATTATTCTTACATAAATACTTCGTTGTTATCATCAAAACATAGAGACAAGATGCAGAACCAAATCTTGTTCTTACATACTCTTCCAATCTTGCCGACCTTGTTTCCGTTTTCGAAAAGAGTACCTTAACCTTATTTGTTCTTTTGGAAATTGCAGATATTGTGACTATACTTATTTTGGAGGGTTGCCTGCAACTAGGAAAACTCGGTTGTTGTCTCGAGTCGGCTTATTTGAATGACTCAGTTTTGCCTTGCGTTATTCAGTACAACATGTATGACCAGCATTACTTTCACACGACAACATACTTACGCATCCTTTGGCAGAAGCATTACAGACCCTATCCTTTTATCAATAGCTTGGACATCACCTTCTATGCAATCCAAATTTGTGGCTTGTACATGCTGAAGTCGTGGCTTTTTGTCAATGGTTGAGAATTAAAAACACGTTCATGGAAAGGCTTTGTCTTTCTATGGTCATTTGGTGTTTCAAATATTTGTAACAACATCTTTTTTAACATTTTCCATGGTGAACCCTTTTTTCAAAATTTGATAAAAATGTCACAAGTGGGCAGGAACCTTTTAGGTGATTCCTATTATTTTTAATTCCTCTATTGTGTGCACGACACTAACCAAAGTTATTTTGCCTTCATGAATTTGAACTTAGTATTGGTGAATTTTCATAGTGAAGTATGAATCACTTCTTTCATCTTTGAAAATTGGAAAATATTGCGACTTGAATCATTGCTTGACCAGAACTTGAACTTTGTAAAACACAATGACTCAATCTGGATTTTTGTGACGAACATGACTCTTGAATTTCACTTTGAGAACTTACTAAAACTTGATTCAATATTTTTATCCAAACTTTTCTCTTAAGATCAAAAGAAAACATGAACTATGATCCAACTTCATGAACATATCTTGCTCGATCTTTGCTACCCGTGCAACCAAAGATTTAGATGGTGATGAACTCGGTACACGTACCATGCTCTTAGAAACCTTTTGAAAATAAGGATACAACTTGTAATACAACTTATCACAAAATTCCAACCAGTTCTCAAATAAACATACTTAAAAATAATGGACAGAAAACCCTAATCCTCCTTGGGGAAACCTCTGAAGAAACTTGAGGAAAAATGACATTGTATTGGCTAAGGGATCATAAGAATGAGGGCATATCCTTCCTTCATCTCCACAGGAATTCGACACAGCTTTGCAAGGGACTATAACCTCAGTGAGCACACCCAAGGCTTCCATGGACTCTGAACCTTTTGCAGCAATCCAAATTTCACAAACCAAACAAACAAATCGTGATAAATCGGTTAGCTATGCATGGATGATTGACCTAAGATAATGTGCAAAAGATCAAGGAATCTAAGGGTAAAATTTGGGGTATGGCAATTAGTATTTAGAATATGTTATTTTTATATAGGGAAGTATCCGCTTTCTGTATCTAACACGTACAACATAGCGAATCTGCTCATTAATGAAGACGTACCGGATATAGTTGATTTTCGAAAAAGGTAATACATTCAATGAAAGCATAATAAATGAATTTTTTTTTTCTGTTTTATTGTATTGTTTGGTTTGTAATTCAACCAAAGGACAAGAAAATGAGGATGTTATTGTTTGGTTTCTAAGGCTACCGAAGGACAGCAACCTTGGAAGTTCAAGTCAACTCATGTGCACACAATCTAATGTGTGGTCACAAAACTCAGCTGGTTCTCAAATCAATTCATATGACAAGTTCATGATGATTGCTACCCTCTCTATCTACGAGATCTAATTAACCTTCCCGATGTAAGTATTTTAACGGTTGTGCTTAAATTATAAAGTTCTTACAAATATGTTATTATTGACTTCTGTTTATTCATTCATATGACATGAACTAGATGTCATGGTGTGTAACCGTAGAAACTGTAACGCCCCAGTTTTTGTTAGTTTTATTTAATCGAGTCGATTTAATTATTTTTGGTCTTTATATTATTTTATTCTTGGTTATTATGTTTTATCACGTTTTGGGAACGTTTGCAAGAAAATTGAGCGTAGGGGTATTTTGGTCTTGTTGGCTTGGGTAAATATTGTTTTTCCTTTAAAATAGAAACATAGAAAGAAAAGAGAGAAAATAGAAAGAAAAAGAAGAGAAGAGAAAAGGAGAGTGAGAAGAAGAAAAAGAGGAAAAACTTGGAGTTTAAGTAATCGATTCAACCGACACTTCGAAGCGCGATTAATCGGGTAAGGCTGCTAAACTTGGTTATACTATGTTTGTGTATGATTATGTATGTGTGTGTTGGAATGTCTGTTGTGTTTCATAGCTTTTCAATTCTAGGTTGGAACGATGGAAATCGAGGTTTTAGCGGTTGAAAATCGGTATAAATGCGGTAGACTACTTGTGGTTATGATTGTAATATGTTCTGGTTATTATGATATGGTTTGGTTGGATTTTGATGAGAAAATGGTGAGTTAGGATGAGTAACAGCGCTTCTGCGAATCCCAGAATTCGCAGGCTCGCAGTGCGAACAAGCAGCGAAGAGGAAAGCGAAGGCTCGCTAGGGCTTCGCAGTGCGAATGGGTGGGCGAATGTTCGCCAGTAGTTCACAAAGCAAACTTTATGCTATTTTTTCTCTGCCACGGTTCGCTGGAGCTTCGCACGGCGAATGAGGAAAGTGAATGCTCGCTAGGAGATTCGCATAGCGAACATGACTGATTGTTCCATTTTGTTTTCTTCATAACTTTTGACCCGTAAGTCGGATTGAGGCGCGGTTGGGTGCATTAGAAAGCTAATGAGATGTTCTTTTTTATTAGAAGGGTCTTGAGATTGTTGGCTGATTTAATTATGTCGAGAATTTGGAAATGTGTCGTTTTGTTGACTTTTACCGTTTTAATGGTGTGTATTTGATGTGTTATCATGCAATGTGCTTTTGATATATACCGTATGACTTGTGTGCTATTGTATGAGATAAGTGCATGTGATGAAATGTTGTGATGATGGTTTGTGGCCTAAGGGTAATAAAATGCATTGTGTTGTGTTTGATTGTATACACATGATTATGGATGTGTATATGTGTGCATTTGAATGTCATGAGTCATTGTATGTCAAGCATCATGTTATGCATTCTTGTGATGTTCTGTGCCCTAGTGGGTATGAGCGACGAAATGATTCCCGAGGGGATCCGCTATAACATCGTGTGCCTTATACAAAGAGGACCTAAAGCGATGATTATAGACGATCGTGTGCCTTATACAAAGAGGACCTAAAGCGATCGGATCGTGTGCCTTATACAAAGAGGACCTAAAGCGATCCATAAATGTCGTGTGCCTTATACAAAGAGGTGTGAGCGACGGGGAACATCGTTTGCCTGACGGGGAGTTACACTAAGTAACAAACGATGATTCCAATAGTTCCTGAGTGAACTGGTGATGAGGAATGATGGATGGAACGGTACCGCATTGCATTTGCATAGAGTCGTTGTGTCGGTCTCTTTGCATTTGCATAAATCATGAATGGACTGATTTGGTGTGGAATTGCGAATGGAATTGATGAGTTGATATGTATTTATGTTGGTGATAAATGCATTGAGCATGATTGATATGCCCTGGTGATGGATATATGAGATATGCATTGTGTTGTTTTGTATTTGAATTATGGTGTAAATTGTGGTGAGAATGTGTTATATGTGTATTTTTGTGTTATTATATAATTGTATGCAATTATATTATAATTGTGTTTCTCACCCTTCTGCTGTTTTAAATGCTCTATGAGGCATTGCAGATTAGATGCTGGAGGTCTTTTTGTGAAGCTTAGGTCTTCATTCTTTTGTCGGTCGGCTCTGATATGTAGCACCGGGTAGTCGGGGAGATCGTTTGTGGTTTATGTGTATATGTATATATATCTTTTGGATTGTACATGTATGACTCTGTAGATGACAGACAAACTTTTTATGTGATATATATATGAGGTTTCAGTTGCAGAGTTTCCGCTTTTATTCTGTATCTGATTTGTGGGTGTTAGGAACTGAGTTCCTCTGTTATTTGCTACCTGATTGTTGCATATCTTTATGAGTAGGTGTTGTTGTGTTTTGTCTCAATTGATGTGACGCCTCCGTCTATGCCATGAATGTTTTTATTATACTATGATTATTTGTTATCTCTTTATCTAATTGGGGGTAAAGATTAAGGGTGTTACATTAAGTGGTATCAGAGCCAGTTTTGTCAGTCTGTGTCAGTTCGTGCCAGTCCATGTCGGTCTTTGTGTTTGGGTGAGCTGTTTGTTTAACCATAGTTGCTGTTATTGGAAATGAACTGAATATGGCTGGTAGGAATGATGTTGCTTTGGCTGCTGCTATGCAAGCTATGGCTCGGGCTGTGCAGGGTGCACCTAATGCTGGTGGGAATGATGAGTTCAGAAAGAACAAACCGCCTGTCTTCAAAGGGAAACATGATCCTGATGGTGCTCAGATTTGGCTTAAGGAGATTGAAAGAATCTTTCGAGCGATGGACTGTGCTGAGGAACATAAGGTGAGACTGGGTACTCACATGTTGCAGGAGGAGGCTGATGATTGGTGGGTTAGTGCGCGTCATGTTTGGGAAGTTACAGGTGAAGAGGTCACTTGGACTTTGTTTAGCAGGGAGTTTTTGAGGAAGTATTTTCCTGAAGATGTTAGAGGAAAGAAGGAAATAGAGTTCTTGGAGTTGAAACAGGGTTACATGTCTGTTGTGGATTACACTGCTAAGTTTGTAGAGCTTGTTCAGTTTTATCCACATTATGCTGAAGCAACTACGGAGTTTTCCAAATGTGTGAAGTTTGAGAATGGGTTGCGTCTTGAGATCAAGCAAGCAATTGGTTATCAAAGGATTAAGAGGTTTTCAGATTTGGTGGATTGTTGTAGAATTTATGAGGAGGATAGCAAAGCTCGTTCTACTCACTATAAGAGTGTGAACGAAAGGAAAGGGAAGCAACCGTTTCGTGGTGGTCCTTATGTGTCACCAGCTGACAAGGCTAAGCAAATGAGTGGTTTTGATAAAAGGCCAAGTGGGAGAGGTATGTCTAATCCTCTGAGATGTTTTAGGTGTGGTGACTTAGGACATCGTCAGTTTGAATGTAGAAAGGATATGAGGAAGTGTTCTAATTGTGGAGGTTTAGGACATGTCGCAGCGGATTGTAAGAAGAATGTGGTGAAGTGTTTTAACTGTGGTGAACCTGGTCATGTTAGTACGAGGTGTCCGAAACCAAAGCAAGCTCCAGTTGGAGGGAAAGTATTTGCATTGGCAGGGACTCAGACTACTAGTGCAGACCGTCTGATCAGAGGTACTTGTTTTATTAATAGTATGCCTTTAGTTGCTATTATTGATCCTGGAGCGACTCATTCGTTTATTTCTTCTGAGTGCGCGAAGCGTTTGAATCTTTTGTTGTCTTCGATGGGTGGAGAGATGGTTATTGATACTCCAGCAATGGGGTCAGTAACTACTTCTTTGGTTTGTTTAAGTTGTCCTTTGACCATTTATGGTAAAGATTTTGAGATGGATTTGGTGTATTTGCCGTTGGAGGGTTTAGATGTGGTTCTGGGAATGATTTGGTTGCAGTTCAATCAGGTTCATATTGATTGTTATCATAAGTTGGTAAGATTTCCTTCTCTTGAGGAAGACGAGGAATCGAGTTTCTTATCTACCAAAGAGTTGAAGAAACTTTTGGCGGATGAAGCTCAGTTGTTCAGATTGTTTGCATCGTTGACCGTGGATAGTCAAGTTGCACTTGATGTGTTTCCAGTTGTGTGTGATTTTCCAGAGGTGTTTCCAGAGGATATTTCAGATGTGCCGCCAGAGAGAGAGGTGGAGTTTTCTATAGATCTAGTTCCTGGTACTAGACATGTGTCTATGGCACCATATCGTATGTCGGCATCTGAGTTGGTTGAGTTAAAGAAGCAGTTGAATGAATTGTTAGAGAAGAGGTTTGTGAGACCGAGTGTATCGCCTTGGGGTGCTCCAGTTTTTTTGGTGAAAAAGAAAGATGGAAGTATGCGATTGTGTATTGATTATCGCCAGTTGAATAAGGTGATGATTAAGAATAAGTATCCTCTTCCGAGAATTGATGATTTAATGGACCAGTTGGTAGGTGCGTGTGTGTTTAGTAAGATTGATTTGAGGTCAGGGTATCATCAGATTAGAGTGAAAGAGGAAGATATTTAGAAGACAACTTTTAGGACACGATACAGTCATTACAAATATTCCGTGATGCCGTTCGGGGTTTCTAATGCGCCAGGTGTGTTTATGGAGTATATGAATCGTATTTTCCATGAGCACTTGGATCGATTTGTTATTGTGTTTATTGATGACATCTTGATTTATTCGAAGTCTCGGGAGGAACATGCGGAACATTTGTGTATTGTGTTGCAAATTTTGAAGGAGAAGAGACTTTATGCCAAGTTGTCCAAGTGTGAGTTCTGGTTGTCAGAAGTGAGTTTTCTTGGGCATGTGATTTCAGGTAATGGTATTGCTATGGATCCATCTAAAGTAGATGTAGTTCTACAATGGGAGGCTCCTAGATCTGTTACTGAAATTAGAAGCTTTTTGGGTTTAGCTGGATATTATCAAAGGTTCATTGAAGGTTTTTCCAAGTTAGCACTTCCTTTGACCCAATTGACTTGTAAAGGTAAAGCGTTTATTTGGGACATTCAGTGTGAGGAAAGTTTTAGTGAGCTGAAGAGAAGATTGACTACAGCTCCGATTTTGGTCTTACCGAATCCTAGTGAACCGTTTGTGGTGTATTGCGATGCGTCTTTGATTGGTTTAGGTGGAGTGTTGATGCAAGAAGGTAAGGTTGTGGCTTATGCTTCGAGGCAATTGAGGATTCATGAGAAGAATTACCCTACTCATGATTTGGAATTAGCGGCTGTGGTTTTTGTGTTGAAAAGTTGGAGGCATTATCTCTATGGTGCAAGATTCGAAGTCTTTAGTGATCATAAAAGTTTGAAATACTTGTTTGATCAGAAAGAGTTGAATATGAGGCAATGGAGATGGTTGGAATTTTTGAAGGACTACGATTTTAGCTTGAATTACCATCCTGGTAAAGCTAATGTGGTAACCGATGCGTTAAGCCAGAAATCTTTGCATATGTCCGCTTTAATGGTTAAAGAGTGGGAACTTTTGGAAGCATTTAGAGATTTGAGTTTGGTGTGTGAATTGACATCTGGCAGCGTGCGGCTTGGTATGTTAAAGGTCATTAATGATTTTCTATTAACCGTTAGCGAGAAACAGAAGTTGGATGTGAAATTTGTTGATTTATTGATGGTTGGAGATCAAAGTGTGAATGGTGACTTTAAAGTGGACGGTAAGGGTGTTTTGAGATTCCGTGGTAGGATTTGTATTCCTGATGATTCGGGCTTGAAAAAGATGATTTTGGAGGAAGGACACCGGAGTAATTTGAGTATACATCCGGGAGCTAATAAGATGTATCAAGATTTGAAGAAGATCTTTTGGTGGTCCGGATTGAAGAGGGATGTGGCTCAATTTGTTTATGCGTGTTTGACGTGTCAAAAGTCGAAGGTAGAACATCAGAAGCCTAGTGGATTATTGCAACCGTTGGATATTCCTGAGTGGAAATGGGACATCATTTCTATGGATTTTGTGACAGGGTTGCCGAATACACAGAGGGGACATGATGCCATTTGGGTAGTTGTGGATAAGCTGACTAAATCGGCGCATTTCATTCCGATTGACATCAGTTTTTCTTTGGAGAGGTTGGCTGAGATTTATATCAGTGTGATTGTGAAATTACTTGGTGTTCCGTTGTGTATTGTTTCAGATCGAGATCCGAGGTTTACTTCCAGATTTTGGGAAAGTTTGCAAAAGGCGTTAGGTTCCAAGTTGAGATTGAGTTATACTTATCATCCGCAGATGGATGGTCAGACCGAGAGAACTATTCAGTCGTTGGAAGATTTGCTGAGAGCTTGTGTTCTTGAGCAAGGTGGTGTTTGGGATAGTTATCTTGCGTTGGTGGAATTCACGTATAACAACAGTTTCCATTCGAGTATTGGAATGGCACCTTTTGAAGCGTTGTATGAAAGGAGATGTCGAACACCTTTGTGTTGGCATGAATCTGGTGAGAGTTCGGTGGTTGGACCGGAGTTTGTGCAATAGACTACGGACAAGGTGAAACTTATTCGTGAGAAAATGAAGGATTCTCAGAGTAGGCAGAAGAGTTATCATGATCGAAGGAGGAAAGATCTTAAGTTTCAAGAGGGCGATCATGTATTTTTGAGAGTTACACCGGTGACGGGTGTTGGTCGTGCATTGAAGTCGAAGAAGCTAACTTCTCGGTTTATTGGTCCTTATCAGATATCCGTGAGAGTGGGTGCTGTGGCTTATCGGGTGGCGTTGCCGCCGAATCTTTTGAATTTGCATGATGTGTTCCATGTTTCACAGCTTCGGAAGTATGTTCCGGATCCGTCGCATGTGATTCTGAAGGATGAGGTTGAGGTAAGGGAGAACCTTACGGTTGAGGCATTACCAGTGAGAATTTTGGATCGGGAGTTGAAGCGGTTAAGAGGCAAGGATATTGCGCCTGTGAAAGTAGCGTGGGGAGGTGCTGCTGTGGGCAATTTGACTTGGGAGTTGGAGAATCGGATGCAGGAGTCGTATCCGGAGTTGTTCGTCTCAGGTAATATTTTCGAGGACGAAAATCTCTAAGTGGGGGAGAGTTGTAGCGCCCCAGTTTTTGTTAGTTTTATTTAATCGAGGCGATTTAATTATTTTTGGTCTTTATATTATTTTATTCTTGGTTATTATATTTTATCGTGTTTTGGGAACGTTTGCGAGAAAATTGAGCGTAGGGGTATTTTGGTCTTTTTGGCTTGGGTAAATATTGTTTTTCCTTTAAAATAGAAACATAGAAAGAAAAGAGAGAAAATAGAAAGAAAAAGAAGAGAAGAGAAAAGGAGAGTGAGAAGAAGAAAAAGAGGAAAAACTTGGAGCTTAAGTAATCGATTCAACCGACACTTCGAAGCGCGATTAATCGGGTAAGGGTGTGAAACTCGGTTATACTATGTTTGTGTATGATTATGTATGTGTGTGTTGGAATGTTTGTTGTGTTTCATAGCTTTTCAATTCTAGGTCGGAACGATGGAAATCGAGGTTTTAGCGGTTGAAAATCGGTATAAATGCGGTAGACTATTTGTGGTTATGATTGTAATATGTTCTGGTTATTATGATATGGTTTGGTTGGGTTTTGATGAGAAAATGGTGAGTTAGGATGAGTAACAGCGCTGCTGCGAATCCTAGAATTCGCAGGCTCGCAGTGCGAACAAGCAGCGAAGAGGAAAGCGAAGGCTCGCCAGGGCTTCACAGTGCGAATGGGTGGGCGAATGTTCGCCAGCAGTTTGCAAAGCGAACTTTATGCTGTTTTTTCTTTGCCACGGTTCACTGGAGCTTCGCACGGCGAATGAGGAAAGCGAATGCTCGCTAGGAGATTCACATAGCGAACATGACTGATTGTTCCATTTTGTTTTCTTCATAACTTTTGACCCGTAAGTCGGATTGAGGCGCGGTTGGGTGCGTTAGAAAGCTAATGAGATGTTCTTTCTTATTAGAAGGGTTTTGAGATTGTTGGCCGATTTAATTATGTCAGGAATTTGGAAATGTGTCATTTTTTGACTTTTACCGTTTTAATGGTGTGTATTTGATGTGTTATCATGCAATGTGCTTTTGATATATACCGTATGACTTGTGTGCTGTTGTATGAGATAAGTGCATGTGATGAAATGTTGTGATGATGGTTTGTGGCCTAAGGTCAAGAAAATGCATTGTGTTGTGTTTGATTGTATATGCATGATTATGGATGTGTATATGTGTGCATTTGAATGTCATGAGTCATTGTATGCCAAGCATCATGTTATGGATTCTTGTGATGTCGTGTGCCCTAGTGGGTGTGAGCGATGAAATGATTCCCGATGGGATCCGCTATAACATCATGTGCCTTATACAAAGAGGACCTAAAGCGATGATTATAGACGATCATGTGCCTTATACAAAGAGGACCTAAAGCGATCGGATCGTGTGCCTTATACAAAGAGGACCTAAAGCGATCCATAAACGTCGTGTGCCTTATACAAAGAGGTGTGAGTGATGGGGAACATCCTTTGCCCGACGGGGAGTTACACTAAGTAACAAGTGATGATTCCAATAGTTCTTGAGTGAACTGGTGATGAGGAATGATGGATGGAACGGTACCCCATTGCATTTGCATAGAGTCGTTGTGTCGGTCTCTTTGCATTTGCATAAATCATGAATGGACTGATTTGGTGTGGAATTGCGAATGGAATTGATGAGTTGATATGTATTTATATTGGTGATAAATGCATTGAGCATGATTGATATACCCTGGTGATGGATATATGAGATATGCATTGTGTTGTTTTGTATTTGAATTATGGTGTAAATTGTGGTGAGAATGTGTTATATGTGTATTTTTGTGTTATTATATAATTGTATGCAATTATATTATGATTGTGTTTCTCACCCTTCTGCTATTTTAAATGCTCTATGAGGCATTGCAGATTAGATGCTGGAGGTCTTTTTGTGAATCTTAGGTCTTCATTCTTTTGTCGGTCGGCTCTGATATGTAGCACCGGGTAGTCGGGGAGATCGTTTGTGGTTTATGTGTATGTGTATATATATCTTTTGGATTATACATGTATGACTCTGTATATGATAGACAAACTTTTTATGTGATATATATGAGGTTTCAGTTGCAGATTTTCCGCTTTTATTCTGTATCTGATTTGTGGGTGTTAGGAACTGAGTTCCTCTGTTATTTGCTACCTGATTGTTACATATCTTTATGAGCAGGTGTTGTTGTGTTTTATCTCAATTGATGTGACGCCTCCATCTATGCCATGAATGTTTTTATTATACTCTGATTATTTGTTATCTCTTTATCTAATTGGGGGTATAGATTGGGGGTGTTACAGAAACCACAAAGAAATTGAAAGCAACTGCAAACGGTTGGTACTATCAGGCATGCTGCAAGTGTCTAAAAGTAGCTAAAGGAGGAGCTCCCCCTTATATATGTGCTTATGGCCATTCAAGGGAGACAGAGATTTATAGGTATAACATTAGCATGATGTAATTCAATTACATTTATTATTTCAAACAACTTTTAAATGCTAAGTTGTAACGTTATAGGTATAAAATTGAAATTGAAGTTGTTGATAATGAAAGTTCAGCAATTTTTGTTTTTTGGGATCGTGAATGTAACGAATTGTTGGACATATTTGCTTCTCAACTCTGCCAAAATATGATTCAGGTTTTCTTATATGGTTTTGATATTTTCAATTTCAAAGTCATTACTTATGGTGTCTATGTTTACATTTAATTAATTTCAAATAGGCTGGTATTGAAGATCCATTTGATTTTCCATTGGACCTTGATAAGTTAATTGGTCATGAATTTTCATTCAAAGTTAAATGGCAAGCTAGATGGAAAAATGCAAGTGTTATGGCAGTCAAAAGTGACAAAGAGACAAAAGAAAAAGTACTTGCTCAATGGGAAGTTTCTAAGGTATTTCACAAAAGTATCTAATTATGTATATGTTTTTTTAATTCAACTGAACTTGTCTAATTTATTTTTCACCAGCCTTCGGTGATTGAAGTTATTGATCAACAAGTTTATCAGGTATTTTATAATCTTCATCATAATTCTTATGTTTGTTTCGTTGACTAAAATCCATCCCTTATTATGTTTTACTCATAACATTTCTATGTTTTTAGATTGGGGAAAGTGTTGATGAGGCAATATTGACTGATGAATGGAATATAATAAATGTATGACCAACTTCATAATCCTAATATGCACCTCTTTAGTTAATTGTATATTTACATACACATTAATGAATTGAATGTTTCTAATGTTGTAGGATTCGGAAATCACCTCAAAATTGAATGCACAACTTTCACCTTCTGTTCCATCTCCAATCATGATTCAGTTTATTTTTTCCTTTTTCTATAACATGTAGAGTTTATTATATTAGTTTATGGATATATAATGTGGTTAATTTTTGGTTGTGTTGAATTATGTTCAAAACTCCAAGACCCCTCAAAAAGGTATGCCAACAACTGCACAACCAGTTACTCCCATTAATGCAAGAGCTAAGGCACCAAAACCACCACAAGTGACTCCAATGAATTCTGGTAAACGAGGTGCAGTAAATGTGTTGCGGTGAGAATCAGATATCAAGCTATTAATTAACTTGAATCACAAATCTTTAAATATTCACCACCGAGCTTTGATTTATCCAAAGGAAAGGGTAACGATCGAAGAAAAACCCTAAGTGTGCTATGTGATAACATAGCAAAGAGATCTAAAGTTTGGGGGTTGGTTATACCTAGGGAAGGTGCTAGCATCCTAAGTATCTGTAGTACTCTACAAGAACCTCTTGTTTATACTTGTGTTATGTTAAAGTTTGCTTGCTAAGGGAAAAGTGCTAAGGTAAAGACCTATGGGTTTATTTCTAAGTATGCTCGCCAAGACATCGCATCTCGTGCCTACATATCTTGACTAAAAGAATCAGAGCATTCGTAGTTCCCCTCAATAAGGGTGAGGAACTCTTGACTGTGGTCAAAGTTCCAAGGGAAGATAAGTATCCATGGCAAGACACTTACGTAGAGTACGGCTACTCTAAACCTAAGGCTAGGTTGAAAGGGAAAGTAAGTGTCCATGGCAGGAACTTAGATAGAGTACGACGACTCTAATCCTAAGGCTAGGATAAAAGGGAAGGAAATGCAAAACACTTACATAGAGCACGACGACTCTAATCCTAAGGCTAGGATAAAAGGGGAAGGACCTAAAGTTTTCCTAAGTGTGACGTGGCAATCAATGAATGAGATCTTTTCCTTTGGAATGGTTAAGATGTGGTTCTTATACAGATTAGGCATCATGAAAATAGTATCAAGATAAGATAGAAACAACCTTAAATGTCAAAATCAGATTCATGAATAAGTTTAAAGCAATCGTCAAACGGGAAGTTAACACAAACTCACAAGACATAACAGTCATGATATGTACAAATATAACAAAGCACATGACCAAATATGAATTAAGAATATTAATATCATGCACAACTAAAGGAGAAAAAATCATTAACCAAAATAACAAGATTAAAATGGTTAATAATTAGACCTACATTTGAATTTTTGAATTAAAGAAAATAATTAATTAAATGAATCTTTGAGTTTTTTTAGAATTAAGGAAAATTAACTTTTAAATAATTAATTAAACTAAAGTCAAATATTTAATAGAATTAATCCCTTAATGAATTAATTAATATTAAATAAAATAACTTAATAAAATTAATTAAAAATAAATTAATAAAAATTTAATTTGCATTTTTCAAAAAAATAAAATAGAAAATATGAACCAGATAAAAAACTAATGATAATATAAAAAAAACAAGAAAAATAAAATACAATAAAAAGGGAAATGGGCCAAGATACTCTAGTAATACCAGGGGTGCAATTAGCTAAAATTCTCCAGGGCCCAACAAGGAAAGCCCAGACGCTAGGGGAGTCCATGGTGGACTCTGGTCAACAGAGTTGACCAACCAAACATATCTGGTGCGCCCGATCTGTAGTGAGTCAATACTAGACCCAGATCCAAAGGCTACGAAGAGAGTGTGCATGATAAGGAGGATAACGCGGCGCACCAGAACGTGAAGATAATGCTGATGATGCACTATGATGATGACACGTGTCATCACCAGGATCCCAAACGCAAGTCAAAGTGACACGCAGGCAGAGGTATTCACATGAATATAAGGGTGTGTTTGGTTGGGGGTAAATGGAGGGGAGGGAAGGGAATATTTAATAGTTTTTGTATTTAGTTCAAATTTTAAGAGGGGGAGGGGAGATAGATGGAAGGGGCCAAAATCCCTCCTGACTCACTTTTTGCTTCCCTCCGATTTGGGGGAATTTGAAGGGGATGAGAGGTGTTTCACTTTAATCATAATTATATTTACATATTTACCCTTATTATTTATTTAAATATAAATTTAACTTATTAAAATATTAAATGTTATATTTTGAACAAATTTTATCTTTCTTTTATATTTGTTGTATTTTTTATATATTCATCTTATTATTATTATTATTATTATTATTATATGTGTTTAAATTCTTTTATTTTATTTATTATTACTTTTTAATTATTATAATGTTTTTGTGTATAATAATTTTTATTAGATTTTATTATATTTGATAATTTTCGTAAAGTTATATATTGTAATTGTTATAATTTTATAAACAATTTTAAGATGTTCTCTGATTGAATATTTTATATTTTGTCAATGAATTTGCATTTGAATTATAAATGATAAATATCATGAGTCTTATAATAAAATTAGAAAGATAAAAATGTAAATTAATTTTAAAATACCTCCTCTCTCCCTGTGAACCAAACATATTTGTAAATAAAATGCTTCCCCTCCCCCTCCCCTTTCCTATTTTGAATCAAACATATATATATTTAAAATTCCTCCCCTCCCTTCCTATCGATAAAAATCCCTCCCCACCTCTCGCTTGAACCAAACGGACCCTAAAATAAAATATGCAAGGGTCACCAAAAACACGTTCAACTTTCTCTCCCCTTATCCCCTCTCTCTCTCTGCCTCTCCTCACCGGAAAACAAAATATTGGCCGGAGAAGACGGTGGTTGGCGGCAGCGGTGCCGTCTTCCCCGGGGAAACCAACCCCCGAAGCTAAAATGATCTACATAAGCCCTATCTTATTTCTTATCCCCATCTCAAATCCACTGTCAATTTACCCAAAAGCTCTCCCAAAAACTCCAATCGAAATCGTTCCCAATCTAAACCCTAACTCCAAAAACACCAGTAAATGGCAAATCAAGCAAGACTAGATCAACAAGAAAAAAAGTAACAAGCAAACAGGTTCAGATTGGAGGAAAAGAAAAGCGACGCCCACCTTTTGAAAAATCGGTTGCTAAACGCTCAGGTACCTTCACTCCTCTCCTTCTCTATGCTCGTTCTCTTCTTCTCCTCTTCTGATCTCTCTGTGTGAGCTATTGTTGATGTTCTGTTTTGTATATGCTATGGCTGCTATCTTGAGTGTGAATGTTGCTGCTTCTGTGAATTTTCGCTGTGTGAAAGCTGTAATTTTTTTTCTGTGTGGTGATTTTGTATGAACTTAGTGATGCTGTGATTTTCTTCCAATCTCCCCTCTGTACGTGATTCAAATCGTCCTCTTTTATAGGCACATATGAGATTGAATTCCTGATTTTTGAATTGATGATTAAGATTGTGTCAACTTTTGTTGTGGAAATAAAATGATGGCTATCGAATTGATGCTGATTCTTGCCCTGTACACGTGATGATTGTGTGATGAAGACCTTTCCATTTTCAATTGATCATGTTTGATTGGGTTTTGGAAAGAAAACATCATGTTATGACTAATGAAGAAGTTCACGTTTTTTGAATTATTGTGTCTGAAATCCATTTGGAACTGTTTTGGAAACTTAATAAAGGTGTTTGATTTTATTGAAGGAACTGTATTCTTTCTCTTCTGCTCGTGTTATTCCTATCATGAATTCCTAGCCATTTTCTATCTAACACATTTTTGGATTGCTTTTGGAAAGCAAGTATACCACTTGCAAGTATCATAACAACTAGTAATTGTGGAATTGATTCTTTCTTGCAGTGATAATTGAAATTCCCCACGTCGGACCGTGTATCCCGTGTTCCATTCTGGAAGTGCTTGATTGTAGTGGACAAAAGCTTGCCGTGACCCAAAGCTTTCTTGTTGTGTTTCTTAAACAAAGTGAGGGGATTTGGTGATATTGAATCATGAAAATATTGAAGGTTTAGGACTTGAGCTTTAAACTTTGAATAACTTGAAACTTCTTTCTTTTGGCTTATTGTATTGTCACTGTTTGTTTTATGGACATTAGCAGGTGGAAATGAATTGGCATTCAGAGGTTCATCTATCACATGTTTGAAGCTTATCTCATGTCGAGTGCTCTCTAGGTGCGCAAGAACATTATTTTGATGGCGGTGGAGTATAGAAGCGGTGACAACCAAAAAGGTCCTTCCTGGAAGTCTTGCGTGCAGTGGGAAATCATAAATTGAATGTTTCGCTGGTGACGATGCAAGTGGAAGTATTAGGGAACACGGGATATTGCTTACTACTAGGCTAGATCTTTAGAAGCCATTTACACTTCGTGACTCTTTTATGCCTTCTTCAAATTGCTTAGTTGTTCAAATTGAATGAAAGAACGTGTATGATATTCATCCTGTACAGTGTTACAACTTAAGACCATAAATGCACATCATCTTGTAACCCTTGTAGTCAATTTTCAAGAAAATCTACCTTTGCCTTCATAAGCCTTTCTTGTTCAACTCACGCCAACAATAGTAATACCTATTGCAATTGGTTTTTTTTCATTGGACTTGGAATTTGTATTCTTGTAATGAAACACTTGAATTATAATTTCCATGGTGAGATTTGAATCATTTCCTAAAACTTGATGAAATTTATTCTTCTTTGATGCAAAATCTCCTTTAATTTGTAAATTGAATATTTGAATTTGAATGTGGAATGATAATCTTGAATTTTGTAACTTGACATGAAGAAAAGAAAATGGATTTTGGGCTTTGGAAGGGATATGGAAATAGTTAGGGAAAATTTGAATATGAAAGTGGTAAATGTTGATCCACTCAGAAATCCACATGAACTTGGATCAAATTCCTGGGCAAAATAAATGCCTAAGACTCGATGCCTACTTGAACATCACTGAATTCATTATTTTCATGCCATGGACTAAAAATACAACTTGTCATGCAACTCTATCCAGTCTCCAATTGATGGACATGCTCAAATACCAATGAACATGAAGTCCTAATCCTCCTTGGGAAACCTTTGAGAAATCTTGAGAAAAATTGACTTTGTATTGACTAAGGGATCATAAGAATGAGGGTATATCCTTCTTTTATTTCCACAGAAATCCAACACAACTTGCAAGAGACTATAATCCCAATGAGCACACACAAGGCCTCCATGACCTTTGAACCTTTTGTAGCAACCCTAATTTCACAAATAAAACCAAACAAACAAGGTCTAATAAATTGGTTAGTTATGCATGGATGATTGACCTAAGTTGATGTGCAAAAGATCAAGGAATCTAAGGGTAAAATTTGAGGTATGACAAAATGCTTCACGACTCTGCAAACATCAAGGAACTTGCTGAAGGAGAAGAATTTTCAACCAGGCTACGTCACAAGCATGTCAAGATTGAGAAGAAATAAGTAATTTTACAATGCAACATTTATTTTGAATGTGTATTTGTGTTATTTTATTGTGTGGCAGAAATGCTTTTGTAATATACATGTTGGTTGTAGTATGTAAGACAAAAGAATTTCTTGGTAATACTTGCTGGTTGTCAGGGCCGGCCCAATTAATTTAGAGGCCCTGTTCTAATTTAAAAAATGAGCCTAAATTTAAAAAGAAATATATATTATTTTAATAATTAAAAATAAGGCGAAAAAAAATTATGTTTTTAATTTATTTTTTTAACGGCACTGTAATGAAATTTGTGAGAGTTTTTAACGGCATTGCAATGAGACTTGTGAGAGAAACATGGAGAAGATAAATAGACTACAATGTTTCAAATTCTATTTTTTTAATATTTTATATTAAATAATACTAATAGTACTAACATTTGGGAACCCCAGGACTGTGAGGCCCAGTGCTTCAGCACTGCCTGCACCTGGAGAAGGCCGGGCCTGCTGGTTGTAGTATGTAAGACTAATGCAGCATTTATTTTATTTCTTTTGGATAGTCACCTATTTTTTTTTATACAATTTTTGATCAACAGACTATTTAAAGTTAGAGATACGGACTACTTTTTGTTTTGATTTTTAGATATTTAAATAAATCTTACATGTCGAGTATAAACCAACTTTATTAATACACCATTAGCAAAATGTATTAGCTACTTTGTATGTAATGAAAAACATAATATATTTTCCCAATCACAATAGACCTTACACATGTGTTAAATTGATGGGGAACTTTTTTTTTTTTTTATGTTGCTTATGAATAGAGAATATGCTTTGCCACTATAACGTTTTATTACCCATTAAAAAGTATGAACAACACGTGAATTCTATTGATGAAGATTTGTTTTACATCACTAATGCAATGCTAAGATATGGATAGATATAGTTTGTGCGGAAAATATAAAGAATCGTCACATCATTAGTAATGCTAAGATATGGATAGATATAGTTTGTGCGGAAAATATAAAGAATCGTCACATCATTATTTAAATATACTACTTAAGTACATACTCCCTCCAGTCACAATTATAAGTTAAAATAACTACTTTCACACGTATTAAAAAAGTTAATTAATGGTAATTAATTTTCTTGATTTTATGTACTATCAAAGTAAAATTTACGATAATATCCTTAGTTTATTTAATGAATCAACTATCAACATTAAATGCTTTTGAATTAAATTAAGAGTATAATAGTAATATAAGCATTAATTAGTTTAAAATTTAATGACGTTTGCTTATAATAGTGACCAAGATTTAAGGTATTTTTTTTTTACTTATAATAGTAATCGGAGGGAGTACTATGCAGTTTGGTTCAAAAAAGTTTATGTTCCCGATGCAAAAATTATATACAACATAGCTGACATATGATTATAATACTACTCCATCCGTCTCAAAATGAAAGTCTTTTAAGGTAGTTTCACATAGATTAAGAAAAGTAATGATTGACTAATTAAATATAACAATTTTACAAAATTACCCTTAATTACCGTTGGTTGTCATAAAGATGTAATGTGATGTATTGTCTTAAAAATTGTGTAGATAATAATTATTATGGGTAAAGTTGGTAAAAATTAATGATTGTTACATTGAAAATGTAAAAAAACTTTTATTTTGAGACAAAAAATTTTAGCTAAAAAGACTCTTATTTTGAGACAGAGTGAGAACAACACTAAGCTGCTTGTAATGTTACCTTTTCTTGGTTTCACACGCAAAGCATCAGAAGGACCTACTATTTTAATAGTTTCACCAGCCTTTTTTTGATGACTCAAGAATTGCATATTCTTTTGAGTGCACTAGTGAGATATTAGTATGCTTACTCATTTTTTCACCTTCTACAACCTACTTTTTAATTTTGTTTATGTGTATACCTTTAACAAAAAGTTGTTTTTGTCCTCTTTGATCATAGACTTGGCACATCACTCAACTTTTCTGAACTATTTTCAAATAAACAACACGTTGGGGAAAGGTAATGTACAAAATATTTATTTTATAAACTTTGTTGTACTTCTATTTGACCTTATCAACTTAGTTACTAAACTATGATATGAAAAAGTTGGATATTAACAAGATTTGTTACTTATTGTTAAAGCACAATGGCTGCCTAATATTGTTTATTTGGAATATTATGTTGGTTTGTAATAGCATTATAAAATATATAATTACTTAACAAAAAGATTTCATTAATCACATTTAATTGAAATTAAAACTAGATTACATTTAGACATAAAAAACACAATATTTAAAACATTACAATAAAAAGACAAGAGTTCAATAACACAAAATGCAGTCATTCAGACCTAAACATTACAATATTTCTAACTTCGTGAAATAACTAAAATATGTTATAACCACCTTCTTCCCGATGTTGTTAATAATCCAATCCTATTTCTTCTTCACATATACAATTTTTGTCAATGGATCAAATGTCAAACCCAAAACTTTCCCTTTCTTGAATTTTTTCTTCCTTGCAAAATCATACCACCCTTTTTCTAAAAACTTTTCATCTTTGTTTCTTTTAGCAGAGTGCAATTCACAGCCATAAAAATCTCCATTTTCCATATCAACTAAAGTTATTTCACCATCACTAAATGGTTCACATAATTTTGTTGCCTTGGTAGGGAAATTCTGATAAATCCACAAAGCATGCAATAACAATAAGTGAGAAGGTATATACGAGATTTTTTAAACAAACACACAAAATACATATTACAAAACTCACATACCAGGACATTTTTGTGTGCATTCTTTGCAGAACTTATTTCCAGCTCCTAATACACCTCGCCATACTTTTCCTCAAATTCATCTTCATCAAACTCATCAACCTCATCATCCTCTTCATTATCATTTTCTTCCTCATCTTCTTCCTTATCATCTTCATAGTCATCATCCTCTACCTCATCCTCATCATCCTCCATATCATCTTCTTCCTCATCCTCGTCCTCATCATTATCAAACACAACATCAAACACATCATCCTCCTGATCAACCTCATTGTCCTCTTTCTCATTGTGATCTTCTTGCATGTTACAAACATTGTCGTCTCCCAATGCAATTTCCTTGGTAATGTTATCAGTTTCAATTTCACGCTTCATCATGGACATGCTCAACTTAATGTCCTCAACCTGACTTTCCATATTGTTATATGAACTAAAAAAAACAAGTATTAAAACATATCATATAAAATTCAAAATCAAAACTATGTTTAAATATCACTACCTGCATCGTGGAACTTCAACAAGCTTTCTTGACACCATTTTCTCAATTTGCATGCAAAGCATACAACTTATACACCCATAAAATGCCTTTTATAATGTTAAAACACAAGATTATATGACTGTTGTAGATATATCCTATTTCACCATACATATGCCATTTGTCCTAAACTATTCCCTATATTTCTTATTTATAGATATGTTGTAATAAATATCCAACCACTATTACACCAACTCATTAAATTTAAAGAAAATACAATAACACTCATTAAACTAAAGCATGCAAACACACAATTCATACTACCAAACAAAATACAATAATTTGAGTATGCCCCACTTTTTCGTAATTTCTCTCGGGAAATGCTGTTAACATTGAAACAACATATTATTTTACAAGGTTTCTTCTAACAAAATACATAAAATTTAATTTTTAACTTATATTACTTACCAATACTTGATTTCGAGCGATGTCCCCATCGGTTATTTCTTTCTCCCAAAAATACTCATTATTTGAGAGTGGTTCTTTTTCATATTCAGATGAACTGTCGTGCTTATCAATATTTAGATCCATGAAAGCGTCTGTCAATCTGATATGTACGTCCCTCAGTTCTTCCTTATCAGCTTCTCCAAGGTCCTCCTGCCTGCATTACAATGATATTCATAAAACCATTTCCCAGCAACAATTATCTATGATATTCAAACCACAAATAACACAATTTACTATTATAACAAAAACATTGCTTAGGTTGAGTTGTTTGAATACTTTTAAACTTCTAATTACATTTTAACACTTACAATCATACTATGAAGCGTGCATAATTTCTTGTGCCATAAAACGTAGCAACAATCTATTTCTTATTATTCTAATCAATATAAACCAACAGTATATAAGGAAACCAAATAAAAAGACACAGTTATAAATACATATTGGATTCAAACTAAAATAACAATTAACCTCTCATGCCGTTTTTGAAATACTTTTTCAAAGCTCTTACATTCTCTCACAAACTTGGATTGACATGGTTTTGCATCCTTCAAACCCTTTCACGGTGGTGCCTTCTTTTTGGCTGCTCGAACAACCTTCTTACTACAATATAATGATAAATGAATTTCATTACAAAGTATGTGATATACATTAAACGTAGCCTTATGTATAACACTAAAATTCTAATATTTTTCTAAACCATTCAGTATTTTTTTTATTACCACTGAATGATAATAAATATTAGATCAAACTTTTTTCCTCATCATTTCATTATGGGTTGGATAACTACTAAAACAATGCCTATAATTCAAATGGTTTTAAAATGAAAAATATTTGATTCAATGTACCCTTTTGTGCTATTTCCTTTAACTTCTTGGATGCTCAAACTCTCTCTTTGAACCTTCGAAATTGATGTTCCTACAACTTCCACTGACTTGGATGTCATTGACTATTTTCCAGTAACTTCTGATTTCTCCTGCCTGCATTTCAATGTTATACACTAATACATAAACATCTTATTCAATTTGATAAAATTATATCAAAATAATTCTCAATTTCATCATTCAATATACAAATATGTAATATGCAATTATGTATACAGATATGCAAACCAAATATATGTCCCGTAACTTTCAATTTCATTAGAAGCAATGTTACTAAAATGCAAACAATTAACCGTATGAGAAACGACTTACAATAGTTCGCATGCAATCATATATTCAGATTGATTACCTCATTTTCGGTTTTGGTTCAACATTCAGAACTCTTGAACATTTTCCAAACATTTCATCCGAGACGAAGATGCGCCATTCACAGGCTTTGAAAGTGGTGTTTTTTCTTTCTGAACCTTCGAAATTGATGTTCCTCCAACTTGAACGGACTTGAATGTCATTCCCTATTTTCCAGAAACTCTTGCATTCTCCAGCATGCATTTCAATGTTGTACATTAAAACATAAACACCTAATTAAACATGGTAGAATGATGTAAATATTAAGTCTTCCGTTGAAATCATATTCACAACTATGCAAATAAAATCTTTCATACTGCTCAATCCAGCTTTTAGATTTCATTATAACAATGTTTTTAAAATGAAATCAATTAACCGGATGCTAAAAAACTTGCAATATTTCGCATGCAAGGATATATTCATATCGATTACCTCATTTCCGGTTTTGTTTCAACATTTAGAACTCTTGAAAGTTCTCCAAACCCTTTTGATATAGAACAAGAAGCGCCATTCACAGCATGAGCATGTCGTATTTTTTCTTTCTGGATCTTCTTCTTCCTCATGCGCCGTTATTGTGATTATTGTCACCCTTTACTTCATCGCACATTTCCTTTAAAGTTGATTATATGAACTTTTCATCTCTTTCCGATTCAGATGAAGACCTGTATCAATGAAGAACAAATCGACTACAAAAGTGGATAGAAATCAATTGTGAGAAATCAACATTATACACAACTTTCATATATGCAACCCATACCCGCTTGAGACATAAATTGGTCTTCCAAACATTTTTCTTGTGCTGCTAATCACTCTTTCTCCATTTCTATTTCTCTAATGTGGTCCACCATTTAATTTATGTGTATGTTAAGAACCATTTTTGGGCCCATCTTTTACAAATATAACCCAAACCCAATTTGTGACATCCATTTTTTTCAGCATCTTATTTAACATACATTAAACTATTCTTACATATATATAACAACAGTTTGTGTGTAAAATGTATAACATCCTTTGTAACAATAATTTTTTTTATCTTACTCATTTAACATAAGAATATATAACACCATTAAACTATTCTTACATATATATTATTGTTGTGTCAGACACATATGCTCTTGGATGCTTCTATGGAAGGCACAACCAGAAATATGACTTAAGCACAAGTCAGAGACTTGATTGAAAAGATGTGTTTACACTATGCCAAAATTGATTTTTTGTATCGCCTAATTTAATAGCGCTTTTAAAGAAAGTGCTATTAAAAAGGGAACACAGACATCTATAATAGCGTTTTATAGTCGGGCGCTATTATAGGATGCAGACAATGTAATTTTGATAGCGCTTTGTTAAAAAACGCTATTAATAAATTTCACTAAAATAGCGCCTTTTTAAAAACGCTATTAATATTCTCAATTAAGATAGCGCTTTTTTAAAAACGCTACTAAAATGTTCAATTAAGATAGCACTTTTTTGAAAACGCTATTAATTTACTGTTCTAAACTTAAGTAAGATAGCGCTTTTCTCAAAACGCTATTAATATTATACACTAAGATAGCACTTTTGACAAAACGCTATTATTATTAATAAAATATAAAATAGTTAATAAAATAAAAAAACCAAAACACTTATTGGTAGATATTTTTTATTTTGGCGCACAAATTGGTCATTCCCCCCATAAACCCCTAATCTTCTTCATCGCAAAAACTGACCGATTCTTCTTCAACTTGTCATGTTCCGGTAACCCCACCATCCATCTTGTCATCTTCTTCATCTCAAACATTGCTTCGGTTCCTTCTCAGATATACTTTCACCGTTCTGTGCATGATTCTCACTCACTGTTCGTCTTGATTTCAATTTAAACTGTTTCAGTTTTAACCTAAATTACCTGAATCGTATCAATTTCATGATATCGGAACAGATACGGTACAGGCATGATGCACCACTAGTACTCCGCGGAATCACATGCACATTTGAAGGAGGACACAAAATTGGTATTGTTGGTCGAACAGGAAGTGGCAAAACCACTCTTATTGGTGCTTTATAGCTCTGTTATCTAAATGTACGATTGATGTTGTAATAGCTTAAACTTTGACTTGCCATTGGCATCATCCTAATTTTTCCTTTACCATTGGTGTGCTTCTGCATACACTAGTGATGAAGATGAATTTTCTGGTGAGGCTCCAAAATTTCTTATACAATAGTTTTTAGGTTAGATAATATTTTATTTGTGTTGTATTCTCAAACATTGTTGGATTGTCTTTGTGTTGCGCAGAAAGTGATGAGGAGGAAATTCCTTTGGCTCAACCCATAGAAAATGGTATGTGTTTCATCTTGGTCTGAATTTTTTGGGTTGTTAGATGTATGATTTTGGAAAGGGCACATCTAATGATAAATGGCTTATTTTTAGGGAAACCAGAAACAAAGGCTGCAGACCAGAAAGTTTCTGAAGCTAAAAAAGCTACTGCCAAGAGTGGTGCACCTGCCAAGGCTGATCTACCTGCGAAGAGTGGTACATCTGTAAAACAAGTGAAGGTTGTTGATCCAAAGGAGGAAAAAGATGATGATTCTGATGATGAATCTGATGATGACCTTGATAGCTCTGACGAAGAGGTATTTTGCCAATAATGTCCATGTTTGGTTTAGTGGCATGTTGCTGTATGTTTTGTTCATATCTTTGTTGAATGGTTAGATTTTTGGTCGTTGTTCTGTTGATAGTAGGTTTTTTTTTCTTTGGGAATTGTATCATAATTATGTATTGTTTTCGTTGTTGAATTGGGAATTTGTGAATAAGGTGTTTTCATCTAGGGTTTTGTATTGGGATCATACTTATCTATTGTTTTCTGATTTGTTATTCTATTTCAATCTAGCTAGAATTTGTGAATAAGTAGTTTTCATCTAGGTTTTGTATTGGGATCATACTTATGTATTGGTTTCTTTGTTGAAATCCTAGATCGTTTGTTCATTGTTCTCTTTGGGAATTGGGATCATACTTATTTATTGTTTCCTTTGTTGAATTAGCAGATCTTTTTTGTTATTTTAAGCTTTTAGGGACAAATGGGAAAAGAAAAGGTTCATATTAACATTGTTGTCATTGGCCATGTCGACTCTGGGAAGTCAACTACCACGGGTCACTTGATCTACAAGCTTGGAGGTATTGACAAGCGTGTCATTGAGAGATTTGAGAAAGAAGCTGCTGAGATGAACAAGCGTTCATTTAAGTATGCTTGGGTGCTTGACAAGCTCAAGGCTGAGAAGGAAAGAGGTATCACTATTGATATTGCTTTGTGGAAGTTTGAGACAACTAAGTACTACTGCACTGTCATTGATGCTCCCGGCCACAGGGATTTGTCATACCCCAAATTTGTCCTACCCTTTCATGTTTCTTATACTAAACATAATTGTGGCTTAATGACTTCTTTCTAGATCATCATAGCCATGGTCCTCTGAAAAATTGGTTCATAAAGGTCTCGTGTGTGTTCATTGTAATTACAGACACTTGAAGTTGTGTTTGATTTGTGTGGAGATAAAGAAAGTATGTGTCCTTATTTTTTTTTGGTCATTTTGGGGCCATGTTTCCAAGATTGATACTAAGGCCATGTGTTAAACAAGCCGAGTTTTGGCTAAGAGTTGTCAGGATATCTCAAGATATGGCTGGCTTCAAGATCAATTTGTGGCAAGCTATGATTACAAGTGTTTATAAATTATGGTTGTGCGTATGGGAGCCACAGTGAGAAGCTATGATTAAACGTGATCATGCATTAGTTCTCAAAGGTATTAGTTTCAAAACATGTTTTCAAAAGATAAGGAGTTTCCAAATCATTTTAAAGTGAGAAACAAAGGTTGTCAAAGATTTGTCTCCAAATCTAAGCCATATAGTTAAATTTGCTTTAAGACATTTCATGCCATGGCTTAATTGGTTCAAGTGTCCAAGTGCTAGCTTTGGAAATTCAAGTTATTAACATTCAAGGATGACGCTAAATTCAATCCATGATGGATACATGTTAAAATGAAAATGGGCGTTATTTAGAATTCAAAAGCATCCATGTCATAAACGTTGAGTGTGCTACAAGGTCTAAATCACCAAAACTCAAGTTGATCCAAGATTACATGATGCAAGAGTTCTAGCTAGTTCTAAAATCAAGTCACCGTGTCTAGGCATATCACTTGAATTACAAGTCTCATTTGAATTACAAAATTCATGTTACAAGTTACAAAACCACTAGTGCTACAAAGTTAAAGTTGCAAAAGATCAATTTGATGCAAATGCTACAATGGCAATTTATCCTAAGGTTCTTGCTAAGTTCTAAACTAAATTCAAGTTTACAAGGCCTAAGTAATAAAATCTATGACAAAGTTCCATGACAATATGTCAAATTTGCGTCACTTTATACTCTCCATGCTCAAGACTTCATTGCTGCTCCAAACCGTACGTTCTCCTCAAGTCCCTACAACAAAAAAGACATTTTCAATATCAATTCCAAAATCTAACATCAAAACTCAGTCACATTCAAAATCCATATCAATACCATTTATGTTCAATTCAAATCACAAAAGCCATATTCAAAATAATCCATTCATTCAACCAAACCAAAAATTTCATATTCATTTCATTCATTCAATTCCTAACCAATTCAACATTAGAACATTTTAAAACCAAGACCATTCATGATCATTTAATTAATCCAAAAACAGCCTCATACACATTCGTTTCACATTCAAAATCATTCAATCCACCTACATATTCATGACACACTCCCTTCACATAACATCAAATTTCAAAAAAAAAAACTACAAGACAAGAAAGGTGCTCATTGGACCACAAATTCAGAATTTCATAAGCAAACAAAAGAATAAGGCACACAACAAAACAAGAACAGGGCTCAGAAAGTACAGACAGGGCAGATTCACCAAAATGAAAAAATAGCTTTTTACATCAAAAAGGAACAGCAGACCTTGCAACAATGGAGATTCCATAGCAAATTTCAAACTTCATAAACCCTAATTCTACTCTATAAAAAGGAGGGCTTTGTTTCAGAAGAGGGAAAAAATCAGAAAGAAAAATGAGAGGAAGATAATACCTTATTAAAAACCTTCTGTCCGAAGAACACAGTGACCTTACTTCCCCTTATTCCTCCACACCGCTGTGACCTTCAACAACAACAACCTACATTTCATCTTCATCACTAAACAGCTACAATCCTCGAACTCACCTCACTCCTTCTGCCTACATCACCATTATCTTCGCTCACTCTTACCACCGCTACCCTAAAACCTTTAAAAGCTCTGCCATGTAAACTCTGAGCAAACCCAGTTCCACTTCGAATCTACATACATCATGGGTCTCCTACTGATTTCAAACAAAACTCATCAACATGCTTCTTAATTGTGATTTTTTCGTTCTACCGTAGTAGCACAAATCCACCCTCCACCTTCTTCGCCTCACAAAGTACCACCCTTCACTTGCTTCACCTTTAAACCACACATCTTTGCTTCACACAACCATAATTGCTTGCACAACACGCCGACACAACCTTCACCGCACCAGAACTACCCCAATCGGATCAATCAACAAGCTTATTTCACCCTAACAACAAAACAAAATCCACACAATCACCACACGAATCCAAATCGTTTCAGATCGGAAGGAGTAGAATAAGAGAATCGAATGGAGTAAACCTTAAATCGAATAAGACGAAAGAAAGCGAACCTGGAGTGCACGAGACGAGACACAAGTAAAAGTGACGATTTGGGAAAAGAGGAGGCTTTGCTCTTCCATAGCCGTCGCGATTTTATGCTGGCGATGAAGATCTTGAGTTTGGGCTTCGTTTGAATGCGTTTATCTTTGATTTAGGTATTGTATTTCAATTTGTGAACTGTGTTGTTTATTCTTTCAAAGTCAGTTTTGGTCAAGGAAGGAGAAAGCAACATTCAGAGAGAGAGAAACGCATGAAGAGAAAGGATGAGGGTTTGTGCTAACTCGTTTCACCATTCTCCTTGTTATTTCACTCTCACTGGTGTAGGGGTGTGCAAAAAAACCGGTTATTGTTAACCAAATTGGTATCCAAATTGTTCCACTTTTAAAAATCCAAACCAAATGTTAAAATATAAATTTGGATATCCATTTTGTTATCCAAATATAAACTGGTAACCATTACAATAATGTGGTTTAGTTATTGGATATCCAAATTTTATTATGTGTTAAATTTATATGTTACTTAGGAAATTAAATTTTATGTGATATATTTAGTTTGATTGAGTTGTGGACTTTAATTATAATCTAAATATACATAAACTATAATAAAACATTATATATACAATGCAGCATTGTAGAGCAGCTTTATACAATGCAAAAGTCAAACCTGTTTTTTTGCCCAATTGAGGAAAGTTGTAGCTTATGCAGCTGTTACTACTATTTTTGCAAATTCATAATCCCACGTTAATCTTGTACAATTGTTTCCGAGATATAGTTCAGCCATGTTCACGATTTACCGACAAAAACAATTACTCTGTTTTTCTTTTCGCTGTTTTTATTTTTCTTGACAGCATTTCAGTTCTTTGTTAGAGTTATTAAAATTGAAATTTAAAACCCGTTTAATTTATCAATTCATATACACTATGAAAAATACATAGGTGAAAGATAAAATTGTGTATTTATTAAAATACTGTTGTCATATATTCAAACCAGTAAATTATTGTTCAATTTTTTTATAAGAAAATATTTAGAGATTTTTTTGTTCAATTTATAAGAAAAAATCGCAACTTTTGAGATGTAAATTATTGTTAAAGAAAACAAAACTAATTTTGATATAAAATTGATTTTAAAAAAACTGGTTTTAAAACTATTTTTTTTATAAAATTGTTTTTTTTTTAAAAGTAAAAAAATTAGTTTTGAGAGAAACCGGTTTACAACCGGTTTAAAAAAAAAACTGGTTATTGTGAAAAACTGGTTTAGAACTGAACCGATCCATTTGTAAACCGATTTTAAAAAAATAAACCGGTTTTATAAAAACAGTTTAAAGATCCGAACCAAACCATATATATGGTTTAATTTGGTTTGGTTTATGATCCATGCACACCCCTACACTGGTGTGTATCTGGTAGCTGATGTGGGGTGACAAGTGTCCCCCACTGTCACACTTGTCACCAGGGGATAATCTCTCCTCATGTTCCCATGTGTCACTCTCTATAGTCCCTACCGTGGGCTATCATTTGCTACCCTTGGATCAAGAGTCAGATGTTGACTCTTTGTTGATCTACGCTTCTGATGCTTTTTGGTGGTCAACTAAGTTGACCGAGGGTTTGTGATAGACCCCCACTCGCTTGGGCTTGTTAAGCTTTGGGCTTAGTTTAGTTTTTTTTAATTATTTACACCCCCTTTCTACTGACTTTTCTGACCCATTTAATTTGTTTTTTTTAAATTTATTTTTAGAACTTCTTATTATTATCACTTTTTAACATAAAAACCAAAAAAGCTTTTAATTATTATTATTTTTTTTAGAAAGATCATAAAATCTATTTACTAATTTAATTTCTGATTTTATTAAAATTATTTAATGTTAATTAATTACTTTATTAATTAATATTTTAATTAATCCAATTTCTCTAACTCTAAAATTATCATAAAATACTTTCTTAACTAAATTAAGTCATAAACCACCTAGGTTAATATTTCACAAACCTTTTTCTTAATTAATTATGGAAGTAGTGAGCTTTTGGGGTCTAGCGCTCCTTGGGTCCTTGAACGACCGCTCTTGAGGTGCACGCCTTGGGTTGTGTTCGTTCCGATCTTCTATTCCTAAAAAACTTATAAAACTCTAAAATACTCAACCCTCCTTAAAACTTCCTTTTCATTCATTCAAATCTTAATCAAATTACTTAACCTTTAAAAATATATTTTCTTAACCAATTAAAAAACATTACTTAATCTTTACAAATATTCTCTTAAAAGCAAATCAAATCATAAAATATTTTGGTTAATATTTCTAAACTATTTTCTTAATTAAATTATGGAAGCAGTGGGCTTTTGGAGTCAAGCACTCCTTGGGTCCTTGAACTAACGCTCTTGAGGCGCACGCCTTGAGTTGTGTACGTTTTGACTTTTCCATTTCTAAAACACTTAATCCTCCTTAAAACCCTTCATCTCTAAACCCTAATTCAATTAACACGTCTAATCCAAACACTCTAATCAAATTCAAATCATTTTTCCTAATCAAATTACGAAAGTAGTGGACTCTTGAAGTCTAGCACTTCTTGGGCCCTTGAATGAATGCTCTTGAGGCGCATGCTTTGTGTTGTGTTCATTCCGAACTTTCTTTCCTAAAACACGCCCTAATTACATGGACAAAGAAGCCCATTGTCCAACAAACACAATTTCATAATTAATAGAATGAAAAGGTGTCGTTGAGATCTAGCATCTTAGTAATGCCCCGATTAATTGGTTGCGAGGCCGACGTCTCGTTTATCGAATAGTCGTCGTTCTTCCTCTAAAATACTTAACAAACCAAACGCTTCCCACACAACCAAAACCCTAATACACTTAATCCACAACTCAAAGGACATTGTTTAAGTCATTCTTTCGCGCATATGAACTCGTGCTTCAGCCTCCCCTAGCGAGCAGACAAGCCAATGTTTAGCAGTTAGAATGCAACCTAAACTCTCGTTTGCCTAAAACACATCCAAATCAAACATTTTTCTCAATCAAATCTCTAATACATTTAATTCATACTCAAACAACTTTCACAAAAAGAATATTGTTTAATCCATTCTTCCGCGCATATGAACTAGTGCTTCAGCCTCCCATGACGAGTCGACAAGCCAATGTTTAGCAGTTATAATGCGAATTAAACACTCGTTCGTTTAAAAAACACGAACCAACAAACCGTAGTCCCACGAACTACGAATGCTCTGACTTTCCCATTGCACGAGGGAATACATAGGCCCAAGGGTTCTAATCCTTGCCGAGCACACTAATAAAAAACCACCCATTTTCCCCTTAGAAAGCAATATTACCTTAGAAGAAAACAAACAAACCAAGCTAACTTATCTTCCGAATCGAATCAAGAGGTTCCCGTTGAGTACAACGGACGTAGAGGGTGCTAACACCTTCCTTTTGCGTAAATGACTCCCGAACCCAAATTTGGTTGTGATGACCATTTTCTTATCCTTTTAAAGGTTTTATCGATATTTTCATTTCCCTCTTTTGGGATAAATAAAGTTCGGTGGCGACTCTGTTTCGAACAGTTTTTTCCGCGTCCATCGCGAGGATCATATTTTTCGAGGTACGACAGATGGCGACTCTGCCGGGGAATCTAATTGCCCTATGCTAGAGAGAGTCAAGTCTAACTTGACTCGATTCGAGAGTGTTAGCTTTGCTTGTTTAATTTCTTCTTGTTTGTTTTCTCCTTTTACTTCTCTATTCGCTTTTATTGCTTTCTCTTTATTTTATGTTGATTATCATACTTGTCTGTTGGATTTTGGGATGATATCAAAAGTAAGGCTCCATACCCGAGTCTTGGAAAAAGAAGAGAGAACACCTAGTTTAGATTTTGGAAGTAATTAGTGTTAGTCCCCAAGGACTCGCTCCTTGTGTACCTAGCATAAAAGCTTCCCCTAGAGTAGACCTTTTCGTAGATCTTGTTGTAACGCAGCTAGCCTGTCACACGACTTAATTCATGAAGGGTCCGTGACTCTGGGACCCACTCTTAGCACCAGTTTCTATCTCGGTGGTCGTTAGTGTTAGTCTCCGAGGACTCGCTTCTCGTGGGCCTAGCATGAAGGCTACACTCAGGATATACCTTTACGTATCCCCGTCACAATACAGCTAGCCTGTTGTGGGATGTTGATGCGATTAGTGTCCGAGACCCTGGGAACCATATCCATCAACATAAGAGCTATCCCGTGAGTGGGTTTATGGGTAAAGAATTTAGAACTATCCTTATAAAGTCTACCTATTAGGGTGTTTTGCAAATGCTCGTGTTATCTGGGATCCTGGATCTTCCTGCATTGCATCTGTTTGCATATCATTGCATCTACATCTCATTTGCATGGCATACCCTTCCAACCTAAACTCGTCTGATCCTCTGTCCATTTCCTGCCAGTTGATTTCCCGACGCTCATATTGAACCTGTGGTAGCCGCAAAGCATTTGAAGCAAGTTCAAGCAGAAATAAAAGGAGCATAGATACTTTGAAAGTTGTGATAGCTATGTCAGAGAGTAGCTTTTAGTATGTTGGAGTGAAGGATTTTGACCCCCCATCAGGTTTTACTGTGTCGACTAACCCACTGTATGATCATCTACCTGGTGATCATCCTCCACAAGTGAACATCCCTGCTCAGTTTCAGATAATGTCGATGTCTGATTCCATGGAGAAAAGGTTTTGTGCCCTTGAAGAAAAAGTTCAAGCTATGAAAGTACGCGGTACTTCTGGGCTTGATGCTGTGGATATGTGCTTAGTGCCAGACTTGGTAATTCCTCCGAAGTTCGAAGTACCCAACTTCGAGAAGTACGATGGTCTCAGTTGCCCAAAGCGCCATTTGGTGATGTTCTGCCGAAAGATGACTCCTCATGTCCGCGATGACAAGTTGATGATTTACTGTTTTCAAGACAGTTTAAGTGGTGCATCTTTGAATTGGTACATGGATTTAGAAAGAAGTTGTATCCAATCATGGAAAGACTTATCCAATGCTTTCCTAAAATAATATGAGTACAATCTGGACATGGCCCCCGGTCGCATGCAGTTGCAAGCCTATCTCAGAAGAGCGGTGAATCCATTAAGACTTATGCACAATGGTGGAGAGAGTTGGCAGCCAGGGTGCAACCACCACTCATGGACAAAGAACTGATTGACATGTTCTTGGACGGTCTGCATGCCACCTATCTTGAAAGGATGGCTGGCAGTTCATTCTCAAGCTTCTCTGATATAATAATAGTAGGGGAACGCATCGAGAGTTACCTCAAAGCTAAACAAGTCCAAGACGTCTCGAGTAATCAAGCTGGTGAAACTGAGTCCTTCAGCAATCCCCAAGAGGAAGAGGATAATGAAATTGATGCAGTCATAGAAAATGTTGAGTATTCTCAGGGTACACCAGTAAGACTTTATGGCCCTTCAGCTTCTAGGAAGTTATCATTGTCAGCGCCATATCATCCTTATGGGAAACCTGTCAATCCTAGGGCGTCATACCAGAAATACATGATTTCTCCTCTTGCAAATCAAAGAGCTCGTGGCCGAGGATATCAGAATCATCATCAGAATTAGCATAGGCCTCGAAACAACTTGGAAAGAAGGACTGCTCCTCTTCACCTAGTTCCTATGTTGTACAGTCAACTTCTGCCGCATCTGGTCCGAAGCTCACTGGTAGAGCCCAAAGCTATCAAGCCTTTGCCAGAACCATACCCGCCGGGGTATGATCCCAATGCACATTGTGGATATCATGCTAGATCAATGGGGCATTCGACTGAAGATTGCAAAGCTTTTCAAGCCAAGGTACAACAGTTGATTGACAAAAAGTACATATCATTTCCAGAAGGGAACTTGATTGTGCACGTCAGCTTCTCGCCCAAATAAGTTCCAAGACTTCAAGAGGCAGCTAGTGGTTCAGACAGGAAGACTTCCTCAGATACTGGAAACCGTTGGACATTTATCATTTGCATTTGTAATTTCGTTATGTTAAATGCTACTTGTTTCGAACATTGTTTATTTTGAATGATAATATTAATGAAGTGATCATGCATTTTTTTGAACTAATCACGTCACATTCGCTCATTTTTCTTCACTTATATCAAAAAGCAAAAAAAATATATTCATCTATATACCTCTCTTTTTTTTCCTTTTTACCAAGTTGTTTAGCAAGTGTTGGAGGGAGGATGACGAAAACGAGATACCCATAGTTGCTGATGGTATGCTTTCGGATAGAATCCCGCCAAGGATGTACAGGCATTGTTTCAAATCCCCAAATACTGGAGAGATAATGAGCTAATCCCGAGTTAACCACTTCGAGCCTAGAAGTAGCAGCTTCCTTCAGATATTTAAACCTTTACACTCAACCTAGGGCAGGGTAGTGTTCAGTTAACCTGATTACGCACTCAGTTCACAAAAGCAAAATCCAAAAACATGATGGTTGTCCATCAGTTACCCATGACTTAACAGTCACAATCCTCTGACAAAATATAAAAAACAAAAGCCTGCTAAGTCGAGCACCTCAAAGGAGACTTAGGCAAAAATCAAGGCAGTCCTGATGGACTCAAAAAGAGAAATCAGTCCATGCAAAAATGAGGGATAAAAATAATTCAAAAAGCAAAAGAGGTCCTCAAATCCTCAAGCAATCAAAATAAGATACAGTGACCACCAAATCAAAATCAAAAGAGTTACTGACATCCTTAACAAAAGAAAAATAAGGTGACTGCCATCTCAAGAAGACCTTGAATCCTCATCTTCACTATTATACCGTCAAGATCTCTTAGGAGATGAATGTGTGTGTCAATTTAACTGAACGTAGGACTGGAGAACTTCACGAAGAAAGGGTGGGCACAAAACACACTTTGAGCCTAATATCCTTTGTTTCTATAACCATGAACCAGACCACGTTACAACCCTCAAAAGTCCTAATTGAGGCGGGGTTTAGTCTGAAAGCATACTACAGCAAGGTTGCGTAAACTGACTCCTAGAAATTTTCTAATCTTCTGAATTGGTGTCCCATTCCTGCCATATCTTTCACACCAGCTAAATCAGCACCACGTTTGGACTAATGGTCCATCCGTCACACACTATCACATCATTCCAATAATAACTGATTTTCAAAACTTGCATGAGCATCGCATTAAAATTACCATTTGTGAACGAACAATTTTGACTGCAAGTCAGTGTTTGACATCAAAGAAATTCCAACAAGGAGCAATCAAAGAGAGCTAGATCATTCAACAAAGTTGATTTGAACTAATAACACCTCATAACCCTATGGAATAGGGGCATTGACATCCAATGATTATGGAAGTAAGTCCCTGAAGCATTAGTTGATTATGGGGCAAATCATTCAAGAACAGGTTGATCATGGTGAATCATCTCAAGACTCTACCAACCAGGGGCAGGCCACCCGGAGGTTCTTTTGATTAAAGGAAAACCCCTCTAATGTTCAAACAACACAAGTTAAGTCGCTCCAACGCTCATTCTGGGGCAAGCTACCTCAAGGGTACTTTGGAGCCAAATACTTCAAGAGCCAGTCAATCAAGGAAGAATCCTTTCATAGCTTAGAGTTCTGAGGCACGCCATCTCGAGTTCATCTCATGGTACATCCGCTTCTGAATTTTCCTTTCAAGGACAAATCCTTTGACGACTTAGAATTCTGGGGAAAGCCATCTCGAGTTTATCTCATGGTACAACTGCTTACAACTTCCTTTCAAGGACAAATTCTTTCACGACTTGAAGTTCTGGGGCAAGCCATCTCGAGTTTATCTCATGGTACAACCGTTTACAACTTCCTGTCAGGGACAAAGCCTTTTACGACTTGAAATTCTGGGGCAAGCCATCTCGAGGTTATCTCATGGTACAACTGCTTCCAACTTCCTTTGAAGGAAGAATCTTTTCATGACTTGGAATTCTAGGGCAAGCCATCTCGAGATCATCTCATGGTACAGTTGTTTCTAATTTCCTGTTAAGGAGAAATTCTTCATAGACCCAGACTGGGGAAAAATGAGCCACACATGGGCAAATCTTTCCGTTGCTTTTAATCTGCTCAAGCGAACACCATCAAGTGACCTTTAAGTTTAAGATGAGTGTCGGGGAATCATGCTATCACCCCACAAATAACCTTTTACCTTCCTTCTGACAAGAAACCTTACTGCATGGGAACCTATCCATCCATTATCCTCTACTGGGGCATCTTTGGAAACCTTCATATCATTGCATAAATCACTCATATGCATTAGTCATGTCGCTTCGCTCATTGCATATACATGTGTATCATTCCTCGAGCCTAACCTTCCAACAAGATTCGACATCTCAAAGCCTGATTTTGCAAGACTTGACTCCAAAGTCCAATTTAGCTTGGCAACCCAAAAGTACAATTTCACTTGGCACCTACCAAAAGTCCAATTTTTTATTGGCAACTACTCAAAAGCGCCCACTCGTTGGCAACTTCAAATTTACCCTCCAAAGTCCAACTTAGCTTGGCAATTTAAAAGACCAAAGACTTGGCAATCCGAAAGTCCAACTTAGCTTGGCAACCTAAAGTCCAATTCTTTATTGGCAAGTACCCAAAAGTCCACCTTGTTGGCATTTTCATAACCTAAAGTCCAATTCCCGCCTAGCAAATCTTTTAAAAGTTTAGTTCCCGCCTGGCAAATCTTTTAAAAGTCCAGTTCCCGCCTGGAAAATCTTTTAAAAGTCCAGTTCTCGACTGGAAAATCATTTAAGGTCCAGTTCCCGCCTGGAAAATCTTTCAAGGTCCAGTTCTCGTCTGGAAAATCACTTTAAGACCCAGTTCTCGTCTGGCAAACCAATTCAAGGCCCAGTTCTCGTCTGGCAAACCAATTCAAGGTCCAGTTCTCGTATGGCAAATACCCTTTTCTCACCAGTTCTCGTCCGGTAATTTATCCTCCAATCCAGTTCTAGTCTGGAAGTTTAACCTAAAGTCCAATTTCATTTGGCAAATAACCTAAAGTCCAATTTCATTTGGCGCAAAACCTAAAGTCCAATTTCACTTGGCAACCACCAAATCCAATCCCTGGTGATACACTCGACAAGGAAACCTATCCCCAGCGCGCCCGATCATTTGCATCGTCATTTGCATAACATGCTAGCGTAACATTACATAATCATAGCAAGCACTACCATATCATACGTGCATTGGATTCCCCAGCAGTTGCATCTTAGCATGTGTTTCAATGCATTTTGCAATGCATGGCATATCCATCCCCAGTAGCATAGCATAGCAGGATCCAAGATCAATTCGCAAGCATCTTGGCCAGTCCTCCATCAAAGTCGGCAGTTTTCCTTTGAAAATAGTTGGTACCCCGCACGGAATCCTATTCCCCAGCAAGTCATTCTTCAGCCATACAGTTAATATTGACAACCCCCAGCAGCTGTTGCTTTTACTACTCCCCAGCAGAGTCGCCAGCTGTCGCTACTAAAAAAATAGTCGACCGGAGGCGAAAAGGAAAGAAACAGAAGAGTCGCCATCAAACTTTATTTATCCCATGAGGGGAAGGGAAAACATCGAGAAAACCCAAAGAAGGAAGGATAAGATGGTCTCGCAACTAAATTACGGGTTCGGAAGCCGGTTATGCGAGGGGAAGGTATTAACACCCCTCACATCCATCGTACTCGATGGGAACCATTTGCTTGTCTATGTGTAAGGATGTTTGCTAAGGAAATTGCTTTCTAAGAGTGTTCTAAAGAGGGAAAGAGAAGGGTGAGAACCAAAGGATATGAAAGAAAATAAAAGAAAAGGTGGGGAGAAGAAGAGGGGAGACTCGATAGGACTTCGCGGTCCTATGCCTACGTATTCCCTCGTGCAATGGGAAAGTCAGACTCAACGTAGTTCGGAGGACTACGGGTGAAGAAAATGGAAGGGGGTGGAAAACGGAAGATGGTTAGAAGGTGGCTCGCCAAGATCATCACAATCTTGTGCCTACGTATCTTACATTCGGACAAGAATGAAGAATCAGAGCAATCGTAGTTCGACCTACGATTTGTTGGTGTTTTTTTATGGACGATGTTAACGTGCGGGTTCTAGCAGTTAGGTGTATTGCGACTCGCTCGTGGAGTCTTATGTGTTACCTGTTTGTGGTAGAACGGACGTAACATGTCCTTTTTGAAAAGGTTAATTTTCGCCATCAAGGCAAGATGTCTCATTTGATTTGTGAAGGTTGATTTTAAGGGCGAAATAAGTCCTCGGATAGGAACCCCTTCGGGTAGTACCCAATTCTTTATCTAAAAAAGGTTTGTTATGAAAATGGTGTGGCGAACATAGTTACGTCTTCGTATTGAAAGATGAGTATCGAGACCACACACTCTAAAGTGAGCATCCTAATACTCGAAGAGGAAAAAGGTCTTCACCCAATCATCTCTTTTTCTTTCAATACAAAGAGAACTTTATTCTCTTATTAAGGAAGTGTTTTTGGTTTTAGATGGTAAGTGCTTTACGACAGTGAAACCTAAAGGTAATGTCAAGCACTCGGGATAGGAGAAGGCCTTCGCCTAACCACTCCACGACCATCTAAGTTTACTAAGAAAAGGTTTGAAAATGCACTTGGTACAAGACCAAGGTTTTTAGACACGAGGAGATGAGATAAAGAGAGAAAAAGGTTTTTGAAAGAATGGGTGGTGAATATATGCACGTCTTCGTATTGAAAGACAAGTATCGAGATCACACACTCTGAAGTGAGCATCCTAATACTCGAAGAGGAAGAGGTCTTCACCTAATCCTCTCTCTTTAGTTCAATATAAAGAGAAATTTTGAAAATGAGCACTTGGTACTAGACCAAGGTTTTTTTTTTACTTTAGAAGAAAAAAAAGCGAAGTGATGAAAGAAATGGAATGAGTTGATGAACGCAAAAACGTGGTCAAGAGAAAAGTCAAGAATCGAAAACACAAGATTAAGCAAAAGATATCTAAGTTACAAATCACAAAAGTTAGAAGTCAAGAAGATTTATGATAATTAAAGTCTAGATGATGAAACAATTGAAAACCCTAATATATACATTCTAAATAAAAAATGAATTAATTCACAAAATAAATTAAGAAAAAATATTCGTAATTTTTTATTACTTAAATAATTATAATTAGTCTTAAATATTTAATATAAAACAAACTTAAAGGGTATTTTGAAAAAACGAAATTTAAAACAAGAATATATATATTTTAAAAAAAAACCTAGAACCAGAATTTCTTAAAAAAGGAAATATAAAACAAGTTTAATAAAATAAATTTTAGAGAGAAAATATGGACTGAAAAGAAAAAAAAAAGGCCCAAGGGAGACGAAGCGAGTCACTCCAGAATCCATCCGGACTGGGTTTCACTTGACCCAAGCCCGGTTTACCTCATGAACAAATTGAAACCCTAATGAAACAACAATAACGCATGGAACGACTGGTTACAAGACTTGAAAGAGGTTCAGAAAACACAACCTCACTCGATCCATTCCCATCTTCACTCATCTAACATCCTCCATTTCATTTTCCCAAAGTCGATCTCCCTTCGTCTCGCTGGGTATTCTTGTTTCTCTCTCGCGATCTCCTTCATCGGCTTTCCTCTTCTCTACTTCTTTCAGTCTGCCTTCACTCCGTCTCCCTTTCTTAATCGCGGCGGCGACTGACGGTTGTAACAAAGATGACGGTGGAATCGTTTCTCATGGAATATGATTTGGAGGTCGGTGGTTGAAGGCGGTTCGTCGCTACTGTTGTTTCAGGTGGCGATGGTTGAAGTTTATGGAGGTATTAAGATGTTGAATGGTGAAAACAAGGTGAGGCGGAGGGATTTCGAAGGTTGATTGATGATGCTGAGTGATTGGGTTGTTAAAGATGATGGCGATTGTGTGGGTTATTTATGGTTGTTGATTATGTTGTCGCGAATAAAGAAGGTAAATGAAGGTTGAGCGGTTGTGTTTTTATCAAAGAAGGGTATTGCAGAATGGTTACAGATTTGTGTGGAAAGGTTATGTTTATCATCATTTCGTTTCCCACGACACAGTGTTTGCAGGATGGAGTTGAGAAAGGTGGTCCGAAGGTGATGTTAGGTCATTGCACTTTCACAAGCTAGCCATGGGAAGAGGTTTTTGTTTCATGTGATGGAGAGTTGTGTGAATAATGAAGGTGATGAAGTATTTGGGCAGTGAGGGTAGTGCGACGTGTGATATGGAAGTGAGGACGGAAAGGTGTTGGTTTTTTACAGGGGTTGTTTTTAGTTCAGTTTGAAGAAGAAAACTTGAGGTTGTTGTGTAGAGTCACGGTTCTGGTTTATGTGCAGAAGGAGGGGAATGATGGCCAAAGGATTTGTGGTGGAAATAGGGAAGGGTGAAGGATGGTGAGTTGTGGTGGTTCCGCGTTCGAAGTCACGGAGGAAAGAGCATCAGAGGTCGTAGTTGTTATGGTTGTTTATGCTGACAACTTGAGGTTGAGGGATTTTGAAGTTATGCCGTGTTGAGATGTATGTTGGATTGTGAGGGAAGTATTACAATGGTTGAATTTCAGTGATGGTTGTTTACAGAATGAACAGGGGATGAAGAAACCTTCATAAATTACTCGACCGTTTTTTATGGTGCTGATCTTGGTGAGTTTTTAGAAAAAATGTTATGTTTTTGTTCTCTCCTTTCCGTTTCGATTGTCTTCTCCCCCTTATTTCTGCTCCTACTTCTCTTTTTTTAAAATCAAATTTCAAACTTTGCTTTTGTCTTGTTGCTGTTGATAAGTCACTTTCTGGTAGGTTTTGTTTCAGCCTTGGTATATCAAAGTTTGGATTGTTGTGTTTGTCTTCACTTGTAGTAGGCTGGAGTATGATGGCAACATGGCAGATTAGTGCAGCATGATGGCAACATGTCTTGTGGGCAGTTCGCAGAATGCAGGCTTGACGTGGAGTGCACAGGGTTCTGGTGGTTAGAGAAGAGTTTTGAAAAATCGGTCTTAAAGTCTTGGGTCTTAGGTAGGGGTAACAGAAGCTGAATATTTACCACATAGTTTTTGTTTGCCATTTTAGAATGTGGATTTGGTTGTAATAATAAACACGGGCCTTCAATTCTTGTAATGGACTTTTATGGTTTCTAAAAAGAAAATATGGAAATGGAACTTTGGGTTAATGGATTGGATAATGCTTGGAATAAAAAAAATTGGATTTGAAATTGTAAAATGGATAATTAGATTTTGGATTAGGAGAAATGGTGAATTTGGTTTAAAAAGGTGAGGAAACAAATGGGTTCAAAAATATGGATAATGGAAAAAAGGACAGTGAATAATGGATATAAGAAATGGGTTTTAGAATTGGACTTTATTTAGATAATGGTTTTGAAAATGGGTGATAAAATGGAAATGGTTATTGACTTTAATTGGATGTTGAATTTTGAAATGGATAACTTTGGAAATGGATAAGTGAAAAATGGACACGGACCTTGGAAATGGATTATGAATGGATTGCCCTTGAGAAACCACAAATCGATTTTGGACTTTTGAACTTAAAACCAAAAACCCATTCTTAAAAAAAAGCGAGTCACACATGAATCAATCCCCAAATCAATCTTGAATTTTGCCACCTGAACATTGAGGAACTAAAATCCTTATTGTGGACCATCTTGAATCATGTCTTTGAAAATTAGGATTTGAAATATGGACCGCACAACACAAAACTCTGACTGGAGATGAACTAGCCCTCGATGATCTTTAAGTGTGAAAGAACTGATAACCTGACATAGCCTGACAACTTGATCTCCATACACATAAACCACTTAAATCAATGCACCCTGACCTCGATGTTTGAAACAAAATCTTGCCTGGCCAAAATTAGGTCAAAACCAGATAAAATGAAACCTCACTGCACACACCATTGACCTGACAACCTTAGGTAAATCTGAATTAAACGACACACGCCCATCTTGAACACCAAGAAGTAAGCAACCCTAAACTCTATGCTTCAGGTGCATACCGATGAAGAAAACAACCTTAGATGTTGACAGCAAACAAAACCCTATTTATTCAGTCTCCACTAGAACCATGATGAAACCTTAATCACTTTATGCTTCTTGATAAATCTTGAACTTGATACTTGACGAATTTTGGCACAGGAAAGCCTTGAAGCTGGATGCACTTTGACAAAAAGATACTCCCAATACTGTAAGATCAAACCCTTGCTTCAAACTTGCATGAAAGAACCTCAAAGCAAATAGCAACCCTGATTCAAAGGGCCACTGATCCCATGTCAATGCAATGTATGATCCTGAGTTAATGAAATGCATAAATGATATGATATGCAAGGCTAGGGTTAGGGTGAAAATGAGGGTGTGACACCAGCCACAATTTGCAACAACTCATTTACACAATTATCACAGAAGTATATTCTTCACAACAATTCAAAAACAACACGATCAACACCAAAAATCAACACTCGACAGTATGAAAATTCATATAACCCTAATCCCACATATTAATCACCGTATTCCCGGTTATAAAATTCAAACCCCACCCTTACCTTAGATTGATGGCCGCTCGAATTTTCGATCGACTTTTCCGACTTGGCTTCGTCGGTAATTCTCCCGTATCCCTCTTTCTCCAACTTTGGTGCCTCCAAACCCTCGTTCAACTTCTGTAACTTCCTTTTTCTTTTCTTCAGACTGCCACTTCTTTTCTTTTGTTTTCCAAAATAATCCAATAATAATAATAATACCATTATTTACTCTATTTGGGCTTCACTTCATACACCTCCAAATTACTACCACCAACGCAACGACTAAGCCCACTTAAATATAATACGCTTATATTCCATAATATTAATTCTAATATTATTTCTCTCGACTAAATCGACTAATTACCGACTATCAAATAAATCGTCCAAACCACCAAATCAACATATTTAACCGTAGATGGAAAATAATATTCAATATTATTTTTCCACAACTTAAATCAACTTGATTAATTAATCCAACTCGAACCAACTTAGAAACATCAACAGAATATTCCGATATTCCGGAATCAACTTAAATCAACACAAATATCACAAACCAACGCAAATCGACACAAATACTCAAATCAACGCGAATCAACACAACATACTACAATTATATTTAATTAGATACTTAATTAAATAAACGGGCGTTACAGTAAACACCCAATGAAAGAAAGAAAGAAAAAAAACAAACAAGCGTTAGGATTGACTCGCTTAGGGATGGACCAGCAAGAGGTCAATCTATCCCCAGCAGAGTCTCCAACTGTCGCTCCCTGGATTTTCATCCAAGTACAAACGCGAAAGTGGCACGGAACAGAGTCACCAGCAATGTGTATTTATCCCAAGAGAGGGAAAGGAAACACTGCATAAACCTGGGGGGAAGGAAAGAGCATGGTCTTGCGACCAAGAGAACTGGGTTCGGGATTCGGTTACGCGCGAGGAAGGTATTAGCACCCCCACGCGTCCATCGTACCCGATGGGATCCACGCTTACTGCTTCAGTCAAAGGGTGTAAGGAAAGGATACTGGAAAAGGAACTGCTATCTGGAGAAATGGGAAGGGAAAGGAGAGAGAAAGAGAAACAAATGTAGGGAAAATAAAAGAAGTGCTCGAATGGGCCCTACCCCACTGCCTACGTATCTCATCGGGAGCATGAGAATCAGAGCGACGTAGTTCCCCTCACCTAGGGAAAATTGTTTGTGTTTTTTAGGGAACAACTAATGTTCTAGCTCAGGTGTTGCAGCTCGCTGTATGGAGACTTAGGCGTTACCGTCTTGTAGGAGAACGAGGAGAAGCACGTTCGTACGTTGAGAATGAGTGAGATGAGAAAAGAATTCCTGAAGGAAAGACGTTATTGTTTGTTTGGAGTTTTAAGCAAGAAGTGTTTTGATTGTTTTTGTGTTTTGTAACACATATTCTATTTAAGTCATTCATGTAGGATCGAATGCCTCGCATATCGACCCAAGACGGGACGTACGCTAAACATTCTAAGAAAGTGAGAGAAGACCCCTCACTATCTTATTCTTACATGAAAGGCTCAAATACAATATACGCCATGCCTTTATTAAGTATTTTTGCTCTTGTTTTGAGATGAGAAGAAGAGAGACTCAAAGGAGGATCAAAAGGTGAAAATCTAATGAGGGAGACTAAGACTCACCCTAATGTTATCATGCTTGGAAGTCCTAAGGTTAATGTGGTTTAAGAAACCTAATCCTAAAAGAAAGGAGAAGAAGAGCAAAAGAAACAACTTACTTCCAAGATGGAAGTTAAGTTGATCTTAAAGAGGGATGAAGAAGAAGTTAGCAAAGAAGCACATAAATGCTTATCATGATCACAAGTTGAATTATTAAAAGAGATAAAGGAAAGATTGTATGTGGGTGCACACCCACACACATGACTCACCAATAGCCCCTGAAAATGTTAGCAAAGCAAATGTACATGAAAGCAAAAGTGAAGGAAATAAGGCAATTAATCAAAGTTAGAATTAAAATGCTAACTAAAAAAGGAAGGTTAAATTCTAAGTAAGAAAGTTAAATTGAGATTAAATCTAAAGTTAATCCTAAAATTGATTCCAATTAATTTCTAATTAAAACTAATCAAATTCCAAGGTTAAGACTATAAACTGATTCTAAGGAAAATTAGTTCTAAAGAAAAACTAATATTAAAATCTAAATGAAATTCTAATTAAAATCTAATTGTAAGCTAATATAATTCTAAAAGTGAGTTAACCAAAATTAGGATTAAAAATTAAAATCCAAACCAAAGTTAAATTCTAATTCTCTAATTAAACCTAATTTCTAAAATTGAGAACTAAAAACTAACAAATTATAAACTAATTCTAAAAATTAGTATTCCATTAACTAGCTAAAACAATTATAAAAAAAAATTAATAAGGAGGGGTGTAAACAGATTCTGGGTGAGAATAGCAATTGAGGCGTTGGGCTTGGTTCAAAGGCCCAAGGTTGTGTTGCTCAGCCAAGGAAGAGAGGGTGCGAATGGAAAACGGGTGTGAAAGTGAAACTCAGGCGCATGGGCTGAAGGTTTTAGTCCCATGAACTTGGACGCGCATAGGGGGTGCAGCGAGTAATGGAGGTGAGCCAAAAACATGCGTTGGGCTATAGAACAGGGGGTGTGATTAGTGATTTGCGCACGCCCAAATGATGTTGGAGCCCGAGGGTGCATGTGGTGTTCCCGTCAACGTTTTGACTATCAGAGTGAATCATGGCTGTCTGATTGATAGTTGATGATGCTGATAGATGAAGTGGATGGTTGTGATGAGGATGTATGATAAACTACGATGGCATGGCGCGCGTGGGATTCAAGCATGTCCTACCGAACGGTGACAAGTGTCACCGCCGGTACGGTCCGAAATCCAACCTTATCTCTTTGCATTGCTATCATAAAAGAAAGAAAAGAAGTTATTGTTCAAAGCTTCTCTCTTCTCGTTTCGCCTCTCTCTTTCTACGACTTCACGTGAAACCTAAATGGCCGGAGCAGGCCGGTGGCCGCCGACGGCGCCACCACCTTCTTCGGTGGTCCACCACCTCCAAACACTAAACTCTAAGCACAAACCCTAGTTATCTTTACAAGGTGATTACGAATCCGACCTCCGTTTCCTCTAAATCTTAACCAAACTACCGGATCAGAGGAAGGAAATCAAGATCAAACAATTTCTCAATCGAAGCACACAAAATTGAATCGCGAAGGAGATCGTTATTTACGTACCTACCAGAGACAAGTCCGGTGCTTCTTCGAAACTTCGAAGATAAAAGAAAACCAGAGGTGAGATAATAGTGATTCTACTTTTGCTCTTTTCTTTGTGAACTCTTCTCCTTCCTCTCTTTTTTTTGTGTGATTTCTTGCTCTGCAGCGTGATTTCTTCTTTTTCCTCGCGTTTCTGAAATTGCTATTATTCTGTTAATTTGTTGATATGCTAAACTCTGAACCACTGTTGAACTATTATTGATTCCATTGCAATTTGTTACAGGTTTTTGTGGCTGGTTTGAATATGATCTCTGCGGATCCTTGAGTTCAATGATGATGAAGAAGATGACGAGGTCCTTAAAGCTTGATTCTGCAGCTTTGAATGAGTGTAGCTTATTCTTGATTTTGCAGCATTAGGGAATGAAGATGTTGCGATGAAAAATAGAGTGTGAAGACTTGATGGAATTGAAGATTGAAGCCCGCACAACGAAACCGTGAACATGAGGTTGAAAACTCGATTTCAATCCTTCTTCTTCTACTTCTTCCCGTGCTGTGTATACTCTGTGTTGTGAATCTTTGATTCTTTTTGCAGGTTTAGGATTGGTGATGAAGAACTTTTAAGATTACAGAGTTCATTGAAGATGAAGAAGGTTCTGAGAATATTAAGGTGAAGTGAAGTAGATGAGGTTACAAAAGGTGGTTGAAGAATGATGTTGGTGATGAGATTGTGCAGAATGAACCGAGAGAACTGAAGAATGAAGAGGATGAAGTTTTTATAGCAGGAATCAGTGAGGGTAAAATAGGTTTTTCAATTAAAATTCAGTTAGGAATTCTGTTATGGGAATTTAGGTTGGAATTATGAAACTGGTGTAACTCTCTTTCTGTTGGGAAATTCTGCTTTTGATACTCTCTCTTTTCTGTTATATGAAAAATTGTGTTAGAGGCTTTGTGTTTCTGTTAGTGAATTTTTGGTTTTGCTTTGTAATTTTCTATTGATGTTGTTATGAGCATTTTTTGTAACAGATTTTCTGTTAAGAGGCTGCTAGGAATTTCTTTCTGATTTTGTTAATTTGGTATGAAGTTGGCATTCCTGCTAGATATTTTCTTGATAATTCCCTGCGTAATGCTCCTCAAGGAGGGTATATGATTTTGCAATGAATGATGGATATAAATGAGTCACAACTAAAAATGGATATTGGCCTTTAGAAGTAGATCTAGAGTGGTTTATGGATGGACAATGATTAGTTTACAATTTGGAATTTGATTTGGATAATGGACAAAAATAAAGAATTTGGATTGGATGTAAGAATGGATTTAAGAAAGAATTATTTGTTTGAAATGGATATGGATAGAGGGTTGCATATGATTTAATGAAAGGATCTAAAATGAATTGGTTTTGATATGGAATTTAGTTTAAATCGGATAAGAAAAATAGATGTGAATTAGAAAATGGTTTAATTGGATAAAAATGGATACCTAAAAAGTGGATAACAAAAAAATGGAAATGGATTATAAATGAACTTCAAATGTGGACAAGAAGAAAATGAAATGGGTATAGAAAATTTGGAATGAATGAAAATGGATATTAAATGGATATGACTTAGAAAGAATGGACTAAAATAGTAAAAAATTGAAATGGATATTTATGAAATGTAGGCTAAAAATTGGATATGGATCCCTATATGGACAGTTGGATATTTGGATAGAAGTTGGGTTTGGACATGGGTTAAAAGTGGAAAATGGGTTAATGACTTAAAAAAGAATAGTTAATTGGATTAACAATAAGGGATAATGGTTTATGATGACTCTGTATTTCGAATTCCCAAATAGCCCGCACGACTACTCATGCCATGTCTAATTCCAACCAAATTCCAAATCCACACCAACTTCTTTCCTTAATGAATTCCAAAATATCAACCAGTAAGCTCAATCGAATGTGACCCACCGCTCTTTAAATTATTCCACAGATGCCTTATCCTGATAACCACTGATATCCTTGACATGAACCCCTAATCTCACAATTTTTAATTGATGACCATCTACAAACTCAACCAAGAAGGAGAAACCATGACCCTTGTTGATGTACACCCTGAAACCTGGCGAACCTCTGAATACAACAACCCTGGCTCTTGATGAATCTCTGGATAGGAAAATACCAATAACATGAAAAACTCTTCGATCCCATGTCTCAGAAAACCAATGCGATGATATGATTATAAGCTATGGCCTAATGAAAAATGCAGATGATCGCGAAACACAAGCCAAAAAAAGGTAGGGCAAATTTTGGGGTGCTACAGGTTAGAAAAGTGGAGCTTTATGAAAATGGACATGGAGATTTTTTTGCAAAATGCTCCATAAATGGAATTTAAACTTGGTTAATGGCTCAATTTCTTGTGTAATAAACCAAGGGTTTGTGTAATTCTATGATTAGGATGAGATTAACAAGTTAGAATAACTGAAAAGCTAGATAACATAGCTTTTGCTCAAGATCATATGAAGAACTTGCCATGAGAATGACCAAAAATTCATATTTGGAAGGCTAACTTCATTTCTTCGAATCTCTCAGCTCAAGAATGGTATTAATGAGTTCTTGTACTTTTTGAAAAGCCCCAAACATTCTCTACCACTTTCATGTTTAAAGAATTTCTTGAATCAAAATGGATCATGATGAAAACTGGCTCACAAGTTGGTTACTTTTTGAAGGCAGATTCTATTTCAAAAAAATTTCTAAGTGTTGGAATCATTTTTAAATGGGACACCAACTTCATGGCCTTATAACTTGAAATCCATGCAATTTTTTGGAATTCATACTAATTGACAAAGTTGTAGTAGGGAATGAGCTCTTCAAATTGGTCTTTGGATCACTGAACATGGATGTCTAGATTATGAGTTATGACCTTGGCAAGTTGGGTAAAAATTATTAACCATGCAAAACTTAGAAAAACTCCAACTTCTCATTTGTCGCCCTTTTTACAAGCAGCCTCCAATTTCTTGATTTTTCATTGATTGGTCATGATCCAAGCCACACATTATCATCATCCTTGACTTGTGGAAACCATGGTTGACCAAAATTCCCAAAAGTCATACTTTGATTTAGAGGAACAATTGACTTTTTTACCAGATGAATCTTCACTTCTTGATCTTCAATGAAATCAATCTCTTGGGATATTTTAACACCATAGATAGACTCCAAGGGTGTATTTGAATGTCTTGAATCATGTCCTAAGGCTTGAGATAATGTCTTGATCAAAAATCGAAGATGCAGTTGACTTTGATTGAGAAAAGCCTAATTCTTAGTCAGATGATATTGAATCTTGAAGAACTTGTAATGAAGCCACATTGCACTTGATTATTGATGGAGGGAAGTCCCTTGAGTGTATGAGATCTTGTTTGGCTGATGATCTATCCAAAACTTTGACTTATCAGTCCCTTGAGCCTTTTAGGGCAAACCCTAGTTCACAGATGAACAAAACAAAACAAAATATCTTGATAATTGGTTAGCTATGCATGATTGATTGACCTAGAATGCAATGCAAATAAAGATAAAATCTAAGGGTAAAATTTGGGGTATGACAGTTGACCCTATTTAATAACTTTACTGGATGGCATGAGTAGTGGCAACCCTCATGGAATCAAGGTGAAAGGTATTTAAATACATATAACCATAAATTTTGCCCTTAGATGCAATGACATGCTATGTTATAGACAAAATAAAATATCTATGCAATGCTAGGACAATGCTAACATGGAATGAACTCTTGCATGATGATTTATGATAAATGTAAAATGCAGGCAAGAATGAAAGCAGGAAAGGTGAAGTCAACAACAATGGGTAACAACTCACTGGGGAAGACCAAACACTGGGGAAGCTGAAACGAATTGGGGATATCTAAAGTGATTGATCAACAGGTTCAGGCATGAGTGGCTGGAACTTTAGAAGAAAAGATCCCCACTAGAGGTAGAACCAGAAAGACGGTCTCCACTGGGGAATATCTAGAGTAGTTGATCAACAAGTTCAAGCATGACCGGATGATGCTCTAGAACACAAGACAAAATAAGACCCTCATAATAATAGGATCACACAAGATAAGACACAATCCTCATAGCAATAGGATTGGACAAAGCAAAGACAAAACCCTCAAAGCCTTAGGATCAAGCCAAATAAAACTGGACAAAAGCAACATCCTCAAAGCCTTAGGATGAAATAAAGACACAATCCTTAAAGTCTTATGATTGAACTAAAGCAAGACAAAAGCAACATCCTCAAAGCCTTAGGATTGGAAAAAGCAAAGACAAGACCCTCAAAGCCTTAGGATCAAGCCAAACAAAACTGGACAAAAGCAACATCCTCAAAGATTTAGGATAAAAACAAAAACACAATCCTCAAAGCCTTAGGATTGGACCAAAGCAAGATCCTTTAAGCCTTAGGATCAAGTCAAACACGGCTGAAGTTTTCAACCAAGAATAAACATCAAAGCCTCTGGAAATTCCTTAAACAAAGAGATCAAATGGGATCTTCAGGAAACATCAGGAAAGGTATAGGGTAATTAAACTCTTTTGTATGTGCCAATATAATTGGACTTCACGGGGAGACGCCCTTTGTCAAGAACGGATAAGCTTCTCAAAAGAGACTGCCACTTATCGTTGTAAGGGTTGACAAATCACCAGGAATAGATAAGCTTCTCAAAAGAGACTGCCACTTATCATTGAAAAAAAGGATAAGCTTCTCAAAGGAGACTGCCACTTATCTGACATAGTAAAACAGGACAAGCTTCTCAAAGGAGACTGCTACTTATCGTCAATGGGGATTTGTGAATAGATTCTTCTTGAGAGGCAAAGTGCAAAATAAATGCACACTCAATCTAGGTTCAATAGCCTAGAGAGATTCCAAAAGCATAATTGTTGGGGACCAAAGTTCAATCTAGGAACAAGGTAGAGAGAAACAGTCAAACGAGACTCTACCCATTGAGACTCAATCTAGGAACAAGCATAAAGCCATTCATGAAATGCTGCCTCCAACAATTGAAAAGCAAGTCAGAGTATTTCTTGGATGCCTAAATTATATCTCACGATTCATATCACATATGACTGCCACCTGTGGACTAATATTTAAACTCTTCATAAAAGATCAGGGCTACATTTGGACAGATGATTGTCAAAGGGCGTTTGACAGCATCAAAGAATATCTCCTTGAGCCACCAATTTTAATCCCTCCAGTTGAAGGGAGACCCTTAATTATGTATTTGATTATCTTAGAAGACTCCATGGGTTGTGTACTCGGTCAGCAAGATGAAATAAGGAAGAAGGAGCATGCAATTTACTATTTGAGTAAGAAATTCACAGACTGTGAGTTTCGGTACTCTATGCTTGAGAAACTTGTTGTGATTTAGCTTGGTCTGCTCGACGTCTTCGTCAGTACATGCTGAACCACACTACTTGGTTGATTTCTAAGATGGACCCGATCAAGTATATCTTTGAGAAACCTGCTTTGATTGGAAGGATTGCCCGTTGGTAGATGTTATTGCTAGATTACAATATTGAATATCACACTCAGAAGGCCATGAAGGGGAGTATCTTAGCTGACCACTTGGCTCATCAGCCGATTGAAGATCATCAATCTGTCCAAGATGACTTCCCCGATGAAGATGTATTGTACTTGAAAATGAAAGATTATGAAGAGCCGTTACCAGATGAGGGTCCTGAACAAGGATCCCAATAGGGTTTAATCTTCGATGGAGCTGTCAACGCTTATGGAAGAGGGATTGGGGCAACTATTGTAACTCCTCGTGGATCTCATATCCCATTTACTACAAGATTGAACTTCATATGTACAAACAACATGGATGAATGCGAAGCGTGAATCATGGGATTAGAAGAGGCAATTGACCTGAGAATCAAGAATTGGGATGTGTATGGAGATTCTGCCTTAGTGATCAACCAAATCAAAGAAGAATGGGAAACTCATTAAGATGGCTTGATTCCTTACAGAGATGATGCAAGAAGATTTCTCCCTTTCTTCAACAGAGTTGAGTTTCATCATGTTCCTCGTGACGAAAACCAAATGGTGGATACTCTGGCAACATTAGCTTCAATGATTGTGTTGAACTGTTGGAATGACATTCCCAAGATTGAGGTTATGCGTCTCGATAGACCAGCGCATGTATTTGCAATAGAAGAGGCCAGTGATGATAACCCTTGGTACTATGACATTGAGGGATTTCTTCAAAGACAGGAGTACCCACATGGGGCATCGAATAAGGATAAGAAGATATTAAGAAGATTGGTTGGTAACTTCTTTTTGAATAATGATGTGTTGTATAAAAGAAGCTTCGACGTGGTCTTGCTAAGACATGTAGATAAACGAGAAGCAGGCGTGTTCATGACTGAGATTCATGAAAGGTCCTTTGGAACTCGTGCCAATGGACATGCAATGGCGAAGAAACTTCTGAGAGCAGGCTACTATTGGATGACAATGAAGTCTAATTATTTCAAATTTCCTAAGAGATGCCACAAATGTCAGATTTATGCTGACAAGATCCATACACCACCAACTCTTCTCAATGTTATCTCTTTTCCTTGGCCTTTCTCTATGTGGGGAATTGACATGATTGGCATGATAGATCGGAAAGCTTCAAATGGACATCGCTTCATTTTGGTGGCTATTGATTATTTCACCAAGTGGGTAGAAGTTGCCTCGTATGCAAACGTCATCAGACAAGTGGTCGTCAGATTTATCAAGAATCAGATTATCTGCCGCTATGGGGTCCCAAGTAAGATCATCACTGACAATGGGTCAAAATTGAACAACAAAATAAAGAAGGAGTTATGTGAGGAGTTCAAGATTGAACATCATAACTCTTCCCCGTATAGACCGAAAATGAATGATGTTGTCGAGGCCACTAATAAAAACATCAAGAAGATAATTCAAGAGATGGTTGTTACATGCAAAGATTGGCATGAGATGGTCCCATTTGATTTGTATGGGTATCGTACTTCAGTTCGCACATCAATAGGGGCAACCCCATTTTCTCTTGTGTATGGCATGGTGTAGCGAGCGATTTTGGATGCGGTTCTTAAGCGCTGGTCGCTCTCTGCGGTTTGAGCTTTAACTACAGGTCGATTCATTTTTTATCCTATTGTGAGCTGAATAAGGAAGGGAAATAGATGTCTCCAATTAACCCTGCTTTGCATACTGAGTTTAAACAGCGGTCTGTTAGGTTACGGATGCTATCAATGTGGGGGGCCTTTGTACTGGTTATTTGTATTTTTGCCAATACTGTTTTCTTTCTTTTTTATCTGGGCAGAAGGTTTCTGGCGGGGAACAAGGATTAGGATGTTATGACTGATGCTTTTGAAATACTGCTTTTGATTGATGGAGATATGGGATTTGGGTTTTTTGTTGATTGCGCTCGCTAAGATCTTTTCTTTCAATCTTATGCCTACGTATTCCCGTTTATCCAAAACAGGGAAATCAGAGCGTTTGTAGTTCCTCATATTCTATGGGAGGAAATTGGTTTTTGGTGTCTTGTTCAAAGCCCAAGACGTGAAGCGAAAGGTAGTTTGTATCTTGTTCAAAGCCCAAGATGTGAAGCTGAAAGGTCTCGACTTTAGAGAGAATTTGTCGTCTCTAAAGAGGGGAGAAGGAGAATTACTTTAACTGGGATACGCAGATCCTAGCAATGCCATAATTTCTGAAGAAGGGGTTTTAACCTGAAGGAGAAGACTTTAACTCAGTGTAGAGCAATGCTATCTTTCCTTAGGAATTTCTCATGCTAAAAGAGGGACAGTGGCATGGATATAGATGATCCAGAGGCTTGCCGCTTACAGCAATTAGATGAAGGGAAAGGAGTTATTGATGTTTGTGTACTGTGAACGAGGCACAACTTTGATGCTAAAAGGTTGATTGAATCAAGCAGTGGTTTTCTTATACAAAGCCTAAGAGGAGGCTAATTTCTGCTAGGAAAATCTGTATACAAAGCCTAAGAGGAGGCTATTTTGTGTCTCGTACAAATCCCGAGAGAGAGGCTAAAAGTTTTTGACCCGACGATAGAGTCTTTGTGTCTCGTACGAAGCCCGAGAGAGAGGCTAAAAGTTTTGACTCAACAAGAGAGTCTTTTATACTCAACAAGAGAGTGTTTTTGTATCTCGTACGAAGCCCGAGATGGAGGCTAAAAGTTTGACTCAACAAGAGAGTCTCTGTATCTCGTACGAAGCCCGAGATGGAGGCTATGTCAGTTAAGTGACAGGTCCAGTATACTGATTTTGAAAGAGAAAATCAGTTCTTATATGAGCATCACTGTACTCATGGGTCAGATCTGAGGATCGGGGTGGTCTCCTTTTCTTTGAGGAAACTGGAAATCCAAAGGGTGTTGAGACTGTCAGAGTCTGCGGGTTTCCTTCCTATTTAACGAAGGGGTCACTTGAGAATGTCTTTTGAGACTCAAGGAAGTTAGACTGTCCGTGTCTAGAGTTTTATCTTTTGGTACTATGTTTTGAGAAATAGTAGTAGACTCTATGAAAGGACTGTTCTATGGAGATGACTAAGTTCTGTTCCTATACCTCTAGGAGGTCGTCGGGACAATTTGTACGAAGCCCAAGAGGAGGCTGGAAGCTTTTAAGAAGCCGACGGGTCCTTGTACGAAGCCCAAGAGGAGGCTATCATTCCCGGAGGAAGAGATCATTATACGAAGCCTAAGAGGAGGCTGTGAATACTTCTAAGAAGCCGTAGGGTCCTTGAATAATGCCCAAGAGGAGGCCGATGCTTTTAAGAAGCCCGTGGGTCTATCATCTCCTTTCCATTAGGAGAGATAACTCTTTTAAAGATAAAAACCACTGGTAAACGTGCGAGGTTTACTATCCAGCGACTTTTAGCTTTTAAAGAGGGTTCCTTAGTTAAGGTCCAAGATTATGACCGTAGTGGGTACCCAAACCCCGAGACATTCAAGGCAAGCTATCCACAAGGAATAGATCAAGTCAGGAAAGTTCGAGAATTTGGAAGAAACTCAAAGATGCCATTCACGGAGAATACATTCATCTTAGGGAGTAAAGCTTCTTGACGATTCCTAAGGAGGACATCCGAAGAGAAGACTGTATCTGGTGCTCCTATTGGGGATCTAGGCGTCTATTTCTACGAATAAATGAAACGGCGTCACCTAGTTCTAGACGTAGTAGCCGAGGAAACTCGAAATATCTATACTATTATTACACAGTAGATATGAGTTTATGAAATGAGACTTACAGTGAGCAGCCCCACAATACAGTTTATAATATGAAAGCAGTAAATGAAAGCGATAACCACTTACTCGGTTGGAGTGCTTCCATGCTGTTTGGTTAGTTGTTCAACAAAGAAAGATTGAAAACAACAGTATATTCAAAATCAAAGGAGAAAGTGCTTTGAAAAAGAAAGATTTGGGGCTTACAGCTCAAGGAGAGGCCAAGGGTTTTATCAGTGAGCGCACTGTTTGACTTTGTACAGCGGGACTTATACAAGTGACTGTGGCCCAAAAAGGTTTTCTGTACAAAGGGATGGGTCTTACACTCTCTCAAGAGGCCCAAAGTGTTTTGAATGGGTCTTATAGCTCAAGGAGAGGCCCAGATGATTTTTATTTTTAAACGGGCGACGATCGCGCCGTTTACTTGTACAGAGGGACTTATACAATGAGTGAGGCCCAAAAAGTTTTTGTACAAGGGGGGATGTGTCTTACACTCTATTAGAGGCCCAAAAAGGTTTAAAGAAAAAAGAGTGGGGCTTATAACACGAGGGTAGGCCCAAATGATTTTTCGTTTTAAAAATGGCGATCGCGCCGAGGTTTTCTTTTAACGCAGAGGGACTTATACAATAAGTGAGGCCCAAAATGTTTTGGTTAAAAGGGGATTGGGTCTTACACTCTATTAGAGGCCCAAAGTGTTTTGAAAATGATTTATGAGGGTTGAATTAATCCAAAACCCTAATTTGTTTTCAAAATGTATTTAATTGAATAAAAATTCAATTAAAATGATCAAAAATTGTTTAACACATGGAAAACAAATTTTGATCTTGGATTAATGCTTCAAAAATTAAGTATTGACCTACAAAATAATTAGAAAGCATTAAAAGTTGCAAAATCAATGTAGAAAAAATATTTAAAATGCCAAAAACAATCAAAATATTAATTCTTTATAAAAATATCAATTATATGAAATAAATAATATTTTTGGGAGTTTTTGTGAAAATAAAATATTTTAACATTTTTGTGAATTATTAAAAAAAGAATCAACTCAAAATCATTAAAACTCAGAGAGAAATTAATTTTTGAATCAATTAAACAAAATCACAAAAATTCAAATATTTGAATTTATGAAAAATGGCGCCAAGAACAGCTGAAGAACACGCGCGTGTTCTTGGTTTCTCAGATTTGCATTTTCTATCCAATCTCCATGAATACGTAATCATATCATGCAATCCACATATCATTATGCTCGTCTCAACCTCACGATCATGTCTATGTACTTTAATTTCATTTAAATTAAACATACAACAAGAAATCACGAAGAGACCTCAAGAACCCTAATTTCTGCATGAAGGCTAGGATTTTTGATACACGATTCAAATAATGCAATTAATTGAGGGAAAACATTCCATGCATGATTAAGAACATATGGCCAAATTATTGTGCGAGGAAATATGCATAGATTGAGTGATGACCAAGTATGTGCTTACCTTTAGGTCGTGACAGCAAGTTCAAAGTGATTTTTGATCTGGAGGTGTTACAGATGAGTTGTGATGATCTGAACAGCTTCCCTACACCCTATGGATTGTGTTTGGATGGTTGGACTTGATTGAAATTGGCTGGAATAATTTGTGGTACCTCAGCTGCAACTTGATTGAAAATTTGAGCAACCAGCTGGTGATTTTGTGAAATTGGTGTTTCAGAAGTGATCTAAGTGTTTGATCAGCTCATATGTGATGTATGTGAGGTGTGTGAGTGATTGGTTTGATTGGAATTGCTCTCAAACTCAAAACCCGATAGTGACTTGCCTTAGAAGGCAAAATTGCAGTGAAAGAAGAGATTTTGAGGAAAGCATCTGTTAGATGGCTTTGGTGTACTCAAACTGATCACAATTAAGCTCTATTTATAGTAGAACAAGTTTGTTTTGCAAGGAATAGTGCATGGCAGCTGGTAAGTAGGTTTGGCCAATGTTGGCAAATGAAAATCCAAGTCTCCTCTAGCCATTGACTAGAGGTTAGGGCACAGAGCTTTGGTCCCCTTGGTCTTGTATAAGTCTTGACTGATTTCAGATGAGAATGGCTCAGTCCATGCCACCTTGATGGTTCCATTGAATGCCTCATTCCAAATTTGAAGTCTTGTCCCTATTTTGGCCATTCTAGGTTCAACATGCTATTTCTTGTTCCATGGACTTTGGAGGCTTGGCTCAGTGATTGTCCCCTTTAGATTCAATCCTTTGAGGTGTCCAAGTGGATAGGAGCAATTGAATTTGGCTGATTTTGGCAAATCGACCAAAGTTGCAAATTCTGCCTTGCCTTGACAGATTTCAGCAAGGCAACTTGGCAATGTTGTATCTCATGGTGTAGGTGGAATTTGACAATGTTCTTGGCCATTTTGGAAAGCTCTTACATGATACAACAACTACTTGAACAAGTTTGGTTTTGATCTCTTTTGATTCCAAGTGAAAAATCCCCCTACATTTAGCAAAAAGTGAGGCTGAATCTGACTTAGTGAAAATTTCACTAAGTGTTGGAAAAAGTGACATTTTCACTTTTCAGCCACTTTGATCACTCCATAACTCAAAATCCTTAACGAATTGGAATGACTTGTAGTTGAAGTTTTTGTAGGTGATAATGAGGGCTACAAATCCATCTTTGGATGAGAAAAAATGGCCTTGTGGTTTAGGAGTTATGGTCCTTCAAAGTTGGTACCTTTGCCACTTTATTTTTAACTTAGAAAAATTTCTAAGTTTTATGGTTACCCCTTTTACAAGTTATCTCACTTTTCTTGATTTTTCTTGATGAATGATGATTCAAATCATACATTAACATCATTTTAGGGTTAAAAATCCATTTTGGTGAAAAATCTCAAAAAGTCAAAGTTGACTTTTGTGCACAGTTGACTTTTTATCAGATGAATTCCAAACTGTGCAATTCTTCAGGAAATCATGTCCTTGACCTAAATCAAACTTGATGGACATGTTCCATGGGTGTCATAGGGTATATTCAATCATGTATTAGGGTTTGGGAGCATGTCCTGGTCAAAAGTCAAAGTTACAGTTGACTTTTCCCTTAAAACCCTAATTGTGGTGCAGATGAAATTGAGACTTGTTGTTCAAACTTCTTGGATCAATCCATTGTTCCAAATGGATCAATATGGTATATTAGAGACCCTTAAATCATCTTTTGAGGTCTTGGCTCATGGTTTGTCCCAAAAGTCAACTTAGGGGTGAATTAGGTCAAGAAACCCTAATTCCTGATTTTTGATGAATGCATCCCCTGAGGCAAAATTGACTTGATGCATGGGTTCATGAGGTTCCATGAAGTATATTAGGTTATGTTTGGGATCATTGCCTTGTGCCCAGATGAAAATTTCCATCTGGAGGCCCTGGTCGACCAAAACCCTAATTTGGTGACACTGTCGATCTTGAGACTTGATCCACCTAGAAGGGAGCAGCCTTGTGCTTAATCCTTGAAGTGGGAGTCCTTTTTGATCCATTGTGGATGTTTAAGAGATTAGACAAGTTGAAGATCATGTCATTTCTTGATTGATCCTTTGTCTAAGCACTTAGAGAGGGCTTGAAACCCTAATTTTGATTGTAGTGGATGCTCACCCATCTTTGGGGAGACTAATGAAGCATAAAGGTACATCCATATTGTGATGGTGATTTTCACAATGATGGGAAATCTAAGTGGTCAAAATTTGGGGTATTACAGATGGCCCTATTTAATCTTCTTGGACCCGAAGGTGTGAATGACGAAGGTATTCGGGCATTCGGGGTGCAAGAGGATTAAATATCGGAATATCCGAAATTTTGATGGTGGTTATGAATGGTAGCTTACGCATTCATCTTCTTTATCTAAGCAATGATGCTTAGAAAAGGTAAACTTCCCCTCGATCTTGGTTTCCTACCAAGAACTGGTCTCAGTCTCTTTTGAAATAAACTTCCCCTCGATCCTGGTTTCCTACCAAGGAACTGGTCTTAGTTTCTTTTGAACTTCCCCTCGTTCTTGGTTTCCTACCAAGAACTGGTCTTAGTTTCTTTTGTCAACTTCCCCTCGATCCTGGTTTCCTACCAAGGAACTGGTCTTAGTTTCTTTTGTCAATAAACTTTACTGACAAGGGACGCTATGTGTAGCGGTTTTCCTTCAAACTTCTCGCCGAATTTTCCTGGGGAGATGCCATTTGAGTAGAAAATGTTTTGTTGTCAGACTTTCTGGGGACCCCAGTCGTCTGAGTTGTAGAGTTGTACAAACTTCTCCGTTGGAGACGCCATTTGTTTCTACTGGGGAAAGCGAGTCTCTTGAGAGACTGTTTTCATTTGGGATCTTTCATCATACTTTTCTCGGGATCTTCCCGGAGAAACGCCATATGATGGGGTCCAATTTTGAGGTGCCAATGACCTTCTCATCAGTGGTTTTTCGGAGTAAAACTGGCGTGCTGCCGAATCTCTGATCACGAGGCTTTCTCTGTGGATTTTCCTTAATCCGGGAAAGCAAGGATATCATCTTTAATGGCGAAGAGTGACATCTGTTGAAGGTTCTATGATCTTTCAGAGGCTCAAATTATCAAAGTGGCCACGTGCCGGCTCTGATCTAAAGATACACTGATGGCGAGATTGTGCAGACGCAACATTTCCTGACGAGGAAAGAACTGACAAACTCGATTGAGAAAACTATTTATCACTAGGGGACAAGACCGGCTAGAGTGATAACAATGCAATATGAAATGTAAATGCAAATAAAAAATGCATGAAGTACGTATGTATATGCTGACAAAACAGACGCGACATACAGACTAATGGATGAACACAATTGGATACTCGGCCATCGCGGGGTGAAGAGGTACCGTTGGTTCAAAATAGCAATTCCACCTTGCTTAGGAGAGATAGTCCCGTTGGGAGCTATGTTGATCGGGCTTAGGAGATGAGAACTCGGTCGAGGCGTGTCAGACGAAACAAGGTCTCTGACACAGTTGATCCCTTCATTCAGGCATACTGGCTTAGAATGAGTACTTTGATTCTGCACTTTGAAGTCCGCTTACTTCGGGAGAAGCGATCGATGTTCTTCTGATGTTCAACAGTCAAAAGAAATGCCATCTTTAATTTAAAAGCAGAAAAAGTTTAACAAGTAAATTTATTTTTGTTTTATTTCAAGAATCGCTGATTAAGTTTAAACAACGTCGTTCTGTAAAGCTAAAACAAGTAAATAATTACAAACAAAAACACAAGGGCTCAAATTTTATTGATAAGATGGAGATCAGCCAAACGCGTGATTCCAAAGAGTATATACAAAGTTAGAAAATGGTAATTTACAGGGAAAAAGGCTACGTTGAAACATAACGACCACTATCCTTCTACCAACTTTGAATTCGGGACATCCTGAGCTTCTGTCGAAGATGACCTTGACTGGAGTTTTCCTCCGATGGATGCTGTAACTGCTGCTGAGGGACTTGCCTCTGTTGAACATAGTTACTTGCCATTATCCCTAATTTTTGCCTGGATTGTACTATGATATTTTCAATCCATCGGGATGATTTTTTTCATGTCTCTAACTTTTGCCTGGACCGCCCTTTCGGGTTTTCAATCCACCGAGACGTTTTTTTTTTAGTTTAGGCGAAGTATTTCTTGACTACATCAACATTCGTGGGGTAGGCAAATTCCTCTCCGTCCATGGTTGCAACTCTCAAGGCACCGCCTGAGAAAGCTTTCGTGACCACATACGGGCCATCATAATTTGGGGTCCATTTGCCCCGAGAATCAGTGAGAAATGATTGTATCTTCTTGAGCACGAGGTCTCCTTTCCTGAAGACACGAGGTCGGACCTTTTTGTCGAACGCCCTCTTCATTCTTTGTTGATACAACTGACCGTGGCATAGTGCAGTGATTCGCTTCTCTTCGATCAGGTTCAGGTCGTCGTGTTGACTTTGACACCATTCAGCTTCGGTGAGCTTCGCTTCCATCAATACCTGGATTGATGGGATCTCTACTTCTATGGGGAGCACTGCCTTCATGCCATATACTAGAGAGAAAGGGGTTGTCCCTGTTGAAGTACGGACAGATGTGTGATAACCATGAAGAGAAAAGGGTAGCATTTCGTGCCAATCTTTATAGGTTACAACCATCTTTTGAACAATCTTCTTGATGTTCTTGTTAGCCGCTTCTACCGCTCTGTTCATCTTGGGTCGGTAGGGAGATGAGTTATGGTATTCGATCTTGAACTCTGCACACAACTCTTTCATCATCTTATTGTTCAAGTTAGATCCATTATCAGTAATGATCTCGCTTGGAACACCATAACGGCAGATGATATTATTTTTGATAAATCGGACCACCACTTTTCGGGTTACATTGGCGAATGACGCTGCTTCGACCCACTTGGTGAAATAGTCAATGGCTACCAGGATGAACCGATGCCCGTTTGAAGCCTTGGGCTCAATCATACCAATCATGTCGATTCCCCATATGGAAAATGGCCACGGGGAAGAAAGAACTTTGAGATGTGATGGCGGTACATGAATTTTGTCGGAGTATATCTGACACTTGTGACACCTCCTCATGTACTTGTAGCAGTCGGATTCCATGGTCAACCAATAATACCCGGCCCTGAGAATTTTTCTCGCCATTGTGTGTCCGTTGGCATGAGTGCCAAAGGATCCTTCATGAATTTCTTTCATGAGCATGTCTGCTTCTGGTCCGTCGACGCATCGGAGCAAGACCATGTCAAAATTTCTCTTATAAAGAGTGTCACCGCTCAGGAAGAAGCTTCCAGCCAATCTTCTGAGGGTCTTTCTATCTTTTCTGAGTGCCCCAGATGGGTACTCTTGTTTCTGAAGGAAGCATTTGATATCGTGATACCAAGGTCTGTCGTCTATGACTGCTTCAATCGCGAAGATGTAAGCGGGCCGTTCAAGGCGCATTATGTCGATCTTAGGTATGTCGTTCCATCGACCTACACTAATCATGGAAGAGATAGTGGCTAATGCATCAGCCATGTGATTCTCATCACGAGGGATGTGATGAAAGTCGACTCTGTTGAAGAAGGGTAACAACCTTCTTGCATAGTCTTTGTAAGGAATCAATCCTGATTGGTATGTGTTCCAATCTCCTTTTATCTGGTTAATAACCAGGGCTGAATCGCCGTATACGTCCAAGTTTTTTATCCTTAAATCAATCGCTTCTTCGATACCCATGATACATGCTTCGTAGTCGGCCTCGTTGTTCGTACATTTGAACGTAAGTCGAGCGGTGAAAGGAATGTGGGAACCCTGAGGGGTAACAATGATTGCCCCAATTCCGTTTCCATAATGATTGACTGCTCCATCAAAGATAAGTCCCCACTGGGAACCTGGTTCTGGCCCTTCACTGGGTAGTGGTTCATCGCAATCTTTCATCTTTAGATACATGACATCTTCATCTAGGAAGTCAAACCCGATTGATTCTCGATCGTCAATCGGTTGATGTGCCAAATGATCGGCTAAAATACTTCCTTTAACGGCTGTCTGAGCATGGTACTCTATGTCATATTCTGATAGTAACATCTGCCAATGGGCAATCCTTCCCGTGAGAGCAGGTTTTTCAAAAACGTACTTGATTGGATCCATTTCGGAGACCAACCAAGTAGTATGACGAATCATGTACTGGCGAAGACGTTTGGCCGCCCAAGCCAAAGCGCAACAAGTTTTCTCAAGCATCGTGTACCGAGTCTCGCAGTCGGTGAATTTCTTGCTTAGATAGTAAATGGCAGACTCTTTCCTTTTAGTTTCATCTTGTTGGCCAAGTACACATCCCATTGAGTCCTCTAGGACTGTGAGGTAAATGATCAGTGGTCTTCCTTCCACTGGAGGTGATAGAATCGGAGGATTCAACAGATATTCCTTGATACTGTCGAAGGCGGTTTGGCAATCTTCTGACCAAACGCAATCCTGGTTCTTTTTGAGTAATTTGAAAATCGGCGCACACGTGGCGGTCATAAGGAATATGAATCTGGAGATGTAGTTCAAACGTCCCAGGAATCCTCTGACTTGTTTTTTCAGTTTTCGGAGAAGGCATTTCTTGAATGGCCTTGACCTTGTCAGGATCAACTTCAATTCCTTTCTGGCTGACGATGAACCCTAGTAATTTCCCCGAACGGACACCGAAGGTGCACTTGTTGGGATTCAAGCAGAGCTTGAATTTTCTTAGACGTTCAAACAATTTTGACAGATGTTCAACGTGCTCATCCTCTGTTCTTGATTTTGCAATCAAATCATCGACATATACCTCGATTTCTTTGTGTATCATGTCATGAAACAGAGTAGTCATGGCCCTTTGATACGTTGCCCCGACATTCTTCAAACCGAACGACATTACCTTGTAACAAAAGGTACCCCATGGGGTAATGAACGAAGTTTTCTCCATGTCTTTCGGCGCCATTTTGATCTGGTTATAGCCCGAGAATCCATCCATGAAGGAGAATACTTTGAACTTTGTTGTGCTGTTAACCAGCATGTCAATGTGTGGTAAAGGAAAGTCGTCCTTTGGACTTGCCTTGTTCAGATCTCTGTAATCAACACACATTCTGACCCTTCCATCCTTTTTGGGAACGGGTACAATGTTGGCTAACCATTGAGGATATTCAGATGTAGCGAGGAAACCCGCGTCAATCTGTTTTTGTACCTCCTCTTTGATTTTGATGGCCATGTCCGGGTGAGTGCGTCTCAACCTTTGCTTTACTGGCGGACATTCCGATCTCAACGGTAAGTGATGTTCCACGATGCTGGTATCCAACCCTGGCATATCCTGATAGGATCAAGCGAATACATCGGGAAATTCTTTGAGAAACTTTATCAAACCCTCTCTGGCAGTTGGACTGAGTAGTGCTCCGATCCTGATTTCTTTTCTCTCTTTTTCTGAACCCAAGTTTACCATTTCCAACGGATCTTTGTGAGGTTCGATGGACCTTTCCTCTTGTCTGAGTAGTCGGGAGATCTCTTCTGGAATTTGGTCGTCATTTTCTTCTTCAGCCTCGAATACCGGGAACTCAAAGTTGAAAGAAGGCATCGGATCGTATGTTTCAACGGGGTATAAAACGAGCAATCTACATGACGTGATGATTCGTGTTTAGAAGAGATAGATAAAATGCAAGTGTGTGCAGTGTTTTTATTTTACTGCTTGTTTTTATTATTGAATGTTTTTTAGGATTACCATTTTCTGAAAAAGCAAAAAGGGAAAACAACAATTAAAGCGGAAATTACAGAACGACGTTATTTTATTAATGAACAAGTCGAATCTTGAAACTACAGCCCTATAAAACAAAACTCTGTCGCTTTGGGCAAAGCGAAGAGGGAAATTTACAGAAAACGAGCCCTATCAAAATATTCGTTTCACCTGGGCAGGGTGAAAGGTTTAAAGATGGCAATTACTTTGACTGACGAACGACCTTCGGAACCTCGGCGGTAACCCATTGGCAGCGAACTCCTCGGTGAATCACAAAGTCTGGCACCTTCCTTGATTTGTCTTCAGAAATGACGCTGATTTCTGGTGGAGTAGGATCATTGGAATCTGTCTCCCAAGCAGAATTGTCGTAGGAGGATTCCTCTGTTGCATTTTGCATAGCATCGGTGCTCTCAGCTGTATCTCCCCATCCAGTTGGCTGGATGTCTTCGAACCTGATATGAGAACTTTCGGGAGCGGTGTACTTGACCATAAAGTCGAATTTTCCACTCGGTTGTCCCAAGGTGTCCCACTCTTTTTTGGAACTGGAGGAGTCATTTCTCTCGATGACGTTGACCTCGGGAAAAGCATAGTTGATGAATTCTAGTCCTGCAAACGTTGCGAATTCATCTTCATGTTGAGTAGTTTCTGAATGACCTGAGTGTTGATCCCATGACATGGTGGGGACACAGGTATTCTGTTCAATGATGCTCAGCTGAGTTTTATTACTCGACTGACTTTCTTTCCCCAAGTCTCCTGGGTAAGGCTGCCACATTGGCAGACCATCCATTGGACCATAGTAATTGTGGTCAAAATTATCTTTCATCAGAGTGTCTTCCTCTAATGAATTTGGCGGAGCACGGCATCCTTCCGGATCACAATCTCCGTATATCATTTCGACATCTGATCTTGGTATAAATCTCAGACTTTCTGTAGGAAAGCAAAAAGGCATAGGCACCTCTTCCTGAGTCATATAACCGTCCTCATTAAGATAGGACTTCCACTCTTCATCTGCGTCAGAGGGATCTTTCTCATTGATAGCATGAACTGTCTGAGACACTGGGTGAAGAAAACCTTCACTGTGGAAGAAGTTTTGAAGGGGATGAAGACTTTCATCGTTGGCGGCTGTCTGGGTACAGGTCGCAGAAAAACCAAGACCCTTCTTTGTTTTATTGTCAATGGGAATGACAAGCTGTCCCCATCCTGTCGTATCGGTACTTTCGACCGCTTTGATAGCATCTTTGTATGAAGAAATTGAAGTTCCTTCTTTGAACTGATTGTCCTTGTTCACCGATAGTGCTTGGAACTGAGTTCCAATAACCTCCTCGGGTTCCACACAAGTAGATGATGATAAGTTGCTCACAAGCAAGGTTTGTTCCCCACAAACCGTGACAAGTTGATCGTTCTTGACGAACTTTAGCTTTTGGTGGAGGGTTGAAGTAACCGCTCCAGCCTGATGTATCCAAGGTCTTCCTAATAAAATACTGTATGTTGCCCGGATGTCCATGACCTGGAAAGTGATTTGGAAAGTGTGAGGACCAATAGTTATGGGAAGATCGACTTCGCCGATAACTGTTTTTCTGGATCCGTCGAATGCTTTGACGACGACCTCACTGACTCTCATCGGATGGCCCTTGAATGATAATTGCATCAAGGTGTACTTCGGCATAATATTCAGGGCTGACCCTGTGTCTACCAGTACGTTGGCTAAAGCATCGTCCTGGCAGTTAACTGTAATATTGAGCGCCATGTTATGACGGCGACCCTCTTCAGGTAATTCCTCATCACTAAATCCCAAATTATTGCAGGAAGTGATGTTAGAGACAATGCTATCGAATTGTCTGATTGTTACATCCTGTTCCACAAAGGCCTGCTCCAAGACTTTCTGTAGAGCCTCTCTGTGTGCTTCTGAACTGAGTAACAGTGATAATACTGAGATCTTTGAAGGAGTCTGTAACAGCTGATCAACAATGTTATATTCACTCCTTTGGATGAGCTTCAGCATCTCATCATTATTTTTTGAAAAGTCTGGATTACTAGATTGACCGACTGGTGGATCAGGAATTTCTGCCTGAAGTTCCTTTTCTTTGTTGGATTCTCCAACCCCTCGGTTGAAGATTCGACTGCTCCGTGTTACACGACTGATGTCTGCAATATTCACGACGGAGGGTAATGGAATTTCCTTTCCATTCTCGATTATTGTTGCACCGTATTTGTAAGGGATTGCCTTAGCTGATTCATACGGTAGTGGCCTCGGTAGATAGATGACTATGGGAACCTTCTGATTTTTCTGACCATCATAAGTAACCTTGATCCGTTCCCGGTTGGGAACTCTAGATTCGTCAAGTAGAGGGATGATGGCAAAAACATCTCTGGTCCTGTGATGACCAGAGATCGTGACAACATCCTCAAATTGCTCGGCAAGGTAGTTCGGTGACCAAATGATGGGTCCTGAACCTGGATATGGATGAATTTCTCCATGATCGACTTGACCCTGAAGAGCTGCTCTCACAAGGTAACACCCTTGGTTACTTTCCGAACAGACGCTACAACTGTCATAGTTATGCGGTGGCACCTGGCCACGCCTACTTTGAATGCAATGTAACCTCACTAGGTTATCTTCCATTGATCGGACATCCTGACTTTGACGACGAGTAGGATTCCTGTGATTGATACTAATCTACTGAGTATCTTCGTCCATGTAGATTGGCATCCACCAGTGATTTAACAAGTGCTGAAGTGCCTCCAGGACAAGGGTACAACCTTGATCGTTTTCGCAACCTGCTTTACAGTTTTGATAATCATGTGATATTAAGAATCCAAGTCGGATATGCTCAGCATGTAACTCTACCAGGTTGGTATTCATCACGCGAATGTCAAAGATCTGAACCATGTTGATTTGATAGGAGTTCCCATCATGGTAGTCTTGGATCCATCCAAGATCCATCTGACGCTGGAGGGCCTCTTGTATGAAAGAGCGTCCCTGTTTGTTTACCGAGCAAATCAGACAGGAACTGTAATCGTGCCGCGGCAGATTATGATACTGGCTTTGCCTTGAGTGCATTGCCACCAAGTTGACATTCATCGCACGGATGTCGTGGTTCTGAATGACGTTGGAATTCGTGTAAACCATGTTAACTCCACGAACTCGGTGCTCTTGGATCCATCCAAGATCCATTTGTTCCTGTAGAGCTGCTTGCACTACAGAACATCCCTGGTTGTCTTTAGAGCAGATATCACACTGGTGATAATTATGAGGTGGCACATGTCCATATCCACTCTGTCTACAATGCATCTTAACCAGATTGGTTTTTAACAAGAGTACATCGTAAATTTGATAGACATTGTTAGCCTCTCCTTCTATCAAATTGACTGCAGCCTTCTCGTGTTGAGGCAGCGGGTTCGTAAGAACATTAGGATTCGTATCTTTGAAAGATAAGAGCCCGCTCCTAACAAGCTTTTGCACGTCAGATTTGAAATTGAGACAAGTCTCAATGTTATGCCCTGAACCTCCTTGATGATAAGGGCATGTTTGATCCGCTTTAAACCAAAAAGGCGGATTTTCCAGAACTGAAAGGGGAGCCTTAGTCTGGATGTGCCCCTTAGCCAGCAGTAACGGAAACAGCTCTGCGTACGTTACGGGTATAGGATCAAATCCTGGTGGCCGTGTTGTACGGTTGTTGTTATATGGAGGACGAGCCTGCTGAAGAGGCTGTTGTTTCCTTTGTTGGTCAGGTTGGCTCTACGCAACCTGAGGTTGATACATAGGAACAGGCGCGGGGCTGATAGCAGGAGTAACAGCTGCTACTGGCTGATAACGTCGCCTTTGCTTTTCGAGAGAGATATTCCCAATTTCTTGCTCTTTTTTCTTAGGGAGAGCACTACCATATTTTTTAGTACCGCTCGTTGATCCAGTGTCTTTTACCAAACGTCCCTCTCGGACGGCTTCCTCAAGACGTACACCCATGCCGACCATTTCGATGAAATCACTGGGCGCACTGGCGACCATTCGGCCGTAGTAAAATGAGCTCAAGGTCTTTAAGAAGATCTTTGTCATCTCTTTTTCCTCAAGAGGTGGACAAATTTGAGCGGCAATTTCACGCCACCTTTGAGCATACTCCTTAAAGGTTTCCTTGTCCTTTTGTGACATTGATCTGAGTTGATCTCTGTCGGGTGCCATGTCCAAATTGTATTTGTATTGTTGGACGAAGGCAGTACCAAGATCTTTGAATGTACTGATCGTAGTACGGTTTAAACCCATGTACCATTTGAGTGCGGCACCGGTTAAACTATCCTGGAAGTAGTGAATCAGCAGGTCCTGATTCTCCGTCTGAGCTGACATCCGCCGAGCGTACATCACCAGATGGCTCTGAGGGCAAGAGTTACCCTTGTATTTTTCAAAGTCGGGCACTTGGAACTTATGCCAGACTTTCACATTTGGGACCAAGCAGAGCTCTGCGGCGTCCTTTCCAAATAGATCCTGACCGCGAATGGCTTGCAGCTCTTTCTGCATTTCCAAGAACTGCTCCTGGAATTCATCCATTCTGTCAAACATAGTTTCCTTCTTACCAGAAGGTGTCTGTGGAATCTGTCCTTCCAGGACAGTGTGCACCACAGGGGGTGGTACCGTGACTACGGCAGTAAGTCTTAGCGCCTCCCGAAGTTTGTAACCTTCAGGAGTCTTGAGTATGCCCCTGGCATCTTCGCTTTCCCAAAGTTTGTAACCTTCAGGCCCAACGGCTTCTGTTGCGATTCCCTGATCTTCAGTGATCGGCGGAACATATCCTTCCGGGATATAATTAACAGACATGCCCCAAGGACGATCTTTCGGCATCTGATACCTAGGATCATACTTTTCTATGATGGGCGTTGAGGTGATCTCTGAGATCACAGTTCTTTGTAGCTGAGCTTCTGCCATGGCTTGCATGTCGTTACGAAGCTTTCTCATATCCTATCTCAGAGCGTCGATCTCTTCTTTCAACTCTCTGTTCTCTTCCTCAAGATCATCCATCTTTTTCTGACGATTGGCCCGAGTATTGTATGAATGAGACAGTTTGACTCTAGAACCGAGACACAAACGTGAGATTCGTAGGTAAGGAGAATACGCGATGTGAGAATGATGAATGCAATGATTATATTAATTGTTGTTTTTTTTATTTAATCAAAATAAACTTCGACAATTAGATTGCAAATATCAAACAGTGGGGAAACCCCTTTTTATTGAATTCCAAAGGATTACAGAAATGGAAATACAGTAGATTACAAAGTGCAGAAACAAAAACCTAAACTAATGGGTCCCGAGTCCTCTTCTTTGACTGGGGCGCTTGGGCCGTTGTTGGGTTGTCATTCCTTTGCCAAGTGAAAGGAGTGAGCAAATTCCTTTGGTCATCTTGATTCTCCACAGCATGTTGCTCCAAAATTTCAATCAGAGCATCTTTCTCTTTTAGTAATTGCTGTATTTTGATGCACTCGACGTCGAGGGTGCGGTACTTGTTCTTCCAAGACCTTCTCTCCCGTTGAACTTTGTTGAGAGTAACCTGAAGTCTTTCAGTTTCCGTCATGAAGTACGTGACAGATTCCCTCGGCGGAAGAATTCCGTAACGAGGATAAGGCATCTTTAGCTTGAGAGCTCTAGTTTGTACCCAGTGGAGATAAGGCTCCACCGAGACACAGTCCGATTTTCCCAGAGACTCTCGTCCTTTCTTATGAACATGTTTCCAAGCTTGCACTATTTCCATCTTTAGTGCTCTGTCGTTTTCTCCTTCCTTGAAGAAAAGACCTTCCAGATGAACACCCAGTGGGATGTGTCTCATCGGGTATCCAAATTGACGAAGAACCAATATCGGGTGATAGTTGATTCCTCCTTTAGTTCCTATGAGGGGTACGCTGGGGAAGTTTCCAAAACAGTCAATGATTCTAATTCCCTCATAAATCCTATTACACCAATCTATATCAGAGTTGGTAAGAGACATGATCTTCTGCGACCAACGTAAGACACTCTTGCAATCCCAAAAAGCAGCAGACTTGGGCAAGTGAGAGATACACCATTTATAAAGTAGAGGTACACAGCATGTGATCTCCCCTCCGCTGTACAAATTTCCCAAGTGTACAGAATGATACGCATCTGCAAGCAAAGTCGGCACAGGGTTTCCAATGAGAAAAACCTTAATATCGTTGATATCGACGAAGTTATTGATGTTGGGAAACAAAAATAACCCGTAGGTGAGCAAGACAAAGATGCTTTCAAAAGCAGTCCCGTTCCCTATACTAGCGAAGTATAGAGCTTTCTTCGTCAAGAACTGGGCTGGCAAACCTTGGATGCCACCCTTAGTGGTCATGTGAGTCCTGACCTCAGACTCGTCCAAATGAATTGCTATTGCAATAGTCTGATTCTTTGGAATTTCTTCCAGTCCAGAAAATGGAGCTCGATCAGTGATATGTAAATCAGTCAGATAAGAATACTCCTCCAGCGTTGGTGATAGCTGATAATCCGGGAATGTGAAACAGTGATAAACCGGGTTGTAGAATTGAATGAACGCGTCCATGATCCCCTTAATCACATGGACTCTTAACAGTGGTAGCAAACCACCATGCTTGGCTCTGAAAGCCTCTGGGTTAACGATCATCCTTGCTAACCTTCTCAAATCCCCTAGTTTTGGAACCTTGAAGGTATACTGGTGAGTTCTCCTTCTACCAAAATCCATTAGCGTAATCCTCTTCTCTGATATTTGCAATCACAGTCTTAGTTTAATTTGAAAACAGAGAGACTAGAAGAGAAGTTTTTTGAATGTTTTAATGTTTTATTAAACGAATGCAGGAATGCAGCACACAAAAACATAGAAAAAACATGTGGTCAGAGGGTCGTTGTCATGAAGTCAAGGCTCTACCCATCCCCAAAGGTTTATACTAGGGTGATTTTTGTACCTGTACTCATTATCATCAGCTCCTCCCAGGAAAGCAAAACAACAAGCGGATCGCCAGCGAGTTGTAGAGCAATCTTAGAGTAAGTGCCATTCACCGAGAATAGATCACCAGCCTCAAATGAGGGTAGTATCGCGTAACAACTATTTCCGATAGTTTCTGCACTACGAAAGGGTTTGGCTCCTCAGCTTCTCAGACTTAACAACCGGCCCATTGGCTAGAAGAGTGAATGGGTTGCGTTGGTCAGCCTCCACTGAGGTTAATGGTCGACCCCGTTGCCATCACTTATCTTAAGTGTATACTCATTCTCACCACATGCGGCATCACACGCATTCCCAGTAGCAAAAAAATAAACACGTATAGCAATTAGGAAAAGCAGTATATATATTTGTCCTAATCATCCTAGACTTATAAAGCTATGAATCCTAAGTTCCTGACAGAAAATGGGTTCCCCGGCGGAAGCCCCAATCTGTGGTTTTCACATAAGTGAAGAGAAGGAAGACCGTGCCTAGATCTAACTTTGAAATGCCCCACGGTGGGCGCCACTTTTCTGTAGCGAGCGATTTTGGACGCGGTTCTTAAGCGTTGGTCGCTCTCTGCGGTTTGAGCTTTAACTATAGGTCGATTCATTTTTTATCCTATTGTGAGCTGAATAAGGAAGGGAAATAGATGTCTCCAACTAACCCTGCTTTGCATACTGAGTTTAAACAGCGGTCTGTTAGGTTACGGATGCTATCAATGTGGGGGGCCTTTGTACTGGTTATTTGTATTTTCGCCAATACTGTTTTCTTTCTTTTTTATCTGGGCAGAAGGTTTCTGGCAGGGAACAAGGATTAGGATGTTAGGACTGATGCTTTTGAAATACTGCTTTTGATTGATGGAGATATGGGATTTGGGTTTTTTGTTGATTGCGCTCGCTAAGATCTTTTCTTTCAATCTTATGCCTATGTATTCCCGTTTATCCAAAACAGGGAAATCAGAGCGTTCGTAGTTCCTCCTATTCTATGGGAGGAAATTGGTTTTTGGCGTCTTGTTCAAAGCCCAAGACGTGAAGCGAAAGGTAGTTTGTATCTTGTTCAAAGCCCAAGATGTGAAGCTGAAAGGTCTCGACTTTAGAGAGAATTTGTCGTCTCTAAAGAGGGGAGAAGGAGAATTACTTTAACTGGGATACGCGGATCCTAGCAATGCCATAATTTCTGAAGAAGGGGTTTTAACCTGAAGGAGAAGACTTTAACTCAGTGTAGAGCAATGCTATCTTTCCTTAGGAATTTCTCATGCTAAAAGAGGGACAGTGGCATGGATATAGATGATCCAGAGGCTTGCCGCTTACAGCAATTAGATGAAGGGAAAGGAGTTGTTGATGTTTGTGTACTGTGAACGAGGCACAACTTTGATGCTAAAAGGTTGATTGAATCAACCAGTGGTTTTCTTATACAAAGCCTAAGAGGAGGCTAATTTCCGCTAGGAAAATCATTATACAAAGCCTAAGAGGAGGCTATTTTGTGTCTCGTACAAAGCCCGAGAGAGAGGCTAAAAGTTTTTGACCCGACGATGGAGTCTTTGTGTCTCGTACGAAGCTCGAGAGAGAGGCTAAAAGTTTTGACTCAACAAGAGAGTCTTTTATACTCAACAAGAGAGTGTTTTTGTATCTCGTACGAAGCCCGAGATGGAGGCTAAAAGTTTGACTCAACAAGAGAGTCTCTGTATCTCATACGAAGCCCGAGATGGAGGCTATGTTAGTTAAGTGACAGGTCCAGTATACTAATTTTGAAAGAGAAAATCAGTTCTTATATGAGCATCACTGTACTCATGGGTCAGATCTGAGGATCGGGGTGGTCTCCTTTTCTTTGAGGAAACTGGAAATCTAAAGGGTGTTGAGACTGTCCAAGTCTGCGGGTTTCCTTCCTATTTAACGAAGGGGTCACTTGAGAATGTCTTTTGAGACTCAAGGAAGTTAGACTGTCCGTGTCTAGAGTTTTATCTTTTGGTACTATGTTTTGAGAAATAGTAGTAGACTCTATGAAAGGACTGTTCTATGGAGATGACTAAGTTCTGTTCCTATACCTCTAGGAGGTCGTCGGGACAATTTGTACGAAGCCCAAGAGGAGGCTGGAAGCTTTTAAGAAGCCGACGGGTCCTTGTACGAAGCCCAAGAGGAGGCTATCATTCCCGGAGGAAGAGATCATTATACGAAGCCTAAGAGGAGGCTGTGAATACTTCTAAGAAGCCGTAGGGTCCTTGAATAATGCCCAAGAGGAGGCCGATGCTTTTAAGAAGCCTGTGGGTCTATCATCTCCTTTCCATTAGGAGAGATAACTCTTTTAAAGATAAAAACCACTGGTAAACGTGCGAGGTTTACTATCCAGCGACTTTTAGCTTTTGAAGAGGGTTCCTTAGTTAAGGTCCAAGATTATGACCGTAGTGGGTACCCAAACCCTGAGACATTCAAGGCAAGCTATCCACAAGGAATAGATCAAGTCAGGAAAGTTCGAGAATTTGGAAGAAACTCAAAGATGCCATTCACGGAGAATACATTCATCTTGGGGAGTAGAGCTTCTTGACGATTCCTAAGGAGGACATCCGAAGAGAAGACTGTATCTGGTGCTCCTATTGGGGATCTAGGCGTCTATTTCTACGAATAAATGAAACGGCGTCACCTAGTTCTAGACGTAGTAGCCGGGGAAACTCGAAATATCTATACTATTATTACAGAGTAGATATGAGTTTATGAAAGGAGACTTACAGTGAGCAGCCCCACAATACAGTTTATAATATGAAAGCAGTAAATGAAAGCGATAACCACTTACTCGGTTGGAGTGCTTCCATGTTGTTTGGTTAGTTGTTCAACAAAGAAAGATTGAAAACAACAGTATATTCAAAATCAAAGGAGAAAGTGCTTTGAAAAAGAAAGATTTGGGGCTTACAGCTCAAGGAGAGGCCCAGGGTTTTATCAGTGAGCGCACTGTTTGACTTTGTACAGCGGGACTTATACAAGTGACTGGGGCCCAAAAAGGTTTTCTGTACAAAGGGATGAGTCTTACACTCTCTCAAGAGGCCCAAAGTGTTTTGAATGGGTCTTATAGCCCAAGGAGAGGCCCATATGATTTTTATTTTTAAACGGGCGACGATCGCGTCGTTTACTTGTACAGAGGGACTTATACAATGAGTGAGGCCCAAAAAGTTTTTGTACAAGGGGGGATGGGTCTTACACTCTATTAGAGGCCCAAAAAGGTTTAAAGAAAAAAGAGTGGCGCTTATAACACGAGGGTAGGCCCAAATGATTTTTCGTTTTAAAAATGGCGATCGCGCCGAGGTTTTATTTTAACGCAGAGGGACTTATACAATAAGTGAGGCCCAAAATGTTTTGATTAAAAGGGGATTGGGTCTTACACTCTATTAGAGGCCCAAAGTGTTTTGAAAATGATTTATGAGGGTTGAATTAATCCAAAACTCTAATTTGTTTTCAAAATGTATTTAATTGAATAAAAATTCAATTAAAATGATCAAAAATTGTTTAACACATGGAAAACAAATTGTGATCTTGGATTAATGCTTCAAAAATTAAGTATTGACCTACAAAATAATTAGAAAGCATTAAAAGTTGCAAAATCAATGTAGAAAAAATATTTAAAATGCCAAAAACAATCAAAATATTAATTCTTTACAAAAACATCAATTATATGAAATAAATAATATTTTTGGGAGTTTTTGTGAAAATAAAATATTTTAACATTTTTGTGAATTATTAAAAAAAGAATCAACTCAAAATCATTAAAACTCAGAGAGAAATTAATTTTTGAATCAATTAAACAAAATCACAAAAATTCAAATATTTGAATTTATGAAAAATGGCGCCAAGAACAGCTGAAGAACACGCGCGTGTTCTTGGTTTCTCAGATTTGCATTTTCTATCCAATCTCCATGAATACGTAATCATATCATGCAATCCACATATCATTATGCTCGTCTCAACCTCACGATCATGTCTATGTACTTTAATTTCATTTAAATTAAACATACAACAAGAAATCACGAAGTGACCTCAAGAACCCTAATTTCTGCATGAAGGCTAGGATTTTTGATACACGATTCAAACAATGCAATTAATTGAGGGAAAACATTCCATGCATGATTAAGAACATATGGCCAAATTATTGTGCGAGGAAATATGCATAGATTGAGAGATGACCAAGTATGTGCTTACCTTTAGGTCGTGACAGCAAGTTCAAAGTGATTTTTGATCTGGAGGTGTTACAGATGAGTTGTGATGATCTGAACAGCTTCCCTACACCCTATGGATTGTGTTTGGATGGTTGGACTTGATTGAAATTGGCTGGAACAATTTGTGGTACCTCAGCTGCAACTTGATTGAAAATTTGAGCAACCAGCTGGTGATTTTGTGAAATTGGTGTTTTAGAAGTGATCTAAGTGTTTGATCAGCTCATATGTGATGTATGTGAGGTGTGTGAGTGATTTGTTTGATTGGAATTGCTCTCAAACTCAAAACCCGATAGTGACTTGCCTTAGAAGGCAAAATTGGAGTGAAAGAAGAGATTTTGAGGAAAGCATCTGTTAGATGGCTTTGGTGTACTCAAACTGATCACAATTGAGCTCTATTTATAGTAGAGCAAGTTTGTTTTGCAAGGAATAGTGCATGGCAGCTGGTAAGTAGGTTTGGCCAATGTTGGCAAATGAAAATCCAAGTCTCCTCTAGCCATTGACTAGAGGTTAGGGCACATAGCTTTGGTCCCCTTGGTCTTGGATAAGTCTTGACTGATTTCAGATGAGAATGGCTCAGTCCATGCCACCTTGATGGTTCCATTGAATGCCTCATTCCAAATTTGAAGTTTTGTCCCTATTTTGGCCATTCTAGGTTCAATATGCTATTTCTTGTTCCATGGACTTTGGAGGCTTGGCTCAGTGATTGTCCCCTTTAGATTCAATCCTCTGAGGTGTCCAAGTAGATAGGAGCAATTTAATTTGGCTGAATTTGGCAAATCGACCAAAGTTGCAAATTCTGCCTTGCCTTGACAGATTTCTGCAAGGCAACTTGGCAATGTTGTATCTCATGGTGTAGGTGGAATTTGGCAATGTTCTTGGCCATTTTGGAAAGCTCTTACATGATACAACAACTGTTTGAACAAGTTTGGTTTTGATCTCTTTTGATTCCAAGTGAAAAATCCCCCTACATTTGGCAAAAAGTGAGGCAGAATCTGACTTAGTGAAAATTTCACTAAGTGTTGGAAAAAGTGACATTTTCACTTTTCAGCCACTTTGATCACTCCATAACTCAAAATCCTTAATGAATTGGAATGACTTGTAGTTGAAGTTTTTGTAGGTGATAATGAGGGCTACAAATCCATCTTTGGATGAGAAAAAATGGCCTTGTGGTTTAGGAGTTATGGTCCTTCAAAGTTGGTACCTTTGCCACTTTATTTTTAACTTAGAAAAATTTCTAAGTTTTATGGTTACCCCTTTTACAAGTTATCTCACTTTTCTTGATTTTTCTTGATGAATGATGATTCAAATCATACATTAACATCATTTTAGGGTTAAAAATCCATTTTGTTGAAAAATTTCAAAAGTCAAAGTTGACTTTTGTGCACAGTTGACTTTTTATCAGATGAATTCCAAACTGTGCAATTCTTCAGGAAATCATGTCCTTGACCTAAATCAAACTTTATGGACATGTTCCATTGGTGTCATAGGGTATATTCAATCATGTATTAGGGTTTGGGAGCATGTCCTGGTCAAAAGTCAAAGTTACAGTTGACTTTTCCCTTAAAACCCTAATTGTGGTGCAGATGAAATTGAGACTTGTTGCTCAAACTTCTTGGATCAATATGGTATATTAGAGACCCTCAAATCATCTCTTGAGGTCTTGGCTCATGGTTTGTCCCAAAAGTCAACTTAGGGGTGAATTAGGTCAAGAAACCCTAATTCCTGATTTTTGATGAATGCATCCCCTGAGGCAAAATTGACTTGATGCATGGGTTCATGAGGTTCCATGAAGTATATTAGGTTATGTTTGGGATAATTGCCTTGTTCCCAGATGAAAATTTCCATCTGGAGGCCCTGGTCGACCAAAACCCTAATTTGGTGACACTGTCGATCTTGAGACTTGATCCACCTAGAAGGGAGCAGCCTTGTGCTTAATCCTTGAAGTGGGAGTCCTTTTTGATCCATTGTGGATGTTTAAGAGATTAGACAAGTTGAAGATCATGTCATTTCTTGATTGATCTTTTGTCTAAGCACTCAGAGAGGGCTTGAAACCCTAATTTTGATTGTAGTGGATGCTCACCCATCTTTGGGGAGACTAATGAAGCATATAGGTACATACATATTGTGATGATGATTTTCACAATGATGGGAAATCTAAGTGGTCAAAATTTGGGGTATTACACATGGAAGCAGTGCTCCCTGTAGAAGTTCAGATCCCTTCTTTGAGAGTTCTGATGGAGGCTAAATTGTCCGAGGCTAAATGGTGTCAAAGCAAATATGACCAATTGAACCTAATTGAAGAAAAGAGAATGACGGCTTTATGCCATGGCCAGTTGTACCAACAAAGAGTGAAAAGGTCTTTTGACAAGAAGGTTCGGCCTTGTGAATTCAGAGAAGGCGACCTTGTTCTCAAGAAAATCCTGCCTTTCATCACTGATTCTAGGGGCAAGTGGACTCCTAACTATGATGGCCCATACGTTATAAGGAAAGCCTTCTTTGGTGGTGCATTAATTCTTGCAATTATGGATGGAGAGGAGATCACCCGTCCTGCGAATATTGATGCAGTCAAGAAATAAAATGCCTAAAAAATTAAAAGAACAGCTCGCTAAGTTAAAAAGCCGAAAGGGTGAATTAGGCAAAAATAAGCGTCTCAGTGGACTGAAAACCCGAAAGCGCAGTCCAGGAAAAATTAGAGACAAAACAGAAAACATATTATCCCGGTAGAGTGAAAACCTAAAAATGAAATCTAGGCAAAAGATTGTGATCATGGCTAGTAACTGCATTAAAACAGACTGGATTTTCAGAGACAACTGCTATCATCAAGGATTTCTTAGTCAAGTCTTCAGAAACTCAAGAGCATTTTGGAATTTAAGATTATTAGGGAGAATGTTGGTCATTATTTTTAATGTAACCTTTTCCATTATTTATCATTTCCCAAATTTTGTAATGATCCATCTAGTCATGCCATTTGGGGACTACCATTCAATTAATGAAATTGGGCCTTATCCATTTGTTTGCAATTCTTATCTTTATTTCTATCTTGCAAAATGTCTTTTCTATTTTTGATAGCATGTTTTGAAACAAAGTTAAAATTTTACTCTTGTTTTTAAAATATGTGTGTGTATGTTTTTACTTTGATTTATGAACATGAAAAAGGACATTAATAGTTTCGCCAAGAATGGTAGACTTCAAAATGCAGAGCTATGCTGTTCTGGTGATACACATATCCCCTGCAAGTCTCTACTTTAGGTGGTTATGGCATGGTTGGTGTAGGATTTCCCTAGTTGGTTCCTTTAACTCCAATCTTCCCCAGCAAAGCGGATGTTTATTTCATTCCCCATGAAGTCTCAGCTCTGGCTTCCCCAGCTACAACTCTGATTCAGACTTCTCCAGTGAAGTGGACACACTACTACGGAAAAACCATTTAACAACGGTTGGGAAATGTATGTAATCACGCGTGCACAGGCGTTGTTATGTAGAGTGTTGTTGTATATATGATACATACAATCAAGGACCAGAAACCATTGTTTTAAACTGGAAAGAGTGCTACATATCACAACGGTTGATACAAACAACCGTTGTGATAAATCAAGTGGCCAAGGTTCGATTCCCAGCTGCGCTGTTTTGATATTTTTTTTCTGGACAGCGCGTGAGCTATTATAACGGTTGTGTAATATAAACATTGTTAAAGCATAAGTTATTATTACGGTTATCGTGTATAACCGTTGTTACATATTCTGCAGATTTAAAAAAAAAGATTCCTAATTTTATAATTAATCCCTTTTTTTACTTGTATTATTGTTCACCATATCACAGCAGAAAATACAACTAACATTTGTGATAAAGTAATCATAATAATGTTAATTGTATCATATTCATAATATCACATAACTGTATATGCAATTGTAACAAATATCTTACAATATATCAGAACAAACAACCTGCAGTTTACACATTACATAACATCACATAATTGTATCATATTCAATTGTAACAAATATCTTACAATTTATCAGAACAAACAGCCTAGAGTTTACACATTACATAACATCACATAGTTAATTGTATTCAATTGTAACAAATATCTTACAATTTATCAGAACAAACAACCTACAATTTACACAGTACATAACATCACATAATTGTAACTTGGTGTTTTGGTTTCTTGTCTCTTGGTGTCTTAACTCTAAAGACCTATGATTTCAAATAATTATACTTGTTAGTAAAAATATTTAGAAACTATAATATACAATTAATATATTAGAATAAAGAGTAAATTACATACTTGTTAATTTTCCCATATGCCTTCTTCATGATCGATTCGAACAACGTGCACGACATCTCCATCAACTTCATCATATGAGCTAGGGACTTGTGTTGTGTAAGAAGGTGTGGACGGAATATCAAGACTTCCATCACTAAGAGGAATGTGTTTTCCTTGGAGAACGATTGACCATTCCCCCGATATGTCTGATGGGTCGGTAACATAGAAAACTTGTTTTGCTTGAGAAGCCATGATAAATGGTTCGGTCATAAAAGATGCCTTGCCAAGGTCGACCCGTGTGAATCCTAAGTCATAAATGTATACACCATTACTATTATTGGGAACCCATTTGCATTTAAATAAAGCCACTTTGAAAATAACATAATCAATCTCCCAAATCTCATCAAAGACACCATAAAACGCGGTAGTTGCCAATACAAGATTCTTATCTTTCGAACTAGAGAAATTCATCGATTCGGCTTCAACCATAACCCCACTATTTTGCATTGTACTACGATCATCTTTTGATTTTGTATAAAAGGTATAATGACCAATGTCGTATGCGGTCTAAGTAATGACACAAAATTTTGGCTCGTACGACAACTATTTAAGTATATCGGATGCACTACGATCATTAGATACACTTTTATTAAACCATTCTATGAATCTTTTGTTATGCTCTATCAACAACAACTTGTCACTCCTTCGGGGATATTTTTTCCTCAAAAGTCCTTTGTGAGTATCTATGAAAGGTTGAACTTCATCTATATTATTCAATATATAGAAATGTACTTGAATAACTACATCCTGAGCCATTGACTTAACATTTAGACCTTGAATACCTCTTTTGTCTGTGTCAGCATGACGAGAAATTGGAATTCCTATAGAATCTGCGTCCGATAAATAGTTTGTACAAAACTCAATAGCTTCTTCTGTGATGTATCTTTCAACAATCGAAGCTTCTGGTCGGTGATGATTCTTCGTATATCCTTTAAAGATCTTCATATATCTCTCTATTGGATACATCCACCTTAAATAAACTGGACCACAAATTTTGATTTCTCTTACTAGATGAACAAGTAAGTGAACCATAATGTTAAAGAATGATGGAGGAAAATACATCTCCAATTGACACAAGATTATGGAAGCCTCATCTTCTAATTCATCTAATTTTTTGAAATCAAGAACTTTATTACATATGGCATTGAAGAATAAGCACAATCTCATTATAGTAACTCTCACATTTTTTGGAAGGATCCCACGGATAGCCACTGGTAGAAGTTGTTGCATCAATACATGACAATCATGAGATTTTAAACCAATTAACTTGAGATCTTTCATTGATACAAGTTGCATGATGTTTGATGAGTAACCTTGCGGAACTTTAATACCTTGCAAACACTCGCAGAAAATTATCTTCTCCTTTTTAGAAAGAGTGTGACATGCTGGAAGCAGATAAGTTCTTTTTCCTTTCTCTATTGGAGCCAACTGTTTCCTTATACCCATCTTCTCCATATCAAGACGGGAAGTCTTACTATCTTTAGACTTGCCTGGAATGTTTAGAAGTGTGCCAATCAAACTATCACACACATTTTTCTCCACGTACATCACATCAAGACAATGTCTAACATCAAGACTTGACAAATACAGACGATCAAAGAAGATGGACCTCTTTTTCCAAATATCTTTCACAACTTCCCCTTTTTCTTTTTTCTCTTCCCAAAGATAACATTAATATGTTCCTGTCATTGATAGACTTCTTCCCCGATTAAAGGTTCAGGTGCCTCATCAAACTCTTGCTCTCCATTAAAAGCCTTCCGCAATCTACGATAAGGATGATCGGGTTTTAGAAATTTTCGATGCCCAAGGTATACAGTCTCTTTTCCAAACTCAAGTTGGTGATAACAAGTATCATCTTCACATATAGGACACACTCTATATCCTTTGACACTATATCCAACCAAGTTACCGTAAGCGGTAAAATCGTTGATTGTGCAAAATAACATTGCACGCATCTTAAACTTTTCCCCAGAATATGCATCATTAACTTCAACGCCTTCCTCCCACAAGAGTCGTAAATCATCAATTAATGGGATTAGATAAACATCTATGTCGTTACCAGGTTGTCGTGGTCCAGAAATCATCATACTTAACAATATATACTTGCGCTTCATACTCAATCAAGGAGATAGGTTATAAATAGTGAGAAGAACAGGCCACGAAGTATGATTAGTGCTCAGATTACCAAAGGGGTTCATTCCATCGGTGGCAAGTCCCAGCCTAAGGTTTCTTGGCTCAACTTCAAAATTCAGAAATAACGAATCAATTTTCTTCCATTGCAACGAATCAGCAACATGGCGAATGTTTCCATCACAAATCCTTTCATCTGCATGCCATCTAAGATTCTTTGCGTCATTCGAATTAGCAAAAAGTCTCTTAAATCGTGAAATTATTGGCAAGTACCATAACACTTTAGCGGGAGGATGCTTTCTACTAACATTGTCATAGTCATTGTCATCACCACTGTTGGCCTTCAGCTTGTAACGCGTCACACCACATTTCGAACATTGATACAAGTCTTCATACTCTTTCTGGTATAATATGCAATCATTAGGGTAAGCATGTATTTTGATATACTCCAGACCCATTGGACACAATATCTTCTTGGCCTCATAACAACGATCCGGCAATTTGTTATCTTTTAGTAACATTTCCTTTAGCAGTACAAGTAATTCCGTGAAACTTTTATCCGACCATCCATTTTTTGCCTTCAGATTAAACAACTTTAACACCGCAGACAATCGTGTAAAATCTGTGCATCCCTTATATAAAGGGGTGTCTTTATCACTACATAAAGTATCATAAATATGAGCATTCTTAAAAGAAGATTCTCTAATATCACGGAATATATCATCTAGTTAATCATCCATATATTCGTCTTCCTCGACTCTTTGACTTTGTGACGCACGACTTTCCTCCACTTCACCATGCCACGTCTATATTATATAATTTTGACATATACCATCACAACAAAGGTGATGAAATAGTTCACCCTTTTTGCACTTTTTGATATTCGCGCAAAGTACACAAGGACAATAAAAGATACCATTATTTTCAGGAAGATGTTTATCAGCGTATTCAAGAAATTCAAGAACTCCTTTATCATAAACAGAACCTAATATATCGGCTTTCATCCAACTACGATCCATAACAACTTCTAAAATTTATACACATATAATAATGTGAATGACACACCAAAAACTTAATGCATTTGCAAATCTAAACCTAAAGCATATAAAACATTTACACTAATACTGAATTGAGCATATAAACAAAGAAAAAAGGAATAAAGATGTTGAAGAATACCGTACTTCAAAGCTGAAGAATCAAATGAACGAAGAGGGTGTGAAGATTTGAGCTACAAAGAGGGTAAAATTTACGCCGCCGTTGTCGTCTCTGGTGGTTCGCTTGTTCAACTAGGGTGTCTTTTAGAAGAAATAATACATAATAAGTTTTGAATTAATTTATCAGTGAAAACCTTTAAGTACGGTTGGAAAAACAACCGTAGTGGAATTGAAGACATCTTACAACGGTTCATTTAATTCACCGTTGTAAACTATTTTACAATTTATTTTTAAAGTAATGGAATTAAGTTCTATAACAACGGTTGGTTTAAAAACCGTTGTAAAATCATTTACAATTTATTTTATAAATAATGGACTTAAGTGACAAACGCTTTATGTACTCTAAAAAATGGAAAAAGTGTAACTGCTGGGAATCAAAGCATATTTATTACTACGGTCTTTTAACACAACCGTCATTATATTTCTGTTTATACGTACGACTAGTCACTGGGCGCAAAAATTTTAACCTATTACTACGGTTTAGATGAATCCGTTGTAAACCTGGCGTTGTTGTTTGCGAGTTTTGTAGTAGTGATATTTATTTTATCCCTTATGAAGTCTCAAACTTGGTATTCCAGCTGTAACTTTGATTCAAGCTTCTCTAGTTATGGGCGATTCCTTCCCCAGTGAATCTTTCTTCCCCCGTGAAGCGGAGTTCATGTTGTTATCCCTCAGTGGATTTTTGATGATAGAAGCCTATTTTGGGTTATCCCCAAGGGAAGTATCTTCCTCTCCGCAAAGAGATTTTAGCCTTGTAGAAGGACTTTGTTTCATCATCGGCCTGTGGTTCATCCCCAATGATGTTTCTATCTTGTCAAGGTTGGACGAGTATCCGGTTGTACTGTGATGTTTATTTCATCACTGATTTATCTCTTCATCTGTTTTATCAGCATAAACATGGCATGACATACATTCATTCATACACATACACATGATGCATGTGCATTTCACATTCTTGTGATGTTTGTTTACTTCAGTTCACTTTGGTTGTGTTTATCCCCAGGTGACTTTGTTTTTCGTCTCTCCCAGTAGAGTTGTCAACCTTAAGCAGAAAGTGTATATCCTTTCTGATTCCCCACTGAGTTTATTCCTCATGGAAGAATTTAATTTAGCTATCCTTCCCATTTATTGATAGGATAAAACCCCAGTCGAGTTCATTCCTCATTAGGTAGAGTCTTATTTGGCCATTTCTCTCCAGTTTGTTCCTGGATTGAACTTTGGTCAATGACAATTATTTGGTTTCGAACCTCTCTAGGCTGTTAAACCTAGATCGTGGGTGCATTTATTTTGCACATTTGGATGCTTTGTTTCTCCAGAAAGAATCTGTTTATGGATCCCCATTGAAGACAACCTTTATTCCCCATCAGTGTTGTTGTAACACTCTCTTGGAATTTATACCTAACACCAAGTGACCGTCTCTTTATTTGAGCAGCTTGTTTTGTTCTCAGATTTTCTTTTAGATGGCAAATGACAGTCTCCTTTCAAGATAGTTTGTCTATCCCATTAAAGGTATCAAATTATCAATTAATCTTTCCTCAAATGACATCTCTCCATAAGTCTCGTCAAAGAAGTTTGTTGAAGGCTTTTACAAGTGTTTTTCTCTTTATTTGGGATATCCTGTTACCAGAATTTTATTTGCTCTAATGCAATTTTAAACTACAGCTAGTAATGATCCCCAGTGAGCTCATCATTCAAATTTTGTTCCTATCAAATGGCATCTCTCAGGAAGTCCCGCCAGAGTAGTTTGGTGAAGATTCTTACAAATAATCTTTCTCTCTATTTGAGAAATCTGTTTTGCAAGTCAACCGGCTCGCATCTCTTTTGAAGATCCCCGGTGAAGTTATAAACCTCCAGTGAAGCTCCTAATCCCCCGTGAAGATACTTTCTCACAAGTGATTACTTCCTCAGGAGTTTATTTTACCTTTTCAAGTGGAAGACTTGATAAGAAGAAACAGAGACCTACTCGTGGCTTACAACCTCGAAGCGTTGGGGAAGTTTATTTACCCTTGTTAAATGGATCATTTAGTTAAAGAAGAAGTTGAATCATATTTTGATCTTGGAAGCTTATTGTTGGTCAGATACCTTTGTTTAGGCTACCATATATTTGGTAGTAGGTCATCTTTCCTTCTAAGTATTACCTCTGCTTAGGCTATCATATGTTTGATAGTAGGTAATAATCGTTCCTTTTGGTCAGTTACCTTTGTTTAAGCTACCATATGTTTGGTAGTAGGTAATTTTTCCTTCTAAGTTTATCACCTTTATTTAGGCTACCATATGCTTGGTAGTAGGTGATATGTCTATCTTTCTTGGTCAGACACCATTGTTTAAGCTACTAGGTTTGGTTGTTGTGTTCTGGCTGGTGGAGGATCATGCATCTGGAGGTGTGGACCTTGCTCTCATAGTTGTCATTGTTTTCGCTTTTTGGAGTTTTTCCCATTAGCTTACTCTATCATGGTGTTTTCTGTGGGGTCTTTTGTTTGGAAGCCAAGTGTGTTTCATGGAAGTAGTGTGTGTTAGTGTTTTCTTGTTGTTTTGATGGTGTTGCTATGCAGTTCGGCTTAGGGGGTGCTTTCCCGCAGAATTTACGCAATTATCTTGGAAGTTATGTATTAGTTGTGTCTGTAGGGATCCTTTGACCTATTGGTTTACCTAGTTATTGTAGTGGATTTTTGGCTAGTCTTGTGGTTCATTAGTCTTTTTCTATTATTAGTATTTGGCTTTGGCCGTATCTTTATATTTTGCGCTTGTATTATGGTTTGTACTGGCTGTGAAGGTATGTCTTATGCCCCTTCGTTGGTGTTTAATATAATTTTTGCCTTTTCAAAAATAAAATTAAGATATTAAAAAGAATGATATGAAGAGTCATTTAAGAAGGGGTGTTAGTTCTTGTTATTGGCTGGAATTTTGGTAAAACAATGTTGGTGTTGAAGATGTCATATGTCCGATGTCTTAACATGAGTTACTAACAATCAGTTTATGTTAAGTTTTTTGGGTTGCAGTTTTGTGTGCTGATGTTAAACATGATGTCTTGACATCAGTTGGCAGAACATCAGAATATTAGTCTGATGTGTTATTAGGGCTGCGTGTGTTTTTGTTGGTGATGAGATTTTTGCTTAAGTGAGTGAAAGATTTTAGGCGAATATCTTGGTAAAAATATATTCTGGTGCAATCATATGTGGAGCAGATTTTGTTTCTATTTTTAGGGCTGAATGATATGAGAAGATTTGAAGAATAAAGTCTGTTTTAATTGCAAATCAAATCAGAGATTTTCAAGGAGTCCAAGCCCAAGTCTGTTTTCTATTTAAAGCAGCCTCAACCCTACTTGGTGGAGACGAAGACAAGAGACTAAAGATTGAGTGTCAAGTGTGTTTTCGTGTGTGTTTTGTAACCCTTTTCATTCATCATTGATGCTTGAATTGGCATGATTGTTTTGAGTTGTTAATTGTTCTTGATCAAAGCTTTTAAGCAAGATCAAGTTGTGTTTTGGAAGTGTGACTTCTACACTTTGTAATCCATGAATTGTACCACTGTGGTGATTTAGAGGGAGTGAGTGGTTTCTCATATCTAAGTGTATCTTAGGTAGAAGTGTCATTGGGTAGTGATTAAGTTAGTGGATTGTCAACTGGGATTTTTGAGTCTATAATTTAATACTACTAATAGTGAATTTCCTCCCTGGCTTGGTAGCCCCCAGACGTAGGTAGTTAGACCGAACTGGGTGAACAATTGCTTGTGTTGATTGACTGTTTTTATTACCTTGTTCATATAGCAGATTGTGTTGTTGTGACATTACACTTAACATCACGCATCTGATACCAGAATTTCAATTGGTATCAGAGCAGGCATCCTGCTCTGCATCTGGGTGAGATCTAGGGCTGTTACTTTCTGGTACTATGGACAAGGAGAGTCGTGGATTTGTGAATAGACCCCCTATTCTAGATGGCTCAAATTATGATTATTGGAAACCTCGCATGGTTACCTTCTTGAAGTCCTTGGACAGCAGGGCTTGGAAGGCTGTTTTAAAAGAATGGAAACATCCTGTTATTGTTGAAAAAGATGGAACATCTAAGCTGAAACCTGAGGAAGAATGGACCAAGGAAGAAGATGAACTTGCGCTTGGAAATTCTAAGGCTTTGAATGCCATTTTTAATGGTATTGACAAGAACATCTTTAGGCTGGTCAACACTTGTGAAGTGGCTAAGGAAGCTTGGGATGTCTTGAAAACTACTCATGAAGGAACCTCCAAAGTCAAGATGTCAAGACTTCAACTACTGACAACAAAGTTTGAAAATCTGAAGATGAAGGATGATGAGACCATTCATGATTTTCACATGAATATTCTTGAGCTGTCAAATGCTTCTAGTGCCCTTGGAGAGAAAATGACTGAAGAGAAGCTGGTGAGGAAGATTCTTAGATCCCTTCCCAAGAGATATAAAATGAAGGTGATTGCTATAGAAGAAGTTCAAGACATCAGCAAGATGAGGGTGCATGAGTTGATTGGTTCTCTTCAAACTTTTGAATTAGGGATGGATGAGGAACCTGAAAAGAAGACCAAAAGCATATCTTTGGTATCTAGTTCTGAAGATGCTAAGAAAGAGAATAGGCCTGAGTCACAGGAGGAGCTGTCCCATGCCATTGTTCTGCTGGGAAGACAGATTAATAAGGTTCTAAAGAGGATAGACAGGGGCTTTAAACCTAATGTCAAGAACATCACTTCTGACACCAACAGGTCAGGTGATCAGGTGAAAAAAACTAGAGATGAAGAAAAGTCCAATGATGGCAAAGGAATACAATGTTATGGATGTGAAGGTTATGGTCACATCAAATCAGAATGTCCTACATACCTTAAGAAGCAGAAAAAAGGTATGTCAGTCACTTGGTCTGAGGAGCATACTTATAGTGAACCTGAAGGAGAATCAGCCAATCTTGTTAGAGCTATGATTGGAATTAGTGAGTCTGACAATGATTCAAGTGATGAAGAAGTTACTTATTAAGAGCTTGCTGCCTCTTATAGAAATCTGTGCATTAGAACTGAACAAGTCTGTCTAGAAGGAGAGAAACAAAAGAAAATCATAATGGAGATAATGGATGAAAAGACTGAGCTTGAGAAGGAAGTCAGTATGCTAAAGTCTAAACTGGAATCTATGTCAAAATCGGTCAGAATGTTGAATAATGGAACTGATGTTCTAGACAATATTCTTAATATTGGAAAAACTGCTGGTGACAAAAGTGGTTTGGGATTCAACAATGTTTCAGCTTCAAATAATGTTGTTCCTATTTCCAAGCCAGTGATGTTAAAATAGATGTTTAAACATCCTGACAGGACTCCCTCTAGGAAGAAATTCAGGCGTTGGAGATGTCATCATTGTGGGCGTTTTGGACACATAAAGGCTTATTGTTATAAGCTACATGGGTATCCTCAGAGGGCACATCAGTTGGATCCCAGACAGAACATTCACAAAGGTAATCAGGTCATCAAACCAAAGAAGCAATGGGTTCCTAAAGGAAAAGTTGTCAGCTTAATAGCTCACACCTCTCTTAGGGTTTCTACTAAAGAAGACTGGTACTTTGATAGTGGGTGCTCAAGACACATGACAGGAGTGAAGAATTTGTTGGTGGATGTTAAGCTACATTCTTCTGGACATGTAACTTTTGGTGATGGTGTCAAAGGAGAAATCAAGGGTATGGGAAAGCTGAATTGTACTGGTTCTCCTAGGCTGGATGATGTACTTCTGGTCAAAGGGTTGACAACAAATTTGATTAGTATTAGCCAACTATGTGATCAAGGGCTCAAAGTTGACTTTACAAAAATTGAGTGCATTGTCACAAATGAGAAAGGTGAAGTCATCATGAAGGGGGCTAGGTCTAAGGATAACTGTTATCTATGGGTGTCACAAGACTCAAGTTTCTCAACATGTGTTTTTGCTAAAGAAGATGAAGTCAAAGTCTGGCATCAAAAGTTGGGACATCTTCATCTGAAGGGAATGAAGAGAATCATATCCTCAGAAGCTGTCAGAGGAATTCCTAAACTCAAAATTGAAGAAGGAAGAGTTTGTGGAGATTGTCAAATAGGGAAGCAGACCAAGATGTCTCATCAGAAGCTTCAACATAACACCACTTCTAAAGTCTTGGAACTTCTTCGTATGGACTTGATGAGACCTATGCAGGTAGAAAGTCTAGGTGGGAAGAAGTATGCTTATGTTGTTGTTGATGACTATTCTAGGTACACCTGGGTAAGCTTCATCAAAGACAAAATTGAGGTGTTTGATGTGTTTAAAGATTTATGTCAAAGACTCCAAAGAGAAAAAGAGAGTAATGTCATAAGAATAAGGAGTGGTCATGGGAGGGAATTTGATAATAGCAAGTTTGCTGAATACTGCTCTGCTGAAGGCATCAGTCATGAGTTTTCCTCTCCTATTACCCCTCAGCAAAATGGAGTTGTTGAAAGGAAGAACAGAACTCTCCAAGAATCTGTTAGGGCAATGATTCATACCAAAAAGCTTCCTTACCATTTCTGGGCTGAAGCCATGAATACTGCTTGCTATATTCATAACAGAGTTACTTTGAGAAGAGGAACTTCAGCTACATTGTATGCACTTTGGAAAGGGATAAAACCAACTGTGAAGTATTTTCATGTTTTTGGAAGTAAATGTTATATTCTGTCAGATCGTGAACAAAGGAGAAAATTGGATCCTAAAAGTGATGAGGGAATCTTTCTAGGGTACTCTACAAATAGCAGAGCTTATAGGGTTTTCAACTCCAGAACCAAGGTTATGATGGAGTCTATAAATGTGGTAATTGATGACAGTGACATGAAGGAAGATGCTGATGTCCTGGATGATGTTGGAACATTGTTTGAAGATGTTACATCAGAAACTGAAGATAGAAGTGTTACTCCCAGTCCTGGTGATGCTGAGGCTGAACCTGAACAACCTAATAAAGAACCATCTATTAGAGTGCAAAAGGATCATCCAAAAGAGCTTATCATAGGTGATCCAAAATCAGGGGTTAGCACTAGATTAAGAGAGGCTGTGTCAAATTCTTGTTTTGTGTCCAAAGTTGAGCCCAAGAATGTCAAAGAAGCATTGACTGATGAATTCTGGATTAATGCCATGCATGAAGAGCTGGAATAATTCAAGAGGAATGAAGTGTGGGATCTTGTACCAAGGCCTGATGGAGTTAATGTGATAAGCACCAAGTGGATTTACAAGAATAAATCTGATGAACAAGGAGTGGTCACCAGAAACAAGGCCAGATTGGTAGCGCAGGGATACACTCAGGTTGAAGGAATTGATTTTGATGAAACCTTTGCACCTGTGGCAAGACTGGAATCTATCAGATTACTCTTAGATGTGGCTTGTATTCTCAAATTCAAGCTTTTTCAGATGGATGTTAAGAGTGCCTTCTTAAATGGGTACTTAAATGAAGAAGTTTATGTTCACCAACCAAAAGGGTTTATTGATCCAACATTTCCTAATCATGTGTACAAGCTAAGGAAAGCTCTCTATGGTTTGAAGCAAGCACCAAGAGCTTGGTATGAAAGGCTTACTGAATTCTTGGCTGTAAATGGGTACAGAAAAGGAGGGATTGACAAGACTTTGTTTGTCAAAGATGAAGGAGGAAAACTGATGATAGCTCAAATATATGTTGATGACATAATATTTGGTGGGATGTCGGTGCAATGGTTCAACATTTTGTGAAATAGATGCAGTCTGAGTTTGAAATGAGTCTTGTTGGAGAGCTCAGCTATTTTTTGGGTCTACAAGCTAGACAAATGGAAGACTCCATATTCATCTCTTATAGCAAGTATGCTAAGAACATTGTGAAAAAGTTTGGTCTGGAAAATGCTAATCACAAGAGGACACCTGCTCCTACTCACTTAAAGTTGTCTAAGGATGAACATGGTATGAGTGTGGATCAAAGCCTATACAGAAGCATGATTGGTAGTCTATTGTATCTCACTGCTAGCAGGCCTGATATTTCTTTTGCTGTTGGAGTTTGTGCCAGATATCAATCTGAGCCTAAAGTTAGTCACTTGAATCAAGTGAAGAGGATTCTGAAGTATGTGAATGGGACTAGTGACTATGGCATGCTGTGCAGTCATGGATCAGGTACTGAGTTAAGTGGTTATTGTGATGCTGATTGGGCAGGGAGTGTTGATGATAGAAAAAGCACTTCAGGAGGTTGTTTCTTCTTAGGGACTAATCTGATCTCTTGGTTTAGTAAAAAGCAGAATTGTGTGTCTCTTTCTACTGCTGAAGCTGAGTACATAGCATCAGGGAGTAGTTGTTCTCAACTTGTTTGGATGAAGCAAATGTTAACAGAATACAATGTCAAGCAAGATGTCATGACATTGCACTGTGATAATCTTAGTGCTATCAATATCTCCAAGAACCCTATTCAACATAGCAGAACGAAGCATATTGATATACGTCATCATTTTATAAGAGATTTGGTTGAAGACAAAGTAGTTGCTTTGGAACATGTTGCTACTGAACAATAATTAGCTGATATTTTTACAAAGGCCTTAGATGCAAATCAATTTGAAAAATTAAGAAGCAAATTAGGAATTTGCATATATGAAGATTAAGTGTGCTGGGAAGTGTATTGTGCAGTTGTGAACTTTATTGAATATGTTTAGGAAACATATTTTTATTCAACTGCTGAAAGCATACAAGATTAGAGTTTAGTACCTCAAAAGCAACAAACAAAGGATCTAAAGATTATCCCAACCCCCTGAATCAAGAAAAGTCTTCCAATCTTCACCCTATTCATCATCAGAAGCATGAAGTTGCTCTGGAGGTTTTTTGATGGTTTTCATCCTTGTCTCTGATGCTTTTCTTGTTCTTGTTGCTCCTGAAGTTTCCCCAGCTGTAGACAGTGTTTTCTTATTCAACTTCTGTGGATCTGAGTTCTTGATCTCTTGCTTGTGTCTCTTTCCTGTATCCTTGTTCGACTGACTCATGGTTCTATCTGTGGTATGTTGTTAGAAGCAAGGAGGCTTAGTTTTTATACTGCACAAAGAATCTTTGTTTGTATCGCCTGACAAATCAAAGTGGTCTTTGGTTTGGGAACTTGTTTTTCTTGGGAAGCCAGTTATTTGACCTTGTCAAATTGGATGTCAGAACTTCGTGTTTGCTGCCTTGGTAGGTTAAGTGATTGTCCAATTGTGGCTAAAAAGGTGGAGAGTTAGCCTGTTGCCTAGCTGTTTGCTGTTTGTTGTGGTTCGTGTTTGGAGGGGGAGTAAATGTGTTTGTGCAGATGTTTTGCAAGTGTGAGTGTGTTTTTGGTGCAGCTATTGCATGGTTCTGATGCTGGTTGTGTAGTGAATATTAGTAGGTGTTTGGAGATTGGTGTTTATCCGCTGCAAGTTTTTCTGATGTGGGCTGAGGTTGTTTTAGCCAAAATTAGCCAAAGGGGAAGATTGTTAGTTCTTGTTATTGGCTGGAATTTTGGTAAAACAATGTTGGTATTGAAGATGTCATATGTCTGATGTCTTAACATGAGTTACTAACAATCAGTTTATGTTAAGTTTTTTGGGTTGCAGTTTTGTGTGCTGATGTTAAACATGATGTCTTGACATCAGTTGGCAGAACATCAGAATATCAGTCTGATGTGTTATTAGGGCTGCGTGTGTTTTTGTTGGTGATGAGATTTTTGCTTAAGTGAGTGAAAGATTTCAGGCGAATATCTTGGTAAAAATATATTCTGGTGCAATCATATGTGGAGCAGATTTTGTTTCTGTTTTTAGGGCTGAATGATATGAGAAGATTTGAAGAATAAAGTCTGTTTTAATTGCAAATCAAATCAGAGATTTTCAAGGAGTCCAAGCCCAAGTCTGTTTTCTATTTAAAGCAGCCTCAACCCTACTTGGTGGAGACGAAGACAAGAGATTAAAGACTGAGTGTCAAGTGTGTTTTCGTGTGTGTTTTGTAACCCTTTTCATTCATCATTGATGCTTGAATTGCCGTGATTGTTTTGAGTTGTTAATTGTTCTTGATCAAAGCTTTTAAGCAAGATCAAGTTGTGTTTTGGAAGTGTGACTTCTATACTTTGTAATCCTTGAATTGTACCACTGTGGTGATTTAGAGGGAGTGAGTGGTTTCTCATATCTAAGTGTATCTTAGGTAGAGGTGTCGCTGGGTAGTGATTAAGTTAGTGGATTGTCAACTGGGATTGTTGAGTCTGTAATTTAATACTACTAATAGTGAATTTCCTCCCTGGCTTGGTAGCCCCCAGACGTAGGTAGTTAGACCGAACTGGGTGAACAATTGCTTGTGTTGATTGACTGTTTTTATTACCTTGTTAATATAGCAGATTGTGTTGTTGTGACATTACACTTAACATCACACATCTGATATCAGAATTTCAAGGGGAATAAATTAAAAGGGTGGATAATAGGTCATTATACAGGAAAACTGATAAAAAAATTGCATATTCAAGTATCAGAGACGTATCACAGCCATTTCGGAATTTTTTAATTTATTTTTTTACAAAAATAAATTCGAATACTCCTTCGATATGTATTAGTGTCATATCAAAATGTATCGGCGTATCAAAACATATTGGATACGAATGGGCAGAATTTTTAACGTATCAATACATATGGGTCAATATTTTGCTGTGAAAGAATGAAGTGTCGAGAATTAGGATAATGCCAAGGGAATTATTCCTATGATGTTTTGGCATTCATTGGTGTTTTGGAATTACTCACGTTCAAATATTAATAAAATGAAAAATATATGGATAATGTTGAACTAGTCTTTCATATGTAGGATAATAGAAAAGATCTGATGACACTACTTTTAACACCCACGCCATATTTGTATCCTTAAAATGTATCAGTTTTATATTTTTTTTTTATAGTTTAAGCTACTTTGGTTTCCGTGCAACTTGAGTTTGCTTCATTTGGTAGGTCAAACCGGTCTCAAAATAGCAAAGCCTAAAAATATGGAGTATATAGAACCAGTAGTTCCTTATGTCAAAGACTGAAAGTGAAGTTTTTGTCGTTGTTTATAGTGGTCTAATGATTTAGTATTTGAGTCACAATCACTTTTTCTATTTCTAAAATGATTTGCACACTAACAGTAACTCCAATGGATGTTTTTCATTAGTTTGCCAGGCTGGAGAGGAGAGTTAGTAACAACCATTAGAGTTTTTCGGATAAAAATTTGTTGTATTCTGAAGCAAAATATATTCACTTATTTAATATTCCTTTCGTCTTATAATGAGTGATCCATTTGAAATAAAATGATGTTTTAAAATATATGATTTATTTCACTGTTCAATATAACTTTTTCTATTTTACCCTCTAATTAATATTACTTTCATCATTTTCAATATATTATAAGGACACTTTAGTAAAAATATCATTCTCTTTCCTTCGTTTATTCTCTTTTTCTTAATTTGTGTGAAAAGTCAACTGGATCACTCATTGTAGGACGGAAGAATAATAAATTTAATGGTTTGCTGTATTTTTTCTTCTACTTTTAACAATTCATTATCAAATAAATTAATCTATTTATTTCTTCCTTTTTATTATTTTAATTTTAATAACTTAATGTTAATTTTAATTATTATTATAAATACTTAAGTTTAATCTTATTTATTTATTAATTTAAATTTGTATTATTTTAATTCATATTACTTAAATCAATATTTTAAATTAAAATAAAATTTAATATAAATAAAATATCACTATATGATAAAATTGTGGGACCCAATATAAATTTTTAAAATTGTCCAATTAAAATAAAAATTGAATTAATTATTTTAAGATGATGTCACATAATAAGTCCTATAAACAACCCAAAATTGAGTTCAGCATTGGAGATGCACAATACTCTAGTACTTTCCAATATAACCTCCACATAGGTGCCAAGTATCTAAAGCTAGTACTCCCTCGTAAATATCATTTTTGAAATAATATTTTGTTTAATTTTAATTGCCACTTGTAAATTTAAGATAATATTAAATTTATTTTTGTCAAAATTATCCCTACATAATTATTATTCCTTCCATTCCTTTTTAAGTGTCACTTTTAGAATAATTTTTTTGTTTCTTTTTAATTGTCACTTGCTAAGTTCAAAGAAGTATTGATTGCACTTTTATCAAAATTATCCCTATGTATTTATTGAAGAGAGAGAAAAAGTAAAATAAATGTAATAAATAAGTAGGGGTATTATAGGTAAAAAGATAATTATTGTATAAAAAGTAGTAATGTTGATTAACTTTTTTGGTATGTGTAAAAAATCAAAAAGTGACATTTAAAAAGGAACGAAAATAATAGTGAGAGAGAAAGTAAAATGAATATACTACCTCCGTTCCTTTTTAAGTGTCATTTTTTTATTTTTTACATATACCAAAAAAGGTAATCAACATTACTACTTTTTATACAATAATTATCTTTTTATCTATAATACCCCTACTTATTTATTACATTTATTTTACTTTTTCTCTCTCTTCAATAAAATATAGGGGTGATTTTGATAAAAGTGCAATCAATACTTCCTTAAACCTAGCAAGTGACAATTAAAAAGTAACACAAAATTATTTTAAAAGTGACATTTAAAAAGGAACGGAGGGAGTAATAACTAATTAAAGATATTATAGATAAAATAATAATTATTATATAAAAATAACAATATTAATTAACTTTTTTGATATGTGTAAAAAATAAAAAAATGCACATAAAAAAACGGAGGTAGAATTAATTTGTACACTGTACCCCACACGAAACTTCCTCTATTGTGGGTCAATGTTTTGGTATGAAAGAATAAAGTGATGCGAATTAGGATAGTGCCAAGGGAATTATTCCTATGATGTTTTGGCATTCATTTGGTGTTTTGGAATTACTCACGCTCAAAGGAATTTGATTGGGTGACCTAAGAGAACGGTTATCCTAATGAATATACATTAATCCTCGAATTCTCTCTTTTACACTTTTTGTTTGGTCTAATCTCTCAATTCCACTATACTAACCAAAAACATATATATATATATATATATATATATATATATATATATATATATATATATATATATATATATATATATATATATATATATATTGAATGTTAAGCTAAAAAATGTTGCTAAACCTTTTAGTAGTATATTATTTTATCTAACTGACAAAGTGTTATTGTTATTACATTCTTTTAATGTTATTTTTATTCTTTTAATGTTATTTTTGATTGTGAAAGTAGAATGGTACTTATTATTAAAAATAGATTTTGAATATAGATGTTGATCTTCGATACAATGATGCAAAAGTGGATCTGCGAGGTTATCACTTTAACGTTCAAATTAATTTTAGAATCCAAGAAGATTGAAATGAAATTATGCTATTAGAAAAGTGTACATTGAGTTTCATTGTAATGATTAATTACATTGGATAATTTTGATTGGGTTAGATGCATGGATCTCACCCGTATAGAGTCTTTGGTTGACACAAAACAGTTGCCCCCAAATTATTTTGAGTGATTTATCAATTGGAAAGTCTTTCAAAATCGCAGTTGGCATCTTGTTATCAAAGTTGTCCATAGGGAGAAGTGATAAGGCTATGGAATAATTGCAAAAGTAATGGAGGATAGGTGCATTAAAAGCATTTCTCATCATTGTGAGGTTTCAACGATTTTTCAGGCACATGGCTTTAGATTCGCAGGTTAGGGCGAATGCTCTTCTCTAAGGCATTCAAGTGCATTTGAGTTCGTTTGTGTTCCTAAGATGAAATCTAACTGTTGATTTTTAACTTTACGTTTTTCTTGGATCCGTTCCATATAAGGGATTCCCAGTTTTTTTTGGAGTTTTTTCACTATTCTTGCCATTTAGATTCCCCTTCTTATGAGAGTGACTTTCTTTCCTTCTTCCAAAGTCTTCATATTGCCTTCTTTAGAATAGGCCTTTCCATCATGTATTTAGTCTCTCCCCACTTTCGCCTGCTTCTATTCTTTTTACGTATCATTCTTACCTTGAGTTTATTTTCTTCATATCCAGTTTATTTTTGCTATGACTCATATAAATAATGACCCAGTAAACCTATATAGTTATTTTGGGAATGAAAGTTCTTTGTCTTATTGTAGAGCATAAACTTCTATTGATTCAGGTTCGTCTTTCAAACACTAGTTGTTTCGCTCTAGCTATTATAAATGTATCTGATAGTTTCGAGTCAGAGAGATTTTTTAGAGGTTCTTCTGATAGAGAAACTTTCTTTGATGAATCTTCCTTGAAAGCTCTTCGGCCTGATGACGGTGCTAGAAGGGATAACGTAGTCAGATTTATGTCTGTTTCTTCCGCAACCATCGAGGATTTAGCTTTCTATGCTCTGTCTTCATCGAAGGAGGAAGTTGCTGCCTTGAATAAGGAAAATGCTCGAACTTTCATCAAAACATATCATTTCATCTTTGGTCGGGATCCAAGTGATGCCGAGATTAAGGATCATCTTGCGTGGAACCCAACATGTTGGTGTATATTGGCTTAGGCCATCAAATATCTTTCGGGGTGATGAGATAACTCTAAGGAGTATTGTCCTCGTGGAGCCGTTTGATATGCGAGAAAGTATAGATGGGTGGATTATGAGATATTACGAACCCCCTTTACTTTAAATAATCTTGCAGCCGCGAGGGAGGCTAATGTAAAAGTAGGTCGCCCCTCGGATTGGTGGACCTCCCCGTGGAATATCAGGAAAAACGATATGTAGCAGTTTTGAAGAATGTTATATTCCTTTTTGTGAATGTATTTTTACTCTAATAAATGTGTGGTTGGTTGCCTTAGTCCAAGTTCAAAGTAGAAGTGTTGAAGTTCTTAAATATTTCCCCCTCGCAGTTTCATCCTGACGCATGTCATTAATTTTACCTGTTCCAACTCTAGGCCGATCATCAGTTTTGGAAGCCCACCTATCGGATGTTCTTCCATCTTTTTGTTGTGGTGCATACTTCATTGAATAATATCTGAGATCAATGGCTTATTTTATTGTGATAGAAATTTCCCCGATTCAGCACTTGGACTGAGAACTGGGACGAGTTTCGGGATTGTTTCGTGTTAGTAAAGCCTTGCGTTCTGGGAGCTCACTCTACCTTCTTCCATGTTCTCACTTGGCTTGCCTTCCGTGCCGGTTTCCAAGGCTTACCCCTAATACTTGTATAGATAAGTTCTAAAAGTATTGGGCTTGTGTTCACTTTAAACGTGAGCCTCACGAATATGTCGTCTCCTTAGATTCTCTTACTCTCGACGAGATCAAGATGAAGATAGACCTTGATGATCTCTATGAGGGTCTCATAAATGAAGAGGGATTTAACCTTTCCAAGGTAACATTTTTCATGCAGATAAAGCGGTCTATCAACACCAGTACTATTGTGGAAACGGACAATAGTCTATAAAAAAAATGAGATTTTGTCAAACTTCAACTCTTTTTAATTACACCAAAGTTATGCAAACTGGATTTTAAAATTCATCAAAGATCTTTACATCAAATCTATAAGTTTTTTGATGTATGAGTCATCCAAAATCTATGATTTATAAGTTAACTCACTACGCCAAACAAGACCTTAGACAACACTTTTTTTGGCCTTAGACAGCGCTTTTAAGCGCTGTCTAAACCAGCGCTGCTAAAGGTTTAGACAGCGCTTTGGGTAATACCAAAAGCGCTGTCTAAAGGGGGGTATAATTAATGAAAAGCGCTGTCTATGGTACCATTAGACAGCGCTTTTTGACATTTTTTAGGTATACCTTAGACAGCGCTTTTGGTAAAAGCGCTGTCTAAGCCCCACCTTTTTGACATTTTTTAGGTATACCTTAGACAGCGCTTTCACCAAAAGCGTTGTCTAAGTCCCACCTTTTTGAACGTTTTTAGGTATACCTTAGACAGCGCTTTTGGTGAAAGCGCTTTCTAAGCCCCACCTTTTAGAACTTTTCTAGGCATACCTTAGACGGCGCTTTTTGTGAAAGCGCTTTCTAAGCCCTACCTTAGACAGCGCTTTTAGTGTAAAGCGCTGTCTAAGGTATACGAAAATTTTTATATAAATTTTTTTAAACCACAATTTTTACCAGGTTTTTCAACCAGAATTTGACCTGTTTTTCAACCAATTTTTTTCTAGAAAAATACCACAATTTGGAGATTCAAATCAATCCAATTTGGCCTATTTAAATGTACCAATTTACACCAAAATTATATATCCAAAACAATTGGCAATTCAAACCAATATATATATATATATATATATATATATATATATATATACATATTACTTATACTAGTACTTTTGCATCCAACCAAAGCATTGCTTCAAATCTACATAGGTCCTGAAAGAACACAAAGATTGTAATTCAATTAAAAGAATACATCAACAATGTCTATAGTTAGAATGTTACACATATTTAAATTCTCATCAATTAAAGTAAGAGTACAATATTATACCTTATAAAACTCCGAGCTCCATAATGTATTGACACCAATCCTCTTTAATTTCATCTAATTGAGAAATTGAGTAATGAGCACACTTGCATTCTTCAAAGTACTACATAATAATATAACATAGTTTGATTTAGTTTTAACTATTTCATTATATGAGAGATATGTGTTAAATATTAAAATAACTCATAAGTTAGAAATACATACATCGGATGGAATCTCTATTCGCTCCAAAAAAAGAGTGTCTCTCATAAACCTCAACATGAAATATCCGCAATCTATTTCATTACGTTGCCGAGGACATTACAAATGAAAAGAAAATATGGATAAATCCTAAGTTTTATCAAGTAGCATCACTAATATAATAAAACATGTGATAATTAATATACCTTCACTGTATTCCATGTAATGGGGTTGACTCTCCTCTTTGGTACTTGGCCATCTCGTAGTGCTCGGAAAGCTTGTATAACGCTAATAAAATATAAATGAATATTTAGAACAATTCACATAAATAAATAAACAAATAAATAAATATACACATTCATATTTAGAACAATCTCACTTATGTGTCAATACATTTCTTCATATCCGGGTGTGTTGTCCAATCATTTCCTAACGAATCCAGATAATACACCACTTCTCTGCTAGGATTAATTGCGACCAACAACCAATGTCCACTGTAAGATTAAACAAGTGTTAGATGGAAACTTTTTACACGACGTCAAAATACAAAAAATCTATAATAGATGAACTTAGAATGAAAATCTAACCCAGTATTAAACGGTAAAAGGAACAACTTTTCCGTTTCTTGGTTGTCCATAAAGACATCGCGTACATACGCCAGGACCTCATCTGGATTATTTATTATTAAGGATAAGTTGACAGACGCGGGGCATAAGAATGCAAATCTTTGCTGCAATCCACGTGGGCGCATAACTTTGTCATACAGAAACCTTAAATAAAAACATCATTAACATTAGACTATTCATTTGAAACATAAAGTAAATAAGTTGTTCAATTAATATACCAAAGTAGATCGGATATATACCTCACGTATGTATTGACAACACTGACGCCCAATTCTTCATGATTGAAAACTTGCTCGAAGTCTTCATTACCAATATTTTGTTCATGTTCAAAGCCATATATACCTTTCTCCATATGTATAAGACGAACACCTCCGGTTGGAATATCTGTCAATTGTAGAAACGTCTGAAGGAACGACCTAAACTTGGAGATAGGTTGTTTTCTAGCCCTGTTCTTCTTAGCACCAACATTTTTCTGTGTTGAAACGTTGCTAATCTCTTTACCAGGCAACTATATATCATATAATTTGTTAGATGAAGTATAAGATATCCAATTTAACATTTTCCATGCATAAATATCATATAATTGTGATGTACCTCTTTTTTTGAGACAACGGACTCTGTATGCTCCGGAATCCCCTTATCCTTTGTTTTGGATCTTGTTGGAGTCTAAATAACATTACCATGTAAAAAATGAAAATAAAATGCTCGTAAAATCTTTGAATCTACACATTAAGGTTAACAAAGGTTCATAACGGTTTTAAGCATACCTCATATCCTACGAGTATGAGGTTTGACGGCCATGCAACATACAACCCTATAGCATCTCCCACCAATGTTGCATCCGAAACATCGTCAGGATAGGGTAATAATGCACCCGCCTCTATAGCAATATCAACCGATACTTTCATGCATCCAGTAGGGAGTGGGTTATTGTGAAGTAATTCTACCGAAGTGTTATACACTTTTCCCTTGCCAACCTTCCGATAAGTTGGTGAAGATAAGAAGAGCTGACAATGGGAAACGCCCTAAAACCAAAAATAAATATGACATTGTTAATGTGTATATATGTCATTTAAATAATTTAAGCTACTAATTTAATTTCATAAAAATATATATAGTTACCTCTGGAATATTCGGTCGAAAGCTGCAGTTGATACTATCTTTCTCCGATCCATCTCTAAAACCTGAAGCGTTATCCCTTTCTTTCTCCTTTCTTAATTCCCGAACTTCAGCTTGCAGTGCTTCCAATCTAGCTTCAAGTTCTGTATTACTAGGAGCCTTTCCTTTTTTAATATTCAAGGAGGTCGAAGTGATCCCAAATCCCTTACCCCTCACCCGACCAGAATACTCAGGGACATCTAATGCCCGACTAAGTATGCTCCTGGAATCATCTGGAGATACAGACTGAGATAACGCCTCTTGAAAATCAGATGAATATCGAATATTTGTCAAATATTTGTTAATAAAGTTTTGATTTAATTAAAGAAATATTGTTATACTTACACATTTCTCAAATACTTGTAGAACCTCTTCTGCAACAACTCCAGACTTGCCCACACGGGCTTCCTTCCACAAGACATGTGCAGGAAGAGATGTTTTAGAGCTATTCGCCTTTTGTAACTACATATAAAGCCAAATAATATGATCAAATATAACTCATGATGAACAATTATCATATCATTGCAATTTATTGATACTTACCAAAGATTGCTCCAAAAGTCCATATCCAACACGTCCTTTCCTGTATCGATACTGGGGAGCTGATGCTCTTTCCCGATTAATTGCACTTAAACTCTTAAATGTCGGGGTTTGTCGTTTGGCTTTAAACGTTACCCATTCTTGTGGTGAAATCAAACTTGCATATTTAGATGGATACTCTGCATCAACAAAGTTACCTTCAGCATCCTTAAGAAAGGTGCGGTTTAAATATGTCCTAAACCCTCTTAGGAGCTTCCCTGCCAATCTGATCAAATAAGTTTTTCTTTCTTCCTCAACGTTGAAGCACCTCTAAAAAAACCATACACATTGGTTAGTACAAATAATTTAAAATACATGATTAGTTGGCATAATTAAAGACATAATTATGGTACCTTTATCTCATTCCAAATTTTTTCTTTGTGTTCCTTCAACTGTTTGTTTCTCCAATCATCACAAGTAATAGGAATCGTATTCCTTACAAGTGCACCAATGAAACTTGTCAAGGTATGACTGTTAGGCTCAACAAGAGTGCCTGAAGGGCTCCAATGCACATCTAAAATGATGCCTTGATCTCTAGCACGGATCACTTTCTTCATAACGGTTATTCCTCTTTTAATCTCTTCTTCCATAGATTTTTTACTTTCATCCTGAATAGGATCATCATCATGTGGGTATTCATCATCATGTGGGTGATCATCATCATGTGGGTGATCATCGTTAGTAGCCATCTAACCTGTAATAAAGAAATCAAGGATATCAAATATATTAGATAACAAATATAATATGACATAATATATAACAAATATAATAAAGAAATCAAGGATAAAGAAATCAAGGAAATCAAGGATATCAAATATAATATGACATAATATATAACATTTTATTATTTTACCTCTTTCTTTTCTTGGTTGGAATATGAATTACTTGTTTCTTAGCAATGCGGACGGATGAATGGATCCAAATTCCCTCGTTATGGTCATTTCTGATATATGACTCATCCGCTATAAGATCCTCATCTTGATCATTTCTATTCAACTCATTCCGTCTAATGCATGACTCATTCTCAACATCAATATCACACTGATCTACACCGCTATCATCAACCACTTTGTTAGATAAAAGCACTATAGACCATTTCGTACTCGTCGGGTCAGTGACATAGAACACTTGTTTAGCTTGAGATGCTAGAATAAAAGGCTCATCTTTGTACCCCACCCTATTAAGATCCACTTGCAAAAATCCAGACTTATCCATTCGTATGCCACTACTATTTACCCACTTGCAACCAAAGATTGGAATCTGAAACTTCTCGTAATTAAACACCCAAATGTGCTCAATAACTCCAAAATATGACAGATTTGCATATTTGGGGTTTAAGTCCTTCATACTTGATATGTGCATTGCTTCAGCTAGGACGGTGACACCACTATTTTGCATAGTACTTTTATCATCTTGTTCTTTGGTATAAAATGTGTATCCATTAATTGCGTATGCGCTATGAGAATACACATGCAAACTTGGACCATATGCCAAACATCTCAACCTTTCTGTTACTGAAGCAGGATCTGAAGAGCGCTTCGAATAAATATGATCCTTTAACCATTGTATGAAACTTTGATTGTGCTCTCGTACTATCCAATTTTCATTTCTGTTCTGATTTAACCTTCGGAGTACATCCTTGTGCATCTCAACATATGGCTCAACCTCATTATCATTGTGCAGAACATACAAATGCACTTGATCCCGTTCATCCCTTGATACTGTCACAATTCTCATTCCAATTAATTTTTTACCATCCTTTTTTTCGAAAATATGAGCTTTGGGGAGTCCAATCGATTGAACATTGGACAAATATTCAGTACAAAACTCAACCGCTTCTTCAACAATGTATCGTTCAACAATACACCCCTTTGGTCGACTTCGACTTTTCACGTACCCTTTTAATATTTTCATATAACGTTCAGCAGGGTACATCCATATCATATAAGCTGGTCCACACAACTGTGTCTCTTTCACAAGATGAACAACTAGATGTACCATTATGTCAAAAAAAGAGGGAGGAAAATACATTTCAAGCTCACACAAGGTAATAACTATCTCTTTTTGTAGTGTTGGTAAGCTATCGGGATCGATTACCTTACTACAAATTGACCTAAAGAAAAAACACAAATTAGTTATGGCGCTTCTTACTTTCACTGGCAAAATAGAACGTATACCTATTAGTAGAAAGTGTTCCATTATAACATGGCAGTCATGTGTCTTTAAACTCTTCAACGTGAGGTCTTTCATAGACACAAGTCTTCTAACATCTGAAGAGTATCCTTCTGGAACTTTAACTTCACTCAGAAACTTACACAATATTTTCTTCTCCTTTCTAGACAGAGTAAAAGCAGCAGGTGGTAGATATGTTCGTCTTCCTTTCTTCACGGGTGCTAATTCAGTTCTAATCCCCATCGCTACCAAGTCTTTTCTTGCTTTAAGGCCATCCTTAGTCTTTCCTTTTATATTGAGTAACGTACCAATAACACTTTCAAATACATTTTTCTCAATATGCATAACATCGAGAAAATGTCTCACGTACAAAGACTTCCAATATGGCAATTCAAAAAATATCGACCTCTTTTTCCACCCATCTTTGACAACCTTATGTGCAAAAGGTTTGCCAAACTGAGTACGCATATCTTTCACCTTTTTAAAAACTTGGTCACCTGACAACATAGGTGGAGCTCTACCTTGTTCGGTGTCTCCATTGAATTCTTGTCTCCACCCATGGTAGTGATGTTTGGCATTTAAGAATCTACGATGGCCGAGAAAGACATTCTTATGACCAAACTCCAATCGCTTCGAATCTGTTTTATCTTCACAATTAGGACACGCTTTTTCACCTTTTATGTTGTACCCTGATAGATTCCCGTAAGCTGGAAAATCATTAATTGTGCCAAACAACATCGCCCTCAAATTGAAACTTTCTTTCCTATATCCATCATAAACCTCCACACCGTTCTCCCACAATATCTTTAAATCTTCGATCAAAGGTGTCAAGTATACGTCTATGTCATTCCCTGGTTGTTTAGGCCCAGAGATTAACATAGATAACATCATGTACTTACGCTTCATGCATAGCCACGGAGGTAGGTTATAAATCATAAGAATCACAGACCATGTGGTATGTGAGATACTTTGAAGACCATGCGGGTTCATTCCATCAATAGATAATGCCAAGCGAAGGTTTCTTGCTTCTTCTCCAAAGTCAGGATAATCATTATCAATTTTCGACCACTGTGGTGAATCAGCCGGATGTCGCAACTTTCCATCAATAATTCTTTCATCTGCATGCCAAGTCAGGTGTCTTGCATCGGTTTCACTACGAAACATGCGCCTAAATTTCGGAATTATAGGAAAATACCATAAGACCTTGGCTGGAGACAATTTTTTCTTATATCGAGACAAACCGCATTTAGGGAACTCAGTTAACGATGCATATTCGTTTCGAAACAAAACGCAATCGTTTGGACAAACATGTATCTTATCATAGCTCATGCCAATAGAGCACAACATTTTTTTGGCCTCATAGGTTCGATTGGGAAGAACATTATCCTCCGGTAGCATTTCTCTCAAAAGGGCCAACAACTCTGTGAAACTTTTATCCGACCATCCATTGCCCGCCTTTAAGTTGTACAACTTCAATACCGCAGACAGTCTTGTGAATTTAGTGCAACCTTGATATAGCGGTTTCTCTGCATCGCTTACCAACCTCTCAAACATTTTGGGACAATCATGAAGATCTTCTTCAACTGCTTCTGCAATCTCTTCGACTCGATCACAATCGTATGTTTCCGTGTCTTTGTCATCTGAAGCATAGGTCGTATTACTTTTCCCCTTCGGTTCAACATTCTCGTTAATTTTCTCACCATGATATATCCAACACTTATAACTTCGATCAATTCCATGCATCAGTAAATGCGATTTCAATCCATCTGCGTCAACCTTACCCACATAACAACAACCCAAGCAAGGACAGTCCATTCGACTGGGGTCTTTAACGTGTTGAACAACAAACTTAACGAAATCCAATACCCCATTCTCGTACTCTTTGGACAATCGATCGGCATCCATCCATTTTTTATCCATGGTTTTCCTACTTATTAAGGTCAACAAAAACACTATTATATGAGGAATCAAAATATTGAATGAGGAGGAAAGTTATGATAAAACATAGAACATTGAATGAGCTTCTAACAGGGCTTCTAACATAACACAATTTTCCTACTTATCCATTTTTTATCCATGGTTTTTCCATTAGTAATTAATAGAAATCAAAACCAAAAGGAGGAAAGTTATGACTTAAGGATTTACAATATATTTCTTTACCTAATAAATTGCTTTGAATTTCGGTTCTTTAGAACAACAACCTCAAGGATTTACAATATTAAAATAATGAGCAATATTAACACTAACACTAACACTAACCTAAACTAAACTAACACATTATATAGCAATAACAATGTAGAGCAACATTAACACTAACCTAAACTACAATAACACTAACCTAAACTAACCTAAACTACAATAACACTAATCTAAACTACTCATATTCTATCAAAAGAACATCATTCTATCAAAAGAACTCCAAAACCTAACAGAACAAAACCTAACAGAACATCATTATATCTAAAGAACTCCAAAAATATGGTAACAAGAACAAAACCTAACAGAAAAATATGAAACTCACTTAAAAAGAAAAACTCTTACCGGAACAGTGGAGCACGGTGGAGTACGGTGGAGGATGGTGGAGGACAATGTAGGAAGGACGACGGCCGGACGAACGACGACGAGAAAGGACTGACGACGGCGGTGAAAGGACGGACGACGGCGGTGGTTTCAGCTCTGGTTCGTTCTTGTTCGCAAAAAGAGAGGGAAAGAGGGAAAGAATGAAATGAAAAAGTATAGAATACTGATACAGTTTCAATCTTTATTTTAATTAAAAAGACCTTAGACAGCGCTTTGAATGAAAGCGCTGTCTCATATGGGCCTTAGACAGCGCTTTTGATTTTTTTTTTTTTTAAATTTATAAGACCTTAGACAACACTTTTGAGTAAAGCGCTGTCTAATATTTTCCTTTAATTTTTTTTTTAATTTATAAGACCTTAGAAAGCGCTTTCCTCAAAAGCGCTGTCTCAGGTCTTATATATATATTTTTTAAATTTATAAGACCTTAGACAGCGCTTTTAAGGAAAGCGCTGTCTAATATTTTTCTTTAATTTTTTTTTTTAATTTATAAGACCTTAGAAAGCGCTTTCCTCAAAAGCGCTGTCTAAGGTCTTATATTTAGACGCGCTTTTATTTTTCTAAGTGAACAGTTTCCGTGTTTTCTAAATTTTTTAACTTATAGCAGCGCTTTTGTAATAAAGCGCTGCCTATGTAGTGATGCCAAAGAGTAATTTTGGCGTAGTGACTTCTTATCAAATGAGTGAAACTTCCTTAATACGAGAATCAACCCTTAATTTAACTCATAATTTAATACAATCAAGCTGGTATTATGGAACAGTCAACTCTATTATTTTCTTCAAACCAATTCAAGTCATATAATTGGTTTGATATGGTTGTTGGATATTAATTTGGTGGTGTTGTATGTTAGTTTGGACTGTTATTTGTAACTGTCTTGGATATTAATTAATTAATTAATTAATCAATCAATTTTTAATCAAACACTAATAATATTAATACACGTGACATTGACAACATTATAGTTTTATCGTTCACTACACGTGACCTCGTTGGGTCATCTAATTCTAGTTTGGATTTTGAGGATCCCACCACGCTTTCTCTTCTCATAACAAAACCTCTTGTTCAGTAAATGATAAATATTGTTTGTAATATACTTAAATGATTAAAAATGATATTGTCACAATAATGCTTGTAATTAGTACTAACTAATATATTTAAATGCTAATTAAAATATTTAATCAATAATTAATAAATATTTTTTATAATTATAGTCAGCTTTACTTCTGAACCTTATCCTCAGAGTTCTAAATTGAAATGATATGTAATAAAAATGTTAGACTTGAATAAATTGGACAATGTTGCAATGGGAGATGAAAAAATTGAACTGCAATGAATTAAAGTCACTGATGTTGTTTGTGGATTAAATGGAGAAAAATGAAGTTTGAAAATATAATGTTCATTTGTTATTCCTGGCATGGCAGAGGTTTTCTTTTTTGGTGCTGGTAGACCTGTATTGGGTGTAGCTTAGGTTTCTTCTTTGGTGCCTTTCCTGCTGTTCTGTTGACGCTGTGGTTGAACTAGTTGTAATTTTTTATGGCAGTGCCATTTCTTAATTTATAGTCTTTTGCCTTTTAAAAAAAAATAATGTGATAGGATGTATGAAAGTATATGTTTTGTTTAATGATGGAGAAAGACTGACATGTTCAAGTTTTTTTTTCCTTTCTTTTCTGGAAACTGACCTGCTTCTGGCACGTGAAATGATGAAAGAAATATAGGAAAGAAGTATTTTATACTGAAATTTGTGACAAGAAAAAAAAACTGATTGGTTGAAATTTATTGTAAAAGGGTAATGGAGAGTCTTTTGGGCTAATAAAGAAAGAAAGAAAAAGTGGAATGGGACGGTTGGGACCGGTGTATTGAATGAGATTAAATAAATGAGAGAGCAATTGTTACCAGAATAAAAATGAGTTTGGATCTGTTCTATTTTTTAAAATATCCAGGTTTGCAGTTTGTTTAATGGATATCTGACACATGGTTCAAATAGTTTTTAATGATCAAGATTAAAAATTAAAAATTAAAAATTAGTAGAAAGGATAAAAAAAAAATGATTCAGTTTTTTATAATTGAAACACTACAATATTCTCTACAAACAATTTTAATGGCGGAAAGAAGATGCAATATCACTATTTTTATAGTTTAGATTAAAAAAGTATTTGCAAATCGAAGGTGTTGTGACGGTGAAATCGCAGTGACGGTGAGGATGAGTAGAGATGTGGTGGTGGAGTTTATGAGATGTGGTGACACAAGCAAGAGTTGTCTTTCAAATTAAATGATTTTTTTTGGTATATTATCAATTTTATTAAAAAAAACTAATTTGATTTATGTTTTAATCTGGACCATAGAAATCTTCCGTTGACATGTGGCAGATATCAATTAAAAAAACCGGATAAATTGAGGAATAGGAAATAGAGTGGATACGGATTCAAAAAAATTGGCATCAAAATGGACCAGTTAAAATGTAATGTGTTGCAATTTAGGATTAACATAATTTCTATCATTCCAACGAGTGACAACACCTTAACCCAATCATACAACACACACTTTATTTTTTCTTTTTTTTCTCTTTCTTTTTTTCATTCTCTCTCCCTTTTCTCTCAATAAAAACAGCAAATGATAGTTTCTAAAAGACAGCTCTATCAAAACTATTAGAAAATCCTAATATTCTAAAACTAAAATTAAGAGAGAGATAAAACGTTAACTAATAAAATTTAACTTCATTTCATTTATTTTATTGATTTCAAATCTCTCCATGAGAATGAGAGTACATGCATAAAGTTAGTATGGATAAAAGAGTAGAAACCCTAAAGACTAAAAAGTCCAATTAAACAATAAAATCCCAACGAAGATAAATGCAACTTCTAATTAATTATACTTAATTATCTATAATAATCTTCATGATCCTATCAGATACTCACAAATTCAACTTCTAATTTGATATATTTAACTGTCTATAATTATCTTCATGATCCCATGAGATACTCACAAATTCAACTTCTAATTTAATATATTTAATTGTCTATAATTATATTCATGATCGTATCAGATACTCACGCTTGTGAAACCGAAGGAGTTCTGTAATAAGCTGGAACAGTGGCAGCGAAAAACATTTGGCGAATTCCTTCAGCCTTAAGTATGGGCAAGATGATTCCAGATGCACCAGAGAGTAATCGAGCTCCGAGCCACACCCGCTTAAGTGAAGGAAATGGTAATAGTAAACGGCCTACACCAAATACTGCAACAGCCAAGAAATAGAGGACCAAGCTTAAGGGACGAGGGTTTAATCCTGAAAGTAAAGAGATCGGTCCTTCTGAGAATATGCCTCCAAGGCTCAGATAATCAAAGCAAGCTTTGCGCATTTCCTCCATTGCTTGATCAGGGGATGCACGAAAAACCTTGTAAAGAGCATCTGCTAATATATTTATGGTGGATACCTCAGGCTTACGCAAGGTATAAAAGGATTCAAGGTATTTGCAAAGTGTGGGTGCATCATTAAGGTCACGCAAAGGCTTGAGAAGATTTCTTAGCACCACAATATCAGACAATGCTACTGTCATTCCGCCCCCTGTTAGTGGATGGCGCATGTTGAATGCATCTCCTATGAGTAGGGCACCGGGAGTAGGACGGGGATCTGCTGGCATGCTTCTGTTCGGCATTGTCCTTATGTTGCCTTTGTCCACTGCAGCTATGAATGCATCATGAAGCTCAAGGGGTGTTGGTGTACTAGGTGAAAATAATGAAGATGAAGAAGAGAATATATTATATTGAATGACGGCTACAAAAGGATAAAAGGATACAAATGATTGGAATGACAACTACCCTATTTATAAGCTAAAATTAGGGTTACCAAAAGCAACAATAAAATACTAAAATACCCTCTAACAAACTTAATGACTAAGTTTGTGAATATAAAATAAAATATAAATTATTATTCTAATACCATCCCTTAATTTATATTTCCTCAAAACTAACAACTCCAATTCCATCCCTTAAGCGAAGGAATTGATCAGTCTTGATAGCCTTCGTCAGAACATCTGCCAACTGCTTCTGGGTGCTGCAGTGCAGAACTTCTAACACTCCATTCTGAACTTGACTTCTCAGATAGTGATACTTGGTCTCAATATGCTTGCTTCTCCCATGCAACACTGGGTTTCTGGCAAGATTGATTGCAGACTTATTATCAATCATCAGCTTCAGAGGCTTGTCAACTTTGATCTTCAGATCTTTCAGCAAGTTCAGAATCCACACAGCTTGACATGCAGTAACAGCGCCTGCAATATATTCAGCTTCACAGGTTGACAACGCAACAACAGGTTGCTTCTTAGAACTCCAAGAAATAGGACCTCCCAGAAACTTGAACAAGTATCCAGAAGTACTTCTTCTATCAACTCTGTCTCCACACCAATCAGAATCTGAGTAACCCAGAAGTTCTGATTCAATCTTCCTTCCAGAACTCAGAAGTTCTGATTCAATCTTTCTTCCAGAAGGGAACAACACTCCATACTTCAGAGTTCCCTTGATATACCTCAGAATCCTGACAGCAGCTTGGTAATGGGACCACTTAGGTTTACTCATGAATCTACTAACCATTCCAACTGCATAGCAAATATCAGGTCTGGTATTACACAAATACCTCAGAGAACCAACCAACTGTTTGAAGGTTGTAGCATCCACATCCTCACCATCAGAATCAGAATCTAATTTCTGATTTGTATCTGCATGTGTGATAGCAGCCTTACAATTCTGCAGCTTAAATCTCTTCAGAAGTTCTCGTTCATACTTCAGCTGATGCAAAATGATACCTTTCTCAGAATATCTGAACTCCATCCCTAGAAAGTATATCATTTTCCCGAGATCAGTCATTTCAAACTCATTCATCAGCACCTTCTTGAACTTCGCTAATTCTTGTTCAGAACTTCCGGTCAACAGTATGTCATCAACATACAAACACACCAGAATCATATTTCCTTCAGAAATATGCTGAACATAAACACCGTATTCCATCTCACATTTCTGAAACCCTTGCTTCTTGAAAAATGAATCGATCTTCTGATTCCAAGCTCTGGGCGCTTGCTTCAATCCATACAGAGCTTTATGTAATCTGTACACCATCCCTTCCTGATTCTCTTTCACAAATCCAGGAGGTTGTGACACATAAACTTCTTCTTCTAATGGACCGTTCAGAAATGCAGATTTCACATCTAAATGCATCAGAGGCCAATTCCTGTTAGCAGCTATTGCAATCACCAATCTGATTGTTTCATGTCTCGCTACAGGTGCAAACACTTCAGAATAATCCAGCCCAGGTTTCTGTAGAAATCCTCTTGCTACCAACCTCGCTTTGTATTTGCCAATTGATCCATCTGGCTTTAGCTTCTGCTTAAAAACCCATCTAACGCTGATGGCTTTCTTGTCCTTTGGAAGTTCTGACAGCTTCCAAGTCTTGTTTCTCTCTATGGCCTCAAGTTCTTCTTTCATGGCCTTTAGCCAGAACTTCTGCTTGAGAGCATCTTCTGTACTCACGGGTTCAGAGTCTACTAACATGGCACACTGAATAATTTCTCCCTCAGAATCTACTTCAATGTCTTGCAACATGTCAAACTCTTCAAATCTTCTTGGAATGTTTCTGATTCTCTGTGGCCTCTGACCTCGTTCAGAACTTTGTTCAGATGCTTGAACCTCAGAAGTTCTAACCTCAGAAGTTTCTCCTTCAGAACCTCTTGCTTCAGGAGTTGGACTTCCTCCAGAACTTTGACCACCTTCAGAGTCTGGCATATTCCCAGAATCTGAATCACCACCAGAATCTTGATCATCATCAGAATCTGGATCATCAGAATCACCTTCATCTTCTGAGTCTTCTTCAGAGTCAGAATCACCATCAGCTTCAGAAATTCTTATTTCTGACCTTTCTTCAGAAGTTCTAACATCAGGATTAGATTGAGACTTATCCCAATTCCAAACTTCTGATTCCTTTACAATAACATCTCTGCTGAACTCAACTTTATTAGTTTCTGGACAATAAAGCTTGTACGCACCCGTACTGTGGTACCCCACCAGTAACATTACTTTGCTTCTATCATCCAACTTCTGTCTTCTAGCTTCTGGAACATGTTTGTAACAAACAGAACCAAAAACCTTCAGATGACTAACACTTTGCTTTTCTCCCGTCCACTTCTGAATAGGAACTATTTCTTTCAGCTTCTTCGTTGGACATCTGTTGAGCACATATGCTGCGGTTGCAACAACTTCTCCCCAGAAGTTCTGAGGAAGCTTCTTCTCCTTCAGCATGCTTCTCACCATATCAAGCAGAGTACGATTTCTTCTTTCAGCAAGACCATTGTGTTGAGGAGTGTAAGGAGCAGTAACCTCATGCTCAATTCCATTCTCCTCACAGAACTTCTGAAACTCTTTGGAGTTATACTCACCCCCACCATCGGTTCTGAGAATCTTCAGAGTCTGACCACTCTGATTCTGAACCTTCATTCGGAACTTCTTGAATTCACCAAACACCTCGTGTTTGAACTTAATAAGGGATATCCATATCATTCTTGTGAATTCATCAACAAATGACACGAAGTATTTATTCCCTCCGAACGATTCTACTGGAAATGGACCACACACATCAGAATGTACTACTCCCAAGGCATGTTTTGCTCTTGGAGCAACTTCTGACGCAAATGGCAATCTTGGTTGCTTTCCTTCCATGCACACTCTGCATGACTTCTCAGGCTTCTTAATTGTAGGAATTCCATGTACCAGCTTCTTCGAATTCAGATGTTCTAAGCTTCTGAAATTCAGATGACCAAATCTTCTGTGCCACAGCTCACTTTCTTTCACAACGCTTGTTGCACTAAGACATTCAGAGTCAGAAGTTCTGACATTCACCTTGAATGTTCTATTCCTTCCTTGTTCTGACTCCATAATCAACTTCTGATTACAGTCATACAGCTTCAGAAGATTGTCCTTCATGGTAACTGAAAAACCTTTCTCAATTAATTGGCCCACGCTCATCAGATTGCTTTTGATGCCAGGTACATACCACACATTCTGAATCAATCCTGTTTTCCCATTATTCAGAACAACTCTGACATTTCCCATACCTTCAGCGTTAAGATATTTGTCATCAGCACATCTGATCTTTGTCCTCTTCTCAGAATCAAAATCAACCAGCCATTTCTTATTTCCAGTAAGATGATTTGAGCAGCCAGTGTCCATATACCACCAGTCTGTCAAATTCTGATCATCAGATTCAGAAGCCATCAGTAGCACAGATTCATCATCAGAACTTCTGGCTATATTTGCTTCTTCTGACTTCCTTTCTTTGTTTGACCAACAATCTCTAGCAAAGTGACCAAACTTCTTGCAACAGTAACATTGGATCTTCTTCTTGTCATACTTCTCTTTTCCCTTCTGAGCATTCTTTTGCCTATCAGAAGTTGAGGTTTCTGACTTCTGACCACCATCAGATCTTCTCTGCTTCTGATGCTTCTTATCAGAAACTACTTTCAGAGCCTGCTGCTCTACTTCCCTTTCAGAAGTTCTCTCAGTCAGACGCAACTCTTGCGCTTCTAGACTGCTTTGCAGCTCTTCAATTCTCATGGTGCTTAGATCTTTAGAATGTTCTATTGCTACCACAATGTAATCAAACTGAGGAGTAAGAGATCTCAATACCTTCTCAATGATTACTTGTTCAGAAAGAGTTTCTCCACACGCCTTCATCTCATTAGTGATCAGAATCACTCTGGAGATGTACTCAGAAACTTTCTCATTGTTCTTCATGTTCTGATTCTCGTACTGCTTACGTAGAGACTGAAGCTTCACCTTCTTCACTGATGCGTCACCACCGTAACATCTGACCAGTGTGTCCCACGCCGCCTTTGCCGTCGTTGAATCTGCTATCTTCTCAAACACATTCGCATCCACACACTGATGGATGTAGAACAATGCTTTCTGATCTTTCTTCCTTGTATCCTTCTGCGCGTTCTTCTGCTCCTCCGTCGCATCTGCTGCTACCGGAACATAACCTTCGGTGACAAGATCTAGAACATCTTGAGCACCGAACAGTACACACATTTGAATCATCCAACGATTCCAGTTTTTGCCATCAAATACTGGAAGCTTGGTGTTCATGCCGCCGCCGCCGTTCATCATCTTCAACCTTCTTGTACAGTACACTCAGAATCTCACCGCACACAGTGTTTCCCAAACCACAAAATCACAAAAATGTGATTCTGATCAGATTTTGTTCAAGATTCAACAAGAATCACGAACCAAAATCAATCACACAAAGAAATCCTCACGTTTCACTCGTGTTTCCCGTGTTTCCCAATGATCCGAACCGGAGCTCTAGATACCAATTGTTGGTGTACAAGGTGAAAATAATGAAGATGAAGAAGAGAATATATTATATTGAATGACGGCTACAAAAGGATAAAAGGATACAAATGATTGGAATGACAACTACCCTATTTATAAGCTAAAATTAGGGTTACCAAAAGCAACAATAAAATACTAAAATACCCTCTAACAAACTTAATGACTAAGTTTGTGAATATAAAATAAAATATAAATTATTATTCTAATAAGGGGGACCTGAGGAGCAACCGTAGTCTTTAGATACTTTGCCATATCACCCTTTGAAATAGAGGGAACCTTCTGACCAGGTACATCAACCTGACAACGAACCTCGGTACTACTTATAGGATATAAAAGAATTGGCGAAGGATCTCCAAGTATGACGTGGCCATGATTGGCACACGGAAGTTCACAGTTCTCTAAAATTAAGCCAACAAAACAAGAGGGGTTGTCTACCTTAGGGTTGCAAAGAGAACACTGCAAGTTTGAAAAACTGCCATCACAAACAAAGGTAAGAGGAGCATAAGCTATCAATTCATGACCATCTTTATTCTTGTATTGTACACCTTTGATTGTCCCCTTTTCTTCAAGTAGGGAAGTGACTGTTCCTTGCTCCAAATTTACATTGGGAAGAGAGGAAGCTTTCTCTCTCATCCTCCGAATAAACTGACCATGGTGGAAACTTCTGCCGTACACATCTGACTGAAACTTTTCCAAAGGATAGGAGACACGAGTTCCCATCCATGAAAAGAGCATACCCAAGCACCTTTTGAGCATCAATCTTCTCCACACATTCTTCAAATCCCAGTTCAACTAATTTGAGATAGCCTCCAGGTTGTAGCAGCTCTCCAACAATCCTATCAGGTTCAGTCAGATCTCTTTCAATGACATGCACTCTTCGTCCATCCTTCCCGAGAGTATGAGCCAAAGTCGCGCCAGCGATACCAGCTCCAACAATAATAATATCAGCATCACGGTTAAGCTTCTCCGATTTCATTTCTCCGGCATCAGTCGTCACGCTTTCCCCACGCTGACTCGGCTTCACCCGCTTAACGGAATTACTCTTCCCGGAGAAAACTAAACTGTACAATGCAAATAAACTCAAAACGAGGCTTAAAATCCAACCGAGCAAATACAGATCCATCATAAACAGAATCAGAGAAACCTGCACAAGTTTGACTTTTGATTTCAAGGATGATAGAGTGCATATATATATATAGGAAAAGAGAAAAATACTATATGGATAATGTATTTCATATGTAGGATAATACTAGAAAAGATATGATGAATTTTAACACCGCGCTGTATTTGTATCCTTAAAATGTACTATCAGTTTTACTGTAGGATCATATGTAGGACATTATTTTGGTTTCCGTGTAGGATTATCCTTATAAATAGTATAAAAATAGTATTATCCTACATATAGTTTAACCCATTTTGGTTTCCGTGTAGCTTGAGTTTCTTCGTAATAGTAAGGTGTAGGGCAAACCGGTATCAAAATAGCAAAAGTCTATTATTAATCATAATAAATAATACTCAAACTTTGTAAACAATTTTCTTTAAATGTAATATGAGAATTTGTAAAATTACTATATTTTATCAGGATTTCCACCCAGAGTAATATTGCTTCATTTATGAAAAGGACAAGAAAAAAAAAACGGAGCTTGTTTTGTGGAGTCACCCAATTGATTTTTTTTGAAGTTATTTTAATTGATCAATATAATATTAGGTGTCACACCAATTTTTATAGTGCACGAAGTTTATGATGAATTACTTTTTATTGAAATTTTTATTTATTGTATATCAGTTATTTGTTAAATTAATAATAATTTATAAATTAAAAGCAACTTTTATTAACTTTTATTTTAATTTAAATAAGATAATAATTTATAATACTAGTTTTTATTTGAAACAATTAATTTTACAATTAAAAATCCTAAATCTTCAAATCTCGCCTACCTATTCTTCGTTTTCTTCTTCTTCTTCCTTCTCCTGAATCAAATTTTGCACTTGAAAACCTTAAATCTCACCTACCCATTCTTCGTTTTCTTCTTCTTTCTTCGCCTAGATCAAATTTTGCAGTTGAAAACCCTAAATCCCACCTACCTATTCTTCATTGTCTTCTTCTTCTTCTTCCTTCTCATCATGAATCTTCTTTCGATGGTGCATATTAAATTCTTATTCTTTTCACTTCAAATTTATCCTAAATCATATTTTCTTATTCAAACTCTTCCCTCTCACATAATTTCGTATCCGTGTTCCTTTTCGATTTTTAGCTTTCAGAGCAAACTTTCATGTACTTCGTATTGGTTGTGGTGTTCATCAAATTGTTTGTAAATTTTTCCATGTTCGTTGTTCTATGGTTCAAAGCAATAGTTCAATGTCGCGCTATGATTTCATAGGTAGTTGATCGTATCCATCTCAATCTGTATATTTTTCAAAATCAAGTTGATTTTAGTTATTACACATAAATTATTGATGGGGTTTGGGTTTGTAATTTATTGAAATTTGTAAATTCTGTAATTGATTTGAATTCTTACCCAGAAATTATGTAATTGTGGATTATGGTTCAACATAATATTATATTAAACATGTGGTGCATTGTGCAGTCTTGTGCTCTTTATTTGTAGCTTATGCCATGTTAGATGATTTTTTCCATTCAAAATAATGCAGGGTTCTCTTGCTATCCGGGAAGTGCATTCCACCTTAAATATGATCAACAAATGCTAACTATTAAAAAATTTATATTGAGGTGTCAATTTGGAAGAACTTTCCTCGTGACGTATCAATAGATAAAGAACTCTACCAAATCGTTTGCCATAAACACCTAACAAGAAATGAGAAAATAGCCACCAGTATTATAATTGAACATATTTTTTTAGTTTTGTTTGAATAATATATACCTTAAAACCTGGAACAGGTAGTGAACATATAGCTGGAAAGAGAACCTTATGCAAGTGCCTTAAAAAGGTGTAACTTCACGATCCTTTCATAATATAATCATAGAATTAGAGTGGTTATTTATGTGTTTTCCCCTTACAATTTTAATATTCTATATGTCTTACCACACCATAGAAGAACCTTATTTTCCTGCTTTGCTATATATCTTCATAAGAAGGGCAATCACTTGGTTCCACAACAAAGAAGTTTTCACCTGACATCCCATATTTCTGAAGTTCATTGCAAGTAAAAAGTAAACATTCAAGATTTATGCATTCTTCAATCGTACATGAAACAAACAAAAAAAATTGCATTCTTACAATTTCACCAACTTTCACAAGATCATAAGTTTTTTAAGGTATTTCACAATCAGGTCATAGTCGCTTGAATTTTTCTCCAGGGCAGAAATTGAGTAACCCAATTTCTTATATATGGTTGATAATGGATCATCAATGGTAGAGCCACTCATATCTCCTATGAGGTGTGAAGCAATAGTTATATGTCTAACACCTTTCAGTGCTGCTGCAACATGATTTGCAATCTCTTGATAATCTCTAAAAATGAAAGGCCTTGTAGAGCCAAACATATCTTAAATGAGGTTAGAACCAAAGGTTTTATCAAATTCATAAATTTTGAATTTGTATTTGCATTGATTTGGAAGATAATAAAATGAGCTTCATTCAATTGAATCTTTAGGGTTTTATTTGAATTTGGAATTTATATTTTGATGATGTGTTATTGAATTGTTAGCATTTCAATTGAATTGTGAAATTAGATTGTGATATTATTCAAATTTAGTTTGTGTGGTATTGTGAATTATTTTGATAATTTATTCTTCAAATTTTCTGCAGTTGAGACAACTCAATCCTTTGTACTTTGGCAGCTCTGGAATCTTGAACTTTTGCGGCAGCACAACATTAGGAACCAAACACAAGTCTTTGGCATCCGTGCCAAAAGCAGAATAACCTTCGATAGCTCTGATCCTTTCATCTAACAACTTATAATCAATAGGTTTGTTATGATCAGCAGGTCTGACAAGAGTCTGCGGATTTGGAAGTTGTGATGCAGTTGAAGCAGGCACCTGTGGGGAAGCAAACTGAGACGGATATATCAGCCCAGGATTTACCATCTGACCAGAGTTCTGACCCATCTGAAACCCATACTGATGACCAGGAGGAGGTACCAAAGCAGCCGAGGATGCCCCAGGATGAGGCATTCTAGAATGAACATTCTGAACAGCAGTTTGGGCAGATTGAGGCAGAACTGAAACATGAATCGGAGGACCTCTATACACATGTTCATCCTCACCAGGGGCCTCAACATCAACATACACAGGAGTCTGGCGAGTCTGCGTCTAAGGAATCTCATGATCATCGTGCACCACAGGAGGTGGAATCGGAGTAGGTATGCCCCATGGGTAAGCAACAAAATTCCCATTGGGCATGGGTGCAACAAAAGGTTGATACGGCACAAAGGCACTACCACTGGCAATCCGAGGAGTGAAATTCAGGGGCATTCCCCAAGGATAAGCAGCAGGCATCCAATTCGTACCAGGCTGAGAGCTTGGCAAGTTGACAGTAGGTTGAACAACGGTCTCAACTGGCGGTTCAACAACAGCGGGAGAATAAGTAATAACAGGAAGAGAAATCACCACGGGGGTAACAACAGTTGCATCAGTAGTGGTTGTAACAACAGAAGTATCAGCAACAACGTCCTTTTGAGCGTGAAAGAACTCCATGATAACGTCCATGTTGGTTTGAAACCGATCCATCCGACCTTGAAACTAGCCAAAGTTTCCTTATAGGCAGCATTCTCTTGTTCAAAATCATCCATGATCTTAGATTTGCTTGAGCGAGTGAAATAGCGATGTCGAGTCATCGTCTTGCTACAAGGCGGAGACAGACAGTGTAAGCATTTGTTTTCTAGATGAGGGATGCGCATATGTGTGCATGAATGAATGCAATGCATGCAAAAATAAAGTTTTAAATTCCAGGAATTCGTAAGCTTATCTTTGTTAACAATAATCATAAAGCATACAAGTAAAGGGGCAAAGATAAAAATGGCAGGAAGAACTTCTTCATTCATTCACTAAAGGGAAAGAAGTAAAAGTCAAATACAAATCAAATATCTACCTTTTGGGCTACAACAAGATCAGCTTGGATCCTATAAAAGGCCACCCTACAAATAGATAAGAAGTGAAAAATAGCCCAAGGAGTCTTGTGCGGCAGCACATTAGCATATGCATCCTTCAACAACCCTGGCAAGTCTTCCAGTGCATGCTCAGCAAATCTAGCTAGACGGACGTGTCTCTCACTCCAATACTTCGCATCCTTCACGAGGTTACGCAATAAAGAATGATTAGGTCCCAGAAGTAGATCCTGTAAAAAGGCCTCTTTCTGATCCAAGAGGACTTGCAGATGGAGGCTCTGGTGCTCCCACTGAGTACTCTCCAAGTTGAGCTGGTTGATCTTTTCTCGGATCTGATGTGCTTGATCTTGCAGCACGATCTTGTTCACTTTGCAGCTTTGTCTTGTACTCTGACAACTTTCTTCTAAGCTCGCCAAGTTGCTTCTTGTAGCTCAACTCATCCTTGTAGGCTTGATACTGAGTGGCGACGAGTTGTCTCTTCTTTGAGGTAAGTACATCGTAAGTACTCTTCAAAGCATCACCCAATTTCCTCCGCTTGTTTTGTTCAACTTCCACCTCTTTGAGCATGCACTCTCTCTTCTGATGAAGCTCAATCTGTAAGCCTTCCTTCTTGGATGTGACCCTATCAAGGTTGAGACGAAGATCAGCATTCTCCTTCTTTAACATCTCAATAGTCCGCTTGAGTTGGTCGACTTCAGATGGAGGAACAATGGCAAGTTCAGAAAGCTTGACATTCATGGATGACTCGTAAGGAAATGGTAGCAAGATCTCATTGATTGTTCCCTAACCTAATGTGTGTAGGCTTATTTGGCTATACAATTCTTCCTACCCAAATCGGCTCTTTCTTCACGATGAATCTAAGTCCAAGCAGCACTAAATCTCTTCAATAATCCCATGTCATCAACCCCTTCATGAAAGATGAACTCTTCCACTACCTCAGGATTTGGTTTGTCAACCATAGGATATCCCAACTAACGGAAGGGAAATCTCGGTTTGTAGTTAATTCCACCCTTTATACCCAAGAGAGGCAGATTGGAGAATTTACCACAATGAAGAATGATCTTAGTATCGTCATAGACTTGAGAATACCAAGAGATATCATCAGCAGCAAGAGACATGATCCGTTGAGACCATTTGAGGTTTCTTTTATTCTCAACGAAGGGACCCTTCTGCGGAAGATGAGACATGAACCACCGGTACAATAGAGAAGCACAACAGATAATAGTTCCTTTCTTCTTTTCATTCCTCGAATGAATAGAATAATAGGTGTCAGCGAGAAGTGTAGGAACATAGTTCTTGGACAAGAAGATACTGATGGCAGCCTGATCGACAAAATCCTCCATGTTCGAAAACAAAACAATCTTGTATATCAGCAAGGCAAGAACGACGTTGAAAGCCTTCCAGCTTCAGCAAAAGAGATGGCCTTGTATATCTGAAACTTTGAAGCAAACCCTCGAATACCATTCCCTTTAGTCTCGAGATTAGCTTCCACATTCTTTTTGCTAATGCAAAGAGCTTCAGCAATAAGGGGAAACTTTGGACAACCGCTGGTGTAGACAAAAGGAACCTGATCCTTGATCTCAACCCCAAGATATAAGAATACTCCTCAAGTGTATGTGCTAACTGATAATCCTAAAATGTGAAGCACGTAAGTGGCGAGTCGTAGAACTGAACAAGTGTATGAATGGCAGTGATGCTGACTTCAGTGCTGAGGAAGGCCAACGAATTACCATAATCATCTTTGAAAACCCCTCTGTTATCTTCAACCACACGGGATGCTAAACCTCACAAAGTCTTCATCTTAGGCTCCACAAACTTGTAGCTAAAGATACCTCTGCAACCAGTACTCATCTTTATGATTATGTCAACAAAGAATAATCCTTCGAATAACCTAGAAATACACATGCAAAAATTAATTTACATGATGAAATGATATGCAACACAAGAATCAAGAAGCTAACACAGTCTAAATAATTAATTCTGAATAATCTGGATATCTGCATATATAATTTTGTGTCGCTGCAAAATCTGACGTGCATGAGAGAACAAAGGTATGAAGAGTCTTTGTTTCCTGCAGAAAAACCCAATATTCCTCTCACAGGTGTGATCTAGACTCAACAAGGTGTTCCCTAGAAAGGTCTCCCAAACCATAGGACTCAAGTGAAAATCCCCCGCCGTAGCGAATTCTCACAGGACGAAGGTATTCTCAAGTGAATCACAGTCTGGGATGTGGCTCTCGTGAAAACCCAACGCGCGAAACGCAAGCATCACGACTATCCACGTTTTATCCCGTGTGTATGCTCAAGCCCGGTGATAGAGCTTATCTCTCTAATAATATCTACCCATCCTAACAACACCAGAAAATATAGCAGGTATCCAGAATATACAGTATATGAATATTTAAAGCAGTAAAGAAATGCAGTAAATAATCACAAAGATAAAGAAAATAAAGCATAAAGATAAATACCCAAACAAACAAGAAAGCAAACAAAACTAGGCGAGACCCCGACTTTCAAGAGCAAGGACTCCCCAGCAGAGTCGCCAGCTGAAGCTAGCGTGATTATACCTAAGTGAATCGCACACTCAAAGATACAACAGAGTCACCACCGAACTTTATTTAGTCCCAAAAGACAGGGGAAAATATCGATAAAACCCAAGGGGAAGAGAAACGGGTAAGGGGGTCGGTTATGCGTAAGGAAGGTACTAGCACCTTACGTATCCGTTGTACTCGACGGGAACCATTTTGCTTGCTTCTAGGCTTGGATGAGTTGTCTATCTAAAGGCTTCTAGCTAAAAGACAAGGGAAAAAGAAAGAGGAAAAAAAGTGCTCGTGGAGGATTAGGGCCCTCGTGCCTACGTATCCTAATAGTGCAATGAGGATTTCAGAGCTTCGTAGTTCAAGGAACCAGGGAAAAGAAAAAAAAGAAGGTGGCTCGCCAAGATTTCACAATATCATGCCTACGTATCCTCATAGTTTAATGAGGAATTCAGAGCCTACGTAGTTCGGAGAACAAAAACGAAAAGAGAAAGGGAAAAAATGGTGTCAAAACCAAGAGCAAAAAAGGTAGAAAGACTCCACTGGGGAAAGCAAAAGATTTGGTGTCAAAACCAAGGAAGAAAGGCAAAGGAATAGTAGCAACTCTACTGAGGATAATACAAAGGGATGGTGTCAAAACCAAGAAGATAAAGGAGCAAAAGAATATTGGCGACTGTACTAGGGAATAAACAAAGGGAATAGTGTCGAAACCAATAGAATAAGGGATCAAGGGAAATTGAATCGAGACAAAGTAGTATTTATTGAGGATTAGGTATATTAACTGATGGGCAGTGGTTAACCGAAGAAAGAGAGTATGACTTCGATGGGGAAAAAGGAGTTGGCATCAATAGATAGACTGTGATGAACCATAAGGGAGAGCACTGAACCAAGAGGAGGTGTTTGACTCTAAGGGGATTTCGGTATATTAACTGATAAAAAGTGGTTAGTTGAAAGAACGGGTGTGGAACCAAGCGAAGGTTGTGACCCAAAGGACGGGTGTGGAACTAAGCAAAGGTTGTGACCCAAAGGACGGGTGTGAAACCAAGCGACGTTGTGACCAAAAGGTTTGAGTGTTTGAAGTAAAAGAAGGTTGCCAACTCATAGGGGTATTGGTTTTAACGGAAAGATTGTGATTAACCAAGAAGAATGAGTGATTAACCAAGAGAAGGTGATTAACTCAAAAGAAAGATAAGTGTTTTAACAGACGAGCTGTGATTAACTGAGAAAAGGTGAAAATTGGTGTTTTAACTGACAGGCAGTGATTAACCAATCAAAAAGGAGGAAGAACCAAGAGAAGCTTGTGAACTCCACTAAGGTTTTGGTGTTTAACAGGAATACTGTGATTAACTGAAGAAAGAGCGATTACGATTCTGATGGGGAGTCAATGAACAGTTATTGACCAAAAGAAAGGGGTGTTGAGGAAAGAGACGGGTGTTAACCCAAGATGTAATGATCTTTAACCGAGGAAAAGGTGATTGATCAAAAGAGAGATTGTAAGGGACAAGAGTGATCAAGGATCGATTCGACTGGGGATTGAAATACACTACAGTCTGGAGATAGGGATGATTATTCTAGGCACAGGGTCATTCATCCCCTACCCAAAATAATCAAAATGAGTGTAGGAATTCTCCACTCTCATCCCTTCTCTAGCACTCAGAGTATAGTGCGAAAATTGAAATCGACGAAGTAAAAACGCCAACTTGTACAGTGCTCTAGTGCGTTGTGTAGACTTCTGACTCAGTAGGGGATTAAGAGAACAAGGCTCTAAAAGAATCCTAAAGAGAGGAGCGAGGGAAGATTGACTAATCGAAACAAGGTTTCGATCAATCGATCAAGGGAAATGAACAAGCCAGCAATCTTTTGCACGAGTCGAAAGATTGTCAAAGCAAGAGTGCAGATTATTGATTGTACAAAATTAAATTTGCTCAATAAATAAAAAACTTAATGCAATCAAGAATGAAATTGCAAGGCAGTACCAAATGTCAATTAGCATGCATCACAAATCATGTTATCATGTGAACAAAAAGTGTGCAAGAATCAACATGATCATACAATGTCAAAAATGTAAAAAATTCCATAATCGATAAATCGTGCATCAAAAGTTTGCATACATGCTTCAAATAGAGGTTAAACAGCTCATAAAACATCCACAAATATCATTCATATCAAGCCATGGAAGTTAAATGAGGAAAGAATATCAAACAAGCTGTAAAAAGCACCAAAATGGCATTCTGGAGTAGTGTTAATCAATTAACCACATATGGTTAATCGATTAACACCTTGAAAAGTTCAGAAAAACACATGAAATAGAGGTGTTAATCGATTAACCAGTTTTACCTATAAACAGGTTAATCGATTAACACTGCACCAGAAGCAGAAAAACAGCTTTTCAAAAGCACTTCCAACAGCTTATCACTTCTCCAATTATCCACATGTTATGGCATGCATTTGTACACGAAAATTACATCAAGTAGAAGCAATTAATCATCAATTGAAAGCATTAAACATAAAGATCAACAATCAAACAATTACATGATTAATTAACACCGAAAAGTTATCGGAACTACATTGCGAACATGTGAAAGTGATTGAAAATAGTAAATCGAGCAAGAATTACCAACCTATAAAGCGGAGAATTGCCTTGGTGATTGTTGTGAATAAAATGTAGTGAGAATAATCCAAGAAAACCAGAGAATTCCAAGCTTGAGATCAAATCGTAGCGAAACCGATCAAAACGCTATAAAAGCTCCGAAATTGAATTTGCACCGAAACGATTGAAATGATCACTTGAATTGAATAAGAAGCTATTATAAATCCAGAAATCCAAGTAGAAATGGAGTAATATTAAGGTTTAGCTCAAGAGAATAACAATTTCGATGTAAAGATTGTTACACTCTAATGGTGGAAATTGATCCTGTGTGTGTGGTTTGGGAAGAAGATGAATATGAATGTGAAGAAGTTGTAGAAAAATCAGAGAGAATTGAGAGAAATGAGAAAGTGAAGAGTGAAGAATTGTGAGAATGATTGAATGTCCTTTGTGAAATGGTGAAGGTTTCTTTATATAGAGGCTAGCTTTAGAGTAGGCTAGGTTTGGAATTTGGTTTGGAGCTTGCTTTGGAGCTTGCTTTAGAGTTAGTTACATCTAACTCACTGAGTCAGAAGTTGACTCAGTTAGTTATTTATTAACTTGATGGAGCAATCCCAATGAAAGTCCAAAATCTAATGGTTCACATACTTGGAAGTGATGTTACACTGTGATCTTGATTGAAAATGATGTATTGGAATAAATGTGAGTGGATTCTTGAAGTGTCTTGAAGTATCTAGAACATTCCACATGATGCTAGAACCAAGTAAACCCCAAAGAAGTAGAGAAAAAGTTGTTGTCATGAAAATGTAGCAAAATCTGCCAAATTACACGTGTTAATCGATTAACACATTTTGCCTAGCAAAGTGTTAATCAATTAACACAACCAAAACTTGCCCAATTTTGCTTGAAAAAAAGGTGATATGGTCATGATTCCGATTTTCGACCTTTTGCTTTGATGAATAGGCATAGAAAACCTTGTATTTTGCTTGTGTTGATGATGTGATGACCTTGTGAGGATGTGATTAATCAGGCTTGAAAATGCCGAGAAATTTTGAATAATCCTACAATGAAAACTATAGAGAAAAGAAATCTAGTGTGTATGCCAGCGATGCAAATGCACATGATTATGCAAAAGCCAAAAGGGGAGGTCAAATTTCGGGGTACGACAATGGGACACCATAAAAAATATTCCAAATGAATTAACCATGATAAATGTTGAGGGTGTTACCATACCTAAACCGAAAGCACAACGGGATGCTAATGATTGGAAATTGTGGTCACATGATTGGAAGGCGAAAAATATTCTCATTTCTGCTTTGGGTGTTGATGAGTATTATCGCGTCTCTCATTGTGACACCGCCAAAGCTATGTGGGACACATTAGAGGTTGTCCATGTGGGTACTAATGATGTCAAACAAGCTAGGATCAACATATTAAATCAAGAGTTTGGGTTGTTTCGTATTGAGCTTGGTGAAACCATTGCGTATATGCGAAAATGGTTCACACGTCTTATAAATCGATTAAATGTGCTAGGTAATCTTCTTTTCAATGAACTTGCTACAAACAAAGTGTTGATATGTTTAAGTAGGGAATGGCAACCCAAGGTCATCCCTGTTAAAGAGACAAACAATCTAAAGGTGTTTGATCTCACATATTTGTTTGTAAAATTAGAAGAGCATGAGCAAGAACTCACTTGTTTAGGAAAATATGATAAATTAAGAAAAGAAATTGAATAAGTAGAAAGGCAAAGACAAAGAATAAGGGAAGAAGTCCATAGCTCTAAAGACTTCTAGCTCAAGGTCCTTACATGGTGAGCTTAGGGATTGTGAATCTAAAGATGACAATGAATCCGATGAAGAAGATATGGGAGTGTTGATAAAGAGGTTCAATAAATACATATGGAAACATGGTGACAAATATACCAACAAGAACCATGGTAAATTAAGAAGGTTATCAAACTCATCAAAAGAGGATGAGAGCAAGAAGGATAAGTTTAGAAGTACTTGCTATAATTATGGAAAATCTGGCCACTATAAGCCGGACTGTCCTAAAATAAAAAAGGATAAAGATATAGGCCATCATAAGAAATCTGGAAAGTCTAGAAGAGCTTATACAGCTTGGGAGAGCGAGAGCGATTCTTCAAGTGATGATAGCTCTACTTCAAGTGTTGAATCGGCTAAGCTTTTCTATATGGAAAAAAAAGGAAAGAAAAAGGTTGTAAGTCACTCTAATCTTCAAACTTCTCATGACTTAGCATTTTCTCGATTACAAGAGTCTTTTGAAAATATACAAAGATAAGCCATATATGCTTTCAAAAGATTAGCTTCAAATAAAAGGATAATCTCTCACTTAGAAGATAAGATTTTTGGAAAATGAAAAGAATATTGAAGCTCTAAGGATGTCTATGTTAGATATTCTAAAGGACAAACATGAGGATGCTAAACCTTCATGGTTTAGTTGTGAAACTTGTTACATTTGGCAAAAAGAGTCAAGAACTCTCAAAGCCAAATTGGATAAGGCCTTGCAACCCAAGGTTACTTTTTCTATAGATAATTCTAAGTATGACATGCCTTCTCATAATCCTTATTAAAGGTATAGTTATGTTCAAAAGAAACCAAATAGATAAAGGTTATCTTCTTATAATTTATATTGTTATTATTGTTGCAAGAAGGGACACACCATTGCTAATTGCAAGTTTAAGAAACTATTTGTTCTTAAAGGTGCCTATCAATGGTTGCCCAAATGCAACCAATGGTTTAATAACCCTAATGGACACAATGAAGATTGGGTACCTAGCACAAATTATTAATCGTGTAGAAAAATGTCTCTATGAAGAGAGTATGGGATCTCGTTCATGGAGCATCAAGGCACAACATGGTGACATGTCCTTATTGTGATGATCTATGTGACAAGCAAGGCAGATTGTGTTGCCAAATAGGTTAACTATTAGTAACTCTTTAATTGGTAAAAGTGCGTGAATACTGACTAATGTTTTGTCCGAGAAGTGACAGAAAGGTATTATGTTCAATGATGAATGTTTATCTTCACCAAGACATACTCAAGTACATCAAATTAGGAGTGATCAACCTAAGATGATGAAACATGGGGAGGAGCAAGATAATCATCATGATTGAGAAAGATTGAGAGTCCAACATTAAGGATAATCATCATGTCAATCACCTATCAGATACATTATTAGTCACACTTTCAAATACTTGTACAAGAAGAAAAATGGTAAGAGTGTTTTGGTTCGATTGTGTTTTGTGGCACGTATTGCATTTATTTCAACTATCGTTTAAAAGTTCCTCGTGGAATGCAAGTGCATCCTCTGTCGCGTGTACTGTGAGGTAATACCATTTCAATCATTTTCTTGTTTTATAAGTAAGTATTTCTTACAACTGTTTATTTCTCAAAGGTATGTGATGAGTTATGTGTATGATATTTGTGATGTGTGTTTACTTCCAAAAATATCAAATGTGACTATTGTGTGTTGCATTTTACATGTTTATAGTAACTATACTTAGATGTCTTCATATTTCATCTTTATCTTGAACCAATTCATGCTTGGATTTTCATGATTGCATGAGTCTAGCATACAAACTATAAAAATCTATCATATGCATGTGTCTCTCATCAAGTTATTATGAATGAGTCAACTTGAGTCTTTCTTGGTCTCTACAAATTCAAATTGAGTCAATCCTAAGTTTTTTGTGTTATCAAGTCGACACAAGGTCGTGCAGGTCGACCTATTATAAGTATGTTCAGTATTTGTTTAACTTGTAATAGTGGAGGTTGACACAGTGTCGTATAGGTCGACCTAAATAATAAATTTTGGTATTTTTCAAAAAGGTTAGGGTATAGGTCGACACATCTTCGTATAGGTCAACACATAATGAAATTTCTGTAAATGTTTTAGTTCTACTATAGCATGTGTCGACTCGTATCAGGTCAGCATATTACAGTAAAAAGGTCGAATTAAGAAAGATTTGGACATAATTTTTCTTTCTCTACATTCATTGAAGGTTCATGAACTTATGTCGACTGTTTTTCCCAAACTCCAGTCACTCTTTTAACTCTCAAACTAGTCAAATTCCTCCATTGTTGTCATTAAAATCATTTCAATTAATTCCTTCAACCTTCCACTTTCCAAGGTTTCATTATGATTCATCATTCTTTATTCTATATAAATTACCTTCACTCTTCATACTTAAAATCATATCTCATTCTCAGTTTCTCTTTAACAGACGAAATCAGTCTGAATTTGCTTCAATGACATCCTAAAGTGTGAATAATAAGAGTGATTCTAGAGACAAGGGAAATGTTTTTGTTTCTTCAACTGCTCCCAAAACCGTGTTCTCTTTGGTTTCAGATGAATGCGTTACAGAATTCGCAGAAAACGTCAACACTATATTGTCATGAAGCAGCACGTGTGGAAGCCAGTGGTTATTGGATGCTTGGACATTCCAGAGGTTGTTCGACTTGTCGAGCACCAGCAGATAAAATACTTTCTACAACTGTCACAAGAATGTAATGAAGACCTTATCCGGGTGTTCTACTCCGGCCTGCATGATCGGAACGAATCCTCTTTCAAATTCACAATTGGTAATAGTGTCTATGAGGTTACTGGTGACATATGGAAGAAGTTGTTTGACATCTCCATTTGTGATCCTCATAGTGAGGAAGATCCTGATTTTTTGGTAACAGACTTCGACATTCATAGGGATTTCGAGTGGAATACACATCTGAATGAGATACTGAAAGCACCTAGGTCGGAGGACTGTCATGACTCACTCGTTGTCAATCAACTGAAGATGGTTCCAAGGATTCTGTTATGGTTGGTTTCACACATTTTGCGCCCAGATAAAGGTGGGTACTCAAGAGTAGATAGTATTGAAATCCATCTAATGTATATTCTTCTGCACAGGATTCGTATCAACTGGCCACATTACTTCGTCTACCAAATGTTCATAATCAAAGAGTGTAATAAAGGTACATGCTTCTGCTACATGTCTATGATCTCCAAAATTCTCAATTTCTTGAATATTGGCATGCCAAATCTGCTGCTTATATCACCCGACCTAGTTCAAGAATTTTCCAAATGTACCTTAATAAATATGGGGTACTTTTGGGATGAGTAACGTCAAGTATATTACCTTAGGATGGGTAAAAATAGATGGAAGGTGTACAACTTTGATGATCCTACAGAATTTGCTGACTCCACTACCGAGCCACATGTTGCCGATGATGAACCTATGCATGATGTGGACCATGAAGTTGTTAAAAGGAATGATGATATCCATGGAGATGAATCCTCTATCACAACACTTCTTCAAAATATGCTGATCAAACAAGATGCTCAAATGGAACAACACCGCACTATGCAAGAACACTAGATTCAATATGCAGACTTTAAAGATTTTGCATCTTTTGTAACTGAAAAATTGTTTTCTTTAAAGGACAAAATGGATGCAAATACAACTACTACCATTGCAAGGGTCAATCATATAATTGCTGCAAAAAATGAAGACCACCGTCATTATACACAGTTCTATCAAGAAATGTGTGACTTCCTAGACCGTTAGTTTGGAAGTGATGGTGAAAGATGGTTTCGGGAAGTGAGGCCTGGAGGGAGGGGAAGAAGGCGATGTGCGAAGTTTAAGTAGTTCATGTCATGTGTCTCAGAATTTGATTCATGTTGGTCATTCATCTAGTTTTTCTTTTGTGTATTCATGCATTTTCATTTCCATTTGGTTTGTATTATGTTGTTTGGTTTATGTATTGATGAAGTACTTGTACTATGACTTATCAAATTGAATAAATATGAGTATTGTTTGTGTTTTTATTAAGCTTGTGTTATTTACATATGTGTTGTATGTCAGTACACCACTTATTCTTTGCAATTGCCTCTGTGTAGTATTATACATATGTGAAATGTGTATCTATGTGATACTTCTAATGGATTACTTGTCTCTTTTTGATGTTGTCAAATAGGGAGAAGATTATGAAGAGGATAATGCACACATTCAGGGGGGAGCTATTATGTGTACCGAAGAAAAACACAATGTTTATATGATTTGAGTTTTGCCATCATAAATGATAGCATGAAAATTTATTGTATATTCTGACCTAATTCATATGCTATTTAGTGTATTTTTATTATACTTTGGTAGTATTATGCGGTATTTTGTCTCGTTTTCAGGTGCATAGCCAAATAAGAGCCTATCCCGAAGAAACGAAGCGATTCAGATGAAAAACTGAAGAAATGGAGCAATTTGCACACAAGGCGTTCGCTATAGAGAAAGCCAAAAATGAGAAAAGAGAAGGAAAAGTCCAAGAAAGACAAGGGAAAGCCCACCTAATAGGATGACAATCGATTGGAGTCTTAGTGAAATAAAAAAAGATGTTGTTTTTCCCTTGTAGCGTTGTCCGACGATTCTAGCCATAACTTTTGATCCGTAAGTCCAAATAACGCCCAGTTTGAAGCATTAGAAAGCTAGCGCTTTGATATACATCATGGAAAATGGACTTATGGCGTCTGCCACCCTTTGTTTTTTCCAGGCGGTTTGAAATCTGACATAGGCTTGATCTCCACTTCCCCCACTCGCCCCTACGTTCTCTCCACGTTTTTGGAGCGGTTTGAATGGATTTTTAGGGTTTTTAGAACCATATAAATACCCCCTGATGCCTCCACTTTCCAGTATCCAATTTTGGTGAACACTTACGCCATACTCTATCCAATTGTAAGCATAACCCTTCACACTGAAGAGTTATCGCGTCACGAATCGAGTCTGTATCAAGTTTGGATCATCCCTGTACAAGTTTATTTCCGCAACGCTTTAATTTAGTCATTTACATTTCTTTAAGATTTATTTCAAGTTATCAAATTTGTACCAGATTCAAGACTTTGTTTGGAGCAGGTTTTATTTATTTATTCAGCATTTACATTTAATTTGTCTTGCCTTTATTTTCCTTGCCTTATTTACTCATATTTATTCTTTTCATCTTAATTAATTTCTTTACCTGCAGTTATGTTTACCTTTGCACTCAAAACCATTTATATTTTGTTTTCCTTAAACATGTCTGGCTAACTTACCATATGCTGGCTGTAGCGTGCGATTTTTGTCGGTGACGCGACCACCTTATCGCAGGAATTGGGTTTTCTCCTCAATGAAGAGGAGGCGGTGGTACTTTCTGATTTCTTATTTATCCCGTGAAGCTGGAAGGGAAATGGAAGCTATCTAAAACTAACCTTGCACGCGAATGTTTAACTGAACAAATGCTTAAAGAGATTCGGGGAGTTCGGGGTCAGGTTATACAATGGGGAGTTGTCAATTACCCATCCTATATGTGGTTATCCACAAGTTGTTAGCTTTAGGTTCTGCTTTGTACTTGATGGTGTTTATCCGTTAGGAAAGTTTCTTGGGAAATATGAGAGAGAGAGAGAGAGAGTTTTTGTTGATGTTCGGGTTTTCCGATGTTTTTTGGTAAGGTACTAGACCTATGTTTTGATTGGTATAAAGGTACTGGACCTAGAGTTTTTGATTAGTATGCTCGCTAAGATTTCGCAATCTTATGCCTACGTATTCCCATTTAAATGAAATAGGGAAATCAGAGCAATCGTAGTTCCTCCTATTCTAAGGGAGGAAAAATATATTTGGTGTCTTGTTCAAAGCCCAAGATTGAAGCTAAAAGGTTGAGTATTTTGTGTCTTGTTCAAAGCCCAAGATTGAAGCTAAAGGTTTGACTGAGAGAGAATTTGTCATCTCTAAAGGGAGACACCTTGTTTGTTTATCACAGTTGTTGGGTGACTATTTATAAAGGAGGATTACTTTAACTGGGATATGTGAATCCAGCAATGCCATAATTTCCTTTATAGGGGATTTGTCGTGAAAGAGGAGACTTTAACTTAGTGTTTAGCAATGCCATCTTTCCTTAGGAATTTATCATAGTAAGATAGGGACAATGGCGTGGATGTAAATAATCCAGAGGCTTGCCGCTTACAGTAATTAGATGAAAGAGAGGATTTACCAGGATAAAAGATGGATGACAGCTTGGATATTTGAATCAATAAGTGTGCCACTTATAGTAGTTATCTGGTATTAGGGTTTGTTTTGATTTTCTGTTTTGATATGTGATATATAGAGAAATGTTTTCCTACAGAGATTTTGATTTCCTCTAAGGGGATGTTGATTTTTGTGTGCCTTGATCAAAGCCCAAGGTTGAAGCTAAAATATTAATTGACTCCTCTGGGGAAGTCCTTATACAAAGCCTAAGAGGAGGCTATGGAAGGCTGACTCAACAAGAGAGTGTTTATCGGTCTTGTACAAAGCCCAAGATTAAGGCTAAAAGAGACTAAATCTTTGGGGGATATTATTATATAGAGCCTAAGAGGAGGATAAAAGTCTGACTTTTTCGGGGGAAAGATTCTGTCTTGAAATTCTGGCCAATGCAGACAGCAGATGTCCTAACACATGTCAAGACATTGCGCTATATAATCTTTTAAACTTGGAGGCGCAACAGCAGACAAATACCTTAAATATCAGAACTGCACACTTTCAGATGTCACGACATCTGATCCAACATGTTTATCATGAACCCTAACAGAAAACGTAAATCTGCATAATGATAAAGAACACATTAATTGTTAACCCAGTTCGGTGCAACACACCTACATCTGGGGGATACCAATCCAGGAAGAAGACTTCACTATGTGTAGACTGTTACAAAGTTAAACTCCCACGTTTACAACTTTATCCCTAACACCTACCCCATAAACATCTTTACCAAGGTTAAACTCAAACGTTTAGAACCCTGATACGAGATACCCCACTCACTTCCCTCAACCACCAACTGTGATTTCTTCATCGTCCCTATCAATACAGAAATCTGTCAAGCATACTTGACAAACAAGCTAACTCAGATTTACTTAAAAGCTTCATCCAAGAACAATACACAATCCAATACCTCAAGGCTTATGGATCTGTGTGACACCTATATCTACCATAGTGTATCAACTGATACAAAGGGAGACTTACAAGAGAAACCTACGACTCTCAAACCTAACCCTACTCACAAAATAGGATTCCTAAGTCTATGTCATCCTCTACACTTTCTGTCTAGGTCTTGGTCTTCTTTTATAGTCTTCTGCTGAGTTAGGCTTTGTATATTTCTTCCTTGATCCATTGCTAGTCATGCCTTGAATCATGGAACAGATTTAAACAAAACCTGATATGACAGTCATGATGTCGAGTCTTCATGCTGTGACATTTCACTTGACATCTTTAGTCTGGGTCTGAACCCTTCATGTTGGAACATCTTTCCCAACATTATGTTTTACCAAAATTTAGTCAAACTCTTGGAGCCATCATTTTCCCCCTTTTGACAAATTTTGGCTAAAACATCCTTCAACCTGATGATGCATGCAATGGAAAAATACTTGAAGCAAGTGGTGAGGAAAAGGGAGAAGATAATTTGGAGTTACCCTCTTCATTTCCTTGTGATGCCTGGAACATAGTGAATGTAACTCAGGTCACAAAGCACAACTTGCTTTCTAACTCTGGTCACAACTTCCAAGATGTTATAACCAAAAACGTTGGAGCATAAAACATTGGAACATCCTTTGGAACATTTTACATATACCAGTAGCACAGACCATACACCTCTCAGCAATAAGCCATTCTCCCCCTTTTTAGCCAAAAGATGGCAAAAGTGGCCCATGCATACCCAAAACAAAATGATGCTTACCCACATCCGAACATAACTCATTTTCCCTCAACTTAAGACGAGTGTTTACACCTCTTCTTAAAAAGAAGGCTATGTAGGTAGAGCCAAAAGACTAGTCAAAGATTCCATCGTTTCTGACTTGTCCTCGAAACTACTTCTGAACCTTGTCCTGATACCTAACCTGATATTGTCAGGCTTATGGTCCCCGCACATAGGACTTTCTTAATCCAGATTTAGCAGACTCGATTACAATCAGAATTCTTTCATTAGTAGAGAACCAATTTCTTCCTGTCAGCAACCAATAGATTTCTATATTGAATAAACTCTTCACAGTTTTCGTGACTACAGTCTGCAGAGAAAAATAAATTCTCCCAGACTCATCAATGATTCTTAAGCATCCAATAAGAACCATTTCCCTTGCATTGCCAAGTCTCCCACAACTTGCAACAATATAAAATGTCAATACATCCTCCTTGAATTCTCAGTTTTCTTGAAGCACAAATGCAAACTGGAACTACAACAATAATGTCAAGCCATCCTCCTTGACATCTCAGTTTGCTTGACGTACAAATGCAAACTGAAACTTCATCTCAGATCAAGAGGCCTCTCCCCCTAACTAAGGTAACTGGTGCTCCTCCATAGAACACCCAAGCTAATGACTGGAAAACATAAGACGCATCTTCATGTCTTCATGAACACACCCTCTGTTCAACACACCTGCTGAGTATGCTGAGGATAGGAAGGGTCATTATACAAAGCCTAAAAGGAGGCTAGCTTCTGCTGGGGATTATTGAGATCCTGAGGCAGGTCCAAGTGGGCAATCAACTCTTGCTGAGGGTTACAGAAGAGTTGAGATATCAGATGCCTTGAGGTTCTGATAGTGTTATACTGATGATAAACTGACCCCGACTGGGGAATTTTAGGAGAGAGACTGGATTTTAGCTCTGCTGGAGATTGATCCAGGATGACCAGGGTTTCTCCTATGTTTGTAAGGTGCTTGAGAATGTCTTTGAGATCCGAGAAGGGATTAGATTGTCCAAGTCTACTGGTATGGAAGAGTTTGTCTTTGTACGATGCCCAAGAGGAGGCAGGAGGTTTTAAGGGATGAGAATCAACCCTAAAGTGTTCTGAGATTTGACACTGGAAAGACTGCTCTAGCCAAGGATGACTAAGTTCTGTCCTACACCTTTAAGAGGTCTTTAGGGTCCTTGTATTAAGCCCAAGAGAAGGCATGAGAACTTCTAAGAAGCCGGAGGCTCCTTGTACAAAGCCCAAGAGGAGACGGGGATGCTTTTAGGAAGCCTGTGGGTCCAAACTTAAGAAAAGTTCAAGAAAAGTTTCACCGGGAATAATATTTTCTTTAGTGAACAGTTCTAGGGTTTGAAGAAATTCAAGAGAAGTTTCGCCGGGAATTAATCCTCTATGGGGAAACTGAATTTCTTTGACAAGTTCTAATAGTGACAGTCTGGGAAAAGGTTCACCGGGAATACTGTCTTTCTCTTTGTTCCATATTGTTTAAGCCCAAGAGAAGGCAAGACGTTATCTGGAAATCCTATGGGGATCTAGTTTTGATTGTATTTAAGAGTGACCAACTAGCTTTACCTAGTTCTAGACCTAGTTGCCGGGGAAAACTCTAAAAGGATATATATATATATATATATATATATATATATATATATATATATATATATATATATATATATATATATATATATATATATATATATATATGAAAGGATATGAAAGAATGACTTACAGGGGAGCAGCTTCCCACAATACAGTTATATATATATATATATATATATATATATATATATATATATATATATATATATATATATATATATATATATAAATGAAAGCTGATAAAAACTTACAGGTGAGCAAGCTTCCATGCTATTCAAACACATACACACACACACACACACACACACACACACACACATACATATATATGTGTGTGTGTGTGTGTGTATATATATATGTGCATGTAAGTAAAAGAAAGCTGATAAAAACTTACAGGCGAGCAAGCTTCCATAGTTGTATTGTTAGTTGTTTAAGAAATTAAAGAAAGTTTTGATAACAACTGTATATTTGAACCTAAATCAAAGGGAAGTTGTTTTTGAAAAGATTGTTGGGGCTTACACTCAAGGAGAGGCCCAGATGAAAAACAATAATTTTACTGTTGTTTGTAAACTGTACTGGGGCTTATACAATGACTGAGGCCCAAAGAGGTTTTCTGTACAAAGGGATGGGTCTTACAACTCAAGGAGAGGCCCAAAAGTTTGAAAGAAAAGAAATGAAATGAGACTTACAACACAAGGGTAGTCCCAGTTGATTTTGGTTGAAAAGGCGATCCCGCCGAGATTTTCTAACACACAGTGGGACTTATACAATGACTGAGGCCCAAAATTATTTATGTACAAAGGGGGATGGGTCTTACACTCTATTAGAGGCCCAAAGATTTATTTTTGTACAAGTGATGTGACTTACAACTCAAGGAGAGGCCCATGGTAAAACAGTGATCACACCGTTGTTTTGAAAATTGTACTGGGACTTATACAATGACTGAGGCCCAAAATTATTTTATGTACAAAAGATGGTTGGGTCTTACACTCTATTAGAGGCCTATGAGTGTTTTGAAATATTTGATAAGGATCAAAAATCAAAGAAACCCTAATTTTCATTTTTAAAAGTATTCTTTAAAGAAAATTAATAAAAATGATAAAAATACCAGATAAGTTTAAATAAACCACTTGTGATTTTTGGTTAAGGTTTAAAAAATGAGGTTTAATCACAAGATGATTTATAACTCATTTGATTTTGATTTTCAAGATAAAAATTCACTTTTAAAATGTTTAAAAATAATAAAAAATGAATTTATTCACAAAAATGGCAACTATATTAAATAAATAATATAAATCTAATTTTTTTGTAGAATAAAATACTTTAATATTTTTGTGATTTTTCAGAAAAAGAATCAATAAAAAATGATTAAAATTGAATGAGAAATTAGTTTTCCAAATCATTAACAAAAATAATATGAAAAATAAAATAAAATGGGACAAGTGATAAAAAAGAGGTCTGGGGCGAGGGGGATTTGAACCCCAAACAACTCGCTCGGTCAATACACACAAACCAGTTGATCAACCACTGGGGCGCAATGCCAATTCATTTAATATATGGCAAGGGAAAAATATATAGCAAACAAGTTGAATTTCTGAAGCATAGCGCCATGGCCATCTTCATCCTCAAGCTCAGATACGTGAAGCCTCCTATCTCACTCATCTCTCAACCATTTCACATGATCCAAATATGAAAATCGTGTGTTTTCAGATGAGGAACACAATGACAATACTCAATTTTATTGAAATTAATTGAATCAGAACATATCATGTTAAAACCTGATGAACCCTAAAATTGGCATGAACTCAATGAAATCCTATACACGAACTGTAAACAACAATTGATTGAGGGTAAATGATCTATAAACATCCAGAAACACAATGGTAACAAGAAAATATGTTTATGATGCATGATTCATTGAGTTTGAGAGTTTAAGGTTTACCTCTGCAAGTGAGAATCGAATTTTGGTTTGGAGGTGTTACAGATGAGTTCCAATGATTTGGACAGCTTCCTTGTACCTCAATGGATGTGTTTGAGTGCTTAGGTTGATTGGAAAACCTCTGGATTGATCAGCCTGATTCCTTCTGCAACAAGTCATAAGTCTTGTGCAATTGGGTGGCCATTTGGTGATTTTGATGTTACAGATGAGATGTAATGGTTTAGATCACTCCTATATGTTGTGTGTGAGGTGTGTGAATCATTGGTTTGAGCTGTATTGGCCTCCAACTCAAAACCCGATAGTGCTTTCTCAAGAACAATGAAATTTGGAGTTTAAGAAGGAAATGAGAGAAAGCAATGTTGTAAGCTGCTTTGGTGTAGTTTGAATGATCAGTTAGGACCTCTATTTATAGTGGATCAACTCTTGTCTTGGAGGAATAGTGAATGGCTGCAAGATCAGATCACATTAAATGGCTTTGGCTTGGTGGCATTTCTTCTCATGCAAGGCAAACTAGCCTCTCCCAAGAGCAGGGCTATGTCTTGACCAAATCCACATTCTTCATATGTTTTAATTGTTTTTTAGGTGAGCATCATGACTGAGTAGAGTGGCTTTAATGAAAGTGCACTATTGCACATAAATGCCTTTGAATTCAAGGCATATATGCCAAAAACTCATCAATTCATTCCAAGTTTGTTGGTTGGATCAGATGCATTGTGATCAAATTGAATGCATGTGGAATAGTGATCATTGCTTTTTGGATCAAAATCGTGTATGGGAAGAAGTCTCACAAACTGATTTTTCATGACAGCCTTGCCATGGGGTCTTGCAGCAGCCATAACTCTTAGTTCAAGCTGAGTTATTTCATGCCAATAAGCTCCTTGGATTGTAGGCAATATGCACAACAAATTTGATGTTTACATCTTGAATTGATTCAGCCTAGAACTATGTGAAACAACCCTCCAAGTTTTGGTGTTTCACTTGAAATCTGCCTTGGGCAGAATTTCTTCTAAGTGTTGGAAAAATGCACTTTTATGTTTTTTAGTGATTTTGATCCAATCATAACTTGAAATTCATGAGGAATTGGAATGAGATGTAGTTGACACTTTTTAAGTATGTAATGAGAGATTCCCTCTGAGCTTTGAATGGGAGAGAAAGGCCTTAGGTTTTGAGAGATATGGCCTTGCAAAGTTGGTACCCTAGCCATTTTGTTCCATAACTTAGAAAAAATTCTAAGTTTTTTATGGTTACCCCTTTAACAAGTTAACTCACTTTCTTTGATTTTTCTTGATGAATGATGATTCAAATCACATATTAACATTGCTTTAGGGTTAAGGAACCTTGGTTTACCAAAAATCCAAAAAGTCAAACTTGGACTTTTGTATAGTTGACTTTTTTCATCAGATGAAATTTTGACTTTGTGATCCTTTTGTGAAATCAATCCTTGGGCTTAATTAAACTTCATGGATGGCCTCAAAGGGTATTTAGGAATGTCTTGGACCCCTCCCCAAGGTTTGAGATCAAGGATAGGCCAACAGTCAAGGATAGGGTTGACTTTTTCCATTAGAAACCCTAATTTGTGATCAGATGGTTTTGAGTTCTTGTGGTTTATGACGTGAGCTCTTTGAGTCAATCAAATCTTGTCGACATGTCAATATGAGGTATTTAAGGCCTTTGAAGTTCATTTTGAAGCTTCAAGCCATGCCTCACTTCACAAGTTAACTCGAGGGTTGACTTAGGTCAAAACCCTAATTCCTGATTTTTTTTATAGATATACCTTTAAGGTGATTTTGCCATTGTGGATGGGCTCTTCAGATCCTTTTGAGTTTGTTAGACCATACATTGAGACATTGGCTCATTCCCAGATGGAAATTTTCATCTGGAGGCCTCAGTCGACCAAAACCCTAATTTGGTGACACTGGCGATCTTGAGGCTTGATCCATTTGGTATATTGCCACCTTGTGCTTAATTCTTGATGTGGGAGACCTCTTGATCCTTCATGGATGTTTGAGAAGCTAGACAAGTTGAAGATCATGTCATTTCTTGACTGATCTTTTGTCTAAATTCCCTGAGAGGGGTTAAAACCCTAATCTTTGATTGTAAAGAATGCCTAACAATTCCCGAGGAGATTGATGAGGCATGAAAGTACATCCATATTGTGGTAAGGAGCTTCACAATGATGAGAAATCTTGGTGGTCAAAATTTGGGGTATGACAGATGCCCCCATTTAATCTTCTTGGGCCCGAAGGTGTGAATGGCGAAGGTATTCGGGCATTCGGGGTGCAAGAGGATTAAATATCGGAATACCCGAAATTTTGATGGTGGTTATGAATGGCTGCTTGCTCATACTTTTGCTAAGCAATGATGCTTAGAAAAGGTAAAAAATTCCCATCGATCCTGGTCTTTAGTCACAGAACTGGTCTAAGTTTTTGAAATAAACTTCCCCTCGATCCTGGTCTTTAGCCAAGGAACTGGTTTTAGTTTCTTTCGTCAATAAACTTCCCCTCGATCCTGGTCTTTAGCCACAGAACTGGTCTCACTTTATGATATAAACTTCCCCTCGATCCTGGTTTTTAGCCACGGAACTGGTCTCAGTTTCTTTTGTCAATAAACTTTTTTGACAAAGGACGCTATTTGTAGCGATTTTCCTCAAACTTCTCGCCGAATTTTCCTGGGGAGGCGCCATTTGATGGGAACAAGTTTTGATGTCAGACTCGCTGAGGGGACCCATTTGTCTGAGTTGTAGAGGTGTTCAAACTTCTCTGTTGGAGACGCCATTTGTTGACTCTACTGGGGAAAACGAGTCTCTTGAGAGGCTGTTTCCTACTTGGGGATATTACATCATACTTTTCCTCGAGATTTTTTCGGAGAAATTCCATGTGATGCAATCCAATTTTGAGGTGCTGATGACTTCATTATCATTGATACTCTTGGGGAGAAAAATCAATGTGTTGCTGAGAGTCTTTGGTTGTGAGGCTTTCTCTGGGGATTTTCCTTAATCTGGGATAGCGAAGATATCATCTTCAATGGTGAAGAGTGATGTTTGTCGAATGTCTTCTTGTCTTTCAGAGGTTCAAGTTATCAAAGTGGTCAAGGACTAACTCCAATCCAGAAATAAACTGGAGGAGAGAGAGATTATTCAGGCGAAACGCTTCCTGATGAGGAAAGAATTGACAACTCGAGTGAGAGGACTTTTATCACTAGGGGTCAAGACTGACCAGAGTGATAGTGATGCAATATGACTATGAATGTGAATCAATTATTCATGATGTATGTATGTTTATGCTGACAAAACTGACGCGACATACAAACTAGTGAATGAACACGATTGGATACTCGGCCACTGCAGGGGATGAAAAGTATCACTGGTTCAAGATAGCAATTCTGCCTTGCTTAGGAGAAATGATCCCGATGAAAAGAAAGAAATGTTTAATTGGCCTTAAGAGATACGAACTCTACCGGGGATGTCAGATGAAACATGGTTTCTGACACAGTTGATCCTTCATTCAGGTGTACTGGTTTAGAAGGAGTAATTTGATTCTGCCCTTTGAGGTTCAAATACTTCTGGAGAAGCGATCGATGTTCTTTCGATGTTCAACAGCCAAAAGAATTGCCATCTTTATTTTAAAAGCAGAAAAATTTGACAAGTAAATTCATTTTTGTTTTATTTCAAGAATCGTTGATCATATTAAAACATCATTCTATAAAGCTAAAACAAATAAGAACTACAAACAAAAGCACTAGGGCTCAAATTTTATTGATAGAATGGAAATCAGCCAAGTGCGTGATCCCATAGAGTATTTACAAAGTTGGAAAATTGTAATTTAAGGGAAAAATGCTACATTGAAACATAACAACCGTTATCCTTCTTCTAACTTTAAATTCCGGACATCCTGAGCTTCTGTCGAAGATGACCTTAACTGGAGTTTTTTCTGATGGATGGCATCACTGCTGAGGGATTTTAGCCTTGTCAGATGTAGTTACTTGCCATTAATCCCTAATTTTTTCCTGGATTGTACTTTGAGATTTCCAATCCATCGGGATGATTTTTGTTTATGTCTCTAACTTTTGCCTGGACCGCCCTTTCGGGTTTTCAATCCACCGAGACGTTTTTATTTTTATTTTTATTTTTTATTATTTAGGCGAAGTATTTCTTGACTACGTCAACATTTGTGGGGTAGGCAAATTCTTCTCAATCCATGGTTGCGAGCCTCAAGGCGTCGTTTGAGAAAGCTTTCTTGACCACATAGGGGCCATCGTAATTCGGAGTCCATTTGCCCCGGGAATCAGTGGGAAATGATTGTATCTTTTTTAGCACAAGGTCTCATTTCCTGAAGACACGGGGTCGAACCTTTTTGTTAAATGCCTTCTTCATTCTGTGCTGATACAACTGACCATGGCATAGTGCCGTTATTTGCTTTTCTTCGATTAGGTTCAGTTCATCGTGTCGACTTTGACACCATTCAGCCTCTGTTAGCTTAGCTTCCCTCAATACCCAGATCGATGGGATCTCTACTTCTATGGGAAGCACTGTAACACCCCATTTCTACCCGGTAATTATATTAAAATCAGAGTTATATAACTTTCAACATAAAACGGGATATCACATTTTCAACTTTAAAATTAATCACATAATAGTTAATCATGAAAGATACATAACGATTCAAGGGAACATAAACCAACAAATAGTCTTCAACTTATAATCAACTTTATCAAATGCAACGCAGCAGATTCATAATCAAATTAGTAGCATCTTTATCCAACATAAAACAACTTCAAATTAAACAACAAAGTATTTTTTGGCAATTTCACTAAAAATTCAGCATGTAGACAAATAAACAAAAGACACGCGTCATCCCCCCGAGTGCTACGTATCAGAGCGACAAACACCGACTCGAACTAAGGTAACCGGCTACTCCTCTTGATTACCTGCACGTTGCCAACATAGGGGCAACATTCAAACAGAAGGGGTGAGATATCGAATATTATAAACGAAGTATGATAAATAATACATAGGTAGGAATCATACAAATATCACCACTTCACATCAACAACCAACAAAATCAACAACAACTTAAAAAATGCAACTTTAATGCGACTCGACTATGTTATGCATGTGGTACCATTTGGAGTAAAACTCCCAACTTAAAACTGCCAGTTTATCGAGGCATCAAGGCATAAGCCTTCAACTTTCAACTTGTGCCAATCCAGGCCACCGTGGTGTGAGCATCGGCTCCGACATAAATATGCAAGTATGCTTTATGACATGCACAACTCATCAACATAGACAACTCAACAACATCCACAACATAATCAACTTAAAACAACATAACAACTTATACAACATTGGCTATCAAGCCTACAACTTAAAATTCGTTCGTATATCGGAACGAAACAACACAATCAACTGTACCTGCAAATCAACTTTTCCGACAGAATTTCAACAAAACAATTCAACAAAATTCACCTACTAATTCACCCGACTTACCCCCGACAATTTTCGTTAAATTCCGGGCAACTAAATTTTCCGCCTAAATCGGCTAAACCGACTAAAACTGCACTATTTTCACTTCTGCTGTTAATACTAGTTTAGTATGAAATTCTGTGACTTTTTTTTCTGGTTTCTGATACAGTAACCCTGCTATAATTTAAAATCATCTGTCATGAAATTTGCATCATTCTGTTTCTGTCAACACTGCTACTACTACATTTCCAATTTTTCTGCTAATGTTAATTGGCTGATTCTGATTCCAATTGATTGCTCTGCTATAAAATCTATTAACTTTCTGCTACATATATTATTAGTGGCTATAATATTTTTCCATTATGAAATCTATTGCTAACATCTTGATTGCAGAATATATGGTTTAGTAATACTTTATTTTAGACAAAAGAACATGTTTACAGTACTTAAGTAATTTAGAAAACATATTCTTAAAGGTGTGAAAAAAATTAAAGTAGAGACCCCACCTACATGGGTGGCTTGCGCCACCCTTTGTGAGGGACATCATGGCTTGCGCCATGTACCAATGTGGCTCCCGCCACATGTTCTTTCTTTGTTTTGGGTGGCCGGCGCCACCCTATCTATGTGGTGGGTGGCCTGCGCCACCCCTAAACTGCAGTTTCGTCCAAATTCTTTTTTTTTTCTTTCCAGGATTACATAAATCGACAGCAACACATAGATTATTCAGCAATGAAATTTCCACACAACTGATTAAATCAGTATTTCACAGAATCAGTATAATTCATCATTAACACAACATCAATATCAACCAAATCATCAACAACCACACAAAACTACCCGATCCCAATTCCTAAGTATCAATCATCATAACCCGATTATAAAAGTCGAATCCCACCCTTACCTTGGATTGAAGGCAGCTCGACAATCGATCGGATTCTGGGGATTTGGCACCGGTAGCAGTTTCTCTCGCAACTTCTTCCCTCACGTTCTTCCTCTTCTTCTCTAACTGATACCAAAACCTCACTATTCTTTACTATTACTTTTATTTTATTAAAATACTATTATTCTAATATAATATCTAATGTGCCTAAATCATACACCCCTTAATTTACTACTTTCAACACGACTTCAAGCCCACTTAATCAAACACTCTCCTACGACTATAATATTATTTCTAATATTATTTCTACGACTTACCAACTTAACATACCGACTTAACGACTTAATTCACTGCAACACCAAAATCAACTGAATAATTATAAATAATTAATTAAATATTCAATTAAATAAATAATTAAATATTTGGGCGTTACAACTCTCCCCCGCTTAGAATATTTTCGTCCTCGAAAATTTACCTGATTCAAACAGCTCGGGATAGGAGTCTCGCATCTTGCTCTCCAATTCCCAGGTCATACTTTCTCCAGCAGCTCCCAACTAAACAACTTTCACCAACACGATCTCTTTCCCTCGCAAAGTCTTCATTTCACGATCCGCGACTCGCACAGGCTTCGTCTCCACCGTGAGATTATCCCGTACTTGCACATCATCCATACTAACCACATGAGACAGATCTGAAATGTACTTCCGAAGTTGCGACACATGAAACACATCATGCAGATTAGAAAGATTTGGCAGTAACGCCATTCAGTAAGCTACTTTCCCAACTCTGTCCAAAATCTGATACGGCTCGATAAAACGAGGTGTGAGCTTTTTAGACTTCAAAGCTCTCCCAACACCAGTCACATGCGTGACTCTCAAAAACACATGATCACCCACTTGGAATTCTAAATCCTTCTTCCGCTTGTCATGGTAACTTTTCTGTCTACTCTGAGAAGCTTTCATTTTCTCTCGAATCAACTTCACTTTCTCGGTAGTTTTGCAAACTAATTCCGGTCCAAGTACTACACTCTCACCAGATTCATGCCAACACAACGGAGTCCTACACCTTTGACCATACAGCGCTTCAAAAGGTGCCATTCCGATACTAGAATGGTGACTATTATTATAAGTGAACTCGATCAATGGAAGATAAGTATCCCACGAACCTCCCTGCTCAAGAACACAAGCTCTCAACAAATCCTCCAATGATTGAATAGTTCTCTCAGTTTGACCATCTGTTTGAGGATGATATGCCGAACTCAACCTCAACTTAGAACCCAATGCTTCTTGTAGACTCTTCCAAAACTACGACGTAAACCTCAGATCTCTTTCCGACACGATACACAAAGGAACACCATGCAACTTCACAATTACCCGGATATAAACCTCTGCCAACTTCGCAATTGGATATGTGATGTTAATAGGTATAAAATGAGCCGACTTCGTAAGCCTATCAACAATCACCCAAATTGAATCATGTCCTCTTGAAGTAATAGGCAACCTTGTCACAAAGTCCATAGAAATGCTATCCCATTTCCATTCTGGAACTTCTAACGGTTGCATCAACCCCGCAGGCTTCTGATGCTCAACTTTCGACTTCTGACAAGTCAAACATGCATACACAAATCGTGCCACATCTTCCTTCATTTCGGACCACCAAAATATCTTCTTCAAGTCTCGATACATTTTAGTAGCTCCCAGATGAATACTCAGATTACTTCTATGACCCTCTTCAAGAATCTTCTTTTTCATATCTGCAGCATCTGGTATACAAATTCGATCATGCAGTCTTAACACACCTCATGCATCAATCTTAAAGTCACTCTTATCTGATTGACCACAATTATTCATGATGTCCACTAGTTTCACGTCCAGCTTCTGAGCCTCTCGAATACTGTCCAAAAAATCATTGTTAATCTTCAACATACCCAGCATAACACTCTGCGGTGTCACTTCGCAAACCAAACTCATATCTCGAAACTGCTCAATTAATTCCAATTCCTTAATCATCATTGCTGACATATGCAAGGTCTTTCGGCTTAAAGCATCAGCCACAACATTAGCTTTGCCCGGATGATAATTCAAACCGAAATCATAGTCTTTCAGCAATTCTAACCACCTTCGCTGTCTCATATTCAACTCCTTCTGATCAAACAAATACTTTAAGCTCTTATGATCACTATAAACTTCAAATCTAGAACCATAAAGATAATGCCTCCAAATCTTCAGCACAAAAACCATTGCAGCAAGTTCCAAATCATGCGTAGGATAGTTCTTTTCATTAGTTCTCAACTGTCGTGACGCATAAGCAATTACCTTATTATTTTGCATAAGCACTCCTCCTAAGCCCATCAACGAAGCATCACAATAAACCACAAACGGTTCTCCTGGATTCGGTAATGTCAACACCGGAGCCGACGTCAACCTCTTCTTCAATTCTGTAAAACTTTCTTCGCATTGAACATCTCACACAAAAGCTTTACTTTTACAAGTCAATCTAGTTAACGGAAGTGACAACTTAGAAAACCCTTCAATAAACCTTCTATAATAACCAGCTAGCTCCAAAAAGCTTCTAATCTCAGTAGCCGACCTCGGAGTTTCCCATTGCAACACAACATCTACTTTAGAAGGATCCACGGCAATACCACTACCTGAAATCACATGACCAAGAAAACTAACTTCTTTCAACCAAAACTCGCACTTGGACAGCTTCGCATACAACTTCTTGTCTTTCAAAACTTCCAACACTGTTCTCAAATGTTCCTTATGCTCTTCTTCTGACTTAGAATAAATCAAAATATCATCAATGAATACAACCACAAAACGATCCAGATAAGTATGAAAAATGCGGTTCATGTATTCCATGAATACTCCCGACGCATTAGTAACACCGAAAGGCATCACTGAATACTCATAATGTCCATACCGTGTTCTGAACGCCGTCTTCTGAATATCCTCATCTTTCACTTTAATCTGATGATAACCCGATCTCAAATCAATCTTGCTAAACACACGAGCACCCACCAACTGATCCATCAAATCATCTATCCTCGAAAGTGGATACTTGTTCTTAATTGTTACTTTATTCAGCTGTCTATAATCAACACAAAGTCTCATACTTCCATCTTTCTTCTTTACTAACAGCACTGGAGCTCCCCACGGCGATACACTTGGTCTTATTAACTTCTTCTCAAGTAATTCCTCCAACTGCTTCTTAATTCTGACAACTCGGATGCCTACATTCTGTAAGGTGCCATCGAAACAGGTCTGGTACCAGGTACAAGATCAATCGCAAATTCAACCTCTCTCTCTGGCGGCACATCAGGAATTTCATCAGGGAAAACTTCAAGAAATTCATTCATCACTTGCAATTCTTCAATCTTAGCTTTGCTCTCAATAGACAACGTTGCCATCAATGAAAACATCTGAGCTTCTTCTCTCATCAATTGCTGCAACTCTCTAAAAGATAACAACCCAACTCCTTCTTCTTCAGGAGTAGAAAACCTCACCGACTTACGATAACAATTTATATGCACATAGTTATACTCTAACCAGTTCATACCTAGGATTACATCCATTCCGGTCAACGGCAAACAAACCAAATAAACATAAAAGTCTTTATAGAAGATCGATAAAGGACACCTTAAACATACAAGAGAAGTAGTTACTGATCCCTTAGCCGGAATCTCGACGATTAATTCTCCATTCATAGCAGACAATTTAAGACCCAATCTTTTAACACAATCAGCAGCAATAAAATAATGCGTATCACCAGTATCAATAATAGTAATTAAAGGAGTACTATTAATGAAACATGTACCTCTGATAAGTCTGTCCTCGTTAGCTGTCTGAGTTCCTGCCAACACGAACACTTTCCCTGTCTGAGCCTTCTTTGGCTTCTGACACTGCCTACCAATATGTCCTTCTTCTCCACAATTAAAACATATCATCTCTTTGTGCTTGCAGTCAGATATTGCATGTCCAGTTTTACCACATCGGAAACACCTCTTCACTTCAGCAGTACACACATTACTCTTGTGACCAGCCTGTCCACATTTGAAGCAAACTATACCAGCAGAAGCACCTCCTCCACTAGTCCTCTGAACTGGAGCAACCTTCTGTTTACCTTTCCCAGCTGGAGCATCATAAGGCTTGCCACGGTTCTGTTGTTGCTTGCCTTTTCTGTCACTAACAATCTTATAATGAGAGTTGTTATCTTCTTCATAAATTCTACAACTATCAACCAACTCAGAAAAGACACGGATTTTCTGATACCCAACAGCTTTCTTGATCTCAGAGCGCAACCCGCTCTCAAACTTGATGCATTTAAAAAACTCAGCATCATCCCCGGTATAGTACGGATAGAACTTAGCCAACTCAACAAACTTCACAGCATAATCGGTAACTGACATGGTTCCTTGCTTCAGCTCAAGAAACTTAATCTGCTTCTTACCACGAACATCCTCTGGATAATACTTCCTCAGAAACTCCCTTCGGAACACCTCCCAAGTGATAACCTCACCTGTAGTCTCCAACCTCTGACGAGTCTCTAGCCACCAGTCATGAGCTTCGACTGCTAGTATATGAGTCCCATAACGAACCTTCTGCGTTGGAGTGCAGTCCATCACACGGAAGATCCTCTCAATCTCTTTCAACCAATCCAACGCTCCATCAGGGTCATACTTGCCCTTGAAGGTAGGCGGATTCTCCCTCTGAAAAGTCGCCAGACTACGAGATCCATCATTCTCGCCAGCGTTCGGTAAATTCTGCACAGCCTGAGCCATTGCTTGCATTGCAGCAGCCATTGCAACATCGTTCCTTTAAGCCATCTCAACTTATCACTACAACACAAACAAAAGTTAGAACCAAATAACAATACTCGATTGTTAAACAACTACGACTCGACACTTGGCCGGACGGACCGACCTGCTCTGATACCACTTATGTAACACCCCATTTCTACCCGGTAATTATATTAAAATCAGAGTTATATAACTTTCAACATAAAACGGGGTATCACATTTTCAACTTTAAAATCAATCACATAATAGTTAATCATGAAAGATACATAACGATTCAAGGGAACATAAACCAACAAATAGTATTCAACTTATAATCAACTTTATCAAATGCAACGCAGCGGATTCATAATCAAATTAGTAGCATCTTTATCCAACATAAAACAACTTCAAATTAAACAACAAAGTATTTTTCGGCAATTTCACTAAAAATTCAGCATGTAGACAAATAAACAAAAGACACGCGTCATCCCCCCGAGTGCTACGTATCAGAGCGACAAACACCGACTCGAACTAAGGTAACCGGCTACTCCTCTTGATTACCTGCACGTTGCCAACATAGGGGCAACATTCAAACAGAAGGGGTGAGATATCGAATATTATAAACGAAGTATGATAAATAATACATAGGTAGGAATCATACAAATATCACCACTTCACATCAACAACCAACAAAATCAACAACAACTTGAAAAATGCAACTTTAATGTGACTCGACTATGTTATGCATGTGGTACCATTTGGAGTAAAACTCCCAACTTAAAACTGCCAGTTTATTGAGGCATCAAGGCAGAAGCCTTCAACTTTTAACTTGTGCCAATCCAGGCCAACGTGGTGTGAGCATCGGCTCCGACATAAATATGCAAGTATGCTTTATGACATGCACAACTCATCAACATAGACAACTCAACAACATCCACAACATAATCAACTTAAAACAACATAACAACTTATACAACGTTGGCTATCAAGCCTACAACTTAAAATTCGTCCGTATATCAGAACGAAACAACACAATCAACTGTACCTGCAAATCAACTTTTTTGACAGAATTTCAACAAAACAATTCAACAAAATTCACCTACTAATTCACCCGACTTACCCCGACAATTTTTGTTAAATTCCGGGCAACTAAATTTTCCGCCTAAATCGGCTAAACCGACTAAAACTGCACTATTTTCACTTCTGCTGTTAATACTAGTTTAGTATGAAATTCTGTGACTTTTTTTTTCTGGTTTCTGATACAGTAACCCTGTTATAATTTAAAATCATCTGTCATGAAATTTGCATCATTCTGTTTCTGTCAACACTGCTACTACTACATTTCCAATTTTTCTCCTAATGTTAATTGGTTGATTCTGATTCCAATTGATTGCTCTGCTATAAAATCTATTAACTTTCTGCTACATATATTATTAGTGGCTATAATATTTTTCCACTATTAAATCTATTGCTAACATCTTGATTGCAGAATATATGGTTTAGTAATACTATATTTTAGACAAAAGAACATGTTTACAGTACTTGAGTAATTTGGAAAACATATTCTTAAAGGTGTGAAAAAAATTAAAGTGGAGACCCCACCTACATGGGTGGCTTGCGCCACCCTTTGTGAGGGACATCATGGCTTGCGCCATGTACCAATGTGGCTCCCGCCACATGTTTTTTCTTTGTTTTGGGTGCCCGACGCCACCCCTATCTGTGTGGTGGGTGGCCTGCGCCACCCCTAAACTGCAGTTTCGTCCTAATTCATTTTTTTTCTTTCCAGGATTACATAAAACGACAGCAACACATAGATTATTCAGCAATGAAGTTTCCACACAACTGATTAAATCAGTATTTCACAGAATCAGTATAATTCATCATTAACACAACATCAATATCAACCAAATCATCAACAACCACACAAAACTACCCGATCCCAATTCTTAAGTATCAATCATCATAACCCGATTATAAAAGTTTAATCCCACCCTTACCTTGGATTGAAGGCAGCTCGACAATCAATCGGATTCTGGGGATTTGGCACCGGTAGCAGTTTCTCTCGCAACTTCTTCCCTCACGTTCTTCCTCTTCTTCTCTAACTGATACCAAAACCTCACTATTCTTTTCTATTACTTTTATTTTATTAAAATACTATTATTCTAATATAATATCTAATGGGCCTAAATCATACACCCCTTAATTTACTACTTTCAACACGACTCCAAGCCCACTTAATCAAACACTCTCCTACGACTATAATATTATTTCTAATATTATTTCTACGACTTACCAACTTAACATACCGACTTAACGACTTAATTCACCGCAACACCTAAATCAACCGAATAATCATAAATAATTAATTAAATATTCAATTAAATAAATAATTAAATATTTGGGCGTTACAAGCACTGCCTCTATGCCATATACTAGAGTGAAAAGGGTTGCCCCTGTTGAAGTGCGGACAGATGTGCGATAACCGTGAAGAGCAAAGGTTAGCATCTCGTGCCAGTCTTTGTAGGTTACAACCATCTTTTGAACAATCTTCTTGATGTTCTTGTTAGCTGCTTCTACCGCTCCATTCATCTTGGGTCGGTAGGGAGATGAGTTTTGGTGTTCAATCTTGAACTCGGCGCATAACTCCTTCATCATCTTGTTGTTCAAGCTAGATCCATTATCAGTAATGATCTGGCTTGGAACACCATAACGGCAGATGATATTGTTTTGGATAAATCAGACCACCACTTGTTGGGTTACATTGGTGTATGACGCTACTTTGACCCATTTGGTGAAGTAGTCAATGGCTACCAGGATGAGCCGATGCCCGTTTGAAGCTTTGGGTTCGATCATGCCAATCAAGTCGATTCCCCATATAGAAAAAGGCCATGGGGAAGAAAGAACTTTGAGATGCGTTGGCGGTACATGGATTTTGTCTGAGTATATCTGACACTTGTGATATCTCCTCATGTACTTGTAGCAATCGGATTCCATGGTCAACCAATAGTATCCTGCTCTCAGAATTTTTTTCGCCATTGTGTGTCCGTTGGCATGAGTGCCAAAGGATCCTTCATGAATTTCTTTTATCAGCATGTTTGCTTCTGGTCTGTCTACACATCGAAGCAAGACCATATCGAAATTTCTATTATAGTGTGTATCACCGCTCAGGAAGAAACTGCCTGCTAGCCTTCTGAGGGTCTTTCTGTCTTTTCTGGATGCCCCAGGTGGGTACTCTTGTTTTTTAAGGAAGCATTTGATATCATGATACCAAGGTTTGTCGTCTATGATTGCTTCGATCGCGAAGATGTAAGCGGGCCATTAAAGGCGCATTATGTCAATCTTAGGTATGTCATTCCATCACTACTACGAAAACCCCATTTAACGACGCCAGGTTTACCACAGTTTCGTATCCCACCGTTGTATAAGGACTAAAAATTTATAATGCCATGTTTAACGACGATTGTATTACATAACCGTTGTAATACAAGCTGTGTAACAAGCTTCGATTCCCAGCTACTATATTTTTTTTCCATATTTTTACATTTTAACACGCTTGTATTAGAAGACCGTTCTAATACATGTATCACGCTTCGATTCACAACAATGTATTTTTTGTCATATTTTTAGATTTTAAACATGTATTAATTTTTTAAACATGTCTAACGCCATGTAATGTATGATGTATATTCCCAGCAATGTATTCTTTAGTATTTTTAAGTGCAATAGAGTATATATATAACTTAAAAAATAAAACTGTAAGAGATGAACATATATAGAGATGATTTTTTTTAATATTCCATTGAGAGTACATTGATAAACATATTACATATCAAGATCATTGTCAGAGCCCATAGCATAAAATGAATCTTCATAATCTAGACATCTCTCCTCACTCCCCTCATCGGAATCATAATATACAGGCCTCCTTTTCTTCTTTATCTTCTTCTTCTTCGGCTTCTTCTTCTTCTTCTTCTTATCCTTCCTTACCCTTAAGGCATCCCTGAAGTTGGCAGTTGCTGGTTGGGCGACCTCCTGGATTGGCGCCTGACGCTCCTCATTGAGGTTTCTAGGATTCTCATTTGTTGAACTCATTGTTACGAAGAATATATTATTTTGATATGTAAAATTGTCTATTTATAGATGAGGTTAAAGATGAAAAGACTGATAGTTTAATGCTTGTAATGATGATAACTTGTAAACCCTTCATATTCTGGAACGATATTTTCTTGTAAACCGTTCATATGTTGGGAAGTGCAATGGTTAATAATATTACGACGGTTATAAGTGATGACCGTAGCGATATCACTTATAATCCAGGCATAATTTTAGGAAAATGTTGTTGCCTGGTGTCGAATCTTGTACCACGTATAAGGGGGTATCGTTACGGTTATTATAACTAACCGTTGTGATATTATTAAATTAATATATAATCTATCATAACGGTTATTTAAGAAAACCGTTGTGAAAAATTTACCTATATAAGGGAATTAACTTTTCCTTTTTGACAGTCGCGCTGTTTCCTTCACAGCGAAACCCTAGCACCCAAACTTCATCTTTTTTTAGAATCTGCAAGAAGAAATACAAGAAGTATGAAGCTTTTGATTTAAGCTTCTTCCTCCTTGTAGTTCTTCTTGCAGAATCTAAAACTAGATGAACATGGTGATGATGCTGGCGGTAGCAAGCGTAATGTACATATTGTTTATGGAAAATAAGGTAGTCATCCACTTCAATTTTTTTGTTAAATAGTACTCATTATCTCGTTTGCTTCATGATGTTTTTGTTGATTGTTCTCTTTTTGCGCAGATTCGACTTCAATGCTTCACAAGCAAGGTGAACTTCATTGTCATGGTACAGTCCCACTTCTTAGCATTTTCTTTCAACTTTTGCTTGTTTTGTTTTGAATACTAACTAATTTTCTTCATTGCTTCCCACTTCTTAGGGTTTGTTTCTAATTTTTCTTGTTTTGTTTTGAATAATAACTAATTTTCTTCATTGCTTTCCCACTTCTTAGGTTTGTTTCACATGGTGATGATGATGGTGGTACATATATATATGAATTCATTCTAATAAGGTACATATATATGAATTCATTCTGATATTATACATATGAAATTTAGTTTATTATTCTGATATTGTACATATCAAATGTAGTTTATTATTCTGATATTGTACATATGAAATTTAGTTTATTATATACTATGTATATTGTTTGTTTTACTATCCTTTTAATGAAAATGCAATCTGTTAAATTGGTATCGAAACTTATAATCTGAAAATTAAGATGTATTTGAAAACCAACCATTATCATGTCAATGTTTTTCGAATCACATCCATTTCATTCAGCACATTGAATGTTCCTTAACCCATAATATACGATTCAACGGTCTGATTCCTTCTACACATAGATATCTTTTATATTATATAGTTTACCTATTCATCGCCAAAAATCATCGTGGTTTTTATGATCATGATTGTTATGATGATAAAATTGCGATGATTTTGGGCGATGGAGAGGTAAACTATATAATTAAAAATATCGATGAGTAGAGTGAATCAGACCATTGAATCGTATATTATGTGTTAAGGAACATAAAATGTGCGGAATGAAATGGATGCAATTCGAAAAACAGTGGTGTGTTTAAGTTGGTTTTCAAGAATATTTTAATTTTCAGATTATATATTTCCTTACCAATTTAATGGTTGTAATTCTTTAACTAGGTGTATGGTAAAACAAGCAATATACATTTGTATATAATAAACTAACGGTACATGTAACAACGATTGAAACTAATATCCGTTGTGATTGATAATATATTTCACAACGGTTGAAACTAATATCCGTTGTGATTAATAATATATTTCACAACGGTTGATACAACTAACCGTTGCAATATATAGCGCGTTTTCTAGAACATAACAACGGTTTCCAGACCGTTGTAGAAACATCGAAGATACAACAACAATCTACATAACAACGCCTTCGCCCGCGTCATTATATGTCATTCCCAACCGTTGTTAAATGGGTTTTTTGTAGTAGTGCATTGACCTACCCTAACCATGGAAGAGAGAGTGGCTAATGCATCAGCCATGTGATTCACTTCACGAGGGATGTGATGAAACTCAATTCGGTTGAAGAAGGGTAACAACCTTCTCGCGTAGTCTTTGTAAGGAATCAGTCCTGATTGGTATGTGTTCCAATCTTCTTTGATCTGATTGATAACCAGGGCTGAGTCTCCATATACGTCCAAGTTCTTAATCCTTAAGTCAATTGCTTCTTCGAGACCCATGATACAAGCTTCGTATTCGACCTCGTTGTTTGTACATTTGAAAGTCAACCTGGCAGTGAAAGGAATATGGGTACCCTGAGGTGTTATGATGATTTCCCCAATTCCGTTTCCATAATGGTTGACAGCTCCGTCAAAGATTAGTCCCCATTGGGAACCTGGTTCTGGCCCTTCAATGGGTAGCGGTTCATCGCAATCTTTCATTTTCAAGTACATGACATCTTCGTCTGGGAAGTCAAATCTGACTGATTCTTGATCGTCAATCGGTTGATGAGCTAAATGATCGGCTAAAATACTTCCTTTGACGGCTTTCTGAGCATGGTACTCGATGTCTTATTCTGATAACAACATCTGCCAACGGGCGATCCTTCTCGTAAGAGCAGGCTTTTCAAAGACATACTTGATTGGATCCATTTCGGAAATTAACCAAGTAGTGTGACTGAAGATGGCTGGTTTTTACCCGAGTGAATCGCACACTCAAAGATAACACAGAGTCGCCACCGAACTTTATTTAGTCCCAAAGGACATGGAAAATATCGATAAAACCCAAGGGGAAGAGAAACGGGAACGGGGGTCGGTTATGCGAAAGGAAGGTACTAGAACCTTACGCATCCGTTGTATTCGACGGGAACCATTTCGCTTGCTTCTAGGCTTGGATGGGTTATCTATCTAAAGGCTTCTAGCTAAAAGAAAGAGGAGAGAAAAGAAGGGGAAAAAGAAAAGAAAGAAAGTACTCGCGGAGGATTGGGGCCCTCGTGCCTACGTACCCTCATAGTGCAATGAGGAAAATTAGAGCGTCGTAGTTCATGGAACCAGGGGACAGAAAGAAAAAGAAGAAGGAAAGAAGGGTGGAAGTGTATCATACATTCAAAAGAATGCAGAATCAGAGCTTCCGTAGTTCGGGGAACCGAACGGAAAACAAAACAGGAAAAAAGAAGAGTGGTGTCAAAACCAAGAGCAAGAGGGAAAGAAGACTCTACTGGGGGGAAAACTGGACAGTAAGAGCGATTGTACAAGAAACCAGAAAAGGAATGGTGTCAAAACCAAGAATGAAAGAAACTCCGATGGGGATAACAAACAAGACTGGTGTCGAAACCAAGAAAGTAAGAGCAAAATGAATAGAAAGGACTCCTCTGGGGAAGAAAAAATAAAGAACTGCTAGGGATAGAGGGTAAGCGACCCTACTGGGAAACAAACAAAAGGATGGTGTCAAAACCAAGAGAATAAGGAAACTCGGTATATTAACTGGCTGGCAGTGGTTAACCGAAGAGAAAGAGTAAGACTCAAGTGGGGGAAAAGAGGCTGGTGTCAACAGACGGACTGTGATAAACCAAAAGAGAGAGTGATGAACCAAGGGAAGGTGTTTGACTCTGAGGGGACATCGGTATGTTAACTGAAAAATAGTGGTTAACTGAGAAGAGCAAAGATTGGAACTCTGTGGGGATAGAGAAGCACTGGTTTTAACAGAGGAAACTATGATTAACCAGAAGAACGGGTGTAGGACCAATCGAAGGTCGTAACCCAAAAGGGGTGTTGGTATTGACTGAACAAACAACACTTGACCAACGAAGAAGGGTATTGAACCAAAAGATGGTTACTAACCCAAGGGTGCAAGTATTCGAACCAAGAAAGGTTGCTAACTGTGGGGATTCGGTTTTAATAGGAGAACTATGATTAACGGAGAAGAAGACGAGTGATTAACCAAGAGAAGATGATTAACTCAAAAGGCTCAGTATTTTAACAGACAGGCTGTGGTTAACTGAAGAAATGGGTGATTAACCGAGAGAAGGTGATTAACCCAAGGAACTCAGTATATTAACAGACGGACTGTGGTTAACTGAGAAGGGGTGCAAACATTGGTGTTTTAACTGATAAACAATGATTAACCAGACAAAGGGAGAATAACCAAGAGAAGGTTGCGAACTCCGCAGGAGATTCGGTCACAACAGGAGTGCTGTGTTTAACCGAAGAAGGAGAAAAAAGACTCTTCTGGGGAATCAAGAAGTAATAATTGACCGCAAGAAAAGAAAAGGGTATTGAAACAAAGGGAGCTTGCTAACCCAATAAACAAAGGATCTTAACCAAGAAGGCGATTGATCAAAAGAGAGATCGCAAGAGATAGGAGTGATCAAAGATCGACCCGACTGGGGGAAGAAAGCACACTACCGCCTGGAGATAGAGATGACTAAGCCAAGCACAGGGTCATTCGTCCCCTACCTGAAGTAGTCAGAACGAGAGTAGGAATTCTCCCTTCTCATCCCTTCTCTAACACACAGGGTGTAATGCAGAAGTTGAACCAGACGGCACAACAACTCCAAGTTGTATAGTGCTCCCGCGTGATGAAACGGATAGCGTAACAGCTTCAATTTGTACAATGCTCCGATGCAGGGCGCAAAGCGAAACTCCAATTCCGTGGGGGGAACGAGAGAGGAAGCTCTAAAGGAACCCTAAAGAGAAGGAAAGGGGAAGATCAACGAATCGAAACATTGTTTCGATCAATTAATCAAAAGGAAATGCCATACTATCAATTTTCCAAAGAGAATGGAAAATCATTAAAGCAAAAGGTGTAAATTATTAATTAAGCAAAATTAAGCTCATCCATGAAGCAAGAACTTAATGCAATCACAAGACAGACATGCAAAACAGTACCAAATACCATTTAGTATGCAATGCAAAATATGTTAACAAGTGATTAAATGGAATGCAAGATGTTCATGAGCAAACATTGGCAAAAATATCAACAAATTGAATAATGAAAAAAAATATCGAAAGTTCATGAAGATGCTTCAAACAGAGGTTAAATGATACTTAAAACATCCCTAAAAATCAAGTATATCAATCCATAGAAGTTAGAAGAAGAAAGCATGCCAAAAAAGCTTGAAAAAACTCAAAACTGGCCATTCTGTTCAGTGGTAACCGGTTACTGCATATCTGCTAACCGGTTACTTGCTTGAAAATCAACGTTTTTGGTGAAATTTACACTGAGTAACCGGTTACAGCATACGTGCTAACCGGTTACTTGCTTGAAAACCTGCGTTTCTAGTGAAAAATACACTGAGTAACCGGTTAGCAGATATGCTGTAACCGGTTACCACTGAGACAGTGGCAAAAATAACTGCAAAAACAGCTTTTCAAAAGTGATTTTCAGCACACAATCACTTATACCAACCACCACATGCTAAATCATGAATTTGTGCACGAAAATTACACCATATGAGAGCAATTAACACAAATCACAAGCAATAATCATGGAGATCAAAGATCAAGCAAATGTACGTAAAATTAAACTGAAAACGATCGAGATTACATCGAAAATGCGCGGAAACAAACGAAACAGAGAGTAAAGTAAGATGTACCAACCTACAAGGCTGAGATGTGCCTTGGTAATTGTTGCGAAGTGTTCTTGATGCAGAAAATTAAAGAAAACCAGAGGAATCTTCAATTTGGTAACGAAACGTGTCGAAATCGAGTAAAATACGATAAAGCTCCTAAATACGAATTCGAACCGTTGAAAATTGCAGAAAATACTCAAGATTAATCCACAAGCTGAAATAACTCCAAAAATCCAAGTATAATAGTGTAGCGCGGTTTTTGTGGTTTCGAATCACTATCGCTTTGGTACTACAGTTCGATTCATTTTTTATCCTGTTGAGCTGATTAAGGAAGGGAAATAGATGTCTCCAATTAACCCTACTTGCATACTAAGGTTAAACAGTCAAAACTGCTGGTTTAAAGATGCTATCAAAAGGGGGGTCTGTCTTAGGTTATTTGCTTAAAAAACAGTGTCTGGACTATTTGCGAAGGCTTCTGGTAAGGTGTTAGGTCTGATGCTTTTTGATTGATGTATGGAGGTACTGGATTTTGAATTTTTTTTATTAGTATGCTCCCTAAGATTTTGCAATCTTATGTCTACGTATTCCCGTTTAACGAAACAGGGAAATCAGAGCGATCGTAGTTCCTCCTATTCTATGGGAGGAAAGAGATGTTTTGGTGTCTTGTTTAAAGCCCAAGACATGAAGCTAAAGATGATTTGTATCTTGTTCAAAGCCCAAGATATGAAGCTAACTGGGTATTTGTGTCTTGTTCAAAGCCCAAGATTGAAGCTAAAAGGTTTGACTGAGAGATAACTTGTCATCTCTAAAGGGGGATTGTAATTCCTCTAAGGGAATTGTTGATTTTTGTGTGCCCTGATCAAAGCACAAGTTTGATGCTAAGAGGTTGATTGACTCAACCAGGGGTTTCTTTATACAAAGCCTAAGAGGAGTTGGAAAGTTTAACTTTTCCGGGGAGAATGTTCTTTCTGTCTTGTACAAAGCCCAAGATTGAGGCTAAAAGGGATTTTGACTCTGTTGGGGAGAATGTATCTTGTATAAAGCCCAAAATGGAGGCTGAAAGGGTTTAACTCAACAAGAGAGTACTTTTATCTATCCGGTATAAATCCCCAGGACGGAGGCTAAAAAAGGGTTGACTCAACAAGAGGGTCTTGAATATGTGATTGACTCAACAAGAGAGTCTGAAGGTTGACTGACTCAACAAGAGAGTCTTTTATACTCAACAAGAGAGTGATTTGCTGTCTCGTACAAAGCCCGAGATTGAGGCTAAAAGGAGATTGACTCAACAAGAGAGTCTTTTATACTTAGCAAGAGAGTGTTTTTATATGTCTTGTACAAAGCCCAAGACGGAGGCTAAAAGTGGTTGACTCAACAAGAGAGTCTGAAAAGGTTAGCTCCGCTGGGGAGAATCATTTGTACAAAGCCCAGGAGGAGGCTGTCTTACTGCTGAGGATTATTGAGATCCTGAAGCGGGTCCAAGTGTGGGGAACTCTCATGAGAGATACTAGGTTTCTGCTGGAGATCGATCCAGAGTGACCGATGTTTTTTCCTATGTTTAAAAGGAACTTGAGAATGTCTTTGAGACTCAAGAGTTTAGACTGTCCAAGTCTAGAGTTTTATCTTTTGTACAATGCCCAAGAGGAGGCGCGAGCATTAAGGGATGAGTATCAACCCTAAAATGGTTGGGGTTTTGACGCTGGAAAGATTGCTCTAGCAAAGGATGGCTAAGTTCTATCTTATACCTTTAAGAGGCCATCAGGGTCCTTGTATTAAGCCCAAGAGAAGGCATGAGAACTTCTAAGAAGCCGAAGGGTCCTTGTATAACGCCCAAGAGGAGGCGGGGATGCTTTTAGGAAGCCTGTGGGTCCCCAAACCAAGAGAAGTTCAAGAAATACAATTCACAGAGAAGAGATCATTCCAGGAAAGTTCGAGAATTTGGAAGAAACTCAAGAGATGCCATTCACGGAGAAAAGATCATCTCTGGGGAGTTAGAGTTTCTTTGACAACTTTTAAGTGTGACAGTGTGAAAAAAGGTTCACAGAGAATACTGCCTTTCTCTTTGTTCCATATTGTTTAACCCCAAGAGAAGGGAAGATTGTATCTGGAAATCCTATGGGGATCTAGTTTTGTTTGTATTTAAAGAGTGACCAACAGGGCTTTACCTAGTTCTAGACGTAGTTGCCGGGGAAAACTCTAAATAACTATACTAGTATTACACAATTGATATGTGACAAGTATATAAAATGATGTGAAAGAAGACTTACAGTGAAACAGCCCCACAATACAGTTATATACATATGAAAGCGGTAAATGAAAGCGGATAAACACTTACCCGTTGTAGAGCTTCCATGCTGTTTTGTTAGTTGTTCAACAAAGAAATTAAAGAAAGTTTTGATAACAACATATATTTGAATTCAAAATCAAAGGAGAAAGTGCTTTGAAAAGATTGTTGGGGCTTACAGCTCAAGGAGAGGCCCAAGTTTTAACGATGACCGCGCTGTTGTCTTGAAAATGGTACAGAGGGACTTATACAATATGTGAGGCCCAAAAAGTTTTTATGTACAAGGGGGTTGGGTCTTACACTCTATTAGAGGCCCAAAGAAGTTTAAAGAAAAGAAATGGGGCTTATAACACGAGGGTAGGCCCAGATGATTTGATTTTTGAACTGGCGATTGCGTCGAGATTTTTCTTTTAACGCAGAAGAACTTATACAATATCGGAGGCCCAAAAATGTTTTGGTTAAAAGGGGATTGGGTCTTACACTCTATTAGAGGCTCAAAGAGTTTGAAAATGAATAAAGATGGGTCTTATAGCTCAAGGAGAAGCCCAATAATTTTTGTTAAAAAGACGACGATCGTGCCGAACTTTTTGTTGGTATCGAGACTTATACAATACACTGAGGCCCAAATTATTTTGGTTTTCAAGAGGGGTTGGGTCTTACACTCTATTAGAGGCCCAAAAGTGTTTTAAAATGATTTGTTTAGGGTGATTAAGATCAAAACCCTAAATTAATTTGAAAATGTATTTTAATTAAATAAAAATTTAATTAAAATGATCAAAATTATCAAACATGTGTGAAAAACAAGTTGTGATCTTGGATTAATGTTTGAAAAATCATGTTTATATTCACAAAATGATTGGAAACCAATTAAATTTGGAAAATCAAGGAGGAAAAAATATTTTAAATGTAAAAAACAAATAAAAGATTAATTCTTTGCAAAAATATCAAGTATATGAAATAAGTAATATTTTTGGGAATTTTTGGCAAAATAAAATATTTTAACATTTTTGTGAATTATTAAAAAAAGAATCAACTCAAAATCATTAAAACTCGGAGAGAAATTAATTTTTGAATCACTTAAATAAAATTACAAAATTCAAATATTCAAATATTCAAAAAATGTCGCCAAGAACACACCAAGAACACGCGCCACACCTCTGTTTCTGTAGATTTGCATTTTCTCACCAATCTCACTGAATACTTGATGAAATCACACAATCCACATATCAATCTACTCGTTTTCACCTCACTATCATGTCTATGGTCTTTAATTTCATTTATTTTAAGCATGGAATAAGAAATCAAAATAAAACCTCAAGAACCCTAAAATTTGCATGAAGGTTGAGAATTTTGATACACGATTCAAACAAAGCAATTAATTGAGGGGAAACATTCTATGTATGATTATGAACATTTGGCAAAAGTATTGTGCGAGGAAATATGCATAGATTAAGAGATGACCAAGTTTAGGCTTACTTGAAAGTCGTGACAGCAAGAGCAATGTGATTTTTGAGTTGGAGGTGTTACAGATGAGTTGAGATGATCTGAACAGCTTCCCTACACGATATGGAATGTGTTTGAATGCTTGGAGTGATTGGAAACGGACTAGAACAGGTTATGGTACCTCAACTGTAACTTGGTTAAAACCTAGAGCAATTGGCTGGTGATTTTGTGAAATTGGTGTTCCAGGTGTGGTTCAAGTGTTTGATCAGCTCATATATGATGTTTATGAGGTGTGTGTGTGTGATTGGTTTGGTTGGAATGACTCTCAAACTCAAAACCCGATAGTGACTTGCTTTGGAAGGCAATTGTGGAGTGAAAGAAGATATTTTGAGGAAATCATCAGTTTGATGGCTTTGGTGTACTTAAACTGAGCACAAATGAGCTCTATTTATAGTAGAGCAAGTTTGTTTTGCAAGCAATAGTGAATGGCAACTGCAGCAGGTCATTGTCCAATTGCATCACTTTGGAATCTTAAGTCTCCTCTAGCCATTGACTAGAGGTTAGAGCACAGGCCTTTGGTTCCCTAGTTCAGAGATCATCCTTGACTCATTCAGTTGGAAAAGGTTTAGTTCATGCCACCTTGGTGCATACATTGAATGCTCCAAAACAAAATTGGAGTCTTGTCCCGTTTTTAGGCATTTCTAGGTTTGGCATGCTACTTTTGGTTCCAAAGACTTGGGAGGCTTATGGATCAGTGTTTGTTCCTCCTTGGTCTCCCTCTGAGGTGTTCAGATGGATAAACTTGTTTGTCATTTGCAAAATTTGATCAAATCGAGTAAAATGCACAAATCTACCTTGCCATGACAGTTGCAGCAAGGCATATTGCCATTGTCATAACTCTTAGCTCAAATGGGATTTGATGGAGTTCTTGGCCATTTTGGAAAGCTCTCATATGATACAACATATGTGCGATCATAGTTTGTCTTAACACTTTTTGGATCCAAGGGAAAAATGCCCTTACATTTTGAAAAAAGTGAAACAGATTCTGACTTAGTGAAAATTTCACTGTGTTGGAAAAAGTGGCATTTCCATGTTTTTGTCATTTTGGTCACTCCATAACTAAAAATCCATGAAGAATTGGAGTGAGGTGTAGGTGACACTTTTAAAGTACGCCATGAGAGCTACAAATCCATCTTTAGATCATCCAAAATGGTTGCTTGGATCTCAAATTATGATCCTTGGAAGTTGGTACCCTAGCCACTTTGTTCCATAACTTAGAAAATTTCTAAGCTTTTTATGGTTACCCCATTTACAAGTTATCCCACTTTTCTTGATTTTTCTTGATGAATGATGATTCCAATCACACATTAACATCATTTTAGGGTTAGGGAACCATAATTGATCAAAAAATCAAAAAGTCAAACTTTGACTTTTGGGTACAATTGACTTTTTATCAGATGAATTCCAAACTGTGCAATCCTCTATGAAATCAAGTCCTTGACCTAAATCAAACTTGATGGATTTATTTCATAGGTGCTATAGGGTGTATTGAATCATGTCCCAAGGTTTGGGAGCATGTCCTGGTCAAAAGTCAAAGGCACAATTGACTTTTTCCGCGAAACCCTAATTATGGTTCTGATGAACTTGAAACTTGTGAATCAAGCTTCTTGGATCAATCCATTGTTGCAAATGGATCAATGTAGTGTATTAGGGTCCCTAAAATCATGTCTTGAGGTCTTGCTCATGTTTTGTCCCAAAAGTCAACTTAGGGGTGAATTAGGTCAAGAAACCCTAATTCCTGATTTTTTATGAATGCATCCCTTGAGGCTAAATTGACTTGATGATTGGGTTTATGAGATCCCTTAGAGTATTTTGGGTTATGCTTTGAAGCAATGGCTCATGCCCAGAGGAAAATTTCCACCTGGAGGCCCTGATCGACCAAAACCCTAATTTGGTGACACTGGCGATCTTGAGGCTTAATCCACTTGGAATGTTGCAGCCAGGTGGTTGATCCTTAATGTGGGAGTCCTCTTGATCCATTGTGGATGTTTGAGAGGTTTAGACAAGTTGAAAATCATGTCATTCCTTGATTGATCCTTTGTCTAAGAGCTTTGAGAGGGCTTGAAACCCTAAGTTTGATTGTAGTGGATGCTCACCCATCTTTGGGGAAACTAATGAGTTATGATAGTCCATCCATATTGTGATGATGATTCTCACAATGATGGGAAATCTTGGTGGTCAAAATTTGGGGTATGATAGATGCCCCTATTTAATCTTCTTGGACCCGAAGGTGTGAATGGCAAAGGTATTCGGGCATTTGGGGTGCAAGAGGATTAAATATCGGAATGCCCAAAATTTTGATGGTGTGTATGAATGGTAGTTTACTCATCCATCTTTATTTGCTAAGCGATGATGCTTAGAAAAGGGTAAAAACTTCCCCTCGATCCTGGTCTTTAGCCAAGGAACTGGTCTTAGTTTTGAAATAAACTTCCCCTCGATCCTGGTCTTCAGCCAAGGAACTGGTCTCAGTTTTCTGATGTAAACTACCCCTCGATCCTGGTCTTCAGCCAAGGAACTGGTCTCAATTTCTGTTGTAAACTTCCCCTCGATCCTGGTTTCCTACCAAGGAACTGGTCTTAGTTTCTGAGATAAACTTCCCCTCGATCCTGGTTTCCTACCAAGGAACTGGTCTCAGTTTGTGATATAAACTTCCCCTCGATCCTGGTTTCCTACCAAGGAACTGGTCTCAGTTTCTGATATATACTTTCCCTCGATCCTGGTTTCCTACCAAGGAGCCTGTCTCAGTTTCTTTTGTCAATAAACTTTCTTGACAAGGGACGCTATTCGTAGCGGTTTTATTCAAACTTCTCGCTGAATTTTCCTGGGGAGATGCCATTTGACGGGAAAAACTTTTGATGTCATACTTGCTGGGGAAACCCATTGGTCTGAGTTGTAGAGGTGCACAAACTTCTCTATTTCGGAGACGCCATTTGTTGACTCTACTGGGGAAAACGAGTCTCTTGAGAGACTGCTTTCGCTTGGGGATATTACATCACACTTTTCCTCGAGATCTTCTCGAAGGAAATGCCATGTGACGTAATCTAATCTTGAGGTACTGATGACCTTTTTTGTCAGCAAATTTTCTGTAGGAGAACTGCTGTATTGCCGAATCTCTGATTAAGAGACTTTCTTCGGGGGTCTTCCTCGACCCGGGAAAGTGATAATATCATCTTTAATGGCGGAGAGTGATGTTTTTCGAAATTTATCTTGCTTTCAGAGGTTCAAGTTATCAAAGTGGCCGAAGACCGTCTCTACTGGAGAGAGATTGCTTAGATGATTCACTATCTAACGAGGAAAAAACTGACAACTCAATTGACAAGAGGACTTTTATTACTAGGGGGTAAGACCGACTAGCGTGGTAGTGATGCAATATGAATATGTATGAATCAATAATGCATGATATATGTATGTATATGCTGACGAAACTGACACGACATACAGACCAGTGGATGAACACGACTGGATACTCGACCACTGTTGGGGATGAAAAGTATCACAAGTTCAAAAGTAGCAATTCTTCCTTGCTTAGGAGAGATAGTCCCTGTGGGGAACAACGTTGGTCGGGCTTAGGAGATAAGAACTCTTCCGGGGGTGTCAGATGAAACATGGTCTCTGACACAGTTGATCCTTCGTTCAGACGTACTGGTTTAGAAGGAGTACTTTGATTCTGCACTTTGAAGCTCAATTGCTTCAGGAGAAACGGCCGGCGCTCTTTCGATGTTCAACAGTCAAAATGAATTGCCATCTTTATTTAAAAGCAGAAAAATTTCGACAAGTAAATTCATTTTTGTTTTATTTCAAGAATCGTTAGTCATTTCAAAACGTCATTCTGTAAAGCTAAAACAAATGAGAATTGCAAACAAAAGCACTAGGGCTCAAATTTTATTGATAGGATGGAAATCAGCCAAGCGCGTGATTCCATTGAGTATTTACAAAGCTAGAAAATGGTAATTTAAGGGAAAAGGGCTACATTGAAACATAACGACCGCTATCCTTCTACCAACTTTGAATTCTGGGCATCCTGAGCTTCTGTCGAAGATGACCTTGACTGGAGTTTTCCTGATGGATGGCATGACTGTTGCTGAGGGATTTTCCCCTTTGTCAGACGTAGTTACTTGCCATTATCCCTAACTTTTGCCTGGATTGTACTTTTGAGATTTCCAATCCACCGGGATGATTTTTGATTATGTCTCTAGTTTTTTCCTGAACCGCCCTTTTGGGTTTTCAATCCACCGAGACGTTTTTTTTTTAATTATTTAGGCGAAGTATTTCTTGACTATGTCAATATTTATGGGATAGGAAAATTCTTCTCCATCCATGGTTGCGAGTCTCAAGGCACCGCCTGAGAAGGCTTTCTTGACCACGTAGGGGCCGTCATAATTCGGGGTCGATTTGCCCCAGGAATCAGTGAGAAATGATTGTATCTTTTTTAGCACAAGGTCTCCTTTTCAGAAGACACGGGGTCGGACCTTTTTGTCAAATGCCTTCTTCATTTTTTGCTGATACAACTGACCATGGCATAGTGCCGTTATTCGCCTTTCTTCGATCAGATTTAGTTCATCGTGTCGACTTTGACACCATTCAGCCTCTGTTGGCTTAGCTTCCATCAATACCCGGATTGATGGGATCTCTACTTCATTGGGGAGCACTGCTTCCATGCCATATACTAGAGAGAAAGGGGTTTCCCCTGTTGAAGTGCGGACAGATGTGCGATAACCGTGAAGAGCAAAGGGTAGCATTTCATGCCAGTCTTTGTAGGTTACAACCATCTTCTGAACAATCCTCTTGATATTCTTGTTAGCCGCTTCTACCGCTCCATTCATCTTAGGTCGGTAAGGAGATGAGTTATGGTGTTCAATCTTGAACTCAGCACACAACTCTTTCATCATCTTGTTATTCAAGTTGGATCCATTGTCAGTAATGATCTGGCTCAGAACACCATAACGACAGATGATATTGTTTTTGATGAACTGGACCACCACTTGTCGGGTTACATTGGCGTATGACGCTGCTTCGACCCATTTGGTGAAGTAGTCGATGGCTACCAGGATGAACCAATGTCCGTTTGAAGCTTTGCGTTCGATCATGCCAATCATGTCGATTTCCCATATAGAAAAAGGCCATGGGGAAGAGAGAACTTTGAGATGCGTTGGCGGTACATGGATTTTGTCTGAGTATATCTGACACTTGTGACACTTCCTCATGTACTTGTAGCGGTCGGATTCCATGGTCAACCAATAGTACCATGCTCTCATAATTTTTCTCGCCATTGTGTGTCCATTGGCATGAGTGCCAAAGGATCCTTCATGAATTTCTTTTATCAGCATGTTTGCTTCTAGTCTGTCTACACATCGGAGCAAGACCATGTCAAAGTTTCTCTTATAGAGTGTATCACCGGTCAGAAAGAAGTTGCCTGCCAACCTTCTGAGGGTCTTTCAGTCCTTTCTTAATGCCCCAGGTGGGTACTCTTGTTTCTGAAGGAAGCACTTGATATCGTGATACCAAGGTTTGTCATCTATGACTGCTTCAATCGCGAAGATGTAAGCGGGTCGTTCAAGGCGCATTATGTCAATCTTAGGTAAGTCATTCCATTGACCTACACTAATCATGGAAGAGAGAGTGGCTAATGCATTAGCCATGTGATTCTCTTCACGAGGGATGTGATGAAACTCGATTCTGTTGAAGAAGGGTAACAACCTTCTCGCGTAGTCTTTGTAAGGAATCAGTCTTGATTAGTATGTGTTCCAATCTCCTTTGATCTGATTAATAACTCGGGCTGAATCGCCATATACATCCAAGTTTTTGATCCTTAAGTCGATCGCTTCTTCGAGACCCATGATACAAGCTTCGTATTCAACCTCGTTGTTTGTACACTTGAATGTCAGTCGGGCGGTGAAAGTAATGTGGGCACCCTGAGGTGTTATGATAATTGTCCCAATTCCATTTCCATAATGATTGACAGCTCCGTCAAAGATGAGTCCCCATTGGGAACCTGGTTCTGGCCCTTCACTGGGTAACGGTTCATCGCAATCTTTCATTTGGGTTCAATACGGACGGGTATCGAAAAATTACACGGACGGGCATAAAGATGTTCAATACGGACAGGTATCAAAAAGATACACGGACGGGTGTAAAAGAGTTTAAATTTACTGGGGACTGGCCTTATTGTGGATTCAAATGATGAACCGAACATGGACGGGCGTTATCAACAGGTCAATACGGACGGGTATTGAAATCAAAGGTTCAAACACGGACGGGTGTCAAGGTAAAAACCTTGAAGGGATGAATCAAAAGACCACCTAGACGAAAGGGGTGAAAAGAGATCATGGGTTCACAATCCTAGCAAAACACTCTGCCGTGGGACTGTAAAATATTGCTTTGAATGACTAAACCCAACACTTGTGGAGTAAAGTCGAATGATATTCTCCTGAAATTTGGCTTTCCTGACGAAGGGAAACTCAAACCTGGCTTATGCTTCGGATGCATATGTTTGAATTTTGCCATAATGCTCCACACGAGGTGGAAATGCTACGCATTTAGGAGGATGCCATGTAAAAAATGCTTATGCAACGCAAAAGACCGTCCCAGCGAAATAAAGGCTGAGAACAGAAGCAACTCCACCGAGGACGACAAACTACATTGTCATTAAACCAAAGAACATGTTGAGGAAAACTTCACCTTGCTAGGGAAGATCACAATCACCAATTCTGCTAGAAATGGACGAATCTCCGAGAGAAAACCCACTCTATCGGGGAGGAACTAAAAACTGAAGATGGAAACTCCTCCGCCGGGGATAACCAACTGTTTCAGAACCTGGATTCCAAACCTGTTGGGGATACTAATCGCCAACAAACTCTGCTTGGGGATGGAAACCAAATACTAAAAATGGAAACTCCTCCGCCGGGGATCACCAAATACTTCAGAACCTGGATTTGACGCCTGCCAAAAACGATTGGACTTAAGACCTGCTGGGGATACCAATCACCACCAGACTCTGCTTGGGGATATGAGCACCTTTATCCTGCTGAAGAGTACTGATCATCATCGGCACATCTGCTTGGAAAATAGTAGTTGTCAACATCCACTCTGCTAAGGGATAAACAAATGTTTCCTGACTAGCTGAGAAAATAATGACTGCCCCATACTCTGTGGGGAAACACCATCTTTGATCAAAGAAGATGCTCCATCAATCTCTTGCAGAAGAGGCTGTAAAAATAACAACTTCTGGCTACCTGCTGAGGAACGATGAGCCAAATCGCAACTCTGGCTGGGGGTAAACTTCTTATATCCTGCTGAAGGGGACGATCCTCAACGACTCCGCTTGGGGAATTACCTCTTTATACTCTATTGAGGAAGACGAACCTCGATACTCTGACTGGGGAGAGCAGCAAACTTCTGAGGACGATCAGACTTTAAAGTTGAAGAGGGCAGCTTTACTGGGGAGGTACCAATGAAGATTGGACTTTGAATTACTTGAGATGACTAGATCTGACCCTTGAGGAAGAGGACACTCTGACTCCTCATCGTCTTCTTGACAATATTCTATCGTCTTACCTTGCTGAGAGTGAGGATTCCATCTGTACTGCTAGAGATAAGAAATCTTCATAAAAGCCCTTTTCGAACATAGGACAATTCTCTGCTTGAGGAAGAATAACAATTCCCACACCTTGCTGGAAAAAGATACCCTCTGGCTCTTTGCTGGAGGGAAAAAACTCCAAAATTCCCACACTGGGAACAACTCAGTGCTTCAAGTTTCTGCATATTGATTGTCAAGAGCAAAACACAGTTCCTTTAACTCTCCACCTTGCCCCAGACCACAGGGTCTACTTGAAGCAATCATCTGAAGAGGATTTTACAGAAAACCTGGCCTTCAACAATGCCCCAAGGTTTTCAAACTCTTAGAGATGTATCCGGTCCAGACATAACTGTCCCATACTTCATGATTCGTGAAGTAAACCACCTTGAGAGGGTTCGTAATGACCTGAAATGTTCTGCCACAGTATTCTGAACCTTGCGGAGGTGCTATTGATTGACTGTGTTCTGAAAGGAAAAACTTCTCGCGCCCTTGAAGTGACATGTCCCAGTACAAGCCTTGCAGTACATTTGTCTCTGACCGACTAGTCTTCGAGAGATTTACCGAATCTCGACGTGATTGCCCCAGTTTACACGCTTGTGGAGAGATTTATCGGATCTCGACATAATTGCCCCAGTTCGAAGAAATTCTCTCAACATGAATGCCCCATGGTTGATTGTACTCTGAAAAGACCTTCTCAACTTGAATGCCCTAGCTTGGCTACATTTTGAAGAGATTTCCCGGTGTGATTGTCCCAGATTGGTTACATCTCAACACAAATGGCTGGGAACGCCTTTTTCCCACATAAACTTTCAGCAACATGTCCTCTGGAGTCTCAGGCACCTCAACTTGGCCAGTTTAAGCTTCTTGACTGATGTTCATCGTGTAAGCTTCTTTGATGTCAAACAAATGTATGCAAGCAGAAAGTATTTATTCTGAGAATGATTATTCAAATGCAACACATATGTTAATCTTGAAGTCCTTATTGAAAATATGTCACACAACCGAGTTACGACACTTATTTTTGAAAGGAAAGCAATACGCACATGCAACACCAACAAAAATATTATTAGCACAACTCATGGGAGTCAGGAACGCTATCTCGTTGAAGTACGCCTTCAGACTAAACCCTGTTTCAATTAGGACTTTTAAGGGTTGTAGCGTGGCCTGGTTCGCGGTTTGAGAAAAAAGGATTTATGGCTCAAAGTTTATTGGTACCCACCCACTCTTCATGATATTCTCCAGTCCTATGTTCAGCTAATTTGACACAAGCGCTCGTCTTTCAAAAGGTTTCCCAATTTCTAGGGAATCCATGCAACTGGTGATTCGACACCTGACGAGGTTTTGGACTAACAGTCACCCCTTTTTGTCTTTTGTGTCTATAGTCACACGACTTTGTTCTTATCGAGGATTTTCTTTGTAATCCTTTTGGCTTTTCGCTTTCTCATTCTTTTGCTTTTTGTTCCCTAATTTTTGCCTGGACTGACTCTTTTGAGTTTTCAATTTTGAAGTCCAGCGGGATGCCTTATCTTTTGCCTAAGTCACTTGCTTTCAAGTTTTTCGACTTAGCAGACTTTTTCTTTTTCTCTTTTTTCTATTTTTTTTGAACAAGTCGTGTGACACCGTTTTTCCTGACTTGTTTGAAAGGGCTGTGACTGTTTCACTCTTCGGTTGGTGAGGAGTAACCATTGTGGTTCTACACCTCTTAACCTCTTGGTAATGGATCCTCAGATGTACACTCCTTCTGAAAGTTGAACACTTGGTCAAACTAACTGACGCCTACCCTGCCCCTGGGTTAAAATTGAAGGTTTTTTGTTTTTAGAAAGAACTCCTACTACTAGGCTCAAAGGGGTTGACAAAGGTCTATCTCCTTATCTCTCCAGTGTTTGTGAATTGAAAACAATGTATGTACATCCTTAACAGGGTTTTATCCAAAAGCGTACCATTAGAAATCTGCGTTCTTATTTCGTCATCCTCCCTCCAAGAGTCTAGGCAAGAAAGATAGTATTGCAGTGCATACATGCATTTAAAATGAGTGAACACGAATGGAATTCTTCAAGAAAAACATACTCATTGCATTATGATTGTCATTCAGAAACAAACGAGTTCTTACATGCAAGCATTGTTTAAACAAACAAATGAAAGCTACATATGAAAATTCAATAAAGAGACTAATGATTGCCACATAGAGGAAGGCTTGACTCTGTCTGGACTTATTGCTTCTGATGACGCTCTTGCAATCTGGTGCTTACTCTGACAAAGAAGCTTCAATCCAAAGGGGTACCATCTGGCGTGATGACCTTTGAGTCGATCAAATCTTGCACCTTGTGTTGGAACGCATTATAGTCGTCAATTGTGTGCCCAAACGTTCCTGAATGGAACTCACAGCTAGCGTTCATGTCAAAGTCCGGAGGGATAGGGTATGTCACTGGCATGGAATTCCTCAGCTGGATCAGCGAGCTCTTGAGCAAGCGAGCAAACAACTGACTATAAGGAATAGGAATAGGATCAAATATCCTCTTGGGCCTTCTTGGTATGAATTGCCTCTGCTGCTGATGATTCTGCTGCTGCTGCTGATTTGGGCGCCCAATCCGCCCCAGCACTTTCCTTTCGGTATTCGGCTGAGGCACAAACAAGGGTTGCTGGCGCAAAACTTCTGAAGCATAAGGCTGTGGAAGAGATCCAAGACCTGAGGTGGATCCTTTGGATAAGGAGGGAGTCCCCAATTCCTTTACAATGATGGGAATAAAATCACCTTGTTTACCAGTGCCAACGGATGTAAGCATGATTGCCTCTGAATCAATGAGATCTTGGACTTTATGCTTGAACCTTGTACAATTCTCAACATTGTGAACAGGTGCCCTAGAGTGGAACTCACATCTAGCATTAGCATTGGGTCCCAGATGAATCTTTGTGGAAAGAGGTCCCAAACTAACACGTTCGACTAGTTTAAGCTCGAGCAAATAAGAAAGCAACTGCACATACGACATTGGAATGGGATCAAACTTCCTCTTAGGCCTCTCTGACTTAGGCCTCTCTGACTTAGGATCCTCTTGGGGAGCAGGAAGTGATTGCTGATGAGAAGGCTCTAAAACTTCAACTCGTGGAGGGGATTCACGAGGCAATCCACGATCTAGAGCAAATCCCACAGAGATGGGAGAAGTAAGGACCTCTGTTATGGAAGCGAGCACATGATCGTTTTCCTTCTTTAACACCTTATTCAAGATTTCCATGACCAGGCCCATCTGAGTCCTCATCTGATTGACTTCCTCTCTTAGCAATTTCTGTTCTTGGGACATGACCAACATATCTTCCCCAAATTGCCTCATCTGAATCTTTATTTCAGTCACCTCTGCACGGAGTTGTTCCATGGCTATCCTCTGGTTATCACAGGCTGAGTAGAATACCGATGAATACGTTGGTCGACAATCCTGTCTGAAGAAAGGAGAACATAAGAAGACCAGAGATAAACCTGTTATGCAGAAATGATCATGCAAATGCAAATGCAAACATGTATGAACATTATCAAGGCAATCTATCCCTTGATTCCAGTTTTAACAACAGAAGAGAACTGAATTCCTGATCATATAAAGAGAATAAGCATTTGTTACAACACAAGTCTGAATAAGCATAAACAAAGATCCCAGAAATACAAAGAAAACAGCAGCAAGGAAACTAAGGCATATCATCAAGACTCAGCCATGCTAGAATTCCCCATTTGTCATTCTTTTTGCACCAATTCTACACTTCCTTGAGAAGCTTCTTGGTATTAGGATGCTTTGGTCTCTGAATCAACTCCTGAATTAAAAGATCCCTCCTGTGCAAGATCCCTATTAAATAACGACTATACAATTCCCAATCATCTTCCCCAGAAGCTCCACCTAAACTTGGACCTTCGCTTCTGGCTCTTTTCACTTTAGCTTGGATCTTCAACTGTTCCATATCTTCCATGGTTTCCTTGAGATTTTCCTTAATTGCTCTCCTCTCAAAGATCCCTTATACAATCTCCTTATCCTTTTCCCGAAGCTTTGTCTTCAAGTCTTCAATCTACTCCAGATACTTGTCCTCTTTCAACTTGTTGGCAGTAATTGATGTATTCCGACGGTCATGGAACCTATGAATTCTTGACATAGCATAAGCCAACTCTTTCTTTTTGGACGAAAGGACCTTGCTAACACTTTTCAACGCTTGAGCCACATTCTCTCTGGCTGTGGCTTCTTTAGACAATTCTTTCTCCTTCACAGCCAAAAGTTCTGATTTCAACCTGGCAACATGGATAGCTTCGCCTTTTTCGTGCTTCAACTGACCAACCTCTCTGCCCAGCTCACGATTCTCCTCTCGGAGTTTCTCCTTCTCAGCCCATAACTTATTATACTTCTCTATATCAACAGTCGTGGGAGCCTCGATCATCAAAGGATACAAAGGTGGTTCCACCGAGAAAGGAAGAAGTTCCTCTTCTGCTCTTTTCTTAATCCACTCTTCATAGGAAGGAAAAGCCCGGTTATTACATTTCCCGAATGAAGTTTTTCCTTTCTTGGTTACCTGCTTCCAAGCATTCACAATCTTTCTTATCATCTCTTGGTCCCCAGTACCATTGAAGAATAAGGACTCTCTGATATCTCGCTCTTCAGGTGGACCTCTCAAAGGATAACCAAACTGCCTGATAACAAGGGAAGGATTATAATTAATTCCACCTCTTCTCCCTATCAAGGGTACATTAGGGAATTCTCCGCACTTGCAAATAATCTCCATCCCTAGCAAGTCATGATTGAACCAAACAATGTTGTCAGCAGTCAAGCCCATTAACCTCTTTGACCACTTCAGAGAATCTCTCGTGTCAATGAAAGCGCCAGCTTCGGGGAGATGACTCAGAAACCAAGTAGATAAGACTGGTGCACAGCAACTCACAGTTCTTCCATGCCTATTTTCATTCTTGTAGTGGACTGAGTGATACACATCACCTAGCAAGGTAGGTATAGGATTCTTTGAAATAAAGATTCTGACAGCATGCATATCCACCAGATCAGGAACATTGGGAAATAGGACAATCCCATAGATGCACATAGCCATAATAGCTTGGAAAGCAGTCCAATTCCTCTCCTTAACATGTATACAAGCTTGATTAAACAAGAACTTCAATAAGAAACCCTTAGCCCCTTGTTTCTCCACAATATTACTGCTTAGAGCGGATTCACCAATATGAAGAGCAATGGCCATTTCTTTTATCCTGGGGCGTTCTTCAGAAAAGAATACTATGTCATGCCTGATGGGGATTCCCAAAATAAATGAGAACTCCTCCAACGTTGGAGCCAAGATATAGTCTGGGAAAGTGAAGCAACGCCAAGACGGGTCATAGAACTGCAGAAGTGTATGAATGGCATCCTTCTCATACTTGGAGATACTGTAGACAAACTTCAGAAGTCTCCCATACTCTCCACTAAACATTGTACGAACTCCAAGACCAGCCATACTAATCAGCTTGTGAATCAACGTCAAGATCGAGTCTGGGAACGAATAAGCAACAATCTTCTTTCTCTGGACATCCATGTTAAGGCAACCTCAGAAAACCAGAATCTAGAGTAAGATGCAAGCCCTGAAAAATGTCAAACATGTTAGAATGCAAGAAAAATGATATGCACATGCAAGCATGGGATCAAGGCATCACTGCTGGATGTGCTGTGCTGTTAACTGAACGAGAACCACAACCCAGAAAACCAGAATTCTAGAATACCGAACCACCGAGATAACCAGAAACCCAGATAATCAAACACTGATGAGAAATCCAGAAAACCGGGTAGGTTGAAGGTTTCAGTTTCCTGCAAGCTTGCAAACACCCATCCCATCTCACATGAGGGTTCTAAAAAGGCGAGGATCCTTAATATCACGGGCTTTCAGGTCGAGAAATGATGATACGGTCACCATTTCTGGTTTGGCATCATCATCAATCGAGGAGGCATCAACTGATTCCCCTAAAAAATAAGATCATCCTATGCGAGTCCCTCAGCATTGGGTGCTCGGATCGACAAGTGTAATGGGTTTGCCATTTCTGGTCTGCCATTATCACAGGACGGGAGGAGAGGCGCAACTGAGGTATCGGAGAAACGGTCACCAGAGTCGACAGCTCTCTAGATCAACACCCTGAAATGCGCAAGACACACTGTCGCTCCCAGGATTTTCATCCAGGTACAAACGCGAGAGTGGCGCGGAAAAACAGAGTCGCCAGCCGTGTAAATTTATCCCAAGAGAGGGAAAGGGAACACCGCATAAACCTGAGGAAGAGGGAAAGGAATGGTCATCGCAACCATAACCTGGGTTCGGGAGTCGGTTACGCGAGGGGAAGGTGCTAGCACCCCACGCGTCCATCGTACTCGATGGGATCCACGCTTGTTGTCTATTCTAAGGGTAAGTTATACTATCATCTAGGGCTGTGCTAAAACGGGAGGGGAAGACAAAGACCGACTCGGTAGGACGTCGACGTCCTAGGCCTACGTACCCCCTTTGTGCAATGGGGAATTCAGAGTCACCGTAGTTCGGACCAAGTTCTTTTTGTGTTTTTTATGAGCGACGTTAAGTTCGCGTCCGGCAGGTAAGGTCGATGCCAGTTTGCGACTCAGACGGAAGGTAACGTGCCCTTTTTTGAAAATAGCCTTTAAGTTGAAGATCCCGAAGGACAAAAAGGTTTGAGGTTGGTTTGTGTTTTTTAGGACAGAGGTGGCTTAAGTTAGTTCCTAAGCTGCATTGCACCAAAGTCTAGGGCACAGGGGCGAATACTTAACGCATCGTCCCAAGACAGGACGCTCGCTAAGCACTCTAGAAAGATGAGAGGAAGCCCCTCATTTCTCATTCCCCATACTTAAGGCTCATGCGCAATACACCTTATTATTATTAAGTGTTTTAAAGAAATTTGAGATGAGAAGAGAGAAGACACGAGGGTAACTCTAAAGGGAAACTAATGGTCCTAATGTTATCATGCATGGGTGACCTACGGTTAGTGAGGCTTGAAGATGACCTAAACCCTAAAGAATAAAGATAGGAGAGAAGAAAGGTAAGGGTAACCATGGATACTTATCCATACCCTTAAGGAACTTACCTTGATCCTGCATAAAAGGTTAGTGAGAAACAGACGTGGATAAGAGCAATGAGGTGAATGAAAATCAAACAACGGCAAACAATGATGAGGATAACCCAAACATGAATCAAATAAACAAAGAACAACCCCAAAAGCAAATGGCACAAGTGCCTTTCAAACAAGGTAATCATACAAGGTCAAAGATGCGCCTGCAAGAAAATCTCAAGTGAAAACAAATCAAATAATTAGAAAAGTGACTCCTAAAATTCCCAAATTAAACACTAAGGTTCCTCAACCAGAGGCAAACAAGATATCAAAAGTCCCTACAAAAAATCAAGATATTAGTCATTCAAATAATTAGGCAAAGTTCAAGTGGGAATTAGGGTTTAGTGTGCCAAAGAGAAGGACCTAAATGCAATATGAAATAAAATTAAAAATGAAAGAAAAATATTTTTATGCAATTTAACATGTTAATGAACAAATGCAAAAAGAACGGATCAAAAATGTTTTATGATTGCAGAAAAAATAAAATAAAGAGATTCATGTATGCATGAGATGTGTAATGTAAAAAGAACTTGAATTAACGATTAATTCAAATGATGAAAATAAAATAAAAATAAAAAATAAAATTGGTAAAAATTTTATAAATCAATAAAGATGATGCATGAATTTTTTAGGATTTTTTAAATGCATTTAAGTATTTTTAATAATTAAAATATAAAAATGATAATGAAAAAGTAAAAATAAAAATGAAATAGTGTGGGGGTGTGTTAAGTAAGGAGAACATATTGTGAATTGGAGTGGGCTGGAGATGGGGAGGGGCGAAAAGCAAAGCCCAGCACTAAGGTCCGTCTAAAAAATTAAAAATAAAAAAACTGGGGGGGGGGGGGGTATGATCAGTAGAGGGAGTGGAAAGGAAATGGAATTGGGCTAACAAGTGGGGGGTGCGTATAGCAACCCGGCCCACTTGATTGATTAGCAAAAAAAAACAAAAAAAAGGACCACCATGCGCCCCCCCCCCCCATGTGCAAGGCATGTGGCTTCATTTATTTGTTGTCACCACCACAGCCGTGCGATTAAAATAAAGAGACAATACAAGGCCACGATTTGAAGACTCACGGTAATTCCCATGGCTGGCAAGCACGCAACAAATTAAATAAAACAAAAACGGAGTGGACACGTGGCGCGCTAAGAGGCGCAGGATCTAGAAATCAACGGTTCTCCTTCGTCTTCTCCAAACATCCCCTTCACCGGCCGGCCACCGCCCTTCGCCGGAGCTCCACCGCCGGCCGCCACCTGCAACCACCCAACCTGCCCAGAAAATGCGTATGGGTACACTATCCGACCCAGAATTTCGCAAGGAATCCAAATATGGCCTTAAAAATCACAAATTATTAGTGTATAGTAATAAACGCATGGAATTATGTTAGGGCATCAAACTTTAAATCATCATAGCAAGCCATACATGCATCCATAATTAAAAATAATTATATCTGAATGATCAGTGATGAAAACACAATAATATTCACGTAAAAAAATGGAGTTTTAGGATCCTTCAAAATCCTTCAAACCGGAGATGGCATACCTTCGAACTTTGCTTTTGGCTGCGAATGGATGTCGATCTGCACTCTATAGATTACCAAGAGAAGCTTTGTGGAAGAAGTTTGAAGAATCTCCTTGTGGATCGTGAGTTTTTGTGAGGAATCCTCTTTTAGGGTTTTTTGAGAATTCTTCCAATTGCCCCTGCCTCTGACCCTAACCAATGCATGAATAGGTTTTAAATACTTAGGGTTATTCTTCTGATGATGAGCTGGACCTGGATAATCCATTGCTTAATTATTTTTGAATTATTTCATTTAATATTGAATTTTAACTAATTAAATCCAATAAAAATAAAATAAAATGAGGAAAAATCAAATATAAGCTCTTTGGGTCGTGCATGGCTTTATGTTTGAGTTTGGTTTAAGAAACTTATGGCCCATTTGTCAAAATTTGGATTTTAGGCATAGTTTGCTTTGTGCACCTCCTCAAAATTGCCCAACTTTGACTAAGATAGCTCCTTCAAGTTTTAGCTCCTTAATGCAAACTAATACTTTTTAGAAACCTCAAGATGTCCACTAACTAACCCTTTTGGTCCCATGTCAATTTGATCTTCCATGTTCAAGTTATGAGCTTTTGAAAAAGGTTGACTTTTGTTGACTTTCAAAATGACCTATAATGTCTTGGCTCATATCTCCCAAATGAAGCATTCCTGGACTTGGCTTGTGAGACACAAAGTTGTAGGGAATTAAATTTCCTCCAATATGGGATTTGGTTGAGGAATTTTTGATGAAGTATGTGGAAGTTAGGCCTGGTCAAAGTACAGTTGACTTTTCCTAGAAAAAACCCTAATTTAGTAACTCCTGATTCTTGATGATTCTGAGGTTTCCTTGATGAATCATGATCAACCCTTGATCAAATGATGAATTTCACCCCATAATCTTGATGTTGACCAAAATTCTTGAGGTTTGACTTTGTGTTGACCATAGTTGACTTTTTGACCAAGTTAACTGATTTTCAATCCATTGGCCAATTGAACTTCTCCTGAATCAAACTGATGGACAATCCTCCACTCCTAGATACTTAGGGACCCAAGGAATACCATGGACTCAAGTCTTGCCCAAAACAAAAATCAGAAATAAACTGACTTTATAGGGAACCCTAGTTTTGGTACCCTCCGTCTAGGAGGAAATAACACAGTCTCCAAATCCAAATTCCTCTGAATATGATGTGTATCCTCTCCAACAAAGATAAGATATGCCATTTGGTGATGATAAAAACCCAAGGAGCTTGCCCATTGGAGCAATAAACCCAAGAATCTCAAAACCCTAATTCATGCACTGGTTAGGAGAGAGTGATCCACTTGAAGTCTCTTGCCACTTGTGAACTCTTGATGATGTGATAGACCAGATAGGACCTTCTTGAGCTTCCTCAAGCACCTTGACCCCATGCTAATGATATGATAATGCAAAAAAATGAAATGAAACATAAGCCAGTTAGTAAAAAAGTAAGGAGGGCAAATTTTGGGGTGCAACAGCTGCCCCTATTCAATCAACTTGGTCCTGAGGGTATGATAGCGACAGCTTTCAGACAATCGGGATACACGGAGATTGAATACCAAAGAACCCTGAAATTTGCAATCCTTCATTGGAAAATTAGCTATAAACGCTGTTGTGTTGGGTATTATGTCATCTCTGCTGATAAAGAGAATCGACGAAGTAACTCTTCAGAAGATTGCTGTTCTCTGCTGGTAAAGAGAATCTAGCAATATAAATGCCACCCCTGCTGACAAAGGGAAACTGACGAAAGAAAATCTTCAAAACATTGTCGTCCTCTGCTGATAAAGAGAATCTAGCGAAAGAAAATCTTCAAAACATTGCCGTCCTCTGCTGATAAAGAGAATCTAGCGAAAGAAAATCTTCAAAACATTGCCGTCCTCTGCTGATAAGGAGAATCTAGCGAAAGAAAATCTTCAAAACATTGCCGTCCTCTGCTGATAAAGAGAATCTAGCAACATAAATGCCATCCCTGCTGATAAAGGGAAACTGACGAAGAAAATCTCCAAAAGATTGCTGTCCTCTGCTGATAAAGAGAATCTAGCAAAATAAATGCCATCCCTGCTGATAAAGAGAATCTAGCAAAATAAATGCCATCCCTGCTGACAAAGGGAAACTGACGAAAGAAAATCTCCAAAACATTGCTGTTCTCTGCTGATAAAGAGAATCTAGCAACATAAATGCCATCCCTGCTGACAAAGGGAAACCGACGAAAGAAAATCTTCAAAAGACTGTTGTTCCCTGCTGATAAAGAGAATCTAGCAACATAAATGCCATCCCTGCTGGGGATAACGTGAAATAAAACTCTTCAGAATTATTCCATCTCTGCTGTGAAAGAGAACTGGGTTTCGCGAAATAAGTCAGACGAGAACTGACTACCAGCCGAGAACTGGATTTTACCAAATAAGTCAGACGGGAACTGACTACCAGGCGAAAACTGGGTTTTACCAAATAAGTCAGACGAGAACTGACTACCAGACGAGAACTGGGTTTTACCAAATAAGTCAGACGAGAACTGACTAACAGACGAGAACTGGGTTTTACCAAATAAGTCAGACGAGAACTGACTACCAGACGAGAACTGGGTTTTACCAAATAAGTCAGACGAGAACTGACTACCAGACGAGAACTGGGTTTCACGAGAGAGAAAGGCCAAACAAAGGCAAATTCCTAATAGACTCACAATCCACATATAAGATGACTCCGTTGGGGAAAGGAGAAGTCTAAATAAAAGACTCTGCCGGGGAGCACCAGTTTGAGGAACGCGTCCCTCCAAAATCTCTTGAGTTATGCCATCTCTACTGGGAAAGAGAATTGGCAAAGAAAGTACCAAACCTGTCTTATGCTTCGAATGCAAATGTTTGAATAGTGGTGTAATGCTCCATACGAAATGGAAATGCTATGTGCTTGAGGATGCAATGCAGATGCTTATGATATGCAAAAAGGGTCCTTCCAGCAATGCACAAATGCAATAAAAGCTGTAAAACAGTAATATACAACATAATAAAGCACAACAAATAAACAACCCAAAGAAAAACAAACAAGCGCTAGGATCGACTCGCTAAAGGGGATGGACCAGCAAGAGGTCAACCAGAGATCCCCGGCAGAGTCGCCAGCTGTCGCTCCCGAAAGATTCGCATCCAAAGGTACAAACACGAGAGTGGCGCAGAAAACACAGAGTCGCCAGCAATGTGTATTTATCCCGAGAGAGGGAAAGGAAACACTGCATAAACCTGAAGAGAAAGGGGGAAAGACATGGTCATCGCAACCATAGTCCGGGTTCGGGAGTCGGTTATGCGAGGGGAAGGTGTTAGCACCCCACGCATCCATCATACTCGATGGGATCCACGCTTGTTGTCTAAACGGAGGGTGAGCTGTCCTACTATCTATGGCTGAACAAAAGAAAACAGGGATGGGGGTGACTAAGACGGACTCGGTAGGACATATTAGATTCCCTTGGCCTACGTACTCCCTCAGTGCAATGGGAAAGTCAGAGTCAACGTAGTTCGGACGGGAACTGTGGGGGAAGGTTGCTCGCCAAGACAATCGCTGTCTTGTGCCTTCATATCCTCAATCGGACGAGAGAGAGGAATTAGAGCTAATGTAGTTCGTGGGTACGACCACGGATGGGTAAGTGTTTTTTACGTGAGCGACGAGCTCTTTTCTGAAAATGAAATTTGAAACCCAACAATCCCGAAGGATAAAAAGATTTGAATTTGTTTTTGTGTTTTTTAGACAGAAGTGTTTTTTAAGTTAGTTCATAACTTGCATTGCACCAAAGTCTAGGGCACAGGGACGAATACTTAACAAATCATCCCAAGACAAGACGCCTGCTAAGCACTCTAGAAAGATTAGAGGAAGCCCCTCATTTCTCATTCTCCACGCTTAAGGCTCGTGCGCAATACACTTTATCTTTATTAAGTGTTTTCAAGAAGTTTTGAGATGAGAAGAGAAAAGACCCAAAGGAAACTCTAAAAGGAAACTAAGAGTCGTAATGTTATCATGCATGGGTGACCTATGGTTAATGAGGCTTAGGAGGGACAACTACCTAAAACCTAATGCTAATCCTACTCTAAGCTTAATCAAAAATTAAGTTGGACTAGGTAGCTCTAAAGGGAGAGAATCCAAGACTTAAACAAGTCTTGAGATTCATGGGAGAAAGAGAGTGAAAGAGAAGAATGAGAAAGATAAGGAGGAGATAAGAAACAAGATAGGGCAGCAAGCACATCATATCAAGTATATCCAACTCACATCAATAAACAAGTCTCAAAGATCATGCAAAAACATCTCAAGTAAACATGCAAAGGTAATCATGAAAGAATGCAAGCATACTTATATGAAATGCACAATTAAGCACCAATGAACTTCATATGAAGATGAAAGCAAGTCAGAACCAAGATCATATCATCATCAACAATTCTCATGTGCAAAAGATGATCAAAACATGAAGCATTATGCACCAAAGAAAGTCCACAAAAGGAAATCAAAGTTCAAGCACATAAAGCATATCCAAACATGATTCACAAATTGCAAAATTTGGTCACAAGGGACCTCAACCAGGGGTAAACATCATAGGAAATGCTCATGCAAAGTATCACAAAGAAACTCAATCAAACAAGCATGGCAAAGCAATTAGGGTTAAGAGATGTCAAGATTTGATCATGCATAATTCACTTAAGCACAAATAATCAAACATATATCAAATGACATTCAAAAATTGTGGAATCAGAACCCAAATGACCTAAGTCAGAGACTAACAACATGTCAAAAGATCACACCAAAATTCAAAGTTTAAGTACCTCAAACAATTAGGCAAAGATCACATAGGAACCATGAACCAATATGCAAAGGAGAGGGACTAAAATGCAATATGAAAAAGTTTTAAAAATGAAACAAATTTTTTTTTTAAGAACCTTAAGATGTCTTCTAAAATATGCAAAAAGAATGGGATGCAAATCATAAACAAATGATGAGAGCAAAAATCAACAAGGCAAGGTGTGCACAATTGAAGCAATTCACAAAGAAATTAAACAAACAATTAATTCAGATGCACAAAATAAAATAAAATGGAAAAATAAAATTTGACAAAATTTTATAAAATTCCAAAGATGCTTCATGATTTTTTTGGTGATTTTTAGATGCATAAAACTATTTTAAAAAATTAAAATGCAAAACAATGCAAAGAAAATAAAAAAAGAATAAAAGAAACCCAGGGGGTGCAACAAGCAGAGAATACACGTTGGAGAAATAAAATGGGCTCAAGGAGGGGGTGGGAAAAGCAAGCCCAGTCCAAATAGTCCACCAGCAAAGTCAAACAAAAACCATAAGCTTCAGTCAACATGATTGACTCATACACACCCTTGGATCAATCTCACGCATGATATCAAGTCAACAAACCACACAATATTCCAAATGAAGGGCTTAGATCACACGCATATAGTAATTAATGTACACACGCGCACACCAATATTATTCAGAAATTAAAATGGAAGCACGTGAAGGGCACATGGTATCTTAATGCGCTGGCAATATCACATTCATCGGATCCATCCAACGTGTGAGAATCATTCAACAAAACAAGCAAGTAATCATGATGTGTGGTCCAGATCTGAGTGTGCATGATAACAAACATGGAATATAAACACAACAATCAACAAAACACGTGATATTATTAATGTGTTGGCACATCCTGAGCCATCAGATCAAACAATGGACGGACATGATTGTGTCTTCTACCTCAGAACCCTAATCCACTTGAAGATAAACCAGACACCGGAGCTAGGGCTCCGATCATCTTCTCCGGTGACACTGAACGGAGATCTTCCAAATTTTTTCCAGAATTTTACAACTCCACCACCATTCGGATCAGAATTCAACAAGGATCAAGAATATGCAATTAGTTTCAACAGATCATCAACACATAAGGCAAATCGAAGAGATAAAGTTTAGATCTAAAAACTTTAGATCTACAATACAGCCATTATACACGTCCAAAATCAAATCTAAACATATCAGCATGATCAACAACTCATGAGGAACACAATGCACACCATAAAATCAAGTTACATGATGATGAATTTCACACTAACCTGAGAATTGCAAAGCTTAAAATACACCAAGAAAGCCCTCTGGAAGCTGCAGATCTACTCCTTAGAACCTTTTATTGCAAAATAAATGCAATTAGAGTGTGGAATCGTGCTAGATCTTGAGGTTTGAACTTGAACCTTCCAAAACTGAATCTGATGAAAAACTCACTCTCAGCTTCAATCAATGGTTGATTCTTGCTCTATTTACTTCACTGATCAAGAATGTGAAATAAAATCTCAAAGAAACTCCAAGGAGAGTGAGTTTCGAAGAGAGAAAGAGTGAGAGCAAAAATTGGAATTCTGAGCAAATGAGAGTGCATGAGGGTGAAATGAACGTGTGATCCTTCTTATATACACTTGGTTAGACCTCTGAGCATGATTATGGTTTAGTTAATCCCTTGATTAAAGTTATCCAAGGTGATTTGCAAAAATGCAAGTTGTGATGCACACACTAATCCACACGTGCCAAGGTCATGAAATAAGTGTGATTCATCTCCATTTCACTTGCTGATCACAATGGAATTGAAATTGGGCCTTGTGGTGACTTGATTTATGAGATATGATCCATCTTGCAAATTTGCATTTTGTGAAATAAGTGAAGTACATGGCACGAATTCACTTGATTCAAGGGTCAAAAATGGTCCTCATGGAGTGTACTTGAATATGGCAATGTGACTTGAAGCATTAGAGGTCATTACAAGTCATTTTGAATCAAAATGCAAAAGGTGGAAAAATGGATACATGAGAAAACCTTAAAAAGCACCTTGCCTTCTTTTGATCATAACTTGAGAACCACAAATGGTATGGAGACAATCTAGTACTTTTTGGAAATGGGAGAGAGAGATCTTCAACTTTCATGTTTGAGGAAAATTCATTTGAAGCATCTTTGATGATGAAAAGTCAAGTTGAATGTGGTGGAAAAACTGCCAAAAATGGAAAGTTTCAAATTATAGGTCATTTTCCAAAAATAGTAACGTTTGCACAAACTCTTGATTCTTGATGAGTGACATGAATCTTGACATTTGAGGATCATATGAAGGTATAAGACCTTAAAAGTCATGAAGAGGACCTCAAAATTCCATGGTTGACTTTCCTCCTTACAGTTGACTTTTCTTGGTTCACAAGCAACTGATCCACTGAACATCTTCCACAATGAACCACTAGCCAAGCCTTCCTCTATGAGTGTTTGTGATCATATGGAACCCATGAGAGCATGCTTGAATCCACAAAGTTTTCTCAAGAAGCTCCTTGAACCCCAGAACCCTAATTTGGTCCCTCTGGTTAGGAGGGAAAGATTCACTTGAAATCCCTTGCCATTCTTGATCTTATGAAGATATGATGAACCCCTCAAACCACCTTGAGACTTGAGACTCCTTTAAGATGAACCAAGTACCTTGATCCCATGCTAAGAACCAATGTTATGCACAAATGCTAATGCAAGAAATGCAAAGAAACATAAGCCAGATAGCTAAAAACAAGAAGGCAAATTTTGGAGTGTTACAAACATCATGTCATTTTTCATATGCATCTTTATCTTCTTGAACATATTTTGTTGGATTTATTATCCTTAGGATGTTTACCTTTTAGGATATTTCCCTTAGGATTTATTCAACTTTAGATAATTCAATTAAGGTTTCCCCTCTTTTAAAACTCAAAATCTCTTTCAATATAAACCTTGACATTAGGTCATTGACTTATCAAAACCTTTTCTTAATAAATGCTTCAAGACATCTTAAGCATATTCAAAACTCTTTCACAAAGATTAAAAAACACAAACCTTATTCAAACCTTTTGCCACTTTGGCTTTTCAATTTAAAACCTTTTTTCAAATAGATTAGATATTAGTCATCCCTAGTTGAGATATAAATCTCCTACCCCATGACACTGTTGAGAAAGATGTTGATTCTTTTCCACTTGAGAGAGGTATGTGGCATACTTGTTGATTATACATCCAAGTTGGAGCCCTTCTCTCAATGTGAAGCAAAGATCCCTTTTCCACATGCTTGTGGTGGTTAAGTTGAGTATTCTCCTTAGGATGACAACTTGTCTCTTCTTCATTAAAATCCACCATAACAAACCCCTATTCAATTTATACCCCGAACTACGAGGTTTTTATCCTTTATTGGTACGTAGGCACAAGACTTTGTGTCTTGCCAAACACAAAAACAATAAAAAATATTTCTTTTCTCATCTCTCCAATCAATCCCAAATAATAAACAACTTAACAATAACACAAATACAACAAGAGGTTCATATAGGATACTATAGATACTTAGGGTGCTAATACTTTCTCTTAGTACAACCAACCCCCGAACCTTACATCTCTTTATTGCATTGTTTTTGCATTGCATATTTATGGGTTAGTCTTTCTTTTCTCCTTCCTTGGATAAATTAAAAATCGGTGGTGATATCTTAATATTTGTGAAGCCTAGCTTACTCAATAGCTATAGTCTTTGATTTTCACCGCGACAGAGTTTTAGCTAGAGATGTTTTAGTAAGAGATTTTCGAAGGTAAAAATTATTTTAAGTGGGGGAAAGTTATAACACCCCAAGTTTAGTTATCTAATTTTAATTGAATTTATATTAGTTTATTTCATTTTATTTAATTAGATATTAGAAATATTAAGAAAATTAAAGATATTTTAGAGTTGAGAGAAAATATAATTTTATTTAAAATTTGAGAGAAAGAGGTGTTTTGAGTAAGAAGTTTCCGCGTGTTGAGATTTAGTAAGAAGAATAAGACTATAATTTTAATTAATATGATTGAGTTTATTTGAGTAATTATATAATTATTTAATTAAAATATTATTTGAGTTGGAATAAAATAATTATTTTAGAATTTTATTTAATTAATTGAATAATAGAAAGTAAATAGAAAATAGAATTTTCAGAGAGGGTGTCAAAAGAGTTTGAGGGTGAAAGAAGTAATTGAGACTTTTAAATTAAATAAATACGTAAAGTGAAAATTAGATGAGGAGGTCCTAAACATTAAGGAATTGGGTAGGGGTGGACAGAATTTTTTTACCCGACCCAAACCGACCTACCCAAGCATCATTACAACATTCGGGTCGGGTTAAGCGGGTTGTCGGGTTAACTATTTGCAAATAAATGGATTTAAATGGGTACTGCCGGTTGGTTTTGGATGCTGAAATTGGACCCACGGATGTCCATAACCGACCGACTAAGAAGGAAATGACTGAATGAAAAAGAAAAATTAGGTTAATGGGCCATGAAAGTTCCTTTTGTTTTGGCCCAAATTTTTTCACATAGTCACTACTAGGGTTTCAATTTTTTTCATTCATTCACTCACAGCACATACCTCGTTTCCACCGCAACTCTGTTAGGGTTCATTTTCGCCTTCGAGTTTCCGTCGAAGTTTAGTCTTCAACGATCAACACCACGCCACCAAGCCACAATCTGGTACACGAAGCTAAGTTATTTTTTGTTGTCTTTCTTCTTCGCTCTTTCTCTCTTTCTCCTTTTATCTCTTCGTTGTTTTCTTTGCGAACTTGTTTGTGGTTTTGATTTTTTGGATTTCTACCTTAAACTCGTATTCTGCAAACCTCTGATTTCTACCTTATTGTTTGAAAATCTGATGAAAATCTGTTTGAAATCTTAATAGCAACTTACTAAATCGTTTTAAGTACATGGTTTTCAATTTTTAGTTCTTATAGGTTTGTTTTAATACTTATTGTTTGACGTGTTTTGATTATTGGAAGATGGAACATGGACAAGGAAGCTTGCAAGGAGCTGAAGAAGGGAACTTGCAAGGAGCTGTAGAAGGGAGTTTGCAAGGAGCTAAAAATGCTAGTTTGCAAGGACTGAGTCAAGGTATGTGTTTGGGTTTAAAAGTCCTACATTGTTTGTGTGTTTATGTCTAAAAGTCCTACCTTGTTTGTGTGTTTGTGTTTACAAATCCTACCTTGTTAAAATTGTGTGTATGTCAAAATATAGGCTAGTTGTTGTTTGTTGTGTATTGAAGTATAATGAATACTATTTTCATTACTAGTATAATGAAGTATAATTTATTTGCAGAGTATGATTTAATGAAATTGTTATAAATATCAAGAACAGTATCATGAAATTTATTTGCAGAGTATGTAACAATTTCATTATAGTACCCGAAGCCCAATTTATTTGCAGAGTATGATATACCAAGTTTGTTGGGTTTAAAAATACTATTTTTACTGCTGAGTTTTTGCTTAAAAAAGTTTAGAAATTGTTATAATTTAAAACAAGAACAGCCCCAACATTCTTATAATTATTATAAATATCAAGAACAATATATGTACACACTATCTGCTGCTGAGTTTTACTGCTGAGTTTTTTGCTTAAAAAAGTTTAGAAATTGTTTCACAAATCTGCTGCTGAGTTATGCATAAATATAATCAACAAAGCAAGTTGAGGTTGTTTATATAATCAACAAACAAGTTTAATAAATTCTTCAAAATAAAATAAGAACAAATACTGAACTATATTACTATGTATCTACATTATCTATGTATCTACATTTCTGAACTATATTAATAACTGAACAAATACTGAACAAGTTTAATAAATCTTAATAACAAATACTGAACAAAATAAAATAAGAACAAATACTGAACTATATTACTGAAGTTGAGGTTGTTTAACAAATAATGGTGGAATTCTCCTTCTACATTATCTATGTATCTACATTTCTACTATATCTACATTATCTATATAACTATATTACTATATCTACTGTAACTACATTTCTACATTATCTACTGTATCTATATAACTACATTTCTACATTATCTCCTTCTACATTATCTACATTATCTACTGTATCTATATAACTATATTACTATAAATTATGTACACTATAAATTATATACTAATTATGTATGTTTTATTAGGATGGTTTATGATGTGGAACATAAAAGAGCATTGGCTGTTTCTATTTGACTTTGGTATTATGGTTTGGAAATGATAGTTATAATAATTAGGCCTTTATGTGTTAAAAGTGTGTACTGATATTTTGTATTGAATATTGATACTGTTCTTGATATTTATAATAATTATAAACTGTTTTAAATTAAATGATATTGTTCTTGATATTTTCAGTGCCGGAACATCCCGTTTCCCATGCTGAACTTACACAAGCAGAATCTGCACTTCCTCCCCTTCCCCCTGCTAGGAAAAAAAGACAAGCTAATGCTAGTGGAACTAGGAAAACTTCCTCTGTTTGGTTAGACTTCAACATTTTACCTGATGAAACTGAACCAATAGCCGCGTGTAAACATTGTCACAAAAGATACCGATGCGACCCTAAAACACATGGAACATCCAACATGTTAGCTCACTCAAAAGTGTGTCACAAAAACCCTAACCTATTACAGAAAGACCCCTCACAAAGAAACCTTGTAAGTGGTGAAGATGGTTTTTTAGGTTCAACAAGCCAAAGGTTCAATGCTCAAGCATGTAGGAAGGCTATTACTTCCTTTGTTATTCTTGATGAACATTCCTTTAGAGTGGTAGAGGGTGAGGGTTTTAAGAAACTATGCAAACAACTACAACCACAACTGACTATCCCTTCAAGGAGGACTATTGCTAGGGATTGTTTTCAGCTTTACCTAGCCGAAAAGTTAAAGCTTAAAGCCTTTTTTAAATCTGATTGTGCTAGGGTTGTACTAACCACAGATTGTTGGACTTCTATTCAAAATCTTAGTTACATGGCCATAACTGCACACTTCATTGACAATGCATGGAACTATCATAAAAAGATTATTAGTTTTAGTTTAGTTCCAAATCACAAGGGTGATACCATTGGCAAAAAAGTGGAGGATGTTTTGAAGGAATGGGGGCTTAGGAAAGTGTCAATAATTACCCTTGACAACGCAACATGTAATGATGTGGCTGTTTCTTACATGGGGAAAAGACTTAAGAGCAAGAATGCTTTAATTGGTGTCGGGAGTTTTTTGCATATGAGGTATGCTGCCCATATCTTAAACTTGGTAGTGAGAGATGGACAAAAAGATCATGAGTTGGCTATTGAGAATGTTCGCAATGCTGTTAGGTTTGTGAGGTCCTCACCACAAAGAGCTTTAAAGTTTAATGAGTGTATAGAAATTGTAGGTATAACATGTAAAAGAAAACTTGGCCTTGATGTTTCCACACGGTGGAATTCCACTTACTTGATGTTGGATGCTGCCGAGAAGTTCCAAGTAGCATTTGAAAAGTTAGAGGATGAAGATCGTAGCTACATGGAGTTTTTTTACCTTTCCGGTCCACCTTGTTCTACTGATTGGGAAAAAGCAAGGGCTTTTGTGATTTTTTTTAAAACATTCTATGAAGCAACCAAATTGTTTTCATCTTCGCAAGAAGTGTCGTTACATGTAGCCTTTCATAACCTGTCTGACATTTTGTGTAAGCTTCAAGAAGCTTCCTTGAACATGAATACCTATGTGGCTCCAATGGTTTCAAATATGAAGACCAAATATGATAAATATTGGGGGGATGTTGAAAAGGTGAATCATTTTCTCTATTTTGGGGTGATCTTTGACCCTAGGTTTAAGTTTGGTTATGTTGAGTGGTCTTTCAATGACATGTATGGTGGTGAATGTAACGCCCCGTTTTGCTAATTTTATTTTATTGAGTCGTTTTTTATTATTTTATTATTATTTTATTGTAATTTCGACTTTTGTGTGAAAATGTGTTATTTTTAGTCGTGAATATATTTTATCGCGTTTTGGGATCGTTTGCGAGATATTTGAGTGTGGGGGTATTTTGGACATTTCATAGATATTTTTCATTAAGTTAGTAAGATAGAATTGGAAAGAGAGAAAATAGAGAGAAAGAAAGAAGAAAGAAGGGAAAAGAGAAGAAAAGAGGAGAAGAGAGAAATTGAAGAAAAGAGTGGAAAAATCATCAAGAGCAAGTTGTAAAGTCGATTTAATCGGGTAAGGGTGCGAAACTCGATTATATTATACTTGTGTATGGTTATGTATGTGTGGGTGTGGGTTTTGGTGGTGTTTTATAACTTTTGATTTTAGGTTGGATTGTGAGAATCGATGGTTTAACGGTTGGAAATCGATGTAAAGGTGGTAGTTTGCTTGTTGACATGATTAGAATAGGTTCTGATTGAAATATGTTGATTTGGAAATGGTTTGGGTTGGAAAATATCATTTTTGGGTTTTCAACAGCGCTGAAGGATTCTGAATTTTCGCAGGTTCGCCTAGCGAACCATTCAGCGAAGGGTAGCGAAGGTTCGCTACGGGCATTCGCCTAGCGAAGGCGTGAGCGAAGGTTCGCTAGAGTGTTCGCCTAGCGAACTTTGGGTGTTTTTGGCTCTGTTTGGTTCTGACTTGGTTCGCTGGAACATTCGCCTAGCGAAGGATCTAGCGAATGCTCGCGAGGGATGCTCGCCTAGCGAAGCAGCTAGCGAATTCTCGCGAGGGAGGTTCGCCCAGCGAACAGTGCTGTTCGTGTAATTTTGTTTTCTGCATAACTTTTGATCTGTGATTCGGTTTGAGGCGTGGTTTGATGCGTTGGAAAGCCATTGAGCTGTACTTTCTTATTATGACGGTTTAGAATTTGTTAGTTGATTTTATTTTGTCGGTAAATGTGAATAGTGTCAATGGTCGACTTTTATCGTTTTAATGGTGCATAATTGTCATGTATTATGCTATATGTGTGTGCTTTGGATATGTATGCCTTATATGCTATTGTGAGGATAAGTTGTGGCCGAAAGGCAAGAAATGCTAAGTGTTGTATTTGATGATTTATGCATGATTATGAATGTGTGCATGGATGCAATGTGAGTGTCATGAGTCATTGTATGCCAAGCATCATGATGTGCATTGTTGAAACGTCCTGAGTGGCGGTTTGGTTCCTGATGGAATCTGCTATAACATCGTGTGCCTCGAAAATATGAGGCGATGCCTGAGGACTTAAAGCGATGGGTATAGACGATTGTGGGCTCCTTTGGAGACTTAAAGCAATCCTTAACGTCGTGTGCCTCGAAAATATGAGGCGATGCCTGAGGACCTAAAGCGACGGGTGAACATCGTAGGCCCGACGGGGAGTAACTTGAGATTCTCAGTAACGAGCGATGGTTCCAATAGTTCCTGAGTGAACTGATGATGAGACATGTGACATTGGAAGTCGGTACCGCATGGCATGTGCATAGAGTCGTTGTGTCGGTATATGTGCATTGCATAAATAATGAATTAATTGTGTGTGAGTTTGTGAATGGGATTAATGAAATGGAATATGTGTGATTGTATTGTGAATGATTGATGTGCAGTGGTAATTGATACGTGTGAATTGTACTGTGTGTTGTTATAATTTATCTGTGTGCTTTGGTGGTGAGAATATGTTATTTGTGCATTTTTGTGTTAATATATAATTTTATGCAATTATATTATGGTTGTTTTTCTCACCCTTCTGCTGTTTTATAACGCTCTATGAGGCGTTGCAGATTAGAGCTGCTGGAGGTATTCCTTTTTGTGAAGCGTTGCGTCTTCATTATTTTGGTCGGTCGACTCTGATATGTGACTCCGGGTAGTTAGGGTGGCCGCGTGCTATTATTTTGTATATCTGATGATATATTTTGGTTGTACATATGCTACCTGATGTATGACAAACTGTTTATATGTATATATGTTAATCAGATTTTAGATTTTCTGCTTTAATTCTAATTTCTGAAAAGTGGGTGTAAGGAACAAAGTTTCCTCTGTATAATTGCTACCCCACAGTTGCATATCATTATGGGCAGGTGTTGCATGTTATGTGTATGTTTGGTTACTTTGATGTGATCCTCCCTTTCTATGCCATGATGTTTCAAATATACTCTGATCAATTTTCGAATTTTCTTTTACGGCCTTAATTGCGTGTTAATTGGGGGTATAGATTGGGGGGCGTCACATTAAGTGGTATCAGAGCATGTCCGTGTCAGTTGTGTAGTTTGTGTCTGTTGTGTCTGGCATATTGGGCGAGTTGTGTTGAGCGAGTTGTTGTTTAACCATAGTTTCTGTGTTTAGACGAACAGAATATGGCTGGTCGTAATGATGCTGCTTTGGCTGCTGCGATGGAAGCGATGGCACGAGCTGTGCAGGGTGCACCGAATGTTGCCGGAAATGATGAGTTTAGAAAGAATAAGCCGCCGGTCTTTAAAGGGAAGCATGATCCGGATGGTGCGCAGTTGTGGTTGAAAGAGATTGAGAGGATTTTTAGGGTAATGGAGTGTGATGACGATGATGTTAAGGTGAGGCTGGGCACTCATATGTTACATGAAGAGGCTGATGACTGGTGGGTCAGTACTCGTCAGGTGTTGGAAGCTGAGGAGGAGGAAGAAGAGATCACTTGGGAGGTGTTTAGCCGAGAGTTTCTAAGGAAGTATTTTCCCGAGGATGTCCGAGGAAAGAAGGAGATTGAGTTTTTAGAGCTAAAACAAGGTAATATGTCGGTTATTGACTATACTGCTAAGTTTGTGGAACTTGTGCAGTTTTATCCTCATTATGTGGAAGCGACAGCTGAATTTTCAAAGTGTGTGAAGTATGAAAGTGGCTTGCGTCCTGAGATAAAGCAGGCGATTGGATATCAGAGGATTCAGAGGTTTGCTGATTTGGTGGAATGCTGTAGGATTTATGATGAAGATAGTAAGGCTCGTTCTGCTCACTATAAAAGTGTAAGTGACAGGGAAGGGAAACGACAGTTCCGTGGTGGTCCGTATGTGTCACCCGCTGATAAAGGTAAACAAAGGGGTAATTTTGACCGAAGGTCAAGTGGAGGAGGTATGTCTAATGCTCCTAGGTGTTTTAAATGTGGTGAATTGGGTCATCGCCAGCATGAATGTGGGAAGAAGTTGAATAAGTGTTCTAATTGTGGTGGTATTGGGCATGTTTTAGCTGATTGTAAAAGGAAGAATGTAGTGAAGTGTTATAATTGTGGGGAACCTGGTCACATTAGTTCGAAGTGTCCTAATCAGAAGAAGGCTCAGACTAGTGGCAAAGTGTTTTCATTGGCGGGAACTCAGACTTCAAGTGCAGATCGTCTGATAAGAGGTACTTGCTTTATTAATAATATGCCTTTAATTGCTATTATTGATACTAGAGCGACTCATTCGTTTATTTCGTCTGAGTGCGCAGAACGTTTGAATCTTGGGTTGTCTTCGATGGATGGTGAGATGGTTATTGATACTCCAGCGATGGGGTCAGTAACTACTTCTTTGGTGTGTTTGAGTTGTCCTTTGACCATTTATGGTAAAGACTTTGTGATGGATTTGGTGTGTTTACCTTTGGAAGGTTTAGATGTGGTGTTGGGAATGAATTGGTTGCAATTCAATCGGGTGCACATTGATTGTTATCATAAGCTTGTAAAGTTTCCTTCTCTTGTGGAGGATGAAGACTTGAGTTTCTTGTCTACCAAAGAGTTGAAGAAACTTTTGGTGGATGAAACTCAGTTGTTTGGATTATTTGCATCTTTGACTGTGGATAGTCAAGTTTCATTGGAAGTGTTTCCTGTTGTGTGCGAATTTCCTGAGGTGTTTCCTGTTGATATTTCAGATGTACCGCCAGAGAGAGAAGTTGAATTTTCGATAGATCTAGTTCCTGGTACTAGACCTGTTTCTATGGCACCTTATAGAATGTCGGCATCTGAATTGGTGGAGTTGAAAAAGCAGTTGAGTGAGTTGTTGGAAAAGAGGTTCGTGAGGCCAAGTGTTTCTCCTTGGGGTGCTCCAGTTTTGTTAGTGAAAAAGAAGGATGGGAGTATGCGATTATGTATTGATTATCGCCAGTTGAACAAAGTGACGATTAAGAACAAATATCCGCTTCCAAGGATTGATGATCTGATGGATCAGTTGGTTGGTGCTTGTGTATTTAGTAAGATTGATTTGAGATCGGGGTACCATCAGATAAGAGTGAAAGAAGAGGATATTCAGAAGACGGCCTTTAGAACACGTTACGGTCATTATGAATATTCGGTGATGCCGTTCGGGGTTTCTAATGCGCCTGGTGTGTTTATGGAATACATGAATCGTATTTTCCACGAGCATTTGGATCGTTTTGTGGTGGTGTTTATTGATGATATTTTAATCTATTCTAAGTCTCGGGAAGAACATGCAGAGCATTTGCGTATTGTTTTGCAGGTTTTGAAGGAAAGGAAGTTTTTTGCCAAATTGTCCAAGTGTGAATTCTGGTTGTCTAAGGTGAGTTTTCTTGGGCAAGTAATTTCAGGTAATGGTATTGCAGTGGATCCATCTAAAGTATAAGCAGTTCTACAATGGGAGGCTCCTAGATCCGTTACTGAAATTTGAAGCTTTTTGGGTTTGGCTGGTTATTACCGGAGGTTCATTGAAGGGTTTTCTAAGCTTGCTCTTCCTTTGACGTAGTTGACTTGTAAGGGCAAAGCATTCATTTGGGATATTCAATGTGAAGAGAGTTTCTGTGAGCTGAAGGAAAGATTGACGACAGCTCCGATTCTTATTTTACCTAATCCTAATGAACCATTTGTTGTGTATTGCGATGCTTCTTTAATTGGTTTCGGTGGTGTTTTGATGTAGGAAGGTAAAGTTGTAGCTTATGCTTCAAGGCAGTTAAGAGTTCATGAGAAAAACTATCCTACTCATGATCTTGAATTAGCGGCTGTAGTTTTTGTGTTGAAGATATGGAGGCACTATCTCTATGGTGCAAGGTTCGAGGTCTTTAGTGATCATAAAAGCTTGAAATATTTATTTGATCAGAAAGAGTTGAACATGAGGCAGCGGAGATGGTTGGAATTCTTGAAAGACTACGACTTTGGCTTGAATTACCATCCTGGTAAAGCTAATGTGGTAGCCGATGCATTGAGCCGGAAATCGTTGCATATGTCCTCATTGATGGTGAAAGAGTTGGAACTTTTGGAATCGTTTAGAGATTTGAGTTTGGTATGTGAAGTGACTTCGGTTAGTGTAAGGCTTGGAATGTTGAAAGTTACGAATGAATTTTTTATGTCGGTTAGTGAGAAACAAAAGTTGGATTTGAAATTTGTTGATTGGATGATGAATGAGAATGTGGATTTCAAGGTTGATAATTTTGGTGTTTTGAGATTCCGTGGTCGTATTTGTATTCCTGATGATGCGGAGTTGAAAAGAATGATTTTGGAGGAAGGACACCAGAGTAATTTAAGTATACATCCGGGTGCGAATAAGATGTACCAAGATTTGAAAAGATTTTCTGGTGGTCTGGTTTGAAAAGAGATGTGGCTCAGTTTGTGTATGCATGTTTGACTTGTCAGAAATCGAAAGTGGAACATTTGAGGCCTAGTGGTTTGTTGCGACCGTTGGATATTCCTGAGTGGAAGTGGGATAGTATTTCGATGGATTTTGTGACGGGATTACCGAACACTCAGCGTGGGCATAATGCTATTTGGGTGATTGTGGACAGGCTGACTAAATCGGCGCATTTTATTCCGATTGACATCAGTTTTTCTTTGGAACGGTTAGCTGAGATCTATATCAGTGTGGTGGTGAAATTGCATGGGGTTCCTTTAAGTATTGTTTCTGATCGAGATCCTAGGTTTACATCGAGATTTTGGGAAAGTTTACAGAAGGCTTTGGGTTCTAGATTGAGGTTGAGTTCGGCTTATCATCCGCAGACGGATGGTCAGACCGAAAGAACTATTCAGTCGTTGGAGGATTTGTTGAGGTCGTGTGTTTTGGAACAAGGTGGTGCGTGGGACAGTTATCTTGCTTTGATTGAGTTCACGTATAATAACAGTTTCCATTCTAGTATCGGAATGGCACCTTTTAAGGCTTTATTTAGGCGAAGATGTAGAACGCCGTTGTGTTGGCACGAAACTGGTGAGAGTTCTGTGGTTGGACCGGAATTAGTGCAACAGACGACGGAAAAGGTAAAGTTTATTCGTGAGAAAATGAAGGCTTCTCAGGATAGACAAAAGAGTTATCATGATCGGAGACGGAAGGATCTTGAGTTTCAAGAGGGTGATCACGCATTTCTGAGAGTTACGCCGGTAACGGGTGTTGGTCGTGCTTTGAAATCTGAGAAGCTTACTTCTCGATTTATTGGTCCTTACCAGATATCTGCGAGAGTTGGTGCTGTAGCGTATCGTGTGGCGTTACCGTCGAATCTGTCGAATTTGCATGATGTTTTTCATGTTTCACAGCTTCAGAAGTATGTTTCGGACCCTTCACATGTGATTCCGATGGACGAGGTTGAGGTAAGGGATAACCTTACGGTCGAGACTTTACCGGTTAGTATTTTGGATCGCGAGGTGAAGCGGTTGAGGGGCAAAGAGATTGCACTTGTGAAAGTGGCGTGGGGAGGCGCTGCTGAGGGTAATTTGACGTGGGAATTGGAGAGTAGGATGCGGGAGTCGTATCCGGAGTTGTTTGTATCATGTAAGATTTTCGAGGACGAAAATTTCTAAGTGGGGGAGAATTGTAACGCCCCGTTTTGCTAATTTTATTTTATTGAGTCGTTTTTTATTATTTTATTATTATTTTATTGTAATTTCGACTTTTGTGTGAAAATGTGTTATTTTTAGTCGTGAATATATTTTATCGCGTTTTGGGATCGTTTGCGAGATATTTGAGTGTGGGGGTATTTTGGACATTTCATAGATATTTTTCATTAAGTTAGTAAGATAGAATTGGAAAGAGAGAAAATAGAGAGAAAGAAAGAAGAAAGAAGGGAAAAGAGAAGAAAAGAGGAGAAGAGAGAAATTGAAGAAAAGAGTGGAAAAATCATCAAGAGCAAGTTGTAAAGTCGATTTAATCGGGTAAGGGTGCGAAACTCGATTATATTATACTTGTGTATGGTTATGTATGTGTGGGTGTGGGTTTTGGTGGTGTTTTATAACTTTTGATTTTAGGTCGGATTGTGAGAATCGATGGTTTAACGGTTGGAAATCGATGTAAAGGTGGTAGTTTGCTTGTTGACATGATTAGAATAGGTTCTGATTGAAATATGTTAATTTGGAAATGGTTTGGGTTGGAAAATATCATTTTTGGGTTTTCAACAGCGCTGAAGGATTCTGAATTTTCGCAGGTTCGCCTAGCGAACCATTCAGCGAAGGGTAGCGAAGGTTCGCTACGGGCATTCGCCTAGCGAAGGCGTGAGCGAAGGTTCGCTAGAGTGTTCGCCTAGCGAACTTTGGGTGTTTTTGGCTCTGTTTGGCTCTGACTTGGTTCGCTGGAACATTCGCCTAGCGAAGGATATAGCGAATGCTCACGAGGGATGCTCGCCTAGCGAAGCAGCTAGCGAATTCTCGCGAGGGAGGTCCGCCCAGCGAACAGTGCTGTTCGTGTAATTTTGTTTTCTGCATAACTTTTGATCTGTGATTCGGTTTGAGGCGTGGTTTGATGCGTTGGAAAGCCATTGAGCTGTACTTTCTTATTATGATGGTTTAGAATTTGTTAGCCAATTTTATTTTGTCGGTAAATGTGAATAGTGTCAATGGTCGACTTTTGTCGTTTTAATGGTGCATAATTGTCATGTATTATGCTATATGTGTGTGCTTTGGATATGTATGCCTTATATGCTATTGTGAGGATAAGTTGTGGCCGAAAGGCAAGAAATGCTAAGTGTTGTATTTGATGATTTATGCATGATTATGAATGTGTGCATGGATGCAATGTGAGTGTCATGAGTCATTGTATGCCAAGCATCATGTTGTGCATTGTTGAAACGTCCTGAGTGGCGGTTTGGTTCCTGATGGAATCTGCAAAACATCGTGTGCCTCGAAAATATGAGGCGATGCCTGAGGACTTAAAGCGATGGGTATAGACGATTGTGGGCTCCTTTGGAGACTTAAAGCAATCCTTAACGTCGTGTGCCTCGAAAATATGAGGCGATGCCTGAGGACCTAAAGCGACGGGTGAACATCGTAGGCCCGACGGGGAGTTACTTGAGATTCTCAGTAACGAGCGATGGTTCCAATAGTTCCTGAGTGAACTGATGATGAGACATGTGACATTGGAAGTCGGTACCCGCATGGCATGTGCATAGAGTCGTTGTGTCGGTATATGTGCATTGCATAAATAATGAATTAATTGTGTGTGAGTTTGTGAATGGGATTAATGAAATGGAATATGTGTGATTGTATTGTGAATGATTGATGTGCAGTGGTAATTGATACGTGTGAATTGTACTGTGTGTTGTTATAATTTATCTGTGTGCTTTGGTGGTGAGAATATGTTATTTGTGCATTTTTGTGTTAATATATAATTTTATGCAATTATATTATGGTTGTTTTTCTCACCCTTCTGTTGTTTTATAACGCTCTATGAGGCGTTACAGATTAGAGCTGCTGGAGGTATTCCTTTTTGTGAAGCGTTGCGTCTTCATTATTTTGGTCGGTCGGCTCTGATATGTGACTCCGGGTAGTTAGGGTGGCCGCGTGCTATTATTTTGTATATCTGATGATATATTTTGGTTGTACATATGCTACCTGATGTATGACAAACTGTTTATATGTATATATGTTAATCAGATTTTAGATTTTCCGCTTTAATTCTAATTTCTGAAAAGTGGGTGTAAGGAACAAAGTTTCCTCTGAATAATTGCTACCCCACAGTTGCATATCATTATGGGCAGGTGTTGCATGTTATGTGTATGTTTGGTTACTTTGATGTGATCCTCCCTTTCTATGCCATGATGTTTCAAATATACTCTGATCAATTTTCGAATTTTCTTTTACCGCCTTAATTGCATGTTAATTGAGGGTATAGATTGGGGGCGTCACAGTGAACTTGCTAAGAAAAATGTTGAGTGTGTCAAAATAAGTCTATTTAAACTGTACAATTGGTATAAATCTGAGCATGATAAGAATGTTGGGGCTGCCATCAAAGATGCACCATCCGGGAGCACTTCCCATGGAGAAACATGTACCCAAACTACAAAACCATCACTTTTTACAAGGGCTGATGCTTTTAAACAACACTTGAAGGAGAAAGACACAGTTGATAATCAAAATGAACTAGAGAGGTACTTAGGTGACCCATGTTGGGGAGATGTTAAAAATTTTAACATTCTTAAATGGTGGAAGGAGAATTCCACGTGTTATCCTATATTAGCTACTTTGGTTAGGGATGTTTTGGCAACACCTGTTTCAAGTGTAGCATCTGAAAGTGCGTTTAGCACTGGTGGGAGGATTTTAGACGTGTATCGGAGTTCTTTGAGTCCGGCAATGGCCGAGGCGCTTATTTGTTCTCAAAACTGGTTGATGCCTTCTGACGAGAAAGAATCAAAAGCCCTTGATCTGCTTGAAGAATTTGACATAACTGATTCAATAGTTTCAGGTACTTTTTGAAACAAAACTTTGTGTTTTTTAACATTATTTTAGTAACTTTAGCCTCATTATATTTTTGGTATCTTGCAGAGTTTCGTGTAGGTGTTACTCTTGGAGCAACTGCTCCTGAGCAGGCTGGGCCTATTTAAATCAACTTTGGGTATGTGCTGGATTTTTTCTATTGTAAATGCAGCCACTATTTTTACATATATATGCAGCCAACATTCTATTGTATATGCAGACATACTAAACCGTTTTTTCTCTTATATTTACAGCCACTTTTTGAATTTTTTGGAGTCTTTGAATGACTCGTAATATTTAAGCAATTATAATTAGTAAGTTAGTTTTGAAGCCATGACTCGTAACTTTTTGGGCAGCCACTTCTGCTTTCATTGTAATTCAGTGTCAGAAGTTTGTTTTGGGTAAGGAATCAATATTACAATTGCTTTACATGTAATTATGTTTCTGTTTCTGTTTCTGTTTCTGTTGGACCTATTTCTGCTTTACATGTAATTTCTTTACATGTAATTAAGGTATTTTGTAAAGTAATTCACAGTCTCTCATTTCTGTACAAAGTTAACTATATTTCTTAACTTGTGTGCAACTTACTAAAATGGTATATATTTTGGGATGAATTTATGCTGGCTTGTGAATTGGTCTGCCTTGTGAAGTTCTTTTTACATCCTTTCCCTACTTTCAGGTATTTTTCTCTTTGCTTATTTGTTTAGCTATTTATGTCTTTTTGGCACAGGGTCCTGCAGATGAAGTTAGTTTTGAAGCCATGATCATCTTGGAATGCTGTTGTTTATCATCTTGGAATGCTGTTGTTTATCATCTTGGAATGTCTTTTATGGCTTCTGAATGTTGTTGATCATCTTGGAAGTTAACTGACCTTCTCGAGCAGCATACATTGGATGTCTCAACTATGGATTTGAAGGTCTCTACGATAAATCAGGTAATTACAGCAGCTGAACAACCAACACAACAGGAGCTTTTTCATCTATGGACCGCTGATGGTGTCCCCATCGCCCATGGAAGCGTAATGGGCCAGCCTATTCCCCGTTCTCCTTGGAATTCCAGCGTCTGCGCTTGTCTCGGTCAAAGCGATCACTTTTGCAGCAGCGATCTTGAAGTTTGTAAGTCTCTTTCTCTGAATTTTTAGGATTTTACAATTCATTTCATTCATTGTTCTGATTCTGATTCGTTTTTCGTTTTTAATTCGATTTACATTTTGTTCATCCTCCATCCTCCTAACCCTAAATCAAACGATTTTATTATGTTTATGAAGCAAAAGTGTTTATGGTAATTGGATCTAGATCCATTTGAAATGTTTTCCATATGGATCCTCCCTAAGATATTTATTTATCCATCCACATGCTAGGTCTTCTTGGAAGTGTGGCTCCTTGTGTGCTGTATGGAAGCAATGTTGAGAGGCTTGGGTCGAATAATCCGGGGACTTTTGCCAATCATTGCTTGCATTATTCTGGCCTCTATGTAATTGGGAATTCTTGCTGTGGTTGGAATTGTCTTGCACCGTGGTTTTCATATCCTAGCCGGACTGCAATTCGTCGCAGGTTCAATTTGGAGGTTAGTTATTGTTTTATTCTTTGCCTGTTATTATGTAGTGATATGCTGTGAAACCTTTGATAGAAACTGGTATGAATTTGAAAATGATATAGAGAGCCTAGTCTCTCATAAAGCATTGACACTAGCAGTAGAAACTGGTATGAATTTGAAAGTGATATGCTGTGAAACCTCTTGTACTATTTAAAATACTATGTATATTATTTCTATGTATACAATAAAGCATTGAATACTATGCATATTATTTCTAAAACAACACTTGTCTTGCAGATTATGAGAGAGACTGCTTAATCAAGCTCTACAGCATTTCAATGGTGATATAATTATGCCTACAGAGGGTATTTAAGTGCTGGAAGTATGATGATGGACATAAATTATAATTAGTGTTAAATGTGTAATTATGTTGGTTTTTCATGTTAATTTTTATATGAAGGAGACTGTAATTTAAGTATTAACACAGTATTTAAGCTTCAACAAAAACTACCCTGAGTTGTAGACTCTATGTTCAAAACTGAATGTCTAATTCTGAACAGAATGCTTATAATTTATGACTGTCATATAATGCAATTATTTTTTGCTATATAAATTTCTGCTATATAAATTTTTTGAACTGAATATCTATGTTCATTTTCTGCTATATAATGCAATTCTGAACTGAATATCTATGTTCATTTCTGCTATATAAATTTTTTGATATTTTGTCAATGAATGCAATTATTTTGACTGTCATATAATCCGGTCTAACCGAACCGTATAAACCGATAACCCGACAAACCGTAACCCGATCAATCCGATTTTTGAATGGTCGAAATTGGGTCTTGGTATAGTACCCGAGGTTTGGGCCGGTTTGAGCTTTTGGGACCGAATCCAATCCTACCCGACCGAATGTCCACCCCTAGAATTGGGAAAAGAGGCCGAGAGAGATAGATCTAGGAGAATTCAGAGAACCAATAAAAATCTCAAAAGCTGAAAAAATTCATCTATCTTCAAACCTTAAAAATAGGGGGGGAAACTCTTTATTTATGGGTGTTTAAGGAGCTGTCAGTGAGGGAACCTTATCCCTATCTTTTTCTTCTCCTTTTATGTTGTGATTGTGGTTTGTGGCAAAAAAAAAAAAAAAAAAGGATTTGGGCAAAATCACTTGGGCATCGATTATTGATAGATTTCCCTTATTTTCATATCTATAAAATTATAGTATTATAGTTATTGAATCCTATTTGATTGTCATGTTGTATGATAATCTGTGACTGAGTCCTTGGGTCAAAAAATTTAATAATTACGTCATGGTATATGAATTTTCTTTGGTTTTTCCTATTTGTGGTCTAATAAGGTTTGGGGCAAATGAGGCAAATTATTTATCAATAGATTATTTTGAATAAATTCATGTTGTTTATTGAAATTATCCATGTTGATTTGTTGTACTGTGGTTGTGTAATATTTGTTTGATTTATTAGCATCAATGCATCATATTTTTAAAATAATAATAAGCTAGAAAGTATACTTGTTAAACAATCATCGAGATTCATGAATCTCATTCTGACCCAGCTTGTAGCAGTAAAAATTGAGATCGAGTCGCAATGATAAACATGTCGTAATAATTGTTTTGGTTCAATGTATATAGTAGTAAGAGGAGTGCTATGCTTACACCAAAATGTTTACACAGTATGTCAAGAGGATAATGTTGAATATTTGTGTGTTGTTGAACTGCTTTGAATAAGTATATTTATGAATTGTTGGAGTAATTTAATTATTAGTTATAATATTGCATATTTTAGTGACAAATGTGAAAGATAGTGAAGTGTTGTGCAATGATATTACTGTACGAGCAATGTTGTGAATAAATGTCTTTTATAGTCATATTTGGAGTGTATGCATGACATGTGCCATATTGAACAATGAAGGTGTGTATATGAATTAGCTGTGTTGTCTACCGTGGCTGACATATTGTGGATTGTTACATTACGTTTCAAATTTTACTAATATGTAAATAATTTATTAGCATCATAATAATAATAATAATAATAATAATAATAATAATAATTGTTATTATTATTATTATTATTATTATTATTATTATTATCTTTATTTCCAAAAAAAATTAATAATAATAATAATAATAATAATAATAATAATAAAATTGTTAAGATGGTTTTGAATTGTTATTGACAATTTTAGAGTCCTTATAGAGTTCTCACTAGAGTTGTTAGAATTGTTAAAAAGTTGTCATAGTTGTTTTTAAATTATTTAGAGTTAAGTATGATGAGTTTTATAGTTAAAATGGAGATATTTGACTCTTTAAAGTTGTTTTGATTATTATTATTTGAGTCAGCTAATAGAGTTTAGATCAATCATGCAAGAGTTGTCAATTCAGTACTTTATAATTGTTCCGGACTGCCCAAATGACTAGATATGATCCAATCCACTTCTGCTCTTAGGACGGTCCAATAGCCTTAGTTCAGCCAATTGTGGGCAACATTTACCTTTCTGCCCCCTATCAGGCAAATATGGTCAGATGACCCTAAGGGTCGTCTGCTCATCTCCGGTAGTTCATGTCCGTCACGCACGGCTCCACCATCCAGAGACAGTCACGATGCCCGTGCCCGCAACTGCACCGTTGCCTGTGGCAACGGTTAGTTTCGGGCACCTCTGGCCGTCCTAACGGCTAGTTTCTGGCAATTACCTATTGGCCTACGTACTCCCTCAGTGCAATGGGAAAGTCAGAGTCAACGTAGTTCGGACGGGAACTGTGGGGGAAGGTTGCTCGCTAAGACAATCGCTGTCTTGTGCCTTCATATCCTCAATCGGACGAGAGAGAGGAATCAAAGCTAATGTAGTTCGTGGGTACGACCACGGATGGATAAGTGTTTTTTACGTGAGCGACGAACTCTTTTCTGAAAATGAAATTTGAAACCCAACAATCCCGAAGGATAAAAAGATTTGAATTTGTTTTTGTGTTTTTTAGACAGAAGTGTTTTTTAAGTTAGTTCATAACTTGCATTGCACCAAAGTCTAGGGCACAGGGACGAATACTTAACAAATCATCCCAAGACAAGACGCCCGCTAAGCACTCTAGAAAGATTAGAGGAAGCCCCTCATTTCTCATTCTCCACGCTTAAGGCTCGTGCGCAATACACTTTATCTTTATTAAGTGTTTTCAAGAAGTTTTGAGATGAGAAGAGAAAAGACCCAAAGGAAACTCTAAAAGGAAACTAAGAGTCGTAATGTTATCATGCATGGGTGACCTATGGTTAGTGAGGCTTAGGAGGGACAACTACCTAAAACCTAATGCTAATCCTACTCCAAGCTAAATCAAAAATTAAGTTGGACTAGGTAGCTCTAAAGGGAGAGAATCCAAGACTTAAACAAGTCTTGAGATTCATGGGAGAAAGAGAGTGAAAGAGAAGAATGAGAAAGAGAAGGAGGAGATAAGAAACAAGATAGGGCAGCAAGCACATCATATCAAGTATATCCAACTCACATCAATAAACAAGTCTCAAAGATCATGCAAAAACATCTCAAGTAAACATGCAAAGGTAATCATGAAAGAATGCAAGCATACTTATATGAAATGCACAATTAAGCACCAATGAACTTCATATGAAGATGAAATCAAGTCAGAACCAAGATCATATCATCATCAACAATTCTCATGTGCAAAAGATGATCAAAACATGAAGCATTATGCACCAAAGAAAGTCCACAAAAGGAAATCAAAGTTCAAGCACATAAAGCATATCCAAACATGATTCACAAATTGCAAAATTTGGTCACAAGGGACCTCAACCAGGGGTAAACATCATACGAAATGCTCATACAAAGTATCACAAAGAAACTCAATCAAACAAGCATGGCAAAGCAATTAGGGTTAAGAGATGTCAAGATTTGATCATGCATAATTCACTTAAGCACAAATAATCAAACATATATCAAATGACATTCAAAAATTGTGGAATCAGAACCCAAATGACCTAAGTCAGAGACTAACAACATGTCAAAAGATCACACCAAAATTCAAAGTTTAAGTACCTCAAACAATTAGGCAAAGATCACATAGGAACCATGAACCAATATGCAAAGGAGAGGGACTAAAATGCAATATGAAAAAGTTTTAAAAATGAAACAAAAACTTTTTTAAGAACCTTAAGATGTCTTCTGAAGTATGCAAAAAGAATGGGATGCAAATCATAAACAAATGATGAGAACAAAAATCAACAAGGCAAGGTGTGCACAATTGAAGCAATTCACAAAGAAATTAAACAAACAATTAATTCAGATGCACAAAATAAAATAAAATGGAAAATTAAAATTTGACAAAATTTTATAAAATTCCAAAGATGCTTCATGATTTTTTTGGTGATTTTTAGATGCATAAAACTATTTTAAAAAATTAAAATGCAAAACAATGCAAAGAAAATAAAAAAAGAATAAAAGAAACCCAGGGGGTGCAACAAGCAGAGAATACACGTTGGAGAAATAAAATGGGCTCAAGGAGGGGGTGGGAAAAGCAAGCCCAGTCCAAATAGTCCACCAGCAAAGTCAAACAAAAACCATAAGCTTCAGTCAACATGATTGACTCATACACACCCTTGGATCAATCTCACGCATGATATCAAGTCAACAAACCACACAGTATTCCAAATGAAGGGCTTAGATCACACGCATATAGTAATTAATGTACACACGCGCACACCAATATTATTCAGAAATTAAAATGGAAGCACGTGAAGGGCACATGGTATCTTAATGCGCTGGCAATATCACATTCATCAGATCCATCCAACGTGTGAGAATCATTCAACAAAACAAGCAAGTAATCATGATGTGTGGTCCAGATCTGAGTGTGCATGATAACAAGCATGGAATATAAACACAACAATCAACAAAACACGTGATATTATTAATGTGTTGGCACATCCTGAGCCATCAGATCAAACAATGGACGGACATGATTATGTCTTCTACCTCAGAACCCTAATCCACCTGAAGATAAACCAGACGCCGGAGCTAGGGCTCCGATCGTCTTCTCCGGTGACACTGAATGGAGATCTTCCAAATTTTTTCCAGAATTTTACAACTCCACCACCATTCGAATCAGAATTCAACAAGGATCAAGAATATGCAATTAGTTTCAACAGATCATCAACACATAAGGCGAATCGAAGAGATAAAGTTTAGATCTAAAAACTTTAGATCTACAATACAGCCATTATACACGTCCAAAATCAAATCTAAACATATCAGCATGATCAGCAACTCATGAGGAACACAATGCATACCATAAAATCAAGTTACATGATGATGAATTTCACACTAACCTGAGAATTGCAGAGCTTAAAATACACCAAGAAAACCCTCTGGAAGCTGCAGATCTACTCCTTAGAACCTTTTATTGCAAAATAAATGCAATTAGAGTGTGGAATCGTGCTAGATCTTGAGGTTTGAACTTGAACCTTCCAAAACTGAATCTGATGAAAAACTCACTCTCAGCTTCAATCAATGGTTGATTCTTGCTCTATTTACTTCACTGATCAAGAATGTGAAATAAAATCTCAAAGAAACTCCAAGGAGAGTGAGTTTCGAAGAGAGAAAGAGTGAGAGCAAAAATTGGAATTCTGAGCAAATGAGAGTGCATGAGGGTGAAATGAACGTGTGATCCTTCTTATATACACTTGGTTAGACCTCTGAGCATGATTAGGGTATAGTTAATCCCTTGATTAAAGTTATCCAAGGTGATTTGCAAAAATGCAAGTTGTGATGCACACACTAATCCACACGTGCCAAGGTCATGAAATAAGTATGATTCATCTTCATTTCACTTGCTGATCACAATGGAATTGAAATTGGGCCTTGTGGTGACTTGATTTATGAGATATGATCCATCTTGCAAATTTGCATTTTGTGAAATAAGTGAAGTACATGGCACGAATTCACTTGATTCAAGGGTCAAAAATGGTCCTCATGGAGTGTACTTGAATATGGCAATGTGACTTGAAGCATTAGAGGTCATTACAAGTCATTTTGAATCAAAATGCAAAAGGTGGAAAAATGGATACATGAGAAAACCTTAAAAAGCACCTTGCCTTCTTTTGATCATAACTTGAGAACCACAAATGGTATGGAGACAATCTAGTACTTTTTGGAAATGGGAGAGAGAGATCTTCAACTTTCATGTTTGAGGAAAATTCATTTGAAGCTTCTTTGATGATGAAAAGTCAAGTTGAATGTGGTGGAAAAACTGCCAAAAATGGAAAGTTTCAAATTATAGGTCATTTTCCAAAAATAGTAACGTTTGTGCAAACTCTTGATTCTTGATGAGTGACATGAATCTTGACATTTGAGGATCATATGAAGGTATAAGACCTTAAAAGTCATGAGGAGGACCTCAAAATTCCATGGTTGACTTTCCTCCTTACAGTTGACTTTTCTTGGTTCACAAGCAACTGATCCACTGAACATCTTCCACAATGAACCACTAGCCAAGCCTTCCTCTATGAGTGTTTGTGAGCATATGGAACCCATGAGAGCATGCTTGAATCCACAAAGTTTTCTCAAGAAGCTCCTTGAACCCAAGAACCCTAATTTGGTCCCTCTGGTTAGGAGGGAAAGATTCACTTGAAATCCCTTGCCATTCTTGATCTTATGAAGATATGATGAACCCCTCAAACCACCTTGAGGCTTGAGACTCCTTTGAGATGAACCAAGTACCTTGATCCCATGCTAAGAACCAATGCTATGCACAAATGCTAATGCAAGAAATGCAAAGAAACATAAGCCAGATAGCTAAAAACAAGAAGGCAAATTTTGGAGTGTTACAAACATCATGTCATTTTTCATATGCATCTTTATCTTCTTGTACATATTTTGTTGGATTTATTATCCTTAGGATGTTTACCTTTTAGGAGATTTCCCTTAGGATTTATTCAACTTTAGATAATTCAATTAAGGTTTACCCTCTTTTAAAACTCAAAATCTCTTTCAATATAAACCTTGACATTAGGTCATTGACTTCTCAAAACCTTTTCTTAATAAATGCTTCAAGACATCTTAAGCATATTCAAAACTCTTTCACAAAGATTAAAAAACACAAACCTTATTCAAACCTTTTGCCACTTTGGCTTTTCAATTTAAAACCTTTTTTCAAATAGATTAGATATTAGTCATCCCTAGTTGAGATATAAATCTCCTACCCCATGACACTGTTGAGAAAGATGTTGATTCTTTTCCACTTGAGAGAGGTATGTGGCATACTTGTTGATTATACATCTAAGTTGGAGCCCTTCTCTCAATGTGAAGCAAAGATCCCTTTTCCACATGCTTGTGGTGGTTAAGTTGAGTATTCTCCTTAGGATGACAACTTGTCTCTTCTTCATTAAAATCCACCATAACAAACCCCTATTCAATTTATACCCCGAACTACGAGGTTTTTATCCTTTATTGGTACGTAGGCACAAGACTTTGTGTCTTGCCAAACACAAAAACAATAAAAAATATTTCTTTTCTCATCTCCCCAATCAATCCCAAATAATAAACAACTTAATAATAACACAAATACAACAAGAGGTTCATATAGGATACTATAGATACTTAGGGTGCTAATACTTTCTCTTAGTACAACCAACCCCCGAACCTTACATCTCTTTATTGCATTGTTTTTGCATTGCATATTTATGGGTTATTCTTTCTTTTCTCCTTCCTTGGATAAATTAAAAATCGGTGGTGATATCTTAAGATTTGTGAAGCCTAGCTAACTCAATAGCTATAGTCTTTGATTCTCACCGCGACAGAGTTTTAGCTAGAGATGTTTTAGTAAGAGATTTTCGAAGGAAAAAATTCTTTTAAGTGGGGGAGAGTTATAACACCCCAAGTTTAGTTATCTAATTTTAATTGAATTTATATTAGTTTATTTCATTTTATTTAATTAGATATTAGAAATATTAAGAAAATTAAAGATATTTTAGAGTTGAGAGAAAATATAATTTTATTTAAAATTTGAGAGAAAGAGGTGTTTTGAGTAAGAAGTTTTCGCGTGTTGAGATTTAGTAAGAAGAATAAGACTATAATTTTAATTAATATGATTGAGCTTATTTGAGTAATTATATAATTATTTAATTAAAATATTATTTGAGTTGGAATAAAATAATTATTTTAGAATTTTATTTAATTAATTGAATAATAGAAAGTAAATAGAAAATAGAATTTTCAGAGAGGGTGTCAAAAGAGTTTGAGGGTGAAAGAAGTAATTGAGACTTTTAAATTAAATAAATACGTAAAGTGAAAATTAGATGAGGAGGTCCTGAACATTAAGGAATTGGGAAAAGAGGCCGAGAGAGATAGATCTAGGAGAATTCAGAGAACCAATAAAAATCTCAAAAGCTGAAAAAATTCATCTATCTTCATACCTTAAAAATAGGGGGGGAAACTCTTTATTTATGGGTGTTTAAGGAGCTGTTAGTGAGGGAACCTTATCCCTATCTTTTTCTTCTCCTTTTATGTTGTGATTGTGGTTTGTGGCAAAAAAAAAAAAAAAAAGGATTTGGGCAAAATCACTTGGGCATCGATTATTGATAGATTTCCCTTATTTTCATAAGTATTTATAAAATTATAGTATTATAGTTATTGAATCCTATTTGATTGTCATGTTGTATGATAATGTGTGACTGAGTCCTTGGGTCAAAAAATTTAATAATTACGTCATGGTATATGAATTTTCTTTGGTTTTTCTTATTTGTGGTCTAATAAGGTTTGGGGCAAATGAGGCAAATTATTTATCAATAGATTATTTTGAATAAATTCATGTTGTTTATTGAAATTATCCATGTTGATTTGTTGTACTGTGATTGTGTAATATTTGTTTGATTTATTAGCATCAATGCATCATATTTTTAAAATAATAATAAGCTAGAAAGTATACTTGTTAAACAATCATCGAGATTCATGAATCTCATTCTGACCCAGCTTGTAGCAGTAAAAATTGAGATCGAGTCGCAATGATAAACATGTCGTAATAATTGTTTTGGTTCAATGTATATAGTAGTAAGAGGAGTGCTATGCTTACACCAAAATGTTTACACAGTATGTCAAGAGGATAATGTTGAATATTTGTGTGTTGTTGAACTGCTTTGAATAAGTATATTTATGAATTGTTGGAGTAATTTAATTATTAGTTATAATATTGCATATTTTAGTGACAAATGTGAAAGATAGTGAAGTGTTGTGCAATGATATTACTGTACGAGCAATGTTGTGAATAAATGTCTTTTATAGTCATATTTGGAGTGTATGCATGACATGTGCCATATTGAACAATGAAGGTGTGTATATGAATTAGCTGTGTTGTCTACCGTGGCTGACATATTGTGGATTGTTACATTACGTTTCAAATTTTACTAATATGTAAATAATTTATTAGCATCATAATAATAATAATAATAATAATAATAATAATAATAATAATTATTATTATTATTATTATTATTATTATTATCTTTATTTCCAAAAAAAATTAATAATAATAATAATAATAATAATAATAATAATAATAAAATTGTTAAGATGGTTTTGAATTGTTATTGACAATTTTAGAGTCCTTATAGAGTTCTCACTAGAGTTGTTAGAATTGTTAAAAAGTTGTCATAGTTGTTTTTAAATTATTTAGAGTTAAGTATGATGAGTTTTATAGTTAAAATGGAGATATTTGACTCTTTAAAGTTGTTTTGATTATTATTATTTGAGTCAGGCCGTCAGCTAATAGAGTTTAGATCAATCATGCAAGAGTTGTCAATTCAGTACTTTATAATTGTTCCGGACTGCCCCAATGACTAGATATGATCCAATCCACTTCTGCTCTTAGGACGGTCCAATAGCCTTAGTTCAGCCAATTGTGGGCAGCATTTACCTTTCTGCCCCCTATCGGGCAAATATGGTCAGATGACCCTAAGGGTCGTCTGCTCCTCTCCGGTAGTTCATGTCCGTCACGCACGGCTCCACCATCCAGAGACAGTCACGATGCCCGTGCCCGCAACTGCACCGTTGCTTGTGGCAACGGTTAGTTTCGGGCACCTCTGGCCGTCCTAACGGCTAGTTTCTGGCAGTTACCTATTGTTCTAGCAAAAAATGGTCAGAACACCAAAAGTGCTAGTCTCCTCCGTTAGGGCAGAGAAGACTACGCTGTCTATACTTTGTAAGTATCTTTGGGGATTTCAGAGCTATACAGATGATGTATATTGTCTAAAGATGGATGTGTCTTGCTTAACCCTCATGTGGGAGCCCCTTTTATAGCCTTCTTCCACCTTCATTTAAGTTATTCCATTAAGAGAAGCCTCTTGGCCTTCTGACATTGCATGGCCATCATTGTTGTAACTCTTCTCCATGAATGCATGCTTTGAAGACAGGATAATGTCTGCATTGATGCGTCGCCGCCGTTACAACTGTTAGAATGACACTTGTTGAGTTCGTGACCAACGTCGGTGCCGGTTTGGTGGGGTATAGTACCCGACCTTGTAAGAACTCGGCTGATGGGAGTCAGGCTCCGTGACCGGCCCGGGTTGTACATGATACTGGTCTAGCTCTTTACTATCTTTCCTGCTACTATAGTCTGGTCTGTGCTTACTCTTTTCCGACTACACAACTTGGCATATTTGGCATGTACATAAGCCCCCCCCGAGTACTATATCAATTTATAAGGGTGCAGTACTCGGCAGTAATATGAGCCCATATATATTTGCTGGGTGTCGTGCTATAGGTCGGTTTTTCTTCTTAGGTCCTTACGTGTCAAAAAATTCCTGGAGGCTCGCGTCCTTTCAATTCCCCAACATAATGATGAATATTAAATGCTACTCCCTAACTACTCTTGGATGTCGAGTCTTTTATTAGAACCCTCATCTCTCATTCTTCTCATTTCTACATCTAAATCGTCTTCTTTCTTTATCAACCAAAATGCTTCCCCATCTCCAAGGCTTCTTTACTCGCAGGTATCCTTCCACTTCTTCTGATTTTTATTTTATTCTTCAATTTTGTTTTTAGAAAATATGGTAGTCTTTAGTAAACGAGACGGCGAGTGTAGTAGTAGTGAAGTTCGTATGAATTCCATGGAGAGGAAGAAATTGTGGGAACAATGCATGTGGGAAATAAAGAGTGCTCTAGGGCCAGAGGAGTATAGACGATTCATGCGCGGAATCTATGGCGATGTTCTTACTTTTGGGAATAATTTTGATTTTGGCTCATCTTCCTCAGGATTTATAGAGGTTTCAATGACGACTGCTGCTCCTTTTGATCTCGAGGTCATGAACCATAAGAATAGTACATTTGATGACGTAGAAATCGCGAAACTCCGGTCCATAAGGAAAATATCTTCAACTGGGTCCGAAGATGATGTTGTCCTAGAATCGTGTATTCCAGGAGAGTGTGTTTGTATACTCCGTCCCAAAGGCGTTAAAGAAGACTTTTTCTACTTTTATGTCGGGGTTCTAGAAGATTTTAATATACAAATACCCTTTTCTGATTTTGAAGCGGATGTGCTGAAAGCATTGAACATAACTCCCTCTCAACTTCGTCCCAACAGTTGGGGTTTCATAGTCTTTCGAACGGGTTTGTGAGGTCTTAGATATCACCCCCACAATTGGTCTGTTTTTCTCTTTCTTTGAAGTGAAAGGTGTTGATAATTGTAGTTGGATACAAATCAGTGGGATTCCTGGGCGGAGTTTCCTCCATGCATATACTTCTAATTATAAAATTATAAGAATCGTTTCCTAAGGGTAAAGAGTGGGCCGAGGTGTCCACAAGTGATGTACTCTCTGGATAGCCAGCCCCGTTTTCCCTTTTATTGGGCCGAGAATCCACTGTCGATCACTGGTTTCAACTGTGAGAAACTGAGTGAATTGGAAACTCAATCTTTAATTGTTCTTGATTCCTTCTGTATGATGAAGGTTAAGGAGTTGTTACCTTTAAGTGATGAGCAACTACTCGCCTTCCTGGATAATTGCTTGCTTATTATTTGTCCGCATCTTTAATTATTCTCGTTCTAACATTTGCGAATTTTTCTGCAGATACCATGACTAAATTGTCAGTAGTTGAACAGAAGAAATTAATGCTGGAGGCTCGTGCTGCTCGGAGAGGATCCAGAGGTATTGCCTCTTCCAAGTCGGATGTGGGTGGGTTGGAAATCCGACAACCAAAACGGACCCGGGGTACAAGTGCAAAGGCGACCCCAAGTAAGAATGAACCTCAGCCTTCTGCTCCTCCAGCCCAGGAAGAAATTTCGCAAGGTGCTCCCAAGAGGTTAAAAACCTTAATGATTGATGATGTCTGTCAGGCCGACATGGAGATCAATTCTCTTATGCGAGTTTCTGGGAGAATATTGCGTCCGAGGAGTTTAAATTCTGGTCCAACAACTTTGACGGGCTTAGGTTTCTGTACGACCACCTTAACGCCACTGAGGACGTTAACAAAGTGAAATCTATTGGTGGGCAGAAGATTACACAAAACATAAGCTTATACCTTATGTGAAGTGTTGTTCTTGCCAGGGGTCTATTTGAATCTAGTGATGATTCTAAAGCGGAGAAGCTTAAGCTGAGAGAAGAGGTTACCCGGCTACAAGAAGCCCTCAAGGTTCAATCAGAAAAGCTTTTCGGTTTAGAGAAAAACATGGCTGACGAGAAGAAGAGCAAAGAGACTCTTGAATCTGAGCATAAGTCAGCTTTGTCCAAGGTCGTTGAGGAGATGAGGCAAGTCAAAGTCTCTCACAAGAGCTTTTAATTTCCAATACCGAGCTCAGTGAGTCTCTTAAGAAAGCTCAGATTGAAGTTCTCTCTGCCGGTGACGAGGCCTTTGACAGGGCAAAGGAGCAAGTTTTATGCCTCTATCCCGGGTTGGATCTGTCTAAAGTTGACTACTTCAAAGTGGTGCAAGATGGTCGCCTTATATATCTGGACGAGCTTGAAAAGAATAATTCGGAGAAGTCTCCTGCTCCTGTCAATGGCGGGAATGAGACCCCAGATAATGCTGGTGCTAATGGCACCTCGGTTATTGAATGATTTTGAAATCCTCCTTGTATTAGTTAGTTATCCCCCCTTATGCTTATAAATTTTTAGCCTACGGGCTTTGTAATGTATAGCTTTTGGCCCACTTGAGGCTTTTAGTTTATGTCGTTGCTGTTCATCATGTTTGTTTCTTTGCAAAATAATCCGTGCATATATCCAGCCTCTCGGGCACTAAGTTAGACTAACTTAAGGTGTCTGATTATAGATTGCCGCGTATTATTTTTATTTTGCTTATGCTTGATTTCCAAGATTTTCAGATAGCTTACCGTGAAGCTAATTATTAAGGAGCCTTTAGCTATCTTGTGTGTATAGACTTTACACGTTTGGGAGTCCTGAACTCTTGCAGGCTTAGTCGCCGATTATGATATGGACTTGGGTGTCCTTTCAACAGAGATTTGCTCATTTCTTATTGGCAATTTTCCATGTATGACTTTTTTACTTACAAGCCCCAAGTGTCTTTTGACGTGTATTGGGCTTAGATGTTTCACATCTTTATATTAGATTGTCCAACTTGTGTGCACGGAGCTAGTATACATGTTTGTTCAACCCGTGTACACGAAGGGTTTGTGGGCGACCTATGTACGTGGAGCAAGTCGACATGTTTATAGGAGTTTAATCAACCCGTTCATGGGTGACCTATGTACGCGGAGCAAGTCGACACGTTTATAGGAGTTTAATCAACCTGTTCATGGGAGACCTATGTACGCGGAGCAAGTCGACGCGTTTATATGAGTTTTCCGAGTTATAACTCATCATTTCCAGCTGATCACCTATAAACAAGACATAATAATTTTTTAAGTCCAGGTGCCTCATTAAAAACCCTTGCCCTTGCAAGGGAAAATAGTGCAACCCGAATCCTTTATTCATTATTATTTACACAAGATTTAGCTGAAGTACAGCATATGATTGGGTACATTCTGTGTCCTAGGTATTTCTATTCCTTCTAACGTTTCTAGCTTGTATGCTCCGTTGTTTAGCTTTCAAATTTGTTAATTCCCTGTGTTTGAGGTTGGCATTAATTTTGGTAAAACTAACTTAGCAGAAAGATGTTGGACAAAATGTCCTAAAATGTTGAACTAACTGCAGGTTAAGATGTCAGACAAGATGTCTTATCAGGAGGATTCGACATCTTTGTCTGTTACTATTTTAGATTTACTGTTTGTTTAACAGGTGTTCCAGGTGTGTTTGGAATGTGACTTAATTCCAGGTGGCATATGAGATTATGGAATTAGTGAATTTGATTCTAAATGGATTATGCGGTTTCCTTGTTAGGAGACATTTTTGGAAACTTGGGATGGAAGAAAGAATTAGGTCGCAGATTTTGAGGAGGATAATTGCTGCGCTTTTGAAGCCCAAGTCTAGCTGTGGTTTGCAATATAAACAGGTTGGAGTTAACCTAGTTTTAGGATTGATTATTGCATCTATTTTAGAAGTACTAGGGTTTGTACTTGTGTGAGCCTCTCATGTATTGTGTGAATACCTGAGAAGGACTTTTTATTGAGTTGTAATATTTTCACTCACTGCTGTGATTGGAAGGGGATTGAGAAGGGTCTCATACCTAGGAGTGTCTCAGGTAGAAATCTAGGAAGTGTAGTTTCTAGGTACTAAGTTGTAAACGTTGGAGTTTAGCTTAGAACCAATTCTACTTAGTGATTTCATTCCTGGCTTGGTAGCCCCCAGACATAGGTGTTGTTGATCACCGAACTGGGTTAACAATTTCTGTGTGTTCTTTACTTTCTGCAGTCTTTTTTATTCTTCCTTAGATCCTGTGTGAGAAGCAGAGATCAAGTGTCATGACATCCTGTCTGACATCTTCGTGATCTGCTTAACCAGAATTTTAATTGGTATCAGAGCAGGCATCCTGCTCTGTATCTGGGTGAGATTCAGGGACGATACTTTCTGGTATGATGGATAAAGAAGGAGGAATTCTGAATAGACCACCAATACTTGATGGTTCCAATTATGATTATTGGGAAGTTTGCATGGTGGCGTTTATTAAGTCTATGGATGGAAAGGCTTGGAAGTCTGTGGTCAAGGGGTGAGATCCACCAAAGATCAAAGACAAAGATGGGAAGCTCACTGAGGAGCTGAAACCAGAAGAAGATTGGGACGATGAAGATGATAAGCTTGCTCAAGGAAACTCCAAAGCCTTGAATGCCTTGTTCAATGGGGTGGACAGGAACATCTTTAGACTCATTAAGAATTGCATTATTGCAAAGAACGCGTGGGAAATCCTGAAGACTGCTCATGAAGGTACTTCTCGAGTCAAATCTTCAAGACTTCAGCTGCTTACCACCAAGTTTGAGAACTTGAGAATGAGAGAAGATGAAAGTATACATGACTTTCATATGAATATTGTTGCTATCGCCAACATATCTAGTGACCTCAGAGAGAAAATTCCTAAAGCTAAGTTGGTTCAGAAAATTCTGAGATCTCTCCCCAAGAGGTTTGATATGAAAGTGACAACCATTGAAGAAGCTCAGGATATAAATACCATGAAGGTAGATGAGCTTATGGGATCTCTTCAAACCTTTGAGATGGCCATTAGCCAAAAGGATGAAAAGAAGAAAAGCCTTGCCCTTGTGACCAACCAAGAAGAGGGTGACACTAAAGAGGATTTGTCCAAAGCTGTTGGGTTCCTTGAAAAATAATTTCAATAACTGGCAAATCAATTGGATGAGAAGTCGAATTCAAATGTCAAGGCTCAGACTTCTGACTTCTATAGATCAAGGAATTTTGGGAGAAGACCCAGCTATGATAGAAAACCTAATCGAGGGAAGGGAGTTCAGTGCTTTGAGTGTGGAGGTTTTGGACACACAAGAGGTGAGTGTCCCACATACCACAAGAAGGAGAAAAAGGGTCTGTCCACCTCATGGTCCGAGGATGACTCCTCAAGCGATGGAGAGACCACTAAGAAGGTGTCTACAATGACTAGAATGTATGATTCTGACAAGGAGTCTGAGAACGGATCAATCAACCTTAAGGATGTTGCTGAATTGTATCAACTATGACAAGATCAGCAGAACCTTATCTCACAATTGTGTGATGAAATATTGAACCACCTGGAAATAATCTCGAATTTAGAAGATAAAGTGGAGTGGTTAAACTCCAAGCTCAACAATATGACCAAGTATATAAGGATGATGAACAACAGCTCTGACATGCTAGATGAAATCCTTATGTCAACAAGAAATGCTGGAAGTGGAAATAGGTTTGGCTATAATAATTAAGTTGAGATCAAAAGACATATGACTGAAGGGAACTCAACCCAGGTGATGTCAAGAAATATGTCTCAACATCACCAAAGGTCTCAAAGCAGCTCTCCAAGAAAACAAAAATAGGACAAACAGTGTTACTACTGTGGGAAGGTTAGGCATATAAGGGCTCACTGTTACAAGTTGAATGGATATCCCAAACCTTCAAAATAATCGAGAAGAAGAAGGAAGACTCCCAAAGGGAAGAAGAAATAGATTCCTAAGGACCAAACTATAGCCTTCATTGCTGGTACTTTGATAGCAGTTGCTCCAGACACATGACAGGTGAGAAGAAGTTCTTGGCTGACATCAAACCTCATCCCACTGGACATGTCGCCTTTGGAGATGGCTCAAAAGGAGTAATCAAAGGGGTTGACAAGCTAAAGTATGAAGGTCAGCCATGTCTTGATAGAGTTTTATATGTCAAAGGACTGACTGCAAATCTAATAAGCATCAGCCAACTGTGTGATCAAGGTCTGAAGGTAAACTTCTCTGAATTTGAGTGCTTGGTTACAAATGGTAAAGAAGAACTCATTATGAAAGGTTCCAGATGTAACACCCCAAATTTGTGAGAATATTTATTTAATTTATTTAAATATTATATTCGTTAATTTCTGTGGATTTGGATGTTTTGGGCATTTTGTGGAATTTTAGTTATTTAACTAAATAATAGCATATATTATGGAATATAATGTATTATTATTTATTTTAAATAAAATTAGAGGAGTCGAGGGTAAGACGGACTTTTGAGAAGGATTAGTGATGGTATTATGGAGAAAGCCCATTTTTAAGGCCCAAGGGTTAGGTTGTATATAAAGGAGAATTTGAGAATAGGATTCAGTTTTGTTGACGTGAAACGAAGGAAAGAAGGTGAGAGCTCTGAGGAAAAAGGAAAAGGCGAGGAATTCGAGAAGGTTTCCAAGGGCTCAGAGAGAAAGCTTCGAATCGACAATCTAAGGTATGGGGAGTATTTCCTTTCATTGTTTTCAATATAGGAAGTGATGTGTTTAAAGTGGATTTTGGGGTTTTTTGAAGGGTTTATGAGTTATTGATGATTTAGAGGTATTTCTGAGGATCGATGATGGATTATTAAGGGTTGAATTGATTTGGGTAAAAATAAGCCTTCGGGGCAAAACCTTCTTTGATGATATGCGGGATCTTGTATGAGAAAGGGATTTTATGGGGTTTATGGGAAGCTTGAGAGTTTTGAAGGTTTAGGGATTTAAGGTTTCCCGTAGTGTTCCGAGTCGACCTAATAGACATAGGTTTTGTGCCTTTAATTTTCGTGATGCATTAGGAATGTTGTAGGGATGTTTTTGGGTTAATTGGGGATGAAATCGTAGGAACTTTTGGAGCTGTGGTGCTACTGGTGCGTAGCAGCGATTTGCTGTAATCGCAGGTTCGCAAAGCGAACCAATCCTTCGCACGACAAACATTCGCCAAGACTCGCAAAGCGAGTAGCGCAGCGAATGCGCGATGATTATGTTTTTGGGATACTGGACTGGGATTGGGAAGGACTCTTAGTTCGCAAAGCGAATCGCCCAGCGAATGCAGTAGCGAGGATGCCAGATGGAGTTTCTGGTGTTCTGTGTGAGAATTGGGGGATTCGCTGGAGCTCGCAAAGTAAACGTCCTAGCGAGCTTGTTCGCCCAGCGAACTGTGCGCGAACGTCTGTTGTTCTCGAAATTTTGTTTATGTTGTTGTGCTGTTTTGATGTTGTGATTTTTATGATGATTTACCATGATGTTACTGATGATTATGAGATGATGTTTTGGTGATTATTTGACGAATATATGATGACATGATCTGTATGAGAATTGATGAATGATGATGCACATAATGATGTTTATTTGATGATGATGATTATTGACATTGTGTATCATACATTCATATGCATACTCTGTGATGATACTTCATTCCCATTGTGCGGATATGAGGTAATTATGACGTGCTCTGGTTCCTATGTGGAATCGATCCTAATGACGGGGATCTTTGGAGGGATGATGGCCTAGTGTCCATCGATTATGACGATTGGTACCACATGCATGAGTCTTGTTATGCATTGCATTTATTTGGCATTGATGTATTTTGTGATGTTATGATTTTGATGTTTTCCTTGTGATGACCCTGAAGATGTTGTATATGATGATGACGCCATCTTATGTATATCTTATTTTTATATTGATTATAATGAATTGTGATTACTCACCCTGCCTATGTGAATGTTGCCTCCACGTGGGTAACGTGCAGGTGATCAGGATTAGTTGGGGATGCCTTCGAGGACTTTTGAAGTTTATTTGCTTTTGGGTCGATGTAGAGGGTTTTGCTCTGATAGTGTAACATCGGGTTGGGTCGTTGAGTCGAATCATGTTGATTTCGTTATTTTGTCGTTGTTTGATGATATGGTGTTATTTTAAAAACCTTTTTGAGTGTTTATGGTTATGGTGGATCTGCTGCCTATTTTGATGGCTTTTATTGAAAACCTTTTTATTTCGAATTATTGAGTTCCGCTGCCATATGAAGGCTTTTTGAGTTATTTTGTTGAAAACCCGTTGTTTACGGAAAAAATGTGTTATTTTGATTTTTGAGAAATGTGCACCCTTTGAGGTGGCTCTGATGTTTACTCTGATAAATTGTATATTTTGCCGTGATTATCTGTGGGGTAGAAAAGGGTGTTATATTAGTGAAATTCTGGCCTATGCAAACAGCAGATGTCCTAACATATGTCAAGATATTATGCTACATAATCATTTAAACTCGGAGGCGCAACAGCAGACTGATACCTTGAATATCAGAACTGCACACTCACAGATGTCACGACATCTGATCCAACATGTTTATCATGAACCCTAACATAAAACGTAAATCTGCAGAATGATAAAGAACACAGTAATTGTTAACCCAGTTCGGTGCAACTCACCTACATCTGGGGGATACCAATCCAGGAAGAAGACTCCACTATCTGTAGGCTGTTACAAAGTTAAACTCCCCCGTTCACAACTTTATCACTAACATCTACCCAATGAACATCCATAACTTCCATTCTCCTGTATATCACCATATTAGTACCCTTTTCACGCTCCAGTCTCTTATCTATACTTTGATAACCATAGGTTCATTCTCATGAGCTAAGACTCCTATGTCGTCTTGTTTGGAGAATGTTACAGCATCTAAGTTGCCTTCCGGTTTCTATGGGGATCTCTGGTCGATATGCATAATTGTTCTAGCATATCTTTTTTTGTAAGAACTTGTCTCTCCACCACTAGCAAACCCCCCAGAAATTGTGTTTAGGGTGTGTCGAGCTGCCTTTGTCTCGTGACCCTCTTCGGCATCTGAACTCTTCTTCCGGGGTGACTTTTTTCTGGTCCCTGATCATCTCGACGAGGACTTCTTTTGTTATTTTGTGGCCGAGAATCCTTCACGTATGCCAAGAGGTGTCCCCTCTGGATTAGATCTTCAATTTCCTTTTTCAGCTGCTGACAATCCTCGGTGTAATGTCCCCTGTACACGGTGGTAATTACACCATGCCTCAGGTTTCCTTCCCATGATTACATTGGCTCTTTTGGGACGACGAGGCTCCGACAACAGATTCATATGGCCGACTTCTTTAAGGATATCTCCCATACTTGTATTTAGTGGGGTGAGGTTTCTGTCCAGCTCGTATGGCTGTCTGTATGGTCTGGGAGCATGTCGCTCACGCACAGCTCCCTGAGGATGCTCCTTTATCCTGTTTGACTTCTTTTCCTTACTCTTTGTCTTTTCATTGCTGTCTCGGGCTCTTTTCTCTTGGTTACTTTCTTCTCCCTTGATGTAACATTCAGCCCGGGTAGTGATCTCGTCCATGCTAATAGTCGGCTTCTGAGCTAGCGACTCGTTGAATTGCTCGGCTCGTAACCCATGTTGGAAAGCCCCTATAAACAGTTCCTGGTTTGGATGAGATACTTTAAGGTTTTCCTAATTGAATCGAGCCAGGTACTCACATAGTGATTCCGCCTGCTTCTGTCGAACACTGAACAATGCGGTCGTGGACACCTTCCAGCGTTTGCTTGCCGAGAAGTGTTGTACTAACTTTTTAGTTAAGTCTTGGTAGCTTACGATGGAGAGACGAGGAAGGCTCATGTACCATCTTAGAGCTACATCCTTAAAGGTTCCGGCCACGAATTTGCACTTCAGTGAGTCCAAAGGGCAACTATGGCCATCTGATTGTTGATGGCAATGACATGCTCCTGAGGATCTGTTTTCCCATCATAAGAGGTTAACAATGGTGCTTTGAAGTTTTCTGGGACGTGGTCGTCCCAAATCTCTTGAGAGAGAGGTTGAGGTTCGAGAACCTCCTCCTTACTATCATCGTCAGCTTGACTTTGCTGCTGCAGCACTTGTATGTTGTCTTGCATTGTCTCATTCTGTTGTCACATGGTCTCCATCATAGCTAGTAGTTGACCCATGTCTGGAGGATATCCTTCAGAAGACATGTCGTTAGTGTGAGGTGTGGCCTGGGAAAGTTTTACCTAGGCCCCACGGTGGGCGCCAAATGTTCTAGCAAAAAATGGTCAGAACACCAAAAGTGCTAGTCTCCTCCTTTAGGGCAGAGAAGACTACGTTGTCTATACTTTGTAAGTATCTTTGGGGATTTGGGAGCTATACAGGTGCTATATATTGTCTCAAGATGGATGTTTCTTGCTTAACCCTCATGTGGGAGCCCCTTTTATAGCCTTCTTCCACCTTCATTTAAGTTATGCCATTAAGAGAAGCCTCTTGGCCTTCTGACGTTGCATGGCCATCATTGTTGTAACTCTTCTCCATGAATGCATGCTTTAAAGATAGTATAACGTCTGCATTGATGCGCCGCCGCCGTTACAACTATTGGATTACACTTGTTGAGTTCGTGACCGGCGTCGGTGGCGGGTTGGTGGGGTATAGTACCCGGTCTTGTAAGAACTTGGCTGATGGGAGTCAGGCTCCCTGATCGGCCCAGGTTGTACATGATACTGGTCTAGCTCTTTACTACCTTTCTTGCTACTATAGTCTAGTCCGTGCTTACTCTTTTCCGAATACACAACTCGACATTAAATATATTTGGCATGTACACCTATTCTTCGGGAAACGGTTATTTTTCCTCAAAAATATGGACCATTGGCCACGCGCTGGGGACATTATAAAAACCCTCTCATTTGAGAGGGTCAGGTATTCCAAATCACCCTATGAAATACACAATTTGTATTTGCCTTTGTCTCTCTCTCTCCCGATTCTTACTATAGCATCGGAGTGCCTTGCAGGTACACCCCCTCCTCATTTTTCACACCCAGCATCGCAGACGTCATCTTTGGCCCACTTCAGGTTCTGATCAGCCGTCAAGATTAGTGGTGTCGTTTATGGGAAATATGTCATCCCCGTCTAACATCCATCGTAAATTCAAGACCAAAATAGCTCTCTGTCCAAAATTTCGATCATGGCAAACCAAGATCATGTTCATGATGCTCGCAACTCTGCTTTTCTCCCCGTCAGCAAAACTGATACCGACGGAGCTGCACCCTTCCTTGGAGGTGACGCCCATCATCTGAGAGATAGAGCCACTGTGTCTCCCTCCCTCACTCGTGCTGATCATGTTGAAGACCAGCCCTTCCTAGACCACCAGCATGTTCCTATTCTGCCCAACGCTGACCTGACTGTGGCGGTCCTTCTTGAAGCTCTCAACAAAACCAACCTCCTAGTTCTCCAACAAAACGTGAGGATTGGAGCCCTAGAGGAGTCTGCCCAGCCAAAATCCCCTCTGCCGAGGAAAAAGCGTCGACGATCCCGAAGCCCACCTTCCCGACGTGAAAGAGACCGTCGGGCACCACCTGAACTAGAATCCCATGCCATCGGGAAGCGTGATCGCATCTCCCCTCGGAGCCAGTACTCCTCAGGAACCAAGAGGACTAGGAGAGACCGGTGTTCACCTCTGCCCAGATCCAAGGGCTGGGCACGAACCCCATCTCCCTACATAAATTACCATCCAGTTCTTGGGCGAAGCACCAGCTCCCCGTCATGGACCAGTAGCAGCAGCGACGACGAGCTTCGCGGCCAGTTGTCTCAGGAGATCATGGCCATGTGCCTCCCCAAGGGACTGGATAAACCACCATCTTTGGGCCCCTACGACGGTACAACGGATCCTAACGAACACATCAAAAATATCGATGCTCTTCCCGACTATCGTGGCGTCCGGGGCGCCATCAAATGTAGATTGTTCCCTACCACACTCAGGAAGGGAGCGATGACCCGGTATAAAAAACTCCCCGACGAGTCCATCACCTCATGGAGATAGTTGGGGAGAATGTTCTCCAGACACTTCACGGCATCCCGCCGTCACCCGAAGACCGAAGCCTCCCTTGAGGCCATAATTCAAGGGAAAGATGAGCCTCTCCAAGCTTACATCAAGAGGTTCAATAAAGAAGCAATACAGGTTTCAATGACCAATGACATGAATAAGTTCTTACTCGAGCGAGGACTTCGTCCCCAGACAAAATTTGCCAAAGCAGTTGGCATTGAAACTTCGAGGACCCTGGACGCCTTCCTCCTTAAGGCGCAAGCATATATCCAGTACGAGGAGGATGAAGCTGTCAGTTTCGCCCGAGACTCACGGCACCAAGAGAGTGCTCGGGCCTCCAAGCATGATGATCCCTCGACATCTCATCAGGGAGACAAAAGATGCGAGGACCGCCCCCGGGAGTCCCGGGACAATAAAGGAACCTCCGGCCGCTTCCATGAGTATACTCCCCTAACCGCCTATAGGGAGAAAATCCTCTCTGAATGCGCCAACGTAAAGTTCAAACAAGCAGGGGTTCTATTCCCTAAACAGATTCCGGCCAAGCCGAATACTGACAAATCAAAATACTTCTGTTTCCACAAAAGTCACGACCACACAAATGACGACTGTATCCACCTGAAGGATGCCATTGAGATACTGATAAGGGACGGCCACCTAAAACAGTTTACCAAGAAGAGGGAAACTCCACGGCAGGATGCCCAGGAGTCCAAAAAAGTCAAGGAAGAGGTGCCTTCCTCGAAAGAGACAAACCTTCGGGTCGCCATAAGTGTATCACGACCTGAGGACTTCTATGTTCCTGAGGGGATCAGCGCTCCCCCTACTTCGCAGTACATAATCTGTGGGAAACCTTCCCCTCCGCCATGGTCATCTCCGGAGGGGGCTTCAACAAGGTTACTGTGGGCTCAGTTAAAAGGAAATTTGAGCATCTTCTCAGTACGAGCTCCAGTAGGAGTACCACGCTCGACAAAGTCTGGGGAGAGTCGGTCCCCATCTCTTTCTACTGCAAGGAACTCCTCGGTGGGGCTCCCAACTCAAGCATTCCGCTGCTCGTGAGAGCCCATATGGCTAACTTTGATATTCGTCGAATCCTAGTCGACCAAGGCAGCTCGGTCGACATCATGTACTCGCAGCTGTTTTCCACCCTACATCTAGATGAATCGCACTTGACTCCCTACGTAGGCTCTGACCTACAGGGCTTCAATGGGTCGGTCACAAAGCCCTAGGGATATGTTGAATTTATCGTGACTTTCATATCAGCAGAGATGGCCAGGTCTATTAAAGTCCAATTCCTGGTCATCGATTGGCTTTCTCTCTATCAGTGCATCATTGGGCGGCCAACCCTGGCCGAATTGCTGGCCATACCATTAACCGTGCACTTAAAAATGAAGTACTACACTTCTAAGGGTCTGGTCGCCACTCTACACGGGGACATCGAGGCAGCAAGGAGATGCTTCAAAGCAGCCACCAAAGGACTCAACACCATTGCCGCCAAGCCGAAGACTTCTAGCAAGCCGACCCTGCCCAGCAACTCCAAGAAGGCCAAGCCGCTGCCCTGCATCGACTCTATCGACCTCGACATCCGTTTCTCCAAAGATGATCGAAAGGAGACCCAGACTTGTTCGAGCAGCCCTTCAGCTTCAAACAACACCGGCGAGAGGTCCCATCTGATGCGTTCAATTCCTGATGGCGAGTTCGAACTTGTTCTGCCCGGTGACAAGGAGTGAAGATCGGGACCGGACTCCCCGACTTAGCAAGGAAACAACTTAAAGCTTGCCTCTGAGAGAACACAAATTTGTTCGCTTGGAGTGCTGCAGAAATGCTCGGCCTAGATCTTACTGTCGCCTGCCATCAGCTCACGATTGACCCTGCCGCTAGGGCTGTAGCACAACATAGGACAAAGCAGTCTCTGGAGAAAACGGAGGCTGCCGAACAAGCTGTAAAAGACCTCCTCGAGACAAACTTTATTTCGGAAGCCAAGTACACTACTTGGCTGTCCAATGTTGTACTCGTTAAAAAGTCTAATGGAAAATGGTGTATGTGTGTTTATTATACCGATCTCAATAGGGTCTTCCATAAAGATGCATATCCCCTCCCCAATATAGATAAACTTGTTGATAATTATGTTGGTTTTAAACTGTTATCGTTCATGGACGCCTATTCGGGCTACAATCAAATACCAATGGCAAAAAGCGACAAAAGGTACACTGCCTTCATGACCGTGTCAGGCAACTATTACTACAACGTAATGCTCTTCGACTTGAAAAACGTTGGCGTTACCTACCAATGGATGATGAACAAGGTCTTCCGGGGAGAAATCAGGGATATGCTCGAAGTCTATATGTACGATATGATCGTGAAGTCCCATGAGGAATTCGATCACACGGCCCATTTGAGGAAAGTCTTCGAGCAGGCCAGAAAATACCGGATGCATTTTAACTCAGAGAAGTGCACGTTCGGGGTACGAGCGGGCAAGTTCCTCGGCTTCTATCTGACGGAATGAGGAATAGAAGCTAACCCCAACAAGTGCAGGGCCTTCTCCGAGTTCCCTATGCCTAGCTCGAAGAAATCCATCCAATCCCTCAACGGGATGCTCGCTTCATTATCCCGTTTTGTGGCCAAGTCTGTCCAGCACGCACTGCCCTTTTTCAAACTCCTTCGCAAGGAGGCAACTTTCGAATGGATAGAGGAATGCGACCAGGCTCTCCTTCGCCTAAAACGAGCATTTTTAGAACCACCTGTTCTCTCCCGGCCAGACAACGGTGAAACCCTATATCTCTACCTCGCTGTGGCAACCGAGGCCGTCAGCGCCGCCCTCATCCGTGAGACACACTATGGGAAGAAACCATTTACTTCACGAGCAAAGTGCTGCAAAGACTAGAGCTGAGATACCAACAAATAGAGAAAGTAACCCTAGCCCTCATCAATGCCGCGAGTAGACATAGGAACTACTTTCTGGCCTATACAATTGTAGTCCGAATAGACCAGCCCGTGAAGCAACTGTTAGGCCGACCAGACATGGCTGGCAGAATGCTCAAGTGGCCGTTTGAGCTGTTCGAATTCGACATCCAATACGAAAGAAGAAAAGCCCTCAAGGCTCAGGCGCTGACTAACTTTGTCGCAGAGATGACATGTGCCGATTCCCCCACTCGCGGGGCGCACAAATGGACAATCTTCGTCGACGGGGCATCCAACTCAACAGGAAGCGGGGCAAGTATCATTTTGGAAAACGAAGAAGGAATTATCGTCGAAGTCTCGCTTACCTTATCTTTCCCTACTTCCAACAATCAAGCTAAATACGAAGCCTTCCTCGCCGGTCTATGCCTGGCCGAAGACCTAGGAGCCGAGGAAGTCACCATCTACACTGATTCTCAACTCGTGGCCCTCCAAGTGCGAGGAGAATACCAGGCCAAGAATGACAACTTGTCTGAATACTTGGCCCTGGTCAAGGAGAAGATGACGAAATTCACAACGGTAAAAGTAAAGCATGTTCCCCGCGAACATAATATCAGAGCGGGCGTTTTGTCAAAACTGGCGAGCACGAAGAAAAAGGGGGGAAACAAATCTGTCATCTAGGAAGTACTTCCTCGGCCCAACACCGAGAAAACTTGTGCGATCCTCGACGTGCAAGTCATTGGCGACAAGAACTGCTGGATGACCCCCGTCTACAATTAACTCGCTAAGGATGAACTACCATCTGACCCCAAAGAGGCCAGCGTAGTCAGGTGTTGGGCCTGCTCCTACGTCCTGGTCGAAAATAAGCTCTACATACGAGGGTTCTCCATCCCTTTACTCAAATGTGTGAAGGAAGAGATGGTCGCCCACGTCCTGCGCGAAATCCACGAAGGGATCATCGCCTAGCACCTCGGGGGAAGATCCCTCGCCAGGAAAGCCATACGAGCAGGATGCTACTAGCCGACCATGCAACATGATGCAAAAGAGCATGAGAAGAAATGCGACAAATTCCAACGGCATGGGAACATGCACTTGGCATCGCCCAACGAACTCAAAGCAATGTCCTCCCCATGGCCCTTCGCATTGTGGGGCCTGGACATCCTGGGACCATTTTGGAGTCAAACAAGAACAAGTACTTGATAGTGGACATTGACTACTTCACCAAGTGGATAGAAGCAGAGGCTCTGGACAAAATAACGGCCCACAACATACTTTTCTTCTACAAGCGGAACATCCTTGCCCGCTTCGGTATCTCCCAAGCAATAGTCACCAACAACTGGACGCAGTTCACAGACAGAAAGTTTCAGGACTTCATCGCCCAACTGGGCACGAAACAACATTTTGCGTCCGTCGAACATCCTTAATCTAACGGGCAAGTCGAAGCAGCAAACATGGTAATCCTATGAGGTCTTAAATGAAGGCTGGACGAAACGAATAAAGGTTGGGTCGAGGAGCTGCACAACGTGCTCTAGGCCTAGCGCACTACGCCCCACTCTTCGACCGGGGAAACCCCTTTCTGTCTAGCTTACAGAACTAAGGCAGTGATCCACATTGAGATACACGTGCCCTCTAGGCGGATTGAATCCCCCCTGTACGAAGAGACAAATAGCGAGGCACTAAGGGAAGATCTCGATCTCGTCGAAGAGGTACGATCAGAAGAAGCTCTCTGCGAAGCCTCACTAAAACAAAAAATTGCAATTAGGCACAACACCAAAGTTATACGACGAGAATTTCAAGTAGGCAGTCTCGTCTTAAGAAGGAATCACAAAGATTCTAGAGAAGACAAACTCACCGCAAACTGGGAAGGACCCTATCGCGTTCGGTCGAAGACAGAGAATGGGGCCTACTACCTAGAACACCTTAACGGGGAAGAACTTGCTCGACCATGGAACGCCAAAAAGATAAAACAATACTATAGATAAGACCTTAATCGTCGGCTTGCTTCGTCGAGGCGACGAGCATAGCGTCCCGACCAAGAATGTGCGCCCAGGTACAAGCGCTGCATACAAACTGAGGCAGGATTTCTATCTAGGCAAGCAGAACCCATACCCGACGGCGGTTCATCGACCGAGCCCGCCGTCGTCAAAGTACCATGATAGGCATAACACCCAGCTCGCAATGGGAAGTTCACGTCGCGAACTCGGGCCTCAAATGCGACCTGAGTTCCGCTCCCATGCCCGGAAGCTACCTAGGCTGTTCGACCAGTCCCCCTCACTGACGAACACATCTAAGTCGAGCAAACCCCGAAACAACAAATCATTCAAAGTTACCCTTATTACGGGCACACACTCATATCAAGCAAAGTTACTACACTTAGCAAAAATAAAATACAGATAAAGCCATGCGTGAATATATATCATACAAAACCGACCAGAGCGGCCAAAAACATATATATCACAATAATAAGTGATCACGAGGACCACAATTGTACTTGTTACATTAACAAGGGGCCTGTCCCATTCAAAATAACAAATTACATAAACACGGCACGCGGGCCGAAGGTACAACAAAAATAAATCACTCCTCCATCTGCTGAGGCACCTCTTGGAGAGTTCGGGCATGCTCCTCGCCGATATGGAGAAAGTCAGGGATGATGATTTTTCCATCCTCCGCATGGTACATGAAACTGGTCCCCTCAGTGGATAGTTGGACATCGGGGCTCACAAGCTTCAGTTGTGCCATAATGTTGTTGAAAGAATCCTCGCCAATGGCTTCGACGTCATCCTCCGCCTGTACGATACGGGCGACCAACTCAGCTCGAGTCTTCATCTTCTTCAGCTCCTCGTTCTCATCTTTAGCAGAGGCAACAGCAGGCCTCAGTTGCTCGACCAAATCTTCCGCGGCTTTCTTCTCCGTGGCCATAGTGTCATTCTCCCCTTGGATCATGGTCAGCTCCTCCCGGGACTTTTTCATTGCCTCCTCGACGGCCTTAGCCTTCTACTTCGCCTTCTTCAACTTCTCCTCCAAGACCGCTATCACGGCTTAGGCCTTCTTTAGCTCAGAATCATGAGGGGAATATTCTTCAGCGTAGACTGCCGTCATCTCCATGACCCTAATTAGGGCGGAAGCATCCTGTGCCAGCACCGCTCTCTTGCTCGGGCGATCCATTCCCTCGAGCTTTAGAGACTCCGCCCAAGGAACCGTCAAAGTGGAGCCTTCGAATAACCTTTTATTGTGAAGGAACGGAGGAAGCTCGAACCTTCTCTTCTCCCCTGCTGTTGGAGCGGTAAAGCGGCAAGCAAAAATATTTATTTTCGGAAGAATTCCCTCCGGGATTTATGTCGTGTCCACAGAGATCGGTTCGAGGGAAAGAATTTCGTTCGACAATCTCTCGCGTTTACGAGTTTGGATTAAAATGGGTTTAAAGTAAATAACAGAAAAGTAAATAAGAACATAAAAAGTATACATTCTTCGGAGGAAAGAAACTTATCAAGCATACATATAATCCACTCGTCACAAACATAAATTTATCGATCATTTTCACTATACTACAATACTCGTCAAAATCATCCAGTATCGCTCACAATAGTGTCCATCTCTGGCACACTGAGTTGAGGGACCAACCGTATCACTTTCTTCGTCACTTTTGCGCACGAAGCCTCGAAATACGGAAGACATTAAGTTCCGACACCATAAAGATTATCATCTAAATCTATCTCTAGCATCTAGACAATAGATATACATCCCTAATCAAGATTCGTGATGTTTATCTCTAACACAACACAAATCCTCAAATAAATGCAAAAAGATCAAGGGAGACATCGACAATGATTTGTAAAGCAGGTTTAATAAAATATTATAATCAACAAAGATACATATGCTCATAGTAAATATAGAAACACCCAACAAGATAGAGTTTACAAAAAGAGGAAAAAGAAATAAACCAACACTACTCGAGTTGTTAAGACGATTGATGAGAATCCACCTCCGATTCGACAAGATGCAAGCTCCATTTGTTGTTTTCAAGCTCTCCTATGAAGAAATGAAGTTTGATGGAGTGGGAGCAAAAAATACCCAAACCATAACCTAAAAATTGTGTTTTTATGCCTTATATGGTGTTTCTGTCCGTCAAAATTCGCCTAGCGAAATTCTGGTTCGCCAGGCGGATCAAAAATAGCTTATTCTGCACTTTTTTCACGCTTCTGGACTGTCAGGCTCGCCACAGATTCGCCTGGCGAGCCTGGGGCGAAAGCTGTCATGACAGTATAAATCCTGCACTGTTCCGGCCAAAACTTTCGAACCGTAACTCCGTTTTTCGCTCCGTTTGAAGTGTTGGAAAGCTTATTCAATGTTCTATACAACAATGGCAAGATATCCTAGATTGAATACCTGCAAAAATAAATGGAAATCAATAAAACTCAATGATATTTACACGATAACGCAATATAAACACTATAACGTAAAGTAAATGTATTTACAAACGAAGCGGGGTTTATTCGAACGATATTAACCAAAAAGTATCCATAAGTGAAACAAAACTTATATACAAAAATAGATACAATTTGCACTTATCAAACTCTCCCCAACTTACATAATTGTTTGTCCTCAAACAAAAATCAAACAACTCAAAGAAACAGAGTGAAAACCAAAGAATCACGAATCAACAGGTTTTGCAAATGGTTAAAATGAAAACGGTACACATAAAGTAAATACTTACCACTAAACTACGACGTTAACATAGTCACGAAACAAATACAAAATACAAAAATCATGCCAAACATCCTAAAACAACACAAGTCCAAACGTGAATGACACCTAGCAAAAATAATCATCGGTAGATGAAAAACACAAAATGAGGTACTTTTCACTCACACCACAATCTTGAAAATAAAAGACTAAATTATGCATTCATCCAACAATTCACATTGAACATACAAAGGCAAGAATCACAAGGACTTTTCAAGGTTGTAGCGTGGTCGGGTAAACAAACAAGGGGCAATTTCTAAAGGTAATTGAAAAAAAACTTGTCTAAACCTAAGGGAGTGATCAACTCACAAAGACTCAAACACAAAATTCCAATTAACTTCTTCCAAAATAACAAGTGTTACACAAAACACAATACTTATTAAGCACAATTATTTGAACTCTTTTTGTTTCCTTTCTCAAGGATTTTTTTTTTCTTTTATTTTTCTTTGTCATATTTTTCTCTTTTTTCTATTCTTTTTCAATCCTCATAGAATCCAACCAATGAGTAAACAATCATTCTCTCCCCAACTTGAATTCAACCACATCATCATGTGAATACTTCCTACTTTCTAAGGCAAGGTAAAAATTCATACAACAACACAAATTTGAGGTCCAAGAAAAAACAAAATCCAATCAAAAATAAGTGAACTAAACACTCATAGACAAGCATTAAGTTCAAATAAAACATGGATCAAAAAGCTCAAAGGGGTTACGAATTCTCACACACTCACAAGGTGAATGACTATTTGGCTAGGTAGTAGTGCTCAAAATGAAACAAAATTGCCTTGATCATTTTCATGCATTCATATAATCAACACAAACAAAAGATTAAACATAATAAAATCCAGTTAGAACAAGAAAGTCGGTGCTCCGTGCATATATGAACAATAGAAGGCTTCCTCACAAAAAGGGTGGGAACTAAAGTGATTCACACATGAACAAGTATACAAAAGAATGAATGGCATGCAAGTTTGTAAAAAGCCTAAGTATCATGAATATGCTAAAGTCAAGAAACCGATAAACACATACCTTGGACGCGTACCAAAATTTAAACACTATCATTACCACGCGTTCGCAAGTTGAAACGATAAAAAATGGACAAACACCTCAAGCGACTTCAAATAGTTGGACCAAAATTGGAATCCAAACAACAAACAAAAACATTAGAAACTAAAAACAATAAAACATGCTTGTTTTACGGCGTAAGCTCGACGCCTATTATTTACAAACCAACACGTTGCTTTGGAAGAGCCAAATGCTTTCACTCCCGCCTATGCTCTCATCTCTTCGAGCTCTAACCGGAACTACACATCTAACCACACTTTTGGCAAACGTGAAGAGAAACAAATATATACATTATATTCACAAGTATGTAAAGCATGTAAAATTTACAAATATGGTAAACATATACAAGTATCAATATAAACAAGTGAAAATAGACACTATATATGATATCTACAAAACTCAAAAACAAAGAAACTATCGCAATGCGATTCAATATCAAAACCAATCCCCGGCAACGGCGCCATTTTGTTGGAGCGGTAAAGCGGCAAGCAAAAATATTTATTTTCGGAAGAATTCCCTCCGGGATTTATGTCGTGTCCACAGAGATCGGTTCGAAGGAAAAAATGTCGTTCGACAATCTCTCGCGTTTATGAGTTTGGATTAAAATGGGTTAAAAGTAAATAACAGAAAAGTAAATAAGAACATAAAAAGTATACATTCTTCGGAGAAAAGAAACTTATCAAGCATACATATAATCCACTCGTCGCAAACATAAATGTATCGATCATTTTCACTATACTACAATACTCGTCAAAATCATCCGGTATCGCTCATAACAGTGTCCATCTCTGGCACACTGAGTTGAGGGAGCAACCGTATCACTCTCTTTGTCACTCTCGCGCACGAAGCCTCGAAATACGGAAGGCATTAAGTTCCGACACCATAAAGATTATCATCTAAATCTATCTCTAGCATCTAGACAATAGATATCCATCCCTAATCAAGATTCGTGTTGTTTATCTCTAACACAACACAAATCCAAACTTAAATGCAAAAAGATCAAGGGAGACATCGATAATGATTTGTAAAGCAGATTTTATACGATATTATGATCAACAAAGATACATATGTTCATAGTAAATATACAAACACCCAACAAGATAGAGGTTACAAAAAGAGGAAAAATAGATAAACCAACACTACTCGAGTTGTCAAGACGATTGATGAGAATCCACCTCCTATTCGACAAGATGCAAGCTCTATTTGTTGTTCTCAAGCTCTCATATGTAGAAATGAAGTTTGATGGAGTGGGAGCAAAAAATACCCAAACCATAACCTAAAAATTGTGTTTTTATGCCTTATATGGTGTTTCTGTCCGTCAAAATCCGCCTGGTGAAATTCTGGTTCGCCAGGCGGATCAAAAATAGCTTATTCTGCACTTTTTTCACGCTTCTGGTCTGTCTGGCTTGCCACAGATTCGCCTGGCGAGCCTGGGGCGAAAACTGTCATGACAGCATAAATCCTGCACTGTTTCGGCCATAAGTTTCGAACCGTAACTCCGTTTTTCGCCCGGTTTGAAGCGTTGGAAAGTTTATTCAATGCTCTATACAACAATGGCCAGATATTCTTGATTGAATACTTGCAAAAATAAATGGAAATCAATTAAAATCAATGATATTTACACGATAACTCTATATATACATTATAACTTAAAGTAAATGTATTTACAAATAAAGCGGGGTTTATTCGAACGATATTAACCAAAAAGTATCGATAAGTGCAACAAAACTTATATAAAAAAAATAGCTACAATTTGCACTTATCAAACTCTCCCCAACTTACATAATAGTTTGTCCTCAAACAAAAATCAAACAACTCAAAGAAACAGAGTGAAAACCAAAGAATCACGAATCAACAGGTTTTGAAAATGGTTCAAATGAAAACGGTACACATAAAGTAAATACTTATCACTAAACTACGATGTTAACATAGTCACGAAACAAATGCAAAATACAAAAATCATGCTAAACATCCTAAAATAACACAAGTCCAAACGTGAATCACACCTAACAAAAACAATCATCGGTAGATGAAAAACACAAAATGAGGTACTTTTCACTCACACCACAATCTTGAAAACAAAAGACTAAATTATGCATTCATCCAACAATTCACATTGAACATACAAAGGCAAGAATCACAAGGACTTTTCAAGGTTGTAGCGTGGTCGGGTAAACAAACAAGGGGCAATTTCTAAAGGTAATTGAAACAAAAACTTGCCTAAACCTAAGGGAGTGATCAACTCACAAAGACTCAAACACAAAATTCCAATTAACTTCTTCCAAAATCCCAAGTGTTACACAAAACACAATACTTATTTAGCACAATTATTTGAACTCTTTTTGTTTCATTTCTCAAGGATTTTCTTTTTCTTTCTTTCTTTTTCTTTTCTTATTCTATGTCATATTTTTCTCTTTTTTCTATTCTTTTTCAATCCTCATAGAATCCAACCAATGAGTAAACAATCATTCTCTCCCCAACTTGAATTCAACCACATCATCATGTGAATACTTCCTACTTTCTAAGGCAAGGTAAAAATTCATACAACAACACGAAGTTGAGGTCTAAGAAAAAACAAAATCCAATAAGAATAAGTGAACTAAACACTCATAGACAAGCATTAAGTTCAAATAAAACATGGATCAAAAAGATCATAGGGGTTACGAATTCTCACACACTCCCAAGGTGAATGACTATTTGGCTAGGTAGTTGTGCTCAAAATGAAACAAATTTGCCTTGATCATTTTCATGCATTCATATAATCAACACAAACAAAAGATTAAACATAATAAAACCCAGTTAGAACAAGAAAGTCGGTACTCCGTGCATATATGAACAATAGAAGGCTTCCTCACAAAAAGGGTGGGAACTAAAGTGATTCACACATGAACAAGTATACAAAAGAATGAATGGCATGCAAGTTTGTAAAAAGCCTAAGTATCATGAATATGCTAAAGTCAAGAAACCGATAAACACATACCTTGGACGCGTACCAAAATTTAAACACTATCATTACCACGCGTTCGCAAGTTGAAACGATAAAAAATGGACAAACACCTCAAGCGACTTCAAATAGTTGGACCAAAATTGGAATCCAAACAACAAACAAAAACATTAGAAACTAAAAACAATAAAACATGCTTGTTTTACGGCGTAAGCTCGACGCCTATTATTTACAAACCAACACGTTGCTTTGGAAGAGCCAAATGCTTTCACTCCCGCCTTTGCTCTCATCTCTTCGAGCTCTAACCAGAACTACACATCTAACCACACTTTTGGTAAACGTGAAGAGAAACAAATATATACATTATATTCACAAGTATGTAAAACATGTAAAATTTACAAATATGGTAAACATATACAAGTATCAATATAAACAAGTGAAAATAGACACTATATATGATATCTACAAAACTCAAAAACAAAGAAACTATCGCAATGCGATTCAATATCAAAACCAATCCCCGGCAACGGCGCCATTTTGTTGGAGCGGTAAAGCGGCAAGCAAAAATATTTATTTTCGGAAGAATTCCCTCCGGGATTTATGTCGTGTCCACAGAGATCGGTTCGAAGGAAAAAATGTCGTTCGACAATCTCTCGCGTTTATGAGTTTGGATTAAAATGGGTTTAAAGTAAATAACAGAAAAGTAAATAAGAACATAAAAAGTATACATTCTTCGGAGAAAAGAAACTTATCAAGCATACATATAATCCACTCGTCGCAAACATAAATGTATCGATCATTTTCACTATACTACAATACTCGTCAAAATCATCCGGTATCGCTCATAACAGTGTCCATCTCTGGCACACTGAGTTGAGGGAGCAACCGTATCACTCTCTTCGTCACTCTCGCGCACGAAGCCTCGAAATACGGAAGGCATTAAGTTCCGACACCATAAAGATTATCATCTAAATCTATCTCTAGCATCTAGACAATAGATATCCATCCCTAATCAAGATTCGTGTTGTTTATCTCTAACACAACACAAATCCAAACTTAAATGCAAAAAGATCAAGGGAGACATCGATAATGATTTGTAAAGCAGATTTTATACAATATTATGATCAACAAAGATACATATGTTCATAGTAAATATACAAACACCCAACAAGATAGAGTTTACAAAAAGAGGAAAAATAGATAAACCAACACTACTCGAGTTGTCAAGACGATTGATGAGAATCCACCTCCTATTCGACAAGATGCAAGCTCTATTTGTTGTTCTCAAGCTCTCATATGAAGAAATGAAGTTTGATGGAGTGGGAGCAAAAAATATCCAAACTATAACCTAAAAATTGTGTTTTTATGCCTTATATGGTGTTTCTGTCCGTCAAAATCCGCGTGGCGAAATTCTGGTTTGCCAGGCGGATCAAAAATAGCTTATTCTGCACTTTTTTCACGCTTCTGGACTGTCTGGCTTGCCACAGATTTGCCTGGCGAGCCTGGGGCGAAAACTGTCATGACAGCATAAATCCTGCACTGTTTCGGCCATAAGTTTCGAATCGTAACTCCGTTTTTTGCCCGGTTTGAAGCGTTGGAAAGTTTATTCAATGCTCTATACAACAATGGCCAGATTTTCTTGATTGAATACTTGCAAAAATAAATGGAAATCAATTAAAATCAATGATATTTATACGATAACTCTATATATACATTATAACTTAAAGTAAATGTATTTACAAATAAAGCGGGGTTTATTCGAACGATATTAAAAAAAAAGTATCGATAAGTGCAACAAAACTTATATAAAAAAATAGCTACAATTTGCACTTATCAAACTCTCCCCAACTTACATAATAGTTTGTCCTCAAACAAAAATCAAACAACTCAAAGAAACAGAGTGAAAACCAAAGAATCACGAATCAACAGGTTTTGAAAATGGTTCAAATGAAAACGGTACACATAAAGTAAATACTTATCACTAAACTACGATGTTAACATAGTCACGAAACAAATGCAAAATACAAAAATCATGCCAAACATCCTAAAATAACACAAGTCCAAACGTGAATCACACCTAGCAAAAACAATCATCGGTAGATGAAAAACACAAAATGAGGTACTTTTCACTCACACCACAATCTTGAAAACAAAAGACTAAATTATGCATTCATCCAACAATTCACATTGAACATACAAAGGCAAGAATCACAAGGACTTTTCAAGGTTGTAGCGTGGTCGGGTAAACAAACAAGGGGCAATTTCTAAAGGTAATTGAAACAAAAACTTGCCTAAATCTAAGGGAGTGATCAACTCACAAAGACTCAAACACAAAATTCCAATTAACTTCTTCCAAAATCCCAAGTGTTACACAAAACACAATACTTATTTAGCACAATTATTTGAACTCTTTTTGTTTCATTTCTCAAGGATTTTCTTTTTCTTTCTTTCTTTTTCTTTTCTTATTCTATGTCATATTTTTCTCTTTTTTCTATTCTTTTTCAATCCTCATAGAATCCAACCAATGAGTAAACAATCATTCTCTCCCCAACTTGAATTCAACCACATCATCATGTGAATACTTCCTACTTTCTAAGGCAAGGTAAAAATTCATACAACAACACGAAGTTGAGGTCCAAGAAAAAACAAAATCCAATAAAAATAAGTGAACTAAACACTCATAGACAAGCATTAAGTTCAAATAAAACATGGATCAAAAAGCTCATAGGGGTTACGAATTCTCACACACTCACAAGGTGAATGACTATTTGGCTAGGTAGTTGTGCTCAAAATGAAACAAAATTGCGTTGATCATTTTCATGCATTCATATAATCAACACAAACAAAAGATTAAACATAATAAAATCCAGTTAGAACAAGAAAGTCGGTACTCCGTGCATATATGAACAATAGAAGGCTTCCTCACAAAAAGGGTGGGAACTAAAGTGATTCACACATGAACAAGTATACAAAAGAATGAATGGCATGCAAGTTTGTAAAAAGCCTAAGTATCATGAATATGCTAAAGTCAAGAAACCGATAAACACATACCTTGGACGCGTACCAAAATTTAAACACTATCATTACCACGCGTTCGCAAGTTGAAACGATAAAAAATGGACAAACACCTCAAGCGACTTCAAATAGTTGGACCAAAATTGCAATCCAAACAACAAACAAAAACATTAGAAACTAAAAACAATAAAACATGCTTGTTTTACGGCGTAAGCTCGACGCCTATTATTTACAAACCAACACGTTGCTTTGGAAGAGCCAAATGCTTTCACTCCCGCCTTTGCTCTAATCTCTTCGAGCTCTAACCGGAACTACACATCTAACCACACTTTTGGCAAACGTGAAGAGAAACAAATATATACATTATATTCACAAGTATGTAAAACATGTAACATTTACAAATATGGTAAACATATACAAGTATCAATATAAACAAGTGAAAATAGACACTATATATGATATCTACAAAACTCAAAAACAAAGAAACTATCGCAATGCGATTCAATATCAAAACCAATCCCCAGCAACGGCGCCATTTTGTTGGAGCGGTAAAGCGGCAAGCAAAAATATTTATTTTCGGAAGAATTCCCTCCGGGATTTATGTCGTGTCCACAGAGATCGGTTCGAAGGAAAAAATGTCGTTCGACAATCTCTCGCGTTTATGAGTTTGGATTAAAATGGGTTTAAAGTAAATAACAGAAAAGTAAATAAGAACATAAAAAGTATACATTCTTCGGAGAAAAGAAACTTATCAAGCATACATATAATCCACTCGTCGCAAACATAAATGTATCAATCATTTTCACTATACTACAATACTCATCAAAATCATCTGGTATCGCTCATAACAGTGTCCATCTCTGGCACACTGAGTTGAGGGAGCAACCATATCAGTCTCTTCGTCACTCTCGCGCACGAAGCCTCGAAATACGGAAGGCATTAAGTTCCGACACCATAAAGATTATCATCTAAATCTATCTCTAGCATCTAGACAATAGATATCCATCCCTAATCAAGATTTGTGTTGTTTATCTCTAACACAACACAAATCCAAACTTAAATGCAAAAAGATCAAGGGAGACATCGATAATGATTTGTAAAGCAGATTTTATACAATATTATGATCAACAAAGATACATATGTTCATAGTAAATATACAAACAACCAACAAGATAGAGTTTACAAAAAGAGGAAAAATAGATAAACCAACACTACTCGAGTTGTCAAAACGATTGATGAGAATCCACCTCCTATTCGACAAGATGCAAGCTCTATTTGTTGTTCTCAAGCTCTCATATGAAGAAATGAAGTTTGATGGAGTGGGAGCAAAAAATACCCAAACCATAACCTAAAAATTGTGTTTTTATGCCTTATATGGTGTTTCTGTCCGTCAAAATCCGCCTGGCGAAATTCTGGTTCGCCAGCCGGATCCAAAATAGTTTATTCTGCACTTTTTTCACGCTTCTGGACTGTCTGGCTTGCCACAGATTCGCCTGGCGAGCCTGGGGCGAAAACTGTCATGACAGCATAAATCCTGCACTGTTTCGGCCATAAGTTTCGAACCGTAACTCCGTTTTTCGCCCGGTTTGAAGCGTTGGAAAGTTTATTCAATGCTCTATACAACAATGGCCAGATATTCTTGATTGAATACTTGCAAAAATAAATGGAAATCAATTAAAATCAATGATATTTACACGATAACTCTATATATACATTATAACTTAAAGTAAATGTATTTATAAATAAAGCGGGGTTTATTCGAACGATATTAAAAAAAAAGTATCAATAAGTGCAACAAAACTTATATAAAAAAATAGCTACAATTTGTACTTATCAAACTCTCCCCAACTTACATAATAGTTTGTCCTCAAACAAAAATCAAACAACTCAAAGAAAAAGAGTGAAAACCAAAGAATCACGAATCAACAGGTTTTGAAAATGGTTCAAATGAAAACGGTACACATAAAGTAAATACTTATCACTAAACTACGATGTTAACATAGTCACGAAACAAATGCAAAATACAAAAATCATGCCAAACATCCTAAAATAACACAAGTCCAAACGTGAATCACACCTAGCAAAAACAATCATCGGTAGATGAAAAACACAAAATGAGGTACTTTTCACTCACACCACAATCTTGAAAACAAAAGACTAAATTATGCATTCATCCAACAATTCACATTGAACATACAAAGGCAAGAATCACAAGGACTTTTCAAGGTTGTAGCGTGGTCGGGTAAACAAACAAGGGGCAATTTCTAAAGGTAATTGAAACAAAAACTTGCCTAAATCTAAGGGAGTGATCAACTCACAAAGACTCAAACACAAAATTCCAATTAACTTCTTCCAAAATCCCAAGTGTTACACAAAACACAATACTTATTTAGCACAATTATTTGAACTCTTTTTGTTTCATTTCTCAAGGATTTTCTTTTTCTTTCTTTCTTTTTCTTTTCTTATTCTATGTCACATTTTTCTCTTTTTTCTATTCTTTTTCAATCCTCATAGAATCCAACCAATGAGTAAACAATCATTCTCTCCCCAACTTGAATTCAACCACATCATCATGTGAATACTTCCTACTTTCTAAGGCAAGGTAAAAATTCATACAACAACACGAAGTTGAGGTCCAAGAAAAAACAAAATCCAATAAAAATAAGTGAACTAAACACTCATAGACAAGCATTAAGTTCAAATAAAACATGGATCAAAAAGCTCATAGGGGTTACGAATTCTCACACACTCACAAGGTGAATGACTATTTGGCTAGGTAGTTGTGCTCAAAATGAAACAAAATTGCCTTGATCATTTTCATGCATTCATATAATCAACACAAACAAAAGATTAAACATAATAAAATCCAGTTAGAACAAGAAAGTCGGTACTCCGTGCATATATGAACAATAGAAGGCTTCCTCACAAAAAGGGTGGGAAATAAAGTGATTCACACATGAACAAGTATACAAAAGAATGAATGGCATGCAAGTTTGTAAAAAGCCTAAGTATCATGAATATGCTAAAGTCAAGAAACCGATAAACACATACCTTGGACGCGTACCAAAATTTAAACACTATCATTACCACGCGTTCGCAAGTTGAAACGATAAAAAATGGACAAACACCTCAAGCGACTTCAAATAGTTGGACCAAAATTGGAATCCAAACAACAAACAAAAACATTAGAAACTAAAAACAATAAAACATGCTTGTTTTACGGCGTAAGCTCGACGCCTATTATTTACAAACCAACACGTTGCTTTGGAAGAGCCAAATGCTTTCACTCCCGCCTTTGCTCTCATCTCTTCGAGCTCTAACCGGAACTACACATCTAACCACACTTTTGGCAAACGTGAAGAGAAACAAATATATACATTATATTCACAAGTATGTAAAACATGTAAAATTTACAAATATGGTAAACATATACAAGTATCAATATAAACAAGTGAAAATAGACACTATATATGATATCTACAAAACTCAAAAACAAAGAAACTATCGCAATGCGATTCAATATCAAAACCAATCCCCGGCAACGGCGCCATTTTGTTGGAGCGGTAAAGCGGCAAGCAAAAATATTTATTTTCGGAAGAATTCCCTCCGGGATTTATGTCGTGTCCACAGAGATCGGTTCGAAGGAAAAAATGTCGTTCGACAATCTCTCGCGTTTATGAGTTTGGATTAAAATGGGTTTAAAGTAAATAACAGAAAAGTAAATAAGAACATAAAAAGTATACATTCTTCGGAGAAAAGAAACTTATCAAGCATACATATAATCCACTCGTCGCAAACATAAATGTATCGATCATTTTCACTATACTACAATACTCGTCAAAATCATCTGGTATCGCTCATAACAGTGTCCATCTCTGGCACACTGAGTTGAGGGAGCAACCATATCACTCTCTTCGTCACTCTCGCGCACGAAGCCTCGAAATACGGAAGGCATTAAGTTCCGACACCATAAAGATTATCATCTAAATCTATCTCTAGCATCTAGACAATAGATATCCATCCCTAATCAAGATTCGTGTTGTTTATCTCTAACACAACACAAATCCAAACTTAAATGCAAAAAGATCAAGGGAGACATCGATAATGATTTGTAAAGCAGATTTTATACAATATTATGATCAACAAAGATACATATGTTCATAGTAAATATACAAACAACCAACATGATAGAGTTTACAAAAAGAGGAAAAATAGATAAACCAACACTACTCGAGTTGTCAAAACGATTGATGAGAATCCACCTCCTATTCGACAAGATGCAAGCTCTATTTGTTGTTCTCAAGCTCTCATATGAAGAAATGAAGTTTGATGGAGTGGGAGCAAAAAATACCCAAACCATAACCTAAAAATTGTGTTTTTATGCCTTATATGGTGTTTCTGTCCGTCAAAATCCGCCTGGCGAAATTCTGGTTCGCCAGGCGGATCAAAAATAGTTTATTCTGCACTTTTTTCACGCTTCTGGACTGTCTGGCTTGCCACAGATTCGCCTGGCGAGCCTGGGGCGAAAACTGTCATGACAGCATAAATCCTGCACTGTTTCGGCCATAAGTTTCGAACCGTAACTCCGTTTTTCGCCCGGTTTGAAGCGTTGGAAAGTTTATTCAATGCTCTATACAACAATGGCCAGATATTCTTGATTGAATACTTGCAAAAATAAATGGAAATCAATTAAAATCAATGATATTTACACGATAACTCTATATATACATTATAACTTAAAGTAAATGTATTTACAAATAAAGCGGGGTTTATTCGAACGATATTAAAAAAAAAGTATCGATAAGTGAAACAAAACTTATATAAAAAAATAGCTACAATTTGCACTTATCAAACTCTCCCCAACTTACATAATAGTTTGTCCTCAAACAAAAATCAAACAACTCAAAGAAACAGAGTGAAAACCAAAGAATCACGAATCAACAGGTTTTGAAAATGGTTCAAATGAAAACGGTACACATAAAGTAAATACTTATCACTAAACTACGATGTTAACATAGTCACGAAACAAATGCAAAATACAAAAATCATGCCAAACATCCTAAAATAACACAAGTCCAAACGTGAATCACACCTAGCAAAAACAATCATCGGTAGATGAAAAACACAAAATGAGGTACTTTTCACTCACACCACAATCTTGAAAACAAAAGACTAAATTATGCATTCATCCAACAATTCACATTGAACATACAAAGGCAAGAATCGCAAGGACTTTTCAAGGTTGTAGCGTGGTCGGGTAAACAAACAAGGGGCAATTTCTAAAGGTAATTGAAACAAAAACTTGCCTAAATCTAAGGGAGTGATCAACTCACAAAGACTCAAACACAAAATTCCAATTAACTTCTTCCAAAATCCCAAGTGTTACACAAAACACAATACTTATTTAGCACAATTATTTGAACTCTTTTTGTTTCATTTCTCAAGGATTTTCTTTTTCTTTCTTTCTTTTTCTTTTCTTATTCTATGTCATATTTTTCTCTTTTTTCTATTCTTTTTCAATCCTTATAGAATCCAACCAATGAGTAAACAATCATTCTCTCCCCAACTTGAATTCAACCACATCATCATGTGAATACTTCCTACTTTCTAAGGCAAGGTAAAAATTCATACAACAACACGAAGTTGAGGTCCAAGAAAAAACAAAATCCAATAAAAATAAGTGAACTAAACACTCATAGACAAGCATTAAGTTCAAATAAAACATGGATCAAAAAGCTCATAGGGGTTACGAATTCTCACACACTCACAAGGTGAATGACTATTTGGCTAGGTAGTTGTGCTCAAAATGAAACAAAATTGCCTTGATCATTTTCATGCATTCATATAATCAACACAAACAAAAGATTAAACATAATAAAATCCAGTTAGAACAAGAAAGTCGGTACTCCGTGCATATATGAACAATAGAAGGCTTCCTCACAAAAAGGGTGGGAACGAAAGTGATTCACACATGAACAAGTATACAAAAGAATGAATGGCATGCAAGTTTGTAAAAAGCCTAAGTATCATGAATATGCTAAAGTCAAGAAACCGATAAACACATACCTTGGACGCGTACCAAAATTTAAACACTATCATTACCACGCGTTCGCAAGTTGAAACCATAAAAAATGGACAAACACCTCAAGCGACTTCAAATAGTTGGACCAAAATTGGAATCCAAACAACAAACAAAAACATTAGAAACTAAAAACAATAAAACATGCTTGTTTTACGGCGTAAGCTCGACGCCTATTATTTACAAACCAACACGTTGCTTTGGAAGAGCCAAATGCTTTCACTCCCGCCTTTGCTCTCATCTTTTCGAGATCTAACCGGAACTACACATCTAACCACACTTTTGGCAAACGTGAAAAGAAACAAATATATACATTATATTCACAAGTATGTAAAACATGTAAAATTTACAAATATGGTAAACTTATACAAGTATCAATATAAACAAGTGAAAATAGACACTATATATGATATCTACAAAACTCAAAAACAAAGAAACTATCGCAATGCGATTCAATATCAAAACCAATCCCCGGCAATGGCGCCATTTTGTTGGAGCGGTAAAGCGGCAAGCAAAAATATTTATTTTCGGAAGAATTCCCTCCAGGATTTATGTCGTGTCCACAGAGATCAGTTCGAAGGAAAAAATGTCGTTCGACAATCTCTCGCGTTTATGAGTTTGGATTAAAATGGGTTTAAAGTAAATAACAGAAAAGTAAATAAGAACATAAAAAGTATACATTCTTCGGAGAAAAGAAACTTATCAAGCATACATATAATCCATTCGTCGCAAACATAAATGTATCGATCATTTTCACTATACTACAATACTCGTCAAAATCATCCGGTATCGCTCATAACAGTGTCCATCTCTGGCACACTGAGTTGAGCGAGCAACCGTATCACTCTCTTTGTCACTCTCGCGCACGAAGCCTCGAAATACGGAAGGCATTAAGTTCCGACACCATAAAGATTATCATCTAAATCTATCTCTAGCATCTAGACAATAGATATCCATCCCTAATCAAGATTCGTGTTGTTTATCTCTAACACAACACAAATCCAAACTTAAATTCAAAAAGATCAAGGGAGACATCGATAATGATTTGTAAAGCAGATTTTATACAATATTATGATCAACAAAGATACATATGTTCATAGTAAATATACAAACACCCAACAAGATAGAGTTTACAAAAAGAGGAAAAATAGATAAACCAACACTACTCGAGTTGTCAAGACGATTGATGAGAATCCACCTCCTATTCGACAAGATGCAAGCTCTATTTGTTGTTCTCAAGCTCTCATATGAAGAAATGAAGTTTGATGAAGTGGGAGCAAAAAATACCCAAACCATAACCTAAAAATTGTGTTTTTATGCCTTATATGGTGTTTCTGCCGTCAAAATCCGCCTGGCGAAATTCTGGTTCGCCAGGCGGATCAAAAATAGCTTATTATGCACTTTTTTCACGCTTCTGGACTGTCTGGCTCGCCACAGATTCACCTGGCGAGCCTAGGGCGAAAACTGTCATGACAGCATAAATCCTGCACTGTTTCGGCCATAAGTTTCGAACCGTAACTCCGTTTTTCGCCCGGTTTGAAGTGTTGGAAAGTTTATTCAATGCTCTATACAACAATGGCCAGATATTCTTGATTGAATACTTGCAAAAATAAATGGAAATCAATTAAACTCAATGATATTTACACGATAACTCTATATATACATTATAACTTAAAGTAAATGTATTTACAAATAAAGCGGGGTTTATTCGAACGATATTAACCAAAAAATATCGATAAGTGCAACAAAACTTATATACAAAAATATCTACAATTTGCACTTATCAAACTCTCCCCAACTTACATAATAGTTTGTCCTCAAACAAAAATCAAACAACTCAAAGAAACAGAGTGAAAACCAAAGAATCACGAATCAACAGGTTTTGAAAATGGTTCAAATGAAAACGGTACACATAAAGTAAATACTTATCACTAAACTACGATGTTAACATAGTCACGAAACAAATGCAAAATACAAAAATCATGCCAAACATCCTAAAATAACACAAGTCCAAACGTGAATCACACCTAGCAAAAACAATCATCGGTAGATGAAAAACACAAAATGAGGTACTTTTCACTCACACCACAATCTTGAAAACAAAAGACTAAATTATGCATTCATCCAACAATTCACATTGAACATACAAAGGCAAGAATCACAAGGACTTTTCAAGGTTGTAGCGTGGTCGGGTAAACAAACAAGGGGCAATTTCTAAAGGTAATTGAAACAAAAACTTGCCTAAATCTAAGGGAGTGATCAACTCACAAAGACTCAAACACAAAATTCCAATTAACTTCTTCCAAAATCCCAAGTGTTACACAAAACACAATACTTATTTAGCACAATTATTTGAACTCTTTTTGTTTCATTTCTCAAGGATTTTCTTTTTCTTTCTTTCTTTTTCTTTTCTTATTCTATGTCATATTTTTCTCTTTTTTCTATTCTTTTTCAATCCTCATAGAATCCAACCAATGAGTAAACAATCATTCTCTCCCCAACTTGAATTCAACCACATCATCATGTGAATACTTCCTACTTTCTAAGGCAAGGTAAAAATTCATCAACAACACGAAGTTGAGGTCCAAGAAAAAACAAAATCCAATAAAAATAAGTGAACTAAACACTCATAGACAAGCATTAAGTTCAAATAAAACATGGATCAAAAAGCTCATAGGGGTTACGAATTCTCACACACTCACAAGGTGAATGACTATTTGGCTAGGTAGTTGTGCTCAAAATGAAACAAAATTGCCTTGATCATTTTCATGCATTCATATAATCAACACAAACAAAAGATTAAACATAATAAAATCCAGTTAGAACAAGAAAGTCGGTACTCCGTGCATATATGAACAATAGAAGGCTTCCTCACAAAAAGGGTGGGAACTAAAGTGATTCACACATGAACAAGTATACAAAAGAATGAATGGCATGCAAGTTTGTAAAAAGCCTAAGTATCATGAATATGCTAAAGTCAAGAAACCGATAAACACATACCTTGGACGCGTACCAAAATTTAAACACTATCATTACCACGCGTTCGCAAGTTGAAACGATAAAAAATGGACAAACACCTCAAGCGACTTCAAATAGTTGGACCAAAATTGGAATCCAAACAACAAACAAAAACATTAGAAACTAAAAACAATAAAACATGCTTGTTTTACGGCGTAAGCTCGACGCCTATTATTTACAAACCAACACGTTGCTTTGGAAGAGCCAAATGCTTTCACTCCCGCCTTTGCTCTCATCTCTTCGAGCTCTAACCGGAACTACACATCTAACCACACTTTTGGCAAACGTGAAGAGAAACAAATATATACATTATATTCACAAGTATGTAAAACATGTAAAATTTACAAATATGGTAAACATATACAAGTATCAATATAAACAAGTGAAAATAGACACTATATATGATATCTACAAAACTCAAAAACAAAGAAACTATCGCAATGCGATTCAATATCAAAACCAATCCCCGGCAACGGCGCCATTTTGTTGGAGAGGTAAAGCGGCAAGCAAAAATATTTATTTTCGGAAGAATTCCCTCCGGGATTTATGTCGTGTCCACAGAGATCAGTTCGAAGGAAAAAATGTCGTTCGACAATCTCTCGCGTTTATGAGTTTGGATTAAAATGGGTTTAAAGTAAATAACAGAAAAGTAAATAAGAACATAAAAAGTATACATTCTTCGGAGAAAAGAAACTTATCAAGCATACATATAATCCATTCGTCGCAAACATAAATGTATCGATCATTTTCACTATACTACAATACTCGTCAAAATCATCCGGTATCGCTCATAACAGTGTCCATCTCTGGTACACTGAGTTGAGGGAGCAATCGTATCACTATCTTTGTCACTCTCGCGCACGAAGCCTCGAAATACGGAAGGCATTAAGTTCCGACACCATAAAGATTATCATCTAAATCTATCTCTAGCATCTAGACAATAGATATCCATCCCTAATCAAGATTCGTGTTGTTTATCTCTAACACAACACAAATCCAAACTTAAATTCAAAAAGATCAAGGGAGACATCGATAATGATTTGTAAAGCAGATTTTATACAATATTATGATCAACAAAGATACATATGTTCATAGTAAATATACAAACACCCAACAAGATAGAGTTTACAAAAAGAGGAAAAATAGATAAACCAACACTACTCGAGTTGTCAAGACGATTGATGAGAATCCACCTCCTATTCGACAAGATGCAAGCTCTATTTGTTGTTCTCAAGCTCTCATATGAAGAAATGAAGTTTGATGGAGTGGGAGCAAAAAATACCCAAACCATAACCTAAAAATTGTGTTTTTATGCCTTATATGGTGTTTCTGCCGTCAAAATCCGCCTGGCGAAATTCTGGTTCGCCAGGCGGATCAAAAATAGCTTATTATGCACTTTTTTCACGCTTCTGGACTGTCTGGCTCGCCACAGATTCACCTGGCGAGCCTAGGGCGAAAACTGTCATGACAGCATAAATCCTGCACTGTTTCGGCCATAAGTTTCGAACCGTAACTCCGTTTTTCGCCCGGTTTGAAGTGTTGGAAAGTTTATTCAATGCTCTATACAACAATGGACAGATATTCTTGATTGAATACTTGCAAAAATAAATGGAAATCAATTAAACTCAATGATATTTACACGATAACTCTATATATACATTATAACTTAAAGTAAATGTATTTACAAATAAAGCGGGGTTTATTCGAACGATATTAACCAAAAAATATCGATAAGTGCAACTAAACTTATATAAAAAAATAGCTACAATTTGCACTTATCAAACTCTCCCCAACTTACATAATAGCTTGTCCTCAAACAAAAATCAAACAACTCAAAGAAACAGAGTGAAAACCAAAGAATCACGAATCAACAGGTTTTGAAAATGGTTCAAATGAAAACGGTACACATAAAGTAAATACTTATCACTAAACTACGATGTTAACATAGTCACGAAACAAATGCAAAATACAAAAATCATGCCAAACATCCTAAAATAACACAAGTCCAAACGTGAATCACACCTAGCAAAAACAATCATCGGTAGATGAAAAACACAAAATGAGGTACTTTTCACTCACACCACAATCTTGAAAACAAAAGACTAAATTATGCATTCATCCAACAATTCACATTGAACATACAAAGGCAAGAATCACAAGGACTTTTCAAGGTTGTAGCGTGGTCGGGTAAACAAACAAGGGGCAATTTCTAAAGGTAATTGAAACAAAAACTTGCCTAAATCTAAGGGAGTGATCAACTCACAAAGACTCAAACACAAAATTCCAATTAACTTCTTCCAAAATCCCAAGTGTTACACAAAACACAATACTTATTTAGCACAATTATTTGAACTCTTTTTGTTTCATTTCTCAAGGATTTTCTTTTTCTTTCTTTCTTTTTCTTTTCTTATTCTATGTCATATTTTTCTCTTTTTTCTATTCTTTTTCAATCCTCATAGAATCCAACCAATGAGTAAACAATCATTCTCTCCCCAACTTGAATTCAACCACATCATCATGTGAATACTTCCTACTTTCTAAGGCAAGGTAAAAATTCATACAACAACACGAAGTTGAGGTCCAAGAAAAAACAAAATCCAATAAAAATAAGTGAACTAAACACTCATAGACAAGCATTAAGTTCAAATAAAACATGGATCAAAAAGCTCATAGGGGTTACGAATTCTCACACACTCACAAGGTGAATGACTATTTGGCTAGGTAGTTGTGCTCAAAATGAAACAAAATTGCCTTGATCATTTTCATGCATTCATATAATCAACACAAACAAAAGATTAAACATAATAAAATCCAGTTAGAACAAGAAAGTCGGTACTCCGTGCATATATGAACAATAGAAGGCTTCCTCACAAAAAGGGTGGGAACTAAAGTGATTCACACATGAACAAGTATACAAAAGAATGAATGGCATGCAAGTTTGTAAAAAGCCTAAGTATCATGAATATGCTAAAGTCAAGAAACCGATAAACACATACCTTGGACGCGTACCAAAATTTAAACACTATCATTACCACGCGTTCGCAAGTTGAAACGATAAAAAATGGACAAACACCTCAAGCGACTTCAAATAGTTGGACCAAAATTGGAATCCAAACAACAAACAAAAACATTAGAAACTAAAAACAATAAAACATGCTTGTTTTACGGCGTAAGCTCGACGCCTATTATTTACAAACCAACACGTTGCTTTGGAAGAGCCAAATGCTTTCACTCCCGCCTTTGCTCTCATCTCTTCGAGCTCTAACCGGAACTACACATCTAACCACACTTTTGGCAAACGTGAAGAGAAACAAATATATACATTATATTCACAAGTATGTAAAACATGTAAAATTTACAAATATGGTAAACATATACAAGTATCAATATAAACAAGTGAAAATAGACACTATATATGATATCTACAAAACTCAAAAACAAAGAAACTATCGCAATGCGATTCAATATCAAAACCAATCCCCGGCAACGGCGCCATTTTGTTGGAGCGGTAAAGCGGCAAGCAAAAATATTTATTTTCGGAAGAATTCCCTCCGGGATTTATGTCGTGTCCACAGAGATCAGTTCGAAGGAAAAAATGTCGTTCGACAATCTCTCGCGTTTATGAGTTTGGATTAAAATGGGTTTAAAGTAAATAACAGAAAAGTAAATAAGAACATAAAAAGTATACATTCTTCGGAGAAAAGAAACTTATCAAGCATACATATAATCCATTCGTCGCAAACATAAATGTATCGATCATTTTCACTATACTACAATACTCGTCAAAATCATCCGGTATCGCTCATAACAGTGTCCATCTCTGGTACACTGAGTTGAGGGAGCAATCGTATCACTATCTTTGTCACTCTCGCGCACGAAGCCTCGAAATACGGAAGGCATTAAGTTCCGACACCATAAAGATTATCATCTAAATCTATCTCTAGCATCTAGACAATAGATATCCATCCCTAATCAAGATTCGTGTTGTTTATCTCTAACACAACACAAATCCAAACTTAAATTCAAAAAGATCAAGGGAGACATCGATAATGATTTGTAAAGCAGATTTTATACAATATTATGATCAACAAAGATACATATGTTCATAGTAAATATACAAACACCCAACAAGATAGAGTTTACAAAAAGAGGAAAAATAGATAAACCAACACTACTCGAGTTGTCAAGACGATTGATGAGAATCCACCTCCTATTCGACAAGATGCAAGCTCTATTTGTTGTTCTCAAGCTCTCATATGAAGAAATGAAGTTTGATGGAGTGGGAGCAAAAAATACCCAAACCATAACCTAAAAATTGTGTTTTTATGCCTTATATGGTGTTTCTGCCGTCAAAATCCGCCTGGCGAAATTCTGGTTCGCCAGGCGGATCAAAAATAGCTTATTATGCACTTTTTTCACGCTTCTGGACTGTCTGGCTCGCCACAGATTCACCTGGCGAGCCTAGGGCGAAAACTGTCATGACAGCATAAATCCTGCACTGTTTCGGCCATAAGTTTCGAACCGTAACTCCGTTTTTTGCCCGGTTTGAAGTGTTGGAAAGTTTATTCAATGCTCTATACAACAATGGCCAGATATTCTTGATTGAATACTTGCAAAAATAAATGGAAATCAATTAAACTCAATGATATTTACACGATAACTCTATATATACATTATAACTTAAAGTAAATGTATTTACAAATAAAGTGGGGTTTATTCGAACGATATTAACCAAAAAATATCGATAAGTGCAACAAAACTTATATAAAAAAATAGCTACAATTTGCACTTATCAAACTCTCGCCAACTTACATAATAGTTTGTCCTCAAACAAAAATCAAACAACTCAAAGAAACAGAGTGAAAACCAAAGAATCACGAATCAACAGGTTTTGAAAATGGTTCAAATGAAAACGGTACACATAAAGTAAATACTTATCACTAAACTACGATGTTAACATAGTCACGAAACAAATGCAAAATACAAAAATCATGCCAAACATCCTAAAATAACACAAGTCCAAACGTGAATCACACCTAGCAAAAACAATCATCGGTAGATGAAAAACACAAAATGAGGTACTTTTCACTCACACCACAATCTTGAAAACAAAAGACTAAATTATGCATTCATCCAACAATTCACATTGAACATACAAAGGCAAGAATCACAAGGACTTTTCAAGGTTGTAGCGTGGTCGGGTAAACAAACAAGGGGCAATTTCTAAAGGTAATTGAAACAAAAACTTGCCTAAATCTAAGGGAGTGATCAACTCACAAAGACTCAAACACAAAATTCCAATTAACTTCTTCCAAAATCCCAAGTGTTACACAAAACACAATACTTATTTAGCACAATTATTTGAACTCTTTTTGTTTCATTTCTCAAGGATTTTCTTTTTCTTTCTTTCTTTTTCTTTTCTTATTCTATGTCATATTTTTCTCTTTTTTCTATTCTTTTTCAATCCTCATAGAATCCAACCAATGAGTAAACAATCATTCTCTCCCCAACTTGAATTCAACCACATCATCATGTGAATACTTCCTACTTTCTAAGGCAAGGTAAAAATTCATACAACAACACGAAGTTGAGGTCCAAGAAAAAACAAAATCCAATAAAAATAAGTGAACTAAACACTCATAGACAAGCATTAAGTTCAAATAAAACATGGATCAAAAAGCTCATAGGGGTTACGAATTCTCACACACTCACAAGGTGAATGACTATTTGGCTAGGTAGTTGTGCTCAAAATGAAACAAAATTGCCTTGATCATTTTCATGCATTCATATAATCAACACAAACAAAAGATTAAACATAATAAAATCCAGTTAGAACAAGAAAGTCGGTACTCCGTGCATATATGAACAATAGAAGGCTTCCTCACAAAAAGGGTGGGAACTAAAGTGATTCACACATGAACAAGTATACAAAAGAATGAATGGCATGCAAGTTTGTAAAAAGCCTAAGTATCATGAATATGCTAAAGTCAAGAAACCGATAAACACATACCTTGGACGCGTACCAAAATTTAAACACTATCATTACCACGCGTTCGCAAGTTGAAACCATAAAAAATGGACAAACACCTCAAGCGACTTCAAATAGTTGGACCAAAATTGGAATCCAAACAACAAACAAAAACATTAGAAACTAAAAACAATAAAACATGCTTGTTTTACGGCGTAAGCTCGACGCCTATTATTTACAAACCAACACGTTGCTTTGGAAGAGCCAAATGCTTTCACTCCCGCCTTTGCTCTCATCTCTTCGAGCTCTAACCGGAACTACACATCTAACCACACTTTTGGCAAACGTGAAGAGAAACAAATATATACATTATATTCACAAGTATGTAAAACATGTAAAATTTACAAATATGGTAAACATATACAAGTATCAATATAAACAAGTGAAAATAGACAATATATATGATATCTACAAAACTCAAAAACAAAGAAACTATCGCAATGCGATTCAATATCAAAACCAATCCCCGGCAACGGCGCCATTTTGTTGGAGCGGTAAAGCGGCAAGCAAAAATATTTATTTTCGGAAGAATTCCCTCCGGGATTTATGTCGTGTCCACAGAGATCAGTTCGAATGAAAAAATGTCGTTCGACAATCTCTCGCGTTTATGAGTTTGGATTAAAATGGGTTTAAAGTAAATAACAGAAAAGTAAATAAGAACATAAAAAGTATACATTCTTCGGAGAAAAGAAACTTATCAAGCATACATATAATCCATTCGTCGCAAACATAAATGTATCGATCATTTTCACTATACTACAATACTCGTCAAAATCATCCGGTATCGCTCATAACAGTGTCCATCTCTGGCACACTGAGTTGAGGGAGCAACCGTATCACTCTCTTTGTCACTCTCGTGCACGAAGCCTCGAAATACGGAAGGCATTAAGTTCCGACACCATAAAGATTATCATCTAAATCTATCTCTAGCATCTAGACAATAAATATCCATCCTTAATCAAGATTCGTGTTGTTTATCTCTAACACAACACAAATCCAAACTTAAATTCAAAAAGATCAAGGGAGACATCGATAATGATTTGTAAAGCAGATTTTATACAATATTATGATCAACAAAGATACATATGTTCATAGTAAATATACAAACACCCAACAAGATAGAGTTTACAAAAAGAGGAAAAATAGATAAACCAACACTACTCGAGTTGTCAAGACGATTGATGAGAATCCACCTCCTATTCGACAAGATGCAAGCTCTATTTGTTGTTCTCAAGCTCTCATATGAAGAAATGAAGTTTGATGGAGTGGGAGCAAAAAATACCCAAACCATAACCTAAAAATTGTGTTTTTATGCCTTATATGGTGTTTCTGCTGTCAAAATCCGCCTGGCGAAATTCTGGTTCGCCAGGCGGATCAAAAATAGCTTATTATGCACTTTTTTCACGCTTCTGGACTGTCTGGCTCGCCACAGATTCACCTGGCGAGCCTAGGGCGAAAACTGTCATGACAGCATAAATCCTGCACTGTTTCGGCCATAAGTTTCGAACCGTAACTCCGTTTTTCGCCCGGTTTGAAGCGTTGGAAAGTTTATTCAATGCTCTATACAACAATGGACAGATATTCTTGATTGAATACTTGCAAAAATAAATGGAAATCAATTAAACTCAATGATATTTACACGATAACTCTATATATACATTATAACTTAAAGTAAATGTATTTACAAATAAAGCGGGGTTTATTCGAACGATATTAACCAAAAAATATCGATAAGTGCAACAAAACTTATATACAAAAATATCTACAATTTGCACTTATCAAACTCTCCCCAACTTACATAATAGTTTGTCCTCAAACAAAAATTAAACAACTCTAAGAAACAGAGTGAAAACCAAAGAATCACGAATCAACAGGTTTTGAAAATGGTTCAAATGAAAACGGTACACATAAAGTAAATACTTATCACTAAACTACGATGTTAACATAGTCACGAAACAAATGCAAAATACAAAAATTATGCCAAACATCCTAAAATAACACAAGTCCAAACGTGAATCACACCTAGCAAAAACAATCATCGGTAGATGAAAAACACAAAATGAGGTACTTTTCACTCACACCACAATCTTGAAAACAAAAGACTAAATTAAGCATTCATCCAACAATTCACATTGAACATACAAAGGCAAGAATCACAAGGACTTTTCAAGGTTGTAACGTGGTCGGGTAAATAAACAAGGGGCAATTTCTAAAGGTAATTGAAACAAAAACTTGCCTAAATCTAAGGGAGTGATCAACTCACAAAGACTCAAACACAAAATTCCAATTAACTTCTTCCAAAATCCCAAGTGTTACACAAAACACAATACTTATTTAGCACAATTATTTGAACTCTTTTTGTTTCATTTCTCAAGGATTTTCTTTTTCTTTCTTTCTTTTTCTTTTCTTATTCTATGTCATATTTTTCTCTTTTTTCTATTCTTTTTCAATCCTCATAGAATCCAACCAATGAGTAAACAATCATTCTCTCCCCAACTTGAATTAAACCACATCATCATGTGAATACTTCCTACTTTCTAAGGCAAGGTAAAAATTCATACAACAACACGAAGTTGAGGTCCAAGAAAAAACAAAATCCAATAAAAATAAGTGAACTAAACACTCATAGACAAGCATTAAGTTCAAATAAAACATGGATCAAAAAGCTCATAGGGGTTACGAATTCTCACACACTCACAAGGTGAATGACTATTTGGCTAGGTAGTTGTGCTCAAAATGAAACAAAATTGCCTTGATCATTTTCATGCATTCATATAATCAACACAAACAAAAGATTAAACATAATAAAATCCAGTTAGAACAAGAAAGTCGGTACTCCGTGCATATATGAACAATAGAAGGCTTCCTCACAAAAAGGGTGGGAACTAAAGTGATTCACACATGAACAAGTATACAAAAGAATGAATGGCATGCAAGTTTGTAAAAAGCCTAAGTATCATGAATATGCTAAAGTCAAGAAACCGATAAACACATACCGTGGACGCGTACCAAAATTTAAACACTATCATTACCACGCGTTCGCAAGTTGAAACGATAAAAAATGGACAAACACCTCAAGCGACTTCAAATAGTTGGACCAAAATTGGAATCCAAACAACAAACAAAAACATTAGAAACTAAAAACAATAAAACATGCTTGTTTTACGGCGTAAGCTCGACGCCTATTATTTACAAACCAACACGTTGCTTTGGAAGAGCCAAATGCTTTCACTCCCGCCTTTGCTCTCATCTCTTCGAGCTCTAACCGGAACTACACATCTAACCACACTTTTGGCAAACGTGAAGAGAAACAAATATATACATTATATTCACAAGTATGTAAAACATGTAAAATTTACAAATATGGTAAACATATACAAGTATCAATATAAACAAGTGAAAATAGACACTATATATGATATCTACAAAACTCAAAAACAAAGAAACTATCGCAATGCGATTCAATATCAAAACCAATCCCCGGCAACGGCGCCATTTTGTTGGAGCGGTAAAGCGGCAAGCAAAAATATTTATTTTCGGAAGAATTCCCTCCGGGATTTATGTCGTGTCCACAGAGATCAGTTCGAAGGAAAAAATGTCGTTCGACAATCTCTCGCGTTTATGAGTTTGGATTAAAATGGGTTTAAAGTAAATAACAGAAAAGTAAATAAGAACATAAAAAGTATACATTCTTCAGAGAAAAGAAACTTATCAAGCATACATATAATCCACTCGTCGCAAACATAAATGTATCGATCATTTTCACTATACTACAATACTCGTCAAAATCATCCGGTATCGCTCATAACAGTGTCCATCTCTGGCACACTGAGTTGAGGGAGCAACCGTATCACTCTCTTTGTCACTCTCGCGCACGAAGCCTCGAAATACGGAAGGCATTAAGTTCCGACACCATAAAGATTATCATCTAAATCTATCTCTAGCATCTAGACAATAGATATCCATCCCTAATCAAGATTCGTGTTGTTTATCTCTAACACAACACAAATCCAAACTTAAATTCAAAAAGATCAAGGGAGACATCGATAATGATTTGTAAAGCATATTTTATACAATATTATGATCAACAAAGATACATATGTTCATAGTAAATATACAAACACCCAACAAGATAGAGTTTGCAAAAAGTGGAAAAATAGATAAACCAACACTACTCGAGTTGTCAAGACGATTGATGAGAATCCACCTCCTATTCGACAAGATGCAAGCTCTATTTGTTGTTCTCAAGCTCTCATATGAAGAAATGAAGTTTGATGGAGTGGGAGCAAAAAATACCCAAACCATAACCTAAAAATTGTGTTTTTATGCCTTATATGGTGTTTCTGCCGTCAAAATCCGCCTGGCGAACCAGAATCAAAAATAGCTTATTATGCACTTTTTTCACGCTTCTGAACTGTCTGGCTCGCCACAGATTCACCTGGCGAGCCTAGGGCGAAAACTGTCATGACAGCATAAATCCTGCACTGTTTCGGCCATAAGTTTCGAACCGTAACTCCGTTTTTCGCCCGGTTTGAAGCGTTGGAAAGTTTATTCAATGCTCTATACAACAATGGACAGATATTCTTGATTGTATACTTGCAAAAATAAATGGAAATCAATTAAACTCAATGATATTTACACGATAACTCTATATATACATTATAACTTAAAGTAAATGTATTTACAAATAAAGCGGGGTTTATTTGAACGATATTAACCAAAAAATATCGATAAGTGCAACAAAACTTATATACAAAAATATCTACAATTTGCACTTATCAAACTCTCCCCAACTTACATAATAGTTTGTCCTCAAACAAAAATTAAACAACTCAAAGAAACAGAGTGAAAACCAAAGAATCACGAATCAACAGGTTTTGAAAATGGTTCAAATGAAAACGGTACACATAAAGTAAATACTTATCACTAAACTACGATGTTAACATAGTCACGAAACAAATGCAAAATACAAAAATCATGCCAAACATCCTAAAATAACACAAGTCCAAACGTGAATCACACCTAGCAAAAACAATCATCGGTAGATGAAAAACACAAAATGAGGTACTTTTCACTCACACCACAATCTTGAAAACAAAAGACTAAATTATGCATTCATCCAACAATTCACATTGAACATACAAAGGCAAGAATCACAAGGACTTTTCAAGGTTGTAGCGTGGTCGGGTAAACAAACAAGGGGCAATTTCTAAAGGTAATTGAAACAAAAACCTGCCTAAATCTAAGGGAGTGATCAACTCACAAAGACTCAAACACAAAATTCCAATTAACTTCTTCCAAAATCCCAAGTGTTACACAAAACACAATACTTATTTAGCACAATTATTTGAACTCTTTTTGTTTCATTTCTCAAGGATTTTCTTTTTCTTTCTTTCTTTTTATTTTCTTATTCTATGTCATATTTTTCTCTTTTTTCTATTCTTTTTCAATCCTCATAGAATCCAACCAATGAGTAAACAATCATTCTCTCCCCAACTTGAATTCAACCACATCATCATGTGAATACTTCCTACTTTCTAAGGCAAGGTAAAAATTCATACAACAACACGAAGTTGAGGTCCAAGAAAAAACAAAATCCAATAAAAATAAGTGAACTAAATACTCATAGACAAGCATTAAGTTCAAATAAAACATGGATCAAAAAGCTCATAGGGGTTACGAATTCTCACACACTCACAAGGTGAATGACTATTTGGCTAGGTAGTTGTGCTCAAAATGAAACAAAATTGCCTTGATCATTTTCATGCATTCATATAATCAACACAAACAAAAGATTAAACATAATAAAATCCAGTTAGAACAAGAAAGTCGGTACTCCGTGCATATATGAACAATAGAAGGCTTCCTCACAAAAAGGGTGGGAAACTAAAGTGATTCACACATGAACAAGTATACAAAAGAATGAATGGCATGCAAGTTTGTAAAAAGCCTAAGTATCATGAATATGCTAAAGTCAAGAAACCGATAAACACATACCTTGGACGCGTACCAAAATTTAAACACTATCATTACCACGCGTTCGCAAGTTGAAACGATAAAAAATGGACAAACACCTCAAGCGACTTCAAATAGTTGGACCAAAATTGGAATCCAAACAACAAACAAAAACATTAGAAACTAAAAACAATAAAACATGCTTGTTTTACGGCGTAAGCTCGACGCCTATTATTTACAAACCAACACGTTGCTTTGGAAGAGCCAAATGCTTTCACTCCCGCCTTTGCTCTCATCTCTTCGAGCTCTAACCGGAACTACACATCTAACCACACTTTTGGCAAACGTGAAGAGAAACAAATATATACATTATATTCACAAGTATGTAAAACATGTAAAATTTACAAATATGGTAAACATATACAAGTATCAATATAAACAAGTGAAAATAGACACTATATATGATATCTACAAAACTCAAAAACAAAGAAACTATCGCAATGCGATTCAATATCAAAACCAATCCCCGGCAACGGCGCCATTTTGTTGGAGCGGTAAAGCGGCAAGCAAAAATATTTATTTTCGGAAGAATTCCCTCCGGGATTTATGTCGTGTCCACAGAGATCAGTTCGAAGGAAAAAATGTCGTTCGACAATCTCTCGCGTTTATGAGTTTGGATTAAAATGGGTTTAAAGTAAATAACAGAAAAGTAAATAAGAACATAAAAAGTATACATTCTTCGGAGAAAAGAAACTTATCAAGCATACATATAATCCACTCGTCGCAAACATAAATGTATCGATCATTTTCACTATACTACAATACTCGTCAAAATCATCCGGTATCGCTCATAACAGTGTCCATCTCTGGCACACTGAGTTGAGGGAGCAACCGTATCACTCTCTTTGTCACTCTCGCGCACGAAGCCTCGAAATATGGAAGGCATTAAGTTCCGACACCATAAAGATTATCATCTAAATCTATCTCTAGCATCTAGACAATAGATATCCATCCCTAATCAAGATTCGTGTTGTTTATCTCTAACACAACACAAATCCAAACTTAAATTCAAAAAGATCAAGGGAGACATCGATAATGATTTGTAAAGCAGATTTTATACAATATTATGATCAACAAAGATACATATGTTCATAGTAAATATACAAACACCCAACAAGATAGAGTTTACAAAAAGAGGAAAAATAGATAAACCAACACTACTCGAGTTGTCAAGACGATTGATGAGAATCCACCTCCTATTCGACAAGATGCAAGCTCTATTTGTTGTTCTCAAGCTCTCATATGAAGAAATGAAGTTTGATGGAGTGGGAGCAAAAAATACCCAAACCATAACCTAAAAATTGTGTTTTTATGCCATATATGGTGTTTCTGCCGTCAAAATCCGCCTGGCGAAATTCTGGTTCGCCAGGCGGATCAAAAATAGCTTATTATGCACTTTTTTCACGCTTCTGGACCGTCTGGCTCGCCACAGATTCACCTGGCGAGCCTAGGGCGAAAACTGTCATGACAGCATAAATCCTGCACTGTTTCGGCCATAAGTTTCGAACCGTAACTCCGTTTTTCGCCCGGTTTGAAGTGTTGGAAAGTTTATTCAATGCTCTATACAACAATGGCCAGATATTCTTGATTGAATACTTGCAAAAATAAATGGAAATCAATTAAACTCAATGATATTTACACGATAACTCTATATATACATTATAACTTAAAGTAAATGTATTTACAAATAAAGCGGGGTTTATTCGAACGATATTAACCAAAAAATATCGATAAGTGCAACAAAACTTATATAAAAAAATAGCTACAATTTGCACTTATCAAACTCTCCCCAACTTACATAATAGTTTGTCCTCAAACAAAAATCAAACAACTCAAAGAAACAGAGTGAAAACCAAAGAATCACGAATCAACAGGTTTTGAAAATGGTTCAAATGAAAACGGTACACATAAAGTAAATACTTATCACTAAACTACGATGTTAACATAGTCACGAAACAAATGCAAAATACAAAAATCATGCCAAACATCCTAAAATAACAAAAGTCCAAACGTGAATCACACCTAGCAAAAACAATCATCGGTAGATGAAAAACACAAAATGAGGTACTTTTCACTCACACCACAATCTTGAAAACAAAAGACTAAATTATGCATTCATCCAACAATTCACATTGAACATACAAAGGCAAGAATCACAAGGACTTTTCAAGGTTGTAGCGTGGTCGGGTAAACAAACAAGGGGCAATTTCTAAAGGTAATTGAAACAAAAACCTGCCTAAATCTAAGGGAGTGATCAACTCACAAAGACTCAAACACAAAATTCCAATTAACTTCTTCCAAAATCCCAAGTGTTACACAAAACACAATACTTATTTAGCACAATTATTTGAACTCTTTTTGTTTCATTTCTCAAGGATTTTCTTTTTCTTTCTTTCTTTTTATTTTCTTATTCTATGTCATATTTTTCTCGTTTTTCTATTCTTTTTCAATCCTCATAGAATCCAACCAATGAGTAAACAATCATTCTCTCCCCAACTTGAATTCAACCACATCATCATGTGAATACTTCCTACTTTCTAAGGCAAGGTAAAAATTCATACAACAACACGAAGTTGAGGTCCAAGAAAAAACAAAATCCAATAAAAATAAGTGAACTAAATACTCATAGACAAGCATTAAGTTCAAATAAAACATGGATCAAAAAGCTCATAGGGGTTACGAATTCTCACACACTCACAAGGTGAATGACTATTTGGCTAGGTAGTTGTGCTCAAAATGAAACAAAATTGCCTTGATCATTTTCATGCATTCATATAATCAACACAAACAAAAGATTAAACATAATAAAATCCAGTTAGAACAAGAAAGTCGGTACTCCGTGCATATATGAACAATAGAAGGCTTCCTCACAAAAAGGGTGGGAACTAAAGTGATTCACACATGAACAAGTATACAAAAGAATGAATGGCATGCAAGTTTGTAAAAAGCCTAAGTATCATGAATATGCTAAAGTCAAGAAACCGATAAACACATACCTTGGACGCGTACCAAAATTTAAACTCTATCATTACCACGCGTTCGCAAGTTGAAACGATAAAAAATGGACAAACACCTCAAGCGACTTCAAATAGTTGGACCAAAATTGGAATCCAAACAACAAACAAAAACATTAGAAACTAAAAACAATAAAACATGCTTGTTTTACGGCGTAAGCTCGACGCCTATTATTTACAAACCAACACGTTGCTTTGGAAGAGCCAAATGCTTTCACTCCCGCCTTTGCTCTCATCTCTTCGAGCTCTAACCGGAACTACACATCTAACCACACTTTTGGCAAACGTGAAGAGAAACAAATATATACATTATATTCACAAGTATGTAAAACATGTAAAATTTACAAATATGGTAAACATATACAAGTATCAATATAAACAAGTGAAAATAGACACTATATATGATATCTACAAAACTCAAAAACAAAGAAACTATCGCAATGCGATTCAATATCAAAACCAATCCCCGGCAACGGCGCCATTTTGTTGGAGCGGTAAAGCGGCAAGCAAAAATATTTATTTTCGGAAGAATTCCCTCCGGGATTTATGTCGTGTCCACAGAGATCAGTTCAAAGGAAAGAATGTCGTTCGACAATCTCTCGCGTTTATGAGTTTGGATTAAAATGGGTTTAAAGTAAATAACAGAAAAGTAAATAAGAACATAAAAAGTATACATTCTTCGGAGAAAAGAAACTTATCAAGCATACATATAATCCACTCCTCGCAAACATAAATGTATCGATCATTTTCACTATACTACAATACTCGTCAAAATCATCCGGTATCGCTCATAACAGTGTCCATCTCTGGCACACTGAGTTGAGGGAGCAACCGTATCACTCTCTTTGTCACTCTCGCGCACGAAGCCTCGAAATACGGAAGGCATTAAGTTCCGACACCATAAAGATTATCATCTAAATCTATCTCTAGCATCTAGACAATAGATATCCATCCCTAATCAAGATTCGTGTTGTTTATCTCTAACACAACACAAATCCAAACTTAAATTCAAAAAGATCAAGGGAGACATCGATAATGATTTGTAAAGCAGATTTTATACAATATTATGATCAACAAAGATACATATGTTCATAGTAAATATACAAACACCCAACAAGATAGAGTTTACAAAAAGAGGAAAAATAGATAAACCAACACTACTCGAGTTGTCAAGACGATTGATGAGAATCCACCTCCTATTCGACAAGATGCAAGCTCTATTTGTTGTTCTCAAGCTCTCATATGAAGAAATGAAGTTTGATGGAGTGGGAGCAAAAAATACCCAAACCATAACCTAAAAATTGTGTATTTATGCCTTATATGGTGTTTCTGCCGTCAAAATCCGCCTGGCGAAATTCTGGTTCGCCAGGCGGATCAAAAATAGCTTATTATGCACTTTTTTCACGCTTCTGGACCGTCTGGCTCGCCACAGATTCACCTGGCGAGCCTAGGGCAAAAACTGTCATGACAGCATAAATCCTGCACTGTTTCGGCCATAAGTTTCGAACCGTAACTCCGTTTTTCGCCCGGTTTGAAGTGTTGGAAAGTTTATTCAATGCTCTATACAACAATGGACAGATATTCTTGATTGAATACTTGCAAAAATAAATGGAAATCAATTAAACTCAATGATATTTACACGATAACTCTATATATACATTATAACTTAAAGTAAATGTATTTACAAATAAAGCGGGGTTTATTCGAACGATATTAACCAAAAAATATCGATAAGTGCAACAAAACTTATATAAAAAAATAGCTACAATTTGCAGTTATCAAACTCTCCCCAACTTACATAATAGTTTGTCCTCAAACAAAAATCAAACAACTCAAAGAAACAGAGTGAAAACCAAAGAATCACGAATCAACAGGTTTTGAAAATGGTTCAAATGAAAACGGTACACATAAAGTAAATACTTATCACTAAACTACGATGTTAACATAGTCACGAAACAAATGCAAAATACAAAAATCATGCCAAACATCCTAAAATAACACAAGTCCAAACGTGAATCACACCTAGCAAAAACAATCATCGGTAGATGAAAAATACAAAATGCGGTACTTTTCACTCACACCACAATCTTGAAAACAAAAGACTAAATTATGCATTCATCCAACAATTCACATTGAACATACAAAGGCAAGAATCACAAGGACTTTTCAAGGTTGTAGCGTGGTCGGGTAAACAAACAACGGGGCAATTTCTAAAGGTAATTGAAACAAAAACTTGCCTAAATCTAAGGGAGTGATCAACTCACAAAGACTCAAACACAAAATTCCAATTAACTTCTTCCAAAATCCCAAGTGTTACACAAAACACAATACTTATTTAGCACAATTATTTGAACTCTTTTTGTTTCATTTCTCAAGGATTTTCTTTTTCTTTCTTTCTTTTTCTTTTCTTATTCTATGTCATATTTTTCTCTTTTTTCTATTCTTTTTCAATCCTCATAGAATCCAACCAATGAGTAAACAATCATTCTCTCCCCAACTTGAATTCAACCACATCATCATGTGAATACTTCCTACTTTCTAAGGCAAGGTAAAAATTCATACAACAACACGAAGTTGAGGTCCAAGAAAAAACAAAATCCAATAAAAATAAGTGAACTAAACACTCATAGACAAGCATTAAGTTCAAATAAAACATAGATCAAAAAGCTCATAGGGGTTACGAATTCTCACACACTCACAAGGTGAATGACTATTTGGCTAGGTAGTTGTGCTCAAAATGAAACAAAATTGCCTTGATCATTTTCATGCATTCATATAATCAACACAAACAAAAGATTAAACATAATAAAATCCAGTTAGAACAAGAAAGTCGGTACTCCGTGCATATATGAACAATAGAAGGCTTCCTCACAAAAAGGGTGGGAACTAAAGTGATTCACACATGAACAAGTATACAAAAGAATGAATGGCATGCAAGTTTGTAAAAAGCCTAAGTATCATGAATATGCTAAAGTCAAGAAACCGATAAACACATACCTTGGACGCGTACCAAAATTTAAACACTATCATTACCACGCGTTCGCAAGTTGAAACGATAAAAAATGGACAAACACCTCAAGCGACTTCAAATAGTTGGACCAAAATTGGAATCCAAACAACAAACAAAAACATTAGAAACTAAAAACAATAAAACATGCTTGTTTTACGGCGTAAGCTCGACGCCTATTATTTACAAACCAACACGTTGCTTTGGAAGAGCCAAATGCTTTCACTCCCGCCTTTGCTCTCATCTCTTCGAGCTCTAACCGGAACTACACATCTAACCACACTTTTGGCAAACGTGAAGAGAAACAAATATATACATTATATTCACAAGTATGTAAAACATGTAAAATTTACAAATATGGTAAACATATACAAGTATCAATATAAACAAGTGAAAATAGACACTATATATGATATCTACAAAACTCAAAAACAAAGAAACTATCGCAATGCGATTCAATATCAAAACCAATCCCCGGCAACGGCGCCATTTTGTTGGAGCGGTAAAGCGGCAAGCAAAAACACTTATTTTCGGAAGAATTCCCTTCGGGATTTATGTCGTGTCCACAGAGATCAGTTCAAAGGAAAGAATGTCGTTCGACAATCTCTCGCGTTTATGAGTTTGGATTAAAATGGGTTTAAAGTAAATAATAGAAAAGTAAATAAGAACATAAAAAGTATACATTCTTCGGAGAAAGGAAACTTATCAAGCATACATATAATCCACTCGTCGCAAACATAAATGTATCGATCATTTTCACTATACTACAATACACGTCAAAATCATCCGGTATCGCTCATAACAGTGTCCATCTCTGGCACACTGAGTTGAGGGAGCAACCGTATCACTCTCTTCGTCACTCTCGCGCACGAAGCCTCGAAATACGGAAGGCATTAAGTTCCGACACCATAAAGATTATCATCTAAATCTATCTCTAGCATCTAGACAATAGATATCCATCCCTAATCAAGATTCGTGTTGTTTATCTCTAACACAACACAAATCCAAACTTAAATGCAAAAAGATCAAGGGAGACATCGATAATGATTTGTAAAGTAGATTTTATACAATATTATGATCAACAAAGATACATATGTTCATAGTAAATATACAAACACCCAACAAGATAGAGTTTACATAAAGAGGAAAAATAGATAAACCAACACTTCTCGAGTTGTCAAGACGATTGATGAGAATCCACCTCCTATCCGACAAGATGCAAGCTCTATTTGTTGTTCTCAAGCTCTCATATGAAGAAATGAAGTTTGATGGAGTGGGAGCAAAAAATACCCAAACCATAACCTAAAAATTGTGTTTTTATGCCTTATATGGTGTTTCTGTCCGTCAAAATCCGCCTGGCGAAATTCTGGTTCGCCAGGCGGATCAAAAATAGCTTATTCTGCACTTTTTTCACGCTTCTGGACTGTCAGGCTCGCCACAGATTCGCCTGGCGAGCCTGGGGCGAAAACTGTCATGACAGCATAAATCCCGCACTGTTTCGACCATAAGTTTCGAACCGTAACTCCGTTTTTGGCCCGGTTTGAAGCGTTGGAAAGTTTATTCAATGCTCTATACAACAATGGCCAGATATTCTTGATTGAATACTTGCAAAAATAAATGGAAATCAATAAAACTCAATGATATTTACACGATAACTCTATATATACATTATAACGTAAAGTAAATGTATTTACAAATAAAGCGGGGTTTATTCGAACGATATTAACCAAAAAAGTATCGACAAGTGCAACAAAACTTATATACAAAAATAGCTACAATTTGCACTTATCAAACTCTCCCCAACTTACATAATTGTTTGTCCTCAAACAAAAATCAAACAACTCAAAGAAACAGAGTGAAAACCAAAGAATAACGAATCAACAGGTTTTAAAAATGGTTCAAATGAAAACGGTACACATAAAGTAAATACTTATCACTAAACTACGACGTTAACATAGTCACGAAACAAATGCAAAATACAAAAATCATGCCAAACATCCTAAAACAACACAAGTCCAAACGTGAATCACACCTAGCAAAAACAATCATCGGTAGATGAAAAACACAAAATGAGGTACTTTTCACTCACACCACAATCTTGAAAACAAAAGACTAAATTATGCATTCATCCAACAATTCACATTGAACATACAAAGGCAAAAATCACAAGGACTTTTCAAGGTTGTAGCGTGGTCGGGTAAACAAACAAGGGGCAATTTCTAAAGGTAATTGAAACAAAAACTTGCCTAAACCTAAGGGAGTGATCAACTCACAAAGACTCAAACACAAAATTCCAATTAACTTCTTCCAAAATCCCAAGTGTTACACAAAACACAATACTTATTTAGCACAATTATTTGAACTCTTTTTGTTTCATTTCACAAGGATTTTCTTTTTCTTTCTTTTCTTTTTCTATGTCATATTTTTCTCTTTTTTCTATTCTTTTTCAATCCTCATAGCATCCAACCAATGAGTAAACAATCATTCTCTCCCCAACTTGAATTCAACCACATCATCATGTGAATACTTCCTACTTTCTAAGGCAAGGTAAAAATTCATACAACAACACGAAGTTGAGGTCCAAGAAAAAACAAAATCCAATAAAAATAAGTGAACTAAACACTCATAGACAAGCATTAAGTTCAAATAAAACATGGATCAAAAAGCTCAAAGGGGTTACGAATTCTCACACACTCACAAGGTGCATGACTATTTGGCTAGGTAGTTGTGCTCAAAATGAAACAAAATTGCCTTGATCATTTTCAAGCATTCATATAATCAACACAAACAAAAGATTAAACATAATAAAATCCAGTTAGAACAAGAAAGTCGGTACTCCGTGCATATATGAACAATAGAAGGCTTCCTCACAAAAAGGGTGGGAACTAAAGTGATTCACACATGAACAAGTATACAAAAGAATGAATGGCATGCAATTTTGTAAAAATCCTAAGTATCATGAATATGCTAAAGTCAAGAAACCGATAAACACATACCTTGGACGCGTACCGAAATTTAAACACTATCATTACCACGCGTTCGTAAGTTGAAACGATAAAAAATGGACAAACACCTCAAGCGACTTCAAAAAGTTGGACCAAAATTGGAATCCAAACAACAAACAAAAACATTAGAAACTAAAAACAATAAAACATGCTTGTTTTACGTCGTAAGCTCGACGCCTATTATTTACAAACCAACACGTTGCTTCGGAAGAGCCAAATGCTTTCACTCCCGCCTTTGCTCTCATCTCTTCGAGCTCTAACCGGACCTACACATCTAACCACACTTTTGGCAAACGTGAAGAGAAACAAATATATACATTATATTCACAACTATGTAAAACATGTAAAATTTACAAATATGGTAAACATATACAAGTATCAATATAAACAAGTGAAAATAGACACTATATATGATATCTACAAAACTCAAAAACAAAGAAATGATCGCAATGCGATTCAATATCAAAACCAATCCCCGGCAACGGCGCCATTTTGTTGGAGCGGTAAAGCGGAAAGCAAAAATATTTATTTTCGGATGAATTCCCTCCGGGATTTATGTCGTGTCCACAGAGATCGGTTCGAAGGAAAGAATGTCGTTCGACAATCTCTCGCGTTTATGAGTTTGGATTAAAATGGGTTTAAAGTAAATAACAGAAAAGTAAATAAGAACATAAAAAGTATACATTCTTCGGAGAAAAGAAACTTATCAAGCATACATATAATCCACTCGTCGCAAACATAAATGCATCGATCATTTTCACTATACTACAATACTCGTCAAAATCATCCGCAATCGCTCATAACGGTGTCCATCTCTGGCACACTGAGTTGAGGGAGCAACCGTATCACGCTCTTCGTCACTCTCGCGCACGAAGCCTCGAAATACGGAAGGCATTAAGTTCCGACACCATAAAGATTATCATCTAAATCTATCTCAAGCATCTAGACAATAGATATCCATCCCTAATCAAGATTCGTGTTGTTTATTCCTAACACAACACAAATCCAAACTAAAATGCAAAAAGATCAAGGGAGACATCGATAATGATTTGTAAAGCAGATTTTATACAATATTATGATCAACAAAGATACATATGTTCATAGTAAATATACAAACACCCAACAAGATAGAGTTTACAAAAAGAGGAAAAATAGATAAACCAACACTACTCGAGTTGTCAAGACGATTGATGAGAATCCACCTCCTATTCGACAAGATGCAAGCTCTATTTGTTGTTCTCAAGCTCTCATATGAAGAAATGAAGTTTGATGGAGTGGGAGCAAAAAACACCCAAACCATAACCTAAAAATTGTGTTTTTATGCCTTATATGGTGTTTCTGTCCGTCAAAATGCGCCTGGCGAAATTCTGGTTCGCCAGGCGGATCAAAAATAGCTTATTCTGCACTTTTTTCACGGTTCTGGACTGTCTGGCTCGCCACATATTCGCCTGGCGAGCCTGGGGCGAAAGCTATCATGACAGCATAAATCCTGCACTGTTCCGGCCATATCTTTCGAATCGTAACTCCGTTTTTCGCCCGGTTTGAAGTGTTGGAAAGCTTATTCAATGCTCTATACCACAATGGCCAGATATCCTTGATTGAATACTTGCAAAAATAAATGGAAATCAATTAAACTCAATGATATTTACACGATAACGCTATATATACACTATAACGTAAAGTAAATGTATTTACAAATGAAGCGGGGTTTATTCGAACGATATTAACCAAAAAGTATCGATAAGTGCAACAAAACTTATATACAAAAATAGCTACAATTTGCACTTATCAAACTCTCCCCAACTTACATAATTGTTTATCCTCAAAGAAACAGAGTGAAAGCCAAAGAATCACGAACCAACAGGTTTTGAAAATGGTTCAAATGAAAACGGTACACATAAAGTAAATACTTACCACTAAACTACGACGTTAACATAGTCACGAAACAAATGCAAAATACAAAAATCATGCCAAATATCCTAAAACAACACAAGTCCAAACGTGAATCACACCTAGCAAAAACAATCATCGGTAGATGAAAAACACAAAATGAGGTACTTTTCACTCACACCACAATCTTGAAAACAAAAGACTAAATTATGCATTCATCCAACAATTCACCTTTAACATACAAAGGCAAGACTCACAAGGACTTTTCAAGGTTGTAGCGTGGTCGGGTAAACAAACAAGGGGAAATTTCTAAAGGTAATTGAAACAAAAACTTGCCTAAACCTAAGGGAGTGATCAACTCACAAAGACTCAAACACAAAATTCCAATTAACTTCTTCCAAAATCCCAAGTGTTACACAAAACACAATCCTTATGTAGCATAATTTTTTGAACTCTTTTTGTTTCCTTTCTCAAGGATATTATTTTTCCTTCTTTTTTTATTGCTTTTCTTTTTCTTTGTCATATTTTTCTCTTTTTTCTTTTCTTTTTCAATCCTCATAGAATCCAACCAATGAGTAAACAATCATTCTCTCCCCAAATTGAATTCAACCACATCATCATGTGAATACTTCCTACTTTCTAAGGCAAGGTAAAAATTCATACAACAACACAAAGTTGGGGTCCAAGAAAAAACAAAATCCAATAAAAAATAAGTGAACTAAACACTCATAGACAAGCATTAAGTTCAAATAAAACATGGATCAAAAATCTCAAAGGGGTTACGAATTCTAACACACTCACAAGGTGAATGACTATTTGGCTAGGTAGTTGTGCTCAAAATGAAACAAAATTGTCTTGATCATTTTCATGCATTCATATAATCAACACAAACAAAAGATTAAACATAATAAAATCCAGTTAGAACAAGAAAGTCGGTACTCCGTGCATATATGAACAATAGAAGACTTCCTCACAAAAAGAGTGAGAACTAAATTGATTCACACATGAACAAGTATACAAAAGAATGAATGGCATGCAAGTTTGTAAAAAGCCTAAGTATCATGAATATGCTAAATTCAAGAAAATGATAAACACATACCTTGGACGCGTACTAAAATTTAAACACTATCATTACCACGCATTCGCAAGTCGAAACGATAAAAAATGGACAAACACCTCAAGCGACTTCAAATAGTTGGACCAAAATTGGAATCCAAACAACAAACAAAAACATTAGAAACTAAAAACAATAAAACATGCTTGTTTTACGTCGTAAGCTCGACGCCTATTATTTAAAAACCAACACGTTGCTTCGGAAGAGCCAAATGCTTTCACTCCCGCCTTGGCTCTCATCTCTTCGAGCTCTAACCGGAACTACACATCTAACCACACTTTTGGCAAACGTGAAGAGAAACAAATATATACATTATATTCACAAGTATGTAAAACATGTAAAATTTACAAATATGGTAAACATATATAAGTATCAATATAAACAAGTGAAAATAGACAATATATACGATATCTACAAAACTTAAAAACAAAGAAACTATCGCAATGCGATTCAATATCAAAACCAATCCCCGGCAACGGCGCCATTTTGTTGGAGCGGTAAAGCGACAAGCAAAAATATTTATTTTCAGAAGAATTCCCTCCGGGATTTATGTCGGGTCCACAGAGATCGGTTCGAAGGAAAGAATGTCGTTCGACAATCTCTCGCGTTTATGAGTTTGGAATAAAATGGGTTTAAAGTAAATAACAGAAAAGTAAATAAGAACATAAAAAGTATAAATTCTTCGGAGAAAAGAAACTTATCACGCATACATATAATCCACTCGTCGCAAACATAAATTTATCGATCATTTTCACTACACTACAATACTCGTCTAAATCATCCAGTATCGCTTATAACAGTATCCATCTCTGGCACACTGAGTTGAGAGAGCAACCGTATCACTCTCGCGCATGAAGCCTCGAAATATGAAAGGCATTAAGTTCCGACACCATAAAGATTATCATCTAAATCTATCTCGAGCATCTAGACAATAGATATCCATCCCTAATCAAGATTCGTGTTGTTTATCTCTAACACAACACAAATCCAAACATAAATGCAAAAAGATCAAGGGAGACATCGATAATGATTTGTAAAGCAGATTTTATACAATATTATGATCAACAAAGATACATATGTTCATAGTAAATATACAAATACCCAACAAGATAGAGTTTACAAAAAGAGGAAAAAGAGATAAACCAACACTACTCGAGTTGTCAAGACGATTGATGAGAATCCACCTCCGATTCGACAAGATGCAAGCTCCATTTGTTGTTCTCAAGCTCTCCTATGAACAAATGACATTTGATGGAGTGGGAGCAAAAAATACCCAAACCATAACCTAAAAATTGTGTTTTTATGCCTTATATGGTGTTTCTGCCAGTCAAAATACACCTGGCGAAATTCTGGTTCGCCAGGCGGATCAAAAATAGCTAATTCTGCACTTTTTTCACGCTTCTGGACTGTTTGGCTCGCCACAGATTCGCCTGACGAGCCTGGGGCGAAAGCTGTCATGACAGCATAAATCTTGGACTGTTCCGGCCATAACTTTCGAACCGTAACTCCGTTTTTCGCCCGGTTTGAAGTGTTGGAAAGCTTATTCAATGCTCTATACAAAAATGGCTAGATATCCTTGATTGAATACTTGCAAAAATAAATAGAAATCAATTAAACTCAATGATATATACACGATAACGCTATATATACACTATAACATAAAGTAAATGTATTTACAAATGAAACGGAGTTTATTCGAACGATATTAACCAAAAAGTATCGATAAGTGCAACAAAACTTATAGACAAAAATAGCTACAATTTGCACTTATCAAACTCTCCCCAACTTACATAATTGTTTGTCCTCAAACAAAAATCAAACAACTCAAAGAAACAGAGTGAAAACCAAAGAATCACGAATCAACAGGTTTTGAAAATGGTTCAAATGAAAACAGTACACATAAAGTAAATACTTACCACTAAACTACGACGTTAACATAGTCACGAAACAAATGCAAAATTCAAAAATCATGCCAAATATCCTAAAACAACACAAGTCTAAACGTGAATCACACCTAGCAAAAATAATCATCGGTAGATGAAAAACACAAAATGAGGTACTTTTCACTCACACCACAATCTTGAAAACAAAAGACGAAATTATGCATTCATCCAACAATTCACCTTAAACATAAAAAGGCAAGACTCACAAGGACTTTTCAAGGTTGTAGCGTGGTCGGGTAAACAAACAAGGGGCAATTTCTAAAGGTAATTGAAACAAAAACTTCCCTAAACCTAAGGGAGTGATCAACTCACAAAGACTCAAACACAAAATTCCAATTAACTTCTTCCAAAATCCCAAGTGTTACACAAAACACAATACTTATTTATCTTTTCTTTTTCTTTCTTTTTTTTATCTTTTCTTTTTCTTTGTCATATTTTTCTCTTTCTTCTTTTCTTTTTCAATCCTCATAGAATCCAACCAATGAGTAAACAATCATTCTCTCCCCAACTTGAATTCAACCACATCATCATGTGAATACTTCCTACTTTCTAAGGCAAGGTAAAAATTCATACAAAAACACAAAGTTGAGGTCCAAGAAAAAATGAAATCCAATAAAAAATAAGTGAACTAAACACTCATAGACAAGCATTAAGTTCAAATAAAACATGGATCATAAAGCTCAAAGGGGTTACGAATTCTCACACACTCACAAGGTGAATGACTATTTGGTCAGGTAGTTGTGCTCAATATGAAACAAAATTTTCTTGATCATTTTCATGCATTCATATAATCAACACAAACAAAAAATTAAACATAATAAAATCCAATTAGAACAAGAAAGTCGGTACTCCGTGCATATATGACCAATAGAAGGCTTCCTCACAAAAAGGGTGGGAACTAAAGTGATTCACACATGAACAAGTATACAAAAGAATGAATGGCATGCAAGTTTGTAAAAACCCTAAGTATCATGAATATGCTAAAGTCAAGAAAATGATAAACACATACCTTGGACGCGTACCAAAATTTAAACACTATCATTACCACGCATTCGCAAGTTGAAACGATAAAAAATGGACAAACACCTTAAGCGACTTCAAATAGTTGGACCAAAATTGGAATCCAAACAACAAACATAAACATTAGAAACTAAAAACAATAAAACATGCTTGTTTTACGTCGTAAGCTCGACACCTATTATTTACAAACCAACACGTTGCTTCGGAAGAGCCAAATGATTTCACTCCCGCCTTTGCTCTCATCTCTTCGAGCTCTAACCGAAACTACACATCTAACCACACTTTTGGCAAACGTGAAGAGAAACAAATATATACATTATATTCACAAGTATGTAAAAATGTAAAATTTACAAATATGGTAAACATATACAAGTATCAATATAAACAAGTGAAAATAGACAATATATACGATATCTACAAAACTCAAAAACAAAGAAACTATCGCAATGCGATTCAATATCAAAACCAATCCCCGACAAAGTCGCCATTTTGTTGGAGAGGTAAAGCGGCAAGCAAAAATATTTATTTTCGGAAGAATTCCCTCCGGGATTTGTGTTGTGTCCACAGAGATCGGTTCGAAAGAAAGAATGTCGTTCGACAATCTCTCGCGTTTAAGAGTTTGGATTAAAATGGGTTTAAAGTAAATAATAGAAAAGTAAATAAGAACATAAAAAGTATACATTCTTCGGAGAAAAGAAACTTATCAAGCATACATATAATCCACTCGTCGCAAACATAAATGTATCAATCATTTTCACTATACTACAATACTCGTCAAAATCATTCGGTATCGCTCATAACAGTGTCCATCTCTGGCACACTGAGTTGAGGGAGCAACCGTATCACTCTCTTCGTCACTCTCGCGCACGAAGCCTCAAAATACGGAAGGCATTAAGTTCCGACACCATAAAGATTATCATCTAAATCTATCTCTAGCATCTAGACAATAGATATCCATCCCTAATCAAGATTCGTGTTGTTTATCTCTAACACAACACAAATCCAAACTTAAATGCAAAAAGATCAAGGGAGACATCGATAATGATTTGTAAAGCAGATTTTATACAATATTATGATCAACAAAGATACATATGTTCATAGTAAATATACAAACACCCAACAAGATAGAGTTTACAAAAAGAGGAAAAAGAGATAAACTAACACTACTCGAGTTGTCAAGACGATTGATGAGAATCCACCTCTGATTCGAAAAGATGCAAGCTCCATTTGTTGTTCTCAAGCTCTCCTATGAAGAAATGATATTTGATGGAGTGGGTGCAAAAAGTACCCAAACCATAACCTAAAAATTGTGTTTTTATGCCTTATAAGGTGTTTATGTCCGTCAAAATCCGCCTGGCGAAATTCTGGTTTGCCAGACGGATCAAAAATAGCTTATTCTGTATTTTTTTCACACTTCTGGACTGTCTGGTTCGCCACAGATTCACCTGGCGAGCCTGGGGCGAAAGCTGTCATGACAGCATAAATCATGCACTGTTTCGGCCATAACTTTCTAACCGTAACTCCGTTTTTCGCCCGGTTTGAAGCGTTGGAAAGCTTATTCAATGCTCTATACAACAATGGCAAGTTATCCTTGATTGAATACACAAAAAAGTAAATGGAAATCAATTAAACTCAATGATATTTACACGATAACGCAATATATACACTATAACGTAAAGTAAATGTATTTACAAATGAAGCGGAGTTTATTCGAACGATATTAACCAAAAGGTATCGATAAGTGCAACAAAACTTATATACAAAAATAGCTACAATTTGCACTTATCACCTGCCTAGCTGAGGTCCACCGTCTCGGTCAGCCGGAAGCGTTTGAGCCTCGAGTTCACAAGCACTGGAGAGTTCTGGACAGATGACAGAGTCGACGAGGAGGTCCCCGACCCCGTTTGTGGAGGTGGCACTTGTTGGTTGAGTCGGCTCTTCGTGTTGGTTGCACCAGCCTTTCCCTTCACATGTGCATTTTTTACCTTCCGCTCATGCGCTGAAGGCATTTCACCTGCAAAAACATAATTAGCAGTTAGCAAATGGGGAAAACAATAATCTATACAAGCTAAGAAATAAAGACTACCCAGCTGTTTAAGAGCGTCATCATGAGTTTGGCACTCAAGGAGCTCCTTCGTGTTAATATAACGGCTCTCCACCTTCTTCCCACCATCTTCCTCGAAGATCGGATCCCCGCTCTTAGTCCATCACTGGGCAGGGGTTAAACTGTTAACAAATTTCACCAGCGCTGCATAGCCGGCTTTGTCATCATCATCCAATATTTCCGGCTGGGCAAGATACAGGTCTGTTTCCTGGGAAAAGTGAACCCCACTCAAAGAGAAAGGGAACTTCAGCAACCTCTGCGCCACTACTTTGCCCTGCTCGTCGTAAAGATCCTCCCCGTTCTCATCCATCGACACCTCCCAAACATGCATGGAGTCCTAGGCCTTCGCTGACACAGGCTCGATAATATAAAACCTCTCTTTAAAACTCCTAATGGACTCAGAGAACAGTTTAAACAACTTCCTCGCCTGCTTCAATGAGACCTAACCGAACTTCCTCCCCGAGACTTGCCACTGGAGATGGAAAATTATAAAGAACAAGGGGAAAGTAGCTCCTATCTTCAGGAACTCGCACGTCAATTCGAACGCCCAGATAAAGACTAGGGAATTGGAATGCAACTGTGAGGGAGCCAGATCTAAATGCACAAAGACCGACCTCTGGAAATCAGTGAAGGGTAGCCTCAGTCCAATATCTTTGAAGACGTACTCATACATCGGGAACCTCTCCCCGTAGTCCATGCATATACAGTCGTCTTCTCCAGGAAAATGAACCTTCCATTCCCCTTCAGCCCCTATGGTCGTGAAGGCATCCCCATAATATGAAGCAAAAACTGAGGCATGCTTCGTGGGTTCTGCGACTAACAACTCCTCCGCGGAGGTCCTCTCAGCTGGAGTCTCACTGGCATCGCTGGGAGTGGTTGTAGCTTATATGTCACTACTTTCCGAGGGGCTCTCCTCGGACGAGTCTATAAGAATTTCCTCTTCAGTTTCGCGGGCCATCGCCTTCTCCTAAAAAGCAGAGGACAAAAGTGAATTCGATGACAAAATCAAATCCGTCCTTCCACTGCTAGTTAAGTGAAAGGGCGCACGAAGGCCCGAGGACAACGTCCCCAACCTAAGCCCTACTCAAATGGAACAGTTGTGGCACGAGGAGATGCCCGGGGCAACCCCTCCAACGCACGCGGGGAGATCCTCCCCGATTTGCTACCCAAAATACCGTTTGAAGGCCTATCAGAAAACTCATAGGTACACCAGAAAATTCATGAGCTCCGCCAACGACAAACGCGTCCGTCATCACAACGGCGTCAGAAACGACCTAAACCCCTAAGCTCCTAAGGTTCTGGTGACTACGACAGCGGCAAAAAGTGGCCAAACCACCGTCTGCCACCAACAGTCGCTGGAAACTGCTACTACACTACCTAGATTCAACCTAACAGCATGCATTCTAGAAGAACGAAAAGCAAAAAAGCCTGAAACTAGAGTCAAGTTGAGCAACTTACGTGGTCGACGAAGTGTTAGAGGGTAGAAAACTCAGGACAGAGCTGGTACGACGAATGGACGGTGGTTGACGGCGGCTTGAACGACAACGAACGGAAGAACTCAGACCAGAAAAGCGAAGGAGGAAAGAGAAGCGAAAAATGCAAATGAGCAGCTTCTCCCCCTATTTATAGGCGTTCTGAGAGCATGTGCACGAGCACGCCCGGCTAGGGGCATCATCATGACCCTAGCCTAGCCATCATGACACATTTAATGGAGCACGCGGCTCGAGGCACACGTGGCATCCCACCTCTTCAGATCACATCAACCGTTGGACTCCCCGTACGCCGGGCACGCCATACGGTGTTACGTATCCCGCAGGCACCAACAAGGGACGACCCTTTTTAGATCTCCTCGAGACTGCGAATTACCCTTAAGTCATCACTCCTGTGCTCAGGAGCAACGACTTGGGGGGCTCCTGTTCCGAACTGGCCCAATGACTAGTCATGGCCCAATCCACTTCTGCTCTCAGGATGGCCCAATTGCCTAAGTCCAGCCAATTGGGGGCAGAATTTACCTTTCTTCCTCCTACCGGGCAAATATGGTCGGATGACCCCAAGGGTCACCTGCTCCTCTCCGGTAGTTTCTGCCCGTCACGCACGGCTCCACCATCCAGAGATAGTCACGACGCCCGTGCCCGCAACTGCACTGTTGTCCATGGCAACAACTAGTTTCAGGCACCTCTGCCCGTCCTAACAGCTAGTTTCTGGCAGTTATCTATTCTTCGGCAAACGATTATTTCGCCCCAAAAATAGGGACCGTTGGCCACGCGCTGGGGGCACTATAAAACCCTCTCAAATGAGAGGGTCAGGTATTCCAAATCACCCTACGAAATACATACTTTGTACTTGCATTTCTTTCTCTCTTCTGATTCTTACTTTAGCATCGAAGTGCCTTGCAGGTACACCCTCTCCTCATCTTTCACGCCCAGCATCGTAGACGTCATCTTTGGCCCACTTCAGGTTCTGATCAGCCGTCAAGATCAATAATACTTTAAATTGTATTTTTTTAGGGTCATGCTAACCAGTGTCCCAGAGGCACTGGTTAAGAATTCCAAATAAGAAAAATAGTATATGTTTATCTCATTGAATACTTACAAGATTCTTTTAAAAAATTAATTATTTATGTTTTTAAAGTATTGAATACACATATTTTTAGAAGAAAGAAAACATGAGTTTTTAGTTATTAAAAATGCTCAACTAACCTTTTTAATCTCATATCCAATACTCGGAACACTCGTTAGCATTTCCCTTAAGAATATTATTTTACACATCACGGTTAAATTTTTACCAAATAAAATTAAACACATTGAACATATTTGAAATAAATAATAATCAATAAAAAATTAAAAATATTTTAATAAAAAAATAATTTAATATATAGTAAGCAACACATTTATTATTTAAATACATATTTAAAATTATAGAAAAGTTAATTAAAAAATTATTATTTAAACAATTAAGTTAATAATATTTCAATATTTTATCAATAACATCATATAAATAACACGCAACTTGAATTTTTGTAAAAAAAAAATAACAAACTTGGTAATAAAATACGGGTCATGCTAACCAGTGTCTCGGGCACTGGTTAAGAATTCTAAATAAGAAAAATATGTTATGTTCAGTTCATTTAATACACACAATATCCTTTAAAAAAAATTGATTATTTCTCTTTTCAGCGCATTGAATACACATATATTTAGAAAAAATATATCTTTTAATCTCTTAAATAATGTTCAACTTACCATTTTAATCTCTTAACCAGTGTCCGGAGGCACTTGTTAGCATTTTCCCTAAAATATTTATAGTATCAATATTTTAAAGAAATTTTTAGAGAAATTAAGAATGAATGTTGTTGTATATATATATATATATATATATATATATATATATATATATATATATATATATATATATATATATATATATATATATATATACATTAACATTTAATGTTAAATTATAAAGTAAAATTAAAAACAATTATTTAATATAGTTAATTAAAATTATTTTAGTAATTTATTATTTTCATTTTTATTAAATCATAAACTTAAATTAAAAATAACTTTTAATTTTTTTGTATTTAATTATACAATTATTGCTTAATTGTATAAATTTTAATTAGCAGTATTTATTTATATATTTTCTTTTCCTTGAATCAATTATACGAAATGAAAGCTCCAAGAGTTTGACTAAATTTTGATAAAACATAATGTTGGGAAAGATGTTCCAACATGAAGGTTTCAGCCCCAGACTAAAGATGTCGAGTGAAATGTCACAGCATGTAGATTCAACATCATGACTGTCATAGCAGGTCTTGTTTAAATCTGTTCCAAGATTCAAGGCGTGATTGGCAGTGGATCAAGGATCAAAGATATGAAGCCCAACAAAGTATAAGACTATAAAAGAAGACCAAGACCCAGGTGTAGCACCCCAAAATTTGCCCTCCTTACTTTATTACTAACTGGCTTATGTTTCATCTCATTTTTGCATTATCATGTGTGCATCTCATTGGTTCTTAGCATGGGGTCAAGGTGCTTGAGGCATGTTCAAGAGGAGAAGGTATTCTTCAAAGGGTCAAGCAAGAGAGCTCAAGTGGATCACTCTCTCCTAACCAGTGCATAAATTAGGGTTTTGAAGTTCTTGGGTTTATTGCTCTAATGGGCAAGCTCCTTGGGTCTTTATCATCAATAAGTGGCATATCTTATCTTTGTTGGAGAGGGTACACATCATATTCAGAGGAATTTGGATTTGGAGATTGTGCTATTTCCTCCTAGACTGAGGGTACCAAAACTAGGGTTTGCTATAAAGTCAGTTTATTTCTGATTTTTTGGGAAAGACTTGATTCTATGGTATCCTTGGATCCCCAAGTATCTAGGGATGGGAGGTTGTCCATCAGTTTGGTTCAGGAGAGACTTAATTGATCAGAAGATTGAGAATCAGGTGAATTGGGTGAAAGTCAACAGTGAGAGGAGAAGTCAACTGTGGAATTTTGAGGTTCTCTCCAAGGTTTTCAAGGTCTCACATCCTCATATGGTCCTCAAAAGTCAAGTTTCATGCCATTTATCAAGAATCAGGAGTTGGTGCAAAAGTTGCTAAATTTGGAAATGACCTATAATTTGAAAGTTTCCTTTTTGGGCAAGTTCCTGCACTGCATTCAACTTGACTTTTCATCATCAATAAAGCTTCAAATGAATTTTTCTCCAACATGAAAGTTGAAGATCTTTTTCTCCTCTTTCCAACAAGTACTAGTGGGTCTCCATATCATTTGTGAAACACAACTTATGGCCAAAAGAAGGCAAAGTGGTTTTTAGGGTTTTTCATGGTTCCATTTTCACAACTTTGGGCATAATGACCTATAATCAATTCCATTGCTTCATGCCACATTCTAATAGCAAAGAACATTCCTTGAGGATTATTTTGGGTCCAAGAATTAAGAAATTCCATGGTTTATTCTTCACTTATTTTCCCTTATTTAAAATTGCCAAAATGTTGAAAAGCTCATGAATCAAATTGTTTCAAGGCCCAATCAAATGTGGGTATGATTAGCAATTAGAAGCTAATGATCCATCATGAAATAGTTGGATATCCATGCATGGAAGGAGGTGTATCTAATATTATGTGATTTTCCAAAATTATTCAAAAACTCATTAAACAAGGAATTGCCCAAGCCCAAATCATTATCAGTGAAAAACCCTAGTCTATTTAAACCCATTCATGCACTGGTTAGGGTTTCATCACGTGCATTTGGAGGAGAATTGAAGTGTGCAACCCCAAAGCTTTTCTTCAACAAATCTCACAATCCACAAGGTTTTTTCAAGAACTTCTTCCACAAACCTCTTCCTGGTGATCCAGAGAGTAAAAACCTACCATCACTCGCAGCTAAAAGCAAGGATTAGGAGTGCACCATCTCAGGTTAGCCACTTTTTTCATGATCACGAAACTCTCCTTTTAAGTATGCATAGTGATGTGTGATGTCTGCTGATCATCCTAATATAGTTTTTGTTGAGATTGGACGTGTGTATTGCTTGTATCGTGAGCTTGAATTTTTGAGCCCTAACCTTGTTTCGTTCGTTTTTGATTATGCACTTGTTGTTTGCAAATTTGGATGGGATATTTGGAATTCTCACGATTTTCTGGTCAAGAACGTGTACCCCTTTGCATTTTCTGGGTGTTTTTAAGGTTGCAGGTACCATGGGTGGCGGCCGGAGCTAGGGCTCCGGCGACTGGTGTGGTGGCTAGCCGGTGAAGGATCCCAATGAAGAAGACGCAATCGTGACCGTCCATGGCCACGATCCAATGGCCATTAGCTCGCCATGTGTTTTATTTCTTATTTTTTCTGAAATTTATTTAGTGATTGTGTGTTATTGACCCCACAGCAGCTACCGTGTTCCACCAACCATATTATTTCATTTTGTTTACCGTTATTTTGCGTTGACTAATCCGGTGCGTTGAAAGGATCAGACGGCTGCTAAGCTGCCAGCCAATTAATAAAGGCATGTGTGTGGCACATGGCTGCACATGGTATACTGACTGCATTGGTGTGCGTGTGTGCATGCTAATTAGTATGTTCTTTTCATCATGGCCCTTGATCTGGAATAATAGGTGATTATGTTGACTGCTATGAGACGTCAGATCAATCTAAGGGTAAGTAGCAGTCAACTGGTTTGACTAAGGTCAATGCATGCTCCTTTTTTTTTTCTTTTTTATTTTGTTGATGCTTATTGGACTGGACCGTGCTAATTACACCCCACCTCCTAGCCCACTTCAATATCCAACGCATTTTACTTACTAAACACACCCCCTGCATATTTCTTTCTATTTTATTTTTATTCAACTATTACATTTTCATTTTTATTTTTTTCAAAATAATTATATGCATTTAAAAATTACCATAAAATCCATGCATACTTTTTATCATTTTATAAAATTTTCACAGATTTTATTTTTTATTTTTATCATCTAAATTACTTATTTTATTCATTTTCATTTTGCATTACTCATATCATGCATACTTGAATTTGTTTATTTTATTTCTCTGCATCCGTAAAATATTTTTAATCCGTTCTTTTTGTATTTGTTATATAACATTCTGAAGTGCATTAAAATATTTTTCTTTTATTTTTAAAATTATTTCATATTGCATTTTAGTCTTTTCCTTTTGCAGATTGAACCATGATCCTCATCTGAACTTTGCATGATTGTTTAAGTGACTAACATCTTGATTTTTTGCAGTAGTTTTTGGTATTTGGTTTGTCTCTAGTTGGGCAATATTGATATTTAATTTTGTGATTTTAGAAGTTGTTTTACTATTTGTTTAATGACTCTTTGTGTGAGATTTTCTTGTATGCGTACCCTTGATCCTGTCTGGTTATCTGTTTGAAAAGGCACTTGTGCCATTATTTTGGGGTTGTTCATTTGACTTCTTAATTCATGTTTGGATTGTTATCACTATTACATGTCATTGTTTGGGTTTCATTCACCTCATTTCTTTTACTTAGGTTTGTTTCGTACTAACCTTTTATGCAGGGGTTGAGGTAATTTCTTTGAGGGTGTGGATAGTCATCCACATTCACCCTTACTCTTTCCTTCTCTCATTTTTTTTCCTTTAGGTATAGGTTGTCGTCAAACCTCACTAACCGTAGGTCACCCGTGCATGATAACTTTAGGACTCCTAGTCCCCCTTAGAGTATTCCTTGTGTCTTCTCTCTTCTCATCTCAAACTTCTTGAAAATACTTAATAAGGATAAATTGTATTGCGCACGAGCCTTAAGCGTGGGGAATGAGAAATGAGGGGCTTCCTCTCATCTTTCTAGAGTGCTTAGCGAGCGTCCTGTCTTGGGACGATGCGTTAAGTATTCACCCCTGTGCCCTAGACTTTGGTGCAATGCAAGTTATAAACTAACTCAAGTCACTTCTGTCCTAAAAAACACAAACCAACTTCAAACTTTTTTGTCCTTCGGGATTGTCAAACTAAAGGCTATTTTCAAAAGGGCACGTTACCTTCCGTCTGAGTCGCAAATAGGAATCGACCCTAACTGCCGGACGCGAACTTAACGTCGCTCATAAAAAACACAAAAAGAACTTGGTCCGAACTACGTTGACTCTGAATTCCCCATTGCACAAATGGGGTACGTAGGCCTAGGACGTCGACGTCCTACCGAGTCTGTCTTAGTTTTCCCTTCCCCTGTTTTAGTATAGCCCTAGATGATAGTATAACTCACCCTTAGAATAGACAACAAGCGTGGATCCCATCGAGTACGATGGACGCGTGGGGTGCTAGCACCTTCCCCTCGCGTAACTGACTCCCGAACCCAGGTTATGGTTGCGATGACCATTCCTTTCCCTCTTCCTCAGGTTTATGCGGTGTTCCCTTTCCCTCTCTTGGGATAAATTTACACGGCTGGCGACTCTGTTTTTTCCGCGCCACTCTCGCATTTGTACCTGGATGAAAATCCTGGGAGCGACAGCTGGCGACTCTGCTGGGGACCTGGTTGACCTATGCTGGTCCATCCCTAAGCGAGTCAGTCCTAGCGCTTGCTTGTCTTTGTTCTCTTTGGGTGTCTTTATGTTTGTTTTGTTTTATTTGTTGTATTTTATTTTTTACAGCTTTTCTGCATTGCATTCCATTTTTATTACTGTCATACTGCTGTGTTGTGCTGGTTGTTCTTGTTTTGCAGGTTGGGTGGGTCTGAGAGATAAGCCCAATACCCAGGCTTGAGTATACCCTAGGACTAGAGTGGAAAGTAGTGGGACCTACGTGCCCGCTTGGTACGTTTGCGTGTTCACAAAATTCACAATCATACGAGGCTATCTTGGGACGCATCCTAACGTGTGTGTCTTGAGCATGTTGGGGTGTTGATCTAGAGAGCTGTCGACTCTGGTGACCGATCATCGAGGACCTTAGTGGAAACATCCCTCTTTAGTGGTGACAGTGGCAGACCACATCCTGTGGCAAACCCATTCGCACCCGAGGGCCCGCTTTGGAACTCGCATAGGATGGCCCTTATCTTTTGAAGAGAATCAGTGGAGGCACTCCTCGATTGATGATAGTACTGTACCCCGAGGGATGAATGTACTATTGTTTCTCGACCTCAGTGCCAAAGCTGAAGACCTTCCGCTTTGGAGAATCAGTTGAGGCCTCCTCGATTGGTGATGATGCCAAACCAGAAATGGTGAACGTATCATCATTTCTCGACCTGAGAGCCCGGGATACTGAACATCCTAGTACCCACACGTGAGAGGGGATGGGTGTTTGCAGGTAACCAGAACCTTCAACCTACCCTGTTTTTCTGGATTTCTCATCAATGTCCGATTATTTGGGTTCTTGGTTATCTCAGTGGTTCAGAATTCTGGTTTTCTGGGTTATGGTTCTCGTTCAGTTAACAGCACAGCACATCCAGCAGTGTTGCCTTGACCCCATGTTTGCATGAGCATGTCATTTTCTTGCATTCTAACATGTTTGACATTTTTCAGGGCTTGCATCTTACTCTTGATTCCGGTTTTCTGAGGTTACTTCAGCATGGATGTCCAGAGAAAGAAGACTGTTGCCTATTCGTTCCCAGATCCGACTTTGACATTGATTCACAAGTTGATTAATATGACTGGTCCCGGAGTTCGTACAGAGTTCAGTGGAAGGTATGGGAGACTTCTGAAGTTTGTTTATAATATCTCCAAGTATGAGAAGGATGTCATTCATACACTTCTTCAGTTTTACGATCCGTCTTTGCGTTGCTTCACTTTCCCAGATTACATCTTGGCCCCAACGTTGGAGGAGTTCTCATTTATTTTGGGAATCCCTATCAGGCATGACATAGTTTTCTTTTCGGAAGAACACCCCGGGGTAAAAGAAATGGTTGTTGCTCTTCATATTAGTGAATCCGTTCTGAACAGTAATATTGAAGAAAAACAAGGAGTTAAGGGTTTCTTATTGAAGTTCTTGTTTGATCAAGCTTGCATACATGTCAAAGAGAAGAATTGGACTGCTTTCCAAGCTATTCTGGCTATGTGCATCTATGGGATTGTTCTGTTTCTGAATGTTCCTGATCTGGTGGATATGCATGCCGTCAGAATCTTTATTTCGAAGAATCTTGTACCTACCTTGCTAGGTGATGTGTATCACTCGGTTCACTACAAGAATGAGAATAGGCGTGGAAAAATTGTGAGTTGTTATGCACCACTCTTATCTACTTGGTTTCTGAGTCGTCTCCCCGAATCTGGCGCTTTCGTTGATACGAAAGATTCTCTGAAGTGGTCAAAGAGGGTTATGGGCTTGACTGCTGACAACATTGTTTGGATCAATCATGACTTGCTAGGAATGGAGATTATTTACAAGTGCGGAGAATTCCCTAATGTACCCTTGATAGGGAGGAAAGATGGAATTAACTACAATCCTTCCCTAGTTATCAGGCAGTTTAGTTATCCTTTGAAAAGTCCACCCGAAGAGCGAGATGTCAGAGAGTCCTTATTCTTCAATGGCATTGAGGATCAAGAGATGATAAGGAAGGTTGTGAATGCTTGGAAACAGGTAACCAAGAAGGGTAAAATGTCATTCGGGAAATGTAATAACCGGGCTTTCCCATCCTATAAAGAGTGGATTAAGAAGAGAGCAGAAGAGGAGCTTCTTCCCTTCCCGGTGGAACCACCTTTGTATCCTTTGATGATCGAGCCTCCTACCACAGTTGAGTTGGAGAAGTATAATAGGTTATGGGCTGAAAAGGAAAGGCTGCGAGAAGAAAATAGAGAGCTACTAAGGGAGATCTATCAGTTGAAACATGAGCGGGGTGAAGCTGTTCATACCGCCAAGTTGAAAACAGAGCTTCTTGTTAAGGCGGAAAAAGAGCTAGCTGACATGGTCGCATCCAGAAAAAGGATGAAAGAAGCTTTGGATGGTATCAGTAAGGTTCTCGAGTCGAAGAAGGAGGAATTAGACAAGGCTTTGTTGAAAATTCACAGGTTCGATGAACACCGAGAAACTGCAATGGCCGAGAATAAGAGAAAGGAAGACGGTTATCTAGCTAAGATTGGCCAATTGAAGTTGAAGCTCAAGAAGAAAGACGCTGAGATACTGTCAGGGGTATTCAAGAGACAAGCAGTCGAAGGTCGACTTAATGAAGCCATAGCCTCCATAGAGGAACTGAAGGTCCAAACTGAAGTGAAGAGATCTAGACATGAGGGACCTAGCATGGATGGTGTTTCTGAAGAAGACGCTTGGGAGTTACATTGCCGATACTTGGATGGGATCATACACAGGAGAGACCTTCTCATTCAAGAACTAATTCAGAGACCAAAGCATCCCGACACCAGAAAGTTGTTCAAGGAAATTCAAGACTGGAGCAGAAAGCATAGTGGATGGGGGGGATTGACACTTGTGGACTTTGATGACATGATATAGTTTTCTATTTTCTTTCACTATTCGGACCACCACCAGACTTGTTGGTTGGGGATCTGTGATTATCGTATTCAGATTTGTTATCTTGGATTTGTGATTATTGACATTTGGTTTTCCTCTGGTTTTCTTAATATATGAGCAGAAGTTTCATTCTATCTTGTTATTAAATTGGAATTAAGGGGTGGATCACCCTGTGAATTTTCAAGCATGTCCATTTGCATTTGCATATTCATAATCATTTTGCATAATCATTTTGCATGACAGGTGTTTATCTCCGGTGTTCTTATCTCGTTCCCATCTCAGAATTGCAGAGTTGATCATGGAGCGAGTTCAAGCTGAGTTGAGTGAACTGAAGGTTCAGATGAGGCAATTTGGGGAAGACATGCTCCAGGAGCAGAGGATGCTGAGGGAGGAGATCAATCAGATGAAGACTCAAATGGGTTTGGTCATGGAGATTTTGAAAACAGTGTTGAAGAAGGAAGACAGTCATGTGTCCGCTTCTGCAACAAAGATCCTTACTCCTCCAATCTCGTTGGAATTTGATTTAAATCGTGGATTACCTCGTGAATCTCTTCCACGAGCGGAAGTTCCAGAACTTTCCCAACAGCAGCTAGGTCTTGGCTCCCAAGAGGAGCCCAAGGGCAAAAAGTGTACATAGAAACAGAAGAAGTCTGAAAGAGTTTTTCATCCGCTCCCTATGCCATATTCTCAACTGTTGCGGCATTTCCTTCAGTTGCAACTGGTACAGAAAAGGACTTTGGCTCCTCCCACCAGTAATCCTCCACCAGGCTATGATGCAAGAGCCCATTGTGATTTCCATTCTGGGGCACCAGGGCATACCGTGGAGAACTGTAGGGCCTTTCAACACCAGGTCTAGGATTTGATTGATGCAGGGGCAATTGAGTTCGCGTCGGGCGGCGTGAATATACAAGGTGATTTTACCCCAATTGTCACAAAAGAAGCGGAGACTTCTCCCCCCTTTGTAGGATCCACCTCACGTCATGGACTTTCTCCACAACCTTTTGCTGCAGAAGCTCTACGTCAGCAACCGTTGTTTATGCCTCAGCCAAATGTGGAAAGGAAAGTGCAAGCGCAGGTGGGGCGCCCAAATCAGCACTGACAGCAGGGTTATCAGCAGCAGGGGCAACCAAGACCAAGAGGGCCCAAGAGGATATTTGAGCCTATTCCCATCCCTTATAGTCAGTTGTTTGCTCGTCTGCTCAAGAACCCTCTGATTCAAGCGAGGAGTACCACGCCGGTACCGTACCTTATTCCTCCGGATTATGACATGACTGCTAGGTGCGAGTTCCACTCGGGAACGTTTGGGCACACAATTGATGAGTGTAATGTATTCAAGCACAAGGTACAAGACCTGGTAGACTCAGAGATCATTGTATTCACTGAAGATGATATGTACATCAATGGAGGCCTCCTTTCTCAAATGAACACTCAGTCTGCAAGTACGTCCAGACAGAATTAAGCTTCCTCAGCAATGGCAATCTTCAGCTTCTTTACTGCATTTTCATTTGTAGTTTTTCATTTCTTGTTAAAGCATCGTATGCATGTAAGACTTATTTGTTTTTATGATGATATTAATGCAATGAGTATGTTTTTCTTGAAGTAATCCATTCGTGTTCACTCTTAAATGTTTATATGCACTGCAATACCAATTTTCTTGTTTAGAACTCTTGAGGGAGGATGATGAGACAAAAACGCAAAATATCTGGTTGAATGTTCAAGGATAGAACCCTGTTGAGGATGTACAGGCATTATTTCAAACCCCTAAACACTGGAGAGATAAGGAGATAAACCTTCGTTAACCCCTTTGAGCCTTGGAGTAGGAGCATCTTTCGTACGAAAAAACCCTCATACTTAACCCAGGGGCAGGGTAGACGTCAGTTAGATTGACCGAGCGTTCAAATTTCAAGGAGAGTGTGCATCTGAAGATCCATTACCTTCTATCCCACCATCAAGAGGTCCAGAGATGTGAAACCACAATGGTTATTGTTGAAGTACAAATAGAGTTAGGGTTTTAGTTATCGTTCCACAGAGATTGTTTGGTGATATCGCAGCCGTTCTAAAGTCGTAACGTTTCAAACTTTAAAGTAACAGGGGGTTTTAGATTGTTTTCGTAACGTTTGCATTCAAAGTTAATTAAAACGGTAAAAAGATTGTTTTAACGGTTTATAAAAGCATGTCAAGATTAGGGTTCGGCAAACCACTTCACACGTATATAATCGATACGCTAATGAACTTGCTTAAATGATAAATACAATCACATATCCTCCCAATATGTTTATCTCTAACACATATTGTGAGTTTTGCCATTTTGATCCTTTGTTGATTTCTCACACAAACTATCAAAATGACAACATTAGAGTTCAATATTTATGAACATCAACACACATTGCTATCTCTAGCCAATATACATTGATGGATGACAAACCTAGGTAAAGAGTTGGAGCACATTTCTCAATCATGATCCAACACAAAGAATAAACATAAAAACAAGGTTTATCATCATACATTCATCATCCAAGAGTTCACAAGAGAGGATCAATCCATATACATACAAAGTAACGGTTCACCTACATCTAACCTTGACACAAAAGGGTAACTTAGCTCTCCATTGTCATGGAAGCTAAACAAACAAGAAGATGAAGAAGATTATTTAACATCAATGACGATATCTCGAAGAATGATGCTTCCAATCTTCCTCAGATGGATGCTACAGTGTTCACAAAGTGTTCTTCTCTCTACTGTCAAAAGGATTTCTCAAAAGAAATACAAACAGAACTATTTATAAGGGGGCCACAAATCGCAGAGCGCGCTGAGCGCGGCCTCATTAATTGCCAAAAATGACCTAGAGCCCGCTGAGCGGGCTACCAATCCGCGCTGAGCGCGCAAGCTACTGCCACTACCTCCTTCTTCACGCTGGGAGCGCGCTGAGCACGCTCAAAGCATGCTCAAAAAATCCAAATTTTCCAAAACTGTTTTTGTGCCATCCTCAAGGCTCCATTCTTGACCTTTCCATGTAAAAATCTGCACAAAAAAACACAAAAGATAGATAGATACGATAAATAATGAAATTAACTAGAAAACGGTTATAAACGGAAACAATGGGAAAAGCATGGATTTACGAATAAAGCTCACAAAAAAGGTGCTAAAAACTAATCTAAATATTAACACTTTTTAGCACCTAACAACTCTCCCCAACTTGTCTCTTTGTTTGCCCTCAAACGAAGATAATTTAGAATAGAAGCAAGCGGAAAACAGGGAACAAAATACCAACAAAACATAATGGTTCAAACCAAATAAACACGCACGCAAGTACCGCTCGTCCTTACGAAGAATGAAAATATGTAAATGAACTAAATTCTAAACATCATTAACAAGCACAATTCATAAGCAACAAATGCTCAAATTAGAATCACCTAATTTTCCGAATGAGCCTAGCTCAATATATCCAAGGGACAAAACACACTCATAACAAAAGTGTCAGCATCCAGAACAATTCATGCTTTCATCAAACCAAATCACAAGAAAACCAAAGAAACAAAGATCTCTTAAGGGCTTCTAAAGGTTGTAGCTTGGCAAGGTTAAACAAGAAAGGGATATTTGTAAAAGGCCAATGAAACAAAGTGGTTAACAAAAATTATCAACAAATGAAGAACATGCCAATAACCCACTTAAGACCAACCTCATAACAATTCAATTCAAACCTTTCTTTTCTTTTCTATTCTTTTCTTATGGTGCACTCCAAAGGGAGTTGTTTAAAAAAAAAAATATGAAACAATTTGTTGAAGTACAAATAGAGTTAGGGTTTTAGTTATCGTTCCACAGAGATTGTTTGGTGATATCACAGCCGTTCTAAAGTCGTAACGTTTCAAACTTTAAAGTAACAGGGGGTTTTAGATTGTTTTCGTAACGTTTGCATTCAAAGTTAATTAAAACGGTAAAAAGATTGTTTTAAAGGTTTATAAAAGCATGTCAAGATTAGGGTTCGGCAAACCACTTCACACGTATATAATCGATACGCTAATGAACTTGCTTAAATGATAAATACAATCACATATCCTCCCAATATGTTTATCTCTAACACATATTGTGAGTTTTGCCATTTTGATCCTTTGTTGATTTCTCACACAAACTATCAAAATGACAACATTAGAGTTCAATATTTATGAACATCAACACACATTGCTATCTCTAGCCAATATACATTGATGGATGACAAACCTAGGTAAAGAGTTGGAGCACATTTCTCAATCATGATCCAACACAAAGAATAAACATAAAAACAAGGTTTATCATCATACATTCATCATCCAAGAGTTCACAAGAGAGGATCAATCCATATACATACAAAGTAACGGTTCACCTACATCTAACCTTGACACAAAAGGGTAACTTAGCTCTCCATTGTCATGGAAGCTAAACAAACAAGAAGATGAAGAAGATTATTTAACATCAATAACGATATCTCGAAGAATGATGCTTCCAATCTTCCTCAAATGGATGCTACAGTGTTCACAAAGTGTTCTTCTCTCTACTGTCAAAAGGATTTCTCAAAAGAAATGCAAACAGAACTATTTATAAGGGGGCCACAAATCGCAGAGCACGCTGAGCGCGCTACACCGCGCTGAGCGCGGCCTCATTAATTTCCAAAAATGACCTAGAGCCCGCTGAGCGGGCTACCAATCCGCGCTGAGCGCGCAAGCTACTGCCACTACCTCCTTCTTCGCGCTGGGAGCGCGCTGAGCGCGCTCAAAGCATGCTCAAAAAATCCAAATTTTCCAAAACTGTTTTTGTGCCATCCTCAAGGCTCCATTCTTGACCTTTCCATGTAAAAATCTGCACAAAAAAACACAAAAGATAGATAGATACGATAAATAATGAAATTAACTAGAAAACGGTTATAAACGGAAACAATGGGAAAAGCATGGATTTACGAATAAAGCTCATAAAAAAGGTGCTAAAAACTAATCTAAATATTAACACTTTTTAGCACCTAACAGTTATCCTTCAACAATCAAGGAGTGAGGCAGTCACAACCCTTTCAAGCAAGTAAGACAACCAGTGTCACACGCTTTGTTCGAAAAAGGGGAATAAAAAAAAGAAAAGCCCGCTAAGTCGAAAACTTGAAAACAAGCGACTTAGGCAAAAGTTAGGGCATCCCGCTGGACTTAAAAATCGAAATGCTCAAAAGAGTCAGTCCAGGCAAAAATCAGGGATAAAAAAAAAAGCAGAAGAAAGAAAAGTGAGAAGCATTACAAAAGAAAATCCCCGATAAGAACAAATTCGTGTGATTACAGACACAAGATAAAAAAGGGATGACTGTTATTCCAAAACCCCCTTAGGTGCCAAACCATTAGTGGCGTAGGTTCCTTAAAGATCATAAACCTTTTGAGAGATGAGCGTTTGGGTCAGATTAACTGAACATAGGACTGGAGAACATAACGAAGAGTGGGTGGGCACCGATAAATTTTGAGCCATAAATCCTTTTTTCTGAAACCGTGAACCAGACCACGTTACAGCCCTTAAAAGTCCTAATTGAAACAGGGTTCAGTCCGAAAGCGTACTCCAACCGGATGGCGTTCCTGACTCCTATGAGTTGTGCTAATAGGGTTTATTGGTATTGCATATGCGCATTGTTTTACCATTCAAAAATCAAGGTCTCATCCCAGCAAGTGATTCGTTCACAAGGCTTGGCGACGCATTTTCAATAAAAAACTTCAAGGTTAACATGAGTGTTGCATTAGAATTGTCATTCTCATAAATAACTTGTTCTGTCTGCATACACGTGCCTAAGCATCAATGCAGCCTACACAGTGAACGTTAGTCAAGAAGCTTGATCCTGCCAAGTTGGGATACTTGAAAATTCTGAAGGACAAATCATATCAAGGGGCATGCTGCCAAGAGACTCAGTATAGAGTGGGCTCTCCCCAGTAAGTCGTGTTAAGATGTAGCCAATCTAGGGCAGTCACATCGAGAAATCTCTCCGAAATTCAGTTATTCTGGGGCATTCATTCTAAGATCAGGGACAAAGTCACTTCAAAGCCCATAGTGGGGCAGGCCACCTCTAGAGCATGGGAGATCGTCCACTCCTGAAAATGGTTAATTGAAAACACCTCCTCAAGGTTCAAGATGCTAAAGCAGAGTATTGTCAAGTCATTACGATCCCCTTCGAGGTAATGTACGTCATGGATTATGAAGACTGGGGCAGTTATGTCGAGATATGATAAATCTCTCCAAGAGTTTGAAGACCCTGGGGCAGTGCGAACGCCCAATCTTCTATAAAATCCTCTTGAGATGAAAAGTTCAAAGAGCCGCTTATGACCATAAAGACAAGTCAGGTTGCAGGGCAACAAATTGTACATCCCCAGTAGGTTGCTCTCCCCAGCATTGAGATTACACTTTCCTCAGCAGAGCAGACCTTCCCCAGCAGGAGACTTGGGAAGCATTTTCTCCGGATCAAGACGTTATTTCCCCACAGAATCAGGGTTCATCTTCCCCATCTAGTCAGGAAGCGTGCTTTCACCAACGATGTCTAATCCCCAGCAAGGTGAGAGTAAAGGCATTCTCCCCATCAGTAGGCTAAGATCAGCGGTATCCCCAAGCAGGATGGTATTATGGGCTGGCATCCCCCAGCAAGTTCTAAGCCCATTGGTCATTGGCAATCCTCAGTGACAGACTTCCGGTTCTGTTATTGGCACTCATTCTCAACTCCCCCAGCAGAGGAGAAATCTCAGGTTTTGGATGTTACCTTCAGTAAAAGACAGGCGTAATCCCCGGTAGTGTGGATGTTCCTTTGGGACCTCATCCCCAGCAGAAGTTGTTGATCCAAAGAGTCGGTCAGTGTGATCCTTCTTAGCAGAGTTCTTGGATTCAGAGGACAATTTATTTTTGTCATCCCCAGCTGATTTGGTCTTTTCTCTCCGGCATTGATTTTGCTGGAGGGACCCCTTTTGCATATCTTGAGCATTTGCATTGCATAGCATTTCCATGTCGTAGGGAGCATTACGCCGCCATTCAAACATTTGCATTCGAAGCATAAGCCAGGTTTGGTACTTTCTTTGCCAGTCCTCTTTCCCAGCAGAGATGGCATAATTCAGGAGATTTTGGAGGGATGCGTTCCTCATACTTGTGCTCCCCGACAGAGTCTTTTATTTAGACTTCTCCTTTCCCCAGCGGAGTCATCTTATCTATGGATCATGGGTCCGTTAGAAGTTTGTCTGGCCTTTCTCTTTTGTGAAATCCCGTTCTTGCTTGACATATTTTGTTTGCCAGAGGTGGCTTAAACCAGAAGTTTTGTTTTACATTATCCCCAGTGAAGTCGCCGTTTGTTTTGCTAGTTCTCTTTATCAGCAGAGATAGCAATCTTTTGAAGATTTTCTTTCGTCAGTTTCCCTTTATCAGCAGGGATGGCATTTATTTTGCTAGTTTCTCTTTATCAGCAGAGATAGCAATCTTTTGAAGATTTTCTTTTGTCAGTTTCCCTTTATCAGCAGGGTTGGCATTTTTCGAGATTCCTTTGTCAGTTCTCTTTATCAGCAGAGATGACATAACCTGGGAGAGTTTCACTTTATACCCAGCATAGCTAGCACTCGTCCGTATTGTGACAGTACAACATTTATGGCTAATTCTCCAGTGGAGGATTGCAAATTTCCGGGTTCTTTGGTATTCAATCTCCGTGCATCCTGATTGTCTGAAAGCCGTCGCTATCATACCCTCAGGACCAAGTTGATTGAATAGGGGCAGCTGTAGCACCCCAAAATTTGCCCTCCTTACTTTATTACTAACTGGCTTATGTTTCATCTCATTTTTGCATTATCATGTGTGCATCTCATTGGGTCTTAGCATGGGGTCAAGGTGCTTGAGGCATGTTCAAGAGGAGAAGGTATTCTTCAAAGGGTCAAGCAAGAGAGCTCAAGTGGATCATTCTCTCCTAACCAGTGCATAAATTAGGGTTTTGAAGTTCTTGGGTTTATTGCTCTAATGGGCAAGCTCCTTGGGTTTTTATCATCAATAAGTGGCATATCTTATCTTTGTTGGAGAGGGTACACATCATATTCAGAGGAATTTGGATTTGGAGATTGTGTTATTTCCTCCTAGACTGAGGGTACCAAAACTAGGGTTTGTTATAAAGTCAGTTTATTTCTGATTTTTTGGGCAAGACTTGATTCTATGGTATTCCTTGGATCCCCAAGTATCTAGGGATGAGAGGTTGTCCATCAGTTTGGTTCAGGAGAGACTTAATTAATCAAAAGATTGAGAATCAGGTGATTTGGGTAAAAGTCAACAGTGAGAGGAGGAGTCAATTGTGGAATTTTGAGGCTCTCTCCAAGGTTTTCAAGGTCTCACATCCTCATATGGTCCTCAAAAGTCAAGTTTCATGCCATTTATCAAGAATCAGGAGTTGGTGCAAAAGTTGCTAAATTTGGAAATGACCTATAATTTGAAAGTTTCCTTTTTGGGCAAGTTCCTGCACTGCATTCAACTTGAATTTTCATCATCAAGAAAGCTTTAAATGAACTTTTCTCCAACATGAAAGTTGAAGATATTTTTCTCCTCTTTCAAACTAGTACTGGTGGGTCTCCATATCATTTGTGAAACACAACTTATGGCCAAAAGAAGGCAAAGTGGTTTTTAGGGTTTTTCATGGTTCCATTTTCACAACTTTGGGCATAATGACCTATAATCAATTCCATTGCTTCATGCCACATTCTAATATCAAAGAACATTCCTTGAGGATTATTTTGGGCCCAAGAATTAAGAAATTCCATGGTTTATTCTTCACTTATTTTCCATTATTTAAAATTGCCAAAATGTTGAAAAGCTCATGAATCAAATTGTTTCAAGGCCCAATCAAATGTGGGTATGATTAGAAATTAGAAGCTAAATGATCCATCATGAAATAGTTGGATATCCATGCATGGAAGGAGGTGTATCTAATATTATGTGATTTTCCAAAATTATTCAAAAACTCATTAAACAAGGAATTGCCCAAGCCCAAATCATTATCAGTGAAAAACCCTAGTCTATTTAAACCCATTCATGCACTGGTTAGGGTTTCATCACGTGCATTTGGAGGAGAATTGAAGTGTGCAACCCCAAAGCTTTTCTTCAACAAATCTCACAATCCACAAGGTTTTTTCAAGAACTTCTTCCATAAACCTCTTCCTGGTGATCCAGAGAGTAAAAACCAACCATCACTCGCAGCTAAAAGCAAGGATTAGGAGTGCACCATCTCAGGTTAGTCACTTTTTTCATGATCACGAAACTCTCCTTTTAAGTATGCATAGTGATGTGTGATTTCTGCTGATCATCCTGATATAGTTTTGTTTGAGATTGGACGTGTGTATTGCTTGTATCGTGAGCTTGAATTTTTGAGCCCTAACCTTGTTTCGTTCGTTTTTGATTATGCACTTGTTGTTTGCAAATTTGGATGGGATATTTGGAATCCTCACGATTTTCTGGTCAAGAACATGTACCCCTTTGCATTTTCTGGGTGTTTTTAAGGTTGCAGGTACCATGGGTGGCGGCCGGAGCTAGGGCTCCGGCGACTGGTGTGGTGGCTGGCCGGTGAAGGATCCCAACGAAGAAGACGCAATCGTGACCGTCCATGGCCACGATCCAATGGCCATTAGCTCGCCATGTGTTTTATTTCTTATTTTTTTTCTGAATTTTATTTAGTGATTGTGTGTTATTGACCCCACAGTAGCTATCGTGTTCCACCAACCATATTATTTCATTTTGTTTACCTTTATTTTGCGTTGACTAATCCGGTGCGTTGAAACGATCAGACGGTTGCTAAGCTGCCAGCCAATTAATAAAGGCATGTGCGTGGCACATGGCTGCACATGGTATACTGACTGCATTGGTGTGCGTGTGTGCATGCTAATTAGTATGTTCTTTTCATCATGGCCCTTGATCTGGAATAATAGGTGATTATGTTGACTGCTATGAGACGTCAGATCAATCTAAGGGTAAGTAGCAGTCAACTGGTTTGACTAAGGTCTACGCATGCTCCTTTTTTTTTTTCTTTTTTATTTTGCTGATGCTTATTGGACTGGACCGTGCTAATTACACCCCACCTCCTAGCCCACTTCAATATCCAACGCATTTTACTTACTAAACGCACCCCCTGCATATTTCTTTCTATTTTATTTTTATTCAACTATTACATTTTCATTTTTATTTTTTTTTAAATAATTATATGCATTTAAAAATTACCATAAAATTCGTGCATACTTTTTATCATTTTATAAAATTTTCACAGATTTTATTTTTTATTTTTATCATCTAAATTACTTATTTTATTCATTTTATTTTTGCATTACTCATATCATGCATACTTGAATTTGTTTATTTGATTTCTCTGCATCCGTAAAATATTTTTAATCCGTTCTTTTTGCATTTGTTATATAACATTCTGAAGTGCATTAAAATATTTTTCTTTCATTTTTAAAATTATTTCATATTGCATTTTAGTCTTTTCCTTTTGCAGGTTGAACCATGATCCTCATCTGAACTTTGCATGATTGTTTAAGTGACTAACATCTTGATTTTTTGCAGGAGTTTTTGGTATTTGGTTTGTCTCTAGTTGGGCAATATTGTTATTTAATTTGGTGATTTTATAAGTTGTTTTACTATTTGTTTAATGGCTCTTTGTGTGAGATTTTCTTGTATGCGTACCCTTGATCCTGTCTGGTTATCTGTTTGAAAAGGCACTTGTGCCATTATTTTGGGGTTGTTCATTTGACTTCTTAATTCATGTTTGGATTGTTATCACTATTACATGTCATTGTTTGGGTTTCATTCACCTCATTTCTTTTACTTAGGTTTGTTTCGTACTAAACTTTTATGCAGGGGTTGAGGTAATTTCTTTGAGGGTGTGGATAGTCATCCACATTCACCCTTACTCTTTCCTTCTCTCATTTTTTTTCCTTTAGGTATAGGTTGTCGTCAAACCTCACTAACCGTAGGTCACCCGTGCATGATAACTTTAGGACTCCTAGTCCCCCTTAGAGTATTCCTTGTGTCTTCTCTCTTCTCATCTCAAACTTCTTGAAAATACTTAATAAGGATAAATTGTATTGCGCACGAGCCTTAAGCGTGGGGAATGAGAAATGAGGGGCTTCCTCTCATCTTTCTAGAGTGCTTAGCAAGCATCCTGTCTTGGGACGATGCGTTAAGTATTCGCCCCTGTGCCCTAGACTTTGGTGCAATGCAAGTTATAAACTAACTCAAGTCACTTCTGTCCTAAAAAACACAAACCAACTTCAAACTTTTTTGTCCTTCGGGATTGTCAAACTAAAGGCTATTTTTAAAAAGGGCACGTTACCTTCCGTCTGAGTCGCAAACAGGCATCGACCCTAACTGCCGGACGCGAACTTAACGTCGCTCATAAAAAACACAAAAAGAACTTGGTCCGAACTACGTTGACTCTGAATTCCCCATTGCACAAATGGGGTACGTAGGCCTAGGACGTCGACGTCCTACCGAGTCTGTCTTAGTTTTCCCTTCCCCCGTTTTAGTACAGCCCTAGATGATAGTATAACTCACCCTTAGAATAGACAACAAGCGTGGATCCCATCGAGTACGATGGACGCGTGGGGTGCTAGCACCTTCCCCTCGCGTAACCGACTCCCGAACCCAGGTTATGGTTGCGATGACCATTCCTTTCCCTCTTCCTCAGGTTTATGAGGTGTTCCCTTTCCCTCTCTTGGGATAAATTTACACGGCTGGCGACTCTGTTTTTTCCGCGCCACTCTCGCATTTGTACCTGGATGAAAATCCTGGGAGCGACACCAGGCAGAAAGAGAGAGAGATGACGACATAGACTTAGGAATCCTATTTTATAAAGTAGGGTTTAGGTTTTGAGAGACGTAGACTTTCTTGTAAGTCTCCCTCTGTATCGATTTGATGTGGTGTGGAAGACATAGGTACTTGTACAGATTCAGAAGCCCATAGGTAATGAATCGTGTAGTGTTCTTGGATGAAGCTTTGAAGCAAATCCAAGTTAACTTGTTAGTCAAGGATGCTTGACTGAACTTTGTATTGGAAGGGGTGTCTTTCAATAGGGATGATACAGTTATGAGGTATTAACTGTTAGATAATCACAGGTTGTGATTTAGGGAGTGAGATGGGTTTCACTTATCAATTAGATGTGACTTCTAATGATAAAGTCTTCATTGGGTAGTGATAGGTTAGCCTGGGTGCTTTCTGTAAACCTGAGGTTGTTTACATAAAACTATACTACTGATAGTGAATTCTTCTTCCTGGATTGGTATCCCCCAGATGTAGGTGAATTGCACCGAATTGGGTTAACAATTGTTGTGTCTTTTATCATTCTGCAGATTTACATATTCTATTAGTGTTCATGATAAATATGTTGGATCAGATGTCGTAACATCTGTGTTGGTGTAGTTCTGATATTCAAAGTATCAGTCTGTTGTTATGCATCTGTGTTTAAATGTTTATGCAGAACAATGTCTTGACATGTGTTAGGACATCTGTTGTCTGCATTGCCAGAATTTCAATTGGTATCAGAGCAGGCATCCTGTCTATTTCTGGATGAGATATTTGGGAGATACTTTCTGGCGTTTAAACAAGGAGGAGTTTTGAAGATCAGATCAATCAACTCAAACATACTCAAAGGTATTAATGGATGAGATGGATGTTCTAGATCGAAGGTAACAACCCGGTGGTTGTTCTTGTTGTTGAGGAGGTTCTACAACAACTGCAGGAGAAGTGGCTAGTTCGCTTGTTGGGGTGTCTTATAAGATGTTTTGACATCTTATTAGGGTAAGCAGAATTTGTTCCTTGGTGGTTCTGCTACATATGTTTCTGATGGAAGAGCTCTAGAATTATGGGATTCTGGAGTTGTTACTAAAGACAGATGGTGGAAGATCTCAATCGTCGACCTCAATATGTGAAGATATTTGCATCTTTTATTCCAAAGTCGGGAGCAATGGAATGGAAAAAGTTGTTGGAAGATGTCTGTTATGGTGACTTGGTACTTGGAAGCTTGGTTCCATGGTGCAGGTTGAATTCAGTTGAAGAGTAGAGGAGTTGAGTTTAGGTTTATCAAGTTCTTGCTCTGGGAGTTTGATAAATTATTGATCGGCTAGGTTGTCAAAGATACTTGAGAATTCTCTCAATTCCACTCATAAAGGCGTCTCAGTCATGGATCTGGAGTCTTCTAGTTATTCTTTTGACTAGAAGGTGTTTTTATGAAACACAACCTGAAGAAAGTGGAGGTGATTTATTTTCACTATCCAAAACAACAAGGAAGGATTCATTTCTCTTAATCCTAAGGGTGGATCCAATCTGATTGGAGTTTTCAGAACTATTGAGGTAAATGGGATTCGTTCAAAGAGAATCTTAGTTACTTGAGTCAAGGGTGGCATCCTTGGTATCTCAACAATTGTTGTCAAAGAAGATACTTGCAAAAGATTGAATACTTGATAAGTGTTCATGAAGTGATCTACTGGAGCTTAGCTACAACAGTGAAACTTGATTATTGGACAAGGATTTAAGATGAATTGTTATTTTTGGAATTCATAAGTATTTAATTAATTATACTTGAAAGTCAAAATTGCTTAAGTTCAACAAGATGTTGGAACATCTCTTTATATGGTTTGTGCAAAATCATAGGAGGGGTACTGCATAGGATTTTGGTTCTATTTCTCTTGGGTGGTGACCTAAGAATCTGCTTCAGTTGGTGTGGCAGAAGCATCTGATCTCTGGATAGTTTCCTGAAAAGAAACTAGTCTAGACAATGGTGATGTTGAAGATGAAGAAGAAGACATCATAATCTTAATGGATGGTTCTTGGATCAGTTTATTTCTGATCTAAGAATATTGGGGTGCAACAGGTGTGTTCAAGTTGTTACTAGAAGCATCTGGTGGTAGCACAACTTGGATTAGTTTATTTCTGATCTAGGTACTTAGGAGCATGGGATCTTGCTCATTTTGAAGGTCGAGGTTAAGTGGCAGTTATCTCTGACTTTCTACAGACTGCTCTACTAAGGAAAGTGGCATTCTTTGGTATGGCTATGATGTAGTCTATGACTACTTTATCTTCTGAAGATTCAGACGTGGCAGGTGTGAAGTCTTTGAAGTTTCAAAGCAGTTATTCATCAAGGTGTGAGCTTGTATGGAATATCTGTGATTTTTCTAAGCAGGATGAAAGTTGTTTACTCAAACTTGGTTGTTGAATCAAGTCTATGAGAGCATGGAACTCTTGTTCTGTTAAAGGGAGGAGGTTCTTCTAAGTGGTAGAAGGAGGAGATGAATTCAACAGCTGGATGTCGTATCAGAATGTTCTGACATCTAGCTTAACATCAGAGTCTCTGCTGGTGATGTGGCACATCAGCTTAAGATAAGGTGATCTACAGGATAATGGAAGTTATGGATGCTTCAAAAAGGTCTATCTCATACAGTTTGTGGGAGCTGTGGATTGAGAAGATGTTACATGTCTAGAGGCCTGGTGGATCCAAGATGTCTTGCTATGGAGCAAGTAGTTCATGTGACTTGAAGATCTGATTTCATTGGTGGATCAGTGTATCTTGTGGGAGTCCTGAAGAAGAGTGAGATCAATCAAAAAGTGGCATTTGGTTGGTTTCATAGTGTGCATTCAAGCTGGGTGCTTAGAACTAATTACTTTTGGGCAGAAGGGTAGTTGGTTGAAAACCTAAGGAGGATCTGGTTCATCTTGGAGCTTGTGGTAGAAGTTCTAGGTTGAGGATGGAAGATTACCTTCTTTTGGTGGATGAGATTTTATTTCTCTCTTTGGTTATCTGGAGTTCTTATTAATCAAGCTGGTGGCGCAGTGTTGTTTAAAGATCTTCAGTTGGATTACTATGCAGATAGTAAGTCCAGTGGTGGAGCATATCAAGAACCATGGTGTGTGGTGTCTGTGATGTGTGAAGAATGTCCTAACAGATGTTAGAACATTTTCTGGGTTGGTTATCCTTGGAGTAGGATACTAAGTTCTGAGTGTAGAACTTGACACACACATCTTGTCTAAGAAGTGTTTATCTTATCATATGGGAGAATGATGGGTAAATAATTGTCTTGGAAGTCTGATGTGAATGGGACATGCTAAAAATAGATCAGTTTGGTGCTTGTAGAGCAAATGGGCTGAGAAGTTCTGGAGCATGTATACGATATCTGACATTGTTAAGAAGATAAAAAACTAAGAGGGATGGTATCTCTTTGAGGAATGTGGATTATTCCAGATTAATTGGATTTTATCTCAAGGAACAGGAGGTCTATACATGAGAATTCAAGAGGAATTCGTGTGGTGTATAGATGGGTTCAAGAAGAGGGGGGGTCAATGGAGCTTTGATCTTAATCCAAGAGTTTGTTAATTTAGGATAGTGATCCTAATGTGACCTCACTAGAAGCATGATGGTGTTCATGTGTGAGTGATTATTGGTTCTTGTCAGAAGAAGCAATAAGTGCAGTTGATGATTGTGTTCAGCAGGCAGGTTGGACAGAGGGTGCGCTCTTGAAGACATGAAGATGCATCTTATGTTTTCCATTCATCTACAAAGTGTTCATTGGAGGAGCACTGGTTATCTTAGATAGGGGAAGTTGCTCCCTGATCTAAGAGGTATTGCTGCAGTGGTGCAGATTGCTTATCAAGATTGTTTGTGGTTTCAAGCAGTCTGTGATAAATTGCCTCAAGTGAGGTTGATATGTCAGACAAGATGTCGTGACATTGCTCTCTTGATATAAGTTCTGGGTGAACTTATCAGGTAGTTCTGATTCTGTCATTGGGTGTAAATAGATTGAATTAGAAGTGGTACAAGTATCTTAGGAATTTTTGTTGTTGTTGTTGAAGTGGTACAAGTATCTTAGTTTTCTGCTAATGGAAAGGTAAATGAACGAATTCTGCTGTAATCAAGTTTGCGAAATATGGACTAAGAAAGTCCTATCAGTGGGAACCATAAGCCTGACAAAATCAGGTTAGGTATCAAGAGACTGTTCAGAAGTGGTTTCAAGGACAAGTCAGAAAAGGTGGAATCTTTCAAAACTAACTTGACCAGCAAGTATTGCATTCTTTGACTAATCTTTTGTCTGGATTTGCTCTATCTACATAACTTCTTAATATTAAAGGAAGATCGAGCTAGAACATCTTTATTAGGTTAATATCAAATGAGTTTTGTTCGTGTGTGGGTAAGCATTATTTGGGTTTGGGTTTGCATGGGTCATTTTTGTCAATTTTTGGCTAAAAAGGGGGAGAATGACTTACTGCTGAGAGGTGTATGTGCATTTGTTACTGATCTGCAAAAATGTCTCAAAGGATGTTCCGACGTTCTGGGTTTTAACATCTTGGGAAGTTGTGTTTTGTAATCAGAGTTAGGAAGCAAGTTGTGTTTTGTGATCTGAGTTACATTCTCTATGTACTCGGTATCACAAGGGAATGAAAAGGGTAACTCGAAATTATCTTCTCCCTCTTCCTTGGCACTTGCTTCAAGTATTTTTCCACTGTATGCACCATCAGGCTGAAGGATGTTTTAGGCAAAATTTGTCAAAAGGGGGAGATTGAAAGCTCCAAGAGTTTGACTAAATTTTGGTAAAACATAATGTTGGGAAAGACGTTCCAACATGAAGGTTTCAGCCCCAGACTAATGATGTCGAGTAAAATGTCAAAACATGTAGATTCAACATCATGACTGTCACAACAAGTTTTGTTTAAATCTGTTCCAAGATTCAAGGCGCGATTGGCAGCGGATCAAGGATCAAAGATATGAAGCCCAACAAAGCAGAAGACTATAAAAGAAGACCAAGACCTAGGCAGAAAGAGAGAGAGGACGACATAGACTTAGGAATCCTATTTTGTAAAGTAGGGTTTAGGTTTTGAGAGTCGTAGGCTTTCTTGTAAGTCTCCCTCTGTATCGATTTGATGCAGTGTGTAGGACATAGGTACTTGTACAGATTCAAAAGCTCGTAGGCAATGAATCGTGTAGTGTTTTTGGATGAAGCTTTGAAGCAAATCCAAGTTAACTTGTTAGTCAAGGATGCTTGACTGAACTTTGTATTAGAAGGGGTGTCTTTCAATAGGGATGATACAGTTATGAGGTATTAACTGTTAGATAATCACAGGTTGTGATTTAGGGAGTGAGATGAGTTTCTCTTATCAATTAGATGTGACTTCTAAAGATAAAGTCTTCATTGGGTAGTGATAGTGCTTTCTGTAAACCTGGGGTTGTTTACATAAAACTATATTACTGATAGTGAATTCTTCTTTCTGGATTGGTATCCCCCGGATGTAGGTGAAGTGCACCGAACTGGGTTAACAATTGCTGTGTCTTTTATCATTCTGCAGATTTACATATTCTGTTAGTGTTCATGATAAACATGTTGGATCAGATGTCGTAACATCTGTGTTGGTGCAGTTCTGATATTCAAAGTATCAGTCTACTATTATGCCTCTGTGTTTAAATATTTATGCAGAACAATGTCTTGACATGTGTTAGGACATCTGTTGTCTGCATTGCCAGAATTTCACGAAAGATTATCTTTAAATGTATTTAAATATGCAATACATATTTTTTAATAATTCATTTATTTTTAACTTATTATAAAACAATTTTTTTTTAATTTTTAAATCTTAAAGTTAATTTGATTTTTTATTTTATTTTAGAACTTTTATAAATAATTATTTTAGTATTTTTTTATAACAAAAGCATAGTTTGAATATTCTTATTTCTTATCATTTATGTTATCCATTTTAAAATACACGTGAAAAAGGCACCCAATAAATTGTTGTTTCAACCACATAATATGATTAGAAGCATCTATTAACTGTGTCTATTTTATTTTGAAAAAAAAATGCCAAAATGCATTGATAAAATTAAAGTACAAATAATGATATCAATACACACCAATAAAGAATACATTGGTACCAAAACACTAAGGTGAAGGTTACAGAGAGTATTATCAAATAATTTTGTCACATTTAATGCATTGGTATTGAAACAGATTTATAATTTTTTTAATTAAAAATTTATTCAAAATAGGATGTGGGATTGAAAATTAAAATGTATTCTTAATCTTGTTCGGAATAAATTTAGAATAGTATGGGTGCCAATAGCAACACCGTTCATTGAATATGTTTTGTGCTAAAATCCAATGACATATCTCACCAGATCCAAACACAACCTTGAATTTTTTCCACAATCGATGACGTTGTTCATCTTTTTTTGCATAATCTCTCACCACTCTCTTTCATCTCTTAACAATCATACTCCTGATGTATTTTTTTTAAAAATAACTAGTAGAAGACTCGTGCGTCCGCATGGGTATGTTGATTTCTATCTTAAATTATTCGATCAAAAATTTAAATGTTTGTGACTCTTTTTTAATACATCTTTATATATATATATATATATATATATATATATATATATATATATATATATATATATATATATATTAATAATGAATGATAAAATTTGAATTAAAAAAAAATGGATATGTGCGATGATATATAATATATAGAAATGGATATGTAAATTTTAAAAGAAATACTTAAAAATAAATAGGTTTTGTTATGGTAGTGACCCGTGAGAATTTGAATAAATATTTTAAAATATACAAACGTTTAACAAATACACAGGATAAACAAAATTTGTACTATAGAACTGTTCCAAAATGCATATTGATTGCAATACCAAATTGACTAATTTAATTTAAAGAACCAAACACTGTAAGTGTAAGTTTAAGTCTGACCTCTTAATCAATTTCATAAAATGGTTGGTAAATTATTCAATGTGAGGGAAACAACTTTTGTCCTTTTTATGACATACTATCTTCATTATAGACATATTTTTACATTGCAAAATGCATACACATTTTTTTAAGTAAGAGCATGGTACTTTCATTACTTGTATGACATTCTTGATTGGTACATCATTAAAACTTATATCAATTCAATTCAAGATTTCATGATTGTTTTTGATATTTATAGAGTGCTTATTTGACTATAAATTTCTGTAATATAGTATATAAAAAATACGTCTTGTTGTATATAACTAATTCCAACACTATTTAGATACCAAAACTTTCTAATCTTGAATCACATGCAAGACTACCTATCCAAAACCCTTCACTGTGAGCTGGTTTTGGTTAAAAATAGAGTGCAGAAGACAAGCAGTTTGTGGCAATTAGCCATGCACATAAGATGTAACTTTCTTTCCTTTGATAAATATACTTGTATGCACTCTATCAATATAAGTAAAACATGTACATTAGATTTGGAAACCGTATATGTTAACTCCTCATACTTCGTCTAAGTCCTTTAAGATACCCTTTATCAGCATTGGTGAGGCGAGTTTGAAATTATGCCCACTCACTCTTGCATCTCGTTTTGACCTGATTTACAGACAAAAATCACAAACTCTTTGTTACTATACCACGCAAATTTCACATGTAGTACATCAGAAAAAAGATTTTATATAGTAATGCTATGGATATAGAGAATTGTGACAGTAATATCGTTTCCGTGTCAAATAAACATACCGCATCATATTTATCTTTTCCATGATCAGATTCTCCCTGAAAATTATACAAATATATCTTAGTATTAATTTTAATGAATAATTGCAGGTTGAAAGCTCAATCAATTTAGTATTTTATATCAGACAAAATATGTGGCAATAAATATCTTGTAAGTTAGGGATAATGACTAACCTGTTCTCCAAGAGTAGGAATTGTTTGATGAACAATCCATTGTTCATCAACCACACCAATTTTTTCATGTGCTGGCTGCCAAAAATATAAACAAAAAGTAAGGTATTGAAGGGACCAGAAACTAACCTATGTTTAGAACAGAACAATCCACTGACCTGTGCACATCTTCTGAGAGAAAAATCTAATCCTCATCCATGCACTAAATCATTCTACGAGCATATGATTGTAAGTTCATCAGGTAGCTAAAAAGTTTGGATACAGAAAAACAAATTGCCAGGCTAACAACCAACATGTGCCTTGAAAATCAAAACATACCTGAATCATATGCCTGAAGCAGCGCCAAGCTTTTCGGGAAAAGACGGGGGCCATGATTTCTACAGATCTAAAAAAAACAGAAAGAATTGTAACCATGTAAACTGAAAAAAAATAAAGTATGTAGACAAAGTTGAAATTCTGGTATCAGACGTGTGATGTTAAGGTGCGATGTCACAACAACACACTCTGCACAATGGACAACAATAACAGTAAAATAACACCAAGAAATGTTGACCCAGTTCGGTTACAACTAACCTACTCTGGGGGCTACCAAGCCAGGGATGGAATTCACTACTTGTAGATATAATTTACAGACTCAACAACCCGTTGACAATCTCCTAAACTTATACTCTACTAATGACTTCCTACCTAAGAAACCACTTAGATATGAGAACACCACTCAATCCCTTACAAACACTCAAAGAAACCACTTTGAGTAACCTTGATCTTACTTCACAGCTTCGATCAAGCAACCACTCTCTATTGCTTCACAGCTTCTAGAGAGGACAGAAACACAACACCTATTCAAACCCTAGAATAGTGTAAATACAAGCACTCTAAACAAACTATAGACACTAAGCCTCCAGCTCCTGATCTTCTGAATGTTTTCTGTACCTTTTCCTTTGGTCTTGTGCACTTTATATAGCTCCTTGAATTGGTCTTGGACTTGCTACAATATCTCCCAGATTTGTTATTTAAAACTGAATATTTAAAACAGATTTTCTCCTAAAATCTTTTTAAATCTTCAACCTTTTAAATCTCCTACAAATCTGCACCAGATCTCCTATGCAGCAGCAAATATCTATCCCAAGATATTCGCATCCAATGAGACAGCTTGCTCTCCACAATTCCAGCTAATACGCAACCCTAACAACATCACAGCCTGTTGTTGTTAATTCTGCAGATCTGATGTTACAACATCGCCTATGTGACATCAGACATCCAACTTCAGCAATTAATTACTTAACACAGCCCAATGTTAAGACTTCAATGTTGCAACATCAGCACCTTGACATCAACATTGAACATACTTTGTTTTACCAAAATTCCAGCCAATCCAAGAACTAACAATCCCCCCCTTTAGCTAATTTTGGCTAAAACAATCTCTGCACTCTGCAAACAAACTCTGCACTCTGTACCTTCAGAGACTTCAGCAGCGAAAAAACTATAATCAATAAATCATTTTGAAACTCCATCAACAGCAGTTTGACAATTCTCATAGTCTTCATCACTTGATCTACTGCAGCACCATCTTCATATTTGATAACAGCCAATTGGTGCTCCCCCTCAAAAATATGAACCAGCATCACAACTGTCCAGTAGCTCACAATGTGTAGTACTTCTCCTCCTTGATGTCTGCTTGGCTGCACTCTTCAAATGCTATGATATCTACACTAGCACACTAGCTAAGTCAAAACTCCCCCTCAATAACTGCATCAGCACTTTTCAACTAAACACCTTTTACTTTTAGCAGCATCAATTTATCTCCCCTTAATATCACATTAGCAGCATTTGGCAATCTTTGATACTCTAGACTCTCTTGGCTACCATCTCCCCCTTTTTAGCCATAATTAGGCAAACTTCAGTTAGAAGCCCTATTAACTATAGTCAGTACACCCTAGCTCTCATTGTTAGCCTCACAGATAGCAACCAGGCAAAACAAATCATAGAAGGAAACTAAAAACACAAACAGGTGCCTATAACAGCACAGTATTCAAGTTACAAAACCAAGCACATTAAGTGCTGAAACAAAGACATAAAATAAAGCTAACACAACTAAATAAGAAGGCAAACATTAAAAGCTTGAATTATCTGAGCTGAGATCATCATTGTCTTCTTCATCACCAGGTCCATCATCAACATCCTTCCTTGTGTTGGCTGCTTCACCTTCCTTTGCTGCCAATCTCAGTGTCATGACAATTCTTTCAAATTTTAGTTTCCTTTCAGTACTAACTCTTATGACTTCATCTAACTCCTTGCAAGCCTCCTCTAGTTCTGTAATCAACCCAGTCTTGGCTGGTGACTGTTGTGATGTTGAAGCAGATGTCTTGACACTGTCAGGAACATGTTTTACTTCAAACAACTTGGAATGGACTGACAAGGCAGACTTCCTTTTGCAAGCAACATCTGAATGTTGTAGAATTTCAGGATGTTGAGACAAGATAATCCCACAAATGAGAGAGGGAAAAGCAATGGGCATCTTCACAGCATTTGTAGCAGCATGCTTAATAGTATGATCATAGATGTAGGAGCCATAGTCAATTCTTTGCTTTGTCCCAACTGCATAAATTATCTTCCCCAATCCAATAGAAATTGTGGTCTTGTGACTAGTAGGAACCCAGTTGACAACACCTATTCTGTGCAGAATGGCATATTTGACACTCAACCAACTGGCTAACAACTTTCCTTTTTCGGGCCAAACATCTACTTGACCACCAGTGATTTCTTTGCATATAACATTATTGGAGACTTCTAATTCTCCATAATCTTCCTCACTTCTTCCTAAGTAGGCATTGATCACTTTAGGAGAGAACCAGACACACTTACCCCTGATGGTAACCCTTCTGAAGGTTAGGCTCTTGCTGTCATTTATAGATTCAGGGATATTAACTATGAATTCTCTGACCAGTCTATCATAGCAATTAGTCAACCCTGACATAGTCCTTATGAGACCAACACACTTAATTAGGTCTACACTTTCAGTAGACTCTAAGTCTTCTGCTACTACCTCTCTTTCCAGTGATATCCTTCTTTGGCTCACACAATTCCACATGGATGCACAGTGAGATGAGATGTGATCAGGCACTTGATTAGTAGCTGGGTTGATGTCTTGAGCATCACTCTCAGAATATGACTCTTCCCTGATTCTCCCCTTCTTGCCAAACCTGGCAACTTTGGTCCACGATTTGGGAGAGTCTGTAACTGAAGTCCTTTTCTTATCCTTCCTTCTTCCAATTCTATCATCATCAGATGAGTCCTCAATCTCTATAACCTCAACCTGTTCCTTCCCTTTACCCCTGTGACTTTCATTCCTAGGGGACGATGTTCTGACATCAAAGCTGACATCAGTGTCATCAGGATCTTCACCTTCAGCTTCTTGACTCAGGGCCTGTCTTTGAAGATTTTTGTCCTCACCTTGAGAGTCGACTTGTTCAGCAGGCATTTGCCTTAAAGGGACAGAAATCCCTTTCACCCGTATCCCCTTCTCAAGGATTTTGGTGGCAAGCTGTTCCAAATGCATGTCTATATCAAACTTCTCCTCAACAGTTTGAGAGGATGATGACCTAGCTTCAGTTTTATTCACCGTGGTTGAGGGTTTAGGGTTACCTGACTCGGGAAGAGCAATAGAAATGTGTTCTTCAGAAGAACCCCTAGTTCGTACCTGCTCAGAGTTCTTGGAAGGGAAAGACATCGTTCCTTTGTAACAGACTAGGTTTTGAGAAGAACTTTCTATTATGTTGAGATTTAGGGAGATGAAACGTTGTGATGAGAATGCTTTGGTAAGTCTTGATGTAGTATCAATATGGTAAGGCGCCTGATTTTGAATACTCTTTAAAGACCAATTACTAATTTTCTCCCTCCATAAAGACTTTCCTTTTAAACAATTCACATCAGGACTCATTAACTCTGAGTGACCTTTCAGCATCCTGATGTCATAGTCTGATGTTATAACATCAACTTAAACATCATTAGTTGAATTTCCTTCAAGAGAACTCCACTGATAGCAGTTATCCTTGGTTCTGGCACCCTTCATAACAATCTGATTATGCTCATTAGAAACCTCACACTCATGTTTAGTGTAGTTTACCTTGTAACCTTCATCACACAACTGGCTTATGCTGATCAAATTTGCATTTAAACCACTGACAAACAGAACATTGTCAAGTTCAGGTATACCATCACCTTTCACTTTCCCAACTCCTGCAACAACACCTTTTTCTCCATTGCCAAACATAACTTCAAGAGGGGGGCAAGGTCTAAATTTAGCAAACATGGATCTACATCCAGACATGTGTTTGGAACACCCACTGTCAAAAAATCATGTTCCTTCTTTAAACTCTCTGTCAGCCATGTGAGCCAATAAGCACTTCACCTTCTCCTTAGGTACCCATTGTATAACAACTTTGGGCCTATACTCTCTCCATCTGTTTTGAGGCTGAGGGAATCCATGCAGCTTGTAGCACGAGTATTGCATATGTCCAAACCTTCCACAATAATAGCATCTCACCCTTTCATCTCTGAATCTTCTGCCATGATGAGATTGCTTAGGCTGCCATCCATAATGTGGTCTCCTTCTACCATAACTGCCATGCCTTCTATTATGTTGGTATCTTCTCCCATAAGAAGGCTGAGAATGTTGTTTCCTGGATTGTCTCCCATGATGGTGTGGCTTTCTTTTTCCATAGTGATGAGGCACAACATTGTTGTATCCATACCCATAACTATACCAGTTGTCCTGATGTTGAGACACCTGATGTGACATGTCCTATTTGAGCCTTGCAGCTTGCATGCTCTTGCAATATTGGGGAGGCATATACTGACTAGCTCCTTGAGGCTGCATCTTCCTCTGTTGGGGACCATCCTTTTTCTCAATATTCTGAGGCTGAACAACCTTCTTAGGGGTAGACTCTTGTCTCTTTGTTTGAGACATAGGTTGGGACACCTCCTCCTTTGCTCCTGAGGTGCTTGCCACATATCCTATACCAGACTTATCACCTACAACCTTTTCTGTCTGAAGGATCTTATCAAGTGTGTCTGTACCACAGGTCAGCATCCTAACAGACTTGGTCATTTGATCAAGGTGAGCTCTGACTAGCACAACTTCATTTTCCAGATCAGTCTTTTCATTCTCTAGCTGAGCAATCTATTGTTTGTGGCACTTATTTTCTTGACAAATCTTAGCACTTTTTAAACACAGCTCTTGATAAGTAGATGCTAACTCCTCATAAGTTACTTCTCCATCACTAGAATCATCATCAGAAACAACAGCTCCTGTTAGGGCTCTAACATGCTTTGCTGACTCTCCTTCACTTTCACTATCAGAGTCAGACCAGGAAACTGTTATACCCTTCTTCTGCTTTTTCAAGAAGGTGGGACATTCTTTCTTGACATGCCCATATCCTTCACACTCAAAGTACTGAACTCCTTTATCTTGGGTAGTTTTCTCTTCCTTCTTCTCTTTTGACTTGCTGATGTCAGAAGATATGTTCTTGACATTAGGCCTGGAGTTATTATTCATTCTCTTGAATACTTTGGTGAACTGTCTTCCCAACATCACTATGGCCTGAGATAGATCCTCCTGCGATTCAGAACTCTTTCCTTTTTCTTCTGCATCATTTCACACCAAGGCTAAACTCTTTGGCTTCTTTTCTGGTTCTTCCTCATTCAACCCAAGCTCAAAAGTTTGAAGAGATCCAATGAGCTTATCAACTCTCATCTTGCTGACGTCTTGTGATTCTTCAATGGCAGTTACCTTCATCTTATACTTCTTAGGTAGGGACCTAAGGATCTTCCTTACAAGCTTTTCATCTGACATTTTCTCACCAAGAGCACTGGATGCATTAGCCAGCTCCAGAACATTCATGTGGAAGTCATGAATAGTCTCATCATCCTTCATCTTCAGGCTTTCAAATTTTGATGTTAAAATCTGAAGTCTTGACATCTTGACTCTAGATGTTCCTTCATGTGTTGCCTGCAAAATATCCCACGTTTCCTTAGCAACTTCACAGGTATTGATTAACCTGAAGATATTCTTATCCACTCCATTGAAGATGGCATTTAGAGCTTTGGAATTTCCAAGGGCAAGCTCATCTTCCTCCTTGGTCCACTCTTCTTCAGGCTTAGGCTTAGAGGTGCCTTCTTTATCTTTGTCGACATCATCTTTCTCACACATGACAGGTGCTTTCCATTCTTTAATAACAGCCTTCCAAGCCCTGCTGTCCAAGAATTTTAAGAATGTGGTCATCCTTGGCTTCCAATAATCATAATTGGATCCATCCAAAATAGGGGGTCTGTTGACGAATCCTCCAACTTCTTTGTCCATCTTTACACCAGAAAGTAACTTCCCTAGATCTCACCCAGAGACAGACAGGATGCCTGCTCTGATACCAATTGAAATTCTGGTATCATACGTGTGATGTTAAGGTGCGATGTCACAACAACACACTCTGCACAATGGACAATAATAACAGTAAAATAACACCAAGAAATGTTGACCCAGTTCGGTTACAACCAACCTACTATGGGGGCTACCAAGCCAGGGATGGAATTCACTACTTGTAGATATAATTTACAGACTCAACAACCCGTTGACAATCTCCTAAACTTATACTCTACTAATGACTTCCTACCTAAGAAACCACTTAGGTATGAGAACACCACTCAATCCCTTACAAACACTCAAAGAAACCACTTTGAGTAACATTGATCTTACTTCACAGCTTCGATCAAGCAACCACTCTCTATTGCTTCACAGCTTCTAGAGAGGACAGAAACACAACACCTATTCAAACCCTAGAATAGTGTAAATACAAGCACTCTAAACAAACTATAGACACTAAGCCTCCAGCTCCTGATCTTCTGAATGTTTTCTGTACCTTTTCCTTTGGTCTTGTGCGCTTTATATAGCTCCTTGAATTGGTCTTGGACTTGCTACAATATCTCCCAGATTTGTTATTTACAACTGAATATTTAAAACAGATTTTCTCCTAAAATCTTTTTAAATCTTCAACCTTTTAAATCTCCTACAAATATGCACCAGATCTCCTATGTAGCAGCAAATATCTATCCCAAGATATTCGCATCCAATGAGACAGCTTGCTCTCCATTATTCCAGCTAATACGCAACCCTAACAACATCACAGCCTGCTGTTGTTAATTCTGCAGATCTGATGTTACAACATCGCCTATGTGACATCAGACATCCAACTTCAGCAATTAATTACTTAACACAGCCCAGTGTTAAGACTTCAATGTTGCAACATCAGCACCTTGACATCAACATTGAACATACTTTGTTTTACCAAAATTCCAGCCAATCCAAGAACTAACAAAAGTCATAAGTTATAATTCAACTTTGCATCATGGAAGAAGAAAGAGCATATGCGGCACAAGGAGGCAAATCTGGATCATTACACCAGCCAGGTCTCTCTTCTGTATATCTTTTCACCAATAGATACATAAAGATGTTTAAGATATCATTTGAAAGCATGACAAAGGGAAACTTGATAGAGAAATGATTGAAATTAGAGAGGAAGGTCAAAGGCATACTTGTGAACTTCTCCATCATTCATCTTCTTTGTCATCTCCCACGTGAATCCACTATTAGCCCTTAGTCCTGGTTGTGATATCTCCAACCCATGTTTTTCAACCAATTTAATATACCTGGTACATAAAATGCAGTTAAGTAAACTAAAAGTTACATTCAAAGAAAAATATGAACAGAACTGAACAGATAAGAAAAAGGAAGATACGTGTTTCCATTGAAGTGTTCCTGTTATTTTGTTGATTTTGTGGTTGGCATTTATTTTGCTAAAACTATTCTAGCAGCAAGATGTTGAAACAAGATGTTCTAATTTGCTGCATTCAACATGTCGAATGAAGATGTCCCATACTGGCTCATAGGACATCGCGTCTGAATTCAGTTTAAAAGGAGATTCTGTTGCTATTAATTATTACTGAATATTCTGTGAATATTTGGTTATCCTATGTGGCATCCAAAGTATTTTTGGATTGTGTTTTTGTGTTGGTTTTCGGATTTTCAGCGCTTTCTAATTATGGAGACATATTAGGAAACTTTAGATTGAAGACCTATTTTGTTGGAGTTTATTTTGCAGATTTGTGAGCAGTCTCTTTGCTGCGTTTTTGAAGCCCAATCCAGTCCATATTTAATGCTATATATTGACTGGTGTAAACCTAGTTTAGGTGTGGAACTTACGTGTGTTTTTGTTAGGGTTTTCGAGTGTTATTTGTGAGCCTAACTGGTATCATTCTGATAATAGTATAAGGACTGGTTTTTTGTGTTGTAAGTTCTATCAGTTACTCATAAGCTTTTAAGCATTGAGTTTCTTGTGTGTCAATTCTCATAAGCCTTGAAGTATTGAGAATTGTGTGTTTTGAAAGTGTGACTTTCGGTTTGTTACTTGTGTTGAAAGGAACCAATCACGGGTTGTGGTTGTAGAGGGATTTGAGGAGGGCCTCATACCTAGGTGAGTCTTAGGTAGAAGTCATAGGAAGGGTAGTGATTAAGTGAGTAGATTATAACAGGGTTTGGTTATTGTATGATCTGTGAATTGATACTATCGTATATTGGTTTCGTCCCTGGCTTGGTAGCCCCCAGAGTAGGATTGTTGATCCGAACTAGGTAAACATATCACTGTGTTCTTTACTTTCTGCACTGTTATTATTATTGTTATCTTGTTCATTGTGTTGGATATCAGTGTCTCAACATCTGTGTAGGACATCTGATATCTGTGCCAGAATTTCAATTGGCATCAAGAGCTTGCACCCTTGTTTGGTTCTGGGTGAGATTCAGGGAAGGTACTTTCTGGTACAATGGACAAGGATGGAGGATTTTTTAACAAACCACCTCTGCTTAATGGTTCCAACTATGACTATTGGAAACCAAGGATGATAGCATTCATAAAATCCATGGATGATCAAGCATGGAAAGCTGTTATAAAAGGATGGGAACCCCCAAAGGTTAAAGATGGAAAAGGTACCCCTACTGATGTGGTGAAGGAAGAGGAATACTGGGATGATGCAGACTACAAAGGGTTCGTGGGAAATTCCAAAGCCATGAATGTATTGTTTAATGGTGTCAATAAGAATATCTTCAGGTTGATTGAACATTGCACCATTGCAAAAGAGGCGTGGGAGGTCTTGAAGGTTGCTCACGAAGGGACTTCAAAGGTGAAGATGTCAAAACTTCAGCTTCTCACTAGCAAGTTTGAGAGTTTGAAGATGAAGGAGGATGAGAGCATTCATGATTTTCACATGAACATTATTGAGATAGCTAATGCCTCAAGTGCCCTAGGTGAAAAGATGTCTGACAGCAAACTGGTCAGAAAAATCCTCAGATCTCTACCTAAGAGATTTGACATGAAAGTGACTGCTATAGAGGAAGCTCATGATATAGACAAGATGAAAGTGGATGAACTTGTGGGATCTCTTCAAACATTTGAATTAGGGATCAGTGAAAAGTCTGAAAAGAATAAGAGCATAGCTTTTGTGTCAAATGCTGGTGACTCAGAAGATGAAGGTGACCTGGTCAGAGATGAAGGGGTGTCTAAAGATCTGGTATTGCTTGGAAAACAATTTAACAAAGTGTTGAAAAGGATTGACTGGAAGTCGAGAGCAAATGCTCAGAAGAAGTCACTCGACATCAGTAAAAACCAGGATGGAGGCAGAAGGTCCAGAACTGAAGAAGACTCCAATCAAGGGAAGAGAGTTCAGTGTTTTGAATGTGAGGGATTTGGGCATATAAAGACTGAGTGTCCCACGTATCTCAAAAGGCAGAAGAAGGGCTTATCTGTGTCTTGGTCAGAAGGAGAGTCTGAGAGTGATCTTGAAGAAGAATCAGCAAAATTGGTGACAGGTAAGGCTGATGGAGAAACTACTTGTGAGTCTGACTCTGACAAAGAATCTTATATTGGAGAACTCACTAAGGAAGAAGTCTTCACCGGGTTCTCAGAGTTGTGTATCAAGAATGAAGAAAGGTGCCAGATAATATTAGAACAGAAAGTTCTGATAGCTCAACTAGAAGCTGAGAAGGAAGAACATCTATCAATCATTGCTGATCTGAAAGAGGAGGCTGTATGGCAAAAGTCAAAACTTGACAATATGACCAAATCTATAAGAATGCTGAACAATGGTACCACGCAGCTGGATGAAATTCTTCAGACTGGGAAAGATGCTGGAAATGTGCAAGGCCTTGGTTTTAACAATCAAGCAGAGACCTACAAGAAGCCTGTATTAAAGTTTGTTCCTCAGAAAATAAAGCAAGAAGAGGGGATGTCAAATCACATGTTTCAACATCAGATGAAGCATCAGAAAAGAGTATGTAGTTCAAAGTATAAACCATGGAGATGCCATTACTGTGGAAAGATTGGTCACTTAAAGTCTTTTTGCTACAAGTTGCACGGCTATCCCAAAACTGCTCGTCAACAAAATAAAGGACAGAGTTGGGCTAAAGTGAAGAGAAGATGGACTCCTAGAAATATGATGGCCGGTCTCATAGCACATACCTCTCTTAGAGCATCCGCAAATAAAGATTGGTACTTTGACAGTGGTTGTTCAAGACACATGACTGGTGTGAAGAAATTCTTGTCAGATATCAAGCCTCACTCCACCAATTATGTCACTTTTGGGGATGGATCAAAAGGTGAAATAAAAGGTGTTGGAAAGCTAGACTACACAGGACAACCAAATCTGGATCGTGTTCTATTTGTCAAAGGGCTGACCGCAAATTTGATCAGTTGAAGCCAACTGTGTGATGTAGGACTCAAAGTAAATTTCACAAAATCTGAATGTCTAATAACCAATGAGAAAGATGAAGTTTTTATAAAGGGAACCAGGTCTAAGGATAACTGCTATCTGTGGAATCCTCAAGAATCGAAAATTTTGTCTACCTGTTTGATGTCAAAGGAAGATGAAACCAAACTGTGGCATCAGAAATTGGGTCACTTACACTTGAAAGGGATGAAGAAAGTTATGTCAAATGAAGCTGTTAGAGGTATTCCCAAGCTGAAGATTGATGAGGATAGAATATGTGGTGAATGTCAAGTTGGGAAGCAAACCAGGGTGTCTCACAAGAGGCTTCAACATCTTACCACAACTTCTAGAGTTCTGGAACTGCTTCACATGGACTTAATGGGACCTATGCAGGTTGAAAGTCTTGGTGGGAAGAAGTATGCCTACGTTGTCGTTGATGATTACTCCAGATTCACCTGGATAAGCTTTATCAGAGAAAAGTCTGAAGTATTTGCAGCCTTCAAAGAGTTGTGTCAAAGGATTCAACGGGAAAAGGATTGTGGTGTTGTTCGAATCAGAAGAGACCATGGGAAAGAATTCGAAAATAGCAGGTTTGAAGAGTTTTGCTTATCTGAAGGAATTACTCATGCATTCTCATCACCGATCACTCCTCAGCGGAATGGTGTGGTGGAACGCAAGAATAGGACTATACAAGAGTGTGCAAGGGTCATGATTCATGCCAAAAAGCTTCCATATCATTTTTGGGCTGAAGCCATGAATACCGCTTGCTATATACACAATAGGGTGACTATCAGATCAGATACTTCTGTCACTCTTTATGAGCTATGGAAAGGTAGAAAGCCAAATGTGAAGTATTTCCATGTGTTTGAGAGTAAGTGCTATATCTTGGCGGATCATGAGCAGAGGCGAAAGATGGATCCTAAGAGCGAGGAAGGGATATTTTTGGGATACTCTACAAATAGTAAAGCATATATGGTATTTAATTCCATAACTAAGGTGATGATGGAATCCATAAATGTGGTGGTTGATGACTCTGGGAAAGACGAAGATGTCCCAGATGATGTTGGAGCATGCCTTCCCATGAACAATGAAATCTCACAAGATATTGAGTCCGTAGAAAATAATGCTCATGAAATCGACACTAGACCTGAGAATGAAGAGGTAGAGGATGCTAACAGAGGACCCACTATAAGGATTCAGAAGGATCACCCTAAGGAATTGATTATTGGAAATCTGAATGAACGTGTAAGAACCAGAACGAGGGAGGCTGTGTCAAATGCATGCTTTGTTTCAAAGATTGAACCAAAGAATGTCAAAGAAGCATTGACAGATGAGTTCTGGATAAGTGCTATGCAAGATGAGCTTTGTCAATTCAAGAGGAATGAAGTTTGTGAACTGGTACCACGACCAGCAGGAACAAATGTGATTGGAACAAAATGGGTTTATAAGAATAAGTCTGATGAACAAGGAGTTGTTACCAGGAACAAAGCCAGATTAGTTGCTCAAGGATACACACAGATTAAAGGAGTAGACTTCGATGAAACATTTGCTCCTGTGGCTCGATTGGAATCCATCAGATTGCTGCTAGGAGTGGTATGTTTGTTAAAATTCAGATTATTTCAAATGGATGTCAAGAGTGCCTTTCTGAATGGCTATCTTAATGAGGAAGTCTATGTTGAGCAGCCTAAAGGGTTTGTGGATCCAAATTTTCCTGATCATGTATTCAAGCTAAAGAAGGCTTTGTATGGGTTGAAACAAGCTCCAGGAGCTTGGTATGAAAGGCTGACTGAGTTCTTAGTCAACCATGGATACAGGAAGGGTGGTATTGATAAAACACTTTTTGTCAAGGAGAAGGATGGGAAACTAATGATTGTTCAGATTTATGTAGATGATATTGTGTTTGGTAGGATGTCGGATGAAATGGTCCAACATTTTGTCAACCAAATGCAGTCTGAATTTGAGATGAGCTTGGTAGGTGAATTGACCTACTTCCTTGGATTACAAGTCAAGCAGATGGAAGATTCCATTTTTATTTGTCAGAGCAAATATGCGAGGAACATTGTGAAGAAGTTTGGACTGGATAATGCCAAGCATAAGAGAACTCCTGCTCCTACTCACTTGAAGTTATCCAAAGATGAAAAGGGAGTGAATGTTGAACAAAGTTTATACAGAAGCATGATTGGAAGTCTGTTGTATCTTACAACAAGTAGGCCAGACATAACCTTTGTTGTTGGCGTGTGTGCAAGATACCAAGCAGAACCCAAGGTCAGTCACATCAATCAAGTTAAGAGAATTCTTAAGTATGTGAGTGGTACATGTGATTATGGGTTGTTGTACTCCCATGACTCAAGTCCCATTTTAGTAGGATATTGTGATGCTGATTGGGCTGTAAGTGCTGATGATAGGAAGAGTACCTCTGGAGGATGTTTCTTTTTGGGAAATAATCTTATTTCATGGTTTAGTAAGAAGCAAAATTCTGTTTCTCTTTCTACTGATGAAGCTGAGTACATAGCAGCTGGAAGTAGTTGTGCTCAACTGGTGTGGATGAAGCAAATGCTATCTGAGTATAATGTCACACAAGATGTCATGACATTATTTTGTGACAACCTGAGTGCTATTAATATTTCTAAAAAATCCTATTCAACATAGCACGACTAAGCACATTGATATCAGGCATCACTTCATCAGAGAACTTGTCGAGGACAAAGTCATAACTCTTGAGCATGTGAGCACAGAAAATCAGCTTGCTGACATATTTACTAAGGCTCTGGATGCAGTTCAGTTTGAAAACCTGAGGAGCAGACTTGGGGTTTGCATTCATGAGGAACTATAGTAATTAATGTTCCTTCTGGCTGCCAGATTGGAAAGATTAAAGGAGGTTCTGGTAGTGCAGTGTGTGCATGAGGTTATAAAAGGGAAAATGCTGAAGTTTGTACATGACACTTGGTCATGTGATGTGGTGTGCATCTACTCTCTGATGCTGTTCTATGAATCGACCATTTCTCAAATATTAATAACTGTTCTACTTGCCTTTGTCATATTTCTGGCTAAAAAGGGGGAGTAATGTGGTTGTGTTAGTGTGCTTATGTGTGTTGTGCTTGTGCTGGTGCTGCAGTTGAGGGGGAGAATGTGGAATGTTTGTGTTGCTACAGTTGAGGGGGAGTTTTTCTATGTTGTGTTGTGTGGTTGTGTTGTGCGGCTGCAGTTGAGGGGGAGTTTTTTGCTGCTTTGCTGGATTCTTTTTTGCTGCTGTTTTGTTGTGTGTTGGTATTTCGCTGCTGTCTCTGATATAGTTTTTTTTGCTTGTGCTTCTTTACAAGATTTGTTTGGTGTGTATTTTTAGCCAAAATAAGCCAAAGGGGGAGATTGTTATTTAGTTGATTTTGTGGTTGGCATTTATTTTGCTAAAACTATTCTAGCAGCAAGATGTTGAAACAAGATGTTCTAATTTGCTGCATTCAACATGTCGAATGAAGATGTCCCATACTGGCTCATAGGACATCGCGTCTGAATTCAGTTTAAAAGGAGATTCTGTTGCTGTTAATTGTTACTGAATATTCTGTGAATATTTGATTATCCTATGTGGCATCCAAAGTATTTTTGGATTGTGTTTTTGTGTTGGTTTTCGGATTTTCAGATTTGTGAGCAATCTCTTTGTTGCGTTTTTGAAGCCCAATCCAGTCCATATTTAATGCTATATATTGAATGGTGTAAACCTAGTTTAGGTGTGGAACTTACATGTGTTTTTGTTAGGGTTTTCGAGTGTTAGTTGTGAGCCTAAGTGGTATCATTCTGATAACAGTATAAGGACTGGTTTTTTGTGTTGTAAGTTCTGTCAGTTACTCATAAGCTTTTAGGCATTGAGTTTCTTGTGTGTCAATTCTCATAAGCTTTGAAGTATTGAGAATTGTGTGTTTTGAAAGTGTGACTTTCGGTTTGTTACTTGTGTTGAAAGGAACCAATCACGGGTTGTGGTTGTAGAGGGATTTGAGGAGGGCCTCATACCTAGGTGAGTCTTAGGTAGAAGTCATAGGAAGGGTAGTGATTAAGTGAGCAAATTATAATAGGGTTTGGTTATTGTATGATCTGTGAATTGATACTATCGTATATTGGTTTCGTCCCTGGCTTGGTAGCCCCCAGAGTAGGATTGTTGATCTGAACTGGGTAAACATATCACTGTGTTCTTTACTTTCTGCACTGTTATTATTATTGTTATCTTGTTCATTGTGTTGGATATCAGTGTCTCAACATCTGTGTAGGACATCTGATATCTGTGCCAGAATTTCAGTTCCAATCCAAGATCTTCATCCCATATAAAGATGTATTCATACGCTGACACAATGTCAGGGTGTAAAAACCTTTTAGCATACCACCTGCATAAAATAAAACAATAAAAGTAACCCAAAGTTATTCAAGTGACCTCAGCTACATAATGCACACCCGCACGTTGCCACCACACAGACCTGCGCGAAAGTCATACGCCTTGCTACCACTTCAGTGAACACCCAAAAAACCTTCAGCTATCCGTACAGCGCGTGAAAAGGAACTATAAATACAAAATATGTGCAGCACCTCAACTTGTACAACCTGCGCACAAAATGGCAACGATTCAAAACAACAATCAGGAAAACTACATGAACAATAAGGCGAAATCCACTTCGTAGCAATTCACAACCAGTTCCTCAACTACCAAATGATCTCACAACTGCTAAAAAGGCGCAGACAGAGATTCTGTGTCCATGTAGCAATTGCGGGATTTTGCATCAGCAATCAACGCTTTCCAATCCTCAGAATGTGTCAGTGCATTTACGTTTCCCATCACCTGTTAATGATAACAAACTATTAATATCATCAAGCAAAAATTGTGGCTTTGTACATTTAGTAAAAAAGACATAATAATGACATTAGAAAGAGATCCATTATACCCAAAGGGCCCTTCTTGCGCACGTAAGAGCAACATTCATCCAACGTATATCAGCAACGAAACCAACCCCGTGACCAGCATGCACACAAGACATTATAATCACGTCACGCTCTTAACAAATGGATCTCAATCTCAAAACTAACAAAAGATTCAAAACAGAATTGTGTAAACGAAACTCAGTTGGGAAAGAAAATGAAAAGCAGTTTAAGCAAATACTCAGTTTGCTGCTGCAGATAGGAAAGATACTCAGTTTATTTAAACTCGGTTAGGAATGAAAAACATATATTACCTTCCAATAAAACGATTGTGAGAAAGATAGCTCTGTTGGCTTCCCGCTTACAATTTACCAATGCGACCATAAACTTTTCATTTTCTAACGACGACGAATACATCAATTGTTCTTCCTGAAATAAAATAATTTTACTATGAAGCCAACAAATATTTTTAATAGGCATGTTATTCAGAAATTGGTAAACATGTGCTATGTGCATAGAACACAACTTTTATGTTGAACAAACATCTGGCATCAAGTTTAAGTTATTGGTTAATTACCTCAGAAAGATCACAAAACTCCTCAGGAGATCTCTACAACAAATCCATAGCAGTTTGACCAGTGCACCATGCTAAAACTTTTGCGCATAACATAAAGAAGTTCGAGGCAAAACATCAGTGGTGCAATTAATCAAACAGGTGGCATGCGTGTTCAGATACAATATAAACTCAATCCACAAAATTACTACAATATATATATATATATATATATATATATATATATATATATATATATATATTACATCAGGAAAACCACTCAAAATCCAGAAAATCCACTCACTCAAACATAAATCAAAAGGAAAAGAAAAAGAAAAATCAAAATATATTTTCACCATAAATTAAATCAGGAAAGGAATGAAACTATGAATGAGAGAGTGAAAGAAGAAGCTATTACAAATGAAACCACTACAAAATTTGTAACAAATTAAAAAACTACATTAGAGATTCAAAAAGGTAGAACCTTTGAGGATGAACATGAGTGAATGTTTCATCAACCGTCACGCTCGATATGTGGTCCATGTTGACAACTCGGTCTGCATAAACAAAAAGAAAGGGTAAATTAAAAGAGAATACAACCATAATAGGATGTCGACAATGTATGATTTCAGGGAAGAAGGAGGAGAAGACAAAAACATAGACGAGGGCGGCGAAGTAGGGTTTGATGGGGAAGAGAGGTGAGAGAAAACGGGAGAGATACAGAGAAGTGTAGCAAATGAAAAAATATTTGAATTCAGAGAGAGTTCTAGTGTGGGACCAGTATGGACTGAACACGTGGCATCCTGGGAGGAAAATGAAGTGAAGGATTTTGGGGAATCTGTGAGTTACAGAAATGTCCTTCTAGTAGTGTAAAAGGTTTTAGTGGAAAGGGCAAAACAGGCAGTTTGGTCAATAAGTAATGTTAGATAGTTGGTTTTTTGCTTTTATTTTCTAGGTACAACAAAATCAATAATTTTTCAACCTATTTACTACAAAGTTTAAAATTTTCATTCACTTTATAAAAAAAATGCTTGCATTTTTCTATCTGAGTTTATCTTTTTATGCATATATTAAGATTTGAAATGACAAGCAAATAATAGGTTTATGTTGTAAAAAAACATATTTCTATGGGTTTTAGCCATGATAAATAAAGAAAGTAGTGTTGGAGGAGAAAACTGAAATAGAGATAGAGATATAAAATGAGGTGTTTGAAGGAAGAAATGGAAGTAGTATTGAGATGGGAGAAAAAAGAAAATTGACAGGGGTTGCGAGAAGAGAGAGAGAGATGAACGATTGGAGGAGGATGAGAGAGAGGGGAGGTTACAATAAGGTGTACAATAGGCATTCTGCAACATTAGAAGCTACTACCTGCAAATTGATTTGACAAAATAAGAATTTAAATTTAAAATAAAATAAAAATAAAACCAGTTTGTTTCAATCCAAATTTGGTCAGAATCAAACCAGAAAACAAAACAAAGTTGGGAAATAGTTGAAGAAGACAAAAAATAACCTTAAAAGAATGATATTTAAGATGCACAAGAAATGGTAGTTTGGACTATTCCAGAGCATTCAACTTTCTTACATTATAGATATACAAAATTATTATTTTGCTTAATAAAAATAATTCTAAATTATTATATATAACCATTGCTATTTTAGCATGCTCTTAACTTAAGGACTTACACCTCCACAAACATTCCAACAAATAAATAAATCAGTGAGTAAACATAATTAATTAGTAAAATACGATAAAATATTCTATATGAAAAATGAGGTGTCACAATGCACATCAGCTGGAAATCTCCAGACCCTAAGTGGATGGTACTTAACATAGATGGTGCATAACATAGATGGTGGTTACAATGCACATCAGCTGGAAATCTCCAGACCCTAACTAGATGGTACTTAACATAGATGGTGCATAACATAGATGGGGTTACAATGCACATCAGCTGGAAATCTTCAGACCCTAACTGAATGGTACTTAACATAGATGGTGCAGTTACTCGCGATCTCAAGGCAGTAAGTGGAGGAATTATCGGAGGTAGCAGAGGAAGCTGGATTATGAGGTGTTTTGGAAGGAATCAAGTTAATCCAAAACCAAGGTATTCAGAAAGTGGTCTTTCAAACGAATTCAATGGGTGGTTTATGAAGCCATTACTAAGGAGCATTACAACATGGGGATAGGTCGAAGTTTACTAAGAAAAATCAAGATGGAGCTCAACAAAAGTGGAAGAAAGCCGTATTATTCAAGTCAGCATGGAAGCAAAGAAATGTGATGTTTTAGCAAAGTTAGGAGCAAATCATAGCATAGGCTCTCGTATGTTAGAATCTTGTCCTAAGGAGGCTCATAAATCTTATGTAGATGACATGTTGGGAATCTCCTTCTAAAATGCTCGCATATTCTACCTTCAATTTCCTCCATTTAAGCAACAAAAATGCACACATAGCCTAAAAACTGGTAATTCTTCTAAATGTAACTCATTTATGTGTTGATTATGAGAAAACCAGTAATTCTCGAAAATTCAAAAATGAGTTTTTTGTGCATTTTGTTCAACCTAATTTGGTCGCCACAATTCATTTTCTATTTGTTGCATGAAGAGATCAAACACATGATTGAAATATAAGATGAATTTTAAGTATAGAGTTTAGTTGGTGTATGCAATGCTAGAAGATGAATTTTCTTAGGAAATGGTGCCAGAAAAAGATAATCGTGAGTGGTTCCATAGTAATACAATAATCATAGTAATTAACAACAACAAAAACATAAGAGCTTGTTCCTAGGATCATGAATGAAGAGCTACTAATGAAGCATAAACACCATCAGTGATCTTCATCAACACATCATGTCTTCCCTTTTCTGTAACCACTCCATTTTTAATTACTGCTATAGTATCCGCTCCTCGAATCGTTGTAAGACGGTGAGCCACCACCACAGTAGTTCTGTTCACACTCACTTTGTCTAGAGCCTCTTGAACTATACGCTCTGACTCGGCGTCGAGTGCACTTGTCGCTTCATCAAGCAGAAGTATTTTCGGGTTTTTCAGCATGGCTCTAGCAATAGCAATACGTTGCTTTTGTCCACCAGAAAGTTGTGTGCCTCTTTCGCCGACCGATGTATCGTAACCATTTGGAAGAGAACTTATGAAGCTGTGTGCATTGGCTGCTTTAGCTGCTATAATGATCTCGTCTTCTGTAGCATCTCCTTCTTTGCCATAAGCTATGTTGGCGCGAATGCTTTCGTTGAAAAGAATAGGTTCTTGACCGACTAAACCCATCTGTTGCCTCAACCAGCTTAATCTGAAAGTCTTGATATCCACTCCGTCGAGTAATACATGTCCAGAGTCAGGGTTATAAAATCGCTCTAAGAGGCTTATAACTGTTGATTTTCCACTGCCACTTTCTCCAACCAAGGCAACAGTCTGCAGAAAAATATATCAACGATCATCTCGAATATTCTCGAATGAGTATTTTCTTTTTCGACTCGTTAATTATGACATCGCTAAAGTAATGTTTACCTTTCCGGCAGGGATATTTAGGCATAAATCTTGGAAAATTTGAATATGAGACCTTGTTGGGTAATTGAAGCAGACGTGTTGAAGTTCGATATCACCTGTAACTGTTTCTGATGTTTCGCCTTCATTGCTACTGGAGTCAATAGTAGGTTTACTATCAAGAATTCCGAATATCGAAGCCGCAGAATCTTTGGCTTTATTAGTGTCTGGTGCCAAAGTACTAGACTGAGAAACGCCGACTGCTGCTATAATTAAACTGAAGTAAACCTGCATAAAATCTCTCAGTGAGAATGTCGAAAGAAGCGTCGAGTAAATGTTGAGAACATTAAGTTGATTTAGTGATTGTTGTTGTACCTTGAAAACCTCTTGAAAAGTTGCTTTATCATGCTGCACTAGAACAGCTCCTATGTAGAAGCAAAAAGCAGTCATGCAATATAGAGCCAGAAAAGAGAAGCCGAATCCTGCACCACTTACAAGCCCCGATCGAACACCTTGTTTTTCCGGCCCTGAACATTTCTTCCGATACATATCCAAAACCTTTGATTCTGCACAAAATGATGCAACGGTTCTGATGCTACTAACAGCGTCGTTTGCCACTTGACTTGCCTGTTCATACATCACCTACATAGATAAAAGAAAAAAGAGTCATGATTTTCTCAATTTATAATCTAATGGATGAAACCAAAAGTAAGGCAAACCTTGGCATCTCCGCTGAATCCTTCGAGAAACTTCATCTGAATGATTCCTTGAACAAGAACCACTGGCGACACAGCCAAAACTATAAAAGCGAGAATCCAATTAGCAGTGAATGCTACAACTAGACCAGCTGTGATTGTTGATACATTTTGCACAATAAGAGCCAATGTGTCACCAACAAGACTTTTAACCGTTGAAGCGTCATTAGATAGCCTTGCACCAACTGCACCACTGCAAGGTGATTCATTTCTTTCAGTTTGATTACTCGAAAGTATTGTATATTTATTTAGACTTGAATCAAAATAAAATAAAATAAAAGGAGCATTTTAGCATACCTTGAATTTGCAGGGTTATCAAACCAACTTATTTCTTGGTGCACAACCTTTGCAAATGTCAGCGAACGAATTCTTTCTACAAGTTTTCCACCTGCAATCCCAAAGAAGTAATTCTGAAGTGGTAAAACCACTAGAGTAACCAAACCCAAACCGACATATAGAAGCGACCAGAGTCTAGCATCTTTCTTCTGTTGTTCTGGAGGTTCATAAAACATACTAATGGCGGATGAAAACACTAGGCCGAATACAGGGAACACTACACCGTTCACTATTGCAGCAATGGATCCAAGCAGCAAGACAGGAATCTCAGGTTTGTTCAAGTAGGCCAAACGTCTTATAGAAACATTTTTATGTTTCTTCTTATTAGCATCATTAACTCGACCTTCTTCGATATCTGGTTCTTCTGTTTGTACACCAATTTGGGAGATTCTCCCTGATGATCTTTGGCTAATTGACATGACAATGGAATTTTTTTGGGTGGAAGATCTAGACATGTCTCTATTTAACATGTGACTTGACTTATCTGCTTCAGAATTTTGAGTTTCTTTTTCGCCTTCTTGTAGACGAATAAGCTGAGAATAAGCACCATCTACATCCTTGATTAACTCATCATGAGCTCCTATGTAAAAAGGAAGCATGCAAAAGTGAATACAGTTTTCATGATTCTTAAAAACAACATTTAAGGAATATATAAAAAACTACATGTGATATAGATATCAAATATAACCTTTCTCCACGATTTTGCCCTGATGAACCACTGCTATGGTGTCAGCATTTCTGATAGTTGTTAAGCGATGCGCGACAACAACAGTTGTCCTTTTAAACATAATTTTTTCTAAAGCTTCTTGAACAATACGTTCAGACTCAGCATCCAATGCACTAGTTGCTTCATCAAGAAGCAGGATTCTCGGGTTCTTCAATATTGCTCTTGCAATTGCGATTCTTTGCTTTTGCCCACCAGAAAGTTGAGTACCATTTTGTCCCGCCATGGTGTCAAGGCCCTGCAAATACAATTTCCACATCATTATTATTAACTTCAATCAAACACGAGTAAAGTTTTCAATATTACACACACCTGAGGCAGTTTGTCGATGAAGTTTTTCGCATTAGCAAGTTCTATTGCCGCTGTTATCTCCTCGTCAGTCGCACCTTCTTTCCCATATGCTATGTTCTCTCGGATAGTAGTAGTAAACAAGATAGGCTCTTGACTAACCAACCCAATCTGTTCCCTTATCCATTTAAGTTGCAAGTTCTTCAAATTCACACCATCTATAAGTACTTGTCCAGCATCAGGGTCATAGAATCTTTCCAATAAACTGATTACAGTAGACTTTCCGCTTCCACTTTGACCAACCAAAGCAGTAGTTGTGCCACTAGGAACAAGCAGTGAAAATCCAGCAAATATCTGCACGTCTGGCCTTGCAGGGTATCGAAAGTAAACATCTTTGAGTTCAATATCTCCCTTTATGTCCTCCAAGACAACTCCACTCGTGTCATATGCATCAATTTTCGGCTTTCTTTTAATCGTCTCAAACATTTTATATGCTGCTGCTTGTCCTGCAGCAAATGCATCTATGCATGGGGATGTCTGACCCAATGACCTGTAAATGAATGAAAACTTATGCTCATCAAAGGTCTATAAAATTATTATTTCATGTCAAATGCAAATGTCGCACTTACATTCCACCGGTCATAAGAGCTATGATTACACTCATGACAGTTCCACCAGTATATCCCTTCTCAAGGACTAATTTGGAACCATACCACATTGCAAGTCCATAGGTGCTAAACACAATCAATGAAAGTAACCCCATTCCAAATCCTGTCGCAGTTCCTTGTTGAACCGTAGTCGTATAAGCAACTTTTAACCTACTATTGTACTTTTCTATTGCTTTTTTCTCCCCAGTAAAAGACGCAACCTGGTCAATTTTACAAAACGAAAGTCAGATTCGGTTGCAGGAAGCAGAACCGAACTAAACTGTTATAACTTACTGTTCTGATGGCTCCGACGGTTTGATCAACAACATTTCCTGCTTCTGTATAAGCAGCTTGTCCACGATTCGACATTTTAGCCATGAGCATAGACATGACTCCGCCAACAACGACAACACAAGGTACACATGCAAGCAAAACTAAAGCTAGTCTCCATCCTTTTATGAAGGCAACCACAAAGCCACCAAAAAATGATGTAGCAAGTTGAGTAAACTTCCCAACCTTTTCTCCCATTGCATCTTGAATGAGAATTGTGTCACCAGACATTCTACCGATTACCTCTCCCGTGTTCGTTTCAGTGTCGAAAAACGCAATATCCTGTTTTAATATTGTCTTCAAGTACAAACTACGAATCCTCGCAGCTTGTCTTTCTCCTGTCACCATCCAACATGATACCTCTGCAGACCACAATTTAAAACCATCGATTAATATAGTACAGTTTACAGATGCAAGATAAGAGAAGGGAAAGTGTCAAAGTATGGTCTTACGTAGGAACGATGCGATTCCGGTTCCAACAGCCAGGTAAACAAACAACAATGAAGCCTGAAATTTCATCAAGTGCATTAGTTTCTGCCATTAAAATTTGCATATTACAAAATAGTTAAAAGGGTGCAAAAAAAACCTTAGAAACTTCTTTGAGAGTATGGTGTGGATCGGTGTTACCAAAGGCGTTGATGATTCTGCCAAGGATAAGCGTCATGATAGGCTGTGACATTCCATTAGCAATGGCAGAGATATTGCCAATGATCATCAAACTCACATCAAGGGTATCAGCAAAAGTGAAGAGTTTGTAGAATGAAACTTTTCGGTTGGTTTTGTTGTCATCAACCTCAGTATTCTGTGCCATCACTGCCTGCAAAACTGAAGAGTTTCTTGAACAACTTGTTATTGTACAGCTTAGCTTTTCTTTTCTTTTCTTTTTCATAAATGAAGGAATATTACTCATTTAAACAAATCGTATTGTTTAGAAAGTTTCAGAAATATTTATATTTAGTATTATGATTAATATAGGAAATTTTTAATTTTTAATCAACTCCAACAATTTTTCAACTTTCTATACTTTGAATGTAAATTGACGCTATTGATTCATCGTAGTACAATGATAGTTACCATGTATTTATTTTAATTCTTATCTATTAAGCTACATATATTTTTTTAGTGCAATAGCTCTAAACTAAATTATTTAAATTTTATAATTTTATTTCACTTAAAGTTATTTCATTTATATTTTGTTTTTTTATTATTATTTAAAATGTTAATTTAAATATTTCTTAATTAACATTAATATGAATTAAGAATTAATTAATAGATTAACCTTAATGTTATCACAATATTAATAACTTTGCATAAAATTCAACATACAATTGAATGTTATATTGATTGAGACTCGTTTTTTGACAAAATATTTTTGATTTTGAAACAATATAGACAAGATGAATTGAATAGTAATAAATATTTAAATTGCGTAGTTAAGAAAATGAGATTAAAATCAGTGTAAAGAGATAAATTGTGATGAAATTTTTGTTAATAATATTTTTAAATTATCATAATTTATATTTTATAAGGAGGAGAATTTTCAATATATATATATATATATATATATAAAGAGAGAGAGGATTCATGTTCTATGAGAATGTCATTTTTATGTGAGAACATGAAAATGAATCTGAATCATTAGATTTTAAAATAAATGGTGGAGATTGTGATGGAGGAGAGAGAAAAAAAACTAACACATAATATACACCATTTATCTTAAAATCTAATGGTTCAGATTCATTCTAATGTTCTCATATAAAAATGACATTCTCATATGATACGTTTCCGGTTCTAGTATATGCTTTTAATATTTTTTAGGTGATGCTAAAAATCATTTGATATAATTCATATTTTAGGTAGATTTTGTTATTAAAGATTCATTATTTTGAATTTTAGAGTTAGTTTTTTTTCTTTGTTTTAATTAGATTTTAGTTTGCTAATTTTCAATTTAGATTCAAATTTTGATTTAAATATTGATCTTATTTTTATTAATTTTGTTTTGTTAAAATGTTGATCTTATTTTTGTCTTTAGTTTTGTTGAAATGTGATTTTTAATTTTGATTAAAGTTTTATTTTGGACTTTGATTAACATTCTAATTTGGTATTATTTCTTGATCTTGTTTTTATTAAATTGGTTTAACTAGGTGTTATCGTGACTAATTGAATTTTCATCAAATCATGTAGTTAATTTTCGATTGTTTTTCTTTTGATTTTCTTTAGTGGAACAAGTCGATTGATCTTTGAAATGTTTTATTTTTTAGGAGTTAATTTCTTGATAAAATTTGGATTAGAATTGTGATAATGGTTTTGATCTCGATTGCGTTTTTTTTGTTAGACTTCGATTACGTTTTGATAAATTAGGCTTAATTCTTGATATTCAAATTGTGATGATACTTGTGAATATTTTTTGATACAAAATTTTGAGTGAATGCTAAATAGTTGAGTTGCTTAAATATTGATTAGCTTCTTTGATTAATTTTTGATAAACTTTGATTAGATTTCTTTGATTAAATCCTTGATCTTAGTTGAATTTTGTGCTCAAATTTCTAGTTGATATTGTGATTAAATTCCTTGTTGATTTTAATTGAACTCCTAATTGAATATTTGTTGAACGTGGGTTTAGTTTCCAATTAAATTTCATTGAGTTTTTGTTTGAATGTTTGGTGAATTTTGGTTTGGTTTCTTGTTGATCTTTTGGTTAAATTCTTGTAGAATCTCTAATTTATTTTCTTGTTAAGTTCCATTAGAATCTTGGTGATTAACTTTGGTTTTTTTTTTTTATGATTATTGAATTGTCTTGATAAGATTTGTGCTTTGTTACTTGAGATATTTTGTGTTTGCTCGATCTTTGAAATTACGTATGAATTCTCGTTGGTTGATGCTGTTAAATTCTCCTTGTGCATAAGTTGATTGAATGTAGAAATTTTGTTACATACACTGTTGTTATGTACACACATGCTGTTAAATGTTGTTGTTCTGTTCTGCTGGATATTACACTTATTCTATTCTGAAGATAGGAGCTGTTAAATGTTGTTCTTGCTGATTGTTGGAATACACTGATGTGTTGTGCTAAAGCGTTGTTGTTGCTGCTGTTTTTAGTTTATTTTCTTAATTTATACTTGTGTTGCTTTGACATCCTTCTTCTCTTCAACTTTTTTCTTCTCCTTTGAGTTTTAGATTCTTATTTGTTGTTTGAGATTGAGCTTGTTTAATGTTTACTTGTGTTTGATCACATGCTCCCTTAAGCCTACTAGTCCAACTTAATTTTTGATTAAATTTGGAGTAGGATAGACATTAGGCTCTCAATCCTTTGCATGACAACATTAGGGTAGTCCCTTCTTGACCTCAACCTTAGGTCCATCATTTGTATGATAACATTAGGTAGACTTCCCTCTTATCCTCAACTATAGGGCCATATTGCATGACAACATCTAGGTGAGTTCCCCTTAGATTTTCTCTTTACCCTTTGAGTCTTCTTTCTTCCCTCTTAAACAAAATTCAAAACACTTAATAAATACGATCAGTATTGTGCCCCACGAGCCTTAAGTATATGGGAAATGATAAGCGTGAGTCTCTCCTTACCTTGTCTGGAGTGTTTTGTATACGTCCCATCTTGGGTCGATCTTACGAAGCATTAAATCCTATGTCATAGACTTTAGTGCAGTATGAATCTCAAATCAATTCAATTCACTTCTATTAAACCTCACAAACAAACTGTAAACCATTTTATCCTTAGGAATTGTTTGTCAAACATTTTCAGAAAGGGCGTGTTACTTCCATTCTACCGCAAACAGGCATCGACCCTAACTACTGGAATGCGAACTTAACTTCGCTCATAAAAAACACTTAACAATTAGTCCCACAAAATATGGACGCTCTGACTTCTTCATTCCCGTCCGAATGATGATACGTAGACACAAGACGGCAAAAGTCTTGGCGAGTACTTTTTCCACCTTTCTTTCGTAGGCCGAACTACGAACGTTGTGACTTCTTCATTCTCGTCCGAATAAGGATACATAGGCACAAGACAGCGAAGTCTTGGCGAGCAACCTTCCCCCTTCCACCCGTAGTCCTCCAAACTACGTTGACTCTGACTTTCCCATTGCACGAGGGAATACGTAGGCCTAGGACGGCGAAGTCCTATCGAGTCTCATTTTGTTTGTCTCCCTTTTCCTTTTCATTCCGTTAGCAAGTAGGCTTTAGATAAACACACCATTTGATTAGAACAACAAGCGTGGATCCCGTTGAGTACAAATGACACGAGGGGGTGGTAATACCTTTCTATCGCATAATCGACTCTTGAACCCAAGATTTGGTTGTGATGACCATGTTTCTTTCCCTTTTTGGAGTTTCTTCGATCGTTCCCTTTTCCCCGTTGGGATAAATTACGTTCGGTGGCGACTCTGTTTTTTCGCCAGTTGTTTTTCGCGTTGCGACAGCTGGCGACTCTGCTGGGGACTTTGGTTCCCTATGCGAGTAAATCCTAGCGCTTTTCTGTTTCTTGTCATTGGGTGTTTATCTTTGTGCATTTATTTGCTTTATTTGTTGTATATTATTGTATTAGTCTTGCATTATGTGCATTTGATTATTGTTATCATACTGTTCTGTTGTTGTTGTGCTGTTGGGTGGATGGTTCTACAAGAGATAAGCCCACTACCCAGACTTGAGTACATACATAGGATTAGAGTGGATAGTCGTGTGGCTTACGTAGTGTCTTGTTACGTTTAGTTGACACGAAACCCACATTCAGACGAGGTTTTCGTGGGAGATATTTTGTCCTGCGCGTCTTGTGCATATGACAGGGTGTTCCAATAGAGAGCTTATAACTATGGAGACCGTTCATGGAAAATTAGTTGAGGCCTCCTTGATTGGTGATAATGCCAAACCAGAAATGGTAAACGTATTATCATTTCTCGACCTGAGAGTCTGTGATGCTGAGTGATGAGTCCAAACCTTTGAGGTTGGCATCAATTTTGGTAAAACTAACTTAACAGAAAGATGTTGGACAAAATGTCCTAACATGTTGAACTGACTGAAGGTTAAGTTGTTAGACAAGATGTCCTATCATGTTGATTCGACATCTTTGTCTGTTACAGGTTAGGATAACTATTTTATGATTTCCCACTTTTATGGGAATGCGCTTTTGTCCTAGGTGGCGTCAGAGATTGAGGAATTAGAGATTCTGATTCTAAATAGAATATATGGAATATGTTGTTTCTAAGTGTGGAGACACTTTAAGAAACTTAGGATTGAAGAAACTATTCTAGAGAAGAAGTTGCAGATTCTGTGGAGCTGAATTGCTGTAATTCTGAAGCCCAAATCTAGTTTTGTTTAGTGATATAAATATGATGGATTTAACCTAGAATAAGCAGTAAAAATACACAGCTAATAGTGAGTGCCGGGGTTTGTACTTTTGTGAGCCTCTCTTGTATTGCATGAATACCTGAGTTGGACAGTTTTATTGAGTTGTAATTGTTCAGTCACTATTGTGATTGAAAGGGAATTGAGAATGTATTAGGTAGAAATCAAGCATGGGTAGTTTTTAGGTGACAAGTTGTAAACGATGGAGTTTTTCTTAGAACTAATACTGCTTAGTGTATTTTATTCCTGGCTTGGTAGCCCCCAGACGTAGGTGTTATTGATCACTGAACTAGGTTAACAATTCTTGTGTGTTGTTTACTTTCTGCTATTTGTATTATGTTCCTCATTAACCTTGTTTGAGAATTAGAGATCAAGTGTCACGACATCCTGTCTGACATCTTTGTGATCTGCTTGACTAGAATTTCAATTGGTATCAGAGCAGTCATCCTGCTTTGTATTTGGGTGAGATTCAGGGACGATACTTTCTGGTTCAATGGATAAAGAAGGAGGAATTTTAAATAGACCACCCATACTTGATGGTTCCAATTATAAATATTGGAAAGTGCGCATGGTGGTGTTCATCAAGTCCATGAATGGTAAAGCTTGGAAGTCTGTGGTTAAAGGGTAGGATCCACCAAAGACCAAAGACCAAAGACAAGGATGAGAATATCACTGATGAGCTGAAACCTGAGGAAGACTGGGATGATGAAGATGATAACCTTGCTCAAGGTAATTCCAAAGCCTTTAATGCCTTGTTCAATGGTGTGGACAAGAACATCTTCAGGCTTATCAAGAACTGCACTGTTGCCAAGGATGCATGGGAGATCTTGAAGACTGCCCATGAAGGAACTTCAAGAGTAAAATCTTCAAGACTTCATCTTCTCACCACTAAGTTTGAGAACTTGAGGATGAAAGAGGATAAAAGTATTCAAGACTTTCATATGAACATTGTTGATATTGCCAACACATCAAGTGACCTTGGAGAGAAAATTCTAGAAGCCAAGTTGGTTTAGAAAATCCTGAGGTCTCTCCCCAAGAGATTTGATATGAAGGTGGCCGCTATTGAGGAAGCTCAGGATATAAATACTATGAAAGTAGATGAGCTCATGGGATCACTCCAAACTTTTGAGATGGCTATCAGCGAGAAGGATGAAAAGAAGAAAAGTTTAGCCTTGGTGACTAACCAAGAAGAGGGTGACTCCAATGAGGATTTGTCCAAAGCTGTGGGGTTTCTTGAAAAACAGTATCACCAATTGTTGAAGAAACTGGATGAGAAGTCTAAAACCAATGTCAAGGCTCAGACTTCTGACATCTATAGAAGGAAAAACTTTGGAATAAGAACTAGCTATGATAAGAAACCCAACCGAGGAAAGTGTCATACCCCAAATTTTGACCACCAAGATTTCCCATCATTGTGCAAATCATTACCACAATATGGATGAACCATCATGCCTCAATCAATATCCTCAGAGATGTTTAAGCATTCACCACAATCAAGAATTAGGGTTTCAAGCCCTCTCAGAGCACTTAGATAAAGGATCAATCAAGGAATGACATGATCTTCAACTTGTCTAACCTCTCAAAACACATAAAGGATCAAGAGGACTCCCACATCAAGAATCAAGCACAAAGTTGTAACATTCTAAGTGGATCAAGCCTCAAGATCGCCAGTGTCACCAAATTAGGGTTTTGGTCGACTAAGGCCTCCAGGTGGAAATTTTCCTCTGGGCATGAGCCATTGCTTCAAAGCACAACCCAAGATACTCCAAGGGACCTCATGGACCCAATCATCAAGTCAATTTAACCCCAAGGGATGCATTTACCCAAAAATCAGGAATTAGGGTTTCTTGACCTAATTCACCCCTAAGTTGACTTTTGGGACAAAACATGAGCCAAGACCTCAAGACATGATTTGAGGGTCTCCAATACACCACATTGATCCACTTGCAACAATGGATTAATCCAAGAAGCTTGATCCATAAGTTTCAAATTCATCAGGACCACAATTAGGGTTTCGAGGAAAAAGTCAACTGTACCTTTGACTTTTGACCAAGACATGCTCCCAAACCTTGGGACATGATTCAATACACCCTATAACACCTACGTAATATATCCATTAGGTTTGATTTAGGTCAAGGACTTGATTTCACAAAGGATCACACAGTTTGGATTTCATCCGATAAAAAGTCAACTGTGCACAAAATCAAGTTTGACTTTTTGGAATTTTTCACAATTATGGTTCCTTGACCCTAAAACAATGTTAATATGTGATTTGAATCATCATTCATCAAGAAAAATCAAATAAAATGAGTTAGCTTGTAAAAGGGGTAACCATAAACAACTTAGAATTTTTCTAAGTTATGGAACAAAGTGGCTAGGGTACCAACTTCCAAGGACCATAACTTGAGATCCAAGCAACCATTTTGGATGATCCAAAGCTAGATTTGTAGGTTTTGCTACACTCTACAAAAGCTTCAACTACATCTCATTCCAATTCCTCATGGATTTTTAGTTATGGAGTGATCAAAATGGCTGAAAACATGAAAATGACATTTTTCCAACACTAAGTGAAATTTTCACTAAGTCAGAATCCGCCTTACTTTTTCCAAAATGTAGGGACATTTTTCACCTTGATCCAAGTCAAACCAGGTCTAAGGGTGGACATCAAAGTTGAAGTATGCCATGAGGGCTTTCTAACAAGTACCAGATCATCTCCAAATTTCATTTGAGCAAGGAGATACAACCCTTGAAACATGGCATTATGAACTAGATTTTACAAGGCAGAATTTGTGCCTTTTGCTCGATTTGTCCAAATCTGATAAATCCAAGCCTTGTCATCTATTTAGACACATCTGAGGATAAAACAAGAAGGGAATGATCTGATCCCCAAGCCTCCAAAGTCCAAGAATCTACAATAGCCATGCCAAACCTAAAAAGGCTAAAAGATGCCAAGACTCCAATTTTGTTTCCAAGCCTTTAATGAATGCATCAAGGTGGCATGAACTGAGCCTATTCCAACTCAATTCAGTCCAAACTTATCTCTGAACCAAAGCTACAAAGCATGTGCCCTAACCTCAAGTTAATGGCTAGAGGATACTTGAGATTCCTTTTGCTCAACATTGGCCAAAGGCCTACTGCAGTTGCCATACACTATTGCTTGCAAAACAAACTTGCTCTACTATAAATAGAGTTACCTCAAAATCCCCAACTGATGTTTAGTTTGAGTACACCAAAGCACCCAAACTGATGTTTTCCTCAAAATCCCCTTTTCTAGGCCAAAATGCCTTCTTTTGCAAGGTATCTCTGAGTTTTTGAGTTAGAGAGCAATTCCATCACATCTCATGATCTAAACACCTCTAATGTGTTGTATATAAGCTATTCAAACTCTAACATGTGACCTGTAACACTAAAATCACAAAGTCAACCTCCAAAACCTCAAAAATTAACTTTTTTGCATTTTTCAAGCCATGTCTTGATTCAGTCACTTTCAAAACTAGATAAAACCTCAAACACACTCCAAATATCATCCTTGAACTGTCCCAAATGGTTCCCCACATCTGGAACACCATTTGAGAGAGTTACCATATTGGTCACTTTTGCCCCTTTCGCAAGAAAGTGCCAAAACTTGTTCCTGAGGATTCCAGCTGGTTCTAACCATTCTAAAAGCTTCTAAGGGATCAATTGAGAGTGTCTAAAGCATCAAATTACTTCTGGCATAAGAAACTTGGCAAATAGCACAAAAAGCTCCCAAAGAGGTAAGCATCATAACATGAACTCTTTGAATTATGCATTGCTTTGAAGTCCACTGATCATAAACATCACATACATGTTATATATGTTGTGTTTGAATCAATTCATCGTGCAATTCTGGCCTGTACCACGAGGTAGCACAGAAAATGCAAACCATGGCCTATTTCAAAACCACCATCGGGTTTTAAAATGGGGACCTCACCTGAAAAAACTAAGGGCACCATTGGATTCCTTGTGAAATTCTAGGCAGGATAGACCTATATTTTTTCCCAATCCATGGAGAAATGAGAAAGTTACAGCCTTTACGTTTTTGGCCCAAGAACTTGCCTTGCATTGCCTTGCCCAGGCCTAAAACAAGGCACCCCTTATGTATTTATGGGGTGGTTTTGATACACGGATGTATCACCACCCCAGTGGTTGCGCGCTCTTGTATCTGGCTTGGAGGTCTGGGGTTCGAATCCCCCTCGCCCAAGACCATTTTTTTTACCGCTTTTTCCATTTTTTATATTTTTCATAGTATTTCCTTAAATGATTTGAAAATTTAATTTCTCTCTCAATTTTAATTATTTTTTATTGGTTCTTTTTGCAAAAAATCACAAAAATATTATAATATTTTATTCCACCAAAAAATCAAATTTATATTATTTATTTAATATAGTTGATATTTTTATAAATAAATTCATTTTTAATTGTTTTTAAACATTTCAAAAAGGAATTATCACCTTGGAAATCAAAACCAAATGAGTTTTAATTCATCTTGTGATTAAAACATCATTTTTCAACCTCAACCAAAAATTACAAGTTGTTTATTCAAACTTATTTGGTGTTTTTATCATTTTAATTAATTTTCTTTGAATAATTACTTTAAAAAATGATGAAATTAGGGTTTTCACCCTAACAAATCTTTTTCAAACATCTTTGGGCCTCTAATAGAGTGTAAGACCCAATACCTTATTGTACAAAAACCATTTTGGGCCTCAGATATTGTATAAGTCCCGACACGATAAAAAATCTCGGCGCGATCGCCATTTTCAAACAGAAATCCTCTGGGCCTCTCCTTGAGTTGTAAGCCCCATCACTTGTACAAAAAATAATCTTTGGGCCTCTAATAGAGTTTAAGACCCAATCCTTTGTAAATATAAACCGTTTTGGGCATCAGATATTGTATAAGTCCCGTTGTATTTCCAAAATCACAACGCGGTTGTCACCTTTTAAAACAAGATCATATGGGCCTCCCCTCGTGTTGTAAGTTCCATCTCTTTTCTTCAAAACACTTGTGGGCCTCTTGAAAGAGTGTAAGCCCCAACCCTTGTGTAAATAGACCTCTTTGGGCCTCAGTCATTGTATAAGACCCGATACGATATTCAAAACAACGATGCAATCACTGTTAAACCTTGGGCCTCTCCTTGAGTATAAGCCCTAACAATCTTTTCAAAAACAACTTCCCTTTTGATTTAAGTTCAAATATACAGTTGTTATCAAAACTTTCTTTAATTTCTTTGAACAACTAACAATACATCATGGAAGCTTGCTCACCTGTAAGTTTTAACAACTTTCATTTACTCACTTTCATATATATATATATAACTGTATTGTGGGAAGCTGCTCCCCTGTAAGTCCTTCTTTCATATCCTTTTAAATACTTGTCATATATCAGCTGTATATATACTTGTATATCTGCTTAGAGTTTTCCCCGACAACTAGATCTAGAACTAGGTAAAGCCAGTTGGTCACTCTTGAATACAGTTATAACTAGATCCCCATAGGATTTCCAGATACAGTCTTGCCTTCTCTTGGGCTTAAACAATATGGAACAAAGAGAAAAGCATTATTCTCCGTGAACCTTTTCTCAGGCTGTCACTATTAGAAATTGTCAAAGAAATTATACTCCCCAGAGTTGATCTATTCTCGGTGAATAACATCTCTTGAGTTTCTTCAAACCTCAGAACTTTCACTAAATGATCTATTCTCGGTGAATAGCATTTCTTGAACTTTTCTAGGTTTAGGACCCACAGGCTTCCTAAAAGCATCCCCGCCTCCTCTTGGGCTTTGTACAAGGACCCTCCGGCTTCTCGGAAGTTCTCATGCCTTCTCTTGGGCTTAAATCAAGGACCCGACGACCTCTTAAAGGTATAAGACAGAACTTAGTCATCCTTTGCTAGAGCGGTCTTTCCAGTGTCAAATCTCAGACCAATTTAGGGTTAGGTTAATTCTCATCCCTTAAAACACCTACCTCCTCTTGGGCATCATACAAAACTCTTCCACACCAGTAGACTTGGACAGTCTAATATTGAGTCTCAAAGACATTCTCAAGTTCCCTACAAATGTAGGAAAAAACCCTGATCATTCTGGATCAATCTCCAGTAGAGTTAAACCCATGGGTTCAATAGCTAGTCCCTCTCCTAAAAATCCCCAAGCCAGGGTCAGTTTATCATCAATATAACACTATCCCAAATCAGAACCTCAAGGTATCTGATACCTCAACTCTTTTATAACCCTCAGCAAGAATTGATTCCCCACTTGGACCTGACTAGGGATCTCAATAATCCCCAGCAGAAAGATAGCCTCCTCTTAGGCTTTGTATAATGACCTTTCCTCAGCACAGTCAGCCTCCTCTTGGGCTTTGTACAATGATTCTCCCCAGTGGAGCTAACCTTTTCAGACTCTCTTGTTGAGTCAATAAAACTTTCAAGACTCTCTCATTGAGTCAATCACCTTTTCAGACTCTCTTGTTGAGTCAACCTTTTTAGCCTCAATCTTGGGCTTTGTACAAGACAGATAAAGTCACTCTCTTGTTGAGTCAATCTTTTCCAACCTCCTCTTAGGCTTGGTGTAAATATTTCCCCTAGCAGGATTTAACCTCCTTTTAAGCTGTGTATAATGATTTCTCCAGCTTATTCAGCCACAATCCTGGGCCTCGTATAGGACAGATAAAAGCACTCTCTAGTTGAGTCAAACCCTTTTAGCCTCAATCTTGGGCTTTGTACAAGGCACAAATCTTCATAACCTTCTCTTAAGCTTGGGACAAATATCTTTCCCAGCAGAGTAAATTCCTCTCAGCTTTCTTTTAGGCTTTGAGAAATAATTTCCTAAACAGAGTCAAACTCTTTTCAACCTCAATCTTGGGCTTTGTACAAGACACATAAAAATAGTCTCCCGCAGAGTCAAACTCTTTTCAGCCTCAATCTTGGGCTTTGTACAAGACACATACAAACCTCCCCGGTGGAGTCAAAATCCCTTTTAGCCTCAATCTTGGGATTTGTACAAGACAGACAAAATATTTTTCCCGAAAAAGTCAAACTTTTAGCCTCCTCTTAGGCTTTGTATAATGATATCCCAAAGAGTCAGTCTCTTTTTTGCCTCAATCTTGGGCTTTGTACAAGACATATAAACACTCTCTTGTTGAGTCCGTCAGTTCCAGCTTCCTCTTAGGCTTTGTATAAGGACTTCCCTAGTGAAGTCAATCAACCTCTTAGCTTCAACCTTGGGCTTTGATCAAGGCACACAAAAATCAACAATCCCCTCAGAGGAAGTCCAATCCCTCTTTAGAGATGACAAATTCTCTCTCGGTCAAAACCTTTTAGCTTCAATCTTGGGCTTTGAACAAGACACGAAAACATCTTTTTTCTCCCTTAGAATAGAAGGAACTACGATTGCTCTGATTTCCCTGTTTCGTTTAAACGGGAATACGTAGCCATAAGATTGCGAAATCTTAGGGAGCATACCAATCAAAAACTTTAGGTCTAGTGCTCTCATATCAAACAAAAACTCTAGGTCCAGTACCTTCACACATACTAATCAAAACTAAGGTCCAATACCTCACCAAAACCATCAACAAAAACTCACTCACTCATATTTCCCAAGAAACTTTCCCAACCCATTAACAGATAAACACCATCAAGTACAAGGCGAAACCTAAAGCTAACATCCTGTGGATAACCACATATAGGATGGGTAATTGACAACTCCCCATTGTATAATCTGACCCCGAACTCCCCGAATCTCTTTAAAGCGTTTGTCTAGTTAAACATTCGCGTGCAAGGTTAGTTTTAGATAGCTTCCCTTTCCCTTCCAGCTTCATGGGAAAAATAAGAAATCAGAAAGTAGCACCCCCTCCTCATTGTGGGGAGAAACCCAAAAACCAGCGATAAGGTGGTTGCGTCACTGACAAAAATCGCTCGCTACAGTAAAATGGCGACTCTGCTGGGGAGTGCCATTAGGATCTGTTTTACCTTAGTCATCATCGTCCCCATTTTCCACAGCAAAATGGCGACTCTGCTGGGGAGTGCCATTAGGATCTGTTTTACCTTAGTCATCATCGTCACCATTTTCCAACAGTAGAATGGCGACTCTGCTGGGGAGTCATTGTCTATATAGGACTAGGATTATAGCTCCTAAGAGGTCTAGGATGTTAGTTTTAGGAATAAATAAATATATATATATATATATATATATATATATATATATATATATATATATCACTTTTCCTACTTGATATCCGTGTTTATTTTTCTGCTAATGGGACTGCGGGTGATGTCGCATCTGGAAAGTTTGAGTGACACCTAAGATAAGCGATGGCATTAGATGGGTAATCTTATAGGGAGTGACTCCCGAATAAGAGGTCTCGGTAGACCATCGAATCAGTGGAGATACCCTTTGCGGATTCAATATCTAAACTACTTCGGATGTTGAAAATAGATTGTTCGATTGTGGTATCTATGAAACTGAGGATTTAGTAGGCTGAAACCATGTTACTATTTTGTAGTGCGGAAGTTATAGGAAATAGTTGTCACGTGATACTACCTTCATTTGAGATTACTCTAAGATACTACAGCTCGCTCGGGTGAACCAGCCTGCTATTGTTATCGCAAGGGGGGTCAATGATTTTGAGGACAGGTACAAAAAATCACCAGTACAACCTTTGGGGATGGGTAGAGCCATGACTTCATGACACTGAACCTTTGACCCCATGTTTTTTCTATATTTTTGTGTGCTGCATTCATGCATTCATTTCATTAAAAAAACTTTAAACAAAGAAAAATTTTCTCTTCTAGTCTCTCTTTTTCAAATTAAACTAAGACAATGATTGCAAATATCAGAGAGAAAGATTGCGTTATGGATTTTGGTAGAATGAAGACTCACAAGTACACCTTTAATGTTCCAAAACTAGAGGATTTGAGAGGGTTGGCAAGGATGATCACCAACCCTGATGCTTTCAGAGCTAAGTACGGAGGACTGCTGTCTCTGTTAAGGGTCCATCTAATTGAAGGAATCCTGTCTACGCTGATTCAGTTCTACGATCCGGTCTATCACTGTTTCACATTCCTGGATTATCAACTTGCACCAACACTGGAGGAGTACTCTCATCTGACTGATTTACCCACTACTGACCAAACTCCTTTTTTTGGACTGGAAGAAATTCCAAAGGATCAAACCATTGCAAGAGCAATCTATTTGGATGAGTCAGAAGTCAGGACTCACATGACCATTAAGGGTGGAATCCAAGGTTTACCAGCCAAGTTTTTGGTAAAGAAAGCTCTGTACTTTGCTAGTATAGGTAACATGACTGCTTTCGAGGGCATCTTTGTACTGCTTACCTACGAGTTATTTCTGTTTCCCAACATTGATAACTTCGTTGATATCAATGCCATTAAGATTTTTCTGATTGGAAACCCTATACCGACCTTGCTCGCAGATGCTTATCATTCTGTACACTTAAGGAATTTGTACAGCGGAGGAATGATCACATGCTGTGTGCCCCTGCTATACAAATGGTTTACTTCCCATTTACCTAAGTCTGCTGCTTTTTGGGATCATAAGAGTACTTTACGTTGGTTACAAAGAATTATGTCTCTTACCAACTCCGACATAGATTGGTACAATCGGATCTATGACGGGATAAGAATCATTAACTACTGCGGAAACTTCCCTAATGTACCCCTCATAGGAACTAAAAGAGGAATCAACTATCATCCAGTTTTAGTTCGTCGTCAATTTGGATACCCGATGAGACATGTCCCGCGTAATGTTCATCTGGAAGGTATTTTCTTCAAGGACGGAGAAAATGACAGGGCACTAAAGGCAGAAATAGTGCATGCCTGGAAACATGTTCACAGGAAAGGAAGAGAGTCTTTAGTAAAATCAGACTGTGTCTTTGTGGAACCTTATCTCCACTAGGTACAAACTAGAGCTCTCAAGCTGAGGATGCCTTACCCTCGACAAGGAGTTCTTCCGTTAAAGGAATCTGTCCTTTATTTTATGTCTGATATGGAAAAACTCCAGGTCACTCTCAACAAAGTTCAACGGGAAAAGAAGTCTTGGAAGAACAAGTATCAATTTCTCAATGTAGAGTGTACCAAAATATAGCAACTGTTAAAAGAAAAAGATGCTCTGATCAAGATTTTAGAGCAACATGCTGTAGAGAATCAAGAAGACCAAAGGAATTTGCTCGCTCCTTTCACTTGGCAAAGGAATGATAATCCGACAACGGCTCAAGAGCCCCGGTCAAAGAAAAGGAAAATACTAGAACAAGCACCTGAGCCCTCCTCAGAGAGGACTCAGGATCCATAAGCTTAGACATTTCCTTTTACAGCACTTTGTAAATTACTGTATTTCCATTTCCACAATCTTTGAATTCAATAAAACGGGGTCTCCCCACTGTATGATATTTGTAATCCAATTATTGATGTTTCTTTTGATTAAAACAAAAATTAATATAATCATTGCATATCATTCATCATTCTCACATAACACATTCTTCTTACCTACGAATCTCACGTTTGTGTCTCGATTCTAGAGTCAAACTGTCTCATTCGTAAAATACTCGGGCCAATCGACAAAAGAAAATGGATGATCTCGAGGAAGAGAACAGAGAGTTGAGAGAAGAAATCGACAATCTAAAAGAAGATTTGAGAAAACTTCACAATGACATGCAATCTCTGGCAGCAGCTCAGATAGAACAACAAAGGATTGTGATCTCAGAGATCACATCTACGCCCATAGTGGAGAAGTGTGATCCTCGGAACAACATGCCTGAAGATCGTCCCTGGGGCATGCCACTCAACTATATCCCGGAAGGATATATTTCGCCGATCACGGAAGATCCAGAAACTGCAGCAGGAACCGCTGGGCCTGAAGGTTACAAACTTCGGGAAAGCGAAGATGCAAAGGACATAACAGCAACTCCTGAAGGTTACAAACTTAGGGATAGGGAAGCACCAAGAGTCACAGCCGTAATGACTATACCACCATCCGTGGTACACACTGTCCCAGAAGGACAGATTCCACAAATACCTTCTGGGGGAAATGAAAGTATGTACGACAGAATAAATGAGTTCCGGGAGCAATTCCTGGAGATACAGAAGGAATTGCATGCCATTCGCGGTCAGTATTTATTTGGAAAAGACGCCGCAGACCTTTGTTTGGTCCCCAATGTGAAAATTCAGCACAAGTTCAAGGTGCCCGAATTTGAGAAGTATAGGGGCAATTCTTGCCCTCAAAGTCATTTGGTGATGTACACTCAGAAGATGTCAACTCAGACAGAAAACCAACAGCTACTGATCCACTATTTCCAAGATAGTTTAACCGGTGCCGCACTCAAATGGTACATGGGTTTAAACCGCACTAAGATCGTCACTTTCAGAGATCTTGGCGTTGCCTTCGTTAAGCAGTATAAGTATAACCAGGACATGGCACCGGAGAGAGATCAACTCAAAGCCATGTCGCAGAAGGACAAGGAAACCTTTAAAGAATATGCTCAGAGATGGCGTGAAATTGCTGCCCAGATTTGTCCACCTCTTGAGGAAAAAGAGATGAAAAAAATCTTTTTGAAAACCTTGAGCACATTTTACTACGACCGAATGGTCGCCAGTGCGCCCAGCGACTTTACTGAAATGGTGAGCATGGGAGTTCGTCTTGAAGAAGCCATCCGAGAAGGACGTCTGGTCAAAGAGGCCGGACCATCAAGCAGTACCAAAAGATAAGGTAGTGCTCTCCATAATAAAAAGGAGCAAGATATTGGTAATATCTCTCTCGGAAAGCAAAGGCGACGGTACCAACCAGTAGCAACTGTAACTCCTGCTATCAACCATGCGACTGTTCCAACGTATCAACCTCAGATTACTCTGAGCCAACCAAATCAACAACAATATCAACAAAGGACACAATAGCCTCTTCAGCAGGCTCGTCCTCAATACAACAACAACCGTACAACACGACCACCAGGGTTTGACCCTATACTAATGTTGTACGCAGAATTGTTTCCGTTACTACTGGTCAAGGGGTACGTCCAAACCAGGGCTCCTCTTGCAATACCGGAAAATCCGCCTTTTTGGTTCAAAGCGGATCAGACTTGCCCTTACCATCAAGGAGGACCAGGGTATAACATAGAAAACTGTCTCAACTTTAAATCTAATATGCAAAACCTTGTCAGGAGCGGGGTCTTATCTTTCAAGGATACAACTCCAAACGTTCAGATGAACTCGTTGCCTCAACACGAGAAAGCTGCAGTCAATTTGATAGAGGAGGAGTTTAAACACAGCTATCAAATTCACAATGTACTCTTATTGGGAACTAATCTGGTCAAAATGCATTGTAGACGGAGCGAATACGGTCATGTACCATTTCACAACTATCACCAGTGTGATATCTGCTCTAAAGACAATCAAGGATGTTCTGTGGTGCAATCCGCTCTACAGGAACAGATGGATCTCGGGTGGATCCAAGATCACCGAATCTGTGAAGTCAACATGACTTATACAAATTCCAACATCATTCAAAACCACGACATCCGTGCGATGAATGTCAACTTGGTGGCAATGCACTCAAGGCAAAGCCAACATCATGATCTGCCACGACACAATTATGATTCCTATCTGATCTGCTCGGTAAACAATCAAGGATGCTCTTTTGTACAAGAGGCCCTCCAGGGTCAAATGGATCTTGGATGAATTCAAGATTACCGCGAAAGAAGTCATTATCAAGTGAATATGATTCAAATCTTCGATATTCGCTTGATGAATACCAGCTTGGTGGAATTAGACGCTAAGCAAGTCCAGCTCGGTTCTCTGACTTCGTATGAATATCAGAACTGTAAAGTATGTCGTGAGAGTGACCAAGGATGTGCACTCGTTCAAAGAACACTGCAACACTTGTTAAACCACTGGTGGCTTCTGATCTATCTAGATGAAGACACACAATAAGTCAGTATGATTAACGAGAACCCTACTAAGCATCAGAGTCAGGATGTTCGATCAATAGAGATAGATCTAGTAAGGTAACACTGCATACAAAGCGGACGTGGCCGGGTGCCACCACACAACTATGAGCGCTATAGAGTTTGCTCTGAAGATAATCAAGGGTGCTACCTCGTACGAGCAGCCCTTCAAAGTCAGTTGGACCATAAAGAGATTCAACCGTGTTCAAACTCTAGCTCAATTAACATAATGCAAGGCCTCGTGACTAGTTAAACATAAGGATGAGTTATCCCTGTCTTTGAGAAGTAACCAAGCTGAAGTCGACTGAAGCTTCACTTGAAGTGCCCTGGCAGAGGGTTTCTTTGGACATTTGGATTGTCTTTAAAGGAGAGGATTTTTTTCTCATCAGCTCTTGTACTTTAGCCTTCAATGCAAAGCAACCTTCCAAGTTATGGCCTGCACCGCCTTGATGGAATTCACAATGAAGATCAGCCTTATAGCTGGCTGGAAGAGGATTTGGAGGAGGAGACATAGGCCTTGTGGTAATTAAACCTTGTTGAACCATATCAGAATAAAGCTCGGTGTACATCATGGGAATAAGATCAAATTGATTCCTATTACGGTACTGGTTTTGTCCTGCAGTTGGACGTTGGGGAGCTTGAGCTGGTGGTGGAGCATTAACCATGGGAGTAACAGCAGCAACAGTAGGGTGAATAGTATATTGAGATTGGGGACGAGGCCTTCTCACTTCAACCATTACAACGTTAGTCTGATCTTCCTTCTTCTTCTGAAAGTTTCCATAAGATTTCCTCACAGTATTGGAAGATTCAGCAGCCTTTGACACTTTTCCACTCTTAAGATCTTCCTCGAGTCTTTGGCCTATAGTAACCAAATCAGTGAAGTTGGAGGAAACACTTCCAGTCATCTTCTCCCAATAAAATGGTGACAGGGTATCCATAAACATTCCAGTTAATTCTTTCTCAGCCAAAGGAGGTTCAACTTGGGAAGCCAACTCTCTCCAGCGCTGCGCATACTCCTTAAAAGATTCCTTCTCATGCTGAGTCATGTTTTGCAGCTGGCGGCGATCAGGAGCCATGTCAAGGTTATACTTATACTGCTTCATGAAGGCATTTGTGAGATCTTGGAAGCAGTGAATGGAGTTTTGCTCGAGACCCATATACCACTTGAGTGAGGCTCCACTCAAGCTATCCTGAAAATAGTGGATAAGCAGCTTCTGATTTCTGGTATAAGCAGTCATCTTGCAAAGATACATGACCAAATGAGCCCTTGGACAAGAATGGCCCTTGTACTTCACAAATTCTGGAGTTTTGAACTTAGCAGGCATAACAAGATCAGACACTAAACACATGTTGTCTGTATCCACATTGAAGAAGTCAGTACCCTCAACGGCTTTAAGTCTTTTGTCCCTGATCTGAAACTGCTCTCTGACAACTTCAGGCTCAACAAAGTCTTCAGGCTCTTCACCCTGAGCACTGGCATCATTGTACTTATAAAGGGGATTCTCAAAGGGAGTTTGAATAATCTGTGGAACAACATGGACCATAGGTCTGGGCTCGGTGAAAACAAGAGCTTGAAATACAGGCATAACAGTCTGACCAACCATAGCAGTAGATCTAATTGGTGGAGAGTAGTTGGGAGGTAAACCAAATTCTGGCCAAGTTGAAGGCAACATCTGAACAGGTGGAGGATCAGCACTTGAAACTTCCTGGATGACAGTCCTTTGGGGTTGCTCTCCCCTAGCAATCAAAACTTGAATCATCTCAGTGAGTTTGGTCATGCTTGACTTAAGGTCATCGATTTCCATTCGGATCTCAGCATTGTGTGCCTCTTACTCTGACATCTTGCATCTGTAGTTAGCTCTAGTCCGGTATCGGTGTCGAGGAATCAGCTTGACGACTCACAGGTGACACTATTGGATAGAGACAGTTGGAGATGAGTAACTGGACAGACAGACGTATGCAAAGAATCATGCAAAGATGCAAATGATATGCAATGTAATGCAAGCAGGATGCGAAACACATGCAACAGGATCAAGGGTTCAAGATCACAACATGGAGTCTGGGTAAAGAACCAACAATAGGGTGTGTACTAAGGTTCTTGCATCTGTACAACATGGTTCTAAGAAGTTCCCAGAGTCGACAACCCATCTTTCAGATTTTATCGACTTCCCAGTTACTTGGTAATCAATAAAATTCTCAAGAGAGTCTCTTCTGAGTGTAGTATCGTGTAGCAACCATTTTGGGATTACTCACTCATAGTCATCGCACTACATCCTAAGAGACCAAGTGGGGATAAAGGGTGACTAATGGTCATCAGTATCCCTGGCACCAAGGTTGAAAGTGGCAACGCATTCACAATTGCTTGTTCAGCATATACCACCCCCCAAGAGGGCCTCAACTGAGTGTGGAATCTCAAGTCAACTCCTTTGGGATTACTCCCTCGAAGTCTCCTTGACTATATCCACTATCCTATCATAAGTGTACTCAAGTCCGGGTTAGGACTTATCTCACCACTCAAATGTAACAACCTTGCATACAGAAAACCCAAGCGCAGGCAGATATATACAGATATACAAAACATACAAGTATACAAGCAAGCAAACATATAAATAGCACAAAGACAAACAAGGTGGGCTTAACCCTCTTAGGGGAGAACCGGTCCCCAGTGAAGTCGCCATTTTTCTGTTGCGGTGAGAATCGGATAACAAGCTATTAATTAACTTGCATCACAAAAACTTTGAAATTCACCACCGAGCTTTGATTTATCCAAAGGAAAGGGTAAAGAACGAAAACCCTAATAAGAGAATCTAGGTTCGGGGATTGGTTATACTAAGGGAAGGTATTAGCACCCTAAGTATCTGTAGTACTCTACAGGAACCTCTTGTTTGTGTTTGTGTTATATTAAAGTTTGCTTATTAAGAAAAATGTGCTAAAGGAAAGACCTAGGGGTTTATTTACTAAGTATGCTCGCCGAGACATCGCATCTCGTGCCTACGTATCCTGACGGGAATGGAATCAGAGCATTCGTAGTTCCCCTCAATACGGGGTAAAAAGGTGTAAAAAGAAAATGTGGAATCCGAGAAGGCATCGGATGTAAAGGTTAAAAAAAAGGTGGAATCCAAGAAGGCATTGGATGTAAAGGAAAAAAGGTATAAAAAGAAAAGGTTGAAAAATAAAAAGGTAGCTCGCTAGGATCATCTCAATCCTATGCCTACATATCCTTAATAGGAAGTCAGAGCAATCATAGTTTGGATGACTATGGAAAAATGTTTAGGTAGCTCGCTAGGATCATCGCAATCCTATGCCTACGCATCCTTAATAGGAAGTCAGAGCAATCATAGTTCGGACTACGGGTGAAAAAGCTTGAAATCAAAGCTTGTGAGGATTGATTGTAAAGGTGAAGAGATTAATGGCTATCTCTTATGAAAGGATTTGTATGAGAAGTTAAAGGTTGTAAAGGGAGAAGAGATTAATGGCTATCTCTATGACAAGGTTAATTGTAAATGTAAAGCCAAAGGTGGTAAATGGAGAAGAGATTAATAACTATCTCTATGGAGAGTTAAAGGAAGGGTTAAAGGTTACAAGAGATTAATGGCTATCTCTTGGGAAGGCTAATGGTTTGTTGATGAAAGTGGTTTAAAAGTTCTAAGGTTGAATGAAATGTTTTCTTTGATTTTAAGGTTTAAGTTAAAAATAAACAAAGATAAACAATAATACAAAAATAATAAATATTTTTGGGATTTTTTAATGTGAAAAACATAATAAGAAGAAAATAATTAAAATGTTTTTGTTATTTTTGATTTAAAATAAAGATGAAAATTAAAATAATTGAAAAGAAAATAAATAAAATTTATTACCATATATGATCAACCAATACCCATTTTCATGGGGTTTTCACTCAACATTTCAAGACAAACACAATGGTAACTTGAATGGATGAAAATGATACCTTAAGGAGGGAGTTCAAAAATCAAGAAGGTTTACCTATTGGAGTGTGTCCAATGCACCTTCTAGAGCACTTCTAGATGAGATGTGATGATGTTTACAGCTTCACTGAGCCTCCAGGAGCGTGTGGGAATGATGGGTTTCAATGCATTTGATGTGTGATGTTTGATGTAAGAGAAGTGGAAAAATCGGGAGATTCGAAGTTTCGACTCTTATGTGACAATGGATTTAGTGAGAATATGATATTTGGAAGAATTTCATGACCATTCCTTTGAATTTTGTTGAATTAATCCTCCATGAATCCTTCATCCTCTCAAAAATCTCCCTAATCCTCTAAAAAATCTCCTTTTTAATGAAGAAAACAAATGGGCTATTTATAGGATTCTTGATCCTCTCCATTCTTGAGTACCAGGACTGCCCTGAGTATCAGCTTCTAATTACCTGTTTGCCACCAGTAATTACAAAACTGCCATTAGTAGTGTAAATGAGAAGACCACTTATTTACAAAATTGTCATTAAGTGATGTTGATCCTCACGCTGCTGATGCTCACGCTGCTGATCCTCACGTTGCTGATCCTAAATTGTTGATCCTCACGCTGCTGATCCTCACTTGCTGATCCTCAACTGCCATTTGGTATTTACCACTTTGCCATTGCTTTGTACCCAAGTAAGGAATATTCCTTCCTTGATCCTCACACATGTTCCATAATTACCACTTTGCCATTGAACAATGTTGATCCTCACGCTGCTGATCCTCAACCTGCTGATCCTCACGCTGCTGGTCCTCAACAGGTTTTGGTAATTACAATTTTGCCATTGGTAATTACAATTTTTCCACTGCCTTATTTTTTATTCTTTTTTTGTGTTTCTTTTGAACAAATGATTTTCTTTCTTCGATTTTCTCGACTTAACTTGACCAAAATCAATTATTTCCCACACTTTCTCGATTATTGACTCGAAAAGTTCGTAGTTGACCAAAAAAATGTCAAAAGTCAAACTTTGACTTTGAGCATCTGTTGACTTTTTAACAATTGAACCAAAATTCTTCAACTACCAATAGATCAAACTTCCCGAGCCATTGTAAACATATGAATGAGCCATTAAGATGCATTTGAAACCTTTGAATCACGTTCTAAGCCATGAGATCCTGGTGAACGTGAATTGATGCACACTGAAACTTGATTATTGATGGAGGGAAACTCTTGATCATGTTGAATGAGTCGAGAGCTTGGCTTATTGATCCTATCCTCTTTCTTGTGCCAACCCTAACTTTTACACAAAAGAAATAAACTGGCAAGACATTATGGTTAGCTAACAAATGCATAGCTGATTGAGACCTAAATGCAAGTGCAAAATGTTATGACATCTAAAGAGTAAAATTTGGGGTACAACAGTTGCCCCTATTTAAATATCTTTACCGAATGACACGAGAGATGGAAATCCTCATGAAATCATGGTGAAAGATATTTAAATATAGATAACCGAAAATTTTTCCCTTAGATGCACTGATATACAATGCTATGGACTCTAGCATGATGAAAATGATGGTATGCTAAATGCAAGATGCAGACAAAAACGAAAGCAAGCAGGGATAGAGCCACAACAATGAATAGGTACTTACTGGGGATAACAACAACACTGGGGAAGCTGAAGGTGACCGAGCAACTGGTTCAAGCATGGCCGGATAACACTTTAGAAATAAAAGATAACACAAGATCCTCAATGGAAGTAGCACCAGAAAGACGGTCTCCACTGGGGAATCAGATAACAAAGACCCAATCTGGAAGAACATCAAAAAGAGAAAGGTACATCCAGAAGAACATCAGATGGCAAAAGAAACCAGACATCCAATAATGGCTTTGAATGAAAGGTACAAATCACAATATCTAATAATGGCTTTAGATAAAATTGAACAAAGCAGGGATCCAAGGAAGCAAAAGAAACCATTCATCCAATAATGGCTTTGAATGAAAGGTATAGACCATAATATCTGAGAGGGCATCAGATGAAAGTGAACAAGAAAGAAATCCAAGAAAGCATTGGATAAAGAAAACTAGACATCCAATAATGGCGTTGAATGAAAGGTATAATCACAATATCTGAGAAGGCATCAGATGAAAGTGAACAAAATAGAGATCTAAGAAAGCATTGGACAGAAAGACACCAGACATCCTATAATGGCTTTGAATGAAAGGTAATCTCATAATATCTGAGAAGGCATCAGAAGAGAATGAGATAAACAGGGTAATCCTAGAAAGCATTGGGCAGAAAGACACCAGACATCCAATAATGGCTTTGAACGAAAGGTATAAATCACAATATCTAATAATGGCTTTAGATAAAGTGAACAAAGTAAGGATCCAAGAAAGCATTGGACAAACAGTCACCAGACATTCAATAATGGCTTTGAACGAAAGGTATAAATCACAATATCTAATAATGGCTTTAGATAAAGTGAATAAAATAAGGATCCAAGAAAGCATTGGACAAACAGACACCAGACATTCAATAATGGCTTTGAACGAAAGGTATAAATCACAATATCTAATAATGGCTTTAGATAAAGTGAGCAAAGTAAGGATCCAAGAAAGCATTGGACAAACAGACGCCAGACATTCAATAATGGCTTTGAACGAAAGGTAAACTAAAACTATCTAAGAAGGCATCAGATGAAATTGAGACAAAAGGTGAAATCCAAGAAGGCATTGGATAAACCACAACGTCCAAGAAAACATTGAACGAATATGAACAAGGAGATACCCAAGAAAGCATTGGATAAAAGGAAATCACAATATCCAAGAAAACATTGGATGAATGTGAACAAAGGTGAAATCCAAGAAAGCATTGGATAAAAGGAATCACGGTATCCAAGACAACATTATATGACTGTGAACTTTCAGGAATGGCACTGAAAGTATCTAAGAAAATTTGATGGGGTTACAGAAGATAGGCAAAACTTCCAGGAATAGCACTGGGAGAAATAAGAGGAATGAGATATCCAGGAATGGCACTGGAGATCACAAGAGATGGACATCATGAATGACACTGGAGTGAAAGAATATAAAGATCCAGGAATGTTACTGGAATGAAAGAAGACAAACATCTAACAACAGGACTAGATGCACAAGTAAACGACAACATTCAGGAATGGCACTGAATGAAAGGACGGATAACGCTTTGGTAGGTGCCAAGTAAGTTGGACTTTGACCACAAGGTAAGACGTGGATAACAACACAACCTCGAACGAAATGCAAATGAGGATGAAACACCCATGATATGCATATGGTATATGAATTATGCCATGCAAATGCAGATGCTGACGACACAACTCGACTCTTTTGGTGAGAAGACAAGACTGAACGACTGATTCCTCAACACGAAGATCACTGCCATTCTTCTTGGGGACTAGAGATGCTACTGCTAGACACATCTCTGTCACACTGGTAAACTGTATTAAGTGATGATCCTTGTAAGAAGGATGAAGAGCTGCTTGGGGATTCTTCAAATAAACTGCCCCAGATTAGCTGTCTTGTTGTAGATGAACTGATCATTGCTTCAGTTTGTCTGATTCTGTAGCTGACTGTTTCACGGTGCTCTTTGGAAAGCTTGCCCCAGTCTGAGTCTTGAAAAGTCTGGATAAACCAATTCTGAGAAGGAATTACCCCTGAACAACAAATCTTGAACTGATTCTTCAACAGGATTCGGAAAGAACTTGCCCCTGATAGGTTCACCGACCAAGTTTCTTAATTGTTTGAAAATTCCTTAAGAGGAAAGCCAGTTTGCAAACAAAAGTATTTGTACAAACATGGTAATTTTAAAGCAAAATTATGCAACTTTTGAAATCAAAATTATTTTTGGAAGATGCAAAATAAAATGAGTCATTGGTCTGAACACGGTGGTTCAAGACATCTAAAAGTGAAAGGTATGGTGCCAAAATAGATTATCTGCAAAGATCTTTGGGAGTCAGTTTACGCAACCTTGCTGTAGTATGCTTTCAAACAACCTTACCTCAATTAGGTCTTTTAAGGGTTGTAACGTGACTTGGTTCACGACTCATGAAACAAAGGATAAAGGCTCAAAGTTTATTTGTACCCACCCAATCTTCGTGATGAACTTCCAATCCTATGCTCAGTTAACTCAAGCTATACATTCAGGTTCCTCTAGGTTAGGAATGAATTGATGATAGTTGATGATGGTTCAGACACCTCGGTAGTCACTACTCCCTTGCAGAATTTGGTTATCCTTTATTGCTGAGGTTTTGAGACCTCTTTTTGTCTTCATTGAGGTATGAGACCTCTTTTTTTGTTGAGGTTATGAGACCTCTTCTTGTCTTTGCTGAGGTTATATGACCTCTTCTTTTTGTTGAGGTTATGAGACTTTTTTTTTATCACTTTGGAGAACGGCTTTGTACAACATTTATTCACTTGATTGGAGAGAGCTGACTGGCATCTTGCGTGAAGCGCTTGCATTCGAATGTGTAACCAAGTTAAACTGAGAACTACCCTGCCCTAAGGTTGAAATTTAAGGGTTTTTTGTGTAAGGAAAGAAAACTCCTACTTCTAGGCTCGAAGTGGTTAACGAGGGATTATCTTCCTTATTTCTCCAGTGTTTGGGAATTGAAATAATGCCTTACATCCTCGGGAAGGTTTAATCGAAAGCATACCACATAAATTATGGATATAATGTTTTCATCATCCTCCCTCTAATATTTGCATAATCAAAAAGAAAGTGGAAAAGGGATAAAATATTTTGCAGAAGAAAGCATAAAGATGTAAATAGTGGATAAAATGAATTGAATCAAAAGTTGCAATGCTCATTTCATTAATCGTGAAAGTACAAACATAGTTGAAAGCAAACAGCTATTACAAATAAGGAAATACAAACAACAAGAAACAAGGCCTCGTGACTAGTTAAACATAAGGATGAGCTATCCCTGTCTTTGAGAAGTAACCAAGCTGAAGTCGACTGAAGCTTCACTTGAAGTGCCCTGGCAGAGGGTTTCTTTGGACATTTGGATTGTCTTTAAAGGAGAGGATTTTGTTTCTCATCAGCTCTTGTACTTTAGCCTTCAATGCAAAGCAACCTTCCAAGTTATGGGCTGCACCGCCTTAATGGTATTCACAATGAAGATCAGCCCCATAGCCGGCTGGAAGAGGATTTGGAGGAGGAGGCATAGGCCTTATGGTAATTAAACCTTGTTGAACCATAGCAGAATAAAGCTCAGTGTACGTCATGGGAATAGGATCAAATTGATTCCTATTACGGTACTGGTTTTGTCTAGCAGTCGGGCGTTGGGGAGCTTGAGCTGGTCGTGGAGCATTAATCACGGAAGTAACAGCAGCAACAGTAGAGTGAATAGTATATTGAGGTTGGGGACGAGGCCTTCTCACTTCAACCATTACAATGTTAGTCTGATCTTCCTTCTTCTTCTGAAAGTTTCCATAAGATTTCCTCACAGTATTGGAAGATTCAGCAGCCTTTGACACTTTTCCACTCTTAAAACCTTCCTCGAGTCTTTGGCCTATAGTAACCAAATCAGTGAAGTTGGAGGAAACACTTCCAATCATCTTCTCCCAATAAAACGGGGACAGGGTATCCATGAAAATTCCAGTTAATTCTTTCTCAACCAAAGGAGTTTCAACTTGGGAAGCCAACTCTCTCCAGCGTTGTGCATACTCCTTAAAAGATTCCTTCTCATGCTGAGTCATGTTTTGCAGCTAGCGGCGATCAGGAGCCATGTCAAGGTTATACTTATACTGCTTCATGAAGGAATTTGTGAGATCTTGGAAGCAGTGAATGGAGTTTTGCTCGAGACCCATATACCACTTGAGTGAGCTCCACTCAAGCTATCCTAAAAACAGTGGATAAGCAGCTTTTGATTTCTGGTATAAGCAGTCATCTTGCGAAGATACATGACCAAATGAGCCCTTGGACAAGAATAGCCCTTGTACTTCACAAATTATGGAGTTTTGAACTTAGCAGGCATAACAAGATCAGACACTAAGCACATGTTATTTGCATCCACATTGAAGAAGTCAGTACCCTCAACGGCTTTAAGTCTTTTGTCCATGATCTCAAACTGCTCTCTGATAACTTCAGGCTCAACAAAGTCTTCAGGCTCTTCACCCTGAGCACTGGCAGCATTGTACCCATAAAGGGGATTCTCAAAGGGAGTTTGAACAGTCTGTGGAACAGCATGGACCACAGGTCCGGGCTCGGTGAAAATAGGAGCTTGAAATACAAGCATAGCAGTCTGACCAACCATAGCAGTAGATGTAATCGGTGGAGAGTAGTTGGGGGGTAAACCAAATTCTGGCCAAGTTGAAGGCGGCATCTGAACAGGTGGAGGATCAGCACTTAAAACTTCCTGGATGACAGTCCTTTGGGGTTGCTCTCCCCTAGCAATCAAAACTTGAATCATCTTAGTGAGTTTGGTCACGCTTGACTTAAGGTCGTCGATTTCCATTCGGATCTCAGCATTGTGTGCCTTTTGCTCTGACATCTTGCGTCTGTAGTTAGCTCTAGTCCGGTATTGGTGTCGAGGAATCAGCTTGACGACTCACAGGTGACACTATTGGATAGAGACAGCTGGAGATGAGTAATTGGACAGATAGACGCATGCAAAGAATCATGCAAAGATGCAAATGATATGCAATGTAATGTAAGCAGGATATAAAACACATGCAACGGGATCAAGGGTTCGAGATCACAACATGGAGTCTGGGTAAAGAACCAACCATAGGGTGTGTACTAAGGTTCTTGCATCTGTACAACATGGTTCTAAGAAGTTCCCAGAGTCGACAACCCATCTTTCGGATTTTAGCGACTTCCCAATTACTTGGTAATCAATATAATTCTCAAGAGAGTCTCGTCTGAGTGTAGTATCGCGTAGCAACCATTTTGGGATTACTCCCTCATAGTCATCGCACTACGTCCTAAGAGGCCAAGTGGGGATAAAGGGTAACTAATGGTCATCAGTATCCCTGGCACCAAGGTTGAAAGTAGAAACGCATTCACGATTGCTCGTTCAGCATATACCACCCCCAAGAGGGCCTCAACTGAGTGTGGAATCTCAAGTCAACTCCTTTGGGATTACTCCCTCGAAGTCTCCTTGACTATATCCACTATCCTATCATAAGTGTACTCAAGTCTGGGTTAGGACTTATCTCACCACTCAAATGTAACAACCCTGCATACAGAAAACCCAAGCGCATGCAAATATATACAGATACACAAAACATACAAGTATACAAGCAAGCAAACATTTAAATAGCACAAAGACAAACAAGGTGGGCTTAACCCTCTTAGGGGAGAACCGGTCCCCAGTGAAGTCGCCATTTTTTTTTTGCGGTGAGAATCGGATAACAAGCTATTAATTAACTTGCATCACAAAAACTTTGAAATTCACCACCGAGCTTTGATTTATCCAAAGGAAAGGGTAAAGAACGAAAACCCTAATAAGAGAATCTAGGTTCGGGGATTGGTTATACTAAGGGAAGGTATTAGCACCCTAAGTATCTGTAGTACTCTACAGGAACCTCTTGTTTGTGTTTGTGTTATATTAAAGTTTGCTTATTAAGAAAAATGTGCTAAAGGAAAGACCTAGGGGTTTATTTACTAAGTATGCTCGCCGAGACATCGCATCTCGTGCCTACGTATCCTGACGGGAATGGAATCAGAGCATTCGTAGTTCCCCTCAATACGGAGTAAAAGGGTGTAAAAAGAAAATGTGGGGTCCGAGAAGGCATCGGATGTAAAGGTAAAAAAAAGGTGGAATCCAAGAAGGCATTGGATGTAAAGGAAAAAGGGTATAAAAAGAAAAGGTTGAAAAATAAAAAGGTAGCTCGCTAGGATCATCGCAATCGTATGTCTACGTATCCTTAATAGGAAGTCAGAGCAATCATAGTTCGGACGACTATGGAAAAATGTTTAGGTAGCTCGCTAGGATCATCACAATCCTATGCCTACGTATCCTTAATAGGAAGTCAGAGCAATCGTAGTTCGGACTACGGGTAAAAAAGCTTGAAATCAAAGCTTGTGAGGATTGATTGTAAAGGTGAAGAGATTAATGGCTATCTCTTATGAAAGGATTTGTATGAGAAGTTAAAGGTTATAAAGGGAGAAGAGATTAATGGCTATCTCTATGATAAGGTTAATTGTAAATGTAAAGCCAAAGGTGGTAAATGGAGAAGAGATTAATAACTATCTCTATGGAGAGTTAAAGGAAGGGTTAAAGGTTACAAGAGATTAATGGCTATCTCTTGGGAAGGCTAATGGTTTGTTGATGAAAGTGGTTTAAAAGTTCTAAGGTTGAATGAAATGTTTTCTTTGATTTTAAGGTTTAAGTTAAAAATAAACAAAGATAAACAATTAATACAAAAATAATAAATATTTTTTTGATTTTTTAATGTGAAAAACATAATAAGAAGAAAATAATTAAAATGTTTTTGTTATTTTTGATTTAAAATAAAGATGAAAATTAAAATAATTGAAAAGAAAATAAATAAAATTTAGTACCATATATGATCAACCAATACCCATTTTCATGGGGTTTTCACTCAACATTTCAAGACAAACACAATGGTAACTTGAATGGATGAAAATGATACCTTAAGGAGGGAGTTCAAAAATCAAGAAGGTTTACCTATTGGAGTATGTCCAATGCACCTTCTAGAGTACTTCTAGATGAGATATGATGAAGTTTACAGCTTCACTAATCCTCCAGGAGCGTGTGGGAATGATGGATTTCAATGCATTTGATGAGTGATGTTTGATGTAAGAGAAGTGGAAAAATCAGGAGATTCGAAGTTTTGACTCTTATGTGACAATGGATTTAGTGAGAATATGATATTTGGAAGAATTTCATGACCATTCCTTTGAATTTTGTTGAATTAATCCTCCATGAATCCTTCATCCTCTCAAAAATCTCCCTAATCCTCTAAAAAAATCTCCTTTTTAATGAAGAAAACAAATGGGCTATTTATAGGATTCTTGATCCTCTCCATTCTTGAGTACCAGGATTGCTCTGAGTATTAGCTTCTAATTACCTGTTTGCCACCAGTAATTACAAAACTGCCATTAGTAGTGTAAATGAGAAGACCACTTATTTACAAAATTGCCATTAAGTGATGCTGATCCTCACGTTGTTGATCCTCACGCTGCTGATCCTCACGTTGCTGATCCTCAATTGCTGATCCTCACTTGCTGATCCTCAACTGCCATTTGGTATTTACCACTTTGCCATTGCTTGGTACCCAAGTAAGGAATATTCCTTCCTTGATCCTCACGCATGTTCTATAATTACCACTTTGCCATTGAACAATGCTGATCCTCGCGCACTGATCCTCACGCTGCTGATCCTCAACCTGCTAATCCTCATGCTGCTGATCCTCAACAACTTTTGGTAATTACAATTTTGCCATTGGTAATTACAATTTTCCCATTGGTAATTACAATTTTGCCATTGCCTTATTTTTTATTCTTTTTTTTGTTTTTCTTTTGAACAAATGATTTTCTTTCTTCGATTTTCTCGACTTAACTTGACCAAACTTAATTATTTCCCACACTTTCTCGATTATTGACTTGAAAAGTTCGTAGTTGATCCAAAAAATTTCAAAAGTCAAACTTTGACTTTGAGCATCTGTTGACTTTTTAACAATTGAACCAAAATTCTTCAACTACCAATAGATCAAACTTCCCGAGCCATTTTAAAGATATGAATGAGCCATAAAGATGCATTTGAAACCTTTGAATCACGTTCTAAGCCATGAAATCCTGGTGAACGTGAATTGATGCACACTGAAACTTGATTATTGATGGAGGGAAACTCTTGATCATGTTGAATGAGTCGAGAGCTTGGCTTATTGATCTTATCCTCTTTCTTGTGCCAACCCTAACTTTTACACAAAAGAAACAAACTGGAAATACATTGTGGTTAGCTAACAAATGCATAGCTGATTGAGACCTAAATGCAAGTGCAAAATATTATGACATCTAAAGGGTAAAATTTGGGGTACAACATCGTCTTTATCTTAACCTTTCATCCCGCCCAGGTGAAATGGATGTTTTGATAGGGCTTACTTTCTGTAAATGTCTCTCTTTGCTTCGCCCAAAGCGACTGAGTTTTGTTTTATAGGGCTGTAGTTTCAAGAATTGACAAAATCATAAATAAAATAACGTCGTCCTGTAATTTCCGCATTTATTGCTGTTTTCTCTTTTCGCTTTTTCAGAAAATGGTAATCCTAAAAACAACTCAAATAATAAAAATAAGCAGTTTTCAGAAAATACACTGCACACACTCTTGATTTCTCTCTATCTCTTCTAAAAAACAATCATTACGTCATGCAGATTGCTTGTTTTAAACCCCATTGAAACATACGATCCAATGCCTTCTCCCAACTTTGAATTCCCGGTATTTGAGGCTGAAGAAGAAAATAACGATGAAATTACAGAAGAGATCTCCCGACTACTCAGACAAGAGGAAATGTCCATTGGACCTCATAAAGAGCCGTTGGAAACAGTCAACTTGGGTTCAGAAGAAGAGAGAAAAGAAGTCAAGATTGGGGCACTGCTCAGTCCGACTGTCAAAGAAAGTTTGATAAGGCTTCTCAAAGAATTTCCCGATGTATTTGCTTGGTCCTATCAGGATATTCCAGAGTTGGATACCAGCATCGTGGAACATCACCTACCATTAAGATCAGAATGTCCTCCGGTGAAACAAAGACTAAGACGAACTCATCTAGACATGGCCATCAAAATCAAGGAGGAAGTACATAAATAGATTGATGCGGGTTTCCTCGCCACATCAGAATATTCTCAATGGTTAGCCAATATAGTACCAGTGCCGAAAAAGGACGGAAAGGTCAGAATGTGTGTAGACTGCATGGATATGAACAAAACAAGTCCAAAGGATGACTTTCCCTTACCACACATTGACATGCTGGTATACAGTACAACAAAGTTCAAAGTATTCTCCTTCATGGATGGATTCTCGGGCTATAATCAAATCAAAATGGCGCCGAAAGATATGGAGAAAACTTCATTCATTACCCCATGGGGCACTTTTTGTTACAAGGTAATGTTGTTCGGTCTGAAGAACGCCGGGGCAACCTATCAAAGGGCCATGACTACTCTGTTTCACGACATGATACACAAAGAAATATAAGTGTATGTTGATGATATAATTGCCAAATCTAAAACAGAGGAGGAGCATGTGACCCACCTGTCAAAACTATTCAAGCGTCTGAGGAAGTACAAACTCCGCTTGAATCCCAACAAGTGCACATTTGGTGTTCGTTCAGGGAAATTACTAGGGTTCATCGTCAGCCAGAAAGGAATTGAGGTTGATCCTGATAAAGTCAAGGCCATTCAAGAAATGCCTTCTCCAAAGACTGAAAAACAAGTCAGGGGATTCCTGGGACGTTTGAACTACATTTCCAGATTTATATTCCTTATGACCGTGACATGTGCGTCGATCTTCAAATTACTCAAAAAGAATCAGGACTGCATATGGACAGAAGACTGCCAAACCGCCTTCGACAGTATCAAAGAATACCTGTTGAATCCACCGAGTCTATCACCTCCAGTGGAAGGAAGACCACTGATCATCTACCTAATAGTCTTGGAAGACTCAATGGGTTGTGTACTTGGCCAACAAGACAAAACCAAAAGGAAAAAGTCTGCCATTTACTATTTGAACAAGAAATTTACCGACTGTGAGACTCGGTATACTATGCTTGACAAAACTTGTTGTGCTTGGGCAACCAAATGTCTTCGCCAGTACATGATTTGTCACACTTCTTGGTTAATCTCCGAAATGGATCCTATCAAGTACGTCTTTGAAAAACCTGCTCTCACGGGAAGGATAGCCCGTTGGCAGATGTTGTTATCAGAATACGACATAGAGTACCATGCTAAAAAAGCCATCAAAGGAAGTGTTTTAGCCGATCATTTGGCTTATCAACCGATTAACGACCAGGAATCAGTCGGATTTGACTTCCCAGACGAAGATGTTATGTATTTGAAAATGAAAGATTGCGATGAACCACTACCCAGTGAAGGGCCAGAACGAGGTTCCCAATGGGGACTAATCTTTGACGGAGCTGTCAATCATTATGGAAACGGAATTGGGGCAATCATCATAGCACCTCAGGGTACCCACATTCCTTTCACCGCCCGACTGACATTCAAGTGTACAAATAACGAGGCCGAATACGAAGCTTGTATCATGGGTCTCGAAGAAGCGATCGACTTAAGGATCAAGAACTTGGATGTATATGGCGACTCAGCCTTGGTTATCAATCAGATCAAAGGAGATTGGAACACATACCAATCAGGACTGATTCCTTACAAAGACTACGCGAGAAGGTTATTACCATTCTTCAACAGAATCGAGTTTTATCACATCCCTCGTGAAGAGAATCACATGGCTGATGCATTAGCCACTCTCTCTTCCATGATTAGTGTAGGTCAATGGAACGACATACCTAAGATCGACATCATGCGCCTTGAGCGGCCCGCTTATATCTTCACGATCGAAGCTGTCATAGACGACAAACCTTGGTATCACGATATCAAATGCTTCCTTCAAAAACAAGAATACCTACCCGGGGCATTAAGAAAAGACAGAACGACCCTCAGAAGGCTAGCAGGCAGTTTCTTCTTGAGCGGTGACACACTCTATAAGAGAAACTTCGACATGGTTCTACTTCGATGCGTAGACAGACCAGAAGCAAACATGCTGATAAAAGAAATTCACGAAGAATCCTTTGGCACTCATGCCAACGGACACACAATGGCGAGAAAATTTATGAGAGCAGGGTACTACTGGTTAACCATGGAATCTGATTGCTTCAAGTACATGAGGGGGTGTCACAAGTGTCATATATACTCAGACAAAATCCATGTACCGCCTACGCATCTCAAAGTTCTCTCTTCCCCCATGGCCTTTTTCCATATGGGGAATCCACATGATTGGCATGATTGAACCCAAGGCTTCAAACGAACATCTGTTCATCCCGGTAGCCATTGATTACTTCACCAAGTGGGTCGAAGCAGCGTCATACGCCAATGTAACCCGATAAGTGGTAGTCCGATTTATCAAAAATAATCTCATCTGCCATTATGGTGTTCCAAGCCAGACCATTACTGATAATGGATCCAACTTGAACAATAAGATGATGAAAGAGTTGTGCACTGAGTTCAAGACCAAACACCATAACTCATCTCCCTACCGACCCAAGATGAACAGAGCGGTAGAAGCAGCTAACAAGAACATCAAGAAGATTGTTCAGAAGATGGTTGTAACCTATAAAGACTGGCACGAGTTGCTACCCTTTTCTCTTCACGGTTATCACACATCTGTCCGCACTTCAACAGGGGCAACCCCTTTCTCTCTAGTATATGGCATGGAGGTAATGCTCCCCATAGAAGTAGAGAGCCCATTAATCCGGGTATTGATGGAAGCGAAGTTAACAGAAGCTGAATGGTGTCAAAGTCAGCACGATGAACTGAATTTGATCGAAGAAAAGCGAATAACGACACTATGCCATGGTCAGTTATATCAACAAAGAATGAAGAAAGCGTTCGATAAAATGGTCAGACCCCGTGTCTTCAGGAAAGGAGACCTCGTGATAAAAAAGATACAATCATTTCTCACTGATTCCCGGGGCAAATGGACGCCGAATTATGATGGTCCCTATGTGGTCAAGAAAGCCTTCTCAGACGGCGCCTTGAGACTCACAACCATGGATGAAGAGGAATTTTCCTACCCCACAAATGTTGACGTAGTCAAGAAATACTTCGCCTAAATATAAAAAAAAAACGTCTCGGTGGATTGAAAACCCGAAAGGGCGGTCCAGGCAAAAATTAGAGGCACAATAAAAAATCATCCCGATGGATTGGAAATCTCAAAGTATAATCCAGGAAAAAGTTAGGGATAAATGGCAAGTAACTACGTCTGACAAAGGGCAAATCTCCTAGCAGCAATAATGTCATCCATCAGGAAAACTCCAGTCAAGGTCATCTTCGACGGAAGCTCGGGATGGCCAGAATTCAAAGTTGGTAGAAGGATAACGGTCGTTATGTTTCAATGTAGCCCTTTTCCCTTAAAATTACCATTTTCTAACTTTGTAAATACTCTATGGATCACGCGCATGGCTGATTTCCATTCTATCAATAAAATTTGAGCCATAGGGCTTTTGTTTGCAATTCTTATTTGTTTTAGCTTTACAGATTGACATTGTTAACATGATTAACGATTCTTGAAATAAAACAAAAATGAATTGAATTGTCAAAAAATTTTCTGCTTCTAAAATAAAGATGGCAATTTCTTTTGACTATTGAACATCGAAAGAACATCGATCGCTACTCCAAAGGCGATTAAGCTTCAAAGTGCAGAATCAAAGTACTCATTCTAAACCAGTACGCCTGAATGAAGGATCAACTGTGTCAGAAACCATGTCTCATCTGACAGCCCCAACAGAGTTCTTGTCTCCTAAGCCCGACGAAGGTTGTTCCCCACAGGGTCTGTCTCTCCTAAGCAAGGCAGAATTGCTATCTTGAACCATTGATACTTTGCATCCCCTGCAGTGGCCGAGTATCCAATCATGTTCATTCACTAGATTGTATGTCGTGTCAGTTTTGTCAGCATAAACATACATACATCTTGCATTATTGATTTATGTTCATATTCATATTGCATCACTATCACTCTAGTCAGTCTTATCCCCTAGTGATAAAAGTTCTTTCAATCGAGTTGTCAGTTCTTTCCTCGTTAGGAAACGTTGCATCTGGACAATCTCTCCTCCAGTTTATTTATGGATTGGAGACGGTCCCCGACCACTTTGATAACTTAAACCTCTGAAAGACAAGAAGACATTCGACAAACGTCACTCTTCACAAATAAAGATGATATTTTCGCTTTCCCGGATTAAGGAAAATCCCTAGAGAAAGTCCCTCAACTAAAGACTCTCAGCAACACGTTAGTTTTTCTCCCAAGAAAGTCGATGTTATTGATGTCATCAGCACCTCAAAATTGGATTGCGTCATATGGCATTTCCCCGAGAAGATCTTGAGGAAAAGTATGATGTAATATCTCCAAGCAAGAAGCAGTCTCTCAAGAGACTCGTTTTCCCCTGTAGAGTCGACAAATAACGTCTCCAGCGGAGAAGTTTGTGCACCTCTACAACTCAGACAAATCGGTTCCCCAGCAAGTCTGACATCAAAACTTTTTCCCATAAAATAGCATCTCCCCAGGAAAATTGGGCGAGAAGTTTGAGGAAAACCGCTATCAATAGCGTCCCTTGTCAAGAAAGTTTATTGACAAAAAAAACTGAGACCAGTTCCTTGGCTGAAGACCAGGATCGAGGGGAAGTTTATTTAAGAAACCGAGACTAGTTCCTTAGCTGAAGACCAGGATCGAGGGGAAGTTTATTTCAGAAACTGAGACCAGTTCCTTGGCTGAAGACCATGATCGAGGGAAAGTTTATTTCAAAAACTGAGACCAATTCCATGGCTGAAGACCAGGATTGAGGGGAAGTTTCTACCTTTTCTAAGCATCATTAATTAGCAAAAGAAGATGGATGAGCAAAATGCCGTTCATAACCACTGTCAAAATTTCGGGTATTCATATATTTAATCCTCTTGCACCCCGAATGCCCGAATACATTCGTCATTCACACCTTCGGGTCTAAGAAGATTAAATAGAGGCATCTGTCATATCCCAAATTTTGACCACCAAGATTTCCCATCATTGTGTAAATCATTACCACAATATGGATGAACCATCATGCCTCAATCAATATCCTCAGAGATGTTTGAGCATTCACCACAATCAAGAATTAGGGTTTCAAGCCCTCTCAGAGCACTTAGACAAAGGATCAATCAAGGAATGACATGATCTTCAACTTGTCTAACCTCTCAAAACACATAAAGGATCAAGAGGACTCCCACATCAAGAATCAAGCACAAAGTTGCAACATTCCAAGTGGATCAAGCCTCAAGATCGCCAGTGTCACCAAATTAGGGTTTTGGTCGACTAAGGCCTCCAGATGGAAATTTTCCTCTGGGCATGAGCCATTGCTTCAAAGAACAACCCAAGATACTCCAAGGGACCTCATGGACCCAATCATCAAGTCAATTTAACCCCAGGGGATGCATTTACCCAAAAATCAGGAATTAGGGTTTCTTGACCTAATTCACCCCTAAGTTGACTTTTGGGACAAAACATGAGCCAAGACCTCAAGATATGATTTGAGGGTCTCTAATACACCACATTGATCCAGTTGCAACAATGTATTGATCTAAGAAGCTTGATCCACAAGTTTCAAATTCATCAGGACCACAATTAGGGTTTCGAGGATTTTTAGTTATGGAGTGATCAAAATGGCTGAAAACATGAAAATGACATTTTTCCAACACTTAGTGAATTTTCACTAAGTCAGAATCTGCCTTACTTTTTCCAAAATGTAGGGACATTTTTCACCTTGATCCAAGTCAAACCAGGTCTAGGGATGGACATCAAAGTTGAATTATGCCATGAGGGCTTTCCAACAAGTACCAGATCATCTCCAAATTCCATTTGAGCAAGGAGATACAACCCTTGAAGCATGGCATCATGAACTGGTTTTTACAAGGGAGAATTTGTGCCTTTTGCTCGATTTGTCCAAATCTTAAAAATCCAAGCCTTGTCATCCATTTGGACACATCTGAGGATAAAATAAGAAGGGAATGATCTGATCCCCAAGCCTCCAAAGTCCAAGAATCTACAATAGCCATGCCAAACCTAAAAAGGCTAAAAGATGCCAAGACTCCAATTTTGTTTCCAAGCCTTTAATGAATGCATCAAGGTGGCATAAACTAAGCCTATTCTAACTAAATTCAGTCCAAACTTATCTCTGAACCAAAGCTATAAAGCCTGTGCCCTAACCTCAAGTCAATGGCTGGAGGAGACTTGAGATTCCTTTTGCTCAACATTGGCCAAAGGCCTGCTGCAGTTGCCATACACTATTGCTTGCAAAAAAAAACTTGCTCTACTATAAATAGAGCTCATTTGTGCTCAGTTTGAGTACACCAAAGCACCCAAACTGATGCTTTCCTCCAAAGCCCTTTTTCTAGGCCAAAATGCCTTCTTTTGCAAGGTATCTCTGAGTTTTTGAGTTAGAGAGCAATTCCATCACAGCTCATGATCCAAACACCTCTAATATGTTGTATCTAAGCTGTTCAAACTCTAACATGTGACCTGTAACACCAAAATCACAAAGTCAAACTCCAAAACCTCAAAAATTGTTTTTTTTTGCATTTTTCAAGCCATGTCTTGATTCAGTCACTTTCAAAACCAGATAAAACCTCAAACACACTCCAAATATCATCCTTGAACTGTCCCAAATGGTTCCCCTCATCTGGAACACCATTTGAGAGAGTTACCATATTGGTCACTTTTGCCTCTTTTGCAAGAAAGTGCCAAAACTTGTTCCTGAGGATTCCAGCTGGTTCTAACCATTCTAAAAGCTTCTAAGGGATCAATTGAGAGTGTCTAAAGCATCAAATTACTTCTGGCACAAGAAACTTGGCAAATAGCACAAAAAGCTCCCAAAGAGGTAAGCTCTTTGAATTATGCATTGCTTTGAAGTCCACTGATCACAAACATCTCATACATGTTGTATATGTTGTGTTTGAATCAATTCATCATGCAATTCTGGCATGTACCATGAGGTAGCACAGAAAATGCAAACCATGGCCTATTTCAAAACCACCATCGGGTTTTAAAATGGGGACCACACCTGAAAAAACTAATGGCACCATTGGATTCCTTGTGAAATTCTAGGCAGGATAGACCTAAATTTTGTCTCAATCCATGGAGAAATGAGAAAGTTTTACAGCCTTTACGTTTTTGGCCCAAGAACTTGCCTTGCCTTGCCTTGCCCAGGCCTAAAACAAGGCCCCCTTATGTATTTATGGGGTGGTTTTGATACACGGATGTATCACCACTCCAGTAGTTGCGCGCTCTTGAGTTTGGCTTGGAGGTCTGGGGTTCGAATCCCCCTCGCCCAGACCCTTTTTTACCACTTTTTCCATATTTTATATTTTTCATATTATTTTCTTTAATGATTTGAAAAATTAATTTCTCACTCAATTTTAATTATTTTTTATTGGTTCTTTTTGCAAAAAATCACAAAAATATTAAAATATTTTATTCCTCCAAAAAATTAAATTTATATTATTTATTTAATATAGTTGATATTTTTATAAATAAATTCATTTTTAATTGTTTTTAAACATTTCAAAAAGGAATTATCACCTTGGAAATCAAAATCAAATGAGTTTTAATTCATCTTGTGATTAAAACATCATTTTTCCAACCTCAACCAAAAATCACAAGTTGTTTATTCAAACTTATTTGGTGTTTTTATCATTTTAATTAATTTTCTTTGAATAATTACTTTAAAAAATGATGAAATTAGGGTTTTCACCCTAACAAATCTTTTTCAAACATCTTTGGGCCTCTAATAGAGTGTAAGACCCAATCCCTTGTTGTACAAAAACCATTTTGGGCCTCATATATTGTATAAGTCCCGACACGATAAAAAATCTCGGTGCGGTCGCCAGTTTCAAACAGAAATCCTTTGGGCCTCTCCTTGAGTTGTAAGCCTCATCACTTGTACCAAAAATAATCTTTGGGCCTCTAATAAAGTGTAAGACCCAATCCTTTGTAAATACAAACTATTTTGGGCCTCAGATATTGTATAAGTCCCGTTGTATTTCCAAAATCACAGCGCGGTTGCTGCCTTTTAAAACAAGATCATATGGGCCTCCCCTCGTGTTGTAAGTCCCATCTCTCTTCTTCAAAACACTTTTGGGCCTCTTGAAAGAGTGTAAGCCCCAACCCTTATGTAAATAGACCTCTTTGGACCTCAGTCATTGTATAAGACCCGATACGATATTCAAAACAACGGTGCGATCACTGTTAAACCTTGGGCCTCTCCTTGAGTATAAGCCTCAACAATCTTTTCAAAAACAACTTCCCTTTTGATTTAAGTTCAAATATACAGTTGTTATCAAAACTTTCTTTAATTTCTTTGAACAACTAACAATACAGCATGGAAGCTTGCTCACCTATAAGTTTTAACAACTTTCATATATATATATATATATATATATAACTGTATTGTGGGAAGCTGCTCCCCTGTAAGTCCTTCTTTCATATCCTTTTAAATACTTGTCATATATCAACTATATATATATACTTCTATATCTGCTTAGAGTTTTCCCCGGCAACTAGGTCTAGAACTAGGTAAAGCCAGTTGGTCACTCTTAAATACAGTTAAAACTAGATCCCCATAGGATTTCCAGATACATTCTTGCCTTCTCTTGGGCTTAAACAATATGGAACAAAGAGAAAGGAAGTATTCTCCATGAACCTTTTCTCAGGCTGTCACTATTAGAAATTGTCAAAAAAATTCTACTCCCCAGAGCTGATCTATTCTCAGTGAATAGCATCTCTTGAGTTTCTTCAAACCTCAGAACTTTCACTAAATAATCTATTCTCGGTGAATAGCATTTCTTGAACTTTTCTTGGTTTGGGACCCACAGGCTTCCTAAAAGCATCCCCGCCTCCTCTTAGGCTTTGTACAAGGACCCTCCGGCTTCTCAGAAGTTCTCATGCCTTCTCTTGGGCTTAATACAAGGACCCAACGACCTCTTAAGGGTATAAGATAGAACATAGTCATCCTTTGCTAGAGCAGTCTTTCCAGTGTCAAATCTCAGACCAATTTAGGGTTGATTCTCATCCCTTAAAACGCCTGCCTCCTCTTGGGCATCATATAAAACTCTTCCACACCAGTAGACTTGGACAGTCTAATCTTGAGTCTCAAAGACATTCTCAAGTTCCCTACAAGATTAATATCCAGTAGAGTTAAACCCATGGGTTCTAAAACCCAGTCTCTCTCTTAAAAATCCCCAAGCCAGGGTCAGTTTATCATCAATATAACACTATCCCAAATCAGAACCTCAAGGTATCTGATACCTCAACTCTTCTGCAACCCTCAGCAAGAATTGATTCCCCACTTGGACCTGCCTAGGGATCTCAATAATCCCCAGCAGAAAGATAGCCTCCTCTTAGGCTTTGTATAATGACCTTTCCTCAGCACAGTCAGCCTCCTCTTGGGCTTTGTACAATGATTCTCCCTAGCGGAGCTAACTTTTCAGACTCTCTTGTTGAGTCAATCACTTTTCAGACTCTCTTATTGAGTCAATAAAACTTTCAAGACTCTCTCGTTGAGTCAATCACCTTTTCAGACTCTCTTGTTGAGTCAACCTTTTTAGCCTCAATCTTGGGCTTTGTACAAGACAGATAAAGTCACTCTCTTGTTGAGTCAATCTTTTCCAGCCTCCTCTTAGGCTTGGTGTAAAGATTTCCCCTAGCAGGAGTTAACCTCCTTTCAAGCTGTGTATAATGATTTCTCCAGCTTGTTTAGCCACAATCCCGGGCCTCGTACAGGACAAATAAAAGCACTCTCTAGTTGAGTCAAACCCTTTTAGCCACAATCTTGGGCTTTATACAAGGCACAAATCTTCATAACCTTCTCTTAAGCTTGGGACAAATATCTTTCCTAGCAGAGCCAATTCCTCCCAGCTTTCTTTTAGGCTTTGAGAAATAATTTCCTAAACAGAGTCAAACTTTTTTCAACCTCAATCTTGGGCTTTGTACAAGACACATAAAAATACTCTCCCGCAGAGTCAAACTCTTTTCAGCCTCAATCTTGGGCTTCGTACAAGACACATATAAACCTCCTCGGCAGAGTCAAAATCCCTTTTAGCCTCAATCTTGGGCTTTGTACAAGACAGACAAAATATTTTCCCCGAAAAAGTCAAACTTTTAGCCTCCTCTTAGGCTTTGTATAATGATATCCCCAAAGAGTCAGTCTCTTTTTTACCTCAATCTTGGGCTTTGTACAAGATATATAAACACTCTCTTCTTGAGTCGGTCAGTTCCAGCCTCCTCTTAGGCTTTGTATAAGGACTTCCTTAGTGGAGTCAATCAACCTCTTAGCTTCAACCTTGGGCTTTGATCAAGGCACACAAAAATCAACAATCCCCTCAGAGGAAGTCCAATCCCTCTTTAGAGATGACAAATTCTCTTTCGGTCAAAACCTTTTAGCTTCAATCTTGGGCTTTGAACAAGACACCAAAACATCTTTTTCCTCCCTTAGAATAGGAGGAACTACGATTGCTCTGATTTCCCTGTTTCATTTAAACGGGAATACGTAGGCATAAGATTGCGAAATCTTAGCGAGCATACCAATCAAAAACTTTAGGTCCAGTACCCTCATACCAAACAAAAACTCTAGGTCCAGTACCTTCACACATACTAATCAAAACTGAGGTCCAATATCTCACCAAAACCATCAACAAAAACTCACTCACTCACTCATATTTCCCAAGAAACTTTCCCAACCCATTAACAGATAAATACCATCAAGTACAAGGCAAAACCTAAAGCTAACATCCTGTGGATAACCACATATAGGATGGGTAATTGACAACTCCCCATTGTATAACCTGACCCCGAACTCCCCGAATCTCTTTAAAGCGTTTGTTCAGTTAAACATTCGCGTGCAAGCTTAGTTTTAGATAGCTTCCCTTTCCGTTCCAGCTTCATGGGATAAATAAGAAATCAGAAAGTAGCACCCCCCTCATTGTGGGGAGAAACCCAAAAACCAACGATAAGGTGGTCGCGTCACCGACAAAAATCGCTCGCTACAGAAAGGGAATTCAATGTTTTGAGTGCAGGGCTTTTGGACACATAAGAGGTGAATGTCCCACCTTCCACAAGAAGGAGAAGAAAGGTTTATCCACTTTGTGGTCTGAAGATGACTCCTGGAGCGATGGAGAATGTGTTAAACGTGTTTCTGCACTCACTGGAGTATATGATTCGGACAAGGAATCAGATATTGGAGATCTCACCCCTGGTGAACTAGCTGCCTCATATAAGGAGGTATGCATTAGAAGTGCTGAATTGTGTCAATTAGGGCAAGATCAACAGAATATTATTGCCCAACTTTGTGATGAAAGACTAAATCATTTAGGCACAATCTCTGATCTGGAGGATGAAGTGGTGTTGTTAAAATCCAAACTTAACAACATGACCAAGTATATAAGAATGCTAAATAACAGTTCAGATGTGCTGGATGAAATTCTTAATTCAGGAAGAAATACTGGAAGTGGAAGAGGTCTCGGCTACAATGATTAAGTTGAGAACAAAGGACAAAGGTCTGGTGGGAACTCAGTTGAATTGATGTCAAGTAGGATGTCTTAACATCGTCAAAGGCCTCTGAACAACTCCCAGGAAGAAAGAATCAGGACAAGAAGTGTCATCACTGTGGTAAGTACGGTCACTTAAAGGCTTACTACTATAAGTTGAATGGTTATCCAAAATCATCAACTCGACCCTGTAGAAGAAATGAGGTTACTAAAGGAAAGAAGAAGTGGATCCCTAAGAATCAAACTGTCGCCTTCATAGCTCATACCTCCTTGAGAGCTTCTACTAAAGAAGATTGGTATTTTGATAGTGGTTATTCTAGACACATGACAGGTGTCAAGAAGTTCTTGATTGACATCAAACCTCATTCCACTGGCCATGTCACCTTTGGAGATGATTCAAAAGTAGAGATAAAAGGTGTTGGTAAGTTGAAGTATGATGGTCAACCCAATCTAGATAAAGTCCTGTATGTCAAAGGATTGACAACAAATCTGATAAGTATTAGCCAATTGTGTGACCAGGGCCTTAATGTTAACTTCTCTGAATCTGAGTGTCTAGTAACAAATGATAAAGAGGAACTTATCATGAAAGGCACCAGATCAAAGGAAAATTGCTACTTGTGGGCTCCCCATGAAACTAAGTCTCCTTCCACCTGCTTGGTGTCAAGAGAAGATGAGGTGAATATATGGCATCAGAAACTTGGTCATTTGCACTTGAAAGGAATGAAAGAAGTTATATCCAAGGAGGTTGTCAGAGGTATTCCTAATCTAAAGATAGATGAAGGCAAAATATATGGGGAATGCCAAATTGGAAAACAGACTAGGATGTCACATAAAAGGCTTCAACATCAGACCACCTCAAAAAACTTAGAGCTTCTCCATATGGACTTAATGGGACCTATGCAGGTTGAAAGCCTTGGTGGAAAGAGGTATGTTTATGTTGTAGTGGATGATTTCTCTAGGTACACCTGGGTGCACTTCATCAAAGAGAAGTCAGAGGAATTTGAAGTTTTCAAAGGACTGTGTCAAAAACTTTAAAGAGACAAGGATTGTGGCATTGTTAGAATCAAAAGCGATCATGGGAAGGAGTTTGAGAACAGTAAGTTTAATGAGTTATGCTCCTCAAAAGGAATTAGTCACGAGTTTTCTTCACCCATCACTCCTCAACAGAATGGTGTGGTTGAGAGAAAAATATAACAATTCAAAAATGTGCAAGGGTCATGCTTCATGCCAAAAAACTTCCTAATCACTTTTGGAATGAAGCAATGAACACAGCTTGCTACATCTTAAATAGGGTAACCATCAGGTCTGGGACATCTGCCACACTGTATGAGTTGTGGAAAGGTAGAAATCCAATTGTGAAGTACTTTCATGTCTTTGGAAGCAAATGTTACATCCTTGCAGACGTGAGCAGAGAAGGAAGATGGATCCCAAGCGTGGTGAAGGAATCTTTCTGGGATACTCTACAAATAGCAGAGCCTACAGAGTTTACAACTCAAGAACTTAAGTGTTATTGGAGTCCATAGATGTTGTGGTTGATGACTCACCTATAGAAGCCGAAGTTACAAATGATATTGGAGCATTCTTTCCCATGGGGGAGGAAGATGTCACAAAGGATGGTGAAACACCATAAGATAACTCTGAGGGTGTTGCAGAATCCAATGATGTCAATCATGAACCTACAGTGACTGAGAGGGTTGACAAGGGACCCTCCATCAAAATTTAGAAAGATCATCCCAAGGAACTCATAATAGGAGACCCAAATGGAGGAAGGATGATCAGGTCACGAGATGTTGTTTCCAGCGCTTGTTTTGTGTCAAAGATGGAACCCAAGAATGTCAAGGAGGCCTTGACTGATGAATTCTGGATTAATACGATGCAAGAGGAGCTATGGCAATTCAAGAGACATGAGGTCTGGGATCTTGTACCAAGACCAGAAGGGTCAAATGTGATTGGGACAAAGTGGGTATTTAAAAACAAGTCTGACGAACACAGTGTAGTCACAAGAAAAAAGGCTAGACTTATTGCCCAAGGGTACACTCAGATAGAGGGAGTGGATTTTGATGAAACTTTTGTTTCTTTTGCTAGATTGGAGTCTGTGAGACTGCTACTTGGAGTAGCATGCTTGCTGAAGTTCAAGCTTTTTCAAATGGATGTCAAGAGTGCCTTTCTGAACGGATACTTGAACGAAGAAGTCTATGTGGAACAACCCAGAGGTTTTGTTGATCCTAGATTTCCATATCATGTATACATGCTAAAGAAAGCCTTGTATGGGTTAAAACAAGCTCCAAGGGCTTAGTATGAAAGCTTAAATGATTTCCTTGTCACCCATGGCTACAGAAAAAGAGGAATTGATAAAATCCTCTTTGTAAGAGAAAGGGAAGGAAAGCTCATGATAGCACAAATTTATGTCGATGATATTGTGTTTGGGGGAATGTCAAAAGAGATGGTTTAACACTTTGTCAAGCAAATGTAATCTGAGTTTGAAATGAGCTTAGTTGGTGAATTAACTTACTTCCTTGGTCTCCAAGTCAACCAAATGAAAGATTCTATATTTCTCTGTCAAGTGAAATATGCTAAAAATATTGTTAAAAGTTTGGTTTGGAGAATGTAAAACGCAAAAGGACTCCTTCTCCTACTCACCTGAAGTTGTCTAAAGACGAGAATGGGGTAAGTGTTTATCAGAGTCTGTATAGAAGCATGATTGGAAGTCTTCTATACCTTACAGCTAGCAGACCTGACATAACTTTTGCAGTAGGAGTATGTGCGAGATATCAGGCTGAACCTAAAGTTAGCCATATTAATCAGGTCAAAAGAATTCTGAAGTATATTAATGGTACATGTGACTATGGACTGCTCTATACGCATAGCTCTAACTTAGTGTTAAAAACTGTGATGTTAATTGGGTTGGGAATGCAGATGATAGGAAGAGCACCTCTGGTGGATGATTCTTTCTAGGAAACAACTTAATCTCTTGGTTCAGTAAGAAGCAAAATTGTGTCTCCTTGTCTACAGCTGAAGCTGAATACATTGCTGCAGGGAGTAGTTGTTCTCAAATGATGTGGATGAAGCAAATGCTGACTGAATACAATGTCAATTAAGATGTTATAACACTCTTCTGTGACAACTTGAGTGCAATTATTCAGCACAGCAGAACTAAACATATTAACATCAGGCATCACTTCATTCGAGACCTTGTGGAAGACAAAGTCATAACCTTGGAGCATGTTGCCACTGAGAATCAGTTAGATGACATCTTCACTAAACCTTTGGATGCGAATCAATTTGAAGTGTTGAGAGGCAAGCTTGGAGTTTGCCTATCTGAAGATATGTAACATACCACTGGGTGTGGTAATGATATTCAAGTATTTGGATGTGTATTCCCATTAAGTTTGAGAGGGTCTTCAAGCATTCTCTCAAGTTCTTTTTTGTTTTGGTTTTGTAAGGGCTTAATGCCCAGGATAATTTACTTTTTGTGCTCAGTGTGTACTTTAAATACTCTATACTGTTTATTTGGTAATTTAGTTAGTCCATCTGCCTTTGTCATATTATGGCTAAAAAGGGGGAGTAATACTAACTTTACTAACCACTGCTAACTCCTACTAACCATTGAGGGGGAGTAGTGCTGCTTGCAGAAGAAGAAACTGGTTGGGGGGAGACAAAGTTTTTTTTCGCTGCTGTTCTGATGATCTGATCTCCCTGTTCTGATTAACTCTGTCTGCAGGATTAACTGTAGTTAGTTTTAGCCAAAATCTTCCAAAGAGGGAGATTGATGAGTCCAAACCTTTGAGGTTGGCATCAATTTTGGTAAAACTAACTTAACAGAAAGATGTTGGACAAGATGGCCTAACATGTTGAACTGACTGAAGGTTAAGTTGTTAGACAAGATGTCCTATCATGTTGATTCGACATCTTTGTTTGTTACAGTTTGGGACAACTATTTTCTGATTTCCAGTTTTTATGGGAATGCGCTTTTGTCCTAGGTGGCGTCAGAGATTGAGGAAACCGAGATTCTGATTCTAAATGGAATATATGGAATATGTTATTTCTAAGTGTGGAGACACTTTAGAAAACTTAGGATTGAAGAAACTATTCTAGAGAAGAAGTTGCAGATTCTGTGGAGCTGAATTGCTGCAATTCTGAAGCCCAAATCTAGTTCTATTTAGTGATATAAATAGGATGGATTTAACCTAGAGTAAGCAGTAAAATACACAGCTGTTAGTGAGTACTAGGGTTTGTACTTTTGTGAGCCTCTCTTGTATTGTGTGAATACCTGAGTTGGACAGTTTTATTGAGTTGTAATTGTTCAGTCACTGCTGTCATTGAAAGGGAATTAGGAAGGGTCTCATACATAGGAGTGTCTTAGGTAGAAATCTAGCACGGGTATTTTTTAGGTGACAAGTTGTAAACGGTGGAATTTAGCTTAGAACTAATACTTCTTAGTGGATTTTATTCCTGGCTTGGTAGCCCTCAGACGTGTGTTGTTGATCACTGAACTGGGTTAACAACTCTTGTGTGTTGTTTACTTTCTGTTGTTTGTATTCTGTTCCTTATTATCCTTGTGTGAGAAGCAGAGATCAAGTGTCATGACATCCTGTCCGACATCTTAGTGATCTGTTTGACCAAAATTTCACTAAGGATCGGCTAGGATGCCTTTGTCCAAGACTAGAACCCACATGTGAGAGGGGATGAGTTTTGCAGGAAACTTTGAATTTCAACCTACCTGGTTTTCTGGTTTTCTTATCAGTACGGACTTATGAACCTGGTATTCTGATTATTCCGGTATTATGGTATTCTGGTTTTCTCATCAGAGCCAAATTTTGAACCTATTCAGTCAGCAACACAACAGTTATCCAAAATTCATGGAAGCTTTGATCCCGTTTCTGTTGCATTTATAGCATTGCATAACATAAGAATGTATGCATCATTTTGCATATCATTCTTCAACTAGCCAGAACTCTTATTTCGTCTTTGTCCATGACCAGCCAGTTGATTCCACGGTACTCGTTCTGAACAAGTGGGACTGTTGAAAGATGATAAAGTGTTTGAGGTAAGATCAAGCGGTATCAAGAAGTAAGGTCAAATTGGAAGCTGTTGGCAGCTATGTCAAAGAACAACCTTAAGAATACTGATCTCCCACCAGGCTTTACTTCGACAACTAACCCACTATACGGTTTTCTACCTGATGAGGATCATCCACAAGTGAACAATCTTACCCAAGCTCAGTCTGTGCAGATCTCTGTTGAGAATCAGGATTTACATGAACAGTCTATTGTCTGAAGTGGACATTCCTCTTCTCTTGATACTACAGACTATCGTAGTTTTGCATTCTCTGTGTCGAATTCCTAAAGGGAGGTCCCGATGATGAAAACGAAGGACCTGAGGGCTCTTGAGTTTGCTGAAAGATATCGTGTGTTGGATGAGAAACTCAAAGCCGTGGAAGTTTAGGATGCTTTTGGTCTCGATGTTTCAAACATGTGCCTGGTACCCGACTTAGTGTTACCTCCAGGTTTCAAAGCACCGAAGTTTGAGAAGTACAAGGGGGATAGTTGCCCAAGGAAACTTTTGGTGATGTTTTACAGAAGAATGACTTCGTATGTTCACAAAGATAAGCTAATGATCCACTGTTTTCAGGACAGTCTGAGTGGGACATCATTGAGTTGGTACATGCAGTTAGAGAGTGGCCACATCCAATCATGGTTGGATTTAACTAAAGCTTTTGTGAAGCAGTATGAATACAATCTTGACGTGGCTCCCAGTCGGATACAGTTGCAAGGCTTGTCTCAAGAGAGTAACGAATCCTTCAGAGGGTATGCTCAGAGATGGGGAGAATTGGCTTCCATAGTGCAACCACCGCTTCTAGACAGAGAATTGATTGACCTATTAATGGATACTTTTCAAGGACTGTACCTGGATAAAATGATTAGCAGTGGGACATCAAACTTCTCTGACCTGGTAATAGCTAGAGGACGCATTGAGATCATCCTAAAGAATGGAAAATCAAAGACGCCTCGAGCAGTCAAGCTAGCAAGACTAAATCCCTCAGCAATTCCCAAAGGAAAGAAGAGGATGAAACCAATGTAGTCATAGCAGATGTTGAGTATTCTCAAGGTGCACCGGTGAAATCTTTTGGTCCTTCATCTTCTTAGCAGCCATCCCTGCCTAGGGCACCATGCCAGAAACCTTGGGTCGCTCCTTATACAAATCAACGAGCCATTGGCCGAGGATATTAGAATCAGCTCCAGAATCAGAATAGGCCTCGCAACAACTTGGAAAGAAGGAATGCTCATTTTCATCCAGTTCCTATGTCGTACAGTCTACTTCTGCCACATCTGATCTGGAACTCCTTGGTGGAGCCCAAGACTCTCAAGTTGTTGCCAGAACCATACTCTCCTGGGTACAATCCCCATGTGCAGTGTGGATATCATGGAGGATCCATGTGGCACTCAACTGAAGATTGCAAAGCCTTCCAAGCCAAGGTACAACAATTGATTGACAAAGGGTACATATCCTTTCCAGAAGGAAATTTGGTTGTGCATGTCAACCTCTCATCTGTTTGAGCTAAAAGACTTCAAGGGTCATCTCCTCAAGCCACTGGTTCATCTAGGAAGACATCCTCAGGGCTGACAATCATTGGATCACATTTATCATTTTCATTTTTATTTTCTTTCCTGTTGATTGCTACTTGTTTGTAAACATTGTTGTTTTAAATGGTAATATTAATGAAGTGATCATGCATTTTTTGAATCAATTATGTCGCATTCGCTCATTTTTCTTCATTTATATTAAAAACAAAAAAATACATCCATGCTTCTCCCATTCACTTCACTTTATCACTGTTGTTTGCTGATGATGTACAGGCATTGTTTCAAATCCCTAGACACTGGAGAGATAAAGAGTTAGTCCCTAGTTAGCCACTTCGAGCCTAGAAGTAGGAGGTTCCTTTGGACTTTTAAACCCTCACATCTCAACCTAGGCCAGGGTAGTTTTCAGTTAATTTGACAAAGCGTTCAAATTTCAAGAGGAATGTGCATCTAAGGATTTATTACCCTTTTATCCCTCTCAAGAGGTCATACCTCACCAACCACAATGGTTATCCCTCACCGCGAAGAGTGAGGCAGTCACAACCCTTTCGGAAAAATCAGGACAGCCAGTGTCACACGACTTGTTTTGAAGAGAAAAAGAAAAGAAAAAAGAAAGAAAGCCCTCTAAGTCGAAAAATTGAAAACAAGTGACTTAGGCAAAAATTAGGGCATCCCGCTGGACATTCAAAATCAAAAAATCAGTCCAGACAAAAATTAGGGAACAAAAAATATAAAGCGAAAAGGATTACAAAAGAAAAATCCTTAAGCAAAAGCAAGTCGTGTGACTACAGACACCAAAGACAGAAGGGGTGACTGTCACTCCGAAAACCTTGTGGATTCCTTAACCATCACTCATACCATTCAATAAACTTTTTGAAAGGTGAGCGATTGTGCCAAGTTTGCTGAACGTAGGACTGGAGATCATCACGAAGAAGGAGTGGGTAACAATCAAACTTTAAGCCTTATATCCTCTGTTTCAATAACCGTGAACCAGACCACGATTCAACCCTTAAAAGACCTAATTGAGGCGGGGTTTATTATGAAAGATTACTACAACAAGGTTGCGTAAACTGACTCCTATAAGATTTGCTAATCTTCTTCTTGCTATATCTTTCACTAGCTAAATCAACATTGCGTTTGGACTAATAGTCCATTCGTCACACACTGTCACATCATTCTAATAATGATTGATTTCTTCAAAATCTGCATGAGAATCGCATTAAAATTACCATTCGTGAATGAACGAGTTTTAATTGCAAGTCAGTAATTGATATTGAGGAAATTCTAACAAGGAGAAATCGAAGAGGACTGGATCATGTAGCAAAGTTGATCAGAATCAAGTATACCTTGTGCCCCTATGGATATGGGGCATTGACATCCAATGAGTATGAAATCAGTCAGTCTAAGGCAAGTCCCCAAAGCATCAGTTGGTTATGGGGCAAATAATTTAAGTACTGGTTGATGAGAAGTGAATCATCTTGAGACTCTACCAACCACGGGAAGGTCACCCAAAGGTTCTTTGATTAAGGGAAAATCCCTCTAGTGTTCAATCAGCACAATTTAAGCCACTTCAACGCTCATCCAGGGGCAAGCTACCACAAGAGTACATTGAAGCCAACCACTCCAAGAGCTGGTTAATCAAGGTTTAATCCTTTCGTGACTCAGATTCTAGGGCAAGCCACCTCTAGGTTATCTCATGGCAAGTTGCTTCCAACCTCCTTTCAAGGTGAACCTTCCCAAGGACCAGACTGGGGTAAGTTGAACTATATTGGGGCAGAACCTCTCCTTGCTTTCAAGCTACTCAAGCAAGTTCGATTTCGTCAGTAACTATTGAGTTCAAGACAAATGTTAAGGAATCATGCTATCACCCCTTCAATTAACCTCTACCTTCTGAAGAAGCCTTGCTACAAAGACCTTCCTTCCATTTCTGGAAATCTCCATATCATTGCATAAATCACCCTCATGCATTAGTCATGTCGCTTCGCTCAAGCATGGAGTCATGCATATCATCTCATTCTCCGGGCCTAAACCCCACAACTTGAACCTGTCATTTGTCATAAAAAAACTTTGTAACCTAAATCCCTTCAAAACCAGTTCCCGTCTGGAAAATCATCTCAAGATACCATTTCTCGTTTGGTAGGCAATTTTTAAACCAGTTCCCGCCTGGTAAACACCGTTTCAAAGTCCAGTTCTCGTCTGGCAGACCACAAAATTAGTTTCCGTCTGATATAAAAACAAGAAAGTCAGTTCTTGTCTGACAACTTAACCTTTTGTCACCAGTTCTCGTCTGGTAGTCCACCCCTTCAAATATCAGTTCTCGTCTGGTAGTTCACCTCCAAAGTCTAATTGATTGGCAACCAAAGAGTAAATCCATACAAAAAGAAAGAAAAAAAATCACTATCAATCTGGACCTACACCTAACCATATCCCAGCCACACTTGACACAATCATTCCTAGTGGATCACATATCCTCACATCCCCCGGCATGAGGCTCGTTTGACCTCTCTTTTCCCCAATAGAGTTTCTCTCCCCGGCAGAGATTGCTAAAGTTTTATCGCCTTCGGTAGAATGGTGAGATTTATGATTATTCTCCCCAACGAATGCCCAGAAGCATGTTACTCCAGTCAGGATAGTGGTGGTGGATTTATGCTTCCCGAGCATGTCCGCACCCCCGATAATGGTGTTTCCTTATCCCCAGCAAGGTAAGGGTAGAGGATAGTTCCCCAACAGATGAGTAAGTTCAATGTTGTTCCCTAGCAGGTTTGGCATCAGTGATTCTTTTCCCCAAGTAGAGTTTGTTATTGATTTCCTCAGCAGGTAAATCAATAATTATTGATATCCCGAGTAGGTTGTAAGACCAATGGTCATTGGCACTTTTCCGCATCATAACCCAACCCAAGGGATGTTTCCCCAGCAGGTGTTTGTTATTCCTACCTTGCGGTAGAGTTGAAGTCCATTTGGATTTCTCCAGTAGCGTTATGACTTGAAAGGCAGTTCAGTTTGTCTTCCCCAGCAGTTTTGTTTTCGGTTTTTCAGCACTTCTCCTAGTGGAATGTCTTTTGGCATATCATAAGCATCTTTGCATTACATCCTCTAATGTGTAGCATTTCTATTTCGTATGGAGCATTATGCCATAGAAATTCAAACATGTGCATTCGAAGCATAAGCCAGGTTTGATGTTCCCTATTTCCTAACTTTTCCTCGGCAGAAAATGGCATATCTCAGGATATATCGTTTAACTTTATTCCCTAAACTGAGGATTTGCTCATCCTAATTGTGTTTCCTTCCGGAGGAATTATCTTGTGTCCCTCGCAGAGTTGTCTGTTTAGGCTTCTCTTTTCCCCAGCAGAGTAATATTCTCTTCAGGTCATAAGTTTGTTGACTCTACTTCCTGTATTCCACTGTTTAAGTCCACCTTCGGCTGGCACCCTCGGTTATGAGTCCTCCTTCGGCCGACAAACCTTTATAAGTCCTCCTTCGGCAGACATCCTATGTTTAAGTCCACCGTCGACTGACACCCTCGGTTGTGAGTCCGCCTTCGGCCGACAAACCTTTGTTAAGTTGAAGTGAGTCCGCCTTCGACCGAAATTATTTCTAAGTCCACCTTCGGTTGGCAATCCTTGGTTGTGAGTCCGCCTTCGGCCGACATTCTTTCTAAATCTACCTTCGGCTGGTACTCTTGGTTATGAGTCCGCCTTCGGCCGGGAAACCTTTGTTAAATTGATGTGAGTATGCCTTTGGCCGGCATTCTTCTTTAAGTCCACCTTCGGATGACACCCTCGGTTATGAGTCTACCCTTGGCCGACAAACCTTTGTTAAGTTGAAGTGAGTCCTCCTTCGACCGAAATTCTTTCTAAGTCCACCTCCGTTGGCAATCCTTGGTTGTGAGTTCGCCTTCGGCCGACAAACCTTTGTTAAGTTGAAGTGAGTCCGCCTTCGACCGACATTCTTTCTAAATCCACCTTCGGCTGGTACCCTTGGTTATGAGTCCGCCTTCGGCCGACAAGCCTTTGTTAAATTGATGTGAGTCCCCCTTCAACCGACATTCTTCTTTAAGTCCACCTTTGGATGACACCCTCGGTTATGAGTTCGCCTTCGACCGACACCCTTTTTGTTATAAAAAAAAGTCCACCTTCGGCTGGTACTCTATCCCTCTACCTCTTCTTCCCCCACATTTTGCAATTTTCAGGTTCTTTTTGTATTCAATCCTCTTTTACCTTGAATATTTGAAAGTCGTTGCTATCATCCATTTAGGTCCAAGTTGATTAAATAGGGGCAGCTGTAACACCCAAAAATTTGCTCTCCTTTTCTTTAACCTTTTTGGCTTATGCTTCATTTCATTTGCATCTTCATTTATGCATTGCATTATTCCTAAGACATGAGATCAAGACATGCTCCTATGGTTTGAGTTTTCCATATTCAGAGGTAATCTATTTGGCTATTGCACTCAAGTTGAGGAAAAGGTTTGAGCTCACAGCATCATGAGTGTCTTTATACCAAAGTTCATCCAGCTACAAGGCTTTCCTCTGCCAGGATTCATCAAGTATCAAGTTTATTTATTTTTTTTTCAAGATTTGTCAGGCATAAAAAATCTAGGGTTTCATCACTTCTTTGGTTCAAGTTTGTTGGCAAGCTTATATTCAATTGGCTCAAGATTAGGGTTTTCTTCTCGTCATTGATAGAAGATCAGGGTTATCGGAGATGATGGCATAACTTCAAGTCAAGTGCAGTTATTCAATCATGATCAAGATCAGATGAAAGTTTGACCTCATCTTGGTCAAACCATTAAGAGTTTGCTTTAATTACAAGTTGTTTGTGCCAGTGATTTATTTCTCAGGTAATGTGTATCCAAGATCAATTTGTCTTGTGCTGGAAGTCAGCGAGTTATCAGGCAATGATTCATGAGAAGTTTAATTCAAAAGTCAGGTTCATCATGATCATAGGTTTAACTATGTTCAAACTATGGATTTATTTTCCCAGAGAACGATTTAGACAAATTTGAAGTGATTCAGGATTTATGGATAAGAGGTTCGGAAAATTAAAGGTGATGGCCGTTGTTTCAGTTGCGGGTTGTTCAGTGGTAACTGTGTTTCATGTTTAATCAGAGGCTTGTGAAAAAAAGGTTAAGATTGGTTTTGGGCTAAAAAATATGGATTTCCTATTCAAATCCAATTTTAAACCATTCTATCCATGTTAAACCTTTTTCCAAATTCTATTCAAATTCAATAAAACCAAAAAATCTATGTCCAAATTAAGCCCAATTACTTTTTTTAACCAATTTCCAATTTAAAGTCATTTTCAAGTCATATACAAAAGAACCGGTTTTATTCCAACCCAATTTCCAGATCCAAATTCTTTTTTGTTTCGATAACAATTACCCAAATCATTAAACCGTATGTCATTTCAAATCCATTCTAATCTATTACATTGTCCATTTAAATCTAGCTAATCTAATATCCATTCTTATAATCAATCGCCCACAACCAAATTTAATTATCCATAATAACTTTTTTTTCTTGTAATATCTACTCATTTCAAAATAATGCTTAAGCCCATGTTCAAAAAATAAAGAAAAGGAGAAAATTTTACCCTGTACCCTTACAATTATACCTGTACTCCAACAATCAAAATTTTTGGACAAAAATGCCCTTCATATAAATAGTAAAACTTAAAAAAAAAATTCATTTCTCAAAAAACTCTTCGGAAAAGCTTTGTGCCCTAATACAAACCAGAACACATTGAAAAACTCTTCCGGAACAAAAAAAAAAAGAATAACAGCTTTCACGATGCTTCTTCTTCAACTTTCCAAAATTTTCCAATTTCCAATTATTCCCTTCACTATGTTGCTCTCAGAGAAAACCTTATTCTCCTTCTCTCTTGATTCAATCCCCTTACTTCCAATGTCAATAACCATGATGGCTGAACAGAAATGGATGAGGTCGAAATAACAATCGTGGTGGTCGGATCCGTACGAGGCGATGGCCGACGATCGTTGTTGCAGCGGCGAGGGATGGGGTCGCGATCGGACCGGCAACAGAGGGAGCGAGGGTGTGTGTGGTGGTGTCGTGATTTTCTCAAATATGCCAAAGAGATATTTTCAATCATGATTTGGTTAATTCATGGGGTACCCAAACCGGAAGAGTCTGTTAGTGTTTTTCTTTACGCAAATAGATTGAGGAGAAGTGTTCTTGTTGATATGTAGTGTTGAATATTGAGATGGTACAGTTTTTGTGTTCAGTGATTATAGTGTAATGTGTTTAGGAAATTATGATGTAGCAGAATAGATAATTTCTGATATGATAAGTGAAGAAATTGCAGTTACTGTATTTGATTTTGGTTTGTGAAATTTTATTTTGCCAAAATTCTTTAGATTATCATCATTGTTGCATTAATCCATATCAAATCTTGTTGAAATCTCTTTGGCATATTTCTGCAGCATATTTCTGCAGATGATTGAAAATCCCAGTTTCACATTGCTTTACCTAAACTCCTAAAAAATTTCAAAATACTGAATCACTTTATTCAACTGTTCCGGTTTGTTATAATAGATATCAGAAGAGTTTCTCAAAGTGTTCTGGTTTGTATTATGGCACAAATCTTTTCAGAAGAGTTTTTTGAAAAATAAAAAATTTTCTTAAGTTTTAGTATTTATATACAAGGCATTTTTGTCCAAAAATATTGATTGTTGGGGTACAAGTATAATTGTAAGGGTACGGGGTAAAATTTTCAGAAAAGGATCCTCTTGATTCATTCACAGCCCGTGTGTAAGGCCCGATAAGTAATCCAAATTGAACATAACAAAATAAAAATAAAATAGGCTTAAATGCACTTTTGGTCCCCCTAGTTTAGATTTTTTACACTTTCGGTCCCCCTATTACAAAACCTGCGATTTTGGTCCCTCTAGTTTAGATTCTTTGCAATTTTGTGGTCCCCCTCCAATTTTACTCCAAAACAGTACATGAACAGTGCATGTCCGTACATGAACAGTGTATGTCCGTACATGAACAGTGCACTGTTCATGTATGGTTTTTGGAGCAAAATTGGAGGGGGACCACAAAATTGCAAAGAATCTAAACTAGAGGGACCAAAATCGCAGGTTTTGTAATAGGGGGACCGAAAGTGTAAAAAATCTAAACTAGAGGGACCAAAAGTGCATTTAAGCCAATAAAATATTAGCTCAGCAGCAAAGAGGATGGGGCGCTGGTTCTCAAGAAGGAAAAGGAGAAAACAAAATTTGAAGAAAAAAGGAAAAATGGCGCAGGAAAGGACTTGTGGTCTCTCACGATCTACCCTCGGCCATCGCACCATCACCATCGCACTCATATCTCCTATCCTTCACCGGCGGCGTTGATTCCAAAGAGAAAGAGAGAAGACGACTCTCATCTTCACCGCGTCTCCGTCGAATATTCGTCGGCTCTCCGTCGGCTCTCAGCTATCCACGCATCAACAGTCCCTCTGTCGTGGCTTCCGTTTTCATCATTTTCGGCGTCGCAAATCCGCCACGGCTTCTGTCTTCATCACTTCGTGAATCTTCGACCATTCTCAGCTTCATCACATCGTGATTCTCAGTTTCATCGCAATCGGCATCAACGAATCCCTCCGCCATGTCTTCCGTCTTCAGCAGGTCGTGTTTCAACAACAACATTGCTTCGCACAAACTCGGAAAATCCCGAGCAATTCAGAATTTGTCTTACTCGATCCGCAGCAGTGCCGACATCAACAACATCACTCATGGTCACTGTGAATACAATTGCAGCAGCTTAATCCGATCCAACAACACAACAAGTTTTGAATAACAACAACTGAACTCGCATCCTCAACTTGGCTCTGTTTTGTCGGTTTCGAATTGGCAGAGTTTATTATTCCGTTATGTTGTTTGGTGCTGTCTGTTTGTCGTGCAGGTTGAGTTCAATTTCTATAGGGATTGGGACGCCGTAGAGACACTGATTCGATGAACGTGTGGAAGAAATGCTACTGCTGTTCAAAGTTCGGCATGGTGTACTTGGTTCTGAATCACATCAGCTCGACATCAAAACCTAAGCAACAGCGTCAAAGTCGTTCATTCATGTAACTCTTCTACATATCAGCATATTGACAATAGTTCTGTTTCGGCAATTTCCGGTTTTTGAATTCTATATTCTATTGCATGATTTATCGTTGATTGATTATGTGATTTCTATTCAATTGAGTTTTGTTTATGATGGATTCCTGTTTAAGTTATTATTGAGATGTGTATTTTATGAAAGGGAAGCGTGTGTTTAGTTTGTGTTCATAAAAGTTCAAGAGAAAATTCTGTTTGACATGAAAATGCAGAAGGGTGAGAACTTTCCATTAGTATTCTGATTGGTGTTTTGATTGTCCTATTTTGGAAGTAGTACACACTTGTTTGGCCGCTCAAATTCATTATATTGATACTGTGCATAATTTTATGTGTCATGTTTCAATAAAAAGAAGTACGTTGATGGCGGTAATTTTTGTATGAGTTTCTAAGAGCATCTTCAATGGTGCAACTCATTTTTGGGTTTTTTAAGAAACCCATCAAGACACATCATCTTCAAGCAACTCATTTAATTTTTTCTTCAATAGTGTAACACTATAGAATCTATATTGGGTCCCACCATTTTCACTTCAATGTACTAGTGTTATGCATTCATTGGCTACCATCACCTATTGTTAGAATATTAAATATTATTTTAATGAATTGCACCGTTGCATTGGAATGCAACGATTGCTTACCTGGCGAAACACTAACAACACTTTTTTGTTGACAGCTGGCGGACTTATGCAAAGCAACTACCGCTGGAGATGGTCTAAGTTTCGTTGCCTGCTTTTGGAATGATGAATGGAACATGTTATAGTTGGTATTTATGGTGTCTAGTATATGCCTTTAATGTTTTGTAGGTGATGCTAAAACCATTAGATAATTCATATTTTAGTCAGATTTTGTTATTAAAGATTCATTATTTTGAATTTTAGAGTTAGTTTTTTTTTCTTTGTTTTAATTAAATTTTAGTTTTGTTAATTTTCAATTTAGATTCAAATTTTGATTTAAATATTGATCTTATTTTTATTAATTTTGTTTTGTTAAAATGTTGATCTTATTTTTGTCTTTAGTTTTGTAGAATTGTGATTTTTAATTTTGATTAAAGTTTTATTTTAGACTTTGATTAACATTCTAATTTGGTATTATTTCTTTATCTTGTTTTTATTAAATTGGTTTAACTAGGTGTTATCGTGACTAATTGAATTTTCATCAAATCATGTAGTTAATTTTTGATTGTTTTCCTTTTGATTTTCTTGAGTGGAACAAGTCGATTGATCTTAGGAATGTTTTATTTTTTAGGAGTTAATTTCTTGATAAATTTTGGATTAGAATTGTGATCATGGTTTTGATCTCGATTGCGTTTTTTTTGTTAGACTTCGATTAAGTTTTGATTAATTAGGATTAACTTTTGATATTCAAATTGTGGTGATACTTGTGAATATTTCTTGATACAAATTCTGAGTGAATGCTAAATAGTTGCTTTGCTTAAATATTGATTAGCTTCTTTGATTAATTTTTTATAAACTTTGATTAGAATTTTTTGATTAAATCCTTGATCTTAGTTGAATTTTGTGCTCAAATTTCTAGTTGATGTTGTGATTAAATTTCTTGTTGATTTTAATTGAACTCCTAATTGAATATTTGTTGAACGTGGGTTTAGTTTCCAATTAAATTTCATTGAGTTTTTGATTGAATGTTTGGTGAATTTTGGTTTGGTTTCTTGTTGATCTTTTGGTTAAATTCTTGTAGAATCTCTAATTGATTTTCTTGTTAAGTTCCATTAGAATCTTGGTGATTAACTTTGGTTATTTTTCTTGATGATTATTGAATTGTCTTGGTAAGATTTGTGATTTGATACTTGAGATATTTGTGCTTGCTTGATCTTTGAAATTACGTATAAATTCTCGTTGGTTGATGTTGTTAAATTCTCCTTGTGCATAAGTTGATTGAATGTAGAAATTCTGTTACATACACTGTTGTTCTGTACATACATGCTGATAGTCGGCGTTGACTATTTCAGGAAGTGGATAGAGGCTGAGGCCCTTGCCAATATCACAGCGCACAACATACTTTGTTTCTACAAACAGAACATACTTGCCCAGTTCGGCATATCACAAGCCCTTGTCATCGACAACGGGACGCATTTCACCGACAAAAACTTCCAGGAGTTCGTCGCCAAACTGGGCACCAAGACATATTTCACATATGTCGAACACCCGCAAACGAATGGGCAGGCTGAAGCCACGAACAGAGTGATCCTGCGAGGCCTAAAACGAAGATTAGGTGAACCTAAAAAGGGGTGGGTATAAGAGCTACAGAACGTACTCTGAGCCTACAGAACGACACCACACTCGACCCCTGGGGAGACTCCATTTCGACTAACCCACGGAACCGAGGCAGTTATCTCGGTTGAAATCAGGGAGCCCTCCAGGCGGACCGAATCTCCCATCGACGAGGAAATGAACAACGAGGCACTAAGGAAGGAACTCGATCTGGTCGAAGAAATTCGATTGGGGGAAGCCCTCCGCGAAACCTCATTAAAACAAAAAATAACTCTGCGGCATGACGCCAAAGTCATAAAACGCGAATTCCAAATCGGCAGCCTAGTCTTGCAGAGAAATCAGAAAGATTCGCGCGAGGGCAAACTTGCCGCGAACTGGGAAGGCCCTTATCATGTCAGAGCAAAAACAGACAACAGGGCTTATTACCTCGAAAACCTGCACGGGAAAGAACTTGCTCGACCATGGAATGCTGAGAAGCATAAGCAATATTACTGCTAGACATCACAGTCGACTTACTTGGTTCACCGACAACAAAGTACGTCCCGACCACGAAGGCATGCTCCGGTACAAGCACGACCTCCCAAGCTTGAAAAGAAAAGGCAAGGTCCCGCTCTTTTCGCGAGCAGATTCTTAGCCCGACGGGGATACCTCGGCCGAGCTCCACCGTTGTCGTACCAGTGAGGCAGAACACCCAACTCACCATGGGAAGTTCACGCCGCGAAGCAAAGACCTCGACCGAGATCTTAGCTCCGTTGTCGATCGGAAGCCAACTTCGATCACTCGACCAGTTGCCTGCACCGTCGAGCACCAACTTTGTCGAGCAAGGACCCCCAAACACTTGGTGAAAACAATGTCACCAACATAAATATCATCAAGAAAAACATATAAAAGGCATACACAAACGGTAAAAAGACAGTTGTATTTGAATTACGAATCAAGTATAACAAACGGGTGCAGCCTAACATTCAAGTATTACAAAGTTTGGCACGCAGGCCATACAGATACCAAATCGAAATACAAAAATGCGACGCGCAGGCTAAACAACTAAACAAAAACTAAACATCTTCTTCCTCTTTGAGTCGGGACTCCCCACCGACTTTATCAAAAGTGCCTCCGAGACCTGCAGGAATGACTATCTGACCGTCGACCACCTGGTGCAGAGGCCCGATCCCCTTAGTGATGAGCTGAAGTCCGGGGTTGGCAACTTGGAGTTGTTCTACCGCACTATTGAACCCCGGCTCGAGGGTCTCAAAGCAGTCTTGCCCGAGCCCCCTGATCCGGGAGATCAGCTCACCCCGAATCGATAGGGCCTTCTCCTCAGCAGTCTCATCCTCGGCGGGCGCCGCCGCAGCCTCCAGCTCGGTCACCTTCACCTGGAGACGCTTTTTCTCCTCGACCTCATTGGCCAATGCCTCCTTCAGTTGATCCATCTCAAGGTAAAGACCAAGTTGGATCTCATACTTCGCCTTGTAGTCAAGGAAGTCGTTCTCCACCTGGGTCTTCTTCGCCTCAAGAGTCGTCTTTGCAGCCTGCACCTTCCTTAGCTCAAAAAGGGGCAGGTCTCGTCGTTTAGAGTCAGGGCAGTCTCCAAGAACCTTATCAAGGCGGCCGCATCCTCGGAGAGCGCTTTCCTCCTGGTCGCCTTGTTGACGGCTAGAATTTCCTTCGAGTTCTGATCGGGCACAACCAGAGAATTATCACCGCCGAAGAGGCCCCTGTGAAGATGATAGGGGGAAGCAAAAACTTCTCCCTGACAACTCCCTTAGTGAGATCGACGGTCGTGGGATCTGCTTCACGGTGCCTCTTCTTTGAGGGATCCTCTTGAGAAGAAGGAGACTGGCTGCCCTGGGGGAAGAGGAGGAGCTGCCAACGATATGATCCAGCATCGACTGCATTTGGATTTTGGAAGCGCAACCCTTGGGGGCCTTCTTGGTGCCCCTGGCCGCCGCGATCTTGAGCATGCGCTCCTGAAGACTTGACATTTGACATGCAATGAAAGAAGGAGCACAAATCAATATTACAAGAATAAGCTGACAGACAAGTTGAAAACACGCTACCTAAAAGCCTTAAGGCTTCCTCGGCGAAACCACATTCGAGGAGCGCCTTGGTGTTGATCAGTCAGGCTTCGAAAGCTACCTCCCCATCCTCGTTACAGATGAAGATCCCATCCTTATTCACGCACTTGGAAGAGGTGAAGCTGTTGACGAAGGCCACGAGTTTCTCATAGGCGAGCTGGTCCTCGACACCTAGCTTATTGGGCTTCATGATGTAGTGGTTAGTCCCCTTTTCAAAATGGACCTTCTACCATTCGAGGAGAAACTTCAATTCTAGCTTCTCCACCTCCTTCCCGTCCTTGAGCTCGACCACATGTTCAAACACGGAGTCGACGGCGGCTTCCGACACAGGCTACACGAGATAATATCTATCCTTGAAGGCCCGGACAGAGTCTAGGTATGTCCTGAACAACTTCCTCAGCTGTTTAAAAGATACCCAGTTGTGCTGCTCGTGGACAGATTGCCACTAAAGGTGGAAAACATGGAAGAACAGTGGGATAGTGCCACCAATCTGGAGATGTTGGCACGTGAGCTCGAACGCCCGCACGAACGCGACCACGTTCGGGTGAAGTTGAAAGGGTGCCAACTCCAGACATTAAAAAATCCCCATTTGGAAGTCATTGAAGGGCAGGCAAAGCCCCGCCTCCCAAAAATCAAACTCGTACATAGGGAACCGCTTCCCTTCATATGACGAACATATCTAGTCTGCTCTTTTAGGCTTGTCCTCGACGATGGTACAAGCGTCCAAATCGTCATAAGTGAAACGCGAGATAAACTCTCGAGGCTCCTGCCCGACCCAATCCAAGTTGGGTTCAGCCTTTGCATCGACCACGACAGTTTCGGCGTCTACGTCGACCAGAGTAGCATCTTCGACTTGTCGAGCCATTTAACCTGAAAAGCAGAGGAAAATAGTGAATTCGACGTTAAGATCAAATCCACCCTTCCACTGCAGATCAAGTGAAAGAGAGAGGAGGGACGCACATGCAAGTATCCTAACCAAAAGCCCTTTGTTTAAATGGAAAGCGCGGAAGTCGCGGGATCCGCCTCTCGACGTGAGGCCTCGTCATCGGAACCCTCGCGGGGAGGAAGCCCCCTCTCATACCCCAAATTTTGACCTCTAAGATTTCCTATCATTGTGAAAATCATCATCACAATATGGGGGAACCATCTTGCCTCATTAGTCTCCCCAAAGATGGGTGAGCATCCACTACAATCAAATTTAGGGTTTCAAACCCTCTCAGAGCTTTTGACAAAAGATCAACCAAGGAATGACATGATCTTCAACTTATTTAACCTCTCAAGTAGCTACAAAGGATCAAGAGGACTCCCACTTCAAGGATTAAGTACAAAGCTGTTCCCTTCTAGGTGGATCAAGCCTTAAGATCGCCAGTGTCACCAAAATTAGGGTTTTGGTCGACCAGGGCCTCCAGATGGAAATTTTCCTATGGGTATGAGCCAATGCTTCAAGGCATAACCTATGATGCTCCAAGGGACATCATAAACCCAATCATCAAGTCAATTTGACCTCAGGGGATGCATACATCAAAAATCAGGGATTAGGGTTTCTTGACCTAATTCACCCCTAAGTTGACTTTTGGGACAAATCATAATCCAAGACCTCAAGACATGATTTGAGGGTCTCCAACATACTACATTGATCCATTTGCAACAATGGATTGATCCAAAAAGCTTGAGCAACAAGTCTCAATTTCATCTGCACCACAGTTAGGGTTTTAAGGGAAAAGTCAACTGCAGCTTTGACTTTTGACCAAAACATGCTCCCAAGCCCTAGGACATGAATAAATATACCCTATGACACCCATGAAACATGTCCATCAATTTTGATTTAGGTCAAGGACATGATTTCCTGAAGAATTGCACAGTTTGGAATTCATCTGATAAAAAGTCAACTGTGCACAAAAGTCAACTTTGACTTTTTGAGATTTTTCACCAAAATGGATTTTTAACCCTAAGATGATGTTAATGTATGATTTGAATCATCATTTATCAAGAAAAATCAAAGAAAGTGGGATAACTTGTAAAAGGGGTAACCATAAAAACTTAGAAAATTTTCTAAGTTATGAAAAAAGTGACACTAATGTGCCAACTTTGGAGGACCATAACTCCTAAACCACAAGGCCATTGTTCCCCATTCAAAGCTTGATTTATAGATCACATTGCCCTCTACAAAAGCTTCATACTGACCTATGTCCAAATTCCTCATGGATTTTGAGTTATGGAGTGATCAAAATCAAGAAAAGTCACTTTGTTCCAACACTTGGTGAAAATTCCACTAAGTCAGAATTGGCCTTACTTTTTTCCAAATGTAGGGGGATTTTTCACTTGGATCCAAAAGGTATCAAAACTAAATATGATCAAACAGTTGTTGTATCATATGAGGGCTTTCCAAAATGACCAAGAACATTACCAAATTCAATTTGAGCCATGAGATATAACATTGGCAAGTTGCCTTGTTGAAATCTGTCAAGGCAAGACAGATTTTGCACTTTTGCTCGATTTGCCAAAATTGTGCAATTCCAAACACTCCTATCCACTTGGACACCTCTGAGGATTGAATATAAAGGGGATAATCACTGAGCCAAGCCTCCAAAGTCTTTGGAACAAGAAATAGCATGTTGAACCTAGAATTGCCAAAATAGGGACAAGAGTCCAATTTTGGATTGGAGCATTCAATGGAAGCATCAAGGTGGCATGGACTGAGCCATTTGCAACTGAATTCAGTCAAGACTTATCCAAGACCAAGGGAACCAGTAGCCTGTGCCCTAACCTCTAGTCAATGGCTAGAGGAGACTTGGATTTTCATTTGCCAACATTGGCCAAACCTACTCAGCAGTTGCCATTCACTATTCCTTGCAAAACAAACTTGCTCTACTATAAATAGAGCTCAATTGTGATCAGTTTAAGTACACCAAAGCCATCAAACAGATGCTTTCCTCAAAATTTCTTCTTTCACTCCAATTTTTCCTTCTAAGGCAAGTCACTATCGGGTTTTGAGTTTGAGAGCTTTTCCAATCAAACCAATCACTCACACACCTCACATACATCATATAGAAGTGATCTAAACACTCACATAACATCTGGAACACTGATTTCACAAAATCACTAGCCAATTGCTCAAGTTCTTGACAGTTTTGCAGTTGAGGTGCCATCTTCAGCTCCAAATCATTTCAATCCATTCGAAGCATCCAGACACACTCCATGGCACCTAGGGGAGCTATCCAAATCATTGGAACCTAGCTGTAACACCTCCAACATAAAACACGATCACCAGCTGCAAGAGGTAAGCATGAGCTCTTCTAACTCTATGATCCAGGCAATTTTTGCTGCACAATAATTTGGCCACATGTTCATAATCATGCATGGAATGTTTCCCCTCAGGTAATTATTTTGTTTGAATCGTGTATTAAAAATCCCAGCCTTCATGCAGAATTTAGGGTTCTTGAGGATTTTTCGTGATTTCTTGTTTTAAGCTTAATTTAAATGAAATTAATTGCCATAGACATGATCGTGAGGTTGAAACGAGTTGATTGGTATGTGGATTGCATGATATAATCAAGTATTCAGTGAGATTGGATAGAAAATACAAATCTGAGAAACTCAGAACACGCGCGTGTTCTTGCCCTTGTTCTTGGCGCCATTTTTCCAAATTTGAATATTTGAATTTTGTGGTTTTATTTAGTTGATTCAAAAATTAATTTCTCTCTGAGTTTTAGTGATTTTGAGTTGATTCTTTTTTCAATAATTCACAAAAATGTTAAAATATTTGATTTTCCCAAAAAATCCCAAAAATATTATGTATTTTATATAATTGATATTTTTGCAAAGAATTAATATTTTAATTGTTTTTGACATTTTAAATATTTTTTCCACCTTGATTTTGCAACTTTTAATGACTTCTAATTATTTTGTAGGTCAATACTTAATTTTTGAAGCATTAATCCAAGATCACAATTTGTTTTTCATATGTTAAACAATTTTGATCATTTTAATTGAATTTTTATTCAATTAAAATACATTTTTGAAAACAAATTAGGGTTTTTGGATTAATTTAACCCTCATAAATCATTTTCAAAACTTTTGGGCCTCTAATAGAGTGTAAGACCCAACCCTTTGTAAATACAACCTATTTTGGGCCTCACTTATTGTATAAGTCCCGTTGTATTTCAAAAAGTTCGACGCGATCGTCATCCGTTGAAAAATAAACCTTGGGTCTACCCTCGAGTAGTAAGACCCATTTCTTGTCTTTAAAACTCTTTGGGCCTCTAATAGAGTGTAAGACCCAATCCTTTGTAAATACAAACCTATTTTGGGCCTCACTTATTGTATAAGTCCCGTTGTATTTCAAAAAGTTCGACGCGATCATCGTCCGTTGAAAAACAAACTCTGGGCCTACCCTCGAGTAGTAAGACCCATTTATTTTCTTTAACCTTTTGGGCCTCTTGAGAGAGTGTAAGACCCAAACCCCCTTGTACAAACAATTTTGGGCCTCACTTATTGTATAAGTCCCTCTGTACAAGTAAACGGCACGATCGTCGCCTTTTAAAAAATCAACTAGGCCTACCCTCGAGTAGTAAGACCTATTCCCTTTTTTAAACCTTTTAGGCCTCTAATAGAGTGTAAGACCCAATCCCCTTTTAACCAAAAACAAACTTTGGGCCTCACTTATTGTATAAGTCCCTCTGCGTTAAAAGAAAATCTCGGCGTGATCGCCATTTTTAAACTGAAAATCATTTGGGCCTTCCCTCGAGTAGTAAGACCCATTTCTTTTCTTAAAACTCTTTGGGCCTCTTAAGAGAGTATAAGACTTATCCCTTTGTACAGAAAACCTTTTGGGCCTCAATTACTTGTATAAGTCCCTCTGTACAAAAACAACAGTGCAATCACTGATAAACCTTGGGCCTCTCCTTGAGCTGTAAGCCCCAAATCTTTCTTTTTTAAAACACTTTCTCCTTTGATTTTGAAATATACTGTTGTTTTCAATCTTTCTTTGTTGAACAACTAACCAAACAGCATGGAAGCTCTACAACCGAGTAAGTGTTTATATGCTTTCATTTACCGCTTTCATATACATATAACTGTATTGTGGGGTTGTTTTGCTGTAAGTCTTCTTTCATAAACTCATATCAACTGTGTAATAATAGTATAGATATTTAGAGTTTCCCCGGCAACTACGTCTAGCATTAAACCTGTTGATCACTCTTAAATAGTCAAAACTAGATCTCCATAGGATTACCAGACACAGTCTTCCCTCCTCTTGGGGTTAAGCAATATGGAGACATGAAAGGCAGCATTCTCGGTGAACCCTTTCATAGACTGTCACTCGTAGAAGTTGTCAAAGAAACTCTATTCCCCAGAGATGATCTTTTCTCCGTGAATGGCATCTCTTGAGTTTCTTCCAAATTCTCGGACTTTCCTGGCTTGATCTATTCCTCATGAATGGCCTGTCTTGAATTTCTCAGGGTTTGGGGACCCACAGGCTTCTTAAAAGCACTTGTCAAGAAACTCTATTCCCCAGAGATGATCTTTTCTCCGTGAATGGCATCTCTTGAGATTCTTCCAAATTCTCGAACTTTCCTGGCTTGATCTATTCCTTGTGAATAGCCTGTCTTGAATTTCTCAGGGTTTGGGGACCCATCGGCCTCTTAAAAGCATCAGCCTCCTCTTGGGCATTGTACAAGGACCCACAGGCTTCCTAAAAGCACCCCCGCCTCCTCTTGGGCTTAGTACAAGGACCCGTCGGCTTCTTAGAAGTCTTCACAGCCTCCTCTTAGGCTTCATATAATGATTTCTTCCTCCGAGAATGATAGCCTCCTCTTGGGCTTCGTACAAGGACCAATAGGCTTCTTAAAAGCTTCCAGCTTCCTCTTGGGCTTTGTACAAATTGTCCCGACGACCTCCTAGAGGTATAGGAACAGAAATTAGTCATCTTAATAGAACATTCTTTCAAAAGAGTCTAGTTCCTCATACCAAAAGCACACTTTCTCTCAGCATAGTACAAAAGATGAAACTCTAGAACTGGACAGTCCGAAGCTTCTTGAGTCTCAAAGACATTCTCAAGTACCCTACAAGCATAGGAAGAAACCCGGTCTCTCTCATGAGAGTTCCTCACACTTGGACCTGCGTTAGGATCTCAATAATCCTCAGCAGTAAGATAGCCTTCTCTTGGGCTTTGTACAATGATCTTCTCCAGCAGAGCTAATCTTTTCTTCCTCATATAAGAACTATTTTTCTCTTTTATCCAACACACTGAACCTGTCACTCAACTGAAACAGCGATCCCCTTTCTCAGCCTCTATCTCGGGCTTCATACGAGATACAAAGACTCTCTTGTTGAGTCAAATAAATTTGTAGCCTCCATCTCGGGCTTCGTACGAGATACAAAAACTCCCTTGTTGAGTCAATCATTTGTAGCCTCCATCTCGGGCTTTGTACGAGATACAAAAAGACTCTCTTGTTGAGTCAGACACCTTTCGCCTCCGTCTTGGGCTTCGTACAAGACACATACAAAGACTCTCTTGTTGAGTCAAAATACTTTCAACCTCTATCTCGGGCTTCGTACGAGATACAAAGACTCTCTTGTTGAGTCAAACAACCCTTTTAGCCTCTCTCTCGGGCTTCGTACGAGACACATAAAGACTCCCTCGTTGGGTCAATCACCTTTTAGCCTCCTCTTAGGCTTTGTATAAGAAAACCCAGGTTGAGCCAATCAACCTTTTAGCATCAAAGCTGTGCCTCGTTCATGGTACACGAACATCGACAACTCATTTCCCTTTCATCTAATCGCTGTAAGCGGCAAGCCTCTGGATCATCTACATCCACGCCACTGTCCCTCTTTTAGCATGAGAAATTCCTAAGGAAAGAAGGCATTGCTCTACACTGAGTTAAAGTCTTCTCCTTCAGGTTAAAACTCCCTATAAAGGAAATTATGGCATTGCTAGGATCCGCGTATCCCGGTTAAAGTAATCCTCCTTTACAGTCAGTCACCCAACAGTTGGGACAAACAGACCCCCTTTAGAGATGACAAATTCTCTCTAAAGTCAAAACCTTTTAGCTTAATATCTTGGGCTTCGAACAAGATACAAATAAACTCTTCAGCTTCACATCTTGGGCTTCGAACAAGATATAAATCACCTTTCGCTTCACGTCTTGGGCTTTGAACAAGACACCAAAAATACCCATTTCCTCCCATAGAATAGGAGGAACTACGAACGCTCTGATTTCCCTGTTTCGGTAAACGGGAATACGTAGGCATAAGATTGAAAGAAAAATCTTAGCGAGAACAATAAACCAAAAATCCAAATCCCATATTCTTAAGAATCCCAGACCTAAAATCCTACCAAAAGTCAACATTCTTTCAAAATAAGCAGAGAGAGGCCCCACCACATTGATCGCATCCGTAACCTAACAGACCGCTGTTTAAACTCAGTATGCAAGCAGGGTTAATTGGAGACATCTATTTCCCTTCCTTCATCAGCTCACAATAGGATAAAAAATGAATTGACCTGTAGTCACCTCCAAAGAGCGACAGCGCTTAAGAACCGCGTCCAAAATCGTTCGCTACAGAAAAGTGGCGCCCACCGTGGGGCCGGTCTTTCTTTCTTTCTTTTCTGGGATAAGACTTTGTGTTGATTTCACTAGGATCTTAGGTCAAAAACCTTTAAATAGGGAAGAAACCACAAAATGGTGACTCCGTCGGGGTGCCATTTTTGTCAGGAACATTGGATTCATAGCTCTTTAAAGTCTAGGACTTTAGGACAAATATATATATATATATATATATATATATATATATATATATATATATATATATATATATATATATATATATATATATATATATATATATATATATATATATTGCTTTTCCTAATTGCTATACTTGTTTATTTTTCTGCTAATAGGAATACGTGTGATGCCGCATGTGGAAAGATTGAGTATACACCTAGGAAAAATTACCTTTTTTTGTAGTGCGGTGGCTATCGGGAATGGCTGTTACGCGATAAACTACCCTCTTCTGAGATTTCTTTGAAAGGACACCACCTAGCACGATTCCCGGCCCGCTGGTGTTCTCAGGAATCAATGATTTTGAGTGACAGGTACAAAAAATCATCCGTAGAAAACCTTTGGGGATGGGTAGAGCTTTGACTTCATGACAACGACCCTTTGACCCCATGTTTTTGCTATGTTTTTGTGTGCTGCATTCATGCATTCATCTAAAAAAACATTAAAACAAAAAAAAATATTCTCTTATAGTCTCTCTTTTTCAAATTAAACTAAGACAATGATTGCAAATGTCAGAGAAAAAGATTGCGCTCATGGATTTCGGTAGAAGGAGAACCCATAAGTATACCTTCAAGGTTCCAAAACTAGAGGATTTGAGAAGGTTAGCAAGGATGATCACTAACCCTGAGGCTTTCAGAGCCAAGCACAGAGGTCTGCTACCACTGCTAAGAGTCCATGTGATTGAGGGAATCATGGATGCACTCGTCCAGTTTTACGATCCAGTTTATCACTGTTTCACATTCCCAGATTACCAGCTCGCACCAACGCTGGAGGAGTATTCTCATCTGATTGATCTACACATTACTGATCAAGCTCCTTTTTCTGGACTGGAAGAAATTCCAAAGGATCAGACCATTGCAAGAGCAATTTATTTGGATGAGTCGAAAATCAAGACTCTCCTGACCACTAAGGGTGGCATCCAAGGTTTGCCAGCCCAGTTCTTGACAAAGAAAGCCCTGTATTTTGCCAGTATAGGGAACATGACTGCTTTTGAAAGCATCTTTGTTTTACTCACCTACGGGTTATTTTTGTTTCCCAACATCAATAACTTTGTAGATATCAACGCCATTAAGGTTTTTCTCATTGGAAATCCTGTGCCGACTTTGCTCGTAGATGCGTATCATTCTGTACACTTAGGAAATTTGTACAGCGGAGGAATGATCACATGTTGTGTACCCCTGCTATATGAATGGTTTACTTCCCATTTGCCCAAGTCTGCTGCTTTTTGGGATTGTAAGAGTGCCTTACGTTGGTCGCAGAAGATCATGTCTCTTACCAACTCTGATATAGATTGGTGTAATAGGATCTATGATGGAATCAGAATCATTGATCATTATGGAAAATTCCCCAACGTACCCCTCATAGGAACTAAAGGAGGAATCAACTACCATCCGGTATTGGTTCGTCGTCAGTTTGGATACCCGATGAGGCATGTCCCACGTAATGCTCATCTGGAAGGTCTTTTCTTCAAGGAAGGAGAAAACGATAGAGCACTAAAGATGGAAATAGTACAAGCCTGGAAGCATGTTCATAAGAAAGGACGAGAGTCTCTGGGAAAACCAGACTGTGTCTCGGTGGAGCCTTATCTCCACTGGGTACAAACTAGAGCTCTCAAGCTAAAAATGCCTTATCCGCGTCACGGAATTCTTCCGCCAAAGGAATCTGTCATGTATTTCATGACGGAAACGGAAAAGTTTCAGGTTACTCTCAACAAAGTTCAAAAGGAAAGAAGGTCTTGGAAGAACAAGTACCGCACCCTCAACGTAGAGTGTACCAAGATACAACAATTACTAAAAGATAAAGATGCTCTAATTGATATTTTGGAGCAACATGCTGTGGAAAATCAAGATGACCAGAGGAATTTGCTCGCTCCTTTCACTTGGCAAAGGAATGACAACCCGACAACGGCCCAAGAGCCCCGGTCAAAGAAAAGGAAGAAGTCAGCACCTAAAATCTCTTCATAGAGGGCTTAGGACCCATTAGGTTAGATTTCTATTTCCGTACCTTGTAATCTACTGTATTTCATTTCCGCAATCCTTTGAAATTCAATAAAAGGGGTTTCCCCACTGTTTGATATTTGCAATCTAATTGTCGAAGTTTATTTTGATTAAACCAAAAGAACAATTAATATAATCATTGCATTCATCATTCTCACGTAACGTATTCTTCTTCTCTACGAATCTCACATTTGTGTCTCGATTCTAGAGTCAAACTGTCTCATTCGTACAATACTCGGGCCAATCGTCAAAAAAAGATGGATGATCTTGAGGAAGAAAACAGAGAGTTGAAGGAAGAGATCGATGCTCTGAGAGAGGATATGAGAAAGCTTCGTAACGACATGCAAGCCATGGCAGAAGCTCAACTACAAAGGACTGTGATCTCAGAGATCACCTCAACGCCCATAGTGGAAAAGTCTAATCCTAGGTATCAAATGCCGAAAGATCGTTCTTGGGGCATGCCTGTTAACTATATCCCGGAAGGATATGTTCCGCCGATCGTTGAAGATCAGGGAATCACAACAGAAGTCGCTGGGCCTGAAGGTTACAAACTTTGAGAAAGCGAAGATGCCAGGGGCATACTAAGGACTCTTGAAGGTTACAAACTTCGGGAAATGCCAAGATTCACTGCCGTAGTCACGGTACCACCCCCTGTGGTGCACACTGTCCCGGAAGGACAGATTCCGCCAATACCTACTGGTAAAAAGGAAACTTTGTTTGACATAATGGATGAATTCCAGGAGCAGTTCCTGGAAATGCAGAAGGAGCTGCAAGCCATTCGCGGTCAGGATTTATTTGGAAAGGACGCTGCAGATCTCTGCTTGGTCCCCAATGTGAAAGTCCCGCACAAGTTCCAAGTGCCCGACTTTGAAAAGTACAAGGGTAACTCTTGCCCTCAAAGCCATCTGGTGATGTACGCTCGGTGGATGTCAGCTCAGACGGAGAATCAGGACCTACTGATTCACTACTTCCAAGATAGTTTAACCGGTGACGCATTAAAATGGTACATGGGTTTAAACCGTGCCACGATCAGCACTTTCAGAGATCTTGGCGCTGCCTTCGTCCAACAATACAAATACAATTTGGACATGGCACCCGATAGAGATCAACTCAGATCAATGTTGCAAAAGGACAAGGAAACCTTTAAGGAGTACGCTCAAAGGTGGCGTGAAATTGCCGCTCAAATTTGTCCACCTCTTGAGGAAAAAGAGATGACAAAGATCTTCTTAAAGACCTTAAGCTCATTTTACTATGACCGAATGGTTGCCAGTGCGCCCAGTGACTTCACCGAAATGGTCGGCATGGGCGTACGTCTTGAGGAAGCCGTCCGAGAAGGATGTTTGGTAAAAGACACTGGATCGACGAGCGATACTAAAAAATACGGTAGTGCTCTCCCTAAGAAAAAAGAGCAAGATATTGGGAATATCTCTCTCAGAAAGCAAAGGCGTCGATATCAACCAGTAGCAGCTGTAACTCCTACTATCAACCCCGCACCTACATATCAACCTCAGGTTGCGCAAAGCCAACCTGATCAGCAAAGGACACAACAGTCTCTTCAGCAGGCTCGTCCCCAATACAACAACAACCGTACAACATGGCCACCAGGATTTGATCCTATACCCGTATCGTACGCAGAGCTATTTCCATTACTGCTAGCCAAGGGGCACATTCAGACTAAGCCCCCTCTTACAGTACCGGAAAATCCGCCTTTCTGGTTTAAGGTAGATCAAACTTGCCCTTACCACCAAGGAGGACCAGGGCATAACATTGAGACTTGTCTCAATTTCAAGTCCGACGTGCTAAAGCTTGTTAGGAGCGGGGTCTTATCCTTCAAGGATACAAATCCTAATGTTCTCACGAACCCGCTGCCTCAACATGAGAAGGTTGCAGTCAATTTGATAGAAGGAGAGACTAACAACGTCTATCAAATTCATGATGTACTCTTAATGAGGGCCAACTTGGTCAAGATGCATTGCAGACAGAGTGGATATGGCCATGTGCCACCTCATAACTATCACCAGTGTGATATCTGCTCTAAAGACAACCAGGGATGTTCTGTGGTGCAATCAGCTCTACAAGAACAGATGGATCTCGGATGGATCCAAGAGCACCGAGTTCGTGGAGTTAACATGGTTTACACGAATTCCAACGTCATTCAAAACCACGACATCCGTACGATGAATGCCAACTTGGTGGCAATGCACTCAAGGCAAAGCCAGTATCATAATCTGCTGCGACACGATTACAGTTCTTGTCTGACTTGCTCGGTAAATAAACAGGGATGCTCTTTCATACAAAAGGCCCTCCAGCGTCAGATGGATCTTGGATGGATCCAAGACTACCATGATAGGAACCCTTATCAGATCAACATGGTTCAGATCTTTGATATTCGCGTGATGAATAACAACCTGGTAGAGTTATATGCTGAACAGGTCCGACTCGGATTCCTGGTATCACATAATTATCACAGCTGTAAGGCGGGTTGCGAAAATGATCGAGGTTGTACCCTTGTCCAGGAGGAACTTCAGCACTTGTTAAATCACGGGTGGATGCCAATCTATATGGATGAAGATACTCAGCAAATTAGTATCAGTAACAGGAATCCTACTCGGCGTCAGAGTCAGGATGTCCGATCAGTGGAAGCTAACCTAGTGAGGTTACATTGTATTCAAAGTGGGCGTGGCCAGGTGCCACCACACAATTATGACCGTTGTAGCGTCTGTTCGGAAAGTAACCAAGGGTGTTACCTTGTGAGAGCAGCTCTTCAGGGTTAGGTGGATCGTGGAGAGATTCGTCCATATCTGGGTTATGGACCCATCAATTGGACGCCGAACTACCTTGCCGATCAAGTTGAGGATGTTGTCACAATCTCTGGTCATCATAGGACTATGGATTTTTTGCCATCATCCCTCTACTTGACGAATCTAAAGTTCCCAACCGGGAACGGATCGAGATTACTTACGATGGTCAGAAAAATTAGAAGGCTCTTGTAGTCATCTATCTGCCAGGACCACTACCGTATGAATCCACTAAGGTTATCCCTTACAAATACGATGCAACAACCATTGAAAATGGAAAGGAAATTCCATTACCCTCTGTCGTGAATATTGCAGATATCAGTCGAGTAACACGGAGTGGTAGAATCTTCAACCGAGGGGTTGGGGAATCCAACAAAGAAAAGGAACTTCAGACGGAAGCTCCTGATCCACTAGTCGGTCAATCCAGTAATCCCGACCTTTCGAAAAATGATAATGAGATGCTGAAGCTCATCCAAAGGAGTGAATACAACATTATTGATCAGTTGTTGCAAACTCCTTCAAAGATCTCGGTATTATCACTGTTACTCAGTTCAGAAGCGCATAGGGAGACTCTACAGAAAGTCTTGGAGCAAGCCTTTGTGGAACAAGATGTAACAATCAGACAGTTCGATAGCATTGTCTCTAACATCACTTTCTGCAACAATTTGGGATTTAGTGATGAGGAATTACCTGAAGAGGGTCGTCGTCATAACATGGTGCTCAATATCACCGTTAACTTCCAGGACGATGTGTTGGCCAGCGTACTGGTAGACACAGGGTCAGCCCTGAATGTTATGCCGAAGTCCACTTTGATGCAATTATCATTCAAAGGCCCTCCGATGAGAATCAACGAGGTTGTCGTCAAAGCATTCGACGGATCCAGAAAAACGGTTATCGGCGAAGTTGACCTTCCCATAACTATTGGTCCTTACACTTTCCAAGTTATTTTCCAGGTCATGGACATCCGGGTAACGTACATTTATTTATTAGGGAGACCTTGGATACATCAGGCTGGAGCGGTTACCTCGACCCTCCACCAAAAGCTAAAGTTCGTTAAGGGCGATCAACTTGTCACAGTCTGTGGAGAACAGGCCTTGCTTGTAAGCAACTTATCATCGTCTACTTGTGTAGAACCCAAGGAGGTTATTGGAACTTAGTTCCAAGCACTGTCGGTAAGCAAGGGCAATCAGTTCAAAGAAGAAACTTCCATTTCTTCATACAAGGATGCTATCAAAGCGGTTGAGAGTACCGATACAACAGGATGGGGACAACTTGTCATTCCTATTAACAATAAAACAAAGAAGGGTCTTGGTTTTTCTGCAACCTGTACCCAGACAGCTGCCAGCGATGGAAGTCTTCATCCCATTCAGAACTTCTTCCACAGTGGAGGTTTTCTTCACCCAGTGCCTCAGGCAGTTGATGCTATCAATGAGGAAGATTCCTCCGACACAGAGGAAGAATGGAAGTCCTACCTCAACGAGGACGGCTATATGTCTCAAGAAAAGGTGCCTGCGCCTTTTTGCTATCCTGCACAGAGCCGGAGATCTATACCAAGGTCAAACGTCGAAATGATATACGGAGACTGTGATCTGGAAGGATGTCGTGCTCCGCCAAACTCATTAGAGAAAGACACTCTGATGAAAGACCAATTTGACTACAACTACTATGGCCCAATGGATGGCCTGCCAATATGGCAGCCCTACCCAGGAAACTTGGGGCAAGAAAGTCAGCCGAATGATGAAAATTAGCTGAGCATCATTGAACAGAATACTTGTGTCCCCACCATGTCATGGGATCAACACTCAGGTCATTCAAAAACTACTCAACATGACGATGAATTTGCAATGTTTGCGGGACTTGAGTTCATCAACTATGCTTTTCCCGAGACAACGTCATCGAGAGAGATGACTCCTCCAATTCCAAAGAAGTTTGGGACACTCTGGGAAAACCAAGTGGAAAATACGACTTTATGGTCAAGTACACTGCTCCCGAAAGCTCTTGTATCAGGCTCGAAGATATCCAGCCAACTGGATGGGGAGATACAGCTGAGAGCATAACTACTCTACATAATGCAACAGAGGAATCCTCCTACGACAATTCTGCCTGGGAGACAGATTCCAATGATCCTACTCCACCAGAAATCAACGTTATTTCTGAAGATAAATCAAGGAAGGTGCCAGAATTTGTGATTCACCGAGGAGTTCGCCGCTAATGGATTGCTGTCGATGTCCCGAAGATTATTCATAAGTAAAAGTAATTGTCGTCTTTTAACCTTTCACCCTGCCCAGGTGAAACGAATGTTTTGATAGGGCTCACTTTCTGTAAATGTCCCTCTTCGCTTTGCCCAAAGCGACAGAGTTTTGTTTTATAGGGCTGTAGTTTCAAGTTTCAACTGTGCATAAATAAAAAACGTCGTTCTGTAATTTCTGCATTAATTGTTGTTTTCTCTTTTTGCTTTTTTAGAAAATGGTAATCCTAAAAACCAAACTCAATAATAAAAACAAGCAGTAAAATAAAACACTGCACACACTCTTGCATTCTCTCTGTCTCTTCTAAACACAAATCATCACGTCATGCAGATTGCTTGTTTTACACCCCATTGAAACATACGATCCGATGCCTTCTCCCAACTTTGAGTTCCCGGTATTCGAGGCTGAAGAAGAAAATGACGACAAAATTCCAGAAGAGATCTCCCGACTACTCAGACAAGAGGAAAGGTCTATTGAACCTCACAAAGAGTTGCTAGAAACAGAAAACTTGGGTTCAGAGCAAGAGAGAAAAGACATTAGGATTGGGGCACTGCTCAGTCTAACTGCCAAAGAAGGTTTGACGAAGCTTCTCAGAGAATTCTCTGATGTGTTCGCTTGGTCCTATTAGGATATGCCAGGGTTGGATACCAGCATCGTGGAACACCATCTACCATTGAGATCGAAATGTCCGCCAGTAAAGCAGAGGTTGAGACGCACTCACCCGGACATGGCCATCAAAATCAAAGAGGAGGTACAGAAACAAATTGACGCAGGTTTCCTCGCCACATCAGAATATCCTCAATGGTTAGCCAACATTGTACCCGTTCCCAAAAAGGACGGAAAAGTCAGAATGTGTGTCGACTACAGAGACCTGAACAAGGCTAGTCCAAAGGACGACTTTCCTTTACCACACATTGACATGCTGGTAGACAGTACAACAAAGTTCAAAGTCTTCTCCTTTATGGATGGATTCTCGAGCTATAATCAGATCAAAATGGCTCCAAAAGACATGGAGAAAACTTCGTTCATCACCCCATGGGGCACCTTTTGCTACAAGGTAATGCCGTTCGATTTGAAGAACGCCGGGGCAACCTATCAAAGGGCCATGACTACTTTTTTTCATGACGTGATACACAAAGAAATCGAGGTATATGTCGATGATATGATTGCAAAATCTAAAACAGAAGAGGAGCATGTGACCCATCTGTCGAAACTATTCGAGCGTTTGAGAAAGTACAAACTCCGCTTGAATCCTAACAAGTGCACCTTCGGTGTCCGTTCAGGGAAACTACTAGGGTTCATCGTCAGCCAGAAAGGAATTGAGGTTGATCCTGACAAGGTCAAGGCCATTCAAGAAATGCCTTCTCCGAAAACTAAAAAACAAGTCAGAGGATTCCTGGGACGTTTGAACTACATCTCCAGATTCATATTCCTCATGATCGCGACATGTGCGCCAATCTTCAAATTACTCAAAAAGAATCTGGACTGCATTTGGACAGAGGACTGCCAAACCACCTTCAACAGTATTAAGGAATACCTGTTGAACTCACCGATTCTATCACCTCCAGTGGAAGGAAGACCACTGATCATTTACCTCACAGTCCTAGAGGACTCAATGGGATGTGTACTTGGCCAACAAGACGAAACCAAACGGAAAGAGTCTGCCATTTACTATCTAAGCAAGAAGTTCACCGACTGCGAAAATCGGTACACTATGCTTGAGAAAACTTGCTGTGCTTTGGCTTGGGCAGCCAAACGTCTTCGCCAGTACATGATTCGTCATACTACTTGGTTGGTCTCCGAAATGGATCCAATCAAGTACGTCTTCAAAAAACCTGCTCTCACGGGAAGGATTGCTCGTTGGCAGATGCTGCTATCAGAATATGACATAGAGTACCACGCTCAAAAAGTCGTTAAGGGGAGTATTTTAGCCGATCATTTGGCTCATTAACCGATTGATGATCAGGAATCAGTCGGGTTTGACTTCCCAGACGAAGATGTCATGTATCTAATAATGAAAGACTGCGATGAACCGCTACCCAGTGAAGGGCCAGAACCAGGTTCCCAGTGGGGACTTATCTTTGACGGAGCAGTTAATCATTATGGAAATGGAATTGGGGCAATCATCGTTACCCCTCAGGGTACCCACATTCCTTTCACTGCCAGACTTACGTTCAAATGTACAAACAACGAGGCCGAATACGAAGCTTGTATCATGGGTATCGAAGAAGCAATTGACTTAAAGATTAAGAACTTGGATGTATATGGAGACTCAGCCCTGGTTATCAATAAGATCAAAGGAGATTAGAACACATACCAATCAAGATTGATTCCTTACAAAGACTACGCAAGAAGGTTGTTACCCTTCTTCAACAGAATCGAGTTTCACCATATCCCTCGCGAAGAGAATCACATGGCTGATTCCTTGGCCACTCTCTCTTCCATGATTAGTGTAGGTCAGTGGAATGACATACCTAAGATTGACATAATGAGCCTTGAATGACCCGCTTACATATTCACGATTGAGGCAGTCATAGATGACAAACCTTGGTATCACGATATCAAATGCTTCCTTCAGAAACTGGAGTACCCACCTGAGGCATCCAGGAAAGATAGAAAGACCCTCAGAAGAATGGCTGGAAACTTCTTCGTGAGCGGTGAAACTCTCTATAAGAGAAATTTTGACATGGTCTTGCTCCGATGCGTAGACAGACCAGAAGCAGAAAGGCTGATGAAAGAAATTCATGAAGGATCCTTTGGCACTCATGCCAATGGACACGCAATGGCGAGAAAAATTCTAAGAGCAGGATACTACTGGTTAACCATGGAATCCGACTACTACAAGTACATGAGGAGGTGTCACAAGTGTCAGATATACTCCGACAAAATCCATGTACCGCCAACGCATCTCAAAGTTCTCTCTTCCCCATGGCCATTCTCGATATGGGGAATCGACATGATTAGCATGATTGACTCAAACGGACATCGGTTCATCCTGGTAGCCATTGATTATTTCACCAAGTGGGTCGAAGCAGCGTCATTCGCCAATGTAACCCAACAAGTGGTGGTCCGATTTATCAAAAACAATATCATTTGCCGTTATGGTGTTCTGAGCCAGATCATTACTGATAATGGATCCAACTTGAACAATAAGATGATGAAAGAGTTGTGTACTGAGTTCAAGATCGAACACCATAACTCATCTCCCTACCGACCCAAGATGAACGAAGCGGTAGAAACGGCTAACAAGAACATCAAGAAGATCGTTCAAAAGATGGTTGTAACCTACAAAGACTGGCACGAGATGCTACCCTTTGCTCTTCACGGTTATCGCACATCTGTCCGCACTTCAACAGGGGCAACCCCTTTCGTTCTAGTGTATGGCATGGAAACAGTGCTCCCCATAGAAGTAGAGATCCCGTCAATCCGAGTATTAACGGAAGCTAAGCTCACCGAAGCTGAATGGTGTCAAAGCCGACACGACGAACTGAATCTGATCGAGGAGAAGTGAATCACGTCACTATGCCATGGTCAGCTGTATCAACAGAGAATGAAGAAGGCGTTCGACAAAAAGGTTCGACCCCGCATCTTCAGGAAAGGAGACCTCGTACTCAAGAAGATACAATCTTTTCTCACTGATTCTCGGGGCAAATGGACTCCGAATTATGACGACCCCTATGTGGTCAAGAAAGCTTTCTCAGGCGGTGCCTTGAGACTCACAACCATGGACGGAGAGGAATTTGCCTACCACACGAATGTTGATGTAGTCAAGAAATACTTCGCCTAAAAAAAACATCTCGGTGGATTGAAAACTCGAAAGGGCGATCCAGGCAAAAATTAGGGACAAAGTCAAAAAATCATCCATATGGATTGGAAACATCAAAGTACTATCCAGGCAAAAAATTAGGGATAATGGCAAGTAACTATGTTCAACAGAGGCAAGTCCCTCAGCGGCAGTAGTTACATCGTCCATTGGAGGAAAACTCTAGTCAAGGTCATCTTCGACAGAAGCTCAGGATGTCCCGAATTCAAAGTTGGTAGAAGGATAGTGGTCGTTATGTTTTAACGTAGCCCTTTTCCCTATAAATTGCCATTTTCTAACTTTGTAAATACTCTTTGAAATCACGCGTTTGGCTGATCTTCATCTTATTAATAAAATTTGAGCCCTTGTGCTTTTGTTTGCAATTCTTATTTGTTTTAGCTTTACAGAATGACATTTTTTAAACTTGATTAACGACTCTTGAAATGAAACAAAATGAATTTACTTGTTAAACTTTTTTTGCTTTTAAATTAAAGATGGCAATTTCTTTTGACTGTTGAACATCGAAAGAACATCAATTGCATCTCCAAAGGCGTTCTAATTTCAAAGTGCGGAATCAAAGTACTCCTTCTAAGCTAGTACGCCTGAATGAAGGATCAGTTGTATCAGATGCGGCTTTCCCATCTGATACCCTCGGCCGAGTTCTCATCTCCTAAGCCCGACCAACATAGCTCCCAGCAGGGACTATCTCTCCTAAGCAAGGTGGAATTGCTATCTTGCACCAGTGGTACTTCTTCGGCCTGCGATGGCTGAGTATTCAGTCGTGTTTATCTATTAGTCTGTATGTCGCGTCAGTTTTGTCAGCATAAACATACATATATCATGCATTATTGATTTGCGTTCACATTTCATATTGCATCACTATCACTCCAGTCGGTCTTGTCCCGTAGTGATAACAGTCCTCTCAATCGAGTTGTCAGTTCTTTCCTCGTCAGAAAATGTTGCGTCTGAACGATCTCTCTCCTCCAGTTTACTTCTGGAATGAAGTTGGCCCTTGACCACTTTGATAATTTGAACCTCTGAAAGACTAGAGAACGTTCAACAAACATCACTCTTCGCCATTGAAGATGATATCCTTGCTTTCCCGGATTAAGGAAAATCCACAGAGAAAGCCTTGTAATTAGAGATTCGGCAGCCCGTCAGTTTCGCTCTGAAAAAAAATGCTGATGAATTGGTCATCGGCACCTCAAAATTGGACCCCATCATATGGCATTTCTCCGGGAAGATCCCGAGAAAAGTATGGTGTAAGATCCCAAGCAGAAGCAGCCTCTCAAGAGACTCGCTTTCCCCAGTAGAAACAAATGGCGTCTCCAACAGAGAAGTTTGTGCACCTCTACAACTCAGACAACTGGGTTCCCTAGCAGGTCTGACATCAAAAATTTTCTATCAAATAGCATCTCCCTGTCATACCCCAAATTTTGACCACTAAGATTTCCCATCATTGTACAAATCATCATCACAATATGGATGAACCAGCATGCCTCATCAATTTCCTCAAGGATTATTGGGCATTTACTACAATCAAAATTAGGGTTTCAAGCCCTCTTTGAGTTCTTAGACAAAGGATCAATCAAAGAATGACATGATCTTCAACTTGTCTAACCTCTCAAACATTCACAATGTATCAAGAGGACTCCCACTTCAAGGATTAAGCACAAGGTTGCTCCCTTCTAGGTGGATCAAGTCTCAAGATCGACAGTGTCACCAAATTAGGGTTTTGGTCGACCAGGGCCTCCAGATGGAAAATTTCCTCTGGGCATGAACCCAAGCATCAAGTCAATTTGATCTGAGGGGATGCATACATCAAAAATCAGGAATTAGGGTTTCTTGACCTAATTCACCCCTAAGTTGACTTTTGGGACAAATCATGAGCCAAGACCTCAATACATGATTTGAGGGTCTTTAATGAACTATATTGATCCATTTGGAACAATGGATTAATCCAAGAAGCTTGAGTAACAAGTCTCAATTTCATCTGCACCACAATTAGGGTTTTAAGGAAAAAGTCAACTGTAACTTTGACTTTTGACCAGGACATGCTCCCAAGTCCTAGGACATGCCTCAATATACCCTATGACCCCCTTGGAACATGTCCATCAAGTTTGATTTAGGTCAAGGACATGATTTCCTGAGGAATTACACAGTTTGGAATTCATCTGATAAAAAGTCAACTGTGCACAAAAGTCAACTTTGACCTTTTGAGATTTTTCACCAAAATGGTTTTTTAACCCTAAAATGATGTTTATGTATGATTTGAATCATCATTCATCAAGAAAAATCAAGAAAAGTTGGATAACTTGTAAAAGGGGTAACCATAAAAAACTTAGAAAATTTTCTAAGTTAAAAATAAAGTGGCAAGGGTACCAACTTTGGAGGATCATAACTCCTAAACCACAAGGCCATTTTTTCTCATCCAAAGATGGATTTGTAGCCCTCATTACCCTCTACAAAAACTTCAACTAGACCTAAGTCCAATTCATTAAGGATTTTAAGTTAGGGAGTGATCAAAATGGCTGAAAAATGAAAATGTCACTTTTTCCAACACTTAGTGAAATTTTCACTAAGTCAGAATCTGTCTTCATTTTTTTTCCAAATGTAGGGGGATTTTTCACTTGGATTCAAAAGAGATCAAAACTAAACATGTTCAAACAGTTGTTGTATCATGTAAGGGCTTTCCAAAATGACCAAGAACATTGCCAAATTCCATTTGAGTCATGAGATATGACATTTGAAAGTTGCCTTGCTGAAATCTGTCAAGGCAAGGCAGAATTTACAATTTTGCTCGATTTGCTAAAATCAGCCAAATCCAAATGCTCCTATCCACTTGGACACCTCTGAGGATTGAATCTAAAGGGGACAATCACTGAGTCAAGCCTTCAAAGTCCTTGGAACAAGAAAAAGCATGTTGAACCTAGAATTGCCAAAATAGGGACAAGACTTCAAATTTGGATTGGATCATTCAATGGAAGCATCAAGGTGGCATGGACTGAGCCATTCTCATCTGAAATCAGTCAAGACTTATCCAAGACCAAGGGAACCACAACCCTGTGCCCTAACCTCTAGTCAATGGCTAGAGGAGACTTGGATTTCCATTGGCCAACATTGAACAAACACCTGCTGCAGTTGCCATTCACTGTGGATCCCAAAACAAACTTGCTCTACTATAAATAGAGCTCAATTGTGTTCAGTTTGAGTACACCAAAGCCATCAAATAGATGCTTTCCTCAAAACCTCTTCTTTCACCTCAAATTTGCCTTCCAAAGCAAGTAACTTTGAGTTTTTGAGCTAGAGAGCAATTCCATCACAATCAATCACACACACACCTCATATATATCATATGTAAGCTGTGCAAACTATCACAAGTGACCTGTAATCACAAAATCACAAAGTCACCTCTCAAAACCTCAAAATAGGTTTTTTTGCATTTTTCAAGCCATGTCTTGATTCAGTCACTTTCCAAACCAGATAAAACCTCAAACACACTCCAAATATCATCCTTGAACTGTCCCAAATGGTTCCCCCCATCTGGAACACCATTTGAGAGAGTTGCTATTTTGGTCACTTTTGACCCCTTTTGCAAGAAAGGGACTGTTTGTGTTTTTGCAGGTACCAGCTGATTCCAACCATCCTAAAAGCATCCAAGGGATCATTTGAGGTGGTTCAAGGCATAAAATCATATCTGGAGCAAGAGGGTTGGTAGATTGCAGAGAAAACTCCAAAATCCCAAAGAAGGGTAAGCCTCTCAACTTGCACTCACCAAAACATGTGTGCATTTGAAGTCCACTGAGTATGCATCTATTATATATGTCATATGTGTTGTGTTTGTGCCAATTGATCATGTAATTCATGCCTGTATCAAAGTGTAGCATAGAAAATGCAATTATAGGTCATTTTCAAAACCACTATCGGGTTTTGAGGAGGGAGTGTGATCTGAAAAAAACCACCTCCACCATTGGATTCCTTGTGAAATTCTGGCCCAGATACATATAAATTTTGTCTCAAACCATTAAGAATTGAGAAAGTTATGACCTTCACGTTTTTGAGCCAAAACTTGTCTTGGGCAAGCCAAAACCAAGTCATACCTTGTATATTTGTTGTTTCATTTTAAACAATGGATGTATCACCACCCCAGTGGTAAAGCGCGCGCCTTGTATGCTTGAGGTCGTGGGTTCAAACCCCACCCATGCCATTTTGTGATTTTTCACATTTTTTCTATTTTTCCAACTATTTTCATGTTTTGTTAATTATTTGGGAAATTAATAACTCTTTCAATTTTAATTATTTTTGATTGGTTCTTTTTGCAAAAAATCACAAAAATGTTGAAATATTTTATTCCACAAAAAAATTGAGTTTATATTATTTATTTAATATAATTAGTATTTTTGTGAATAAATTCATTTTTATTTGTTTTTAAGCATTTTAAAATGAATATTCATCTTGACAAATCAAGGCCAAATGAGTTTTAATATCTCTTGTGATTTATATCTCATTTTTCAAACCTTAAACAAAAATCACAAGTGGTTTATTCAAACCTATTTGGTATTTTTCATTGATTTTCTTTAAATATTTACTTTTAAAGAATAAAATTAGGGTTTCTTTGATTTTTTACTCAAACAAATCATTGTCAAACACTTTTGGGCCTCTAATAGAGTGTAAGACCCATTCCTATTTTTGACCAAACATTTTGGGCCTCAGTGTATTGTATAAGTCCCGATACCGTCAAAAACAAATGGCGCGATCGCCGCCCTTTTAAAAAACACCTGGGCCTCTCCTCGAGCTATAAGACCCATTCAAAACACTTGGGCCTCTAATAGAGTGTAAGACCCAACCCCCTTTTAACCAAAACATTTTTGGGCCTCGCTTATTGTATAAGTCCCTTTGCGTTAAAAGAAAACCTCGGCGCGATCGCCATTTTAAACGAAAAAATCATTTGGGCCTACCATCGTGTTATAAGCCTCACTCTTTTTCTTTAAAACTTTTTGGGCCTCTTGAGAGAGTGTAAGACCCATCCCTTTGTACAAAAAACCTTTTGGGCCCCAGTCACTTGTATAAGTCCCTCTGTACAAATTCAAACAGTGCGCTCACTGATAAAATCCTGGGCCTCTCCTTGAGCTGTAAGCCCCAAGTCTTTCTTTTTCAAAGCACTTTCTCCTTTGATTTTGAATATACAGTTGTTTTCAATTTTTCTTTGTTGAACAACTAACCAAACAACATGGAAGCTCTACAACCGAGTAAGTGTTTATACGCTTTCATTTACCGCTTTCATATACATATAACTGTATTGTGGGGCTGTTTCACTGTAAGTCTTGTTTCATAAACTCATATCAACTGCGTAATAATAGTATAGATATTTAGAGTTTCCCCGGCAACTACGTCTAGAACTAGGTGACGTCGTTTCGTTTATTCGTAGAAATAGACAACTAGATCCCCAATAGGATCACCAGATACAGTCTTCTCTTCGGCTGTCCTCATTAGGAATTGTCAAGAAACTCTACTCCCAGAGATGAATGTATTCTCCGTGAATGGCATCTTTGAGTTTCTTCCAAATTCTCAAACTTTCCTGGCTTGATCTATTCCTTGTGAATAGTCTGTCTTGAATTTCTCGGGGTTTGGGGACCCACGGGCTTCTTAAAAGCATCGGCCTCCTCTTTGGCATCGTACAAGGACCCACAGGCTTCCTAAAAGCAACCCCGCCTCCTCTTGGGCTTAATACAAGGACCCTACGGCTTCTTAGAAGTATTCACAGCCTCCTCTTAGGCTTCGTATAATGATCTCTTCCTCCGGGAATGATAGCCTCCTCTTGGGCTTAGTACAAGGACCCGTCGGCTTCTTAAAAGTTTCCAGCCTCCTCTTGGGCTTCGTACAAATTGTCTCGACGACCTCCTAGAGGTATAGGAATAGAACCTAGTCATCTTCATAGAGCAGTCCTGTCGTAGAGTCTACTACTGTTTCTCAAAGCATAGTACAAAAGATAAAACTCTAGACTTGGACAGTCTAATTTCCTTGAGTCTCAAAGACATTCTCAAGTGACTCCTTCAAAAATAGGAAGGAAACCCGCAGACTCGGACAGTCTCAATACCCTTTGGATTTCCCGCTTCCTTAAAGAACATGAAATATCCCGGATCCTTAAATCATATCCTTGAGTACAGTGTTGCTCATATAAGAACTGATTTTCTCTTTCAAAATCAGTATACTGTACCTGTCACTTAACTGAAATAGTAACCCTAGCCTCTCTCTTGGGCTTTGTACAATGATTCTCCCCAGTGGAGTCAAACAACATTTAGCCTCTCTCTCGGGCTTTGTACGAGACACGTAAAAGACTCCCTCGTTGAGTCAATCACCCCTTTCGCCTTTATCTCGGGCTTTATACGAGATACAAAAAGGTTCTTATTGAGCCAAACAAACAATAACCTCCATCTCGGGCTTCGTACGGGATACAAAAACACCCTTGTTGAGTCAAATAGCCTCCATCTCGGGCTTCGTACGAGATACAAAGATTCCATCGTCGGGTCAAAATCTTTTAGCCTCTCTCTCGGGCTTTGTACGGGGCACATATTAGCCTCCTCTTAGGCTTTGTATAAGAAAACCACTGGTTGATCCAATCAACCTTTTAGCATCAAAGCTGTGCCTCGTTCACAGCATACAAACATCAACAACTCCTTCCCTTTCATCTAATTGCTGTAAGCGGCAAGCCTCTGGATCATCTACATCCATGCCACTGTCCCTCTTTTAGCATGAGAAATTCCTAAGGAAAGATAGCATTGCTCTACACTGAGTTAAAGTCTTCTCCTTCAGGTTAAAACCTCCTTTAAAGGAAATTATGGCATTGCCGGATTCACAAATCCCGGTTAAAGTAATTCTCCTTTATAAACAGTTGTGACAAACAGACCCCTTTAGAGATGACAAATTCTCTCTAAGGTTAACACCCTTCAGCTTCACATCTTGGGCTTTGAACAAGATACAAATAGGCTTTTCAGCTTCACATCTTGGGCTTTGATCAAGATACAAACTACCTTCAGCTTCACGTCTTGGGCTTTGAACAAGACACCAAAAACACCCATTTCCTCCCATAGAATAGGAGGAACTACGAATGCTCTGATTTCCCTATTTCAGTAAACGGGAATACGTAGGCATAAGATTGAAAGAAAAGATCTTAGCGAGCACACTAAGCAAAAACCCAAAATCCCATACTCTCATGTATCTATCAAAAAGCATCAGTCCTAACATCCTAATCCTTGTTCCCCGCCAGAAAACTTCTGCCTAGATAAAAACCAGTATTGGCGAAAATACAAATAACCAGTACAAAGGCCCCCACATTGATAGCATCCGTAACCTAACAGACCGCTGTTTAAACTCAGTATGCAAAGCAGGGTTAATTGGAGACATCTATTTCCCTTCCTTATTCAGCTCACAATAGGATAAAAAATGAATCGACCTGTAGTTTAAGCTCAACCGCAGAGAGCGACCAGCGCTTAAGAACCGCATCCAAAATCGCTCGCTACACTCCCCAGGAAAATTCGGCGAGAAGTTTGAGGAAAACCGCTACGAATAGCGTCCCTTGTCAATAAAGTTTATTGACAAAAGAAACTGAGACCAGTTCCTTGGTAGGAAACCAGGATCGAGGGGAAGTTTATTTAAGAAACTAAGACCAGTTCCTTGGTAGGAAACCAGGATCGAGGGGAAGTTCAAAAATCAGAAACTAAGACCAGTTCCTTGGTAGGAAACCAGGATCGAGGGGAAGTTAAAAAAAAACTAAGACCAATTCCTTGGTAGGAAACTAGGATCGAGGGGAAGTTTATTTCAGAAACTAAGACCAGTTCCTTGGTAAGAAACCAGGATCGAGGGGAAGTTTACCTTTTCTGAGCATCATTGCTTAGCAAAAGAAGATGAATGCGCAAATTGCCATTCATAGCCGTCAAAATTTCGGATATTCCAATATTTAATCCTCTTGCACCCCGAATGCCCGAATACCTTCGTCATTCACACCTTTGGGTCCAAGAAGATTAAATAAGGGCATCTATCATACCCCAAATTTTGACCACTAAGATTTCCCATCATTGTGAAAATCATCATCACAATATGGGGAACCATCTTGCCTCATTAGTCTCCCCAAAGATGGGTGAGCATCCACTGCAATCAAATTTAGGGTTTCAAACCCTCTCAGAGCTTTTGACAAAAGATCAATAAAGGAATGACATGATATTCAACTTGTTTAACCTCTCAAGTAGCTACAAAGGATCAAGAGGACTCCCACTTCAAGGATTAAGTACAAAGTTGTTCCCTTCTAGGTGGATCAAGCCTTAAGATCGCCAGTGTCACCAAAATTAGGGTTTTGGTCGACCAGGGTCTCCAGATGGAAATTTTCCTATGGGTATGAGCCAATGCTTCAAGGCATAACCTATAATGCTCCAAGGGACATCATAAACCCAATCATCAAGTCAATTTGACCTCAGGGGATGCATACATCAAAAATCAGGGATTAGGGTTTCTTGACCTAATTCACCCCTAAGTTGACTTTTGGGACAAATCATAATCCAAGACCTCAAGACATGATTTGAGGGTCTCCAACATACTACATTGATCCATTTGCAACAATGGATTGATCCAGGAAGCTTGAGCAACAAGTCTCAATTTCATCTGCACCACAGTTAGGGTTTTAAGGGAAAAGTCAACTGCAGCTTTGACTTTTGACCAAAACATGCTCCCAAGCCCTAGGACATGAATAAATATACCCTATGACACCCATGAAACATGTCCATCAATTTTGATTTAGGTCAAGAACATGATTTCCTGAAGAATTGCATAGTTTGGAATTCATCTAATAAAAAGTCAACTGTGCACAAAAGTCAACTTTGACTTTTTGAGATTTTTCACCAAAATGGATTTTTAACCCTAAGATGATGTTAATGTATGATTTGAATCATCATTCATCAAGAAAAATCAAAGAAAGTGGGATAACTTGTAAAAGGGGTAACCATAAAAACTTAGAAAATTTTCTAAGTTATGAAAAAAGTGACACTAATGTGCCAACTTTGGAGGACCATAACTCCTAAACCACAAGGCCATTGTTCCCCATTCAAAGCTTGATATGTAGATCACATTGCCCTCTACAAAAGCTTCATACTGACCTATGTCCAAATTCCTCATGGATTTTGAGTTATGGAGTGATCAAAATCAAGAAAAGTCACTTTGTTCCAACACTTGGTGAAAATTCCACTAAGTCAGAATTGGCCTTACTTTTTTCCAAATGTAGGGGGATTTTTCACTTGGATCCAAAAGGTATCAAAACTAAATATGATCAAACAGTTGTTGTATCATATGAGGGCTTTCCAAAATGACCAAGAACATTACCAAATTCAATTTGAGCCATGAGATATAACATTGGCAAGTTGCCTTGTTGAAATCTGTCAAGGCAAGACAGATTTTGCACTTTTGCTCGATTTGCCAAAATTGTGCAATTCCAAACACTCCTATCCACTTGGACACCTCTGAGGATTGAATCTAAAAGGGACAATCATTGAGCCAAGCCTCCAAAGTCTTTGGAACAAGAAATAACATGTTGAACCTAGAATTGCCAAAATAGGGACAAGAGTCCAATTTTGGATTGGAGCATTCAATGGAAGCATCAAGGTGGCATGGACTGAGCCATTTGCAACTGAATTCAGTCAAGACTTATCCAAGACTAAGGGAACCAGCAGCCTGTGCCCTAACCTCTAGTCAATGGCTAGAGGAGACTTGGATTTTCATTTGCCAACATTGGCCAAACCTACTCAGCAGTTGCCATTCACTATTCCTTGCAAAACAAACTTGCTCTACTATAAATAAAGCTCAATTGTGATCAGTTTAAGTACACCAAAGCCATCAAACAGATGCTTTCCTCAAAATTTCTTCTTTCACTCCAATTTTTCCTTCTAAGGCAAGTCACTATCGGGTTTTGAGTTTGAGAGCTTTTCCAATCAAACCAATCACTCACACACCTCACATACATCATATAGAAGTGATCCAAACACTCACATAACATCTGGAACACTTATTTCACAAAATCACTAGCCAATTGCTCAAGTTCTTGACAGTTTCAGTTGAGGTGCCATCTTCAGCTCCAAATCATTTCAATCCATTCGAAGCATCCAGACACACTCCATGGCACCTAGGGGAGCTATCCAAATCATTGGAACCTAGCTGTAACACCGCCAACATAAAACACGATCACCAGCTGCAAGAGGTAAGCATGAGCTCTTCTAACTCTATGATCCAAGCAATTTTTGCTGCACAATAATTTGGCCACATGTTCATAATCATGCATGGAATGTTTCCCCTCAAGTAATTGTTTTGTTTGAATCGTGTATTAAAAATCCCAGCCTTCATGCAGAATTTAGGGTTCTTGAGGATTTTTCGTGATTTCTTGTTTTATGCTTAATTTAAATGAAATTAATTGCCATAGACATGATCGTGAGGTTGAAAGGAGTTGATTGGTATGTGGATTGCATGATATAATCAAGTATTCAGTGAGATTGGATATAAAATGCAAATCTGAGAAACTCAGAACACGCGCGTGTTCTTGCCCTTGTTCTTGGCGCCATTTTTCCAAATTTGAATATTTGAATTTTGTGGTTTTATTTAATTGATTCAAAAAATAATTTCTCTCTGAGTTTTAGTGATTTTGAGTTGATTCTTTTTTCAATAATTCACAAAAATGAAAAAATATTTGATTTTCCCAAAAAATCCCAAAAATATTATTTATTTTATATAATTGATATTTTTGCAAAGAATTAATATTTTAATTGTTTTTGACATTTTAAATATTTTTTCCACCTTGATTTTGCAACTTTTAATGACTTCTAATTATTTTGTAGGTCAATACTTAATTTTTGAAGCATTAATCCAAGATCACAATTTGTTTTCCATATGTTAAACAATTTTGATCATTTTAATTGAATTTTTATTCAATTAAAATACATTTTTGAAAACAAATTAGGGTTTTTGGATTAATTCAACCCTCATAAATCATTTTCAAAACTTTTGGGCCTCTAATAGAGTGTAAGACCCAACCCTTTGTAAATACAACCTATTTTGGGCCTCACTTATTGTATAAGTCCCGTTGTATTTCAAAAAGTTCGACGCGATCGTCATCCGTTGAAAAACAAACCTTGGGCCTACCCTCGAGTAATAAGACCCATTTCTTGTCTTTAAAACTCTTTGGGCCTCTAATAGAGTGTAAGACCCAATCCTTTGTAAATACAAACCTATTTTGGGCCTCACTTATTGTATAAGTCCCGTTGTATTTCAAAAAGTTCGACGCGATCATCGTCCGTTGAAAAACAAACTCTGGGCCTACCCTCGAGTAGTAAGACCCATTTCTTTTCTTTAAAATTTTGGGCCTCTTGAGAGAGTGTAAGACCCAAATCCCCTTGTACAAACAATTTTGGGCCTCACTTATTGTATAAGTCCCTTTGTACAAGTAAACGGCACGATCGTCGCCTTTTAAAAAATCAACTGGGCCTACCCTCGAGTAGTAAGACCCATTCCCTTTTTTAAACCTTTTAGGCTTCTAATAGAGTGTAAGACCCAATCCCCTTTTAACCAAAAACAAACTTTGGGCCTCACTTATTGTATAAGTCCCTCTGCGTTAAAAGAAAATCTCGGCGCGATCGCCATTTTTAAACTGAAAATCATTTGGGCCTTCCCTCGAGTAGTAAGACCCATTTCTTTTCTTAAAACTCTTTGGGCCTCTTAAGAGAGTATAAGACCCATCCCTTTGTACAGAAAACCTTTTGGGCCTCAGTCACTTGTATAAGTCCCTTTGTACAAAAACAACAGTGCAATCACTGATAAACCTTGGGCCTCTCCTTGTGCTGTAAGCCCCAAATCTTTATTTTTCAAAGCACTTTCTCCTTTGATTTTGAAATATACTGTTGTTTTCAATCTTTCTTTGTTGAACAACTAACCAAACAGCATGGAAGCTCTACAACTGAGTAAGTGTTTATATGCTTTCATTTACCGCTTTCATATACATATAACTGTATTGTGGGGTTGTTTCGCTGTAAGTCTTCTTTCATAAACTCATATCAACTGTGTAATAATAGTATAGATATTTAGAGTTTCCCCGGCAACTACGTCTAGCATTATCCTGTTGATCACTCTTAAATAGTCAAAACTAGATCTCCATAGGATTACCAGACACAGTCTTCCCTCCTCTTGGGGTTAAGCAATATGGAGACATGAAAGGCAGCATTCTCGGTGAACCCTTTCATAGACTGTCACTCGTAGAAGTTGTCAAAGAAACTCTATTCCCCAGAGATGATCTTTTCTCCGTGAATGGCATCTCTTGAGTTTCTTCCAAATTCTCGGACTTTCCTGGCTTGATCTATTCCTCATGAATGGCCTGTCTTGAATTTCTCGGGGTTTGGGGACCCACAGGCTTCTTAACAGCACTTGTCAAGAAACTCTATTCCCCATAGATGATCTTTTCTCCGTGAATGGCATCTCTTGAGTTTCTTCCAAATTCTTGAACTTTCCTGGCTTGATCTATTCCTCGTGAATAGCATGTCTTGAATTTCTCGGGGTTTGGGGACCCATCTGCTTCTTAAAAGCATCGGCCTCCTCTTGGGCATTGTACAAGGACCCACAGGCTTCCTAAAAGCAGCCCGCCTCCTCTTGGGCTTAGTACAAGGACCCGTCGGCTTCTTAGAAGTCTTCACAGCCTCCTCTTAGGCTTCATATAATGATTTCTTCCTCCGGGAATGATAGCCTCCTCTTGGGCTTCGTATAAGGATCGATCGGCTTCTTAAAAGCTTCCAGCCTCCTCTTGGGCTTTGTACAAATTATCCCGACGACCTCCTAGAGGTATAGGAACAGAAATTAGTCATCTTAATAGAACAGTCTTTCAAAAGAGTCTAGTTCCTCATACCGAAAGCATACTTTCTCTCAGCATAGTATAAAAGATGAAACTCTAGACCTGGACAGTCCGAAGCTTCTTGAGTCTCAAAGACATTCTCAAGTACCCTACAAGCATAGGAAGAAACCCGGTCTCTCTCATGAGAGTTCCTCACACTTGGACCTGCGTTAGGATCTCAATAATTCTCAGCAGTAAGATAGCCTTCTCTTGGGCTTTGTACAATGATCTTCTCCAGCAGAGCTAATCTTTTCTTCCTCATATAAGAACTGATTTTCTCTTTTATCCAAGACACTGGACCTGTCACTCAACTGAAACAACGATCCCCTTTCTCAGCCTCTATCTCGGGCTTCGTACGAGATACAAAGACTCTCTTGTTGAGTCAAATAAATTTGTAGCCTCCATCTCGGGCTTCGTACGAGATACAAAAACTCCCTTGTTGAGTCAATCATTTGTAGCCTCCATCTCGGGCTTTGTACGAGATACAAAAAGACTCTCTTGTTGAGTCAGACACCTTTCGCCTCCGTCTTGGGCCTCGTACAAGACATATACAAAGACTCTCTTGTTGAGTCAAAATACTTTCAGCCTCTATCTCGGGCTTCGTACGAGATACAAAGACTCTCTTGTTGAGTCAAACAACCCTTTTAGCCTCTCTCTCAGGCTTCGTACGAGACACATAAAGACTCCCTCGTTAGGTCAATCACCTTTTAGCCTCCTCTTAGGCTTTGTATAAGAAAACCCAGGTTGAGCTAATCAACCTTTTAGCATCAAAGCTGTGCCTCGTTCACGGTACACAAACATCAACAACTCCTTTCCCTTTCATCTAATCGCTGTAAGCGGCAAGCCTCTGGATCATCTACATCCACGCCACTGTCCCTCTTTTAGCATGATAAATTCCTAAGGAAAGAAGGCATTGCTCTACACTGAGTTAAAGTCTTCTCCTTCAGGTTAAAACCCCCTATAAAGGAAATTATGGCATTGCTAGGATCCGCGTATCCCGGTTAAAGTAATCCTCCTTTACAGTCAGTCACCCAACAGTTGGGACAAACAGACCCCCTTTAGAGATGACAAATTCTCTCTAAAGTCAAAACCTTTTAGCTTCATATCTTGGGCTTCGAAAAAGATACAAATAAACTCTTCAGCTTCACATCTTGGGCTTCGAACAAGATATAAATCACCTTTCGCTTCACGTCTTGGGCTTTGAACAAGACACCAAAAATACCCATTTCCTCCCATAGAATAGGAGGAACTACGCTACAGCTCAATTGCTAGTGGGAATGCATTGAACGTGGTACTTATCCCCAGGTACACGGTTTGATTCCCACGGGAGGCAAAAACACTAGTATAATTGAAAAAGGGGGCTAGTGATTAAGTCTGAGTTGGTAATAGTGCTGGGACTCGTGCGCGAGCGGCCGCGGGCTGTTACAATAAAATCGTGAGGTGGAAGTGCCGGGATCGCCTTGTGAGGGGCCCGGGCTGTTACACACATCATGTTTGGTATTCCATCCGAAAGCACATCTGGAAATCATGCACAACTGGCTGCCCTTCACCATGGCTTTCCTGTCAATTCCAGTACACTATTAACGCAGATATAACAAATATCTTAGTCTCATCTCCTAATAGTTCTTCCACTTACTTAGCAGATAAAAAACCTCAACTATTCACCTTCGTCCAATTTAGGTTCACTTTCTGTACAGAGTCATTGACATCAGACTCGTATCAAGTGCTGAATCAATAGCCACCTTTACCTCATTAATACGCCTGTGATCCACTTATCTCGCCTGAAAATGAATTCAAAAATTCACAAATAATAGGTAACTCAACACATGTAACTTCACTACTAACTCGCCACAACGCGAACGTTAATACACCGAGGCTTCGCCCAATAGATGTCCACCCATTCGTTTAGCACACAACGTTACTAGTTCTCTACCATTACCCAACTCGGATCCACCCTCAAAAGACATCATGGATTACCCAAAACTGGCATGGCTCTAGCCATCACTTGTCCTCTACTCACTGAAAAACGATCACCAACCATACCTGATTGCCCTCCCTCGGAGACATCCTTCAACTTGATCGACCGACAAGTACTTCTCTTCTACATCTTCTTCAGATAATAAAGATCTATACCGATTCAACACAACCATCTTCCACATCACATGCCATCTTGACCGTCAAGGCGCATCTATCCATTCATCTTGATTTCCAACTACTATCAACAAGAGATTGAGGGTGATCAGTTCCCCAATTTGTTCATAGACAGCCGATCATCCGGATGAAGTATAGACCCTTCCTTACCAACTATGATAACACTCCATTATTCACCAATCTATCCTTCCATAGTGAAAGCATCGTGGAGAAGCACCAGTTTCTCCCCCACTTATCTCATCCTCAACTCCTGCAAACAGACAGTTAGAAGACAAACACGCACCGACCGTGTTCTACACACGCGTCGTATACCAAGACACAAACCATACTAGACAACCTGGCCGGATGGACCGACCTGCTCTGATACCAATTATAACACCCCACTTTCCCATTAATAAAATTACATAAATAACTACGACAAATAATCAGAGTTTCCGACATAGCGGGATGTCACATCAAATAAACAACAAGAAGACTCAAATACTTCATTCACTTTATTATTCACAAAAGGTTTATACAGCGGAATATTCATTAAATCACTTCACTGGCACTAAGGCCTTCACCAATTATGTTTCCAAAATTTACATTATTTAGCACACTTCTGAAAATAAGATACGTAACGATTAAAATAATTCTACAACAATTAAATTCCCTAATCTCGTGTTACGTATCAGAGTGACTCCTACGACTCAAACAAGCAACACGCACTCCAAGCAATCCTAAGTACCTGGATTATCTGTACTTCCGAAGAAGCACAGACACAACGACAACAAAGGGGTGAGAACTATATTCAATATTAAACGGTGAATAATACATATTAGAAGGTAGTTACTCACATATATCATACACACATACAGTCACGACCTACTGTCACATTCAATCACCAATCATCAATAAGGTAATAATGCAATGCGACTCGACACAGACACAATGCATGTGGTACCAACATCATGGTTCATTCAATCGAACCCGGATAGATCACATACACCCCTACTTGGCAATGATCTATCTCCACCATTCTCCATATCGGAGTACGGATGAATCACATACACTCCTCCTGAGCAATGATTCATCCCACCAACACCATGAAATGCATGACACAATTATGCATAAAAACACATGTACACTAGCATATGTATACATGTTCACGATCCTCCTGATCACACCTGAATCCCACATAAAATAATCATTCACCACAACACAAATTACACACAAAACATATGTATAATGATCAGTTATGCATTTACACGATCCTCCTGATCACACGTAAGCCATACGCTTACCGTAATTCACACTGGAATTACCTCACCTGCAACACCACATCATCACACATAAATTATACACAAGAGACTATCATCAAGTAAAATATACGATCCTCATTGATCCCAAGTGCGTCATACACTCACCGTTGATTTAATAAGAATTACCTCTGCTACCCCAAGATCGCTCGCACCTCACACAAACGGCGCCACACAAACACATTCTACACGCCTCACAAGGTACTCGTCCACTAATTAGATAATTACTAATTAATTCACCAAAATTCTTAAATTAATTATTTTCGTCACCAATTCTATACTTCTTAACTTCTGACATCTATTCCCAACCTCTCAAACCAAGAGAAACCGATTTTGACGCGAAAACGGGAAAGAAATCGCGAAACGGTAAAATTCTGCACACTCGCTGGTCATACGCGTATTGCCCTGGGCCATACGCGTATTTCCCAGCTCGCTCGCCCATCCATACGCGTATTACCTCACTTGATACGTGTATGGGCAGAGACCTATTTTTCCATCAAAATTTCACTTCAGATCTCGTTACGCGTATTGCCCAAGCCTCCATACGCGTACCGTTACGCGTATGGGCAGAGAGTCGTGCCAATCTTCCTTTTAGCCTTCCCATACGCGTAATGACCATAGCCATATGCGTATTGCCCTCACTGATACGCGTATGGCCAGATCTATTACGCAAACTCAGTTTTCCTACCCCAGTCTAGGTTCTGCTATGAGATCCTCACTTTTCCACTCCAATTCAGTCCTAAACGTGTTTCTACATCAGTTTTAGGACCTATAATCTCATCTTACAATTTCACCTATCATTACTACATTAAAATTACAGGTTTTAGATTGAATTCATCCTCTCATCCTGCACCAAACTCGACCTGCAATATATGTATCTATACAACAGTAATACACCATACAATTTATACATGAAATTCAACTATCATCAACAATTCAACACATATCAGAAATCAGACATTCATATCATACTCAAAATTTCATCAATCATAAAGCATACAAAAATCCTACGAGGGAAAGGACCCCTCACTACCCCTTTCATGTTATTATCACATGTATTGAACCCATTCTCCCCCTTACCTCAAATTCTTGATCAGATTCCTGCGAGAATTTATTCTGAAGAGTGCCCTAGCAATTGTTCTCCCCTTGATCTTCCTTCTCTCCCCCTTTCTCTTTTCTTTTTCTTGTTTTACGTGAAAACCAACTATCCCCCCACTAACCCTCCTTAATCCTAATTAATCCGATTTCATTTCATTAATAATAAAATAATAATAATAATAATAATCCTAATAATAATAATAAGAATACTAATAAGAATAATAATAATAATAATAATAATATTAACCATATTACTATTATTATTTTCACTACTATATCATTATTATTAAACTAAGGTCTTTAATTCCCACTGTTTAAATAAGGCACTACCCTTCACTCACCCTTAACAAGGCCAAACAAACAAAATAGCACCGACGACCAAATAATTTAAAATGGGGTGTTACATTATACTCATGGATTTGATCTGAGGGTTGGGATTTTTTCCTGCTCTTTAAGGAAATGGGAAATCCAAAGGGGCTTTTAGACTGTCAGAGTCTACGAGTTTTATCTTTTGTACTATGCTTAAGAAACAGTAGTAGTGAGATCTAGACTCTTTGAAAGACTGTTCTATTAAGATGACTAATTTCTGTTCCTATACCTCTAGGAGGTCGTCGGGACAATTTGTACGAAGCCCAAGAGGAGGATGGAAACTTTTAAGAAGCCGAGGGACAATTTGTACGAAGCCTAAGAGGAGGCTATCTTCCCGAGGGAAGAATCATTATACGAAGCCTAAGAGGAGGCTGTGAAAACTTCTAAGAAGCCGACAGGTCCTTGTACAACGCCCAAGAGGAGGCGAGGATGCTTTTAGGAAGCCTGCGGGTCTTTGCACTAAGCCCAAGAGGAGGCTAATGAACAGTTCCAGAAGGGGTTTCACTTGGAACATTGGCCTTCTGTATATGAACTGTTCAAAACGGGGAATTTCTTAGATCTAGTTATCTAAAAATTGTTGTAAGGAGATGAGGTTTTGTCTAGTTCTAGACGTAGTTGCTGGGGAAACTCTTAATATCTATACTATTATTACACAGTGGATATGAGTTTATAAAAGAAGACTTAAAGTGAAACAGCCCCACATCACAGTTATATACATATGAAAGCGGTAAATGAAAGCGAGTGAACATTTACTCGGTTGTAGAGCTTCCATGCTGTTGGGTTAGTTGTTCAACAAAGAAATTGAAAACAATATATTACAAAATCAAAAGGGGAAAGTGCTTTGAAAGGAAAATTGGGGCTTTATCAGTGATCACACTGTCGTTTTGTACAAGGACTTATACAAGTGACTGAGGCACAAGAAAGGTTTTTTGTACAAAGGGGATGGGTCTTACACTCTCTCAAGAGGCCCAAAGATTTATTTTTAAAGAATGGGGCTTATAACACGAGGGTAGGCCCAAGGGTTTGATTTTTCAACTGGAGATCGCGCCGAAATTTTCTTTTAACACAGAGGGAATTATACAATATCTGAGGCCCAAAATTGTTTTGGTTAAAAGGGGATTGGGTCTTACACTCTATTAGAGGCCCAAAATGTTTTAAAGAAAAAGAATGGGACTTACAACTCAAGGAGAGGCCCAGATGGTTTGTTTTAAACGGGTGATGATCGCGCCAAACTTTTGAAATACAATGGGACTTATACAATGAGTGAGGCCCAAAAATGATTAGTATTTACAGAGGATTGGGTCTTACACTCTATTAGAGGCCCAAGTGAGTTTTAAGAAAAGAAATGGGTCTTACTACTTGAGGGTAGGCCCAGGGTTATTTGTTTGAAAGCGACGATCGCGCCGAAGTTTTTGAAAATACACAGAGGGACTTATACAATAAGTGAGGCCCACAATGGGTTTATTTTACAAAAGGCTTGGGTCTTACACTCTATTAGAGGCCCATGGTGTTTGAAAATGACTTATGAGGGTGCCAATCGACAAAACCCTAATTTTATCTTCTTTAAAAGTAAATATTTAAAGAAAAATCAAATAAAAATGATAAAAATACCAAATAAATTTGAATAAACCACTTGTGATTTTTGTTTTAGGTTTAAAAAATGAGGTTTAATCACAAGATGAATTAAAACTCACTTGGTTTTGATTTTCAAAGTAAATATTCACTTTTAAATGTTTAAAAACAATTAAAAAATGAATTTATTCACAAAAATACTAATTATATTAAATAACTAATATAAACTAAATTTTTTTGTGAAATAAAATATTTTAACATTTTTGTGATTTTTTGCGAAAAGAACCAATAAAAAATAATTAAAATTGAAAGAGTTATTAATTTTCCAATTAATTAACAAAACATGAAAATATGGAAAAAATAGCAAAATGTGAAAAAAAACACAAAATGGCATGGGTGGGGTTTGAACCCACGACCTCAAGGTTATAGGGCGTGCGCCTTACCACTGGGGTGGTGATACATCCGTTGATTAAAACAAACCAACAAATATACAAGGCTTGCCTTGTTTTCTAGGCCTGGCCAAGGCAAGGCAAGGCAAGTTTTGGCAAGAAACAGGAAGGTCCATAACTTTCTCATTTCTCCATGGTTGGGGACAAAATTTATATGCATCTGGCCTAGAATTTCACAAGGAATCCAATGGTGGTGGTATTTTTTCCAGATCATGCTCCCTCCTCAAAATCCGATGGTGGTTTTGAAATAGGCCTATAATTGCATTTTCTATGCTACACTTTCGTACAGGCATGAATTACATGATGATTTGGTTCAAACACATCATATATAACATGTATAAGATGTGCATAATCAGTGGACCTCAAAGCAATGCATATTTTGGGAAGTTCAAGTCATGATGCTCACCTCTTTTTGAGCTTTTGGAGTTTTCTGTGCAATCTGCCAAGCCTCTTGCTCCAGAAATGGTTTGATACTTTGGAAACTCTTAAATGATCCCTTAGAAGCTTTTAGGATGAGTGGAATTAGCTGGAACCTGCAAAAATACAAACTGGCCCTTTCTTGCAAAAGGGGTTAAAATGGCCAAAATAGCAACTCCCTCAAATGGTGTTCCAGATGGGGGGAACCATTTGGGACAGTTCAAGGATGATATTTGGTGTGTGTTTGAGGTTTTATCTGGTTTGGAAAGTGGCTGAATCAAGACATGGCTTGAAAAATGCATAAAAGTACTATTTTGAGGTTTTGAGAGGTGACTTTGTGATTTAAGGATTACAGGTCACTTGTGTGAGTTTGGACAGGTTAGATATGACATATTGGATATGTTAGGATCATGAGCTATGGTGGAAATGCTCTCTAACTCAAAAACTCAGAGTTACCTTGCTAAAGAAGGCATTTTGGCCTAAAGAGAGGGATTTTGAGGAAAGCATCTGTTTGATGGCTTTGGTGTACTCAAACTGAGCACAAATGAGCTCTATTTATAGTAGACCAAGTTTGTTTTGGGATCAATAGTGAATGGCAACCACAACAGAGGTTTGGCCAATATTGATCAATGGGAAGCCAAGTCTCCTCTAGCCAATGACTAGAGGTTAGAGCACAGAGCTGTGGTTCCCTAGTTGTTGGATCAATCTTGACTGAATTCAGTTGTAAATGTGTCAGTCCATGCCACCTCTAAGCATCCATTAAATGCTCCAATCCAAAATTGGAGTCTTGTCCCTCTTTTAGGGATTTCTAGGTTTGGCATGCTATTTTTGGTTCCAAAGACTTGGTGGCTTGGGATCAGAGTTGGTTCCTCCTTGGTCCCACCTTGAGATGTTCAGATGGATAGAGTTGCTTGCCCTTTGCAAAATTTAAGCAAATCGAGAAAAACTCCAAAATCTGTCTTGTGTTGGCAGTTTTCAGCAAGGCATATTGGCATGGTCATATCTCATGGCTCAAGTTGAGTTTGGTGATGTTCTTGGCCATTTTAGAAAGCCCTCATATGATACAATAACTGTTTGGTCATAATTGGTTTTGATACTTTTTGGATCCAAGTGAAAAATCCCCCTACATTTGGAAAAAAGTAAGGCAGATTCTGACTTAGTGAAAATTTCACTAAGTGTTGGAAAAAGTGACATATCATGTTTTCAGCCATTTTGATCATTTCATAACTCAAAATCCATGAGGAATTGGAATGAGGTGTAGTTGAAGCTTTTGTAGAGGGCCATGAGGGATACAAATCCAGCTTTGGATGGGAAAAATGGCCTTGTGGTTTAGGAGTTATAATCCTCCAAAGTTGGCACCCTAGCCACTTTGTTTCATAACTTAGAAAATTTCTAAGTTTTTATGGTTACCCCTTTTACAAGTTATCCCACTTTTCTTGATTTTTCTTGATGAATGATGATTCCAATCATACATTAACATCATTTTAAGGTTAAAAAAAACCATTTTTATGAAAAATCTTAAAAAGTCAAAGTTTGACTTTTGTGCACAGTTGACTTTTTATCAGATGAATTCCAAACTGTGCAATCCTTTAGGAAATCATGTTCTTGACCTAAATCAAACTTGATGTACATGTTCCATGGGTGTTATAGGGTATATTGATTCATATCCTAGGGTTTGGGAGCATGTCCTGGTCAAAATTCAAAGATACAGTTGACTTTTCTCGCGAAACCCAAACTGTGGTTCTGATGAATTTGAAACTTGTTGCTCAAGCTTCTTGGATCAATCCATTGTTGTAAATAGATAAATATAGTGTATTAGATACCCTCAAATCCTCTCTTGAGGTCTTGGCTCATGACTTGTCCCAAAAGTCAACTTAGGGGTGAATTAGGTCAAGAAACCCTAATTCCTGATTTTTTATGAATGCATCCCCTGAGGCTAAATTGACTTGATGATTAGGTTTATGATGTCCCTTGGAGCATCATAGGTTATAATTTGAAGCATTGGCTCATGCCCAGAGGAAAATTTCCATCTGGAGGCCCTGGTCGACCAAAACCCTAATTTGGTGAAACTGTTGATTTTGAGGTTTGATCCACTTGGAATGTTGTAACCTTGTGCTTGATCCTTGATGTGGGAGTCCTATTGATCCTTTGTAGATGTTTGAGAGGTTAGACAAGTTGAATATCATGTCATTTCTTGATTTACCCTTTGTCTAAGAGCTCTGAGAGGGCTTGAAACCCTAATTTTGATTATAGTGGATGCTCGCCCATCTTTGGGGAGACTTAATGAGGTATGATGGTTCATCCATATTGTGATGATGATTTCCACAATAATGGGAATCTTAGTGGTCAAAATTTGGGGTATGACACTAAACACGTTTTTGGAGAATTATGGTTCATCCAGATTCTCCAGGCGAGCTAGAGGCGAGTCTGCTTCGCCAGGGATCCGCCGGGCGAATTTGGTTGGGACAGCAAAACTTTGTTTTCGTATTTTCGTCGTAACATTTGATCCGTAACTCGGATTGATGCACGGTCGGAAGCGTTGGAAATCTATTTCAATGCTCTATGTGATGGTGAGGTAGAAACATAGTTATATGTTATATATTGATAAGATAAATATGGAAAAGTAATGTATGTGTGAGTATGGTAGTCCCCGTTCCCACCGAAATTCACGAATCGGGAAGCCGATTGATATGGGACTTGAGGCCTTGGAAAGAGGATCCAGTGTGCTATTAAATGGTATGTGAGACCATGATTTAAACAAGGATGCTTGGCAGGGGATAGTAGTGACTTGATATGCTTTTATGTGTGTTTTATGGGTGATATTGTTATATGCGAATTATGTTATACCATGTCTATCTAATTGTTATTAAAAATGAATGTGAGAGAATATGCATGTTAAAATATGAATTAGGAAGAGTGAGGAAACTTTACCCCAAAACAAATGGCATAGTTAAGAATGTTATAATTCTAGGTTGTAAATAGAATTGTGATAGAAACTCTGGATGGCGACGCCCGTGCATTCATTGACGAGTTCTGGCCTGGAGTAGATAACCTAGATGGCAAGGCTCGGACACCTGATGTAGGAAGGTACATCCGTGATGAGATTGGTCTAGGAGAGAGTGAGACACTAGTATGGAACATGTGGAAACCTTTGTGTTTTATGAGAAAAGGCAAAAGAGGCCTTAAGGAGAATGTGGCCTTGTAATTGTCGAATACAATCACATTTGTGTGTATGATCATGTAATCGTAATCATTTCATGTGAGTACGTTTCATGGGTCTCGAGCTCCTCTGAAACATGGCACAATTACTTGGCAGGTTTGATTCCCGCGTGTAGTACGAATGGAGCCTATATAGTAAAAAGACTTGCAATGGTTAACAGGCCATGAGAAGTGACAGATCACAGTTAACAGGCCGATGATCCTGAATCCATTTCGTATGCCAAGTAACTACAAGGATCCATGACTCGGGTCGACTTCTAGACGTAGAAGTGGATGGGAAAAGGGGATGCCTTGGTATAGGTTATCGATTAGTGGTATTTTGAGTTGATGAACTCATGACATGTTTCCATATAGTGTGAGATTGTGAGATATTGAACTCAAGGTCATTTCCCTTCCCTTTGACTTGAGTTAGGATTGGTTAGAACCTTGTAAATCCGAGAGAATCCATAGGATAGGGAACTCACTGAGATTTGATGTATCTCACCCCACTATTGTTGATTATTTTCAGGAAGTATTGCAGGTTTGATTTACAAGTGGAGCTATGTTTGGATGTTTCAAGAGAAGCTTAGTTGAGCTTATTTTCTGCTGTGTATTTGTAGTATACAATTGAGGATATTGTATATTGCTCTTAGATTTTATATTTTTAGCTAATTTCTATATCTTGTACCATAGGTTGTATTTATATTTTAGAAATGGTCAAGTATGTGAATTATGCCATTAGGCACTTATGATGGTGTCAGTACCAAATAAAATGCTTGTATTGTATTATTCTAGGTATATATTATACTGGGCGTTACAGTTGGTATCAGAGCAGGTCGTGTCCTCGACCTAGCCTTGAAACATCATAAGTAAATCTATTCCTGCCTCTTAAGTGTGTCTTTCCAGCATGAATCTTAATATCATACTATGTAGTGTTGGGCCTGATCAACCTAATACTATGTATGTGATAGGTAGAATCATGGTTGAGCGACCACGAGGACTCCGTAGTGTTGTCGGAACTTGTGCTGTGAGGGTAGGCTCAAGCTAAGAGTTAGTAGTGTGTAGTTTTGGGTCAGCTCAGTTGAGGTCTTAGTAGAAGTTGTGTTTTGGGTAGCATGGAAATTAAAGAGTGGTGTGTTGTTCAAGTAATCCTTTGGAATGGATGGAGTCCAAAAGTTAAGGATCTCTATTGGACGACTGGTTAAGGTATCAAGAAATATGTAAAGTCGCTAGTAGAGCTGGATTGACCATTGATATGGATAAGGATTTCAAGTAATCTCATTCCGTGGAAAAAAAGTTGTTTTATGGAACGTGTGACGTAAGGTTTGGGAGTGAGATAGGTAGTGGTATTTCAGTTTCTAAGGTCCCTATGGTGTCTTGAATGGACGAGAGTACCTTAAGGAGGGTGTTCGGAACAATATCTTCCGACTAGTTAAAAGTTGAAAGTTAAGGAAGTTCAGCTTTTATAGGAACCTAAAGTAGTAGAGAAGTGTCAGAAGGAACACAAGTATGTGTTTACATACTTCAAGCGAGATAAGTATGTGCCGGATGAAGAGTAGGAGATAAATTATGTATCTTCGGTTATGAAGAGAGATTAAGTTCAAGATATTACATCGGGATTTTCTGTATTCGATGAGAGACCAAGTTGGAATTTGAAAATGTTTTGGTTTGGAAAAGTTTGAATTTGATGTGTGGAAACCATGAAAAACGCAGCAGAAAATTCTGCTTCTGGTGCGATTTGCCAGGCGAATCAGGAATCGCCAGGCGAATCAGGAATCTCCAGGCAAATGGGGTCTTGCCACTGGTTCGTCGGGCGAAGTACTGGCGAAGGCTGATTCGCTAGGCGAAATCCTAAGTCGCCAGGTGAAAATGGGGAGACAGAAATGTGTTAGCTACTGGAACTCTTGGGTTTTCCAAAATTGTGTTTCGCCATAGGCTCGCCAGGCGAAGGGCTGGCAAAGAGGGATTCTCCAAGAGAAATCTTGAGTCGCCAGGCGAATCTGGCTGTTGCTCAATAATTGTCTTTCCTTCAAAAAAATTCATATCTTTAGACTCGGGTGTCCGTTTTAAGCGTTCTTTATATCGATATGAAGCTATGAAAGTGTTTTATGCTGTGGAAAGTGAAAATATTGTTTATGAGGTGGATTTTATTCGATTATGTGAAATAAATGGTATTAACAGTATGTTATGAGAAAGTTACACTTTGGTATTAAGAACGAGCGGAGTAGTAACACTGTGGTCACAAGTGTAAGTGATGGATTCTTAACCTTGAGGCGGATGTTAAGGGACGTAATTTGTTGAGCAGTGAGTATTGTGTTTTAAGAAGTAGGATTACGGTAAAATAACGAGAAGCGAATCAGGGTTATTACAGACTAAGTGTAAATCATGGAACGGTTTACACCAGAGAAGTTTTGTAAATAGTTGATGAAAATTGTCGGTTACGAATTTTCCATTAAGTAATTTGGTGTAAGTGGGATGTGTAATGAATAGTGAAGGGTAAGAAATCCCAGTTAATGTGTGCGAAGTGATGGAAAGGTTCTCCAAGAGGATGCATTGCCCTGATTTATTATCGAGTATAGAGAAACTTCTGTATTTGTGAATAATCGGAATGTTCGGAATCTAGCTTTTGTTGGACTAAGAACGAGGTTGTGTGCTGCAGGTTATGTCCATCGCTTTTGTGGTATGATGGTGGCGTGCTGAGTTTTCTTATGGACGAATCAAGTATGGGTTGTGGCTCAAACCTTAGAATGTCGTCATTTTGACTTCCCGCAAGTGTAGTTGTTTAAGCAGAGAGGAACTATCCCGCTGAAGCTTTGTAGCGTGACCTCGGCAGAATTTGGAATTTTGCCTTGTCACTTGGTTGGAGTGTGTCATCTGAATGTTTTGACTTTGTCGGTTTTACCTTGAATGAGTCATGGTTAGTAAATGTAATATAAGTTAAAAGGCCACGAGTTGAGAATGATATTGTGGGTTAGAACAAATCGGATTGATGGTTTTGAGTAGGAAGGGCTTTTGAACTAAAAGGAATTGGTTTTTCAGCTTTCGCAACAGTGTTAACCGATTGACACGTGCAAGGATGGTATTTAGTGCTGAACTTGAGGAGTTAACTGATTAACCTCAGATGGGTAATCGATTAACGTGTGTGTGAATTGTGAAATCCCCTAAGAACCATCATCTGTGTTTTGTTACCTCATGATGCTCCGAGTGGAGAGTATTGTGTGAATGGAAAACGAGATTGTAAGTAAATGAAAGACGAATTTGTGTTTTGAGATCGGAACTTCTGAAGGGTGTTGGGTAATTGACCATTTGTTTAGACGACGAGGGAGTTTAACTTTTGGAGAAATAATCATGTGAATTATGTTGAGTGTGAGAAAGTCTTAGGTGTATTGTTATTATTGTTGTTGCGAGTCTTAAGGACGAAGTTGGAAAAATATTCTCGAAGTGTTGATCTTGTAAAGATCGTTTTGGTAATTTAATTTATGGTGTTATTAAGGAACGAACGGTTGGTCGGAGTTAGTAATTGCTATCTTTCGTGAGTTCATGGTTTGGATTTAGACCCCGTGAAAGTGGTACCAGTTGTGTACATTTGTGTTCTAACCAGAGAAGGAATTTGTAGGTTATCTTTCCAAGTACTAGTAAGAATTAGACGTTCCGAAGTTAAGTATGTAACTGGGAATAGTTTATGAAACGGAACGAATGAGAAGAGTTAATTCAACTGAGAAGTATGGTATGGACTTCGAAAATGTGTGGGTATGTGGAGTGTTGTACATAAATTGGTGAGTAATATGGAAATTCACAATTGGGCTTTGGACAGGTTAAGTTTCCGAAAAGTGGTGACTTGCGTATGATTGAAGTTCTGTGTTGGTGTTACGTCGTTTTGGGCCGAGATCTAGAATCAACAAGGAACCTTGAATAAGTTGGAAACCGTAGGAAGGATCGATTTGGAATGTGGTAACCAGAACTAAAAGTTGGTAAGTTATTTTGGGATGTATTGGTTCGAGTTAGAATGAATTTCGAAGTTGTATATGTTATGGTAGTCGCAGTGTAACTCCTGTGCCTTTATTGCCTGGAGAGTGTTGGGCATATGTTATAATATTGTGTGTTGGCCAAGAAATTATTCTACCATAGGACATCAGTAAGTTTCTTGTACCGCTGGTTAGTAAGGACCCCAGTGGATAAGTGTGTTTCTCCATGGACTATTAGCTACTTGGTAATGCTTAAGAATTGGCAGTATCCCATTGTTAGTATTGGAGTTGCGCAGTGGAAGGTGACAAATGAAACAGCTCAGTTGGATTTATAAGAATCGGAGTAGAAATTGATTGTAAGATTAGAAATAAGAAGATCTCGTTCTAATTGTGTTACCTTTTGGGGTGATACGAAAGAGATGAATTATCAGAGGTAATGATTACAATTTTTAGTATCAGACCAGATGGAACTGGTAAAGAAGTCGTTTGACTAGTTATGAAGTGGTTTGAATGTTAAAGGACTTATGAAAGGATAGTTGTCGGTAATGGCATAAAGGAAAGAAGTCACTGAATTACATCGCGAAGATGTGTTGAGTGTTGTTGTCCTAATTTGAGATAAGATGTTACGGTTTTGTTGGTGACTCAGTAGAGGAATATGGAATGGTACATTCTTTCCGAAGGTAGAATGCGACCAAGTGTTTTAGTATAAAATAACATATGAATTGAGGGGAAGCAAAGTTACAAGTTAACCCAATATTGGAATAAAAGTATGACTAAGTAACCAAAGTTTGATAATTCGTGAAATTTAGGATTTTGGTCTGTGAAGTCAAGTTGGATTTTTGGATCATGTCAGAAATTCTAACGGAAATAAAGTTGAGTGCGGAACTAAGACAATGATGCAAGTTGTGGTTATTGTCAAATAGAGGAAATTCGGGGGCGAATTTCAATTTAAGGGGGGAGAGTGTAATACCCCATATTATTTAAATGCTCAATTGGATATCAGACGAGATCAGATGAGTATCTATGTGCTATATCTTGGGATAATTGGATTAATGGAATCCTCTAAGTACTTTAAGTATTGACATTTGGGATCAATAGAGCAACTAATGAACTCTGAAGAGATTAATTATTTTATTAAAGAGACGGATTAATAATTGATAGTTCAAGAAAGGATTTTTAGGTAACTTTAATAACTGATCAATTGGTTGAGACGACAAAATATCAATTGGAGATATTTTACTCTATTGGATTATATTATATAATAATAGTATTATATATATATATATATATATATATATATATGTGTGTGTGTGTGTGTGTGTGTGTGTGTGTGTATGTGTGTGTGAAGAGAAAGTAAAAGAAAATAACATAGTAAGAGAAGAAGAAGAGAAGAAGGGAGAAAGAAGAGAAACCATGGGAAGAAGAAGAAAAGCTTGGATCATCGATTCATCATCTTCTCTAAACTCCTCTTCATTGCTAAGGTGGGTTCTAGTTAGAAACTCTAAGTTCTAGAATTAAGGATTTAGAACTTAGGTTAGATTTGAGAAAAAATGATTAAATGGATAAATCAATGAAATCTAACGGATGATTTGATGAAATGCATGTCTAAATGTGTTATAACATGTTATTTTGGGTCATTGGGTGCAATAATATCATATGGATTGAAGGTTTTGATCATTTTTAGGTCCCAAACACGTTTTGGGAGAATTATGGTTCGTCCAGATTCGCCAGGCGAGCTAGAGGCGAGTCTGCTTCGCTAGGGATTCGCCGGGCGAATTTGGCTGGGACAGCAAAACTTTGTTTTCGTATTTTCGTCGTAACTTTTGATCCGTAACTCGGATTGACACACGGTCGGAAGCGTTGGAAAGCTATTTCAATGCTCTATGTGATGGTGAGGTAGAAACATAGTTATATACTATAGATTGATAAGATAAATATGGAAAAGTAATGTATGTGTGAGTATGGTAGTCCCCGTTCCCACCGAAATTCACGAATTAGGAAGCCATTTGATACGGGACTTAAGGCCTTGGAAAGAGGATCCAGTGTGCTATTAAATGGTATGTGAGACCATGATTTAACCAAGGATGCTTGGTAGGGGATATTAGTGACTTATTATGCTTTTATGTGTGTTTTATGGGTGATTTTGTTATATGCTAATTATGTTATACCATGTCTATCTAATTGTTATTGAAAATGAATGTGCGAGAATATGAATGTTAAAATATGAATTAGGAAGAGTGAGGAAACTTTACCCCAAAACAAATGGCATAGTTAAGAATGTTACAATTCTAGGTTGTAAATAGAATTGTGATGGAAACTCTGGATGGCGACGCCCGTGCATTCATTGACGAGTTCTGGCCTGGAGTAGATAACCTAGATGGCAAGGCTCAGAAACCTGATGTAGAAAGGTACATCCGTGACGAGATTAGTCTAGGAGAGAGTGAGACACTAGTATGAAACATGTGGAAACCTTTGTGTTTTATGAGAAAAGGCAAAAGAGGCCTTAAGGCGAATGTGGCCTTGTGATTGTCGAATACAATCACATTTGTGTGTATGATCATGTAATCGTAACCATTTCATGTGAGTGCGTTTCATGAGTCTCGAGCTCCTCTGAAACATGGTATAATTACTTGGCAGGTTTGATTCCCGCGTGTAGTACGAATGGAGCATATATGGTAAAGAGACTTGCGACGGTTAACAGGCCATGAGAAGTGACAGATCACGGTTAACAGGCCGATGATCCCGAATCCATTTCGTATGCCAAGTAACTACAAGGATCCATGACTCGGGTCGACTTCTAGACGTAGAAGCGGACGGGAAAAGGGGATGCCTTGGTACAGGTTATCGATTAGTGATATTTTGAGTTGATGAACTCATGACATGTTTCCATATAGTGTGAGATTGTGAGATTGTGAACTCAAGGTCATTTCCCTTCCCCTTGACTTGAGTTAGGATTGGTTAGAACCTTGTAAAGCCGAGAGAATCCATAGGATAGGGAACTCACTGAGATTTGATGTATCTCACCCCACTATTATTGATTATTTTCAGGAAGTATTGCAGGTTTGGTTTACAAGTGGAGCTATGTTTGGATGTTTCAAGAGAAGCTTAGTTGAGCTTATTTTCCGCTGTGTATTTGTAGTATACAATTGAGAATATTGTATATTGCTCTTAGATTTTATATTTTTGGCTAATTTCCATATCGTGTACCATAGGTTGTATTTATATTTTAGAAATGGTCAAGTATGTGAATTATGCCATTAGGCACTTATGATGGTGTCAGTACCAAATAAAATGCTTGTATTGTATTATTTTAGTTATATATATATATATATATATATATATATGATGGAATGAGACATTTAAAAAAAAACCCAACAATAAAGTGAAATCTATATTCCATTCCACTCCATTATGTTTAATTCTACTCCGCACATTATGTTCCATCAAACTAAATATAGCCTAAGTGAAGACTATTTTTCTTAAGTCTATATTAAATTAAAATTAGTATATTATAATTATTTTTTATTTTTATTTAAAAGATCTAAAAATATATTAAGTTTAATTAATTTTAACTACAAAATATTAATTTTGTTTGGAAAGATATGATTTACAAATTTCTTAAGTGAAACAACTTAAAGTAAAATAAAATTATATTAAAGTATATTATAATTCTTCTAATTTTTATTTTGATAATATATAAATTAATTTTAACCAATTATTAAACCACAAACATGAATTATCTATGTATTATTTCTATAATAAAAATAAAATAAATATGTTGTAATATTTTTATTTTTTACTTAAAATATATAAAATATACCATTTGCTTAATTGATTTACAACAAACAAACATTTTTTTGTATATAAATAGTATGTGTTATTGAATTTTTTTAATAATTTAATTTTAATAAAAAATCACAATAAAAAATTAAAGGGTGAACATTTTGAAATCAATATAAATATTAATTCTCTTAGTATATATACTATTTATTAGTTTTATAGTAATATTATTAAGTTAATTAAAACGAATGAAAATTATAATATTATTAAATTAACATAACATTGAAATTTTTTCTAAATGTCCCAAAATAAGGTGATGTGGCACAATTAGATTGAATATAAAAAAGGATAAAAATGTAATTTGCTAGTATCCACTCTTATTTGATCAGACAGGAATCTATTATTGTGAAAAATAAAGTTGGATAAAAAGTAAAAAAGTGAAAAAAGAAAAGAAAAGAGAAAGTGTATTGAAGAAGATATGTGGTGCCTACTAGTTTTTCCATTTTTTTGTATGATTTGATCATATAGAAATCTCATTAAATTACTACTAATATTGCTTTTGTTGTATTTAAAATAAACCTACTCTAACCAAGCACTTGGGCTCGAGTGGTAAACGAGCTTCTGCTAAGGAACGAAGGTTCGGGGAATACCGAGTTCGATTCCTGGTGGGAACAATACTTGGTCAGGCTCAGTATCTCTCGGCACGAGCTCTGGATTACTAGGGCCCATTTCCCCTATGCAGGTGATTTTTTCAATATCATCCTTGGTTATTCCTGCACTAGTAATTTTGAGCATCTTGGCCTTCCATCCCTTCTTGCTAGTTTTCTTTGTAATCCAATTTTTCTCCATAGTCCAATTTGCTGGTCTGTGAGTAATCTGCAAAAACTCAAGAATTTTGATCCACACTTCATTAAATTTTGCGCATTCAAAGAACAGATGGTCCATGGACTCATCTGTATCACAGAAACAACACTCAATGTTAGCAGTTAAACCAAATTTTCTAAGTTTATCTCTTGTTGGTAATCTGTTATGCAGCAGCATCCTTAAAGTGTATTTTTGCCATAGGCCTAGCATGATTATCCATCAGGAGTTTTCTCCAAGCAACAGGTTCTTTTCTACCTCTCAAATCTTGATACATTTTTGCAGTTTTGTACTGACCATCATTCTGAATTGTTTGCCAATACTCGGTTTGCCCCACTTTATCTCTACTATTCATAACTTTCTTGAGAATCCAAGAACATGAACTAGGAATCACCCAGTCCATAACCTCACATCTTTAAGGTAGTACATGTTTATCCACCTAATCCACAATTTGTCTTTTTTAGCATGTATATTCCAAAGCAACTTACCAATAGTGGCTTGATTTCACTCTTTTAAAGCAGTAACATTGAGATCACCAACTTTTTTAGGATCACAAATCTTATCCCAAGAAATTGGAGCCTTCCTGCTGATGTTATTAGATCCACTCCAAAGATAGCTCCTACAAATAGCTTCAATCTCTTTAGTGACTTTTTGAGGAAGAGGGAAGACCTACAGCCAATAATTTGAGACAGTAAAAAGCACACAGTTTATGAGCTAGAGCATACCTACATAACTCAAAAGCTTAGATGTCCAGTGTGTGATTTTCCCTACAATCCTGTTAATAAGAGGCCTACAATTCTCCACAGATATTTTCCTACTAGCCAGAGGGACCCCTAAATATTTAAAAGAAAGATCACCTTGAGAAAAACATGTGCTCTGCATAATGTCAACTTGGGTTGTTTGGTGAACTCCCTCAAAATACAATTTGCACTTGGCAGGGTGATCCTTTAAACCAGTTGCCTCTGAGAACTATTTGAACTCCTCCATCAAAATATTAACAGAAGTAGTATCCACTATAGAGATCATCATATGATCATCAGCAAATGATATGTTGATTAAATTCAGCTTTTCACACTTAGGGTGAAAGTTGAAATCAGGCTTATTCTTCAATTTCTCCAAGCCTCTGTGGAGATACTCCATAACTAGTACAAAGAGAAGAGGGGAGATAAGATCTCCCTGTCTGATACCTCTCATTGCCTTCAGCAGTTTGGAATACTTGCCATTTATGGAATACCTATAAGACACAAAAGACACACTTAGCATAATCCAGTTAATAAATTTTCTAGGAAAATTCAACTCTTGCAAGATATCCTCCAAAGTCTTCCACTCCAAAGTGTCATATGATTTCTGAATGTCCATTTGGATAGTGTACCTAGGGGAGATATGCTTCCTGTAGTACCCTCTAACAAGCTCATAGGCTATAATGATGTTGTCTTGAATCACTTTACCTGGCAGGAAAGCAGATTGGTTATCATCAACAACTGAGTTTATGACTATGCTGAGCCTAGTGGTGAGGATCTTGGATATGACTTTGTATAATGTAGAGCAGCATGCTATAGGCCACAAATCTTTCATTCTTTTAGCCTCAGCAAACTTAGGGATTAAAGTGACAATAGTACAGTTAAGAGCAGTATACATATAATTTTCCTCAAAGAATTCCATCACAGCAGCAACAAGATCTTCCTTGATGATATTCCATGTGGCTTTAAAGAACTTTGAAGTGAAACCATCCATTCCAGGAGCTTTGGTATCCCCTATAGAGTTTAGAGCTTGCCAAATCTCCTTTTCAATGACTTGTTGAGTAAGTTGATCACCTTGGTTCATATCCAACTGAGTTCCTCTTCTTAAGACCTCTATATCCTTAGTTATTCTTTATCATATATATAATGATAAGTTCACTCATTCTTTCTTCTTCTCAAAATATAAACCAGCTGCAATTTCATTAGAATAAAGCTTATCGACTATAAGTTTTATACCTCAAAATCAGATGTTATCACATCATCGTATACATTTATATTATACAAATTCCAATGTCGATGGGATATTTGAATATGATAAAATAAGTATAAAGTGTCAATAATAATCTTTATCATAACAAAATTACACTAATAATAATATATCTATAGGGTATAATTATTATAATACAGATCATAATTGCTAATAAATTTTATTTACTCAGAATTTATATTAATAATAATAATATATCGATAGGATATGACTATATATATATATTATCAGCAACAAATTAATTATGTAATTACCATATAAATTTCATATAATTATACTCACGATAGGTAAAATTATAATCACACGAATCAATAATATTTATTCTAAATAAATATAATAATTTATATTATTAATATGATAATTTTCAATAATATTGATTTAATTATTCAATAAATGTAATAGTATTATATTCCATAAAACAAAATAGTAGTAAAATTTAAGAGTATAATTTACTTATCATCATATCGAATTACTTAAACGAACAATGTTAGTATATAAGAAAATATTCACCAACAAAAACCAACGATTATAAATATTAATTAAACATAATGACATTATTCATAATTAATATTATTGATTCATGAATCATGTGGCTTTACTTCCTCTAGTATACTAAATGTTAATTAAAAATATTCGATAACATGAAACAATATTTTGGATGAAATAGACGGTCGTAATGTTTTGACTAAAAGCATATTGGAACCTTTAGCATTTTCTAATAAATAAATAGTATAACAGTATTAATTACTTAGTTGTAAAGAAAAGTGTATGTGGCTATAACTCATCACAACTAGATAAAAGAAAACGGGGACAACTTCGTTACTCATTACAAAAAATTAGATAGTTTATCTTCAACCAATTCAGTAATATCATATCATTTTATTATATTTAATTATTTATTTAATAATTTAAATTTTATAAATTTCTAATGCAATGTAGCTTAATTTACTCTATGGATAACTCTACCTAACTTTTTGAAGTGGATAGATAAGAATTCACCAAAGAAAACTGCTAGTTTCTTTTATGTTGTTCCACTATTTACGTTATTATTCAATTTTAATTGGGAAAAGGAAGTGCATGCATGCGCGCGCAAATTTCTATCATATCAAAGAACAACATTCTATCCTATCAAAGGAACAAAATAAAACATTCAAATCAATTATAAAATCAGGAAACCAAAATTATCAAAGAAAGAACAAATAAAGTCTGAATTAAATCCTCGCAGCTTCGCAACTAATTATTCCAATTGTAATTCTAATGATTGGAATTTTGATAAATTTTGATAAATTCAAAAATAATAATAATAATACCATTTTAAAGCAAAGATTAAACGGCTACTACACATGCACCTTTCATAATCACAAATAAATCAACTACAACATATATCCATATTACATATTTAATTGAGTCTGATACCAATTAATGAAAGTTTAGCAGTGTAACCAATAAATCATAGATATAATTTTAGGGGACATATTATAATACGAATAATGCAATAGTTATTGTCGGTTCCATTTGTGAATTATTGAAAAAAGAAGCTGAGAATATTACTATTCTCTTTCTGATGGAACGACTACAGTTGATATCTTACCTAATGGGATAGTCATAATATATAACCAGCAAATGAGGGAAGAGACCTCTCATCAGGCTATACAAAAGAATGACCCAACCCATCAAGCATCATTCAATAATTAAACCCAATACAATATTCATACATTAAATAAAATTGAATAATTTATATAATTATTAAATAATTATTTAATAATTAATTAACATTAATTCATAATATATTTAACAACAATTTGATATATATATATATATATATATATATATATATATATATATATATATGATGCAATGAGTGTCGCGGTGAGAATCGGAGACCATAACTATTAAATTAGGTAGGCTCACAAATCTTAATTCACCATCGATCTTTAATTTATCTAAGGGAAGGGAAAAAGAACGAAAAAACCCATACGTATGCAATGCAAAAATAAAGCAAAAGAGAATCTATGGTTCAGGGGTTGGTTATACTAAGGGAAGGTACTAGCACCCTAAGTATCTATAGTACTCTATATGAACCTCTTGTCTTATTGTGTTATTTGTTAATTGTTTGCTAAAGGGGAAAAGTTGGGTAAAGTAAAAGGGTGGAAAAAGAAAAAGGAACTTTGAGAAATCAGAGCGTCCATAGTTTCGAACCACGTGTAAAAGCAATGCTTGTCGGTTTTAGGAGAAGATACAAGTTGTCATCTTAAGGAGAATACTCAACTGAACCACCACAAACATGCGGAAGATGGATCTTTGCTTCACATTAAGAGAAGGGTTTCAACACGGATATAGAATCAACGAGTATGCCACATACCCCTCTCAAGTGGAAAAGAATCTACATCTTTCTCAACTATGTCATGGGGTAGGAGAATTACATCTCAACTAGAGATGACTCATGTCTAATTCTCATCATGAGACAAGGGAACCTAACTGTAGGTTATCTAAGTTAACATCCTAAGGGAAACTATCCTAAGGGAAACAAACCTAAAGATATTAGTCTAAGGTGAACAATCTAAGGTAACACAACCTAAGGGTAACAAGGATCAAACAAAGAGGTAAATGATGCAAATGAACAAAATGCAATGCACATGACTATAAAGTCAATCAATGAACCCTTCCCTGGGACTTGAACATAGGCATCCATATTATCAGAGGAATACAGGTGAAAGCATCAAGCATTAAAGCTAAAATTATGAATGGATTACAATATGTGTGAAGAAAATGATATAGAAACTAATTAACTTATGAAGTAAAGCATCATATCATGAATCAAGCATGCATCATGTCAGGTACAAAGGAAAACCAATAATGTACAGGCATACAAGGGTTAGAAACCTTAATCAAACACCAATAGTCAATGTGTCAAAGTAAAATGGACCAAATGAGATGAGAAACAAAGAAAGTCAGTATCTACATCATCATACATTCAACATCTTTCAAAGACATAGAAATGAGCACAAGAATAATGTTAGTTCTTTAATTTTAAGGGTTGGCATTAATTTTGTAAAACAAATAATAGCAGCAATATGTTAGATAGAATAGTTTATCTTGCTAAAGAAGAACAGGTTGAGCAAGAAGTTCTAGTGTGCAATGGAATATGTTGAGCTGAAGTAGTTTCAACATCTGGAACAACATGTCGTACAAGATGTCCCATGCAGGTTCATTCGACATCGCGCCAGAACTGAAGAGAATTTATAATTCTGTTATGTCTTAACAGATGCAGAAGATTCAGGAAATAATATGAAAATTCTATGTGGCGCTGAATTAAAAGGTTTGAAGATTCAAGTCTGAAATTGAGAAGAATATTGGAAAATATACACTTTCTAAATATGGAGATATTTTAGGAAGTTAAAGATTGAAGTCCTATTATGTAGCAGAAGTCTCTGCTGTTTTGTAGCAGCTCATTTGCTGTGTTTTTGTATGCCCAAAATCCAGTTGGGAATAGGTTATATATAGATACATTGTAACCTAGAATTGTAACGCAACCAAAGATGTAAAAGTTCTAGTATTAGGGTTGGTTCCTGTACCACTCGACATGTGAGTTGGACAGTTTGTAAGTGTGATCCTTGAAGCTGTTAAGTAAGAGGAGTATTGTTCTTGGAGGAAGCTTTTAAGTAACTCTAAGTTGTGTCTTGGGAGGGTGTCTTCCTTATGGAACTGTTGTATAGGTAAAGAGTCGTTGATGCAGTGGCGGATTGTCGACTGCTAGACATCATTGCGATGATTGGGAGTGAGAAGAGTTTCTCATAGCTAGAGAGGATCTAGGTAGAAGGGTCATTGAGTAGTGATTGAGTGATAAGCTGTAAACGAAGAGTTTAGCTTTGAATTGATACTACTAATAGTGGACTTCATCCCTGGCTTGGTAGCCCCCAGAGTAGGTGTGTTGATCCGAACTGGGTTAACAATTCTGTGTGTCTTGCTTTTATCTTTTCAGTACCATGACTATTGCTATATACCTTGCCATTTATGTTCATGTCAGACCAGATGTCGAATGGCATGTTATAGGACATCTGAACTCTGCACATGTACCAGAATTTCAAATAACATACAAACATCAAAACATTAGTCACACTTGTCAACAACTTGTTAACACAAAAACAAAGTCCAAAAATGGTTCAAACATTGAAGTTAAAGCATACAACCAAGATGGGGCAGTAGCACAAACATCATCATCACTACGCCAAAACAGGGTTTTAATAGCACTTTTTTAGTTTATTAATAGCACTTTTAAACGCTATTAAAGCTCCCGCTATTAAAGTCTCATTACCTATAATAGCACTTATAAATGCTATTAAAATCCTATTCTTTCATAGCGTTTCTCTAATAATCGCTATTACTGGACTCATATTTTGCAAGACAAATTGATAGCACTTTAAATTAAAGTGCTATTAAAAACCCTTTTTATTTAAAAATAATTGTAGAAAAATAACACAACAATGATAATAAAAAGTGGTAACCGTAATGATCAAAAAAATAATTTGATTAAAATAAAGTAGCATATAAATGATTCAAGGTATTCATTATGAAAAATTCTAACAATCAAATGAAACTCAAATACCGATAACAAGTACATAAATGACATCATAGAAGTAAAATTATGAGTTGGTTTCATTGAATTTACGATTACATAGGGGAAATAGCAATAGTTTTTATATTTGAAACAAAAAAAAAATTACAATCCACAAGAGAAAATATTTATTAATGCCTAAAAGTGAAAGATTATTTTTTCTTGCAGGGGGCAGGTTTATGGTAGTTGTCTCGATACAACTTCACATAACATTCCACTTAAACTTGTGTTGATGGAGGGTTACACGAATCATTAAAACTTCCACTACTTGAAGTTTTTTGAAGATGTTCGACGAGAATGGGGAAAACCCGTGCAATGTTTTTGAGCTTGCATAAGTTCAGTATACTTTGTTGGTAGCATTGAAGCAACTTTATCTATGAAATGCACAAAGAATTAGGTCCGGAACAAAACATAGTGAACATGATCAAAACTTTACAAGAGGTATATAGTACTCCGAAAGAAACACCTGTAGTACATGTCGTTATATCAAAGCTGACACCCTTCTCATCTAAAACTGGTGCAGAACCATGACCCTCATGCGGCACAATGGGATCCCTCCTATTGCACCCTTGTGGAAAAATATCAAATTATCAACTCCTGAGTTTTAATACAACCAACAATAATTGTTGAAATTAGAAAAAAAAATCGGAAGCTTGATGAACAAAAAAATGTTATAATTTTAGATGTTCAGCATTAAATCAATGATATGTCATCAAAGTATAAAACCAAAAGTAGAATATAAATTGTGCAGAATTAAGTAAGAGGATGATATTATGAGAAATTTTCATAAATAGTTTACAAATTAAAAGTTACTATAGGCATGGTATTGTCACCACAACATGCTAACAACTAACAAATATAATGTGCCTTTCTAAACTTAAAGAGAAAAAAATTAGAATTACAGGAGCTAAACAACCGGATGTGAAACTTTTCCTAAAAAAAACACTTACTTCATTGTAAAGACTTTAATTAGAGTTAACTTAACAACATCATATACTAGCTACTTTAAACAACTACTACTACCACCATCATACACAAGGGGTAGTTTGATCACGTTTATGGTTTGGGTAAAGAGTTCATTACATCGTATGACATGATGATAAGAACAGACCCATTCATCACTGAGTTGGATTGGTTTGCGTTTAACAAAAAAAGTTACAATCTTTTTACCCAAACCAATGAAACTTGATTGGGTCGAAACCGACCCGAGTCCTGAACCCAACAGTGTAACCTCTATCTCCACATTGCATAGCTGACATACAAATTCAATTTAACTAACATGAGCTCATAGAGAAAAACAAACAAGTTTCCTTTCAGTTATCCACTTTTGATATATCGCACTTCCCATCTTTAGTTTGTATTAGGTTCCAAAAGAAAAGAAAACTAGTCAACAAATATAATTAACAAAGCTTCATCCAAGAGGCAAGTAAAACAAGATCCTGACCTGACTTTTGAAGTTGTGTTTTTAGCATGATAACATATGCAATAAGCTCCTGCTTCTCTTTTAATGATGTTGTTTCTCTCTGTACAACCTCCTTTATCCTATTTTCATCATTTGCCTATGTAATCCTAAACTACTCTTCTTCCCTTACTATTGTTGCTTCTAATATCACACCATGGTCTCTAGCTTTCCCCAATTTAGTATGCCAAATATGAGCCTCATGGATAGCAACATCTCTCATGATGGTTAATTGCTCTCTTTCCTTGCTTAAGCCTATAATTTTTTCTTCACACTCTTTTAGCTGCAAAACAAAAATTTAAAATAAAAGAATATTCAAGAAAATTTCATTGAAAGTAATAAACATAGTAATAGCTAAGGGCCAATCATTCAGAACTGCTGATCAAGAATTGGTTAAATTTCCATCAGCCACAAATTAAAACATACCCTTTTGTGCATACACCTTCTACTGTTCTCTGAATATTTTCTCAAACGAACAATTTATACACATGTAATTCTCTGGGTCATCCATAGTATAAGAAGCGGATGTTGTGGCTTTAATAGCCTTGACAGTATTAAATAACTTATTTGTTATTTCTTTTATAGTTGAATCGCGTGCCCGAAGGTCTCAAGCCAAAATTTGTAGCTCCTCATCCTTAACTCTTAGGGTCTCCTATAGAGTAAAGTAACATTTTCAAAACTGAATCCAAAGCAATAAAGAAGGATAAAGCCTAACTTTGAAGGCTTCATATAAGCAATGTATACAAAATTGTGGTTTGATGTTTTTATATGTTAGGCAAGTCTAACATTGAAAGTGTAGAAATACCACTAGTAATGAAGTCAACTATGTAATCAAATTATACTTGTGTTAGTTAATGATGATGATTCCCTATATTTCTTCTCACTAAGAAGGCACATAAAAGCTAAAGATTCAATACCAAACAAGAAAAAATAGCACACTAAACTTAACTAAACAGAATCTAAAAGAATCTACCAACAAAATAAGCACCCTTGGAGGACTTCTATAAAGGAAAGAAAACCAAAAAGTTGACCGACTAAATATCCGAAAGATGGGTTGTAGACTCTGGGAACCTCTTTAGAACCTTATTCGGCAGGTTTTATACCTTTAGCACATGCCATTGTGGGAGGTTCTTAACCCTCGGCTCCATGCTCGTGACTCGGAACCTTGAACTTGTGTTCTTTGTGTGATCTTGTTTGTGGTTGCTGCATACATGCACTCATGCATTCATGGACATTCTGTTTCAGTCAATTTTCAAGGATTTTAGAGATTTTCCTTTTGCAAACATCACAGATAATATTCAATAAAATGAGATGTTTATCAGTATTTCAAAAAAGTGTTATTTCTTTGTGAAGTTTGCAATTGCTTTATATTTTAAAGATCCTTGAAAGTTGAATGAAACATTTGCATTTTTGCATTAGCATTCGCATCATTCTGCATTGTTTCTTGCCTTTTCCAGGTGTCTTATTGTTTCCCTTTGGTCTTCATTCAGCCAAGCTGTCGCACCAGTATAATACTCGGGCTAATCAGAGAAAGAAGTGGATTTAGCTGATTTTCTGGCATTCGTACCAAGTTTGAGGTAGTTACTGAAGGAACATGGAGAGAACAAAAGATGATGATCTCATGTCAGGCTTTACAGTGATGACCAATCCGATGTATGATTCTCCTCTGGACGACGATGTTCCACAAGTGGATGTTCCTACTCGATACCAATCTGTGCAAAATGATCTGGTTGGTCAAGTTGTTGAAAAAGATTCTCGATTTTTGAGGTATATGCCAAATCCTCAGAATGTCCACCCTGTGACAGAGATGATTGATCTTAAAGTCGTGGAAATGAAGGAAGGACTTCGTGATCTCAGTGAGGAATTGAAAATGTTGACAAGACCCAATGCATCTAGTTTTAAGACTCGTGACTTGTGCCTGGTTCTGGATGTGGTTATTCCTCCGAATTTCAAAATGCCAGTCTTTGAAATATACAAGGGAGTTAGCTGTCCAAGGAACCATTTGACGATGTTCTGTCGAAAGATGACCACTCATATCAACAATGATCTGCTGATGATTTACTGCTTTCAAGAAAGTTTATATGGAGGATCTTTGATGTGGTATATGAAACTAGAAAGGAACCATATTCAGTCTTGGGAAAACCTAGCTGACGCTTTTGTGAAACAGTACAATTACAATTTGGACATGGCTCCAGACAGCGATCAATTGATGTGTATGAGTCAGAAGGACAACGAATCCTTCAGAGAGTATGCACAAAGGTGGAAAGAATTGGCAGCCCAAGTTCATCCACCACTCTTAGAGAAGGAATTGTCCAAAATGTTTCTAAGAACGTTGTCAGACTCCTATTATGACAGGATGGTAGACGTTGTACCTCTAGATTTCTCCAAAATTGTGGAAGTCGGAGTAAACATCGAAAATGCATTCAAAAGTGGAAGAATCCAAGATGGTTTGAACGGCCAAGCTTGTGAAGAAAATGTTGAAGTTGATGCAATTCATGATTCTCCTCAGATTCTGCAAGCTCCAGTTCCGGTGCCTTATCATCAACATCAGAATCAGTGCCAGAAGCAGCAGAGACCTCGGAATAATTCAGAAAGAGAGACTCGTCAGTTTGATTCAATTCCGATAACTTATAGTCAATTTTGGTCTCATTTTGCCCGAAACTCGGTGATGACACCTAAAAAAACCAGAGCCATGAAGTCTCGCTCACCTTGGTACAACCCAAATACCAGTTGTGAATTTCATGATGGGGTAATGGGGCATCCAATTGAGGAGTGCAAGGTTTTCCAGGAAAAGGTTCAAGAGATGATCGACGATGATGTGTTGACATTTAAGGGAGGAAGCGCATTTGTGAATGGAACGCCTTTATGTTGATATTAGTAGAGTGACCCGCAGTGGTTGTATGTTTACTTCTGTGTCTCCCAAGAAAGTTGATAATGTTCTTTCAAGCTCAAGCTGACACAGTTTCCTCAGATCTTCAGTTCATTTACTACAAGTTCATTTGTAATCTTTTATGTTTGTTAATGCTTTGCTTGCATGTAGAATTTGTTTGTTTTGAATATTAATCTTAATGCAATGAGTATGTTTATCTTGAAGTAATCCATTCGCATTCGCTCGTATTTTGTTTTCTGCATTTGCAATACCAACTTCTTGTTTAAACTCTTGGAGGGAGGATGATGAAGTGAAAACGCAAACTTTCTGGTTGTGTGCTTTTGAATAAGACCTTGCTAATGATGTACAAGCATTGTTTCAAATTCCCAAACACCTGAGATATAAGGAAGATAATCCCTTATTAACCCCTTTGAGCCTTGAAGTAGGAGTTTCTTTTCTAAATAAGAAAACCCTCACATTTAACCTTGGGACAGGGTAGTCTTCAATTAATTTGACTAAGTGTTCAAATTACAAAAGGAGAGTGCGTCTAAGGAAACCACAATGGTTATTCCCCATCCATGAAGGAAAAAAGGCAGTCACAACCCTTTCAAATAAGCCAATGTCACATGATTTGTTCAAAAAAAAAAGAAAAAAAGAAAAAAAAAGCCCGCTAAGTCGAAAGCTTGAAAACAAGTGACTTAGGCAAAAATTGGGGCATCCCGCTGGACATCAAAAATTCAAAAAATCAGTCCAGGCAAAAGTTAGGGAAAAATAAAAAGAATGAAAATGTGAAAAGCAAGAATAAAAGAAAAATTCTCATCAAAAGAGAAAATCTTTGTGTGACTACCAAGTCGAAGGACAAAAAGGGTAATTGTTATCCCCGAATAACCTCATTGGTTCTTAAACCATCAGTTTCAGTAATCTTTTTAAAGATGAACATTTGTGTCAAATTAGCTGAATATAGGACTGAAGAACATCACGTAGATTGGGTGGGTACAAATAAATTTTGAGCCTAAAAACCTTTTTTTTGAAAAAACCGTGAACTAGGGCCAAGTTATAACCCACACAAGACCTAATTGAAGTAGGGTTTATTTTGAGAGCATACTCCAAACGAGATAACGTTCCTGACTCCCATGAGTTGCGGTAAAAGATCTTTGTTGGTATTGCATGTGCATTCAACAATCAATGTCGTATCTAAACTAGTGATTCATTCACAAGGTTTTGCGACATCTTTTCAGTAAAAACTTCAAGATTAACATGTTTTTTGCATTAGAATTATCATTCTCAGAATTGACATTTTTTGCTTGCATACATTTGTTGACATCATAGAAGCTTACATTTGAGCAGCAGTGATGAGCTTAATCTTTTGAGGCCTGAAACTCTTATGAGTAATTGGCAAATCATTTCAAGAATGATCCTATCCATGGGCATGTTTCTTGAAGGCTTTGTTGAGTATGAGCAAATTTGTTTTCCCAGTTGATGCTTTCACATGGGGCAAAGCTGGAAGACTCTGTTGATTGAAGCGTGTGCCAAGTTCAGTAAATCTGGGGCGGTTACGTCAAGATTCAATGAATCTCTCCAAGAGTTTGAAGACACTGGGACAGATTATCTCAAGCCGTTATGGTACAAAGTTTCCTTTTGGTGTAAAATCCTTTGTAGACCATGCAGTCTGGGGCAAAAGTTAAATGGTGAATTCAACGCACATAAGCATATTTGTTCTTGTGGATGTAATCAAGTTGTTAATCAAATGATGGATTCCCTCAATATTGTTGTGAGGTGTTAGACTCTTGAAATCCATTACTCCCCAATTGAGCGCCAGTTTGGGTATTTCCCGTCCAAGTACTATTTTGGGTATTCCTCCGACTAAGTCTTGATTCAGATTTCCCTAGCTGAGTATGATTTTATTCTCCAGCCAGATTATGATCAAGCATTTGTGAAGCTTTGGGGTGATGTTTCCCCTTGATATGGAATCCTCGCACAGAGTTTTACCTCTCGTTGTGATTGCTTTGATCACTCCCCAAGTAAAGAGTAATGTTGACTTTTTATTCCCCCAATTGGTTGATATCCCCATTAGGGTTTGCTTTGTGTGTACTCCTTGACAGGATCTCTTTTGGTATCTTTATCTTGTTGAGATTAGCCGAGTATTCAACTGAGTTGTGGTGTTTATTCATCCTCTGTTCATATTTATGTCTGTTTTGTCAGCATATTCATACTCATACACATTGCATACGCATTCTTTTGTTGTGCATAACATTGTTGTTGTTGCATTGTGCATTTTGCATCTGTTTTAATGCTTCCCGGCTCTCTGGTGTTGGTTTCCTCCGTAGAATGTGTGTGTGTCCTCTCTCCATTAGAGTGTTAACCCTAAGCAGAAAGCGTTTATCCTTTCTAATTCCCCACTGAGTTTATTCCTCGTGGAAAATTTTGTTTTAGTTTTCCTTTCCAGTTCATTATCTGGATGGAATTAATCCCCAATTGAGATATTTCCTCCTCGGGATGAGTCTTGTTTGACCGTTTCTCTCCAGTTTGTTCCTGGATTGAACTTTGGTCTCCGGCGGTGACTATTTTGAAACTCTCTAGGTTGTATAACCTAGATGATTGGGAGTGCATTTATTGCGAACCTTTGAGGATTTTGTATTCCTCAGCAAATTACCTTTTTATGGTTACCATTAGAAGATGAAGATTTTGTTTCTCCAGCAGGGTTGTGACAACACTCTTTTGGAATCCATTGCATGACAACAAGTGGTAGTCTCTTTATTTGAGAAACTTGTGTGTCTCCAGTCATCAGACGTTATCTTTTCCATTAATTGGTATCACTCAGGTTGTGCCTGTCAGAGAAGTTTGTTGTGAATTTCCAACAGATGGTTGTCTTTTTATTTGAGAAGTCTGTTGCATGATCTAACTTGCCCATATCTCCTGTGAAGATCCCTGGTAGAGTTATTGATTCCTAGTTCCTGGAAAATCTCGGCAGAAGATTTCCAGTTGACCTCGGCAGAAGGTATTTTCTTTCCAAGAATCTCGGCAGTAGATTTCTTGGATATTTTCAAAAGATTTCTGGCAAACCTCGGCAGAAGGTGGCTTTATTTTAGATTTCTTTGGTTAATCTCGGTAGTAGATTCTCCAGTAAATTTTAAAATAGAATTTGCAACAAGCCTCGGCAAAAGGTATTTTCTTTCCAAGAATATCGGCAGTAGATTTCTCGGATAATTTCAAAAAAAAGGATTACAGCAACCTCGACAGAAGGTATTTTCTTTTTAGGATCTCGGCAGTAGAATCCTTAAAAAAAAATTCAGCAGAGCCTCGGCAGCAGGCATGTTTTCGATTATTCCTCGGCAGTAGGAATTACATATAAAATCTCGACAGAAGGCGTTTCATTTGAAGGTTCTCTGGTTGATCTTGGCAATAGATTCCCCAGTAAATTTTTGATGGTTGACACATTTCTAAAAAAAAAATCTTGGTAGAAAGTATTCTCAAATGAAGTCCTAAGTCTCGACAGTAGACTCCTGCAGTTGATATCTTTTGAAATCCCAGCAGTGGACCTCGTCAGCAGGTTCTCCAAGTGGAATTTATTAAAAGATCTCATTAAAATCTCTCCATTTGAGATTATTACCCTCGTTGTAGTTAATATATCTCGTGTTCTCTTTGGTTCGCCTACCATATGCCTGGTAGTAGGTGATCTCCACTCCGATGAATGGTAAGTCTCTTCGTTTAGACGGGACAGTTTGTTGTTGAGGTTTTGTCACTCCGATGAATGGTAAGTCTCTTCGGGTAGACATGACAATTCGTTTTTGAGGTTTTCTACTCTAATGAATGGTAAGTCTCTTCGGTATGCAAGAGATAGTTCATTGTTGAGGTATTGATTTTCCCCAGTGGAGCCTTGTTGTGCTAAGTCTTCCTTGTTGAGTTATATCCTTGTTGTGTTGTGGTTTATTTCCATATACAGTTATCCCCAGTTTGAATCTTTTCCTCAGCCGAGTCCCAGTAGTTGTGCGGTATGTTCCCCGGCTAGTTGGTAATCCCTCTTTTTAGCTTGTCACCTTTGTCGTGCTACCCATTTAGTTGGTAGTAGGTGATGTAGCTAGCTTATTACCTTTGTCGTCCTGCCCTGTGTTGGTAGTAGGTAATATAGCCAGGTTTGATTACCTCATTATAGCTATCACTTGTTTGATAGTTGGTAATCTCTCCCTTCTTTGTTCGAGTTTATTACCTTTGTCGTCATGCCCTGTGTTGGTAGTAGGTGATATTTCTCGGCCCCTTTGAGATTATTACCTTTGTCGCCCTACCCTTTGTTGGTAATAGGTAATCTTTATCATACCCTTGGTTGATTACTTTGTTGTAACTGTCACTTGGTTGATGGTTGGTAATCTTTCTTTAGCTGGCTTATTACCTTTGTCGCCCTGCCCTTTGTTGGTAGTAGGTAATATAGCCCGGTTTGGTTGCCTTGTTACAGTTGTCACTTGTTTGATAGCTGGTAATCTTTTCCCTTTCTGGGATTATTACCTTTGTCGTCCTGCCCTTTATTGGTAGTATGTGATACTTCTCGTACCCCTTTTGTGAGATCGTTACCTTTGTCGTCCTACCCTTTGTTGGTAGTAGGTAATTCTTCTCATATCCTTTTGATTGACTGCCTTGTTGTAGCTATCACTTGGTTGGTAGTTGGCAATCTTTCATTTTGATCATGTTATTACCAGATGTCTGGTATTAAACGATATGTTCCCCCAACGGAGATTTTTCTCTCCCTGTTGGGACGATGTTATCCCTCTTTTATTTCTGGTGTCGGTAATTTTCCCTCAGTTGGAATCTTACTCTTTATTCTTCCCCAGCGGAGATTGTTTCCTCCCTTGTTGGGATGTGTTTTCCCTCTTTTGGTTTTCCCCTGTGGAGTCTGTTTTCTTTTCTGTTGCTCTCCGGTTCTTGTTTGTCTCCTGTGGTGTTTTCTCCCCGCAGTGGTCTTGTCTCTGCATATCATTTGCATAATCATATCATTTTGCAGTCACTTAAGGCCAAAAATTGGGTTTATTATTATATTTAAGTCTCTTCTATCTCGTCGAGACAAAGATGTCAATCTTCTTATCTCCGGATAGAAGAAACTTAAATAGGGGCAGCTGTAATACCCTAATTTTTACCCCTAAGATCCCACATATCATTTACATCTCATATCACAAAACAAGATCACCGGTATCCGTGTGTTTTTATTACTTGCTTTATGTTTGTCTTTGTTTACTAACCTCTAACCAAAATACCAAAAATATTTTGCAATTTTTGCTTATTTCTTCTTTTCTGTGTGTTTAGGGTTTTGCAGGGAGATTGATGGCAAAAGTATGGCTTGGAATCAAATGTAACTACTCAGTTGTGGTTGAGGTCAGATGGAATAGATTGCTTCAATTACAAATTGGGTTTGGTAGTGCGCTATTTCTCAAGCAGTGAATGTTCAAGGTCAAGTTGTCTTGTGTTGAAATCCATCAGGTTATCAAGCAGTGTGATTCATGTGAAGTTTAGTTCAAAATCGGGATCAAGTGGACCATCAGTTCAAATTGTGTTCCTCTGAGGATTTATTTTCCCAGAGATTGATTCAGGTCAATTTCAAAGTGATTCAAGAATCCATTAGTCCAAAGATTCAAAGAAGTATGAAAAAGTTCAAGTTGATTTAAAGGGCCATTGCTTCAGATACAAGTTATCCAGTGTTCCAAAATTTGTTCAGTTTAATCAGAAGTTAGTGGAGAAAGATCAAGCTTGGTGTTGGACTAAATTCAGACAAGGTGTGCATCAGTGGCTTTTGATGTTGGGTTCATGTTCATTATTCAAGTTGTGGAATTGAAAATCAAAGTTTCATGGCCGAGTGTGGAAAATATTGGTGAGGGTGCGTATCCATTTACTAAACCATTTTCTTATCTATTTTTTGTCCAAGTTCTCATGTGAAACCATTTCTCTAAATTTCCATATCCAATTCACCTATCTTTTATTCATAAAATCCATTTCTCTTTAAATCCAATTTTCATTCAATCCAATTTTATACTTTTTTTAGCCATGGCCATTTAAAATTCAAATTCATATCCAATGACCACTTTACATATCCATTATCCAATTTAAAGCCCAATATCCATTAATATCCAATTATCCACTTCATTTTTTTTTATCCATATCTATTTCTTTCCAATATCCATATAACCAAATTCCCATTATCCAATATCCAACTATTCAAATTCATTTTTCAATAACCATTTTTAATCCATAGTTATCCAATTCATTTTTTTAATCCATAACCAATTATCCATTTTTCTCTAAAAAACCAATTCAATATCCATTTTTTTATCCACTTAAACCATATCCAATTCAAATATATATCCATAATCCATCTATCCAAATTTTCATGATCATTTTTTTTATCCATTTGCTTCAATATCTAACCCACATTTTAATTCAATTACTCATTATTATTCAATTACCATTTTAATAAAACAATTCAAAACAATTATTACCATTTTAGTTCATAAAACCATATACAAAAATAATAATAAAAAATCTTTAAAAGTCCATACAATACAATATGGCCCACTTCTTCAAACCTCATGCTAGTAATTCTCATGCCAATCTCACGGACAAAACGATCCCCACTACCAAGCCATAAGCCATGAACTTTCCAAGGCCAATCTAATACTTTTCCAAACTTTACAAGCCACGTTAAAAAACAAGTTTCTACCACAGACCCCACCCAAGCCAATGTGAAGATATGTTTAGTACATGAAGCAATACATCAAGCCTTTCCAAGTCAACAATTTGCTTCACAAAATGAGCCTAAGCCATCAAAACACCAGCTGCATAATTCATCAAACCGTCACTCCTCCAAGCTGAAAATGACGTCACACTTGCAAGCTTCTGCAAGAGAAATTCCAAGCCAATAAGCTGCTATTGAAGCCTTACAAAACGTTGAAAATAATACACGCCTCCAGCTGCATTTTACACAATGGAAACGACTTCAAAACGCAGCAAGGCGCATCAAAACGGCAACCGAAAATTTCCAATTTCATTTCAAAGAACTCACCTCAAATTCATTCCCTCTTTTCCTATAAATTAAGCACCACTCTCCACATTTGATTCAAGCTTGAAAAGCCAAAAATATACTGCCAAATTAACACCTCAAGCTTCATCATCTTCTTCATTCTAAACCTTCAAACAGTTCTCAAAAATCTTCAATAATTCTGCAGAATTTTCACCGTAAGATTTCTTCAATAAAATTCATCCTCACTTCATAACCTTCAAGAAAAACTCAACATAAATTCAAGAGCAGCTTCAAAAGTTCATCAACAACAACATTACGCAAGAAATTCAGATCACAACACGCAACATCATCAATTCGCAGAAACAACAACACGAGACCGCATCAGTGATTTCGCGAATCTCGTTTTATTTGACGACGCGGAGAAAAAAAGGAGAGAACGGCGCGATTCATGTGAAAAGAAGAAGAAGAAGACTCAACTTCGCAACTCACCACGGATCTACAACAACAAGTTCAGAAAAAAAAAAAAGAAGGAGTACTTGTTTGTTACTCACCGAATTCGAAGATTTCGTCGGAACATTTGCGACTTGATTGCGAGATTATGTTTGGATGAACTTTGGAATTGAAACCGTATCTTGAATCTCCTTCACGTTTCGATCACAACCGCGTAAAGATCGTATCCCGCCGCGTCCGTGTGATGGAGTTCAGATTTCTCTCCCTAGCCGTGAACAGTACTGGCGACGTCATTACAAAGAAGAAGACGACGATGCTTCTTTCTGACCTCTTTTCCTTTTAATTTGATTTAATTACATTTTGTTTTTTTTAGTCTTTTTTCTTCTAAAATAAACTGGGCCGTGTGGGCCTTGTGTTCACCACCACCACCTCTTTTTTTCTAATGCCACTTTTTTTTTTTTATAAAATTTTCCTTAATTTTCTTTTTTTTTAACAAATTTCTTCTTATTTTCTTTTTTTTTATTATTTTAAAAACCTTGATTTACTTTTTTTTCTTAAATATTGTTTTAGAAAATTTCTTGGAAAAATGATTTAAAATATTTTAATTCTTTCTCATTTTCTTTTGATTTCTTTTTTCTATTTTTGACTTTGTTGTTGTTTGTGTGGATCATAACTTGTTAGATCCACTTTCCTTCATCTCTTTTTTTTTAATCGATGAAAGTCTTATGGATCTTAGAATTTCTTTGTTGAATTCTTGATCAAGACTAGATCGTTACCTATTTTCTTTTCGTGCGGTATTGCTTTCGGATGACGATCTACATATCGCTCATCTAGCATGCATTAGCACAAAGATCTATTGACCGGCCTCATTGTAGGGTAATTACTCCGTAAATTACTCGGCGATTGCTTAACATAGCGCAACATTTGTCCCTCTTTATCCAATTCAGAATTTGAACTTTCGTGGTCCGGACCTTGATTGGTCGCGTCAACCCAATGTTGATTAATTTTTTGCATTAGGTCCATAACCTTTGAAACTTGGCGTTGTAGAAGCTTTGGTTCTACCAATCTTCTGTCAAGTTCATCAATCTTGGCCTAAGTGCATTGTTTAATCACTATAGTTCAAAACGCGAAACGGAATACTCGGTGAATGCTTATGCACTAGAGCCTTGTGCTACTAATCACTAACTTCTAAATTCTTTACATTTCCATCTCGCTCCCTATCGCTCTTTTACTTTTATGCAATTTTTTCTTTTTTCCGTTGGACACATGTTTATGCTTCCGCATATTTTTCCTTTGTCCGTTGGATACATGTTTATGCTTCCGCAATTTTTCCTTTGTCCGTTGGACACATGTTTATGCTTATGCCTTTTTCTCTTTGTCCACTTGGACCAAAAATATTAATAAAGTCCAAAACCTCTAAAAAACTTGTGCTTCTAATCTTGGACTATGGTTACTATCCTTTGCAATGGACATGGAATTTTGTACCTAGACCTTGGACTTCAATGCTATTCTTGGATCCTTGGACTTAGAACTAGGACCTTTTCCCTTTGCTTTGGAATTATGGTTTGAAGACTTTGAAGCCTTGTGCTTTTGCTTGGTTTATGGTGAAGATAGCTACATTTGTGGTTAGATCATTCTTATCCTTAGATTTTATTTTATGCACTAGGATAGTCACTTCTTCTCCACCCCTTCTTCAATTTTCAAAACTTCCTCTCTTTTTCAAAACTTTATTGTTTTCAAACTTAAAACCGCTTTCATAATAAAACCTTGACTTCGGGCAAGTGATTTTTTAAACTTCATTTTCTTTAATAAATGTCAATCAATTTTAATCATATTTTGACCATTTCATAAAAACATAAAAAATACAAAACTCATTCAAACTTTTTGTGCTTTGTGCACCCTTTTCTTTTAAACTTTTCAAAAGAAATTAGACATGAGTCATTTTCTTTGTTGAGATGTAAAGCTTCTAACCATGGTATTTTGTGTAAAGCATGGCCATTTTCCACTTAGATGTTAAAGTGATTAGTCTCGTTGATGTTAATCCAAGCAAATCCTCCATCTTAATGTGATGCAAATGCCTTTTTCCCTTACCTTTGGGTAATTAGTTGAGTATTCTCTCTTAAGAATGATGGGTTGTCTTTTTCAAGATAAAATAAACCATAACCAATCATTTTCATTCTTTGTACCACGAACTACGAGGTTTTGATCCTACATTGCACATCGTGGGTACGTAGGCATGAGACGATAAGTCTCTCCAGACACAAAAATATTAAAAAATAATTCTCCTCTCATCTCCTCAATCTCTTTTTCAAGAAAACCTTTTTCAGACCAAAAAGCATGAATACATCAAAGGGCTCCTATAGAGTACTATAGATGTATTGGGTGCGTAAAACCTTCCCTTTACATAACCAACCCCCTTACCCATTTCTCTTTGTCTTTTTTAGCTTTTGCTTTTTTAGACTTCTTAGGATTTATTCGCTCTTTTTTCCTTTTCCTTTGTGGAATAAATAAAAGCGCGGTGGCGACTCTTGCTTTATGAGTTAAGTTAATCATTAGGTTACACTCACGATTTTTACCGCTATACCACCCTTTCGGGTTTTTAGCCCACCGAGACGCTCATTTTTGCCTAAGCCGCCCTTTCGGGTTTTCAACTTAGCGAGCTGATCTTTTTTTTAAGTTTTAATTTTTTTATTTTTAGGCGAAGTATTTCTTGACTGTATCGGCATTCACAGAACGAGTAAACTCTTCACCATCCATAGTTGTAAGAAGTAATGCACCACCAGAGAAGGCTCTCTTGACAACATATGGGCCTTCATAATTAGGAGTCCACTTGCCCCTAGAATCATTGGTAAAAGTTGAGATCTTTTTTAGCACAAGGTCGCCTTCTCTGAACACACGAGGTCGAACCTTCTTATCAAAAGCTTTCTTCATTCTCTGTTGATACAATTGGCCATGACACAAGGCCTTAATTCTCTTCTCTTCAATCAAATTCAACTGATCATATCTACTCTGACACCATTCAGCCTCAGACAATTCAGGTTCCATCAAAACTCTCATAGAAGGGATTTCAACTTCTACCGGGAGTACTGCTTCCATACCATAAACAAGAGAGAAAGGGGTTGCCCCTGTTGAAGTGCAGACGAATGTACGATACCCATGCAAAGCAAAAGGGAGCATCTCATGCCAATCCTTATAAGTAACAACCATCTTCTGAACAATCTTCTTGATATTCTTATTAGCAGCTTCAACAGCTCCATTCATCTTAGGTCTGTAAGGAGAAGAATTATGATGCTCAATCTTAAACTCATCGCATAATTCATTCATCATCTTGTTGTTCAGATTCGACCCATTATCAGTGATAATCTTGCTCGGAACACCATACCGACAAATGATTTGGTTCTTGATAAACCAGACCACTACTTGCTTGGTCACATTGGCATATAATGCCGCTTTAACCCACTTGGTAAAATAGTCAATAGCCATCAATATGAAACGGTGTCTGTTCGACGCTTTAGGCTCAATCATTCCAATCATATCAATGCCCCACATGGAGAAAGGCCATGGAGAAGAGATAACATTGAGAGGAGTTGGGGGCACATGAATTTTACCAGCATAAACTTGGCACTTATGGCACTTCTTCGTAAATTTGCAGCAATTAGATTCCATTGTCAGCCAATAGTAACCTGCCCTTAACATCTTCTTAGCCATTGCATGCCCATTGGCATGGGTACTAAAAGACCCTTCATGAATTTCTTTCATCATCATGTCTGCTTCGTGTCTATCCACGCATCTGAGCAAGACCATGTCATAATTTCTTTTATACAACACATCATCATTCAAGAAGAAACTACCAGCCAATCTTCTCAAAGTTTTCTTATCTTTCTTGGATGCCCCAAGTGAGTACTCTTGATTCTGAAGAAAGCATTTGATATCATAATACCACGGTTTATCATCAACAACCTCTTCAACTGCAAATACATGAGTTGGCCTATCAAGCCGCATAACATCGATTTTGGCACATCATTCCACCGATTCACCACAATCATGGAGGATATGGTGGTTAAAGCATCCTCCATTCGATTTGCTGCTCTGAGTACATGGTGAAACTCAACCTTAATGAAGAAAGTTAACAACCTTCTTGCATAATCTCGATAAGGAATCAAATCAGGTTGACGTGTCTCCCATTCTCCTTTAATATGATTAATCACTATTGCTACAATACCATTGCCTTACTCATTAACAGCTCCGTCAAAAATCAAACCCCAACGGGATCCAGGCTCAGGCCCTTCATCAGGTAATGGTTCTTTACAATATTTAACCTTTAGATACATCACATCCTCATCAGGAAAATCAAACCTGATAGGTTGATAATCATCGATTGGCTGGTGTGCCAAATGGTCAGCCAAAACACTTCCTTTTATCGCTTTTTGAGTTTGGTACTCGATATCATATTCTGACAACATTTACCAACGAGCAATCCTCCCAATTAAAGCAGGATTTTTAAAGACATACTTGATTGGATCCATTTTGGATATGAACCAAGTTATATGATTCAACATATACTGGCGGAGACGCTTGGCGGCCCAAGCTAAAGCACAACATGTCTTTTCAAGCATTGAATACCGATACTCACAATCGGTGAACTTCTTACTCAAATAATAAATGGCAAACTCTTTTCGACCAGATTCATCTTGTTGACCCAAAACACAACCCATAGACTCTTCTAGCACAGTCAAGTACATGATCAAAGGTCTTCCTTCCATAGGAGGAGACAAAATCGGAGGTTCAAGCAGATACTCTTTAATTCTTTCAAAAGCTTTCTGACTGTAGCGAGCGATTTTGGACGTGGTTCTTAAGCACTGCCGCTCTTTGGGGGGACTACAGGTTAATTCATTTCTTATCCTATTAAAGCTGATGAAGGAAGGGAAATAGATGTCTCCAACTAACCCTGCTTGCATACTGAGTTTAAACAGCGGTCTGTTAGGTTACAGATGCTATATGGAAGTGGGGGCTCTTTCTTCTTAATTTGTTAAGGCTGAAATGACGGGACTATGCTATTGGTAGGATGTTAGGACTAATGCTTTTCGATTGATGTGTGAAGGTACGGGATTTTGGGTTTTTGATTAGTGTGTTCGCTAAGATTTTTCTTTCAATCTTATGCCTACGTATTCCCGTTTACCGAAACAGAGAAATCAGAGCGATCGTAGTTCCTCCTATTCTATGGGAGGAAATGGTGTTTTGGTGTCTTGTTCAAAGCTCAAGACGTGAAGCTAAAAATGATTTGTATCTTGTTCAAAGCCCAAGATGTGAAGCTGAAGGGTCTATTTGTATCTTGTTCAAAGCCCAAGATATGAAGCTAAAGGGGTTTTGTCTTTAGAGAGAATTTGTCATCTCTAAAGGGGTCTGGTTATCACAACAGTTGGGGGACTGATTATAAAGGAGAATTACTTTAATTGGGATATGTGAATCCAGCAATGCCATAATTTCGTTTATCGGGGTTTTTAACCTGAAGGAGAAGACTTTAACTCAGTTTAGAGTAATGCCATTTTTCCTTAGGAATTTCTCATGCTAAAAGAGGGACAGTGGCGTGGATGTAAACAATCCAGAGGCTTGCCGCTTACAGCAATTAGATGGGGAAAAAAGGAGTTGTTGATGTTTGTATGCTGTGAACGAGGCACAACTTTGACGCTAAAATGTTGATTGTCTCAACCGGGGTTTCCGTATACGAAGCCTAAGAGGAGGCTAAAAGGTTGACTTTTCTGGGGAAAATGTTCTTTCTGTCTTGTACAAAGCCCAAGATTGAGGCTAAAGGGGTTTGACTCAACAAGAGAGTCTTTTTATGTCTCGTACAAAGCCCGAGATGGAGGCTAAAAGTTTTGACTCAACCAGAGAGTGATTTGATGTCTCGTATGAAGCCCGAGACGGAGGCTAAAAGGAAATTGAATCAACAAGAGAGTCTTTTTGTATCTCGTACAAATCCCGAGAGGGAGGCTAAAAGTTTTGACTCAACAAGAGAGTCTTTTATACTCAACGAGAGAGTGTTTTTGTACCTCGTACGAAGCCCGAGATGGAGGCTAAAGGTGTTTGACTCAACAAGAGAGTCTTTTATACTCAACAAGAGAGTGTTTTGTATCTCATACAAAGCCCGAGATGGAGGCTAAAGGTGTTTGACTCAACAAGAGAGTCTTTTATACTCAACAAGATAGTGTTTTGTATCTCGTACAAAGCCCGAGATAGAGGCTAAAGGTTACTATTTTAGTTGAGTGACAGGTTCAGTATGTTGGTTAAAAGAGAGAATCAGTTCTTATATGAACAATGTTGTACTCATAGCTTTGATCTGAGGGTGGGGATTATTTCCTGTTCTTTAGGAAAACAGGGAATCCGAGGGAGCTTTAGACTGTCCGAGTCTACGGGTTTTATCTTTTGTACTATGCGTAAGAAATGGCAGTAGTGAGATCTAGACTCTTTGAAAGACTGTTCTATTAAGATGACTAATTTATGTTCCTATACCTCTAGGAGGTCGTCGGGACAATTTGTACGAAGCCCAAGAGGAGGCTGGAAACTTTTAAGAAGCTGAGGGACAATTTGTACGAAGCCCAAGATGAGGCTATCTTCCTGGAGGAAGAATCATTATACGAAGCCTAAGATGAGGCTGTGAAAACTTTTAAGAAGCCGACGGGTCCTTGTACGACGCCCAAGAGGAGGCGGGGATGCTTTTAGGAAGTCTGCGGGTCCTTGCACTAAGCCCAAGAGGAGGCTGATGAACAGTTCCAGAAGTGGTTTCACATGGAACAATGTCCTTCTGTATATGAACTGTTCACGGGGAAATTCCTTAGATCTAGTTATCTAATGTTGATATAAGGAGGCGAGGTTTTGTCTAGTTCTAGCCGTGGTTGTCGGGGAAACTCTAAATATCTATACTATTATTACACAATTGATATGAGTTTATGAAAGAAGACTTACAGTGAAACAACTGATAAGTGCAAATTGTATCTATTTTTGTATATATGTTTTGTTGCACTTATCGTTGCTTTTTGTTAAATATCATACGAATAAACACCACTTTATGTGTAAATGCGTTTACTTTACATTTTCGTGTGTATTTTGCGTTCGTGTAAATATCATTGACTTTAATTGATTTTATCTCATTTTTGTAGGTATTCAAGCAGTGTGATTTTGCCATTATTGTATAGAGCATTGAATAAGCTTTCCAACACTTCGAACCGGGCGAAAAATGGAATTACGGTTCAAAAGTTATGAATAAAACAAGCTTTGGATTTTCAAGCATGCTAGGAGCGCACTCGGAAGGAGCAAATTCCAGCGAGGAGCGCGCTCCGAGCCCGTTTAGCACGCTTTTAAGGCGGTTTAACAATTTTTTAGGGCGCGCTTAGCGCGGTCTGCGACTTTGACAGTCCATAAATAGTGGAAAAACATATTTTTTTAGGGGATGGTTTGGGTATTTTTTGCTCTCACTCCATCAAACTTCATTTCTTCATTGGATTTGCTTAGAAACATCATGGAAGCTTGCATTTGGATGATCCGGGTGGATTTCTCATCGACCGGCTCTGACAATCCGTGAAGTGTTTAGTTCATTTCTGATTTTCTTCATGTCTTTCTTCTTTGTTGGGTTTGTATATGTTTTTACTTTGATCTTATGTACATTTGTCGCCCATGGCGTTATATTTAATTTTCTTTACAAATCTCTATTGGTGATTGTTCTTGATTTTTGCTTAAATGCTCGGGGTTTGGGTCGTGTTAGAGATAAAAGTCACAAACTTTGATTAAGGATAATTATATGTTAGTTTCTGGATGCTAGAGATAGATTTAAGGCTAACAATCCGTATGGGTGTCAGAACATAAATGCCTTCCGTAATTCGAGGCTTCGTGCGCGAGAGTGACGAAGAGAGTGATACGGTTGTTTCTCAGCTCGGTGTGTCAGAGATGAACACTATTGTGAGCGATACCGGGTGATATTGAGGAGTATTGTAAGTTGAGTGTAACTGGTCGATAAATTTAAGTCTGTGACGAGTGGAATATATACATGCTTGATAAGTCTTTTCTCTCTGATGAATGAATTTTTTTATGTTCTTATTTACATTTCCGCATTTACGCTTTAAACCATTTAAACCCAAACTCATTAACATTTAAATTGTCGAACGGCAGTTCAGTAGCACCGATATCTGTGGATATGATAATTCCCGGAAAAATACTTCCAAAACTTTTGTTGCTTGCTGCTATTCCGCAACCAACAAAATGGTGCCGTTGCCGGGGACTGGTGTTTTTATTGAATCGCATTGCGATAGTTTCTTTATTTTTGAGTTTTGTAGATATCGTATATATTGTCTATTTTCACTTATTTATATTGATACTTGTATATGTTTACCATATTTGTGAATTTTACATGTTTTGCATAATTGTGAATATAGTGTATATATTTGTTTCTCTTCACGTTTGCCAAAAGTGTGGTTAGATGTGTAGTTCTGGTTAGAGCTCTTCCGAAGCAACGTGTTGGTTCGTAAATAATAGGCGTCGAACTTATGACGTAAAACAAGCATGTTTTATTGTTGTTAGTTTCTAATATTTTTTTTCTCCCATTCTTTTAGTATGTTTATGGTAGTTCGTGTTAAGGTATTAAGTTTTGTTTTCCTAAAGCTTGTCGTGTTTAACTTGAGGAAGTTTGTATGTGTAAATATTGTATGTTTTGTAATTGAGTTGTGTAGGTGTTAAGTGGAGGCCTACACCAGAACCTTGTTGTTGTACTGGTTTTTCTGGTTCTGGTGTAGCGCGTTTAGCGCGGGCCTGCGCGCTTAGCGTGCCCTGCTGTGCTGAGCCAGTGAATTCTTTTAATTGTTCACTTGGGTCCCCCTTTTTCCCACTTCCACCAAGGCCTTATATATTAGTAATTATTAATAATTTTTCTAATTCTTTTGTTGTTGTTTGGATTCAAATTTTGGTCCGATTGCTTGAAGTCGCATTCGGTGAATTTTTTGATTTTGATTGTTTCAACTTGCGAATGCGTGGTGTTGATAGTGTTTAAAGTTTTGTACGGGTCCAAGGTATGTGTTTATCGCTTTCTAGACTTTAGCATATTCATGATACTTAGGCTTTTTACAACTTATATGCCATTCATTCTTTTATATACTTGTTCGTATGTGAATCACTTTAGTTCCCAACCTTTTTGTGAGGAAGCCTTCCATTGTTCATATATGCTCGGAGTTCCAACATTCTTGTTCTAACTGGATTTTATTATGTTGAATCTGTTGTTTATGTTGTGTATATGAATGCATGAAAAGGATCAAGGCATTTTGTTTCATATTGAGCACAACTACCTTAGCCAAATAGTCAATTCACCTTGTGAGTGTGTGAGAATTTGTAACCCCTTTGAGCTTTTTGATCCATGTTTCTATTTGAACTTAATGCTTGTCTATGAGTATTTAGTTCACTTATTTTTTTAATGGATTTTGTTTTTTCTTGGACCTCAATTTTGTGTTGTTGTATGGATTTTTTCCTTGCCTTAGAAAGTAGGGAGTATTCACATGATGGTGCGGTTGAATTCAAGTTGGGGAGAGAATGATGGTGTATTCATTAGTTGGATTCTATGAGGATTGAAAAAGAAAAGAAAAAAGAGAAAAATATGACAAAGAAAAGAAAAGAAAAGAAAAAAAGAAAGAAAAAGAAAATCCTTGTGAAAGGAAACAAAAAGAGTTTCAATAATTGTGCTAAATAAATAGTGTTGTTGTGTAACACTTGGGTTTGTGGAAGAAGTTGGTTGAAATTTTGTGTTTGGATCTTTGTGAGTTGATCACTCCCTTAGGTTTAGGTAAGTTTTTGTTTCAATTACCTTTAGAAATCGCCCCTTGTTTGTTTACCCTACCACATTACAAACTTGAAAGTCCTTGTGATTCTTGCCTTTATATGTTCAATGTGAATTTTTGGATGGATGCGTAATTTAGTCTGTTGTTTGCAGGATTGTTGTGTGAGTGAAAAGTACCTCATTTTATGTTTTTCATCTACCGATGATTGTTTTTTCTAGGTGTGATTCACATTTGGAACTTGTGTTGTTTTAGAATGTTTGGCATGACTTTTGTATTTAGCATTTGTTTCGTGATTATGTTATCGTTGTAGTTTAGTGGTAAGTACTTACTTTGTGTGTACCATTTTCGATTAAACCATTGCATTTGTTTTTGTTTGTAAAAACTTGTTGTTACGTGATTTCTTGGATTTCGCTTTTGTTCCTTTAGTTTGTTGGCTTTGTTTGAGGACAAACAATTATGTAAGTTGGGGAGAAATGATAAGTGTAAATTGTAGCTATTTTTGTATATATGTTTTGTTGCACTTATTGTTGCTTTTTGTTAAATATCATACGAATAAACCCCACTTTATGTGTAAATGCATTTACTTTACGTTTTCGTGTGTATTTTGTGTTCATGTAAATATCATTGAGTTTAATTGATTTTATCTCATTTTTGTAGGTATTCAAGCAGTGGGATTTTGTCATTATTGTATAGAGCATTGAATAAGCTTTCCAACGCTTCGAACCCGGCGAAAAACGGAATTACAGTTCAAAAGTTATGAAGAAAACAAGCTTTGGATTTTCAAGCATGCTAGGAGCGCACTGAGCGCGCTCCTAGCCCACGGAAGGAGCAAATTCCAGCTAGGAACGCGCTCAGCGCGCTCTGAGCCCGCTTAGCGCGCATTTAAGGCAGTTTAACAATTTTTTAGGGCGCGCTTAGCGCGGTCTGCGACTTTGACAGTCCATAAATAGTGGAAAAATAGATTTTTTAGGGGATGGTTTGGGTATTTTTTGCTCCCACTCCATCAAACTTCATTTCTTCATTGGATTTGCTTAGAAAACATCATGGAAGCTTGCATTTGGATGATCCGGGGTGGATTTCTCATCGATTGGCTCTGACAATCTGTGAAGTGTTTGATTCATTTCTGATTTTCTTCATGTCTTTCTTCTTTGTTGGGTTTGTATATGTTTTTAGTTTGATCTTATGTACATTTGTCGCCCATGGCGTTATATTTAATTTGCTTTACAAATCTCTATTGGTGATTGTTCTTGATTTTTGCTTAAATGCTCGGGGTTTGGGTCGTGTTAGAGATAAACGTCACAAACTTCGATTAAGGATAATTATCTGTTAGTTTCTGGATGCTAGAGATAGATTTAGGGCTAACAATCCGTATGGGTGTCGGAACATAAATGCCTTTCGTATTTCGAGGCTTCATGCGCGAGAGTGACGAAGAGAGTGATACGGTTGTTTCTCAGCTCGGTGTGTCAGAGATGAACACTATTGTGAGCGATACCGGGTGATATTGAGAAGTATTGTAAGTTGAGTGTAACTGGTCGATAAGTTTAAGTCTGTGACGAGTGGAATATATACATGCTTGATAAGTCTTTTCTCTCTGATGAATGAATTTTCTTATGTTCTTATTTACTTTTCCGCATTTACGCTTTAAACCATTTAAACCCAAACTCATTAACATTTAAATTGTCGAACGGCAGTTCAGTAGCACCGATCTCTGTGGACACGATAATTCCCGGAAAAATACTTCCAAAACTTTTGTTGCTTGCCGCTATTCCGCAACCAACAACAGCCCCACAGTACAGTTATATATATATGAAAGCGGGTAAACACTTACTCGGTTGTAGAGCTTCCATGTTGTATTGTTAGTTGTTCTACAAAGAAAGCTTTGATAACAATATTATATATAAAATCAAAGGAGGAAGTGCTTTGAAAAGATTGTTGGGGCTTACAACTCAAGGAGAGGCCCAGGGTTTTATCAATGATCGCACTGCCGCTTTGTACAGGGACTTATACAAGTGACTGAGGCCCAAAAGTTTTTCTGTACAAAGGGGATGGGTCTTACACTCTCTCAAGAGGCCCAAAAATTTTTAAGGAAAATAAATGGGGCTTATAACACGAGGGTAGGCCCAAGGGTTTAACTTTTCAACTGGCGATCGCGCCGAGGTTTTCTTTTAACACAGAGGGACTTATACAATATATGAGTCCCCAAAAAGGTTTTGGTTAAAAGGGGATTGGGTCTTACACTCTGTTAGAGGCCTAAAATGATTTTGAATGGGTCTTATAGCTCGAGGAGAGGCCCAGATGGTTTGTTTTAAACAGGCGATGATCGCGCCGAAGTTTTGAAAACACAGTGGGTCTTATACAATGACTGAGGCCCAAAATTTTTTTGGTTTCAAAGAGGGGTTGGGTCTTACACTCTATTAGAGGCCCATGAGTGTTTGAAAAAGTTTGTTAGGGTGAAAATCAACAAAACCCTAATTTCATCATTTTTTAATGTAATTATTCAAAGAAAATTAATAAAAATGATGAAAATGCCAAATAAGTTTGAATAAACAACTTGGAATTTTGGTTTTAAGTTTGAAAAGTGAGGTTTTAATCACAAGATGTGATTAAAACCTACTTGGTGTTAATTTTTAATATGAATATTTATTTTTAAAAGGTTTAAAAACAAATACAAAGTATTTATTCACAAAAATACTAATTATATTAAATAAATAATATAAATCCAATTTTTTTGTGGAATAAAATATTTCAACATTTTTGTGACTTTTTGCAAAAAGAACCAATCAAAAATAAAATTGAAGGAGTTATTAATTTTCCAATAGGGCGCCACTGGGGTGGTGATACATCCGTTGATTGAAACCAACCAACAAATATACAAGGCATGCCTTGTTTTTGGCCTGGTCCAAGGCAAGGCAAGGCAAGTTTTGGCAAGAAACAGGAAGGTCCATAACTTTCTCATTTCTCTATGTTTGGGGACAATTTATATGCATCTGGCCTAGAATTTCACAAGGAATCCAATGATGGTGGTATTTTTTCCAGATCATGATCCCTCCTCAAAATCCGATAGGGGTTTTAAAATAGGTCTATAATTTCATTTTCTATGCTACACTTTGGTACAAGCATGAATTACATGATGAATTGGTTCAAACACAACACATATGACATATCTAAGAGATGCATAATCAGTGGACCTCAAAACAATGCATACTTTGGAAAGTTCAAGTCATGAGGCTTACCTCCTTTTGAGTTTTTTGGAGTTTTTGTGCAATCTGTCAAGCCTCTTGTTCCAGAAATGGTTTGATGCTTTAGACACTCTCAAATGATCCCTTAGAAGCTTTTAGGGTGACTGTAATCAGTTGGAACCTGCAAAAACACAAACTGGCCCTTTCTTGCAAAAGGGGTTAAAATGGCCAAAATACCAACTCCCTCAAATGGTGTTCCAGATGGGGGGAACCATTTGGGACAGTTCAAGGATGTTATTTGGAGTGTGTTTGAGGTTTTATCTGGTTTGGAAAGTGACTGAATCAAGACATGGCTTGAAAAATGCACAAAGGTACTATTTTGAGGTTTTGAGAGGTGACTTTGTGATTTAAGGATTACAGGTCACTTGTGAGAGTTTGGACAGCTTATACATGACATATATGAGGTGTGTGTGTGTGATTGGTTTGGTTGGAATTGCTCTCTAACTCAAAAACTCAGAGTTACCTTGCTAAAGAAGGCATTTTGGCCTAAAGAGAGGGATTTTAAGGAAAACATCTGTTTGATGGCTTTGGTGTACTCAAACTGAGCACAAATGAGCTCTATTTATAGTAGAGCAAGTTTGTTTTGGGATCAATAGTGAATGACAACTGCAGCAGAAGTTTGGCCAATGTTGGCAAATGAGAATCCAAGTCTCCGCTAGCCATTGACTAGAGGTTAGAGCACAGAGTTGTGGTTCCCTAGTTGTTGGATCATTCTTGACTAAATTCAGTTGCAAATGTGTCAGTCCATGCCACCTTTGTGCATCCATTAAATGCTCCAATCCAAAATTGGAGTCTTGTCCCCCTTTTAGGGATTTCTAGGTTTGGCATGCTACTTCTTGTTCCAAGGACTTTGGAGGCTTGGCTCAGTGTTTGTCCCCTTTAGATTTGATCCTCAGATGTGTCCAAGATGATGACAAGGCTTGGAATTAGCTGATTTTGCCAAATCGAGCAAAAATGCAAAATTCTGCCTAGCCTTGGCAGTTTTCAGCAAGGCATATTGCCCTTGTCATATCTCATGACTCAAGTTGAATTTGGTGATGTTCTTGGTCATTTTGGAAAGCCCTTATATGATACAACAACTGTTTGATCACAATTGGTTTTGATACTTTTTGGATCCAAGTGAAAAATGTCCCTACATTTGTAAAAAAGTAAGGCAGATTCTGACTTAGTGAAAATTTCACTAAGTGTTGGAAAAAGTGACATTTCATGTTTTCAGGCATTTTGATCATTCCATAACTCAAAATCCATAATGAATTGAAATGAGGTGTAGTTGAAGCTTTTTTAGAGAGCCATGAGGGCTACAAATCCAGCTTTGGATGGGAAAAAATGGCCTTGTGGTTTAGGAGTTATGATCCTCCAAAGTTGGTACCTTTGCCACTTTGTTCATAACTTAGAAAATTTTCTAAGTTTTTTATGGTTACCCCTTTTACAAGTTATCCCACTTTTCTTGACTTTTCTTGATGAATGATGATTCCAATCATACATTAACATCATTTTAGGGTTAAAAAATCATTTTTGTGAAAAATCTCAAAAAGTCAAAGTTGACTTTTGTGCACAGTTGACTTTTTATCAGATGAATTCCAAAATGTACAATCCTTTAGGAAATCATGTCCTTGACCTAAATCAAACTTGATGGACATGTTCCATGGGTGTTATATGGTATATTGATTCATGTCCTAGGGTTTGGGAGCATGTCCTGGTCAAAAGTCAAATATACAGTTGACTTTTCTCGCGAAATCCTAACTGTGGTTCAGATGAAACTAAAAACTTGTTGATCAAGCTTCTTGGATCAATCCATTATTGCAAATGGACCAATGTAGTGTATTGGAGATTCTCAAATCATGTCTTGAGGTCTTGGCTCATGATTTGTCCCAAAAGTCAACTTAGGGGTGAATTAGGTCAAGAAACCCTAATTCATGATTTTTTATGAATGCATCCCCTGAGGCAAAATTGACTTGATGATTGGGTTTATGATATCCCTTGGAGCATCATAGGTTATGATTTGAAGCATTGGCTCATTCCCAAGGAAAATTTCCATCTGGAGGCCCTGGTCGACCGAAACCCAAATTTGGTGACACTGGCGATCTCGAGGCTTGATCCACTTAGAAGGGAGCAGCCTTGTGCTTAATCCTTGAAGTGGGAGTCCTCTTGATCCATTATGGGTGTTTGAGAGGTTAGACAAGTTGAAGATCATGTCATTTCTTGATTGATCCTTTGTCTAAGAACTCTAAGAGGACTTGAAACCCTAAGTTATGAGAGCAGTGAATGCTCAACAATTCCTGAGGAGATTGATGAGCCATGTAAGTACACCCATATTGTGATGATGATTTGCACAGTGATGGGAAATATGAGTGGTCAAAATTTGGGGCATGACAGATGCCCCTATTTAATCTTCTTGGACCCGAAGGTGTGAATGGCGAAGGTATTCGGGCATTCAGGGTGCAAGAGGATTAAATATCGGAATACCCGAAATTTTGATGGTGGTTAGGAATGGTAGTTCACGCATCCCTCTTATTTTGCTGAGCAATGATGCTTAGAAAAGGTAAACTTCCCCTTGATCCTGGTTTCCTACCAAGGAGCTGGTCTTAATTTCTGAAATGAACTTCCCCTCGATACTGGTTTCCTACCAAGGAACTAGTCTCTGTTGCTGGAATGAACTTCTCCTCGATCCTGGTTTCCTACCAAGGAATTGGTCTCAGTTTTTGAAATGAACTTCCCCTCGATCATGGTTTCCTACCAAGGAACTGGTCTCAGTTGCTGGAATGAACTTCCCCTCGATCCTGGTTTCCTACCAAGGATCTGGTCTCAGTTGCTGAAATAAACTTCCCCTCAATCCTGGTTTCCTACCAAGGAACTGGTATAAGTTTCTTTTTTCAATAAATTTTATTGACAAGGGACGCTATTTGTAGCGGTTTTTCCTCAAACTTCTCACCGAATTTTCCTGGGGAGATGCCATTTGAGTGGACAAAGTTAGTCTCTTGAGAGACTACTGTCGCTTGGGGATATTACATTATGCCTTTCTCGGGATCTTCCCGGAGAAATGCCATATGATGTGATCCAATTTTGAGGTGCCGATGACTTTGTTGACATTGACTTTTTGGAGAGAATAACCAATGTGCTGCCGAAAGTCTTTAGTTGAGAGGCTTTCTCTGGGATTTTCCTTAATCCGGGAAAGCGAAGACATCATCTTCAATGGCGAAGAGTGACATTGGCTCAGGGTTCTCTGGTTCTTCAGAGGTTCAATTTATCACAGTGGTCAAAGGCCAACTCTAATCCAGAAATAAACTAGAGGAGAGAGATTGTTCAGACGCAACCTTTCCTGAAAATGGAACAACTGACAACTCGATTGAGAGGACTTTTATCACTAGGGGATAAGACCAACTAAAGTGATAGTGATGCAACATGAATGCGAATGCCAATAAAAAATGCATGATGTATGTATGTTTATGCTGACAAAACTGACGCGACATATAGACTAATAGATGAACATGACTGGATACTCAGCCACGGTGGGAGATGAAAAGTATCACTGGTTCACGATAGCAATTCCGCCTTGCTTAGGAGAGATAGTCCCTGCGGGGGAACAACCGTTGATTGGGCTTAGCAGATAAGAACTCGGTCGAGGGCATCATATGGGAAAGTCGCATATGATGCAGTGGATCCTTCATTCAGGTTTACTGGCTTAGAAGGAGTACTTTGATTCTGCGCTTTGAAGCTCGATTACTTCTGGAGAAGCGATCGATGTTCTTTCGATGTTCAATAGTCAAAAGAAATTGCCACCCTTATTTTGAAAGCAGAGAAATTTTAACAAGTAAATTCATTTTTGTTTTATTTCAAGAATCGTTGATCATGTTAAAAATTTCCTTATGTAAAGCTAAAACAAATGAGAATTACAAACAAAAGCACAAAGGCTCAAATTTTATTGATAGGATGGAAATCAGCCAAACGCGTGATTCCATAGAGTATTTACAAAGTTATAAAATGTTAATTTACAGGGAAAAGGGCTACATCGAAACATAACGACCAATATCCTTCTACCAACTTTGAATTCCGAACATCCTGAGCTTCTGTTGAAGATGACCTTGATCGGAGTTTTTCGGACGGATGATGTGACTGTTGCTGAGGTACTTGCCTCTGTTGGACATAGTTACTTGCCATTATCCCTAATTTTTTCCTGGATTGTACTTTTGAGATTTCCAATCCACCGGGATGATTTTTTTTATCATGTCTCTAATTTTTGCCTGGACCGCCCTTTCGGGTTTTCAATCCACCGAGACGTTTTTTTTAGGCGAAGTATTTCTTGACTACATCAACATTTGTGGGGTAGGAAAATTCTTCTCCATCCATGGTTGCGAGTCTCAGGGCACCGCCTGAGAAGGCTTTCTTGACCACATAGGGACCGTCATAATTTGGGGTCCACTTGCCCCGGGAATCAGTGAGAAATGATTGTATCTTTTTGAGCACGAGGTATCCTTTCCTGAAGACGCGAGGTCGGACTTTTTTGTCAAACGCCTTCTTCATTCTCTGCTGATACAATTGACTGTGGCATAATGCCGTTATCCATTTTTCTTCGATTAGGTTCAGTTCGTCGTGTCGACTTTGACACCATTCAGCTTCTGTAAGCTTAGCTTCCATCAATACCTGGATTGATGGGATCTCTACCTCTATAGGAAGCACTGCTTCCATGCCATATACTAGAGAGAAAGGGGTAGCCCCTGTTGAAGTGCGGATAGATGTTCGATAACCGTGAAAAGCAAAGGGTAGCATCTCGTGCCAGTCTTTGTAGGTTACAACCATCTTCTGAACAATCCTTTTGATGTTCTTGTTAGCCGCTTCTACCGCTTCGTTCATCTTGGGTCGGTAGGGAGATGAGTTATGGTGTTCGATCTTGAACTCTACGCACAACTCTTTCATCATCTTATTGTTCAAGTTAGATCCATCATCAGTAATGATCTGGCTTGGGACACCATAACGACAAATGATGTTGTTTTTGATAAATCGAACCACGACTTGTCGGGTTACAATAGTGTATGATGCTGCTGCGACCCACTTGGTGAAGTAGTCAATGGCTACCAGGATGAACTGATGTCCGTTCGAAGCCTTAGGTTCAATCATGCCAATCATGTCGATTCCCCATATGGAAAAAGGCCATGGGGAAGAAAGAACTTTGAGATGCGTTGGCGATACATGGATTTTGTCAGCGTATATTTGACACTTGTGACACTTCCTCATGTACCTGTAGCAGTCGGATTCCATGGTCAACCAACAGTATCCTGCTCTCAGAATTTTTCTCGCCATTGTGTGTCCGTTGGCATGAGTGCCAAAGGATCCTTCGTGAATTTCTTTCATCAGCATGTCTGCTTCTGGTCTCTCGACGCATCGAAGCAAGACCATGTCAAAGTTCCTCTTATAGAGTGTATCACCGCTCAGAAAGAAGCTTCCAGCCAATCTTCTAAGGGTTTTCCCGTCCTTTCTTAGTGCCCCAGGTGGGTACTCTTGTTTCTGAAGGACGCGTTTGATATCGTGATACCAAGGTTTGTCATCTATGACTGCTTCAATCGTGAAGATGTAAGCGGGCCAGTCAAGGCACATTATGTCTAACTTAGGTAGGTCGCTCCATTGACCTACGCTAATCATGGAAGAGAGAGTGGCTAATCTATCAGCCATGTGATTCTCTTCACGAGGGATGTGATGAAACTCGACTCTGTTGAAGAAGGGTAACAACCTTCTCGCATAATCTTTGTAAGGAATCAGTCCTGATTGGTATGTGTTCCAATCTCCTTTGATTTGATTGATGACCAAAGCTGAGTCGCCATATACGTCCAAGTTTTTGATCTTTAAGTCGATCGCTTCCTCGAGACCCATGATACAAGCTTCGTATTCGGCCTTGTTGTTTGTACACTTGAATGTAAGTCTGTCAGTGAAAGGAATGTGGGTACCCTGAGGGGTGATAATGATTGCCCCAATTCCGTTTCTATAATGATTGACAGCTCCTTCAAAGATAAGTCCCCATTGGGAACCTGGTTCTGGCCCTTCACTGGGTAGCGGTTCATCGCAATCTTTCATTTTCAAATACATGACATCTTCGTCTGGGAAGTCAAACCCGATTGATTCTTGATCGTCAATCGGTTGATGAGCCAAATGATCAGCTAAAATACTCCCTTTAACTGCTTTCTAAGCGTGGTATTCAATGTCATATTCTGATAACAACATCTGCCAACGGGCAATCCTTCACGTGAGAGCAGGTTTTTCAAAGACGTACTTAATTGGATCTATTTCGGAGACCAACCAAGTAGTGTGACGAATCATGTACTGGCACAGACGCTTGGCTGCCCAAGCCAGAGCACAACAAGTTTTCTCAAGCATAGTGTACCGAGTTTCGCAGTCAGTGAATTTCTTGCTCAGATAGTAAATGGCAAACTCTTTCCTTTTAGTTTCGTCTTGTTGGCCAAGAACACAACCCATGGAGTCTTCCAAGACTGTTAGGTAGATGATCAGTGGTCTTCCTTCCACTAGAGGTGATAGAATCGGTGGGTTCAACAGGTATTCCTTAATACTGTTAAAGGCGATTTAACAGTCTTCTGTCCAAACACAGTCCTGGTTCTTTTTAAGTAATTTGAAAATCGGCGCACATGTCGCGATCATGAGGAATATGAATCTGGAGATTTAGTTCAAACGTCCCAGGAACCCTCTGACTTGTTTTTCAGTTTTCGGAGAAGGCATTTCTTGAATGGCCTTGACCATGTCAGGATCAACCTCAATTCATTTCTGGCTGACGATGAATCCTAAGAGTTTCCCTTAACGGACACCGAAGGTGCACTTATTGGGATTCAAGCAGAGTTTGTATTTTCTCAACCGCTCGAATAACTTTGACAGGTGGGTCACATGTTCCTCTTCTGTCTTAGATTTTGCAATCATATCATCGACATATACCTCGATTTCTTTGTGTATCATTTCATGAAAAAGAGTAGTCATGGCCCTTTGATAGGTTGCCCCTGCGTTCTTCAAACCGAACGGCATTACCTTGTAACAAAAGGTACCCCATGGGGTAATAAATGAAGTTTTCTTCATGTCTTTCGGCGCCATTTTAATCTGATTATAGCCCGAGAATCCATCCATGAAGGAGAAAACTTTGAACTTTGATGTACTGTCAACCAGCATGTCAATGTGTGGTAAAGGAAAGTCGTCCTTTGGACTAGACTTGTTTAGATCTCTGTAATCGACACACATTCGGACTTTTCTGTCCTTTTTTGGAACGGGTACGATGTTGGCTAACCATTGAGGATATTCTTATGTGGCGAGGAAACCCGCGTCAATCTATTTCTGTACCTCCTCTTTGATTTTGATGGCCATGTCCGGGTGAGTCCGTCTCAACCTCTGTTTTACTGGCGAACATTTTGACCTTAATGGTAGATGATGTTCTACGATGCTGGTATCCAACCCTGGCATATCCTGATAGGACCAAGCGAATACATCGGGAAACTCTCTGAGAAGCTTTGTCAAACTCTCTTTGGCAATTAGACTGAGCAGTTCCCCAATCCTGATCTCTTTTCTCTCTTTTTCTGAACCCAAGTTGACCATTTCCAACAGCTCTTTGTGAGGTTCGAGGGACCTTTCCTCTTGTATGGGTAATCAAGAGATCTCTTCTGGAATTTCGTCGTCATTTTCTTCTTCAGCCCCAAATATCGGGAACTCAAAGTCGAGAGAAGGCATTGGATCGTATGTTTCAACGGGGTTTAAAACAAGCAATCTGCATGACGCGATGATTTGTTTTTAGAAGAGATAGAGAGAATGCAAGAGTGTGTGCAATGTATTTTTCGTTTACTGCTTGTTTTTGTTATTGAATTGTTTTTTAGGATTACCATTTTCTAAGAAAAGCAAAAAGAGAAAACAGCAATAAAATGCGAAAATTACAGAACGACGTTATTTTATTTATGATCTAGTCGATTCTTGAAACTACAGCCCTATAAAACAAAACTCTATCGCTTTGGGCGAAGTGAAGAGGGAAATTTACAGAAAGTAAGCCCTATCAAAACATCTGTTTCACCTGGGCAGGGTGAAAGGTTAAGATAAAGATGGCAATTACTTTGACTTATGAACGATCTTTGGAACATCGACAGCAACCCATTGGCGGCGAACTCCTCGGTGAATCACAAATTTTGGTACCTTCCTTGATTTGTCTTCAGAAATAACGCTGATTTCTGGTGGAGTAGGATCATTGGAATCTGTCTCCCAAGCGGAGTTGTCGTAGGAGGACTCCTCAGTTTTATTTGGCATAGTATTTGTGCTCTCAGTTGTATCTCCCCATCTAGTTGCCTCTATGTCTTCGAGCCTGATACGAGAGCTTTCAGGAGCGGTGTATTTGACCATGAAGTCGAATTTTCCATTTGGTTGTCCCAGGGTGTCCCATACTTCTTTGGAACTGGAGGAGTCATCTCTCTCGATGACGTTGACCTCGGGAAAAGCATAGTTGATGAATTCTATTCCTACAAACGTTGTGAATTCATCATCGTGCTGGATGTTTTCTGAACACCCTGCGTAATGATCCCATGACATGGTGGGGACGCAGGTATTCCTTTCAATGATGTTCAGCTGATTTTCTTTGTTCGGCTGATTTTCTTGCCCCAAGTCTCCTGGGTAAGGCTGCCACATTGGCAGGCCATCCATCGGGCCATAATAGCTATGGTCAAAGTTGTCTTTCTTTAGAGTGCCCTCCTCTAATGAGTTTGGCGGAGCACGACATCCTTCCGGATCACAATCTCCATATGTCATTTCGACATCTGACCGGGGTATAAATCTCGGGTTCTGTGTAGGAAAGCAAAAGGGAGTCTACATTTCGTCCTGAGACATATAACCGTCCTCGTTGAGATAAGACTTCCATTCTTCCTCCGTATTGGATGAATCATCTTTATTGATGGTATGCACTTCTTGAGTCACTGGTTGAAGGAAGCCTCCGCTGTGGAAGAAGTTTTGAATGGGATGACAACTTTCATTGTTAGTAGCTGTCTGGGTACAGGTTACAGAAAAACCAAGACCCTTTTTTGTTTTATTGTTAGTAGGAATGACAAGTTACCCCCATCCTGTTGTATTGGCACTCTCAACCGCTTTGATAGCATCTTTGTACGAGGAAATTAAAGTTCCCCCTTCGGATTGATCGTCCTTGTGTAGCGAAAGCGCTTGGAACTGAGTTCCGACTGCCCCCACTGGTTCTACATAAGTGGATGATGATAAATTGCTTACGAGCAAGGCCTATTCTCCACAGACTGTGATGAGTTGGTCATTCTGGACAAACTTTAGCTTTTGGTGGAGGGTTGAAGTGACCACCCCAGCCTGATGTATCCAAGGTCTTCCTGATAAACAACTGCATGTTGCCCGGATGTCCATGACCTAGAAAGTGACTTGGAAAGTGTGAGGACCGATAGTTATGGGAAGGTCGACTTCGCCGATAACCGTTTTTCTGGATCCTTCAAATGCTTTTACGACGACCTCGCTGGTTCTCATCGGAGGTCCTTTGAATGATAATTGCATAAAAGTGGACTTCGACATAACATTCAGGGTTGACCCTGTGTCTACCAGTACGCTGGCTAAAGCATCGTCCTGACAGTTAACTGTGATATTGAGTGCCATGTTATGACGGCGACCTTCTTTAGGTCATTCCTCATCACTAAATCCCAAGTTATTGCAGGAAGTGATGTTAGAAACAATGCTATCGAACTGTCTGATTGACACATCCTGTTCCACAAAGGCCTGCTCTAAGACTTTCTGTAGAGCATCCATGTGCGCTTCTGAACTAAGTAATAGTGATAATACCGAGATCTTTGAAGGAGTCTGTAACAGTTGATCAACAATGTTGTATTCACTCCTCTAGATGAGCTTCAGCATCTCATCATTGTTTTTCGAAAGGTCGGGATTACTGGACTGACCGACTGGTGGATTAGGAACTTCTGTCTGAGGTTCCTTTTCTCTGCTAGGTTCTCCAACTCCTCTGTTGAAGATTCGACCGCTCCGTGTTACTTGACTAATGTCTGCAATATTCACGACGGAGGGTAATGGAATTTCCTTTCCATTTTCGACTATTGTTGCACCATATTTGTAAGGGATAACCTTAGTTGATTCATACGGTAGTGGTCCCGGTAGATAGATGACTATGGGAACCTTCCGATTTTTCTAACCATCGTAAGTAACTTCGATCCGTTCCCGGTTGGGAACTCTCAATTCGTCAAGTAGAGGGATGATGGCACAAACATCCCTAGCCCTCTGATGATCGGAGATTACGACAATGTCCTCGATTTGATCAGCGAGGTAGTTGACTGATCCAGAACTTGACCATGGTTGAATCTCTTTGCGGTCCAACTGACTTTGAAGGGCTTCTCGCACGAGGTAGCATCCTTGATTATCCACTGAGAAAACTCCACACCGCTCATAGTTGTGTAGTGGCACCTGGCCACGTCCGCTTTGAATACAGTGTAACCTGACGAGGTCTATTTCCATCGACCGAACAACCTGACTTTGATATCTAGTAGGATTTCCGTTGGTGATACTAATTTGTTGGGTGTCTTCGTCCATATAGATCGGAAGCCACCAATGGTTCAACAAGTGCTGAAGTGTTTCCTGGACAAGGGCACAACCTTGATCATTTTTGCAACCCGCTTTACAGCTCTGATAATCATGTGAAGTGAGAAAACCGAGTTAGATTTGCATAGCGTGTAACTCCACCAGGCTGATATTCATCAAGCAAATATCGAAGATTTGAACCATGTTGATCTGATAATGATTCCTATCATGGTAGTCTTGGATCCATCCAAGATCCATTTGACGCTGGAGGGCCTCTTGTACAAAAGAGCATCCCTGTTTGTTTACCGAGCAAGTCAGACAGGAATTCTAATCGTGCCGCGGCAGATTATGATACTGGCTTTGCCTTGAGTGCGTTGCCACCAGGTTAACATTCATCGCATGGATGTCGTGGTTTTGATGTTGGAATTCACATAAACCATGTTAACTCCACGATCTCGGTGCTCTTGGATCGATCCGAGATCCATTTGTTCCTGTAGAGCTGATTGCACCACAGAACATCCCTGATTGTTTTTAGAGCAGATATCACACTGGTGATAGTTATGAGGTGGCACATGGCCATATCCACTCTGTCTACAATGCATCTTGACCAAGTTAGCCCTCAATAAGAGTACATTGTGAATTTGATAGACGTTGTTAGACTCTTCCTCTATCAAATTAACTGCAGCTTTCTCATGTTGAGGCAGCGGGTTCGTGAGAACATTCGGATTCGTATATTTGAAAGATAAAACCCCGCTTCTAACAAGCTTTTTCACGTCGGATTTGAAACTGAGACAGTTCTCTATGTTATGCCCTGGTCCTCCTTGATGGTAAGGGCAAGTCTGATCCACCTTAAACCAAAAAAGAAGATTTTTCGGTACTGTAAGAGGAGACCTAGTCCGAACATGCCCCTTAGCCAATAGTAACGGAAATAGTTCTGCGTACGACACGGGTATAGGATCAAATTCTGGTGGTCGCGTTGTACGGTTGTTTTTGTATTAAGGACGAACCTGTTGAAGAGGCTGTTGAGTCCTTTGTTGTTGATTAGGTTGGCTCTGCGCAACCCGAGGTTGATACGTAGGAACAGGCGCAGGGTTGATAGCAGGAGCTACAGCTGCTACTTGTTGATAACGTCGCCTTTGCTTTCCGAGAGAGATATTCCCAATATCCTGCTATTTTTCCTTAGGGAGAGCACTAACGTATCGTTTGGTACTACTTGATGATCCAGCGTCTTTAACTAAACGTCCTTCTCGGACGACTTCCTCAAGATGCACTCCCATACCGACCATTTCAGTGAAGTCGTTGGGCGCACTGGCAACCATTATGTCATAGTAAAATGAGCTCAAGGTCTTTAAGAAAATCTTTGTCATCTCTTTTTCCTCAAGAGGGGGACAAATTTGGGCGGCAATTTCGCGCCATCTCTGCGTGTATTCCTTAAAGGTTTCTTTGTCCTTTTGCGACATTGATCTGAGTTGATCTCTGTCTGGTGCCATGTCCAAATTGTATTTATATTGTTGGATGAAGGCAGTGCCAAGATCTCTGAAAGTGCTTATCGTAGCGCGGTTTAGACCCATGTACTATTTTAATGCGGCGCCAGTTAAACTATCCTGAAAGTAGTGAATCAGTAGATCCTGATTCTCTGTCTGAGCTAATATTCGCCGAGCGTACATCACCAAGTGGCTCTGAGGGCAAGAGTTACCCTTGTACTTTTCAAAATCGGGCACTTGGAACTTGTACGGAACTTTCACATTGGGGACCAAGCAGAGATCTGCGGCGTCCTTCCCAAATAAATCTTGACCGCGAATAGCTTGCAGTTCTTTCTGCATTTCCAGGAACTGCTCCTGGAATTCATCCATTCTGTCAAACATAGTTTCCTTTCTACCAGAAGGTATCTGTGGAATCTGTCCTTCCGGGACAGTGTGCATCACAGGGGGTGGTACCGTTACCACGGCAGTGAATCTTGGCGTTTCCCGAAGTTTGTAACCTTCAGGAGTTGTTGGTATGCCCCTGGCATCTTTGCTTTCCCGAAGTTTGTAACCTTCAGGCCCAACGGCTCCTTCTGAAGTTTCCAGATCTCCAGTGATCGGCGGAATATATCCTTCCGAGATATAGTTAACGGGCATGCCCCAGGGATAATCTTTTGGCATTCTGTACCTAGGATCATACTTCTTCACTATGGGCGTTGAGGTGATCTCTGAGATCACATTTCTTTGTAGCTGAGCTTCTGCCATGGCTTGCATGTCGTTACAAAGCTTTCTCATATCCTCTCTCAGAGCGTCGATATCTTCTTTCAACTCTCTATTCTCTTCCTCGATATCATCCATCTTTTTTTGACGATTGGCCCGAGTATTGTACGAATGAGACAGTTTGACTCTAGAACTGAGACACAAACGTGAGATTCGTAGGTAAGAAGAATACGTTACGTGAGAATGATGAATGCAATGATTATATTAATTATTTTTTTGGTTTAATCAAAATAAACTTCGACAATTAGATTGCAAATATCAAACAGTGGGGAAACCCCGTTTTTTTGAATTCAAAGGATTACGGAAATGGAAATACAGTAAATTACAAAGTACGGAAACAGAAACCTAAGCTAACGGGTCCCGAGTCTTCTCTGAGGAGAACTCGGGTGCTGATTCTGGCATTTTTCTTTTCTTTGACCGGGGCTCTTGGGCCGTTGTCGGGTTGTCATTCCTTTGCCAAGTGAAAGGAGCGAGTAAATTCCTCTGGTCATCCTGATTTTCTACAGCATGCTGCTCCAAAATCTCAATCAGAGCATCCTTATCTTTCAGTAGTTGCTCTATTTTGGTACATTCCACATTGAGAATGTGGTCCTTTTTCTTCCAAGACCTCCTCTCCTGTTGAACTTTGGTGAGAGTAACCTGAAGCTTTTCCGCTTCAGTCATGAAGTACATGACAGATTCCCTTGGTGGAAGAACTCTGTGACGAGGATAAGGCATTTTTAGCTTGAGAGCTATAGTTTGTACCCAGTGGAGATAAGGCTCCACCGAGACACAGTCTGGTTTTCCTAGAGACTCTCGTCCTTTCTTATGAACATGTTTCCAAGCATGCATTATTTCCATCTTTAGTGCCCTGTCATTTTCTCCTTCTTTGAAGAAAAGACCTTCCAGATGAGCATTACGCAGGACATGCCTCATCGGGTATCCAAATTGACGACGAACTAAAACTAGATGGTAATTGATTCCTCCCTTAGTTCCTATGAGGGGTACGTTGGTGAAATTTCCACAACGGTCAATGATCCTGATCCCGTCATAAATCCTATTGCACCAATCTATGTCAGAGTTGGTAAGGACATGATTTTCTGCGACCAACGTTAGGCACTCTTATGATCCCAAAAAGCGGTAGACTTAGGCAAATGGGAAATAAACCATTTATATAGCAGGGGTACACATCACGTGATCATCCCTCCGCTGTACAAATTTCCTAAGTGTACAAAATGATATGCATCTGCGAGCAAGGTTGGTACAGGGTTTCCAATGAGAAAAACCTTAATGGCGTTGATATCTACAAAGTTATCGATGTTGGGAAACAAAAATAACCCGTAGGCGAGCAAAACAAAGATGCTCTCGAAAGCGGCCACGTTCCCTATACTAGCAAAGTATAGAGCCTTCTTTACCAGAAACTTGGCTGGTAAACCTGGGAGCCCACCCTTAGTGGTAATGTGAGTCTTGACTTCTGATTCATCCAAATAAATTGCTCTTGCAATGATTTGATCCTTTGGAATTTCTTCCAGTCCAGAAAATGGAGCTCGATCAGTGATATGTAAATCAGTCAGATGAGAATACTCCTCCAGCGTTGGTGCGAGCTGGTAATCCGGGAATGTGAAACAGTGATAGACCGGATCGTAAAACTGAATAAGTGTATCCATGATTCTTTCAATTACATGGACCCTTAACAGAGGTAGCAGACCTCCGTACTTGGCTCTGAAAGCGTCAGGGTTAGTGATCATCCTTGCTAATCCTCTCAAATCCTCTAGTTTTGGAACCTTGAAGGTATACTTATGAGTTTTCCTTCTACCGAAATCCATTAGCGCAATCTTTTTCTCTCTGACATTTGCAATCATTGTCTTAGTTTAATTTGAAAAAAAGAGAGACTAGAAGAGAAAATTTTCTTTGTTTAATGTTTTTTTTCAAATGAATGCATGAATGCAGCACACAAAAACATAGAAAAAACATGGGATCAAAGGGTCGTTGTCATGAAGTCAAGGCTCTACCCATCCCAAAGGTTTATACTAGCGATTTTTGTACCTGTCTCTCAAAATCATCAATTCTTGTCAAGAAAACACCAGCAGGCCGGGAACCGTGCTAGGTGATGTTTTTTCTAAGAATCTTCAGAAGAGGGTAGTATCGCGTAACAGCTATTTCCGATAGCTTCCGCACTACTAAAAGAGGTTTTTCCTAGGTGTATACTCAATCTTTCCACATGCGGCATCACACGCATTCCCATTAGCAGAAAAATAAACACAGATATCAATTAGGAAAAGCAGTATATATATTTGTCCTAATGTCCTAGACTTTCTAAGAGCTATGAATCTTATGTTCCTGACAGAAAATGGCTCCCCGGCGGAGTCGTCATTCTGTGGTTCCTTCCCTAATTTAAAAGGTTTTGACCTAAGATCCTAGTGAAGGCCGACCTTAGCAGTAATGACATTCCCCGATGGAACCGTCATGAAAATAACTTGTCCAAGGTTTTCACCTTAAATTGTAGAAAGATACGGCCCCACGGTGGGCGCCAATTTTCTGTAGCAAGCGATTTTGGACGTGGTTCTTAAGCACTTCCGCTCTTTAGGGGGACTACGGGTCGATTCACTTTTTATCCTATTGAAGCTGATGAAGGAAGGGAAATAGATGTCTCCAACTAACCCTACTTGCATACTGAGTTTAAACAGCGGTCTGTTAGGTTACGGATGCTATATGGAAGTGGGGGCTCTTTCTTCTTAATTTGTTAAGGCTGAAATGATGGGACTATGCTATTGGTAGGATGTTAGGACTGATAATTTTCGATTGATGTGTGAAGGTATGAGATTTTGGGTTTTTGATTAGTGTGCTCGCTAAGATTTTTCTTTCAATCTTATGCCTACGTATTCTCGTTTACCAAAATAGGGAAATCAGAGCGATCGTAGTTCCTCCTATTCTATGGGAGGAAATGATGTTTTGGTGTCTTATTCAAAGCTCAAGACGTGAAGCTAAAAATGATTTGTATCTTGTTCAAAGCCCAAGATGTGAAGCTGAATGGTCTATTTGTATCTTGTTTAAAGCCCAAGATATGAAGCTAAAGGGGTTTTGTCTTTAGAGAGAATTTGTCATCTCTAAAGGGGTCTGGTTGTCACAACAGTTGGGTGACTGATTATAAAGGAGAATTACTTTAAGTGGGATATGTGAATCCAGCAATACCATAATTTCCTTTATCGGGGTTTTTAACCTGAAGGAGAAGACTTTAACTTAGTTTAGAGTAATGCCATCTTTCCTTAGGAATTTCTCATGCTAAAAGAGGGACAGTGGCGTGGATGTAAACAATCCAGAGGCTTGCCGCTTACAACAATTAGATGGGGAAAAAAGGAGTTGTTGATGTTTGTATGCTGTGAACGAGGCACAACTTTGACGCTAAAAGGTTGATTGTCTCAACCGGGGTTTCCTTATACGAAGCCTAAGAGGAGGCTAAAAGGTTGACTTTTCTGGGGAAAATGTTCTTTCTGTCTTGTACAAAGCCCAAGATTGAGGCTAAAGGGGTTTGACTCAACAAGAGAGTCTTTTTGTGTCTCGTACAAAGCCCGAGATGGAGGCTAAAAGTTTTGACTCAACCAGAGAGTGATTTGGTGTCTCGTATGAAGCCCGAGACGGAGGCTAAAAGGAAATTGACTCAACAAGAGAGTCTTTTTGTATCTCGTACAAAGCTCGAGAGGGAGGCTAAAAGTTTTGATTCAACAAGAGAGTCTTTTATACTCAACGAGAGAGTGTTTTTGTACCTCGTACGAAGCCCGAGATGGAGGCTAAAGGTATTTGACTCAACAAGAGAGTCTTTTATGCTCAACAAGAGAGTGTTTTGTATCTCGTACAAAGCCCGAGATGGAGGCTAAAGGTGTTTGACTCAACAAGAGAGTCTTTTATACTCAACAAGAGAGTGTTTTGTATCTCGTACAAAGCCCGAGATGGAGGCTAAAGGTTACTGTTTCAGTTGAGTTCCAAGTCCAGTATGTTGGTTAACAGAGAAAATCAGTTCTTATATGAGCAATGTTGTACTCATAGCTTTAATCTGAGGGTGGGGATTATTTCCTGTACTTTAGGAAAACGGGGAATCCGAGGGAGCTTTAGACTGTCCAAGTCTATGGGTTTTATCTTTTGTACTATGCGTAAGAAATAGTAGTAGTGAGATCTAGACTCTTTAAAAGACTGTTCTATTAAGATGACTAATTTCTGTTCCTATACCTCTAGGAGGTCGTCGGGACAATTTGTACGAAGCACAAGAGGAGGCTGGAAACTTTTAAGAAGCCAAGGGATAATTTGTACGAAGCCCAAGAGGAGGCTATCTTCCCGGAGGAAGAATCATTATACGAAGCCTAAGAGGAGGCTGTGAAAACTTCTAAGAAGCCGACGGGTCCTTATACGACGCCCAAGAGGAGGCGGGGATGCTTTTTGGAAGCCTGCGGGTCCTTGCACTAAGCCCAAGAGAAGGCTGATGAACAATTCCAGAAGTGGTTTCACATGGAACAATGTCCTTCTGTATATGAACTGTTCACGGGGAAATTCCTTAGATCTAGTTATCTAATATTGATGTAAGGAGGCGAGGTTTTGTCTAGTTCTAGACGTAGTTGCCAGGGAAACTCTAAATATCTATACTATTATTACACAGTTGATATGAGTTTATGAAAGAAGACTTACAGTGAAACAGCCCCACAGTACAGTTATATACATATGAAAGCGGTAAATGAAAGCGGGTAAACACTTACTCGGTTGTAGAGCTTCCATGCTGTATTATTAGTTGTTCAACAAAGAAAGCTTTGATAACAATATTATATATAAAATCAAAGGAGGAAGTGCTTTGAAAAGATTGTTTGGGCTTACAGCTCAAGGAGAGGCCCAGGGTTTTATCAGTGATCGCACTGTCGCTTTGTACAGGGACTTATACAAGTGACTGAGGCCCAATAATTTTTCTGTACAAAGGGGATGGATCTTAAAATCTCTCAAGAGGCCCAAAAAGTTTTAAGGAAAAGAAATGGGGATTATAACACGAGGGTAGGCCCAAGGGTTTGATTTTTCAACTGGCGATCGCGCCGAGGTTTACTTTTAACACAAAGGGACTTATACAATATCTGAGGCCCCAAAAAGGTTTTGGTTAAAAGGGGATTGGGTCTTACATTCTATTAGAGGCCCAAAATGATTTTGGATTGGTCTTATAGCTCGAGGAGAGGCCCAGGTGGTTTGTTTTAAACGGGCGATGATCGCGCCGAAGTTTTGAAAACACAGTGGGTCTTATACAATGACTGAGGCCCAAAAGTTTTTTGGTTTCAAAGAGGGGTTGGGTCTTACACTCTATTAGAGGCCCATGAGTGTTTGAAAAAGTTTTTTAGGGTGAAAATCAACAAAACCCTAATTTCATCATTTTTTAATGTAATTATTCAAAGAAAATTAATAAAAAATGATGAAAATGCCAAATAAGTTTGAATAAACAACTTGGAATTTTGGTTTTAAGTTTGAAAAATGAGGTTTTAATCACCAGATGATTAAAACCTACTTGGTGTTGATTTTTAATATGAATATTTATTTTTAAAAGGTTTAAAAACAAATACAAAGTATTTATTCACAAAAATACTAATTATATTAAATAAATAATATAAATCCAATTTTTTGTGGAATAAAATATTTCAACATTTTTGTGATTTTTTGCAAAAAGAACCAATCAAAACTAATTAAAATTGAAGGAGTTATTAATTTTCCAATTAATTAATAAAACATGAAAATATGAGAAAAATAGCAAAATGTGAGAAAACACAAAATGGCATGGGTGGGGTTTGAACCCACGACCTCAAGGTTATAGGGCGCGCGCCTTACCACTGGGGTGGTGATACATCCGTTGATTGAAACCAACCAACAAATATACAAGGTATGCCTTGTTTTTGGCCTGGCCCAAGGTAAGGCAAGGCAAGTTTTGGCCAGAAACGGGAAGGTCTATAACTTTCTCATTTCTCCATGTTTGGGGACAAAATTTATATGCATCTGGCCTAGAATTTCATAAGGAATCCAATGGTGGTGGTATTTTTTCCAGATCATGATTCCTCCTCAAAATCTGATAGGGGTTTTGAAATAGGCCTATAATTGCGTTTTCTATGCTACACTTTGGTACATGCATGAATTACATGATGAATTGGTTCAAACACAACACATATGACATACATAAGAGATACATAATTAGTGGACCTCAAAACAATGCATACTTTGGAAAGTTCGAGTCATGAGGCTTACCTCCTTTTGAGTTTTTTGGAGTTTTGTGCAATCTGTCAAGCCTCTTGTTCCAGAAATGGTTTGATGCTTTGGACACTCTCAAATGATCCCTTAGAAGCTTTTAGGGTAAGTGGAATCAATTGGAACCTACAAAAACACAAATTGGCCCTTTCTTGCAAAAGGGGTTAAAATGGCCAAAATAACAACTCCCTCAAATGGTGTTCCAGATGGGGGGAACCATTTGGGACAGTTCAAGGATGTTATTTGGAGTGTGTTTGAGGTTTTATCTGGTTTGGAAAGTGACTGAATCAAGACATGGCTTGAAAAATGCATAAAGGTACTATTTTGAGATTTTGAGAGGTGACTTTGTGATTTAAGGATTACAGGTCACTTGTGAGAGTTTGGACAGCTTATACATGACATATATGAGGTGTTTGTGTGTGATTGGTTTGGTTGGAATTGCTCTCTAACTCAAAAACTCAGAGTTACCTTGCTAAAGAAGGCATTTTGGCCTAAAGAGAGGGATTTTGAGGAAAACATCTGTTTGATGGCTTTTGTGTACTCAGACTGAGCACAAATGAGCTCTATTTATAGTAGAGCAAGTTTGTTTTAGGATCAATAGTGAATGGTAACTGCAGCAGAGGTTTGGCCAATGGTGGCAAATGAGAATCAAAGTCTCCTCTAGCCATTGACTAGAGGTTAGAGCACAGAGTTGTGGTTCCCTAGTTGTTGGATCATTCTTGACTGAATTCAATTACAAATGTGTCAGTCCATGCCACCTTGGTGCATTCATTAAATGCTCCAATCCAAAATTGGAGTCTTGTCCCTCTTTTAGGGATTTCTAGGTTTGGCATACTACTTCTTGTTCCAAGGACTTTGGAGGCTTGACTCAATGTTTGTCCCCTTTGGATTTGATCCTTAGATGTATCCAAGATGATGACAAGGCTTGGAATTAGCTGATTTTACCAAATCGAGCAAAAATGCAAAATTCTGCCTAGCCTTGGAAGTTTTCAGCAAGGCATATTGCCCTTGTCATATCTCATGACTCAAGTTGAATTTGGTGATGTTCTTGGTCATTTTGGAAAGCCCTTATATGATACAACAAATGTTTAATCACAATTGGTTTTGATACTTTTGGATTCAAGTGAAAAATGTCCCTACATTTGGAAAAAAGTAAGGCAGATTCTGACTTAGTGAAAATTTCACTAAGTGTTGGAAAAAGTGACATTTCATGTTTTCAGCCATTTTGATCATTCCGTAACTCAAAATCCATAATGAATTGGAATGAGGTGTAGTTGAAGCTTTTGTATAGGGCCATAAGGGCTACAAATCCAACTTTGGATGGGAAAAAATGGCCTTGTGGTTTAGGAGTTATGATCCTCCAAAGTTGGTACCTTTGCCACTTTGTTCATAACTTAGAAAATTTTCTAAGTTTTTTATGGTTACCCCTTTTACAAGTTATCCAACTTTTCTTGATATTTCTTAATGAATGATGATTCCAATCATACAGTAACATCATTTTAGGGTTAAAAAACCATTTTTGTGAAAAATCTCAAAAAGTCAAAGTTGACTTTTGTGCAGAGTTGACTTTTTATCAGATGAATTCCAAAATGTGCAATCCTTTAGGAAATCACGTCCTTGACCTAAATCAAACTTGATGGACATGTTCCATGGGTGTTATAGGGTATATTGATTCATGTCCTAGGGTTTGGGAGCATGTCCTGGTCAAAAGTCAAAGATACAGTTGACTTTTCTCGCGAAACCCTAACTGTGGTTCAGATGAAACTGAAACTTGTTGATCAAGCTTCTCTGATCAATCCATTGTTGTAAATGGATCAATGTAGTGTATTGGAGATCCTCAAATCATGTCTTGAGGTCTTGGCTCATGATTTTTCCCAAAAGTCAACTTTGGGGTGAATTAGGTAAAGAAACCCAAATTCCTGATTTTTTATGAATGCATCCCCTGAGGCAAAATTGACTTGATGATTGGGTTTATGATACCCCTTGGAGCATCATAGGTTATGCTTTGAAGCATTGGCTCATTCCCAGAGGAAAATTTTCATCTGGAGGCCCTGGTCGACCGGAACCCTAATTTGGTGACACTGGTCATCTCGAGGCTTGATCCACTTAGAAGGGAGCAGCCTTGTGGTTAATCCTTGAAGTGGAAGTCCTCTTGATACATTGTGGGTGTTTGAGAGGTTAGACAAGTTGAAGATCACGTCATTTCTTGATTTATCCTTTGTCTAAGAACTCTGAGAGGGCTTGAAACCCTAAGTTCTGAGAGCAGTGAATGCTCAACAATTCCTGAGGAGATTGATGAGGCGTGTAAGTACACCCATATTGTGATGATGATTTGCATAGTGATGGGAAATATGAGTGGTCAAATTTGGGGTATGACACTGACAATCTTCTGTCCATACATAACCTTGATCTTTGCGGAGAAGCTTGAAAATCGGTGCACATGTGGCAGTCATATTGGATATAAATCGGGAGATGTAATTCAAACGTCCCAAGAATCCTCTTACTTGTTTTTCTGTTCTAGGCGCAGGCATTTCCTGAATAGCTTTAACTTTACCAGGATCAACTTCAATGCCTTTTTAGCTGACAATAAAACCCAACAATTTTCCAGAACGGACACCAAAAGTGCATTTATTAGGATTCAAACGGAGCTTAAACTTTCTCAAATGTTGAAACAACTTTAATAAGTACACGATATGATCTTCTTCAGTCTTCGACTTACAAATCATATCATCCACATAAACCTCAATTTTTTTATGCATCATATCATGGAACAAAGTAGTCATAGCTCTCTGGTACGTTGCACCAGCATTTTTCAAACCGAAGGGCGTCACTCTGTAACAGAATGTTCCCCAGGGTGTAATGAATGTTGTTTTTTCCATATCCTTGGGTGCCATCTTTATCTGATTATAACCGGAAAATACATCCATAAAAGAAAAGATATTGAACTTAGTAGTATTATCTACCAACATGTCAATGTGTGGCAATGGAAAATCATCTTTCGGACTGGCTTTATTCAAATCTCTATAGTCAACGCACATTCGTACTTTTTCGTCTTTCTTTGGAACAGGCATAATATTGGCCACCCATTGAGGATATTCAGAAGTCATAATAAAACCAACATCAATCTGCTTTTGAACCTCCTCTTTGATTTTCACAGCCATGTCGGGATGAGTCCTTCTCAATTTATGTTTCACAGGTGGACATTCAGGCATTAGCGGTAATCTATGCTTCACAATATCAGTATCAAGTCCAGGCATATCTTGATAAGACCAAGCAAACACATCAACATATTCTTTAAGAAGCTCCACAATCCTCTTCTTATCATCTGACTGAAGCAATGCCCCAATCTTGACTTCTTTTATATCATCATCTGAACCCAAATTAACTAATTCCGCCAGCTCTTCATGAGGCTGAATGGCTTTTTCCTCGTGCTCAAGCAACCGAGAAATTTCATCTGGAATCTCCTCAATACCTTCTTCTTCAGCCCCAAACACAGGGAACTCAAAGTTGGGAGAGGGCATAGGGTCATTATTTTCAATGGGTTTAACAATCAATCTGCACAATGATTTATGTTTGATTTTAGAATATGAACAAGAAGTGCAAGCATTATGCAGATAAAAGTGATCATCACATTATTATTATTTTTTGGCTTTTTATGTTACCATTTTTCAGAAATAAAGCAAAAAGGGAAAAACATAATATGGATAAACAAAATAACTTTTTATTGATGATGATAAAATTTGAAACAAAGCCCTCACAAATTCACTTTCACCTTGGGCAGAGTGAAAGGGTTTTTTTGAAAGAAACAAAAACAAATTACTTTGAAATATGAACAATAGTGGGAACATCAACAGCTGTCCAATTCTGGCAGATTTGTCCATGTGTCACAAAATTCGGAAGTTCTTCTTCTTCATCATCCTTAATGATGGCAGCAGTAGAGTGATCTTTGTTGATGAATCTGGTGCTGTGAAAGGCCTCATTAATACGCTTCAAATCTCTTCTGACTGTACCAGGCGTAAAGCCTAAACCAGTTTTGCCTAGGTTATCAACCACATCAATAACTCGGCCCCAACCATCAGATCGACCAGTCTTTAATACATGCAGAGCATCCTTCAAAGAATACATGGGCAACTCATTCTTCTTAACAGCTTTAACATAAATAGAAAGAGCTTGGAACGGAGTCCCAACAGTCTCATCAGCATCAACATACGAAAAGGATGAAAGGTGGCTCACCAGCATCGCTTGCTCGCCTCTAACAATTACTAGCTTATCATTCTTAACAAATTTCAACTTTTGATGAAGAGTTGAAGTCACTGCCCCAGCCTCATGAATCCAGGGTTGGCCAAGCAGACAACTATAAGCAGGACGAATATCCATTACTTGAAAAGTAATTTGGAAGAGACACGGTCCTATTTTGATTGGAAGATCAACCTCTCCAATTACAGTCTTTCGGGATCCATCAAAAGCTTTAACAACAACCCCACTATACCTCATGGGAGAACCTTGGTACGAAAGCCTCGACAAAGTAGCTTTTGGCAACACATTCAGGGAAGAACCTGTATCAACCAACACATTGGAAAGTGCATCCTCTTGACAGTTCATAGAGATATGTAAAGCCAAATTGTGATTTCTCCCCTCCTCGGGTAACTCTTCATCACAAAAGCTCAAATTATTACACGCTACGAGGTTGGAAACAATTCCATCAAACTGATTAACAGTCACATCATGCTCAACATATGCATGTTCCATTACTTTCTACAAAGATTGCCTATGAGCTTCAGAATTCATCAGTAAGGACAACACTGAAATCTTAGACGGGGTATGCAAGAGTTGATCTACAACACTGTACTCACTCTTCTTGATTAATTTCAAAACTTCATCCTCATAAGCCTTCGAACCACTGAACTGACCAGAAGCATCGACATTACTCTCATCTTGATGTCGTTTGTCAGCAACAACATTCTCCATAATCTTTGGAGGCTCAGGAGCAAAAACTCGACCACTCCGGGTCACTCTACTAACATCAGCGATGCTTACCACCGAGGACAAAGAAGGAATGGGAACTTCCTTACCATCTTCTACCATGGTAGCATTGTACTTATACGGAAGAGCTTTGTCAGATTCATAGGGTACCGAACCGGGCAACCAAATAACCAAGGGCGTAACAGCGGTCTTTCAGCTATCATAAGAGATAACAACTCGTTCAGGAATATTAAAGCACGGTGCAATAACATTCACCTCATTCTGATATTCATCTCTCTTAGCAGTGACCTCAATCAAATTTTGATCCATCATCCTTTGAATATCCCTCTTTACTATCACACAACCACGCGGATTCACAGAGCAGATGCAACAAGCTGCATAGTCATGATCAATATCATGGCATTCACTCAAAAGTGCATGCATTTCTACAAGAGATCTCCGAATCCAACGGATATTAAAATTTTTGAATGTACCAGGACAACTATAAACCATATTTACAGACGCCTTGCCATGATTGGGCAGCGGATTTGATTGTACATTAGGGTTGGAATCTTCGAAAGACAAAATACCACTCCTAGCCAACCTTTGAACTTCTATCTTCAATGGATAACAGTTCTCAGTATCATGCCCCGATCCTCCCTGATGGAAAGCGCAATGAGCTTCAGGCCTATACCACCATGGAAAATCTTTTGGAACAGCAGGTGGTGCACGGGTATGAACAAGATTCTTTTGTATTAAACAAGGAAGCAAATCTGTATATGTCATCGAAATCGGATCAAAATCCTTCTGAAAATGGCCCCGTTGATTGTTCTATTGATTAGAACACTATTGATGAGCAGGAGCTTCCTAAACAACAGGAGTCGAATTGATAACAAGAGTAACAGATGTAACATGTTGCTGACACTGATTATTCTTACTATAACTCTTTTTACGTCCTCCATGGGAAATAACAATGGTCTCACCCTCTTTCTTCTTGGCAAGTCCTCCCCCATATTTCTTGGAATTACCAGCAGAATTACCATCTTTTGAAAATCGTCCCTCACGGACACCTTCTTCTAATCTCATCCCCATATTAACCATCTCAGTGAAGTCACTCGGGGCACTAGCAATCATACACTCATAATAGAAAGGACTAAGAGTTTTCAGAAAAATCTTAGTCATCTCTTTTTCTTCCAAAGGAGGATTAATCTGAGCAGCAATCTCGCGCCACCTTTGCGCGTATTCTTTGAATGTGTCCTTATCTTTCTGAGCCATTGCTCGAAGCTGGTCAAGATCAGGAGCCATATCCATATTATACTTATACTGTTTCACAAATGCCTCACCCAAATCTTCGAAAGTGCAAATTCGAGTACTGTCGAGTCCCATATACCATTTCAAAGCTGCACCAGACAAACTGTCTTGAAAGTAGTGAATAAGAAGCTGATTATTATCGGTCTGAGTCGACATCTTACGAGCATACATAGTCAAGTGACTCAACGGACAAGAGTTTCCCTTATACTTTTCAAAGTCAGGGACCTTGAACTTATGCGGGATCTTCACATTAGGAACCAAGCATAACTCATGAGCATTCTTTCCAAACAGTTCTTTACCTCTCAGAGCTTTGATTTCTTTCTGCATTTCAGCAAACTGGTCTTGAATCTCTTCCATTCTATCCTAAGCACTGACATTTTCACTTGGAGCAGTATGGAAAATCTTCTCTTCACCAAAAGGAACGGCATGAACCACAGGCGGCAGTATAGTCATCACAGGCTGGGCAGTAGGAACAACTGGAAATTCAGGAGGCGGTGGTGGTTGATAACCTTCAGGAACAAAGTTAATAGGCATGTCCCAGGGGAAGCCAGGAGGCATGGAATATTGAGGAACACTAGCAGGCGCCATAGAGATGGGCGTAGAGACGATCTCAGAAATGACTGTCCTTTGCACGGGAGTTGAAAGCGGAGGAGGAGGTGGTGGTGGTTGATAACCCTCAGGAACAAAGTTAATGGGCATGCCCCAGGGGAAGTCAGGTGGCATGGAGTGTTGAGGAACACTAGTAGGCGCCACAGATATAGGCGTAGAGACAATCTCAGAAATGATTGTCCTTTGTACAGGAGTTGAAAGCGGAGGAGGAGGTGGTGGTGGCTGATTCTGAGCAGCCACCAGAGCTTCCATCATAGCAGTGAGTCACTCCAAACTATCCTTCAAATTTTTCACTTCCTCACGAAGCTCACAGTTCTCTTGTTGCAATTGATCCATCTTTTTCTTCAGATTAGCTCGAGTATTATACTGGTGCGACAGCTTGGCTGAATGAAGACCAAAGGAAACATAAGACACCTAAAAAGGCAAGAAACAATGCAAAATGATGCTTGATGTGCAAGATGCAAATGCAAAGTTTCAAGGAATTATAAGGTATATTGCAAACATTGTTATTTGAAATACCAAAATCTCATTCATTAATGATGGAAAAGATTACATCTCGGAAGTACAAATTCAAGAATCCTAAAACAAAAGAGAATAAAGAAAACTAGATCTCTAGAGAATCTCATGAGAAGAAGTCCCGGCTCTATCTTCCAGCTTCTTGAGGCGAGCCTGCATTTGAGTCTTCTCAATCAGCAACTGATCGACGATCAACTTCCAAGGAGATTCCAAACTCTTCGGAATATCAGAAACTGGCTGAATGCGAGAGGAAAATAAATCCTCTTGCGCCTTTCTCTTCTTGTTGGCAACTTCATCTTCATTCTTCTTCTTGAAGTGCTCTTGAAATCTTGCATTCTCTAACTCAACAATCTGATACTTGTTCTTCCAAGCATCTCTCTCTTGTTGCATCTCGGCCAAAGCGATCTGAAGCTTCTCTGTGTCTTCCATAAAGTAGAGGATAGGCTTCTTAGCATTTAGAGACAAAGGCTCCTGACGCGTATAAGGGATCTTCAAAGTAATAGCTCTATTTTTAGCCCACTGGAGGTAAGGTTCCGAAGAGACACAATTCAGATTTCCCAAACTTTCCTTTCCCTTTCTTCAAATGTTGCACCAAGCTTCCACAATCTCCCTCTTGAGAGTAACCTGAGATTCATCTTCCTTGAAAAAGAGACCCGCCAAATGGATGTTCTTCGGTACCTCTCGCAAAGGATATCCCAACTGACGATGAGCCAATACCGGATTGTAACTGATTCCTCCCTTTGTACCAAGAAGAGGCACATTAGGAAAATCACCACAACTATCAATAATCATCGCTCCATAAGGAACACGGCTACACCAATCAATATCAGAATGAGTGAGAGACATGATCTTCTGCGACCAATATAAACCATCATTGAGATTACAGAAAGCTGCAGACTTTGGCAAGTGAGAAATAAACCACTTGTAGAGCAAAGGCGCACAACAGATAATCATCCCTTCACCATGGAAATTCCTGAGGTGAATAGAATGGTAAGCATCGGCAAGCAAAGTAGGAATTGGGTTCCCAATCAAGAAAATCTGAATAGCGTTGATGTCGACAAAATTCTCAACATTCGGGAAGAGGAATAGTCCATAAATAAGCAAGGCAAGAATAGCCTCAAAAGCAACTGTGTTCTTCACACTAGCAAAGTGATGAGCTCTATCCATCAAGAACGTAGCGGGTAACCCAAGAATATTTCCTTTGGTATCCATGTGAGCCTTAATCTCAGAAACCTTCAAGTGAGTAGCCTTCGCAATAACATGATGCTCGGGAGCGGGATCCAAACCAAAGAAAATCTGACCATGAACAGGCAAACCAAGCAGGAGAGAATACTCCTCTAGCGTAGGTACCAACTGATAATCAGGAAAGGTGAAACAATGAAGCAAACGGTCATAGAACTGAACCAAAGTAGCAAGCAATCCTTCAGCCATATCAACCTTCAAGAGAGATAAATGCCTTCTATATCTGGACTCGAACTTCTTGGTATCAGCAACCAAAGATCCTAGCTCTCTCAAACCCCTAATTTAGGACTCTTGAAAGTGTACTTCCTTGTACTTCTCCTTCCAAAATCCATAACAACAATACCTACAATGTTTGCAATAACACCTTTAAGTTCCTCGAAACCTTCCAAAAGAATGCTCATGAATGCATGAGTGCATGAATGCAACAACCACAAACAAGATCACACAAAGCACACGGGTCAAGGTTCAAGTCACGAGCATGAAGCCAAGGGTAAGAACCAATCCCACAAAGGTATGTACTAAGGTTTTGTCTTCATTGTACCTGCAGAAAACAGCGGTTCTAACAGAGTGCCCAGGGTCCACAATCCACTATAAGACACACCAGCGCACCGATTTGCTCGGAGGTTGGTAGTTATCCTCAAGAGAATCTAACCTGAGTGTAGCATCGCGTGACAGCTAAGTTGGATTTGCATCCTCATAGCTTTTGCGCCACGATCCTAAAAGGGCTAAGATGGGTTAAGGGTTACTACGGTCCTCAGTGTTACAGGCTTCTATGGAAAAAGTAATGTCTTCACGATCGCTCGATCGACATCAGTAATTCCAAAGAGGCAACCACCGAGTGGATAGATTCTCAAGTTCTGCTTTTTTGGGATTCGACTCCCTCAAAGCTCCCTTGACTATACTATCCTCCTATCTCAAAGTACACTCTGGTCCGAGTATAGGACCTATCTCACACACAGAGGAACTCCCAAACAGAACAAACAAGTAACAAGCAAATCAAACCAAAAGTAGTAAATAAATCAAAGTAGGCTAAACCCCTCAAGGGAGCTGATATTTCCCCAGCAGAGTCGCCACTTTTTTGTAGCGGTAAAATTTGTGAGTGTAACCTATTGATTAACTTAACTCATAAAGCAATAGTCGCCACCGCGCTTTTATTTATTCCACAAAGGAAAAGGAAAAAAAGAGCGAATAAATCCTAAGAAGCCTAAAAAACAAAAGCTAAAAAGACAAAGAGAAATGGGTAAGGGGGTTGGTTATGTAAAGGGAAGGTTTTACGCACCCAATACATCTATAGTACTCTATAGGAGCCCTTTGATGTATTCATGCTTTTTGGTCTGAAAATGGTTTGCTTGAAAAGAGATTGGGGAGATGAGAAGAGAAATTGTTTTTTAAGATTTTTGTGTTTGGAGAGACTTATCGCCTCCTGCCTACGTACCCACGAAGTGCAATGTAGGATCAAAACCCCGTAGTTCGTGGTACAAAGAACAAAAAATTTGTTTGTTTTGGTTGATTTTAAGTGTAAAGACAAGTCGTCATTTCCAAGCGAATAATTCCGCTTAAAGAAATGAATCATGTCTAAACTTATGAAAAAATTTTAAAAGGGAAAAAGTGCATAAAGCACAAAAAAAAGATTGATGAGTTTGGTGTTTTTTAAAGTTTTTTTGAAATGGTCAAAATATGATTAACATGGATTGACATTTATTAAAGAAAACAAAGTTTAAAAAAAAAATCACTTAACCGAAGTCAAGGTTTTATTATGAAAGTGGTTTTAAGTTTGAAAACAAGAAGGTTTTGAAAAAAGGAGAAGGTTTTGAAAATTTAAGAAGGGGTGGAGAAGAAGTGACTATCCTAGTGCATAAGAATAAAAGCTAAGGATAAGAAAGATCTAACCACAAATGTAGCTATCTTCACCATAAACCAAACTAAAGCACAAGGCTTCAAAGTCTTCAAACCATAATTCCAAAGCAGAGGGAAAAGGTCCTAGTTCTAAGTCCAAGGATCCAAGAATAGCATTGAAGTCCAAGGTCTAGGTGCAAAACTCCATGTCCTTTGCAAAGGATAGTAACCATAGTCCAAGATTAGAAACACAAGTTTTTTAGTGGTTTAATCCTTTATTAATGTTTTTTGAGTCCAAATGGACAAAAAAAAAATAAAAGCACAAGATAATATGGTCCAAGTGGACAAAAGAAAAATGACATAAACATAAACATGATATGATATAATGACATAAAGCATAAAAAAAATAAAGAGAGATAGGGAGAGAATGAAGATGGTTGGTTTCTACCTGAGTGAATCGCACACTCAAAGATATAACAGAGTCGCCACCGAACTTTATTTAGTACCAAAAGACAGGGAAAATATCGATAAAACCCAAGGGGAAGAGAAACAGAAACGGGGGGTCGGTTATGCGAAAGGAAGGTATTAGCACCTAACGCATCCGTCGTACTCGACGGGAACCATTTCGCTTGCTTCTAGGCTTGGATGGGTTATCTATCTAAAGGCTTCTAGCTAAAGAAAGGAGAGAGAGAAGAAAGAGGAAAAATAAAGAAAGGAAAGAAAGTGCTCGCGGAGGAACAAGGTCCTCGTGCCTACGTACCCTCATAGTGCAATGAGGAAATCAGAGCGCCGTAGTTCTTGGAACCAGGGGACGAAGAAGATGGAAGAAAAGGTGAAGGAAAAAAGGGTGGAAGTGTGCTCGTCGAGATCATTGCGATCTCATGCCTACGTATCATACATTCAAAAGTATACAGAATCAGAGCTTCCGTAGTTCGGGGAACCGAACGGAAAACAAAACAAGAAAGAAACAAGGAGACGAAAGAGGTGGTGTCGAAACCAAGAGCAAGAGAAACTCTACTAGGGAAGACCACACAGTAAGAGTGATTGCACAAGAAACTAGGAAAAGAATGGTGTCAAAACCGAGAATGAAAGAAAATCCGCTGGGGATAACAAAGAGAATTGGTGTCGAAATCAGAAAGTAAGAGTAAGGGGAACAGAAAGGACTCCGCTGGAGATCCAAATAAAGGGATGGCGTCATAACCAAGAGAAAAAGGGGACTCGGTATATTAACTGGCTGGCAGTGGTTAACCGAAGAAAAGAGAATAGAGCCCTGGCGGGGAAAAGAAGTTGGTGTCAATAGACAGACTGTGATAAACCAAGAGAGAGAGTGCTGAACTGAGAGAAGGTGTTTGACTCTGAAGGGGCCTCAGTATATTAACTGATGAATAGTGGTTAACTGAGGAAAGAAAGGACTGCAACTCTGTGGGAATAGAGAAACATTGGTTTTAGCAAAGAAAACTGCGATTAACCAGAAAAGCGGGTGTAGGACCGAATAAAGATCATAACCCAAAGGACGGGTATAGGATCGAGCAAAGGTCGTGACCCAAAGGGGTTCGGTAAACTGACTGAACAAATAATACTCAACCGAAGAAAGGGTATTTGAACCAAAGAAAGGTTACTAACCCAAGGATGCAAGTATTTGAACCAATAGGAGGTTGCCAACTGCGGGGGATTCGGTGTTTACAGATGGACTGTGATTAACCAAAGAGAAAAATGAGTGATTAACCAAGAGAAGGTGATTAACTCGAAAGGGTTCAGTATTTTAACAGACGGACTGTGGTTAACTGAAGAAAAGGGTGATTAACCAAGAAGAGGTGATTAACCCAAGAGGTGCTCGGTGATTAACAGACGGATTGTGATTAACTGAAGAAAAGGGGTGATTAACCAAGAAGAGGTGATTAACCCAAGAGGTGCTCAGTGATTAACAGGCAGACTGTGATTAACTGAAGAAAAGGGTGATTAACCAAGAAGAGGTGATTAACCCAAGAAAGGAGAAGAACCAAGAGAAGGTTGTGAACTCCAGGGGAAAAATGGTCATGACAGGAAAACTGTGTTGGACCAAAGAGAGAGAATTGAAACTCTTCAGGGGAATCAAAAAGCAATGATTGATTACAAGAAGAAAGGCGTAGTGAAACAAAGGGAGGCTGCTAGCTCAAGAATAATGATCTTAACCAAGAAGGATGGTGATCGATCAAAAGGAGAGATTGAAAGAAGTAAGAATGATCAAGGATCGATTCGACTGAGGAAGAAGATACGCTACCGCCTGGAGTTAGAGGTGACTAAGCCAAGCACAGGGTCATTCGTCCCCTACTTGAAGTAGTCAGAATGAGAGTAAGAATTCTCCCTTCTCACTCCTCCTTTAACACACAGGGTGTAGTGCAGGAATTGAAACTGACAACGTAACAGCTCCAAATTGTACAGTGCTCCAACGTGTTGTGAAGTGAACAGCGTAACAGCTTCGATTTGTACAGTGCTCCAAAGTGCGCGTAGTGCGTAGGTCGTCGTATGAATCTTCAACTCCGCGGGGGGAAAAAGAGAGAGAAAAAGCTCTAAAGGAAGCCTAAAGAGAGGGAAAGGGAGGATCAACAAATCGAAACATGGTTCCGATCAATTAATCAAAAGGGAATGTTATGCTAACAACTTTCCAAAGGGAATGGAAAATCATTAAAGCAAAAGGTGTAAATTAATGATTATGCATGATTAAATTTGCTCCATAAAGAACAAACTTAATGTGATCAAGAATTGAAAATATAAAACAGTGCCAAACAAATATTAGCATGTATCACAAATCATGTATCAAGTGATCAAGGATTGTGCAAGAATTAGCATGTTCAAACAAAAATCAAGAACACACATAATTGCAAGAATTGATAAATCGATCATTGAATTAATGTAAATATGCTCTAAATAGAGGTTAACAACACTTAAAACAACCATAAATATCAAGCAAGTTAATCCATGGAAGTTAGAAGAAGAAAGGATACCAAACAAGCTTAAAAACTCAAAATTGGCCATTCTGTTCAGTGGTAACCGGTACAGCATATCTGCTAACCGGTTACATGCTTGAAAATCAGCGTATTTGTTGAAAATTGAACTGTGTAACTGGTTACAGCATAACTGCTAACCGGTTACCACTGAGACAGTGGCAAAAATAACAGCAAAAATGACTTTTCAAAAGTGATTTTCTGCACTTAATCACTTATACCGACCACCACATGCTAGATCATGAATTTGTGCACTAAAATTACATCATGTAAGGGCAATTAAACACAAATTACAAGCATTAATCATGGAGATTAAAGATCAAGCAATTGCATGATAAATTAAACCGAAAACGATAGAAATTACGATGTAAACGCGCAGAAATGATCGAAACAGTGAGTAAAGTAAGATCTACCAACCTACAAGCCGGAGGTTTGGCTTGGTAATTGTTGTAAATGAAATGTGATGAAGGTAAGTGAAGAAAACCAGATATTCCTACACTTGCACTTTGAACCGTAGCGAAACCGAGCAAAATGCGATAAAAGCTCCGAAATCGAATTTGCACCATAGGATCTTGAAGTAAACACTTGAGATGAATCCAAAAGCTAATTGAACTCTAGATACTCAAGTGTAATTGCAAAATGATGATAATAATCAAAGAAAACCAGAGGAATCTTTAATTGTACTTCTAATCGTGGCGAAACCGAGAAAAATTCAATGAAAACTCCAAAATGAGAATTATCACCGAAGAAACTTGAAGTGATAACTTGAAATGAATCCAAAAGCTACTGAAGCTCCACAAAATTCAGTAGAATGGAAAGATGATGAAGGTTAAGCTCAAGAAATAATCACTTTCAATGTGAAAAGTGATTATTCTTCAAGAATTAAGAGCTTTTGTGTGGTTTGGGGAAAAAGATGAAGAGGAATGTGTAGAAGTTGCAGAAAAATGCAGAGGAGAATGAGAGAATTGAGAGTGAAGAAAGTGTGAAATTGTGTGAATGATTGTGGAGGGTTTGCAAAATGGTGAAGCTTTGTTTAAATAGAGTTTAGGTATGGAGTGTGAGAGGTTTGGAGCTAGCTTTGGACTTAGCTTTGGGAGGTTTGGAGTTAGGGTTGGAGTTAGTTACACTTGACTCACTGAGTCAAGGTAGTTAACTCGGTTAGTTAGGATCAACTCGGTAACAATCCCAATGCAAGCTTCCACATCCAAAGGTTGACATGCTTGTTAATTAAGTAACATGGTGCTCTTAATTTAAAGTGATGCATTGAATAAATGAAAGGGAAATGTCTTGAATGGTCTTGAATTGTCTAGAATGTTCCACATGCTACTAGAATAATGTAGAAACAAAGACCAAAGAGAGTGCATAGCTGCTGTCCCAAAAATGCAGCAGAATCTGCAACTTTGTACGTGGTAACCGGTTACAGCATATCTGCTAACCGGTTACTGGCTTGAAAAATGTAGTTTTTTGGTGAAATTTACACTGTGTAACCGGTTATCAGTTATGCTGTAACTGGTTACTGCAGGTCATTTTCCCCAGATTTGCTTGGAAATGATGTTGAAGTCCCGTTATTGATTTTCCAACTCTTGGCTTGATAAATAAACATGGAAACCTTTATTTTGAGCTTGTTTTGGTGATGAAATAATCTTGAGAGGATGCGATTAATCGGGCTTGGAAAACCTGCAGATCCTGCAACAAGAAACACACAGAAAAAAGTGCAAATGCGTATGTCGACGATGCTAATGCACATGCTTATGCAAAATTTCAAAAAAAGGAGGTCAAATTTCGGGTTACGACAGCGAGAAGGAAACATAAAGAAGTTAGAAGTTAGTGATTAGTAGCACAAGGCTCTAGTGCCATAAGCCTTCACTGATTATTCCGTTTCGCATTTTGAACTATAGTGATTAAACAATGTACTTAGGTTAAAGTTAATGAAGACTTGTTAGAAGATTGATAGAATCAAAGCCTCTACAACAACAAGCTTCAAAGATTTTGAACCTAATACAAAAGATCAATCACCATTGGGTTGACACGACCAATCAAGGTCCGGACCACGAAAGTTCAAATTCCAAATTGGATAAAGAGGGACAAATGTTGCGCTATATTAAGTAATTGCCGAGTAATTTACGGAGTAATTACCCTACAATGAGGCCGGTCAATAGATCTTTGTGCTAATGCATGCTAGATGAACGATATGTAGATCGTCATCCGAAAGCAATACCGCACAAAAAGAAAATAGTTAACGATCTAGTCTTGATCAAGAATTCAACAAAGAAATTCTAAGATCCATAAGACTTTCATCGATCAAAATAAAAAAAAGGAAATAGATGAAGAGAAAGCCAAATTGAATTACACTTTTGTTGCACCCCAAAATTTGCTCTCCTTACTTTAGTACTAACTGGCTTATGTTTCATCTCATTTTGCATTATCATGTGTGCATATCATTGGTTCTTAGCATGGGGTCAAGGTGCTTGAGGCAAGTTCAAGAGGTGAAGATGTTCTTCAAAGGGTCAAGCAAGAGAGCTCAGGTGGATCACTCTCTCCTAACCAGTGCAGAAATTAGGATTTTGAGATTCTTGGGTTTATTGCTCCAATGGGTAAGATTCTTGGGTTTTTATCATCACCAAATGGCATATCTTATCTTTGTTGGAGAGGATACACATCATATTCAGAGGAATTGGGATTTGGAGACTGTGCTATTTCCTCCTAGACTGAGGGTATCAAGATTAGGGTTTGCTATAAAGTCACTTTATTTCTAATTTTTTTGGGCAAGACTTGATTCTATGGTATTCCTTGGGTCCCTAGGTATCTAGGAAGGGAAGATGGTCCATCAGTGTGGTTCATGAGAAGTTCAATTGGCCAATGGATTGGGAATCAGGAGATTAGGGGAAAAGTCAACAGTAAGAGGGGAAGTCAACTGTAGAATTTTGAGGTTCTCTTCAAGGTTTTCAAGGTCTCACATCCTCATGTGGTCTTCAAGAGTCAAGTTCCATACCATTTATCAAGAATCAAGGGTTGGTACAAAAGTTGCTAAATATGGAAATGACCTATAATTTGAAAGTTTCCTTTTTGGGCAAGTCCTTACACTACATTCAACTTGACTTTTCATCATCAAAGAAGCTTCAAATGAATTTTCCTCAAACATGAAAGTTGAAGATCTTTTTCTCCTCTTTCCAACAAGTACTAGTGGGTCTCCATATCATTTGTGAAACTCAAGTTATGATCAAAAGAAGGCAAAGTGGTTTTTAGGGTTCCATTTTCACAACTTTTGCATTTTGGGACATAGTGACCTATAATTGATTCCATGACTTCATGCCACATTCTAACATCAAAGAAATTTCCTTAAGGATCATTTTGGGCCTTTGAATCAAGAAATTCCATGGTTTATTCATTACTTATTTCACATGGTGCAAAATTGCCAAATTATTGAAATCTCATGAACCAAGACATCTTAAGGCCCAAAATCAAATTCAGGTGTGATTAGCAATTGAAACTTAAGTGATCCATCATGAAATATTTGGGTGTACATGCATGGAAGAGGGTGTATCTCACATAATGCAATTTTCTAAAATCATCCAAAACTCACTAAGTGGGGAATTACCAAGGCCCAAATGCTGATCAGTGGTTCAACCTAGCCTATTTAAGCTAACTCATGCTAGGGTTAGAGGGGATTACGCGTGCTTTTATGGAGAATTCAAGTGTGAGCCCTAAAAGATCATTCCTTCGTATCTCTCAAGCAAGAAGAGCTTTTCAAAAACTTCTTCCACAAACTTCATCCTTGGCATCTATAGAGTACAAATCATCCATCATTGGAAGCTAAAAGCAAGGATATAGGAGGCGTGATCTCAGGTTGGTGGTTTTTTTCATGATCCTAAAACTCTTCTTTTTGACATGCATATTGATGTGTGATGCCCACTGATCATTCTGATGTAGTTCTTTTTGTGTTTGGACGCATGTATTGATTATATGGTGAGTTTAAAGTTTTTGAACCCTAACCTTTTTCATTCGAATCTCCTTGTGCTTTGGTTATTTGTGATTTTTGATTGGATATTTGAGATCCTGGTGAAAATCTGGACAAAATGGTATATTCGCTTGCATTTTCTGGTGAGTTTTTGGTTGCAGGTGGCCGGAGGTAGTGGCCGGAACCCTAGCTCCGGCGGCTGGTGAGGGTTTCGGCGAGGTTAGGGTTTGGAGGAAGAAGACGCAATCGTGGCCGTTGGTGGCTTTGATCGCATGGTCCATATGCTGCCATGTGTTCTATTTTTTTGTTTTATTTAATTGATTTCATGTGTGCTCTTCCATGGTTGTTACCGTGTGCGTGATATCTCAGCCTCTCATCATGTATTATTTGTGAATTGTTTGACTTATTTTCACGCGTTGATCTAATCATGTGGTCTGAATTTTGCCAACGAATTAATGAGATAGTGTGCATCTCATGTGGCGTGTGTATTGTGTTCTGAGCACTTTGGTGTATGCGTGATCATTTCATTACCATGTGCATGCGAATCCTGACCTTGGATCATAACTACTATGTTGACTTGTTGACTTGATGTGGTACGTAGGATTGATTGTATGGCTGACATTAATTCTGAATTTGTTGACCAATTCCATGCTATGATTGACTTCGCTAGTGGACTTGTTGCTTTGGGCCTTGTTAATTGCACCCCCACGTTTTAGCCCATTAACATTTTTCAACGTGCATGTGTTGCTATTCATACCCCCATGCTTATTTCATAGTTTTTATTTTATTTAATTGTTTGCATTTCATTTTTTATTTTTAAAAATAGTTTTTTGCATTAAAAAATTCCTAGAAAATTCATGAATCACATTTGGCATTTTATAAAATTTTACTAAATTTTATTTTATTTTTAGCATCTGAAAAAATTATTTGTTTATTTTCTTTTTGAATTATTCATATCATGCATACCTAAACTTTTAGAATTTTGTTCTCATAGCATCCAAAACCTTTTGAACTCATCCTTTTTGCATTTTTTCACCAACATATTGAATTGTATTAAAATATTTTTCTCTCATTTTTAAAATCATGTCATATTGCATTTTAGTCCTCCCTTTTTGCACATTGAACCATATTTCTCATCTGGATTTACATAATTGTTTGAGTGACCTATCTTAGGAATTTTGGCATGAATTTTGGACATGTTGTTTTCTTTTGGTTGAGATATGTTGATAATTAATTTGGTGATTTTATAAGATGTTTTGATAATTGTTTTATTGCTTTTATTTGAGGCCTTCTTGTATGCATATCTCTGATCATGTCTGGTTACCTGTTTGAAAAGGCACTTGTGCCATTGTTTTGGGATTGTGTCTTTGACTTCATAAACCATGTTTAGATTGTTATAGGTCACTTGATTGCCATTATATGTCATTGCCTGGATTTCATTTATCTCATTTCTTTTACGTATGTCTGTTGTGTACTAACCTTTTATGCAGAGGCTGAGGTAAGTTATTTGAGGGTGCGGATAGTTATCCATGTCCACTCTCACTCTTTCTGTCTCTCATCTTTTCTTTTCTTTAAGCTTAGGTTGTCGTCGAACCTCACTAACCGTAGGTCACCCATGCATGATAACACTAGGACTCTTAGTTTCCCTTTAGAGTTTCCTTTGTGTCTTCTCTCTTTTCATCTCAAAACTTCTTGAAAACACTTAATAAGGATAAAGTGTATTGCGCACGATCCTTAAGCGTGGGGAATGAGAAATGAGGGGCTTCCTCTCATCTTTCTAGAGTGCTTAGCGAGCGTCCTGTCTTGGGACGATTCGTTAAGTATTCGTCCCTGTGCCCTAGACTTTGGTGCAATGCAAGTTATGAACTAACTCAAGTCACTTCTATCTTAAAAAATAAAAACAAACTTCAAACCTTTTTGTCCTTCGGGATTGTCAAACTAAAGGCTATTTTAAAAAAGGGCACGTTACTTTCCGTCTGAGTCGCAAACAGGCATCGACCCTAACTGCCGGACGCGAACTTAACGTCGCTCATAAAAAACACAAAAAGAACTTGGTCCGAACTACGTTGACTCTGAATTCCCCATTGCACAAAGGGGGTACGTAGTCCTAGGACGTCGACGTCCTACCGAGTCTGTCTTTGTTTTCCCCTTCCTCGTCTTAGTATAGCCATAGATGATAGGATGACTCACCCTTAGATTAGACAACAAGCGTGGATCCCATCGAGTACGATGGACGCGTGGGGTGCTAGCACCTTCCCCTCGCGTAACCGACTCCCGAACCCAGGCTATGGTTACGATGACCATTCCTTTCCCCCTTCCTCAGGTTTATGCAGTGTTCCCTTTCCCTCTCTTGGGATAAATTTACACGGCTGACGACTCTGTTTTCCGCGCCACTTTCGCGTTTGTACCTGGATGAAAATCCTGGGAGCAACAGCTGGCGACTCTGCTGGGGACTCTGGTTGACCTATGCTGGTCCATCCCTAAGCGAGTCAATCATAGCGCTTGCTTGTCTTTTTTCTCTTTGGGTGTTTTGTGTTTGTTTTGCTTTATTTGTTGTATTTTATTTTTACCGCATTTTCTGCATTGCATTTCATTTTTATTACTGTCATACTGGATATTGCTGTGTTGTGTTGGCTATTTCTGTCTTGCAGGTTGGGTTGTTCTGAGAGATAAACCCAATACCCAGGCTTGAGTACACCCTAGGACTAGAGTGGAGAGTAGTGGGACCTACGTGCTCGCTTGGTACGTTTGTGTGTTCACGAAATTCACAACCAGACGAGGCTATCTTGGGACGCATTCTAACGTGTGTGTCTTGCGCATGTTAGGATGTCGATCTAGAGAGCTGTCGACTCTGGTGACCGATCATCGAGGACCTTAGTGGAAACATCCCTTTTTAGTGGTGACAGTGGCAGACCACATCCTGTGGCAAACCCATTCGCACCCAAGGGCCCACTTTGGAACTCGCATATGATGACCTCTATCTTTTGAAGAGAATCAGTGGAGGCACTCCTCGATTGACGATAGTACTGTACCCCGAGGGATGAATGTACTATTGTTTCTCGGCCTCAGTGCCAGAAGCTAAGGACCTTCCGTTTTGGAGAATCAGTTGAGGCCTCCTCTATTGATGATGATGCCAAACCAGAAATGGTGAACGTATCATCATTTCTCGACCTGAGAGCCCGGGATACTGAACATCCTAGTACCCACACGTGAGAGAGGATGGGTGTTTACAGGTTTGCAGGTAACCGAAACCTTCAACCTATACGGTTTTTTCTGGATTTCTCATCAATGTTTGATTATCTGGGTTCCTGGTTATCTCAGTGGTTCGGTATTTTGGAATTCTGGTTTTCTGGGTTGTGGTTCTCATTCAGTTAACAGCACAGCACATCCAGCAGTGTTGCCTTGATCCCATGTTTGCATGAGCATATCATTTTTCTTGCATTCTGACATGTTTGACATTTTTCAGGGCTTGCATCTTACTCTTGATTCCGGTTTTCTGAGGTTACCTTGGCATGGATGTCCAGAGAAAGAAGACTGTTGCCTATTCGTTCCCAGATCTAACCTTGATGTTGATTCACAAGCTGATTAGTACGGCTGGTCCCGGAGTTCGTACAGTGTTCAGTGGAGGGTATGGGAGATTTATGAAGTTTGTCTACAATATCTCCAAGTATGAGAAGGATGCCATTCATACACTTCTTCAGTTTTACGATCCGTCTTTGCGTTGCTTCACTTTCCCAGACTACATCTTGGCCCCAACGTTGGAGGAGTTCTAATTTATTTTGGGAATCCCCATTAGGCATGACATAGTATTCTTTTCTGAAGAACACCCCGGGATAAAAGAAATGGCTATTGCTCTTCATATTGGTGAATCTGTTCTGAGCAGTAATATTGAGGAAAAACAAGGAGCTAAGGGTTTCTTATTGAAGTTCTTGTTTGATCAAGCTTGCATACATGTTAAAGAGAAGAATTGGACTACTTTCCAAGCTATTCTGGCTATGTGCATCTATGGGATTGTCCTGTTTCCCAATGTTCCCAATCTGGTGGATATGCATGCTGTCAGAATATTTATTTCAAAGAATCCTATACCTACCTTGCTAGGTGATGTGTATCACTCAGTCCACTACAAGAATGAAAATAGGCGAGGAAAAACCGTGAGTTGTTGTCCACCGCTCTTATCTACTTGGTTTCTGAGCCATCTCCCCGAAGCTGGCGCCTTTGTTGACACGAAAGATTCTCTGAAGTGGTCAAAGAGGTTAATGGGCTTGACTGCTGACAACATTGTCTGGTTCAACCGTGACTTGCTAGGAATAGAGATTATTTGCAAGTGTGGAGAATTCCCTAATGTACCCTTGATAGGGAGAAGAGGTGGAATTAACTATAATCCCTCCCTTGTTATCAGGCAGTTTGGTTATCCTTTGAAAGATCCACCTGAAGAGGGAGATGTCAGAGAGTCCTTATTCTTCAATGGTACTGGGGATCAAGAGATGATAAGGAAGATTGTGAATGCTTGGAAGCAGGTGACCAAGAAGGGAAAAACTTCATTTAGGAAATGTAACAACCGGGTTTTTTCTTCCTATGAAGAATGGATTAAGAAGAGAGCAGAAGAAGAGCTTCTTCCCTTCCCGGTAGAACCACCATCTTACCCCTTGCTGATTGAGCCTCCTACCACAGTTGAGATAGAGAAGTTTAACAAGTTGTGGGCTGAAAAGGAAAAGCTGCGAGAAGAAAATAGTGAGCTACAAAGAGAGATTTATCAGTTGAAACATGAGCAGGGTGAAGCTGTTCATACCGCCAAGTTGAAGACAAAGCTTCTTGCTAAGGCAGAAAAAGAGCTAGCTGACATGGTCACATCCAGACAAAGGATGCAACAAGCTTTGGATGGTATCAGTAAGGTTCTCGAGTCTAAGAAGGAGGAATTAGACAAGGCTTTGTTGAAAATTCACAGGTTCAATGATCACCGAGAAACTGCAATGGCTGAGAATAAGAGAAAGGAAGACGATTACCTAGCCTAGATTGATCAATTAGAGTCGAAGCTCAAGAAGAAAGACGCTGAGATCCTATCAGGGGTATTCCAGAGACAAGTAGTCGAGGGTCGACTCAATGAAGCCATAGCCTCTATAGAGGAACTGAAGATCCAAGCTGAAGTGAAGAGACCTAGAAGTGAGGGTCCTAGAGTGGATGGTGTTTCTGGAGAAGACGCTTGGGAATTACATTGCCGATACTTGGAAGGGATCATGCATAGGAGAGACGTTCTCATTCAAGAGCTAATTCAGAGACCGACGCATCCCGACACCAAAAAGTTGATCAAAGAAATTCAAGACTGGAGCAAGAAGCATAATGGATGGGGGGATTGACACTTGTAGACTTTGATGACATGCCGTAGTTTTCTATTTTCTTTCATTATTCGGACCACCGCCAGACTTGTTGGTTGGGATCTATGATTATAGTGTTCAGACTTGTTATCTTGGATTTGTGATTGTTGACATTTGGTTTTCCTCTTGGTTTTCTTAATATATGAGCAGAAGTTCCGTTCTATTTTGCTGTTAAACTGGAATCAAGGGGTGGATCGCCCTGCAAATATTTAAACATGTTCATTTACATTTGCATATTCATAGTCATTTTGCATAATCATTTCGCACGACAGGTGTTTATCTCCGGTATTCTTATCTTGTTCTAATCTCAGGATTGCAGACCAGCACATTCACCAGTATTCTACCAGACAAAATCAGAAGAGATTCATGGATCAGCTACAAAATGAGATCACTGAGATGCGGACTCGCATGAACCAATTCATGGAATTAATGCAAGGTGTTGGTCAGGGCCAAGAGCAGTTGAGGACTCTCGTTCAGCCACTGATTGCGAGAATTGATGAAGATGGTGTCCTTCATGGAGGAATTCATACTGGTGTTACTGGTAATAATGGTCAGAATGGCCCTCCGGGCGGAGGTATTCCTGTTGCTGGTGTTGTGATCCCTCCGGGCGGAGGAGAAAGTATTGTGGTTCCCACTGCAGTGGGGGGAGGTAACGGTGTGGGTGCAATTCATGGCCGTCAGTATGATGATGTTCAAGATGATGCATTTTCTATGCCAGGTGGGGATGCTGGACCCCAGATTGACAATGATCAGAGGTTCAGGTTGATTGAGGAACAACTGAGGGGTGTTGTGAATCAGGATTCTGTGGGAATGGATCTAGAGGATTTGGGGCTGGTTCCAGGTGTTGTTATCCCGCACAAGTTTCAGACTCCTACTTTTGAGAAGTATAATGGTATGACTTGTCCAAGAACCCACGTGAGGGCATACGCAAGCAAAATGGCTGCGCATGCAAAGAATGAGAAGCTGATGATGCATTGCTTTCAGGATAGTCTATCTGGGGCATCCCTGGAGTGGTATATGCAACTAGAAAGGAAAGATGTGCATAGTTGGAGAGATCTGGCAAGGGCATTTATCAAACACTATCAATACAACACTGACATGGCTCCTAACATAACACAGCTGCAAAATTTGTCACAGAAGAACAATGAGAGTTTCAAGGAGTACGCCCAGAGGTGGCGTGAACTGGCAGCGAGGGTTCAACCTCCCATGTTGGAACGTGAAATGATAACTATGTTTATGGCCACCTTGCAGGGTCATTACTATGAAAAGCTGGTACCGTGTATGACTGGAAAGTTTGCTGATTTGATCTTAGTAGGAGAGATGGTGGAAAGCGGAATTAAGGCGGGAAAAATATCAGGCGGTGATGGGTCCTCATCTGGAGGAAGTAAGAAGCCTTATACCAGTGGTTACAAGAAGAAGGAGGGAGATACAAACTCTGTGTCATCATATCGTGGTAGAGAAGGACCTCGTCAGAACTTCAATCAGCAGGTGGCTTCTGTAACCATCCCAGCAGTACCTCAGCAGCCAGCAGTGTCTCAACAACAAAATCAGGCTCCTCGCCGGTCGCAGCCTCTGACTAGGCGGGATAATCATTTTGACACTCCACCTCTTTCCTACGTTCAATTATTTCAGTACTTGTTAAAGCTACAGTTAATTCAGAAGAGAACATTGGCTCCACCTACTGGTAATCCACCTCCCGGCTATGACGCCAACGCCCACTGTGAGTTTCAGTCTGGGGAACCCGGACATTATATTGAGAACTATAAAGCTTTTAAGCATCAGGTTCAAGATTTGGTGGATTCCAAGGCCATCAATTTCTCCAATGATGTTCCAAATGTGAATCAGAACCCGATGCCGAATCACGGTGAGCCGAGGGTCAATGCTATTATTAAAGACTGTGAAGACTTGAGTTTGATTTCAGATGTGAATGAAGTCCAAACTCCCTTGGGTGTGGTGAAGGAAAGACTATTGAGGGGGGGGGGGGGTATTTCCCGGCTGTGATGAAGGTTGTGTAGGATGTGTGTCGCAGCCAGGCGGTTATGTTTTATTGAAAGCAGGTATTCAGAAAATGATCAGCGAAGGGATATTACGGTTTGACATAGGTTGTAAGTAGAGTAATGTTACTGACAGAGAGATTGATGTTGCCACGATAACAATTCCATTCAAGACAATAACTATATCAGCGCCGGCGAGACCAGCGCCGATCACTATCACTGTTCCTGGACCAGTCCCGTATGAGAGTACCAAGGCCATCCCATGGAACTATGGGCCGAGGTGTTTGTTAATGGTAAGAAGCAGGAATTGGAAGAGACATCAGCTGTGAATACAGGGGTTGAAAATCTTGTTGAAGTAGGGGCTATCACTAGGAGTGGTAGAGTCTTTATTCCGTCCGAGGATCAAGCTGGCAGTTCAAAATGAGACAAAGGTAAACAGATGATGGATGAGTCTGTACAGAGGCAGGAAGCAAATAATTCTATGACAAAGCCAGTTGGGGATAATTTCTTAGAAGACGTGGAAGAGTTTATGAGGTTGATCAGGAAAAGTGATTACAAGATTGTTGATCAACTTCACCAAACTCCATCGAAGATTTCCATTCTATCCTTAGTGTTGTGCTCTGAGGCGCACCGAAATGCATTGCTGAAGGTTTTGAACATGGCTTATGTACCACAGGAAATATCTGTCAACCAGTTAGAAGGGGTTATGGCTCATGTGAATGCTGGTAATGGTTTGGGTTTCACCGATTTAGATCTGACTCCGGCTGGGAGGAATCACAACAACGCTCTGCATATTTCAGTAGAATGTCGTGGTTCCTTAATGTCGCATGTGTTAGTTGATACTGGGTCGTCTTTGAATGTGTTACCGAAGAAGGCTTTGATGAAATTGGATACTCGTGGGTTGATTTGTACACCAAGTGACATGGTGGTACGTGCTTTTGATGGCTCCAAGAGGTCAGTTTTTGAAGAGTTAGTTCTGCCAATCAAGGTGGGTCCTGAGATTTTCAACACCACCTTTTACATAATGGATATTCAACCTGCCTATAGTTGTTTGTTGGGTCGCCCTTGGATCCATGGCACTGGGGCAGTAACTTCTACGTTGCACTAGAAGTTGAAGTATATGGTGGATGGCCACGTTGTGACTGTTTGTGGTGAGGAAGATATTATGGTGAGTCACCTATCAACCTTTAAGTATGTAGAGGTAGATGGTGAAGTACAGGAAACTTTGTGCCAAGCCTTTGAAGCTGTGAAAATTCCCGAGGAACCCCCCAAGGCAGTCAGTCAGCCTAAGGTGGTTGCCCAACCTGAAGTTGTCAGACAACCAGAGGTTCCAATGTCCTCTTTCAAAGAGGCGCGCGCTATAGTTGAAGCTGGTGGTTCTCAGAAGTAGGGCAGTGTCATTGATGTTCAAAGAAAGCAAGATACTCATAGACTGGGTTACAAGCCACCTAGGTGTTCTGAAGAGCCTCCCAAGTTCTATGGTCCAGTCCGTTTCACCAGTGCTGGTGTTTTCTTCGACAGAGTCAATGCTATTGAGGATGAAGGAGATAGTGACTGTGACATGGATGAGTGGATCCGTCCCTGCACCCCTGCTCAGAGTTTAGGCAACTGGTCTTCCGAGAAAGTCATCCAAGTGACGCGCCCGGAGTAATTTACTTTTGTTTTCTGTTATGTTGAATCCTACGTTCTGCCCAAGACGTAGTGATATTTATTTGTAGGGCTTGGATGTTTTATTTGCTATTTTTATCATCAATAAAGGACGTTTTTTTTCATTCAAATATTTTGATCCCTGTCTTTCTATTTTTACTTTTTTTGCATTAACCCACATCAAAATGGCAATGTGTTTCTTGTTTGTTGCACTCATAATAAACATAAAACATCAATCATGCAGGTTCCTTTGTTCAGATTCCACCCATCATGACTTAGCTATGGCTCGATATGACTTCGACAATCCCATCTATCAGGCCGAAGAAGAGACTGACGAAGACTATGACTTACCAGAAGAATTAGCCAGGCTACTGAAACAAGAGGAAATGGTCATTCTACCTTATCAGGAGGAAGTTGAGACTATTAATCTGGGAACCGAGGATGTTAAACGAGAAATAAGGATTGGGGCTGCTTTGGAAGACACTGTCAAGAGAAGATTGGTTGAGTTACTTCGAGAGTATGTGGATATCTTCGCTTGGTCTTATCAATACATGCCCGGGCTTGACACTGATATTGTTTCACACAGACTGCCGCTTAAAGAGGGTTGTACTCCAGTCAAGCAGAAACTAAGAAGGACGAAACCAGATATGGCTGTCAAGATCAAGGAAGAGGTTCAGAAATAGTTGGACGCCGGATTTCTTGCTGTGATAAATTATCCTCTGTGGGTTGCTAATATTGTACCTGTACCTAAAAAGGATGGGAAGGTCAGGATGTGTGTTGATTACCGAGATTTAAATAGGGCGAGCTCGAAGGATGATTTCCCGCTCCCCCACATTGACGTGTTAGTGGACAATACTGCTCAATATTCTGTGTTTTCCTTCATGGATGGCTTCTCTGGGTATAACCAAATCAAAATGGCCCCAGAGGACATGGAGAAAACCACGTTCATAACACCGTGGGGAACATTTTGCTACAAGGTAATGCCCTTTGGATTGAAGAATGCTGGGGCAACCTATCAACGGGCAATGGTGACTCTCTTTCATGATATGATTCATAAAGAGATTGAAGTCTATGTTGATGACATGATTGCGAAGTCACAAACAGAGGAAGAACACTTGGTAAACCTCCAGAAGTTGTTTGAAAGGTTAAGGAAATTCAGATTGAGATTGAATCCGAACAAGTGCACTTTCGGCGTGAGTTCTGGTAAATTGCTGGGATTCATTGTTAATGAAAGAGGTATCGAGGTTGATCCTGCAAAAATAAGAGCCATACAGGAGATGCCTGAGCCAAGAACAGAGAAAGAGGTTCGTGGTTTCTTGGGGAGGTTGAATTACATCGCTAGGTTCATCTTTCATCTGACAGCCACGTGTGAACCAATTTTCAAATTGCTAAGAAAGGATCAAGAGGTCAGGTGGAATGAAAATTTTCGAGAAGCATTTGAAAGGATAAAGACGTATTTGCAGGAACCTCCAGTCCTTATGCCACCAGTGTCTGGGAGATCGTTGATTATGTACCTTACGGTTCTTGAGAATTCGATGGGTTATGTGCTCGGTCAACACGACGAGACAGGTAGGAAGGAGCACGCCATTTACTACCTGAGTAAGAAGTTCACTGATTGAGAATCAAGATACTCTATGCTGGAAAAGACATGTTGTGCACTCGCTTGGGCAGCCAAGCGCCTAAGGCAGTATATGTTAAACCACACAACCTTGTTGATTTCGAAGATGGATCCGATTAAGTACGTGTTTGAGAAGCAAGCACTTTCTGGAAAGATAGCCCGTTGGCAGATGGTTTTGACAGAGTACGATATTCAGTATGTTTCTCAGAAGGCCATTAAGGGGAGTGTTCTATCAGAGTATCTTGCTGAACAGCCGATCGAGGACTATCAGCCAATGAAGTATAAGTTTCCAGACGAGCATGTTATGTTTCTAAAAATGAAAGATTGTGAAGAGCCTCTGCCAGATGAAGGACCTGAGATTGGGTCTCAGTGGAAGATGATCTTTGACGGGGCTGTCAACTCATATGGTAATGGAATCGGGGCAATCATTACGACCCCAAAGGGTTCACATATACCTTTCACTGCCCGGTTAGCGTTCGTGTGTACCAACAATGAGGCGGAGTATGAAGCATGCATCATGGGGTTAGAAGAAGCAATTGATTTGAGAATTAAGAACCTCGATGTTTATGGTGATTCTGCGTTGGTAGTTAATCAGATTACAGGAGAATGGGAGACTCGTCAGGCGAATTTGGTGCCTTACAACAACTATACCAGAAGGTTGTTACCTTTCTTTGACATAGTGGATTTTCATCATGTGCCCCGAGCTGAGAATCAGATAGCTGATGCGTTAGCTACATTGGCATCCATGTATAAGGTGAACCGTTGGAATAAAACCCCGTCGATTAGAATCATGCGTCTGTACAGACCAGCTTTTGTGTTTGTAATTGAAGATGTGTCTGATGGAAAACCGTGGTATTATGATATTAAGGTTTTCCTGAAGAGACAGGAGTATCCAAAGGGTGCCTCCACCAAGGATAAGAAGACTCTAAGAAGGTTGGCAGGAAACTTCTTTCTGAACAAGGACGATGTGTTATATAAGAGGAACTTCGATATGGTCTTGCTACGTTGTGTTGATGAACACGAGGCGGGTCTGTTGATGGAGGAAGTTCACGAGGGTTCTTTTGGTACTCATTCCAGTGGACACACCATGGCTAGAAAGTTGTTGAGAGCAGGATATTATTGGATGAATATGGAGTCTGATTGTTTCAAGTACGCCCGAAAGTGCCATAAATGCCAGATTTATGCAGATAAGATGCATGTACCGCCTACGCCTCTAAATGTGTTGTCATCTCCTTGGCCTTTTGCAATGTGGGGCATAGATATGATTGGAAAGATTGAGCCCACTGCTTCCAATGGGCATCGTTTCATTTTGGTTGCAATTGACTATTTCACAAAGTGGGTGGAAACAGCCTCGTACGCCAACGTCACCAAGCAAGTGGTAGCCCGATTTATAAAGAAGGATATCATCTGTCATTATGGGGTCCCGGAGAGAATCATTACTGATAATGGCTCGAATTTGAACAACAAGATGATGAAGGAACTATGTCAGAGTTTTAAGATCGAGCATCATAATTCCTCTCCATATCGTCCGAAGATGAATGGGGCTGTTGAGGCAGCAAATAATAATATCAAGAAGATTGTGCAGAAGATGGTGGTAACATATAAAGACTGGCATGAGATGCTACCTTATGCCCTACATGGTTATCATACTTCAGTGTGTACGTCAACTGGTGCAACCCCTTTCTCATTGGTATATGGTATGGAAGCAGTTTTACCCTTAGAGGTCGAGATTCCGTCTTTGAGAGTTCTGGCAGATGTGAAGCTTGATGAAGCTGAGTGGGTGCGTTCCAGATTGGATCAGTTGAACCTTATTGAAGAAAAGAGATTGGCAGCCATCGCACATGGTCGTTTGTATTAAGCAGGATGAAGTACGCCTTTGACCAGAAAGTGTGTCCTCAGAGTTTTCAGACAGGTGAATTGGTGTTGAAAAGGATCCTTCCTCCTTAGACAGATCACAGGGGCAAATGGACTCCAAACTACGAAGGGCCATATGTAGTAAGAAAGGTTTTCTCTGGTGGAGCCCTATTACTTTCAACTATGGATGGCGAAGATTTTACATCCCCTATGAACGCAGACGTAGTCAAAAAATACTTCGCATAAAAGAGACCCGCTGGACATAAAAAGAAAGTCCAGGCAAAAAAGGGGCATCCCGGCGAACCATAAAAAGGAAAAGGTTCGGGCAAAAGTTAGGGATAAAAATTAAAAAGAAACGTGTAAACCCGCAAAGTTGAAAACCTGAAAAGACGACTTTGGCAAAAATGGGTATCCCGATGGATTGAAAACCCGAAAAGGGCGATCCAGGCAAAAGTTAGGGATCTATAAGCGAAAGGCTATGGTCTGCGTTCGATCTGTGAGCACTTTCAATACCTGGAAATTCTAAAAGAAAGGAATCAGTACAGTTAGTCTCTTCAAAGGTCAAGACATTTTTGGATAAGCAAGACATATGGGTCATAGCTGAGTCGAATCATGGTGGATATCTGTTCCCACATTGCCGACATGTGTATTTTCTTTTTGCTTTTGCGCAATTACCTCTTTTTAGGAATTGCTTCCTATTGTAAATGCCTACTTACAGGCCACTTTTCTCAATAAAATATTCATTTCACTCAAAGAGCTTTCGGTTGTTTGTTTTACTTTTACTGTTTTGTTTGCAAAAACGTCCGATATTTTTTATAAACATTGCATATAAAACTTCGAGCTTTGCGGAGCGTAACAAAAAGCAGTAGAAATTACTTAGGCATTAATGGTGATAGTTGTGTTGTGGCATATTCTGTTTGTTGTTATTTGACTTGCAGGGCAACAACATTGTACTCCCCCAGTAGGGTGGCTCTCCCCAGCATTGAGATTGCACCTTTCCTCAGCAGAGCAGACCTTCCCCAGCAGGAGACTTGGGAAGTATTTTCTCTGAATCAAGACGTTATCTCCCTACAGAATCAGGGTTTTCACTTCCCCCATCCAGTCAGGAAGCGTGCTTTCACCGACAGTGTCATATTCTAGTCCCCAGCAAGGTGGGAGTAAAGTCATTCTCCCCACCAGCAGGCTAAGTTCAGCAGTATCCCCAAGCAGGATGGTATTATGGACTGTTTTCCCCAAGCAGGATGGTATTATGGGCTGGCATCCCCCAGCAGGTTCTGAGCCCAATTGAATATTAGCAATCTTCAGTAACAGACTCCGGGTTTCGTTATTGGCGTTCATTCTCAATTCCCCCAGCAGAGGAGAAATCTCAAGTTTCGGATGTTACCTTCAGTGAAAGACAGGTGTGACCCCCGATAGTTCTTTCGGGATTTCATCCCCAGCAGAAGTTGTTGATCCGAAGAGTCGATCAGTATGACCCTTCTCAGCAGAGTTCCTGGATTCAGAGGACAATTTATTTTTGTTATCCCCAGCTGAATTGGTCTTTTCTCTCCGGCATTTATTTTGCTGGAGGGGCCCTTTTTGCATATCATAAGCATTGGCGTTGCATCCTCAAAACGCGTAGCATTTCCACTTCGTGCGGAGCATTACGGCAAAATTCAAACATTTGAATTCGAAGCATAAGCCAGGGTTGATGCTTTCCTTGCCAGTTCTCTTTCCCAGCAGAGATGGCATAACTCAGGAGATTTTGGAGGGATGTGTTCCTCATACTGGTGCTCCCCGGCAGAGTCTTTTATTTAGACTTCTCCTTTCCCCAGCGGAGTCATCTTATCTGTGGATCGTGAGTCCGTTAGAAGTTTGCCTTAGTTTGGCCTTTTCTTTTGTGAAATCCAGTTCTCACCTGGTAGTCAGTTCTCGCTTGACATATTTTCTCAGTAGGGGTGGTATGAACCAGAAGTTTTGTTTCACGTTATCCCCAGCAAAGTCCACTTTATGTTGGTTATCCTTTGCGAGTACAATTGAGGTTGTATTCATTTTGTGGGTACTATTGAGGTCGTATTCGTCCTTTTCTTTGCGGGTAGAGTGATTGAGGCCAGTCTTCCTTTGTGGGTACAATTGAGGTTGTATTCGTTTTGTGGGTGCGATCGAGGTCGTATTCATATTGTCCTTGTGGGTAGAGTGATCGAGGTCAATCTTCCTTTGCGGGTGCAATTGAGGTTGTATTCATTTTGTGGGTGCGATTGAGGTCGTATTCGTCATTTTCTTTGGGGGTAGAGTGATTGAGGTCAGTCTTCCTTTGTGGGTACAATTGAGGTTGTATTCGTTTTGTGGGTACAATTGAGGTTGTATTCATTTTGTGGGTGCGATGGAGGTCGTATTCGTATTTTCTTTGTGGGTAGAGTGATTGAGGTCAGTCTTCCTTTGTGGGTACAATTGAGGTTGTATTCGTTTTGTGGGTGCGATTGAGGTCGTATTCGTATTTTCTTTGTGGGTAGAGTGATTGAGGTCAGTTTTCCTTTGTGGGTACAATTGAGGTTGTATTCGTTTTGTGGGTGCGATTGAGGTCGTATTCGTATTTTCTTTGTGGGTAGAGTGATTGAGGTCAGTCTTCCTTTGTGGGTACAATTGAGGTTGTATTCGTTTTGTGGGTGCGATTGAGGTCGTATTCGTATTTTCTTTGTGGGTAGAGTGATTAAGATCAGTCTTCCTTTGTGGGTACAATTGAGGTTGTATTCGTTTTGTGGGTGCGATTGAGGTCATATTCGTATTTTCTTTGTGGGTAGAGTGATTGAGGTCAGTCTTCCTTTGTGGGTACGACTGAGGTCGTATTCATGGCATTTTTGTGGGTATGGTTGAGGTCATACTCCTTACTCTTCAGCACGCTCCATTTCGTTATTCTCACCATTAGCAAATTTCTGGGGCTCTTTCGGTATTTAATCCCCGTGTAACCGGGAATGTCTGAGAGCCGTTGTTATCATACCTTCAGGACCAAGTTGATTGAATAGGGGCAGCTGTTGCACCCCAAAATTGGCTCTCCTTACTTTAGTACTAACTGGCTTATGTTTCATCTCATTTTGCATTATCATGTGTGCATATCATTGGTTCTTAGCATGGGGTCAAGGTGCTTGAGGCAAGTTCAAGAGGAGAAGATGTTCTTCAAAGGGTCAAGCAAGAGAGCTCAGGTGGATCACTCTCTCCTAACCAGTGCAGAAATTAGGATTTTGAGATTCTTGGGTTTATTGCTCCAATGGGTAAGCTTCTTGGGTTTTTATCATCACCAAATGGCATATCTTATCTTTGTTGGAGAGGATACACATCATATTCAGAGGAATTGGGATTTGGAGACTGTGATATTTCCTCTTAGACTGAGGGTATCAAGATTAGGGTTTACTATAAAGTCAGTTTATTTCTGATTTTTTTGGTCAAGACTTGATTCCATGGTATTCCTTGGGTCCCTAGGTATCTAGGAAGGGAAGATGGTCCATCAGTGTGGTTCATGAGAAGTTCAATTGGCCAATGGATTGGGAATCAAGAGATTAGGGGAAAAGTCAACAGTAAGAGGGGAAGTCAACTGTGGAATTTTGAGGTTATCTTCAAGGTTTTCAAGGTCTCACATCCTCATGTGGTCTTCAAGAGTCAAGTTCCATACCATTTATCAAGAATCAAGGGTTGGTACAAAAGTTGCTAAATATGGAAATGACCTATAATTTGAAAGTTTCCTTTTTGGGCAAGTCCTTACACTACATTCAACTTGACCTTTCATCATCAAAGAAGCTTCAAATGAATTTTCCACAAACATGAAAGTTTAAGATCTTTTTCTCCTCTTTCCAACAAGTACTAGTGGGTCTCCATATCATTTGTGAAACTCAAGTTATGATCAAAAGAAGGCAAAGTGGTTTTTAGGGTTCCATTTTCACAACTTTTGCATTTTGGGACATAGTGACCTATAATTGATTCCATGACTTCATGCCACATTCTAACATCAAAGAACTTTCCTTAAGGATCATTTTGGGCCTTTGAATCAAGAAATTCCATGGTTTATTCATTACTTATTTCACATGGTGCAAAATTACCAAATTATTGAAATCTCATGAACCAAGACATCTTAAGGCCCAAAATCAAATTCAGGTGTGATTAGCAATTGAAACTTAAGTGATCCATCATGAAATATTTAGGTGTACATGCATGGAAAAGGGTGTATCTCACATAATGCAATTTTCTAAAATCATCCAAAACTCATTAAGTGGGGAATTACCAAGGCCCAAATGCTGATCAGTGGTTCAACCTAGCCTATTTAAGCTAACTCATGCTAGGGTTAGAGGGGATTACACGTTCTTTTATGGAGAATTCAAGTGTGAGCCCTAAAAGATCATTCCTTCGTATCTCTCAAGCAAGAAGAGCTTTTCAAAAACTTCTTCCATAAACTTCATCCTTGGCATCTATAGAGTACAAATCATCCATCATTGGAAGCTAAAAGCAAGGATATAGGAGGCGTGATCTCAAGTTGGTGGTTTTTTTCATGATCCTAAAACTCTTCTCTTTGACATGCATATTGATGTGTGATGCCCACTGATCATTCTGATGTAGTTCTTTTTGTGTTTGGACGCATGTATTGATTGTATGGTGAGTTTAAAGTTTTTGAACCCTAACCTTTTTCATTCGAATCTCCTTGTGCTTTGGTTATTTGTGATTTTTGATTGGATATTTGAGATCCTGGTGAAAATCTGGACAAAATGGTATATTCGCTTGCGTTTTCTGGTGAGGTTTTGGTTGCAGGTGGCCGGAGGTGGTGGCCAGAACCCTAGCTCCGGCGGCTGGTGAGGGTTCCGGCGAGGTCAGGGTTTGGAGGAAGAAGACGCAATCGTGGCCGTTGGTGGCTTTGATCGCACGGTCCATATGCTGCCTGTAACGAGCGATTTTGGACGCGGTTCTTAAGCGCTGGTCGCTCTCTGCGATTTGAGCTTAAAACTACAGGTCGATTCATTTTTTATCCTATTGTGAGCTGAATAAGGAAGGGAAATAGATGTCTCCAATTAACCCTGCTTGCATACTGAGTTTAAACAGCGGTCTGTTAGGTTACGAATGCTATCAATGTGGGGGGCCTTTGTACTGGTTATTTGTATTTTCGCCAATACTGTTTTCTTTCTTTTTACCTGGGCAGAAGGTTTCTGGCGGGGAACAAGGATTAGGATGTTAGGACTGATGCTTTTGAATTACTGCTTTTTGATTGACTGAGATATGGGATTTGGGTTTTTTGTTGATTGCGCTCGCTAAGATCTTTTCTTTCGATCTTATGCCTACGTATTCCCGTTTACCGAAACAGGGAAATCAGAGCGTTCATAGTTCCTCCTATTCTATGGGAGGAAATGGGTGTTTTGGTGTCTTGTTCAAAGCCCAAGACGTGAAGCGAAAGGTGATTTGTATCTTGTTCAAAGCCCAAGATGTGAAGCTGAAAGGTCTATTTGTGTCTTGTTCAAAGCCCAAGACGTGAAGCTGAAAGATCTCGGCTTTAGAGAGAATTTGTCATCTCTAAAGAGGGGAGAAGGAGAATTACTTTAACTGGGATACGTGGATCCGAGCAATGCCATAATTTCCGAAGAAAGGGTTTTAACCTGAAGGAGAAGACTTTAACTCAGTGTAGAGCAATGCCATCTTTCCTTAGGAATTTCTCATGCTAAAAGAAGGACAGTGGCATGGATGTAGATGATCCAGAGGCTTGCCGCTTACAGCGATTAGATGAAGGGAAAGGAGTTGTTGATGTTTGTATACTGTGAACGAGGCACAGCTTTGATGCTAAAAGGTTAATTGGATTAACCAGTGGTTTTCTTATACAAAGCCTAAGAGGAGGCTATTTTCCGCTAGGAAAATCATTATACAAAGCCTAAGAGGAGGCTATTTTGTGTCCCGTACAAAGCCCGAGAGAGAGGCTAAAAGATTTTGACCCGACGATGGAGTCTTTTGGTATCTCGTATAAAGCCCGAGATGGAGGCTATTTGACTCAACAAGGGAGTTTTTTGTATCTCGTATGAAGCCCGAGATGGAGGCGATTGTTTGTTTGGTTCAAATGAGAACCTTTTTGTATCTCGTACAAAGCCCGAGATGGAGGCGAAAGGGGGATTGACTCAACGAGGGAGTCTCTTATGTGTCTCGTACGAAGCCCGAGAGAGAGGCGAAAAGGGTTGTTTGACTCCACTGGGGAGGATTATGGTATCTCGTACGAAGCCTGAGATGGAGGCTATTGTAACTGTTTCAGTTGAGTGACAGATCCAATATACTGATTTTAAAAGAGAAAATCAATTCTTATATGAGTAACACTGTACACAGGGATTTGATTTGAGGATCAGGGATATTTCCTTCTCTTTGAGGAAACGGGAAATCCAAAGGGTGTCGAGACTGTCCGAGTCTGCGGGTTTCCTTCCTATTTAACGAAGGGTGCTTGAGAATGTCTTTGAGACTCAAGGAAGTTAGACTGTCCGTGTCTAGAGTTTTATCTTTTGTACTATGCTTTGAGAAACAGTAGTAGACTCTATGAAAGGACTGTTCTATGAGGATGATTAAGTTCTGTTCCTATACCTCTAGGAGGTCGTCGGGACAATTTGTACGAAGCCCAAGAGGAGGCTGAAAACTTTTAAGAAGCTGACGGGTCCTTGTACGAAGCCCAAGAGGAGGCTATCATTCCCGGAGGAAGAGATCATTATACGAAGCCTAAGAGGAGGCTGTGAATACTTCTAAGAAGTCGTAGGGTCCTTGAATAATGCCCAAGAGGAGGCCGATGCTTTAAGAAGCCCGTGGGTCTATCATCTCCTTTCCATTGGGAGAGATAACTCTTTTAAAGATAACAACCACTGGTAAACGTGCGAGGTTTACTATCCAGCGACTTTTAGCTTTTAAAGAGGGTTCCTTAGTTAAGGTCCAAGATTATGACCGTAGTGGGTACCCAAATCCCGAGACATTCAAGGCAAGCTATCCACAAGGAATAGATCAAGTCAGGAAAATTCGAGAATTTGGAAGAAACTCAAAGATGCCATTCACGGAGAATACATTCATCTTGGGGAGTAGAGCTTCTTGACGATTCCTAAGGAGGACAGCCGAAGAGAAGACTGTATCTGGTGCTCCTATTAGGGATCTAGGCGTCTATTTCTACGAATAAATGAAACGGCGTCACCTAGTTCTAGACGTAGTAGCCGGGGAAACTCGAAATATCTATACTATTATTACACAGTAGATATGAGTTTATGAAAGGAGACTTACAGTGAGCAGCCCCACAATACAGTTTATAATATGAAAGCAGTAAACGAAATAGATAACCACTTACTCGGTTGTAGTGCTTCCATGCTGTTTGGTTAGTTGTTCAACAAAGAAAGATTGAAAACAACAGTATATTCAAAATCAAAGGAGAAAGTGCTTTGAAAAAGAAAGATTTGGGGCTTACAGCTCAAGGAGAGGCCCAGGGTTTTATCAGTGAGCGCACTGTTTGACTTTGTACAGCGGGACTTATACAAGTGACTGGGGCCCAAAAATATTTTCTGTACAAAGGGATGGGTCTTACACTCTCTCAAGAGGCCCAAAAAGGTTTAAAGAAAAGAGTGTGGGGCTTATAACACAGGGTAGGCCCAAATGATTTTTCGTTTAAAATGGCGATCGCGCCGAGGTTTTCCTTTTAACGCAGAGGGACTTATACAATAAGTGAGGCCCAAGATGTTTTGGTTAAAAGGGGTATTGGGTCTTACACTCTAATAGAGGCCCAAAAAGGTTTTGAATGGGTCTTATAGCTCAAGGAGAGGCCCAGATGATTTTTATTTTTAAACGGGCGACGATCGCGCCGTTTACTTGTACAGAGGGACTTATACAATGAGTGAGGCCCAAAAAGTTTTTGTACAAGGGGGGATGGGTCTTACACTCTCTCAAGAGGCCCAAAAAGGTTTAAAAATGATTTATGAGGGTTGAATTAATCCAAAACCCTAATTTGTTTTCAAAATGTATTTAATTGAATAAAAATTCAATTAAAATGATCAAAAATTGTTTAACACATGGAAAATAAATTGTGATCTTGGATTAATGCTTCAAAAATTAAGTATTGACCTACAAAATAATTAGAAATCATTAAAAGTTGCAAAATCAATGAAGAAAAAATATTTAAAATGCCAAAAAAAATTAAAATATTAATTCTTTACAAAAATATCAATTATATGAAATAAATAATATTTTTGGGATTTTTTGTGAAAATAAAATATTTTAACATTTTTGTGAATTATTAAAAAAAGAATCAACTCAAAATCATTAAAACTCAGAGAGAAATTAATTTTTGAATCAATTAAACAAAATCACAAAAATTCAAATATTTGAATTTCTAAAAATGGCGCCATGAACAAGCTGAAGAACACGCGCGTGTTCTTGGTTTCTCAGATTTGCGTTTTCTATCCAATCTCCATGAATACGTAATCATATCATGCAATCCACATATCATTAAGCTCATCTCAACCTCACGATCATGTCTATGTACTTTAATTTCATTTAAATTAAACATACAACAAGAAATCACGAAGAGACCTCAAGAACCCTAATTTCTGCATGAAGGCTAGGATTTTTGATACACGATTCAAACAATGCAATTAATTGAGGGAAAACATTCCATGCATGATTATGAACATATGGCCAAATTATTGTGCGAGGAAATATGCATAGATTGAGAGATGACCAAGTATGTGCTTACCTCCAAGTCGTGACAGCAAGTGCAATGTGATTTTTGATTTGGAGGTGTTACAGATGAGTGGTGATGATCTGAACAGCTTCCCTACACCCTATGGATTGTGTTTGGATGGTTGGACTTGATTGAAATTGGCTGGATCATTTTGTGGTACCTCAGCTGCACTTTGGTTAAAACCTTGAGCAACCAGCTGGTGATTTTGTGAAATTGATGTTTAAGAAGTAATCCAAGTGTTTGATCAGCTCATATGTGACGTATGTGAGGTGTGTGAGTGATTGGTTTGATTGGAATTGCTCTCAAACTCAAAACCCGATAGTGACTTGCCTTTGAAGGCAAAATTGGAGTGAAAGAAGAGATTTTGAGGAAAGCATCTGTTAGATGGCTTTGGTGTACTCAAACTGACCACAATTGAGCTCTATTTATAGTAGAGCAAGTTTGTTTTGCAAGGAATAATGCATGGCAGCTGGTAAGTAGGTTTGGCCAATGTTGGCAAATGAGAATCCAAGTCTCCTCTAGCCATTGACTAGAGGTTAGGGCACAGAGCTTTGGTCCCCTTGGTCTTGGATAAGTCTTGACTGATTTCAGATGAGAATGGCTCAGTCCATGCCACCTTGATGGTTCCATTGAATTCCTCATTCCAAATTTGAAGTCTTGTCCCTATTTTGGCCATTCTAGGTTCAACATGCTATTTCTTGTTCCATGGACTTTGGAGGCTTGGCTCAGTGATTGTCCCCTTTAGATTCAATCCTCTGAGGTTTCCAAGTGGATAGGAGCAATTGAATTTGGCTGATTTTGGCAAATCGACCAAAGTTGCAAATTCTGCCTTGCCTTGACAGATTTCAGCAAGGCAACTTGGCAATGTTGTATCTCATGGTGTAGGTTGAATTTGGCAATGTTCTTGGCCATTTTGGAAAGCTCTTACATGATACAACAACTATTTGAACAAGTTTGGTTTTGATCTCTTTTGATTCCAAGTGAAAAATCCCCCTACATTTGGCAAAAAGTGAGGCAGAATCTGACTTAGTGAAAATTTCACTAAGTGTTGGAAAAAGTGACATTTTCACTTTTCAGCCACTTTGATCACTCCATAACTCAAAATCCTTAATGAATTGGAATGACTTGTAGTTGAAGTTTTTGTAGGTGATAATGAGGGCTACAAATCCATCTTTGGATAAGAAAAAATGGCCTTGTGGTTTAGGAGTTATGGTCCTCCAAAGTTGGTACCTTTGCCACTTTATTTTTAACTTAGAAAAATTTCTAAGTTTTATGGTTACCCCTTTTACAAGTTATCTCACTTTTCTTGATTTTTCTTGATGAATGATGATTCAAATCATACATTAACATCATTTTAGGGTTAAAAATCCATTTTGGTGAAAAATCTCAAAAAGTCAAAGTTGACTTTTGTGCACAGTTGACTTTTTATCAGATGAATTCCAAACTGTGCAATTCCTCAGGAAATCATGTCCTTGACCTAAATCAAACTTGATGGACATGTTCCATGGGTGTCATAGGGTATATTCAATCATGTATTAGGGTTTGGGAGCATGTCCTGGTCAAAAGTCAAAGTTACAGTTGACTTTTCTCTTAAAACCCTAATTGTGGTGCAGATGAAATTGAGACTTGTTGCTCAAGCTTCTTGGATCAATCCATTGTTCCAAATGGATCAATATGGTATATTAGAGACCCTCAAATCATCTCTTGAGGTCTTGGCTCATGGTTTGTCCCAAAAGTCAACTTAGGGGTGAATTAGGTCAAGAAACCCTAATTCCTGATTTTTGATGAATGCATCCCCTGAGGCAAAATTGACTTGATGCATGGGTTCATGAGGTTCCATGAAGTATATTAGGTTATGTTTTGGATCATTGCCTTGTGCCCAGATGAAAATTTCCATCTGGAGGCCCTGGTCGACCAAAACCCTAATTTGGTGACACTGTCGATCTTGAGACTTGATCCACCTAGAAGGGAGCAGCCTTGTGCTTAATCCTTGAAGTGGGAGTCCTTTTTGATCCATTGTGGATGTTTAAGAGATTAGACAAGTTGAAGATCATGTCATTCCTTGATTGATCCTTTGTCTAAGGCTCTAAGAGGGCTTGAAACCCTAATTTTTGTTTGTATTGGATGCTCACCCATCTTTGGGGAGACTGATGAAGCATGATGGTACATCCATATTGTGATGATGATTTTCACAATGATGGGAAATCTAAGTGGTCAAAATTTGGGGTATTACAGATGCCCCTATTTAATCTTCTTGGACCCGAAGGTGTGAATGACGAAGGGATTCGGGCATTCGGGGTGCAAGAGGATTAAATATCGGAATACCCGAAATTTTGTTGGTGGTTATGAATGGTAGCTTACGCATTCATCTTCTTTAGCTAAGCAATGATGCTTAGAAAAGGTAAACTTCCCCTCGATCTTGGTCTCCTACCAAGAACTGGTCTCAGTCTTTTTTGAAATAAACTTCCCCTTGATCCTGGTTTCCTACCAAGGAACTGGTCTTAGTTTCTGATATAAACTTCCCCTCGATCCTGGTTTCCTACCAAGGAACTGGTCTAAGTTTCTGATATAAACTTCCCCTCGATCCTGGTTTCCTACCAAGGAACTGGTCTTAGTTTCTGATATAAACTTCCCCTCGATCCTGGTTTCCTACCAAGGAACTGGTCTAAGTTTCTGATATAAACTTCCCCTCGATCCTGGTTTCCTACCAAGGAACTGGTCTAAGTTTCTGATATAAACTTTCCCTCGATCCTGGTTTCCTACCAAGGAACTGGTCTTAGTTTCTTTTGTCAATAAACTTTATTGACAAGGGACGCTATTAGTAGCGGTTTTCCCTCAAACTTCTCGCCGAATTTTCCTGGGGAGACACCATTTGTGTGGGAAAAGATTTGATGTCAGACTTGCTGGGGAACCTATTCGTCTGAATTGTAGAGTTGCACAAACTTCTCTGTTGGAGACGCCATTTGTCGATTCTACTGGGGAAAGCGAGTCTCTTGAGAGACTGTTTTCATTTGGGATCTTTCATCATACTTTTCTCGGGATCTTCCCGGAGAAACGCCATATGATGGGGTCCAATTTTGAGGTGCCAATGACCTTTTCATCAGCGGTTTTTCAGAGCAAAACTGGCGTGCTGCCGAATCTCTGATCACGAGGCTTTCTCTGTGGATTTTCCTCAATCCGGGAAAGCAAGGATATCATTTTCAATGGCGAATAGTGATGTTTATTGAAAGTTTTCTCTGGCTTTTCAGAGGTTCAAGTTATCAAAGTGGCCACGTGCCAACTTCTTTCCAGAATTAAACTGGAAGCGAGGTTGTTCCGACACAGTATTTCCTGACGAGGCAAGAACTGACAACTCAATTGAGAGGACTTCTATCACTAGGGGACAAGACTGACTAGAGTGATAGTGATGCAATATGAAATGTGAATGCAAATAAAAAAATGCATGATGTATGTATGTATATGCTGACAAAACAGACGCGACATACAGACTAATGGATGAACACAATTGGATACTCGGCCATCGCGGGGCGAAGAAGTACCGTTGATTCAAAATAGCAATTCTACCTTGCTTAGGAGAGATAGTCTCGTTGGGAGCTATGTCGATCGGGCTTAGGAGATGAGAACTCGGCCGAGGCATGTCAGACGAAACAAGGTCTCTGACACAGTTGATCCCTTCATTCAGGCATACTGGCTTAGAAGGAGTACTTTGATTCTGCACTTTGAAGTTCGTTTACTTCGGGAGAAGCGATCGATGTTCTTTTGATGTTCAACAGTCAAAATAAATGCCATCTCTAATTTAAAAGCAGAAAAAGTTTAACAAGTAAATTCATTTTTGTTTTATTTCAAGAATCGCTGATTAAGTTTAAACAACATCGTTCTGTAAAGCTAAAACAAGTAAAGAATTACAAACAAAAGCACGAGGGCTCAAATTTTATTGATAAGATGGAGATCAGCCAAACGCGTGATTCCAAAGAGTATATACAAAGTTAGAAAATGGTAATTTACAGGGAAAAGGGCTACGCTGAAACATAACGACCACTATCCTTCTACCAACTTTGAATTCGGGGCATCCTGAGCTTCCGTCGAAGATGACCTTTGACTGGAGTTTTCCTCTGATGGATGGTGTAACTGCTGCTGAAGGACCTGCCTCTGTTGAACATAGTTACTTGCCATTATCCCTAACTTTTGCCTGGATTGTACTATGAGATTTCCAATCCATCGGGATGATTTTTTTCATGTCTCTAACTTTTGCCTGGACCGCCCTTTCGGGTTTTCAATCCACCGAGACATTTTTTTTTAGGCGAAGTATTTCTTGACTACATCAGCATTCGTGGGGTAGGCAAATTCCTCTCCGTCCATGGTTGCAAGTCTCAAGGCGCCGCCTGAGAAAGCTTTCGTGACCACATAGGGGCCATCATAATTTGGGGTCCATTTGCCCCGAGAATCAGTGAGAAATGATTGCATCTTCTTGAGCACGAGGTCTCCTTTCCTGAAGACACGAGGTCAGACCTTTTTGTCGAACGCCCTTTTCATTCTCTGTTGATACAACTGACCGTGGCATAGTGCCGTGACTCGCTTCTCTTCGATCAGATTCAGGTTGTCGTGTCGACTTTGACACCATTCAGCTTCGGTGAGCTTAGCTTCCATCAATACTCGGATTGACGGGATCTCTACTTCTATGGGAAGCACTGCCTCCATGCCATATACTAGAGAGAAAGGGGTTGCCCCTGTTGAAGTACGGACAGATGTTCGGTAACCGTGAAGAGCAAAGGGTAGCATTTCGTGCCAATCTTTATAGGTTACAACCATCTTTTGAACAATCTTCTTGATGTTCTTGTTAGCCGCTTCTATCGCTCCGTTCATTTTGGGTCGGTAGGGAGATGAGTTATGGTGTTCGATCTTGAACTCTGCACACAACTCTTTCATCATCTTATTGTTCAAGTTAGATCCATTATTAGTAATGATCTCGCTTGGAACACCATAACGGCAGATGATATTGTTTTTGATAAATCGGACCACCACTTGTCGGGTTACATTGGCGAATGACGCTGCTTCGACCCACTTGGTGAAATAGTCAATGGCTACCAGGATGAACTGATGTCCGTTTGAAGCCTTGGGCTCAAGCATACCAATCATATCGATTCCCCATATGGAAAATGGCCACGGGGAAGAAAGAACTTTGAGATGTGATGGCGGTACATGAATTTTGTCGGAGTATATCTGACACTTGTGACACCTCCTCATGTACTTGTAGCAGTCGGATTCCATGGTCAACCAATAATACCCGGCCCTGAGAATTTTTCTCGCCATTGTGTGTCCGTTGGCATGAGTGCCAAAGGATCCTTCATGAATTTCTTTCGTGAGCACGTCTGCTTCTGGTCTGTCGAAGCATCGGAGCAAGACCATGTCAAAATTTCTCTTATAAAGAGTGTCACCGCTCAGGAAAAAGTTTCCAGCCAATCTTCTGAGGGTTTTCCTGTCTTTTCTGAGTGCCCCAGATGGGTACTCTTGTTTCTGAAGGAAGCATTTGATATCGTGATACCAAGGTTAGTCGTCTATGACTGCTTCAATCGTGAAGATGTAAGCGGGCCTTTCAAGGCGCATTATGTCAATCTTAGGTATGTCATTCCATTGACCTACACTAATCATGGAAGAGAGAGTGGCTAATGCATCAGCCATGTGATTCTCATCACGAGGGATGTGATGAAAGTCGACTCTGTTGAAGAAGGGTAACAACCTTCTGGCATAGTCTTTGTAAGGAATCAGTCCTGATTGGTATGTGTTCCAATCTCCTTTTATCTGATTGATAACCGGGCTGAATCGCCGTATACGTCCAAGTTTTTGATCCTTAAATCAATCGCTTCTTCGAGACCCATAATACAAGCTTCGTATTCGGCCTCGTTGTTCGTACATTTGAACGTAAGTCTGGCAGTGAAAGGAATGTGGGAACCCTGAGGGGTAACAATGATTACCCCAATTCCGTTTCCATAATGATTGACTGCTCCGTCGAAGATAAGTCCCCACTGGGAACCTGGTTCTGGCCCTTCACTGGGTAGCGGTTCATCGCAATCTTTCATTTTTAGATACATGACATCTTCGTCTGGGAAGTCAAACCCAATTGATTCTTGATCGGCTAAAATACTTCCTTTAACGGCTTTCTGAGCATGGTACTCTATGTCATATTCTGATAGTAGCATCTGCCAACGGGCAATCCTTCCCGTGAGAGCAGGTTTTTCGAAAACGTACTTGATTGGATCCATTTCGGAGACCAACCAAGTAGTATGACGAATCATGTACTGGCGAAGACGTTTGGCTGCCCAAGCCAAAGCGCAACAAGTTTTCTCAAGCATTGTGTACCGAGTCTCGCAGTCGGTGAATTTCTTGCTTAAATAGTAAATGGCAGACTCTTTCCTTTTAGTTTCGTCTTGTTGGCCAAGTACACATCCCATTGAGTCCTCTAGGACTGTGAGGTAAATGATCAGTGGTCTCCCTTCCACTGGAGGTGATAGAATCGGAGGATTCAACAGATATTCCTTGATACTGTCGAAGGCAGTTTGGCAATCTTCTGACCAAACGCAATCCTGGTTCTTTTTGAGTAATTTGAAAATCGGCGCGCATGTCGCGGTCATAAGGAATATGAATCTGGAGATGTAGTTCAAATGTCCCAAGAATCCTCTGACTTGTTTTTCAGTTTTCGGAGAAGGCATTTCTTGAATGGCCTTGACCTTGTCAGGATCAACTTCAATTCCTTTCTGGCTGACGATGAACCCTAGTAGTTTCCCTGAACGGACACCGAAGGTGCACTTGTTGGGATTCAAGCGGAGCTTGAATTTTCTTAGACGTTTGAACAATTTTGACAGATGTTCAACGTGCTCCTCCTCTGTTCTTGATTTTACAATCAAATCATCGACATATACCTCGATTTCTTTGTGTATCATGTCATGAAATAGAGTAGTCATGGCCCTTTGATAGGTTGCCCCGGTGTTCTTCAAACCGAACGGCATTACCTTGTAACAAAAGGGACCCCATGGGGTAATGAACGAAGTTTTATCCATGTCTTTCGGCGCCATTTTGATCTGGTTATAGCCAGAGAATCCATCCATGAAGGAGAATACTTTGAACCTTGTTGTGCTGTCAACCAGCATGTCAATGTGTGGTAAAGGAAAGTCGTCCTTTGGACTTGCCTTGTTTAGATCTCTGTAATCAACATACATTCTGACCTTTCCATCCTTTTTGGGAACGGGTACGATGTTGGCTAACCATTGAGGATATTCAGATGTAGCGAGGAAACCCGCGTCAATCTATTTCTGTACCTCCTCTTTGATTTTGATTGCCATGTCCGGGTGAGTGCGTCCCAACCTTTGCTTTACTGGCGGACCTTCCGATCTCAACGGTAAGTGATGTTCCATGATGCTGGTATCCAACCCTGGCATATCCTGATAGGACCAAGCGAATACATCGGGGAATTCTTTGAGAAGCTTTATCAGATCTTCTCTGGCAGTTGGACTGAGCAGTGCTCCGATCCTGATTTCTTTTCTCTCTTTTTCTGAACCCAAGTTTACCGTTTCCAACGGCTCTTTGTGAGGTTCAATGGACCTTTCCTCTTGTCTGAGTAGTCGGGAGATCTCTTCTGGAATTTCGTTGTCAACTTCTTCTTCAGCCTCGAATACCGGGAACTCAAAGTTGGAAGAAGGCATCGGATCGTATGTTTCAACGGGGTTTAAAACAAGCAATCCGCATGACGTGATGATTCGTGTTTAGAAGAGATAGAGAAAATGTAAGTGTGTGCAGTGTTTTTATTTTTACTGCTTGTTTTTATTTTTGAATGTTTTTTAGGATTACCATTTTCTGAAAAAGCAAAAAGAGAAAACAGCAATTAATGCGGAAATTACAGAACGACGTTATTTTATTAATGTACAAGTCGAATCTTGAAATTACAGCCCTATAAAACAAAACTCTGTCGCTTTGGGCAAAGCGAAGAGGGAAATTTACAGAAAGCGAGCCCTATCAAAATATCCGTTTCACCTGGGCAGGGTGAAAGGTTAAAGATGGCAATTACTTTGACTGATGAACGACCTTCGGAACATCGACAGCAACCCATTGGCGGCGAACTCCTCGGTGAATCACAAAGTCTGGCACCTTCCTTGATTTGTCTTCAGAAATGACGCTGATTTCTGGTGGAGCAGGATCATTGGAATCTGTCTCCCAGGCAGAATTGTCGTAGGAGAATTCCTCAGTTGTATTTTGCATAGCATTTGTGCTCTCAGCTGTATCTCCCCATCCAGTTGGCTGGATATCTTCGAGCTTGATACGAGAGCTTTAGGGAGCAGTGTACTTGACCATAAAGTCATATTTTCCACTTGGTTGTCCCAGAGTGTCCCAAACTTCTTTGGAACTGGAGGAGTCATCTTTCTCGATGACGTTGACCTCGGGAAAAGCATAGTTGATGAATTCTAGTCCTGCGAACGTTGCGAATTCATCTTCATGTTGAGTAGTTTCTGAATAACCTGAGTGTTGATCCCATGACATGGTGGGGACACAGGTATTCTGTTCAATGACGCTCAGCTGAGTTTCATTGTTCGGCTGACTTTCTTGCCCCAAGTTTCCCGGGTAAGGCTGCCACATTGGCAGGCCATCCATCGGGCCATAGTAATTGTGGTCAAAGTTGTCTTTTATCAGAGTGTCTTCCTCTAATGAATTTGGCGGAGCACGGCATCCTTCCGGATCACAATCCCCGTAGATCATTTCGACATCTGATCTTGGTATAAATCTCAGACTTTCTGTAGGAAAGCAAAAAGGCATAGGCACCTCTTCCTGAGACATATAACCGTCCTCATTAAGATAGGACTTCCACTCTTCATCTGCGTCAGAGGGATCTTCCTCATTGATAGCATGAACTGTCTGAGACACTGGGTGAAGAAAACCTCCACTGTGGAAGAAGTTTTGAAGGGGATGAAGATTTTCATCGTTAGCAGCTGTCTGGGTACAGGTCGCAGAAAAACCAAGACCCTTCTTTGTTTTATTGTCAATAGGAATGACAAGCTGTCCCCATCCTATCGTATCGGTACTCTCGACCGCTTTGATAGCATCGTTGTATGAAGAAATTGAAGTTCCTTCTTTGAACTGATTGTCCTTGCTCACCGATAGTGCTTGGAACTGAGTTCCAATAACCTCCTCGGGTTCCGCACAAGTAGATGATGATAAGTTGCTCACAAGCAAGGCTTGTTCCCCACAAACCGTGATAAGTTGATCATTCTTGACGAACTTTAGCTTTTGGTGGAGGGTTGAAGTAACCGCTCCAGCCTGATGTATCCAAGGTCTTCCTAATAAATAACTGTATGTTACTCGGATGTCCATGACCTGGAAAGTGATTTGGAAAGTGTGAGGACCAATAGTTATGGGAAGATCAACTTCGCCGATAACCGTTTTTCTGGATCCGTCGAATGCTTTGACGACGACCTCGCTGACTCTCATCGGAGGGCCCTTGAATGATAATTGCATCAAGGTGGACTTCGGCATAACATTCAGGGCTGACCCTGTGTCTACCAGTACGCTGGCTAAAGCATCGCCCTGGCAGTTAACTGTGATATTGAGCGCCATGTTATGACGACGACCCTCTTCGGGTAATTCCTCATCACAAAATCCCAAATTATTGCAGGAAGTGATGTTAGAGACAATACTATCGAACTGTCTGATTGTTACATCCTGTTCCACAAAGGCTTGCTCCAAGACTTTCTGTAGAGCCTCTCTGTGTGCTTCTGAACTGAGTAACAGTGATAATACTGAGATCTTTGAAGGAGTCTGTAACAGTTGATCGACAAATGTTATATTCACTCCTTTGGATGAGCTTTAGCATCTCATCTTTGTCTTTTGAAAAGTCTGGATTACTAGATTGACCGACTGGCGGATCAGGAATTTCTGCCTGGAGTTCCTTTTCTTTGTTGGATTCTCCAACCCCTCGGTTGAAGACTCGACCGCTCCGTGTTACACGACTGATGTCTGCAATATTCACGACGGAGGGTAATGGAATTTCCTTTCCATTCTCGATTATTGTTGCACCGTATTTGTAAGGGATTGCCTTAGTTGATTCATACGGTAGTGGCCCCGGTAGATAGATGACTATGGGAACCTTCTTATTTTTCTGACCATCGTAAGTAATCTCGATCCGTTCCTGGTTGGGAACTTTAGATTCGTCAAGTAGAGGGATGATGGCAAAAACATCCCTGGTCCTGTGATAATCAGAGATCGTGACAACATCCTCAACTTGCTCGTCAAGGTAGTTCGGCGACCAAATGATGGGTCCTGAACCTGGATATGGACGAATTTCTCCATGATCGACCTGACCCTGAAGAGCTGCTCTCATAAGGTAACACCCTTGGTTACTTTCTGAACAGACGCTACAACTGTCATAGTTGTGTGGAGGCACCTGGCCACGCCCACTTTGAATACAATGTAACCTCACTAGGTTACCTTCCATTGATCGGACATCCTGACTTTGACGACGAGTAGGATTCCTGTTATTGATACTAATCTGCTGAGTATCTTCATCCATGTAGATTGGCATCCACCAGTGATTTAACAAGTGCTGAAGTGCCTCCTGGACAAGGGTACAACCTCGATCGTCTTCGCAACCCGCTTTACAATTTTGATAGTCATGTGATATTAAGAATCCAAGTCAGACCTGCTCAGCATGTAACTCTACCAGGTTGGTATTCATCACGCGAATGTCAAAGATCTGAACCATGTTGATTTGATAGGAGTTCTTATCATGGTAGTCTTGGATCCATCCAAGATCCATCTGACGCTGGAGGGCCTCTTGTATGAAAGAGCATCCCTGTTTGTTTACCGAGCAAATCAGACTGGAACTATAATCGTGTCGTGGCAGATTATGATACTGGCTTTGCCTTGAGTGCATTGCCACCAAGTTGACATTCATCGCACGGATGTCGTGGTTTTGAATGACGTTGGAATTCGTGTAAACCATGTTAACTCCACGAACTCGGTGCTCTTGGATCCATCCGAGATCCATTTGTTCCTGTAGAGCTGCTTGCACTATAGAACATCCCTGGTTGTCTTTAGAGCAGATATCACACTGGTGATAGCTATGAGGTGGCACATGGCCATATCCGCTCTGTCTACAATGCATCTTGACCAGGTTGGTCTTCAATAAGAGTACATCGTGAATTTGATAGACATTGTTAGTCTCTTTCTCAATTAGATTGACTGCAGCTTTCTCATGTCGAGGCAGCGGGTTCGTGAGAACATTAGGATTCGTATCTTTGAAAGATAAGAGCCCGCTCCTAACAAACTTTTGCACGTCGGATTTGAAATTGAGACAAGTCTCAATGTTATGCCCCGAACCTCCTTGATAATAAGGGCATGTTTGATCCGCTTTAAACCAAAAAGGCGGATTTTCCGGAACTGAAAGGGGAGACTTAGTCTGAATGTGCCCCTTAGCCAGCAGTAACAGAAACAGCTTTGCGTACGTTACGGGTATATGATTAAATCCTGATGGCCGTATTGTACGGTTTTTGTTATATGGAGGCCGAGCCTGCTGAAGAGGCTGTTGTGTCCTTTGTTGGTCAGGTTGGCTCTGCGCAACCTGAGGTTGATACGTAGGAATAGACGCGGGGCCGATAGTGTAACACCCCGATTTTTATTAATTAATTATTTATATTAATTATTGAGTGATTTTATTAAATATTGATTTATGTGATTTATCTAAATTATTTGAAATATTTGATTTAAATGAATCACTTGATTTAGTGAGTTTATGTGAATTATTTGATTTATATAACTTTTTGAGTTTATATAAATTAATTGATATATTTAATTTATATGATTTAATTGATTAAATTGAAATATGTGATTTAATTTATTATTTGAAAATGGATTGAATTGTGGAATTTATCTAATTATTTATTTTAATTAGATTATTAGTATTTAGTAAACTATTTAATCTATTCTATTTTATATGATATTATAGTTGTTGGAATTAGTGGGCCTTGAGGGAGGTGTTGACAGTAAAATTAATATGGTTGAATTAAGCCCATTTTGTGGAATGAATAGTAGGGTTTAAAGAGTTAGTAAGAGTTGGAAAGGGAGAGTAAAAACCAGAAAATTAGAAGAGGAAAGTGTAGAAGAGGAGAAGAGAAAAGAGGAAGAGGAGAAGAGGAGAGGAACTCAAAAAACTCAAGAACAAAGTCATCAAGAAATCCAAGGTAAGGGTGAGATTTTATTCAATATTGGGGTTATTTGAGTGTTGATTATTGAGTAGAATTAGTGTCAAAATAAATCCCAAAATTTTCTGTGGAACTGAATTTAATTAGGTTTTGATAATAGTTTAGTGACCCATTTGATATTTGGGTTATTAATTGAAGTTGAAAAATCTGGAATAGCTAAGTTCGTCACTGTAGCGGTACAAATTAGGTAGTTGGAAGTGTGATATTCTTTTTTTCAATATACTGTAGCGTAGCACTAACTGAACATGTATTGGTAATGAAATGTGATAGTGATTATTTTCATTTCCTGTAGCTGCTAAGCAATAATTATTGGAAGTGGTATAAGATGACTACAATATCATGTCGATCTTAATTATCTAATATTCTTTGTAATTATAATATATATTTTACGTAAATAATTATCAGCAAATGAAAGTATTATAGGATATATTGTAAAGCCTATCTTATGCGGTTTAGGCATGTGTGTAGAAAAGTTGTAGAAGCACCTATAAAATAGTAATGACTTAAGGGATGATAAGTGGTGATGGGATGTTATAATGGTATTTCCATGTACAGCGCATAGAAATAGAGAGTGGTAGCTTGTAAGTACTAAATGATAATTGAAAGCTGTGCGCAGGAGGTTCTCTGTTGGGTAGAATTATTAGTGGCCACTTTTGCTAAAAGCTACTGTTTCCATGCGTATATATATAATCGGAATTGTTAGAAAAAGAAAAACAATATATAATGATAGGAAATTGGAATTAGGGGACATCTTATCCATGCGCTAGAATACAATTACATGAATCTTGTATCCTTTCCTTTCTATACTGAGGTGTCTTTATTGAAATGACAATGGAAAATATATGTATGGATTTATTAATATAGTTAGCAACTTTCATTCAAGTACCTATTTAACTCTTATTACAACTGTAGCGTAATAATTATTCATTTTACTTGCCATGTGCCATGTACTTCCAGCCTGCCTAATTAATTAATTTTCTAATATCCTGCTCTGTTATCCTGAAGTAAAAAGAAGGCATTGATTAGTTATTTAATTATTAATTATTAATTATTGAATATGTATTAAATCTGAACTACTTATTTAAATATTGATTATTTAAGTAAATCCTAGTTACTTATCAAATATAGATTAATTATTTAAATATAGATTGTGTAATCAAATATCTAGTATTATTTGAATAGTGAAATTTTATTGGATTCAATTTTAGTGATTGATCAATTAGTCCATATTTAATCGATAAAATCATGTTGTGAATTATGATTGGAAATAATTAGTCATTGTGTATTATTGGTTGATTGTGGTGACTAAATCTAAAGTATGAAAACTTTGATTACGAAATTGTGTTGTGTGTGCAATGGTGTGATAATTCAAGTGTGATGAATTATTTGAGATATGCTTGATATTAAGATTAGGGAATGATCTTAATTGCATATGGTTGTTGATTGCATATGCATCATTTGTGTCAAGAGGCAATGTTTGGTAATTCCGTGGGAATTATTGACTTGTCCCAAACCTAACGCCGAATGGGGTTTGAAAGCCTAGGGGACGGACTTTTGTTTTGTTATTGGTCTAGGGGACGGACCCGGTTTAAATGTAAAAACCGAAAAAAAATAACAAGTGTTGGTACCACATGGCATGAGTTGCACTGAGTTTGCATCGAGTCGCATGGCATATATGATTGTTATATGGAAGTATGTGTGTGATTGTGACTTGTTGAGTATTGGAATTTGATATGAATTGTGTGGATACTTGAGTGATACTTGCTGATGAATATTGAAATGTGAGATTATTTATTATTTGTGTTTATATGTTTTACAATAACCATTATCTTATAATTTTAATATTGATGTGAATTCTCACCCTTCTGTTGGAATGATGTTTTATACGACATCGCTCAGGTGCCGAGGAGTAGACTTGCTCGTAGAGCGAGGTAGCCGCTGATGCAGCTGTTTAGTGTCTTTATTTATATTGGGTCGAGTCGTGCTCTGATCATGTAACACTGGGATCGTTTGGTTTATGTTTTAGAGATACATTATGTACTCTACTTTATACTTTTATGCTTACATGATTTGTATGAAGTTGGATTTTATGCCCAAGTATCGTTTATTAATGTGATGAGCTCGAAACTCTCTTTATGTCAATTATGATTAATCTGAATCCGCTGCTACATGCTAAGAGAAGCTTTTGAAAAGTATGAAATTATTAAAGTATTAATGAGCATGACAGGTGTTGTATGATGTTTTATGATTATATGTGACACCCTTTTGTGAAATGCATGATAATTACTCTGATTTATTTATATGTTTTCTGCGGGGTTTAGAAGGGTGTTACATTAGTGGTATCAGAGCAGGTCGGTCCATCCGGCCAGGTTGTCTAACGTTGTTTGTTCCCTAGTATGCGACATGTGTGTAAAAACACTGTCGGTACACGTTTGTCTTTCTAACCTTTGTCTGCAGGAGTGAGATTGAAACAAGTGGGGGAGAAGCTTTTGCTTCTCTGAGATGTTTAAGTTGTGGAATGTTGGTTTGGTGTGCTGCTGATTGCAAGGAACGCTATTATATTTTGGTAAAGATGGTTTATGCCCCATCATGATTGTCGACTGTCTATTGACAAATTGAGGAACTGAACACCCTTAATCTCTTGTTGATAGTAGACGGGATCGTGTTGGATGGCATAGACGTGTCTTGCGAGCTTAGATGGTGTGTGCGATGAATTATTTGGAGTTAAGCCAAGTGCTTACAGATTGTTTTGATGAGTCGATGCAGGATGGTGCTGAGAAGTTTATGTTGCTGGAAACTTTGAGCATTGGTGAAAGTGGAGCGATTGATGCTTTACCAATTGTGCGTGACTTTCCAGAAGTTTTTCTTGAGGAGATAAGAGATTTACCGCCGGAACGTGAAGTGGAGTTTTTGATCGACTTAGTTCCTGGAACTAGTCCGGTATCGATGGCTCCATATCTTATGCCGCATCGGAATTGAAAGAGTTGAAGAGTCAACTTGAAGATCTGCTTGAGAAGAGGTTTATTCATCCAAGTGTGTCACCGTGGGGTGCACCAGTTTTGTTGGTTAAGAGGAAAGAAGGTTCTATGAGGCTTTGTGTGGACTATAGACAATTAAACAAGGTGACTATCAAGAATAAGTATCCACTTCCAAGGATTGATGATTTGATGGATCAGTTGGTTGGTGCAAGTGTGTTCAGTAAGATATATTTGAGATCCGGGTATCATCAGATTCGTGTAAAGGCTGAAGATATTCAGAAGACTGCTTTTAGAACGAGGTATAGACATTATGAGTATTCGGTGATGCCATTTGGTGTGACTAATGCACCAGGTGTATTTATGGAGTACATGAATAGGATTTTCCATCCTTATTTGGACAAGTTTGTGGTTGTGTTCATTGATGATATTTTGATCTATTCAAAGAGTGAAGAGGAACATGCTGAGCATCTGAAGATTGTATTATCTGTGTTGAAAGAGAAGCAGTTGTATGCTAAACTTTCTAAGTGTGAGTTTTGGTTGAAGGAAGTAAGTTTTCTTGGATATGTGATTTCAAGTAGAGGTATTGCAGTGGATCCATCGAAGGTTGAAGTTGTATCACAATGGGAAGCTTCGAAATTTGTTTTTGAGATTAAAAGTTTTCTTGGTTTAGCAGGTTACTATCGGAAATTCATTGAAGGATTTGCCAAGTTAACTTTGTCGTTGACGCAGTTGACTAAGAAGGGTCAAGCTTTTGTTTGGGATTCAAAGTGTGAAGAAAGTTTTCAAGAGCTTAAGAGAAGGTTGACAACAACTCCTGTTTTGATTTTGCTGAATCCGACATAACCATTTGTTGTGTATTGTGATGCTTCGTTGATGGAATTGGGAGGTGTGTTGATGCAACCGTTATCTATTCCTGAGTGGAAATGGGATAGCATATCTATGGATTTTGTTTCTGGTTTACCTAGAACACCGAGTAACTTTGAAGCTATTTGGGTTATTGTGGACAGATTGACGAAATCTGCTCACTTTATTCCTATGCGTATGGATTACCCGTTGGAGAAATTGGCGAAGCTGTACATTGAGAGAATTGTCAGTTTGCATGGTATTCCATCTAGCATTGTGTCAGATAGAGATCCGAGGTTTACTTCGAGATTTTGGGAAAGTTTGCAAGGTGCCTTGGGTACGAAGTTGCGGTTGAGTTGTGCTTATCATCCGCAGACCGATGGACAGACTGAGAGGACGATTCAGTCACTTGAGGTTCTTTTGAGAGCTTGTGTGTTGGAGAAAGGAGGAGCTTGGGATAGCTGCTTGCCTTTGATTGAGTTCACTTACAACATCAGCTTTCATTCTAGTATCGGTATGGCACCGTTTGAGGAATTGTATGGTAGGCGGTGTAGGACACCATTGTGCTGGTATGAGTCGGGAGAGAGCGCCGTGGTTGGACTCGAGATCATTCAACAGACAACTGATAAGATTAAGATGATTCAGGAGAAGATGAAGATTTCTCAGAGTCGTCAGAAGAGTTATCATGACAAGAGGAGAAAAGCACCTGAGTTTCAAGAAGGAGATCATGTGTTTCTTCGAGTCACTCCGATAACTGGCGTTGGTTGGGCGTTGAAGTCGCGTAAGTTGACACCGCGTTTCATTGGTCCTTATCAAATCTTGCAAAGGATAGGAGATGTAGCCTATCAGATCACTTTGCCGCCTTCGCTTGCTAATCTCCATGACGTGTTCCATGTATCTCAGTTGAGGAAATACATTGCGGATCCGTCTCATGTAGTCCAAGTAGATGATGTGCAGGTGAGAGATAACCTGACTGTGGAGACATCACCTATGCGGATTGAGGATCGAGAGTTGAAGCAACTTTGAGGTAAAGAGATCGCGTTGGTGAAGGTCGCTTGGGGAGGACCGGCCGGTAGAAACGTGACTTGGGAGCTTGAGAGTCAGATGAGGGAGTCATATCCCAAGTTATTCGTTTGAGGTAATTTTCGAGGGCGAAAATCTTTTAAGTGGAGGAGAGTTGTAACACCCCGATTTTTATTAATTAATTATTTATATTAATTATTGAGTGATTTTATTAAATATTGATTTATGTGATTTATCTAAATTATTTGAAATATTTGATTTAAATGAATCACTTGATTTAGTGAGTTTATGTGAATTATTTGATTTACATAACTTTTTGAGTTTATATAAATTAATTGATATATTTAATTTATATGATTTAATTGATTAAATTGAAATATGTGATTTAATTTATTATTTGAAAATAGATTGAATTGTGGAATTTATCTAATTATTTATTTTAATTAGATTATTAGTATTTAGTAAACTATTTAATCTATTCTATTTTATATGATATTATAGTTGTTGGAATTAGTGGGCCTTGAGGGAGGTGTTGACAGTAAAAATAATATGGTTGAATTAAGCCCATTTTGTGGAATGAATAGTAGGGTTTAAAGAGTTAGTAAGAGTTGGAAAGGGAGAGTAAAAACCAGAAAATTAGAAGAGGAAAGTGTAGAAGAGGAGAAGAGAAAAGAGGAAGAGGAGAAGAGGAGAGGAACTCAAAAAACTCAAGAACAAAGTCATCAAGAAATCCAAGGTAAGGGTGAGATTTTATTCAATATTGGGGTTATTTGAGTGTTGATTATTGAGTAGAATTAGTGTCAAAATAAATCCCAAAATTTTCTGTGGAACTGAATTTAATTAGGTTTTGATAATAGTTTAGTGACCCATTTGATATTTGGGTTATTAATTGAAGTTGAAAAATCTGGAATAGCTAAGTTCGTCACTGTAGCGGTACAAATTAGGTAGTTGGAAGTGTGATATTCTTTTTTTCAATATACTGTAGCGTAGCACTAACTGAACATGTATTGGTAATGAAATGTGATAGTGATTATTTTCATTTCCTGTAGCTGCTAAGCAATAATTATTGGAAGTGGTATAAGATGACTACAATATCATGTCTATCTTAATTATCTAATATTCTTTGTAATTATAATATATATTTTACGTAAATAATTATCAGCAAATGAAAGTATTATAGGATATATTGTAAAGCCTATCTTATGCGGTTTAGGCATGTGTGTAGAAAAGTCGTAGAAGCACCTATAAAATAGTAATGACTTAAGGGATGATAAGTGGTGATGGGATGTTATAATGGTATTTCCATGTACAGCGCATAGAAATAGAGAGTGGTAGCTTGTGAGTACTAAATGATAATTGAAAGCTGTGCGCAGGAGGTTCTCTGTTGGGTAGAATTATTAGTGGCCACTTTTGTAAAAGCTACTGTTTCCATGCGTATATATATAATCGGAATTGTTAGAAAAAGAAAAACAATATATAATGATAGGAAATTGGAATTAGGGGACATCTTATCCATGCGCTAGAATACAATTACATGAATCCTGTATCCTTTCCTTTCTATACTGAGGTGTCTTTATTGAAATGACAATGGAAAATATATGTATGGATTTATTAATATAGTTAGCAACTTTCATTCAAGTACCTATTTAACTCTTATTACAACTGTAGCGTAATAATTATTCATTTTACTTGCCATGTGCCATGTACTTCCAGCCTGCCTAATTAATTAATTTTCTAATATCCTGCTCTGTTATCCTGAAGTAAAAAGAAGGCATTGATTAGTTATTTAATTATTAATTATTAATTATTGAATATGTATTAAATCTGAACTACTTATTTAAATATTGATTATTTAAGTAAATCCTAGTTACTTATCAAATATAGATTAATTATTTAAATATAGATTGTGTAATCAAATATCTAGTATTATTTGAATAGTGAAATTTTATTGGATTCAATTTTAGTGATTGATCAATTAGTCCATATTTAATCGATAAAATCATGTTGTGAATTATGATTGGAAATAATTAGTCTTTGTGTATTATTGGTTGATTGTGGTGACTAAATCTAAAGTATGAAAACTTTGATTACGAAATTGTGTTGTGTGTGCAATGGTGTGATAATTCAAGTGTGATGAATTATTTGAGATATGCTTGATATTAAGATTAGGGAATGATCTTAATTGCATATGGTTGTTGATTGCATATGCATCATTTGTGTCAAGAGGCAATGTTTGGTAATTCCGTGGGAATTATTGACTTGTCCCAAACCTAACGCCGAATGGGGTTTGAAAGCCTAGGGGACGGACTTTTGTTTTGTTTTTGGTCTAGGGGACGGACCCGGTTTAAATGTAAAAACCGAAAAAAAATAACAAGTGTTGGTACCACATGGCATGAGTTGCACTGAGTTTGCATCGAGTCGCATGGCATATATGATTGTTATATGGAAGTATGTGTGTGATTGTGACTTGTTGAGTATTGGAATTTGATATGAATTGTGTGGATACTTGAGTGATACTTGCTGATGAATATTGAAATGTGAGATTATTTATTATTTGTGTTTATATGTTTTACAATAACCATTATCTTATAATTTTAATATTGATGTGAATTCTCACCCTTCTGTTGGAATGATGTTTTATACGACATCGCTCAGGTGCCGAGGAGTAGACTTGCTCGTAGAGCGAGGTAGCCGCTGATGCAGCTGTTTAGTGTCTTTATTTATATTGGGTCGAGTCGTGCTCTGATCATGTAACACTGGGATCGTTTGGTTTATGTTTTAGAGATACATTATGTACTCTACTTTATACTTTTATGCTTACATGATTTGTATGAAGTTGGATTTTATGCCCAAGTATCGTTTATTAATGTGATGAGCTCGAAACTCTCTTTATGTCAATTATGATTAATCTGAATCCGCTGCTACATGCTAAGAGAAGCTTTTGAAAAGTATGAAATTATTAAAGTATTAATGAGCATGACAGGTGTTGTATGATGTTTTATGATTATATGTGACACCCTTTTGTGAAATGCATGATAATTACTCTGATTTATTTATATGTTTTCTGCGGGGTTTAGAAGGGTGTTACATTAGTGGTATCAGAGCAGGTCGGTCCATCCGGCCAGGTTGTCTAACGTTGTTTGTTCCCTAGTATGCGACATGTGTGTAAAAACACTGTCGGTACACGTTTGTCTTTCTAACCTTTGTCTGCAGGAGTGAGATTGAAACAAGTGGGGGAGAAGCTTTTGCTTCTCTGAGATGTTTAAGTTGTGGAATGTTGGTTTGGTGTGCTGCTGATTGCAAGGAACGCTATTATATTTTGGTAAAGATGGTTTATGCCCCATCATGATTGTCGACTGTCTATTGACAAATTGAGGAACTGATCACCCTTAATCTCTTGTTGATAGTAGACGGGATCGTGTTGGATGGCATAGACGTGTCTTGCGAGCTTAGATGGTGTGTGCGATGAATTATTTGGAGTTAAGCCAAGTGCTTACAGATTGTTTTGATGAGTCGATGCAGGATGGTGCTGAGAAGTTTATGTTGCTGGAAACTTTGAGCATTGGTGAAAGTGGAGCGATTGATGCTTTACCAATTGTGCGTGACTTTCCAGAAGTTTTTCTTGAGGAGATAAGAGATTTACCGCCGGAACGTGAAGTGGAGTTTTTGATCGACTTAGTTCCTGGAACTAGTCCGGTATCGATGGCTCCATATCTTATGCCGCATCGGAATTGAAAGAGTTGAAGAGTCAACTTGAAGATCTGCTTGAGAAGAGGTTTATTCGTCCAAGTGTGTCACCGTGGGGTGCACCAGTTTTGTTGGTTAAGAGGAAAGAAGGTTCTATGAGGCTTTGTGTGGACTATAGATAATTAAACAAGGTGACTATCAAGAATAAGTATCCACTTCCAAGGATTGATGATTTGATGGATCAGTTGGTTGGTGCAAGTGTGTTCAGTAAGATAAATTTGAGATCTGGGTATCATCAGATTCGTGTAAAGGCTGAAGATATTCAGAAGACTGCTTTTAGAACGAGGTATAGACATTATGAGTATTCGGTGATGCCATTTGGTGTGACTAATGCACCAGGTGTATTTATGGAGTACATGAATAGTATTTTCCATCCTTATTTGGACAAGTTTGTGGTTGTGTTCATTGATGATATTTTGATCTATTCAAAGAGTGAAGAGGAACATGCTGAGCATCTGAAGATTGTATTATCTGTGTTGAAAGAGAAGCAGTTGTATGCTAAACTTTCTAAGTGTGAGTTTTGGTTGAAGGAAGTAAGTTTTCTTGGATATGTGATTTCAAGTAGAGGTATTGCAGTGGATCCATCGAAGGTTGAAGTTGTATCACAATGGGAAGCTCCGAAATCTATTTTTGAGATTAAAAGTTTTCTTGGTTTAGCAGGTTACTATCGGAAATTCATTGAAGGATTTGCCAAGTTAACTTTGTCGTTGACGCAGTTGACTAAGAAGGGTCAAGCTTTTGTTTGGGATTCAAAGTGTGAAGAAAGTTTTCAAGAGCTTAAGAGAAGGTTGACAACAACTCCTGTTTTGATTTTGCTGAATCCGACATAACCATTTGTTGTGTATTGTGATGCTTCGTTGATGGAATTGGGAGGTGTGTTGATGCAACCGTTATCTATTCCTGAGTGGAAATGGGATAGCATATCTATGGATTTTGTTTCTGGTTTACCTAGAACACCGAGTAACTTTGAAGCTATTTGGGTTATTGTGGACAGATTGACGAAATCTGCTCACTTTATTCCTATGTGTATGGATTACCCGTTGGAGAAATTGGCGAAGCTGTACATTGAGAGAATTGTCAGTTTGCATGGTATTCCTTCTAGCATTGTGTCAGATAGAGATCCGAGGTTTACTTCGAGATTTTGGGAAAGTTTGCAAGGTGCCTTGGGTACGAAGTTGCGGTTGAGTTCTGCTTTTCATCCGCAGACCGATGGACAGACTGAGAGGACGATTCAGTCACTTGAGGATCTTTTGAGAGCTTGTGTGTTGGAGAAAGGAGGAGCTTGGGATAGTTGCTTGCATTTGATTGAGCTCACTTACAACATCAGATTTCATTCTAGTATCGGTATGGCACTGTTTGAGGCATTGTATGGTAGGCGGTGTAGGACACCGTTGTGCTGGTATGAGTCGGGAGAGAGCGTCGTGGTTGGACTCGAGATCATTCAACAAACCACTGATAAGATTAAGATGATTCAGGAGAAGATGAAGATTTCTCAGAGTCGTCAGAAGAGTTATCATGACAAGAGGAGAAAAGCACCTGAGTTTCAAGAAGGAGATCATGTGTTTCTTCGAGTCACTCCAATAACTGGCATTGGTTGGGCGTTGAAGTCGCGTAAGTTGACACCGCGTTTCATTGGTCCTTATCAAATCTTGCAAAGGATAGGAGAGGTAGCCTATCGGATCACTTTGCCGCCTTCTCTTGCTAATCTCCATGACGTGTTCCATGTATCTTAGTTGAGGAAATACATTACGGATCCGTCTCATGTAGTCCAAGTAGATGATGTGCAGGTGAGAGATAACCTGACTGTGGAGACATCACCTATGCGGATTGAGGATCGAGAGTTGAAGCAACTTTGAGGTAAAGAGATCGCGTTGGTGAAGGTCGCTTGGGGAGGACCGGCCGGTGGAAACGTGACTTGGGAGCTTGAGAGTCAGATGAGGGAGTCATATCCCGAGTTATTCGTTTGAGGTAATTTTCGAGGGCGAAAATCTTTTAAGTGGGGGAGAGTTGTAACACCCCGATTTTTATTAATTAATTATTTATATTAGTTATTGAGTGATTTTATTAAATATTGATTTATTTGATTTATCTAAATTATTTGAAATATTTGATTTAAATGAATCACTTGATTTAGTGAGTTTATGTGAATTATTTGATTTATATAACTTTTTGAGTTTATATAAATTAATTGATATATTTAATTTATATGATTTAATTGATTAAATTGAAATATGTGATTTAATTTATTATTTGAAAATAGATTGAATTGTGGAATTTATCTAATTATTTATTTTAATTTGATTATTAGTATTTAGTAAACTATTTAATCTATTCTATTTTATATGATATTATAGTTGTTGGAATTAGTGGGCCTTGAGGGAGGTGTTGACAGTAAAATTAATATGGTTGAATTAAGCCCATTTTGTGGAATGAATAGTAGGGTTTAAAGAGTTAGTAAGAGTTGGAAAGGGAGAGTAAAAACCAGAAAATTAGAAGAGGAAAGTGTAGAAGAGGAGAAGAGAAAAGAGGAAGAGGAGAAGAGGAGAGGAACTCAAAAAACTCAAGAACAAAGTCATCAAGAAATCCAAGGTAAGGGTGAGATTTTATTCAATATTGGGGTTATTTGAGTGTTGATTATTGAGTAGAATTAGTGTCAAAATAAATCCCAAAATTTTCTGTGGAACTGAATTTAATTAGGTTTTGATAATAGTTTAGTGACCCATTTGATATTTGGGTTATTAATTGAAGTTGAAAAATCTGGAATAGCTAAGTTCGTCACTGTAGCGGTACAAATTAGGTAGTTGGAAGTGTGATATTCTTTTTTTCAATATACTGTAGCGTAGCACTAACTGAACATGTATTGGTAATGAAATGTGATAGTGATTATTTTCATTTCCTGTAGCTGCTAAGCAATAATTATTGGAAGTGGTATAAGATGACTACAATATCATGTCTATCTTAATTATCTAATATTCTTTGTAATTATAATATATATTTTACGTAAATAATTATCAGCAAATGAAAGTATTATAGGATATATTGTAAAGCCTATCTTATGCGGTTTAGGCATGTGTGTAGAAAAGTTGTAGAAGCACCTATAAATTAGTAATGACTTAAGGGATGATAAGTGGTGATGGGATGTTATAATGGTATTTCCATGTACAACGCATAGAAATAGAGAGTGGTAGCTTGTGAGTACTAAATGATAATTGAAAGCTGTGCGCAGGAGGTTCTCTGTTGGGTAGAATTATTAGTGGCCACTTTTGCTAAAAGCTACTGTTTCCATGCGTATATATATAATCGGAATTGTTAGAAAAAGAAAAACAATATATAATGATAGGAAATTGGAATTAGGGGACATCTTATCCATGCGCTAGAATACAATTACATGAATCCTGTATCCTTTCCTTTCTATACTGAGGTGTCTTTATTGAAATGACAATGGAAAATATATGTATGGATTTATTAATATAGTTAGCAACTTTCATTCAAGTACCTATTTAACTCTTATTACAACTGTAGTGTAATAATTATTCATTTTACTTGCCATGTGCCATGTACTTCCAGCCTGCCTAATTAATTAATTTTCTAATATCCTGCTCTGTTATCCTGAAGTAAAAAGAAGGCATTAATTAGTTATTTAATTATTAATTATTAATTATTGAATATGTATTAAATCTGAACTACTTATTTAAATATTGATTATTTAAGTAAATCCTAGTTACTTATCAAATATAGATTAATTATTTAAATATAGATTGTGTAATCAAATATCTAGTATTATTTGAATAGTGAAATTTTATTGGATTCAATTTTAGTGATTGATCAATTAGTCCATATTTAATCGATAAAATCATGTTGTGAATTATGATTGGAAATAATTAGTCCTTGTGTATTATTGGTTGATTGTGGTGACTAAATCTAAAGTATGAAAACTTTGATTACAAAATTGTGTTGTGTGTGCAATGGTGTGATAATTCAAGTGTGATGAATTATTTGAGATATGCTTGATATTAAGATTGGGGAATGATCTTAATTGCATATGGTTGTTGATTGCATATGCATCATTTGTGTCAAGAGGCAATGTTTGGTAATTCCGTGGGAATTATTGACTTGTCCCAAACCTAACGCCGAATGGGATTTGAAAGCCTAGGGGACGGGGCTTTTGTTTTGTTATTGGTCTAGGGGACGGACCCGGTTTAAATGTAAAAACCGAAAAAAAATAACAAGTGTTGGTACCACATGGCATGAGTTGCACTGAGTTTGCATCGAGTCGCATGGCATATATGATTGTTATATGGAAGTATGTGTGTGATTGTGACTTGTTGAGTATTGGAATTTGATATGAATTGTGTGGATACTTGAGTGATACTTGCTGATGAATATTGAAATGTGAGATTATTTATTATTTGTGTTTATATGTTTTACAATAACCATTATCTTATAATTTCAATATTGATGTGAATTCTCACCCTTCTGTTGGAATGATGTTTTATACGACATCGCTCAGGTGCCGGGGAGTAGACTTGCTCGTAGCGCGAGGTAGCCGCTGATGCAGCTGTTTAGTGTCTTTATTTATATTGGGTCGAGTCGTGCTCTGATCATGTAACACTGGGATCGTTTGGTTTATGTTTTAGAGATACATTATGTACTTTACTTTATACTTTTATGCTTACATGATTTGTATGAAGTTGGATTTTATGCCCAAGTATCGTTTATTAATGTGATGAGCTCGAAACTCTCTTTATGTCAATTATGATTAATCTGAATCCGCTGCTACATGCTAAGAGAAGCTTTTGCAAAGTATGAAATTATTAAAGTATTAATGAGCATGACAGGTGTTGTATGATGTTTTATGATTATATGTGACACCCTTTTGTGAAATGCATGATAATTACTCTGATTTATTTATATGTTTTCTGCGGGGTTTAGAAGGGTGTTACATTAGTGGTATCAGAGCAGGTCGGTCCATCCGGCCAGGTTGTCTAACGTTGTTTGTTCCCTAGTATGCGACATGTGTGTAAAAACACTGTCGGTACACGTTTGTCTTTCTAACCTTTGTCTGCAGGAGTGAGATTGAAACAAGTGGGGGAGAAGCTTTTGCTTCTCTGAGATGTTTAAGTTGTGGAATGTTGGTTTGGTGTGCTGCTGATTGCAAGGAACGCTATTATATTTTGGTAAAGATGGTTTATGCCCCATCATGATTGTCGACTGTCTATTGACGAATTGAGGAACTGATCACCCTTAATCTCTTGTTGATAGTAGACGGGATCGTGTTGGATGGCATAGACGTGTCTTGCGAGCTTAGATAGTGTGTGCAATGAATTATTTGGAGTTAACATAAGTGCTTACAGATTGTTTTGATGAGTCGATGCAGGATGGTGCTGAGAAGTTTATGTTGCTGGAAACTTTGAGCATTGGTGAAAGTGGAGCGATTGATGCTTTACCAATTGTGCGTGAATTTCTAGAAGTTTTTCTTGAGGAGATAAGAGATTTACCGCCGGAACGTGAAGTGGAGTTTTTGATCGACTTAGTTCCTGGAACTAGTCCGGTATCGATGGCTCCATATCTTATGCCGCATCGGAATTAAAAGAGTTGAAGAGTCAACTTGAAGATCTGCTTGAGAAGAGGTTTATTCGTCCAAGTGTGTCACCGTGGGGTGCACCAGTTTTGTTGGTTAAGAGGAAAGAAGGTTCTATGAGGCTTTGTGTGGACTATAGACAATTAAACAAGGTGACTATCAAGAATAAGTATCCACTTCCAAGGATTGATGATTTGATGGATCAGTTGGTTGGTGCAAGTGTCTTCAGTAAGATAAATTTGAGATCTGGGTATCATCAGATTCGTGTAAAGGCTGAAGATATTCAGAAGACTGCTTTTAGAACGAGGTATAGACATTATGAGTATTCGGTGATGCCATTTGGTGTGACTAATGCACCAGGTGTATTTATGGAGTACATGAATAGGATTTTCCATCCTTATTTGGACAAGTTTGTGGTTGTGTTCATTGATGATATTTTGATCTATTCAAAGAGTGAAGAGGAACATGCTGAGCATCTGAAGATTGTATTATCTGTGTTGAAAGAGAAGCAGTTGTATGCTAAACTTTCTAAGTGTGAGTTTTGGTTGAAGGAAGTAAGTTTTCTTGGATATGTGATTTCAAGTAGAGGTATTGCAGTGGATCCATCGAAGGTTGAAGTTGTATCACAATGGGAAGCTCCGAAATCTATTTTTGAGATTAAAAGTTTTCTTGGTTTAGCAGGTTACTATCGGAAATTCATTGAAGGATTTGCCAAGTTAACTTTGTCGTTGACGCAGTTGACTAAGAAGGGTCAAGCTTTTGTTTGGGATTCAAAGTGTGAAGAAAGTTTTCAAGAGCTTAAGAGAAGGTTGACAACAACTCCTGTTTTGATTTTGCTGAATCCGACATAACCATTTGTTGTGTATTGTGATGCTTCGTTGATGGAATTGGGAGGTGTGTTGATGCAACCGTTATCTATTCCTGAGTGGAAATGGGATAGCATATCTATGGATTTTGTTTCTGGTTTACCTAGAACACCGAGTTACTTTGAAGCTATTTGGGTTATTGTGGACAGATTGACGAAATCTGCTCACTTTATTCCTATGTGTATGGATTACCCGTTGGAGAAATTGGCGAAGCTGTACATTGAGAGAATTGTCAGTTTGCATGGTATTCCATCTAGCATTGTGTCAGATAGAGATCCGAGGTTTACTTCGAGATTTTGGGAAAGTTTGCAAGGTGCCTTGGGTACGAAGTTGCGGTTGAGTTCTGCTTATCATCCGCAGACCGATGGACAGACTGAGAGGACGATTCAGTCACTTGAGGATCTTTTGAGAGCTTGTGTGTTGGAGAAAGGAGGAGCTTGGGATAGTTGCTTGCCTTTGATTGAGCTCACTTACAACATCAGATTTCATTCTAGTATCGGTATGGCACCGTTTGAGGCATTGTATGGTAGGCGGTGTAGGACACCGTTGTGCTGGTATGAGTCGGGAGAGAGCGTCGTGGTTGGACTCGAGATCATTCAACAAACCACTGATAAGATTAAGATGATTCAGGAGAAGATGAAGATTTCTCAGAGTCGTCAGAAGAGTTATCATGACAAGAGGAGAAAAGCACTTGAGTTTCAAGAAGGAGATCATGTGTTTCTTCGAGTCACTCCGATAACTGGCGTTGGTTGGGCGTTGAAGTCGCGTAAGTTGACACCGCGTTTCATTGGTCCTTATCAAATCTTGCAAAGGATAGGAGAGGTAGCCTATCGGATCACTTTGCCGCCTTCGCTTGCTAATCTCCATGACGTGTTCCATGTATCTTAGTTGAGGAAATACATTGCGGATCCGTCTCATGTAGTCCAAGTAGATGATGTGCAGGTGAGAGATAACCTGACTGTGGAGACATCACCTATGCGGATTGAGGATCGAGAGTTGAAGCAACTTTGAGGTAAAGAGATCGCGTTGGTGAAGGTCGCTTGGGGAGGACCGGCCGGTGGAAACGTGACTTGGGAGCTTGAGAGTCAGATGAGGGAGTCATATCCCGAGTTATTCGTTTGAGGTAATTTTCGAGGGCGAAAATCTTTTAAGTGGGGGAGAGTTGTAACACCCCGATTTTTATTAATTAATTATTTATATTAGTTATTGAGTGATTTTATTAAATATTGATTTATGTGATTTATCTAAATTTTTTGAAATATTTGATTTAAATGTATCACTTGATTTAGTGAGTTTATGTGAATTATTTGATTTATATAACTTTTTGAGTTTATATAAATTAATTGATATATTTAATTTATATGATTTAATTGATTAAATTGAAATATGTGATTTAATTTATTATTTGAAAATAGATTGAATTGTGGAATTTATCTAATTATTTATTTTAATTAGATTATTAGTATTTAGTAAACTATTTAATCTATTCTATTTTATATGATATTATAGTTGTTGGAATTAGTGGGCCTTGAGGGAGGTGTTGACAGTAAAATTAATATGGTTGAATTAAGTCCATTTTGTGGAATGAATAGTAGGGTTTAAAGAGTTAGTAAGAGTTGGAAAAGGAGTGTAAAAACCAGAAAATTAGAAGAGGAAAGTGTAGAAGAGGAGAAGAGAAAAGAGGAAGAGGAGAAGAGGAGAGGAACTCAAAAAACTCAAGAACAAAGTCATCAAGAAATCCAAGGTAAGGGTGAGATTTTATTCAATATTGGGGTTATTTGAGTGTTGATTATTGAGTAGAATTAGTGTCAAAATAAATCCCAAAATTTTCTGTGGAACTGAATTTAATTAGGTTTTGATAATAGTTTAGTGACCCATTTGATATTTGGGTTATTAATTGAAGTTGAAAAATCTGGAATAGCTAAGTTCGTCACTGTAGCGGTACAAATTAGGTAGTTGGAAGTGTGATATTCTTTTTTTCAATATACTGTAGCGTAGCACTAACTGAACATGTATTGGTAATGAAATGTGATAGTGATTATTTTCATTTCCTGTAGCTGCTAAGCAATAATTATTGGAAGTGGTATAAGATGACTACAATATCATGTCTATCTTAATTATCTAATATTCTTTGTAATTATAATATATATTTTACGTAAATAATTATCAGCAAATGAAAGTATTATAGGATATATTGTAAAGCCTATCTTATGCGGTTTAGGCATGTGTGTAGAAAAGTTGTAGAAGCACCTATAAAATAGTAATGACTTAAGGGATGATAAGTGGTGATGGGATGTTATAATGGTATTTCCATGTACAGCGCATAGAAATAGAGAGTGGTAGCTTGTGAGTACTAAATGATAATTGAAAGCTGTGCGCAGGAGGTTCTCTGTTGGGTAGAATTATTAGTGACCACTTTTGTAAAAGCTACTGTTTCCATGCGTATATATATAATCGGAATTGTTAGAAAAAGAAAAACAATATATAATGATAGGAAATTGGAATTAGGGGACATCTTATCCATGCGCTAGAATACAATTACATGAATCCTATATCCTTTCCTTTCTATACTGAGGTGTCTTTATTGAAATGACAATGGAAAATATATGTATGGATTTATTAATATAGTTAGCAACTTTCATTCAAGTACCTATTTAACTCTTATTACAACTGTAGCGTAATAATTATTCATTTTACTTGCCATGTGCCATGTACTTCCAGCCTGCCTAATTAATTAATTTTCTAATATCCTGTTCTGTTATCCTGAAGTAAAAAGAAGGCATTGATTAGTTATTTAATTATTAATTATTAATTATTGAATATGTATTAAATCTGAACTACTTATTTAAATATTGATTATTTAAGTAAATCCTAGTTACTTAGCAAATATAGATTAATTATTTTAATATAGATTGTGTAATCAAATATCTAGTATTATTTGAATAGTGAAATTTTATTGGATTCAATTTTAGTGATTGATCAATTAGTCCATATTTAATCGATAAAATCATGTTGTGAATTATGATTGGAAATAATTAGTCCTTGTGTATTATTGGTGAATTGTGGTGACTAAATCTAAAGTATGAAAACTTTGATTACGAAATTGTGTTGTGTGTGCAATGGTGTGATAATTCAAGTGTGATGAATTATTTGAGATATGCTTGATATTAAGATTAGGGAATGACCTTAATTGCATATGGTTGTTGATTGCATATGCATCATTTGTGTCAAGAGGCAATGTTTGGTAATTCCGTGGGAATTATTGACTTGTCCCAAACCTAACGCCGAATGGGGTTTGAAAGCCTAGGGGACGGGCTTTTGTTTTGTTATTGGTCTAGGGGACGGACCCGGTTTAAATGTAAAAACCGAAAAAAAATAACAAGTGTTGGTACCACATGGCATGAGTTGCACTGAGTTTGCATCGAGTCGCATGGCATATATGATTGTTATATGGAAGTATGTGTGTGATTGTGACTTGTTGAGTATTGGAATTTGATATGAATTGTGTGGATACTTGAGTGATACTTGCTGATGAATATTGAAATGTGAGATTATTTATTATTTGTGTTTATATGTTTTACAATAACCATTATCTTATAATTTCAATATCGATGTGAATTCTCACCCTTCTGTTGGAATGATGTTTTATACGACATCGCTCAGGTGCCGAGGAGTAGACTTGCTCGTAGCGCGAGGTAGCCGCTGATGCAACTGTTTAGTGTCTTTATTTATATTGGGTCGAGTCGTGCTCTGATCATGTAACACTGGGATCGTTTGGTTTATGTTTTAGAGATACATTATGTACTCTACTTTATACTTTTATGCTTACATGATTTGTATGAAGTTGGATTTTATGCCCAAGTATCGTTTATTAATGTGATGAGCTCGAAACTCTCTTTATGTCAATTATGATTAATCTGAATCCGCTGCTACATGCTAAGAGAAGCTTTTGAAAAGTATGAAATTATTAAAGTATTAATGAGCATGACAGGTGTTGTATGATGTTTTATGATTATATGTGACACCCTTTTGTGAAATGCATGATAATTACTCTGATTTATTTATATGTTTTCTGCGGGGTTTAGAAGGGTGTTACAGATAGCAGGAGTAACAGCTGCTACTGGCTGATAATGTCGCCTTTGCTTTCCGAGAGAGATATTCCCAATATCTTGCTCTTTTTTCTTAGGGAGAGCACTACCGTATTTTTTAGTACCGCTCGTCGATCCAGTGTCTTTTACCAAACGTCCTTCTCGGACGGCTTCCTCAAGATGTACACCCATACCGACCATTTCGGTGAAATCACTGGGCGCACTGGCAACCATTCGGTCATAGTAAAATGAGCTTAAGGTTTTTAAGAAGATCTTTGTCATCTCTTTTTCCTCAAGAGGTGGACAAATTTGAGCGGCAATTTCACGCCACCTTTGAGCATATTCCTTAAAGGTTTCCTTGTCCTTTTGTGACATTGATCTGAGTTGATCTCTGTCGGGTGCCATGTCCAAATTGTATTTGTATTGTTGGACGAAGGCAGTGCCAAGATCTCTGAATGTACTGATCGTAGTACGGTTTAAACCCATGTACCATTTGAGTGCGGCATCGGTTAAACTATCCTGGAAGTAGTGAATCAGCAGGTCCTGATTCTCCGTCTGAGCTGACATCTGCCGAGCGTACATCACCAGATGGCTCTGAGGGCAAGAGTTACCCTTGTATTTTTCAAAGTCGGGCACTTGGAACTTGTGCGGGACTTTCACATTTGGGACCAAGCAGAGGTCTGCGGCATCCTTTCCAAATAGATCCTGACCGCGAATGGCTTGCAGCTCTTTCTGCATTTCCAAGAACTGCTCCTGGAATTCATCCATTCTGTCAAACATAGTTTCCTTCCTACCAGAAGGTGTCTGTGGAATTTGTCCTTCCGGGACAGTGTGCACCACAGGGGGTGGTACCGTGACTACGGCAGTAAGTCTTGGCGCCTCCCGAAGTTTGTAACCTTCAGGAGTCTTGAGTATGCCCCTGGCATCTTCGCTTTCCCGAAGTTTTTAACCTTCAGGCCCAGCGGCTTCTGTTGCGATTCCCTGATCTTCAGTGATTGGCAGAACATATCCTTCCGGGATATAGTTAACAGACATGCCCCAAGGACGATCTTTCGGCATCTGATACCTAGGATCATACTTTTCTATGATGGGCATTGAGGTGATCTCTGAGATCACAATTCTTTGTAGCTGAGCTTCTGCCATGGCTTGCATGTCGTTACGAAGCTTTCTCATATCCTCTCTCAGAGCGTCGATCTCTTCTTTCAACTCTTTGTTTTCTTCCTCAAGATCATCCATCCTTTTCTGACGATTGGCCCGAGTATTATACGAATGAGACAGTTTGACTCTAGAATTGAGACACAAATGTGAGATTCGTAGGTAAGGAGAATACGTGATGTGAGAATGATGAATGCAATGATTATATTAATTGTTTTTTGGTTTAATCAAAATAAACTTCGACAATTAGATTGCAAATATCAAACAGTGGGGAAACCCCTTTTTATTGAATTCCAAAGGATTACAGAAATGGAAATACAGTAGATTACAAAGTGCAGAAACAGAAACCTAAACTAATGGGTCCCGAGTCCTCTTCTTTGACCGGGGCGCTTGGGCCGTTGTCGGGTTGTCATTCCTTTGCCAGGTGAAAGGAGCGAGCAAATTCCTTTGGTCATCTTGATTCTCTACAGCGTGCTGCTCCAAAATTTCAATCAGAGCATCTTTCTCTTTTAGTAGTTGCTGTATTTGGATACACTCTACGTCGAGGGTGCGGTACTTGTTCTTCCAAGATCTTCTTTCCTTTTGAACTTTGTTGAGAGTAACCTGAAGCTTTTCAGTTTCCGTCATGAAGTACATGACAGTTTCCCTCGGTGGAAAAATTCTGTAACGAGGATAAGGCATCTTTAGCTTGAGAGCTCTAGTTTGTACCCAATGGAGATAAGGCTCCACCGAGACACAGTCCGATTTTCCCAGAGACTCTCGTCCTTTCTTATGAACATGTTTCCAAGCTTGCACTATTTCCATCTTTAGTGCTCTGTCACTTTCTCCTTCTTTGAAGAAAAGACCTTCCAGATGAACTCCCCGGGGGATGTGTCTCATCGGGTATGCAAATTGACGAAGAACCAATATCGGATGATAGTTGATTCCTCCTTTAGTTCCTATGAGGGGTACGCTGGGGAAGTTTCCACAACGGTCAATGATTCTGATTCCCTCATAAATCCTATTACACCAATCTATATCGGAATTGGTGAGAGACATGATCTTCTGCTACCAACGTAAGACACTCTTGCAATCCCAAAAAGCAGCAGACTTGGGCAAGTGAGAGATAAACCATTTGTAGAGCAGAGGTACACAACATGTGATCTCCCCTCCGCTGTACAAATTTCCCAAGTGTACAGAATGATACGCATCTGCAAGCAAAGTCGGCACAGGGTTTCCAATGAGAAAAACCTTAATAGCGTTGATATCGACGAAGTTATTGATGTTGGGAAACAAAAATAACCCGTAGGTGAGCAAGACAAAGATGCTTTCAAAAGCAGTCGTGTTCCCTATACTAGCGAAGTACAGAGCCTTCTTTGTCAAGAACTGGGCTGGCAAACCTTGGATGCCACCCTTAGTAGTCATGTGAGTCCTGACCTCAGACTCGTCCAAATGAATTGCTATTGCAATAGTCTGATTCTTTGGAATTTCTTCCAGTCCAGAAAATGGAGCTCGATCAGTGATATGTAAATTAGTCAGATGAGAATACTCCTCCAGCGTTGGTGATAGCTGGTAATCCGGGAATGTGAAACAGTGATAAACTGGATCGTAGAACTGAATGAGCGCGTCCATGATCCCCTTAATCACATGGACTCTTAACAGTGGTAGTAAACCACCGTGCTTGGCTTTGAAAGCCTCTGGGTTAACGATCATCCTCGCTAACTTTCTCAAATCCCCTAATTTTGGAACCTTGAAGGTATACTGGTGAGTTCTTCTTCTACCGAAATCCATTAGCGTAATCCTCTTCTCTGATATTTGCAATCACAGTCTTAGTTTAATTTGAAAAACAGAGAGACTAGAAGAGAAATTTTTTTGAATGTTTTAATGTTTTATTAAATGAATGCATGAATGCAGCACACAAAAACATAGAAAAAACATGGGGTCAAAGGGTCGTTGTCATGAAGTCAAGGCTCTACCCATCCCCAAAGGTTTATACTAGGGTGATTTTTGTACCTGTACTCATTATCATCAGCTCCTCCCAGGAAGGCAGACAACAAGCGGATCGCCAGCGAGTTGTGTACAATCTTAGAGTAAGTGCCATTCACCGAGAATAGATCACCAGCCTCAAATGAGGGTTGTATAGCGTAACAACTATTTCCGATAGTTTCCGCACTACGAAAGGGTTGGCTTTTCTAGGTGTATACTCAATCTTTCCACATACGGCATCACCCGCATTCCCATTAGCAGAAAAATAAACACTTATAACAATTAGGAAAAGCAGTATATATATTTGTCCTAATCATCCTAGACTTATAAAGCTATGATTCCTAAGTTCCAGACAGAAAATGGGTTCCCCGGCAGGAGCCCCAATCTGTGGTATTCACATAAGTGAAGAGAAGGAAGACCGTGCCTAGATCTAACTTTGAATGGCCCCACGGTGGGTGCCACTTTTCTGTAGCGAGCGATTTTGGACACGGTTCTTAAGCGTTGGTCGCTCTCTGCGGTTTGAGCTTAAAACTACAGGTCGATTCATTTTTTATCCTATTGTGAGCTGAATAAGGAAGGGAAATAGATGTCTCCAATTAACCCTGCTTGCATACTGAGTTTAAACAGCGGTCTGTTAGGTTACGAATGCTATCAATGTGGGGGGCCTTTGTACTGGTTATTTATATTTTCGCCAATACTGTTTTCTTTCTTTTTACCTGGGCAGAAGGTTTCTGGCGGGGAACAAGGATTAGGATGTTAGGACTGATGCTTTTGAATTACTGCTTTTTGATTGACTGAGATATGGGATTTGGGTTTTTTGTTGATTGCGCTCGCTAAGATCTTTTCTTTCGATCTTATGCCTACGTATTCCCGTTTACCGAAACAGGGAAATCAGAGCGTTCGTAGTTCCTCCTATTCTATGGGAGGAAATGGGTGTTTTGGTGTCTTGTTCAAAGCCCAAGACGTGAAGCGAAAGGTGATTTGTATCTTGTTCAAAGCCCAAGATGTGAAGCTGAAAGGTCTATTCGTGTCTTGTTCAAAGCCCAAGACGTGAAGCTGAAAGATCTCGGCTTTAGAGAGAATTTGTCATCTCTAAAGAGGGGAGAAGGAGAATTACTTTAACTGGGATACGTGGATCCGAGCAATGCCATAATTTCCGAAGAAAGGGTTTTAACCTGAAGGAGAAAACTTTAACTCAGTGTAGAGCAATGCCATCTTTCCTTAGGAATTTCTCATGCTAAAAGAAGGACAGTGGCATGGATGTAGATGATCCAGAGGCTTGCCGCTTACAGCGATTAGATGAAGGGAAAGGAGTTGTTCATGTTTGTATACTGTGAACGAGGCACAACTTTGATGCTAAAAGGTTAATTGGATTAACCAGTGGTTTTCTTATACAAAGCCTAAGAGGAGGCTACTTTCTGCTAGGAAAATCATTATACAAAGCCTAAGAGGAGGCTATTTTGTGTCCCGTACAAAGCCCGAGAGAGAGGCTAAAAGATTTTGACCCGACGATGGAGTCTTTTGGTATCTCGTATAAAGCCCGAGATGGAGGCTATTTGACTCAACAAGGGAGTTTTTTGTATCTCGTATGAAGCCCGAGATGGAGGCGATTGTTTGTTTGGTTCAAATGAGAACCTTTTTGTATCTCGTACAAAGCCCGAGATGGAGGCGAAAGGGGGATTGACTCAACGAGGGAGTCTCTTATGTGTCTCGTACGAAGCCCAAGAGAGAGGTGAAAAGGGTTGTTTGACTCCACTGGGGAGGATTATGGTATCTCGTACGAAGCCCGAGATGGAGGCTATTGTAACTGTTTCAGTTGAGTGACAGATCCAATATACTGATTTTAAAAGAGAAAATCAATTCTTATATGAGTAACACTGTACACAGGGATTTGATTTGAGGATCAGGGATATTTCCTTCTCTTTGAGGAAACGGGAAATCCAAAGGGTGTCGAGACTGTCCGAGTCTGCGGGTTTCCTTCCTATTTAACGAAGGGTGCTTGAGAATGTCTTTGAGACTCAAGGAAGTTAGACTGTCCGTGTCTAGAGTTTTATCTTTTGTACTATGCTTTGAGAAACAGTAGTAGACTCTATGAAAGGACTGTTCTATGAGGATGATTAAGTTCTGTTCCTATACCTCTAGGAGGTCGTCGGGACAATTTGTACGAAGCCCAAGAGGAGGCTGGAAACTTTTAAGAAGCCGACGGGTCCTTGTACGAAGCCCAAGAGGAGGCTATCATTCCCGGAGGAAGAGATCATTATACGAAGCCTAAGAGGAGGCTGTGAATACTTCTAAGAAGCCGTAGGGTCCTTGAATAATGCCCAAGAGGAGGCCGATGCTTTTAAGAAGCCCGTGGGTCTATCATCTCCTTTCCATTGGGAGAGATAACTCTTTTAAAGATAACAACAACTGGTAAACGTGCGAGGTTTACTATCCAGCGACTTTTAGCTTTTAAAGAGGGTTCCTTAGTTAAGGTCCAAGATTATGACCGTAGTGGGTACCCAAATCCCGAGACATTCAAGGTAAGCTATCCACAAGGAATAGATCAAGTCAGGAAAATTCGAGAATTTGGAAGAAACTCAAAGATGCCATTCACGGAGAATACATTCATCTTGGGGAGTAGAGCTTCTTGACGATTCCTAAGGAGGACAGCCGAAGAGAAAACTGTATCTGGTGCTCCTATTGGGGATCTAGGCGTCTATTTCTACGAATAAATGAAACGGCGTCACCTAGTTCTAGACGTAGTAGCCGGGGAAACTCGAAATATCTATACTATTATTACACAGTAGATATGAGTTTATGAAAGGAGACTTACAGTGAGCAGCCCCACAATACAGTTTATAATATGAAAGCAGTAAACGAAAGCGATAACCACTTACTTGGTTGTAGTGCTTCCATGCTGTTTGGTTAGTTGTTCAACAAAGAAAGATTGAAAACAACAGTATATTCAAAATCAAAGGAGAAAGTGCTTTGAAAAAGAAAGATTTGGGGCTTACAGCTCAAGGAGAGGCCCAGAGTTTTATCAGTGAGCGCACTGTTTGACTTTGTACAGCGGGACTTATACAAGTGACTGGGGCCCAAAAAGGTTTTCTGTACAAAGGGATGGGTCTTACACTCTCTCAAGAGGCCCAAAAAGGTTTAAAGAAAAGAGTGTGGGGCTTATAACACAGGGTAGGCCCAAATGATTTTTCGTTTAAAATGGCGATCGCGCCGAGGTTTTCCTTTTAACGCAGAGGGACTTATACAATAAGTGAGGCCCAAGATGTTTTGGTTAAAAGGGGGATTGGGTCTTACACTCTAATAGAGGCCCAAAAAGGTTTTGAATGGGTCTTATAGCTCAATGAGAGGCCCAGATGATTTTTATTTTTAAACGGGTGACGATCGCGCCGTTTACTTGTACAGAGGGACTTATACAATGAGTGAGGCCCAAAAAGTTTTTGTACAAGGGGGGATGGGTCTTACACTCTCTCAAGAGGCCCAAAAAGGTTTAAAAATGATTTATGAGGGTTGAATTAATCCAAAACCCTAATTTGTTTTCAAAATGTATTTAATTGAATAAAAATTCAATTAAAATGATCAAAAATTGTTTAACACATGGAAAATAAATTGTGATCTTGGATTAATGCTTCAAAAATTAAGTATTGACCTACAAAATAATTAGAAAGCATTAAAAGTTGCAAAATCAATGTAGAAAAAATATTTAAAATGCCAAAAAAAATTAAAATATTAATTCTTTACAAAAATATCAATTATATGAAATAAATAATATTTTTGGGATATTTTGTGAAAATAAAATATTTTAACATTTTTGTGAATTATTAAAAAAAGAATCAACTCAAAATCATTAAAACTCAGAGAGAAATTAATTTTTGAATCAATTAAACAAAATCACAACAATTCAAATATTTGAATTTCTAAAAATGGCGCCAAGAACAAGCTGAAGAACACGCGCGTGTTCTTGGTTTCTCAGATTTGCGTTTTCTATCCAATCTCCATGAATACGTAATCATATCATGCAATCCACATATCATTATGCTCATCTCAACCTCACGATCATGTCTATGTACTTTAATTTCATTTAAATTAAACATACAACAAGAAATCACGAAGAGACCTCAAGAACCCTAATTTCTGCATGAAGGCTAGGATTTTTTATACACGATTCAAACAATGCAATTAATTGAGGGAAAACATTCCATGCATGATTATGAACATATGGCCAAATTATTGTGCGAGGAAATATGCATAGATTGAGAGATGACCAAGTATGTGCTTACCTCCAAGTCGTGACAGCAAGTGCAATGTGATTTTTGATTTGGAGGTGTTACAGATGAGTGGTGATGATCTGAACAGCTTCCCTACACCCTATGGATTGTGTTTGGATGGTTGGACTTGATTGAAATTGGCTGGATCATTTTGTGGTACCTCAGCTGCACTTTGGTTAAAACTTGAGCAACCAGCTGGTGATTTTGTGAAATTGATGTTTCAGAAGTAATCCAAGTGTTTGATTAGCTCATATGTGATGTATGTGAGGTGTGTGAGTGATTGGTTTGATTGGAATTGATCTCAAACTCAAAACCCGATAGTGACTTGCCTTAGAAGGCAAAATTGGAGTGAAAGAAGAGATTTTGAGGAAAGCATCTGTTAGATGGCTTTGGTGTACTCAACCTGACCACAATTGAGCTCTATTTATAGTAGAGCAAGTTTGTTTTGCAAGGAATAGTGCATGGCAGCTGGTAAGTAGGTTTGGCCAATGTTGGCAAATGAGAATCCAAGTCTCCTCTAGCCATTGACTAGAGGTTAGGGCACAGAGCTTTGGTCCCCTTGGTCTTGGATAAGTCTTGACTGATTTCAGATGAGAATGGCTCAGTCCATGCCACCTTGATGGTTCCATTGAATGCCTCATTCCAAATTTGAAGTCTTGTCCCTATTTTGGCCATTCTAGGTTCAACATGCTATTTCTTGTTCCATGGACTTTGGAGGCTTGGCTAAGTGATTGTCCCCTTTAGTTTCAATCCTCTGAGGTGTCCAAGTGGATAGGAGCAATTGAATTTGGCTGATTTTGGCAAATCGACCAAAGTTGCAAATTCTGCCTTGCCTTGACAGATTTCAGCAAGGCAACTTGGCAATGTTGTATCTCATGGTGTAGGTTGAATTTGGCAATGTTCTTGGCCATTTTGGAAAGCTCTTACATGATACAACAACTATTTGAACAAGTTTGGTTTTGATCTCTTTTGATTCCAAGTGAAAAATCCCCCTACATTTGGCAAAAAGTGAGGCAGAATCTGACTTAGTGAAAATTTCACTAAGTGTTGGAAAAAGTGACATTTTAACTTTTTAGCCACTTTGATCACTCCATAACTCAAAATCCTTAATGAATTGGAATGACTTGTAGTTGAAGTTTTGTAGGTGATAATGAGGGCTACAAATCCATCTTTGGATGAGAAAAAATGGCCTTGTGGTTTAGGAGTTATGGTCCTCCAAAGTTGGTACCTTTGCCACTTTATTTTTAACTTAGAAAAATTTCTAAGTTTTATGGTTACCCCTTTTACAAGTTATCTCACTTTTCTTGATTTTTATTGATGAATGATGATTCAAATCATACATTAACATCATTTTAGGGTTAAAAATCCATTTTGGTGAAAAATCTCAAAAAGTCAAAGTTGACTTTTGTGCACAGTTGACTTTTTATCAGATGAATTCCAAACTGTGCAATTCCTCAGGAAATCATGTCCTTTACCTAAATCAAACTTGATGGACATGTTCCATGGGTGTCATAGGGTATATTCAATCATGTATTAGGGTTTGGGAGCATGTCCTGGTCAAAAGTCAAAGTTACAGTTGACTTTTCTCTTAAAACCCTAATTGTGGTGCAGATGAAATTGAGACTTGTTGCTCAAGCTTCTTGGATCAATCCATTGTTCCAAATGGATCAATATGGTATATTAGAGACCCTCAAATCATCTCTTGAGGTCTTGGCTCATGGTTTGTCCCAAAAGTCAACTTAGGGGTGAATTAGGTCAAGAAACCCTAATTCCTGATTTTTGATGAATGCATCCCCTGAGGCAAAATTGACTTGATGCATGGGTTCATAAGGTTCCATGAAGTATATTAGGTTATGTTTTGGATCATTGCCTTGTGCCCAGATGAAAATTTCCATCTGGAGGCCCTGGTCGACCAAAACCCTAATTTGGTGACACTGTCGATCTTGAGACTTGATCCACCTAGAAGGGAGCAGCCTTGTGCTTAATCCTTGAAGTGGGAGTCCTTTTTGATCCATTGTGGATGTTTAAGAGATTAGACAAGTTGAAGATCATGTCATTCCTTGATTGATCCTTTGTCTAAGGCTCTGAGAGGGCTTGAAACCCTAATTTCTGTTTGTATTGGATGCTCACCCATCTTTGGGGAGACTGATGAAGCATGATGGTACATCCATATTGTGATGATGATTTTCACAATGATGGGAAATCTAAGTGGTCAAAATTTGGGGTATTACACTGCCATGTGTTCTATTTTTTTTGTTTTATTTAATTGATTTCATGTGTGCTCTTCCATGGTTGTTACCGTATGCGTGATATATCAGCCTCTCATCATGTATTATTTGTGAATTGTTTGACTTATTTTCACGCGTTGATCTAATCATGTGGTCTGAATTTTTCCAACGAATTAATGAGATAGTGTGCATCTCACGTGGCATGTGTATTGTGTTCTAAGCACTTTGGTGTATGCGTGATCATTTCATTACCATGTGCGTGCGAATCCTGACCTTGGATTATAACTACTATGTTGAATTGTTGACTTGATGTGGTACGTAGGATTGATTGTATGGCTGACATTAATTCTGAATTTGTTGACCAATTCCATGCTATGATTGACTTCGCTAGTGGACTTGTTGCTTTGGGCCTTGTTAATTGCACCCCCACGTTTTAGCCCATTAACATTTTTCAACGTGCATGTGTTGCTATTCATACCCCCATGCTTATTTCATAGTTTTTATTTTATTTAATTGTTTGCATTTCGTTTTTTATTTTAAAAAATATTTTTTTGCATTAAAAAATTCCCAGAAAATTCATGAATCACATTTGGCATTTTATAAAATTTTACCAAATTTTATTTTATTATTTTATTTTATTTTTAGCATCTGAAATAATTATTTGTTTATTTTCTTTTTGAATTATTCATATCATGCATACCTAAACTTGTAGAATTTTATTCTCATAGCATACAAAACCTTTTGAACTCATCATTTTTGTATTTTTTCACCAACATATTGAATTGCATTAAAATATTTTTCTCTTATTTTTAAAATCATGTCATATTACATTTTAGTCCTCCCTTTTTGCACATTGAACCATATTTCTCATCTGGATTTGCATAATTGTTTGAGTGACCTATCTTGGGAATTTTGGCATGAATTTTGGACATGTTGTTTGCTTCTAGTTGAGATATGTTGATAATTAATTTGTTGATTTTAGAAGATGTTTTTCTAATTGTTTGATTGCTTTTATTTGAGACCTTCTTGTATGCATATCTCTGATCATGTCTGGTTACCTGTTTGAAAAGGCACTTGTGCCATTGTTTTGGGATTGTGTCTTTGACTTCATAAACCATGTTTAGATTGTTATAAGTCACTTGATTGCCATTATATGTCATTGCCTGGATTTCATTTATCTCATTTCTTTTACGTATGTCTGTTGTGTACTAACCTTTTATGCAGAGGCCGAGGTAAGTTATTTGAGGGTGTGGATAGTTATCCATGTCCACTCTCACTCTTTCTGTCTCTCATCTTTTCTTTTCTTTAAGCTTAGGTTGTCGTCGAACCTCACTAACCGTAGGTCACCCATGCATGATAACACTAGGACTCTTAGTTTCCCTTTAGAGTTTCCTTTGTGTCTTCTCTCTTCTCATCTCAAAACTTCTTGAAAACACTTAATAAGGATAAAGTGTATTGCGCACGAGCCTTAAGCGTGGGGAATGAGAAATGAGGGGCTTCCTCTCATATTTCTAGAGTGCTTAGCAAGCGTCCTATCTTGGGACGATTCGTTAAGTATTCGTCCCTGTGCCCTAGCCTTTGGTGCAATGCAAGTTATGAACTAACTCAAGTCACTTCTGTCTTAAAAAATACAAACAAACTTCAAACCTTTTTGTCCTTCAGGATTGTCAAACTAAAGGCTATTTTCAAAAAGGGCACGTTACTTTCCGTCTGAGTCGCAAACAGGCATCGACCCTAACTGTCGGACGGGAACTTAACGTCGCTCATAAAAAACACAAAAAGAACTTGGTCCGAACTACGTTGACTCTGAATTCCCCATTGCACAAAGGGGGTACGTAGGCCTAGGACGTCGACGTCCTACCGAGTCTGTCTTTGTTTTCCCCTTCCTCGTCTTAGTACAACCATAGATGATAGGATGACTCACCCTTAGATTAGACAACAAGCGTGGATCCCATCGAGTACGATGGACGCGTGGGGTGCTAGCACCTTCCCCTCGTGTAACCGACTCCCGAACCCAGGCTATTGTTACGATGACCATTCCTTTCCCTCTTCCTCAGGTTTATGCGGTGTTCCCTTTCCCTTTCTTGGGATAAATTTACACGGCTGGCGACTCTGTTTTCCGCGCCACTTTCGTGTTTGTACCTGGATGAAAATCCTGGGAGCGACAACTTTCAAGATCCTTTCATCTTCAAGTTCAATCACTTTTAACTAATAAGTTTAAGTGTGAAAACATATCACTAATTCAAAGCACCTCAAATGAATTCAACAATTCATTAAAAGATAGATTTGAACTAATGAATGTTTAATTACTTTAACCATATCCAAAGTCCATTGAAATTGAAGAGAAATTAATCTCAACAATGCATTTCAAGGCTAAAACAAGAAGAAAGGGAAAGAAGGAGGAAGAAAAACCAAAACAAACCCAAAAACAAGGCAAAATATGCATTCTGTTTCGAAGTAACCGGTTACTCAATTCAAAATAAGTGCAGTTTTTCAATATTAACACAGAGTAACCGGTTACTCACCAGATGTTAACCGGTTACTCTGCACCAGAATGCAAAAATTTATGCAAAATTCAGCATGATCCACTTTCAAAACTTTTTACAAACACCTTATGATCATGGAACTGAAATTGCATGAAATTTAAAGTAAAATAAAAGCAAAAACCAGCAATTAAACACAATTATAAGATCCAAAGGATCAAGTAACAAAGATCTCCAAAGATCTACATTATGGAAGATGAAGATGAAGCTTCAACAATGGTGAAAGATGAATTACCACTTCAAATCTGAAAATTCCTTCAAATTGCTTCAAGATCCAAACACCAAAGCCTTGATCTATGAGAATTGATGAAGAAAACAGGTTTGGATGAAGGTTTAGCTCAAAGTTGAACAAGATTCAATGTGAATTCTTGTTAACTTTCAAAAGAAGAAATGTGAGCTTTGAGTGAATTTTGTGGTTGGGGAGAGAAATTGCAAGAGGTTTGTTGGCTATCAAAAGCTTGTGAAATGAATGAAATGAGGTCTCTATTTATAGAGTTTAGGCTTGGAAATTTGGTGGTTTGGAATTTGGTTTGGAAATGAAAATTAGGATTGGAATTCAAATTTGGAGGGAAATTATCAAAAGAGTGGTGATTAGTGATGGTACATGGTGGGGAATGATCAAAATGATGTAGGGGAATTAAAATGAGGTGATCTAGAATATTCCACATGTGATCAAAATGATGAAAATTGGTGCCAATTGCTGAATTTGAATTTGCTGCCATTTTTCTAATTTTCACGAAGGTAACCGGTTACTCACCACAGGGTAACCGATTACTCAGTGTAAATTTAAAAAAAATGCCATTTTTAAGTGCACTGCTGTGGTTCGGCTTGATTCTTTTGCTCGTCAAAGAAGGCATGGAAATAAACACATGATCCTTAGAGTCTCTTGAATAGTAATCAATTAAAACTTGGAAACTCTTGATCAGATATTTTTTGAATTAATTGCAGATCAACTTTGACTTTGTTCAGATGAAATTCATTCGAGCTATGGGACTGATTTTTGGTATTTTTAACCTATTCTTCCCCTGAAAATGTTAGTGAAAGAAAATAAAATATTTTTGGATTTTAAATAATGGTTAGTAAACATAAACAAATTAAGCAATAAAACAACTAAACAAACACACACACACACACTCAAAGATCTTTGCAAGGCACAATCCTATAAAAGAGGGGACCAATGTGTGATCTTGTTTGTATGCATGAATGCACATGACAAGCAGAGAATCTTAGGGGAAAAAATTAGGGTATTACACCATCCGACCTAACATCAACAACAATAACATTGCTAAAGTCAAATGAGAAGAGGAAAACCCCATCAGCATCTTGTCTCTCTCACTTTTTCGTTCTTTTTTTTCTGTTCATCCACTCTTCTTTTGCTCTCTCTCGCAGAAAAAATTTCCTTCCATCTCCCTCATCGCGCCGTTCTGATCGCAGCTATCTCGCTACTGTCTCCCTCATCTACTCGCTTGCGATTCACAGTTTGGAAAGGATAGCATCGCGCCATGGCCGGTAGGCCGGCGGCAGCGTAGCCTTAGCGACTACACTTGCTTCGCGTCGTACCGTTTCGAAATCGAAACAAAATTCTACAACTACATAATCTACAACTTTAATGTAACATCCTTTTCTACCCCACGAATATACACGACAAAATACACAAATTATCAGAGTAAAAATCACCTCAAAAGGGTGCACATTTCTCATTAAACTCAAAATAAAACATTTGCTCCATAAACAACGGGGTTTCCTCAAAATAATCAAAAAGCTATCAAATAGCAGCGGAACCACCATAGCCACAATAATCCAAAATCAAAAGGGTTTCCATTAAAGGCCATAATATTCAAATAACAACAAAAATAACAACTCAACATGGTTCGACTCAATGACCCAACCTGATGTTACAATATCAGAGCAAGACCCTCTACATCGACCAAAAGCAAATAAACTCCAAAAGTCCTCGAAGGCATCCACAGCTAAGCATTATCACCTGCATGTTACCCACGTGGAGGCAACATTCAAACAGGCTGGGTGAGTAATCACAATTCATTATAATCAATATAAAAACAAGATATGCATAAAATGGCGTCATCATTATATACAACATCTTTAGGGTTATCACAAGGAAAACATCAAAATTACAACATCATAAAATACATCAATGCCAAATAAATGCAATGCACAACAAGACACATGCATGTGGTACCAATCGTCACAATCGATGGACATTAGGCCATCACCCTCCAAAGATCCCCGACATTAGGATCGATTCTACACAAGAACCAGAGCACGTCATACACTCCAATCCACACAATGGGATTAGAGCCACCACTGGACCGAAGCCCTAAAATGCAATGAATGCATGATACATAATGTCAATATCATCATCGCCAATAAAAGTCATCACGTGCATCATCATTCACCAAAATCTCATGTTAATCATATCATCAAAACATCATGAAATCATCACCTCAAAATCATCAATAACATCATGGTAAATCATCAGAATAATCACAGCTCAAAACACCAAGACAACACAGAAATCACAAAACAATTCGCGAACAGCCGTCGTTCGCTAGAATGTTCGCTTTGCGAACTCGTTCGCTCTGACGTTTGCTTGGCGAGCTGCCAGCGAATCCCCAAAACTCCATACAAAAACCAGAGAACCCTATTTTGTCTCCCTCGCTACCTCTGTTCGCTTTGCGAAGTCATTCACTAGGAAGTTCGTCGTGTGAACTAAAAATCACAATCAGAGTTCATCTCAATATCATCAAACAAAATCATCGCGCATTCGCTACGCTGCTCGCTTTGTGAGTCTGGGGCGAATGTTCGCCTCGCGAAGGAATTGTTCACTTTGCGAACTCGCGATTTCAGGAAATCGCTGCTACGCATCAATAGCATAACAGACCTAAAAACCTCACGAATTCAGCCTCCTTTTTCCTCAACCACATCCCCAAAACATTCCTAAGGTGTTACGACAATCAAAGGCACAAAACTTACGACTGTCATACCCCAAATTTGTCCTACCTACTACGAGATTACTTGGCTTCTGGCTAATCACCTTCTAAGACTCAAGTTATAAGGGTATGGTATGTATTTGAAGTGTTTACTAGCTTGTGCTAGGTTTGCTATGATTTCAAGAAGAGATAAGGAGGATTGAGCACTCATTTTTATGATTATTCAGTCAAGACATGATCAATTGGCTTCAAACTAATTTTAAGCTATAATCAAAAAGATTTTTAACCATATTCCAAGTACGACACTGAGGCTGTATAGTTAAAACAAGCTAAGAAAAAGCCATCTTCGATTCAAGGAACAGATGATGATTCATCTTTAAGTCATGTTTGCTTTTAATCCTTATTTGAATTGGTTTTAAGGAGCCACTTGTAGCAAGACTTGGCTTAACTTGTTTCAAATTATTTTGAAGTCGTGATAAGAGTTTTCAAGTCATAAGTGGACAAAATCAATGGAAGTAAGCTACGTCATGATTAGAGTGTCTTAAGCTATGGTTATACTTTAGGCCGTGTGGGAGGTGCATCAGTCCTAAATATTGATTATTATTGAAGTTGTCAAATTTGGGTTCAAGACATTTATCAAGATGAAAGTCATTGTTTCAAGACATGGCCAATTCATTGAGCCATAAGCATTAGGCATAACATTAGGATGTGTTAATCATTGGTTTTCGGTTGAGAATCTATATTATAAATCATGTGCCAAAGTTGTTGTGGACCACAACCACACCATCATAATCCATAATATGTGCCCCATTTTCAAATTAACGTGAATATAAGCTTCAAAGGGTTTATTGTACTCCAAATTACCATATAATTTGTGATCATGAGGTCTAAAGAAAAGGTCGCAAGTTTTTCTAAAGTTTTCATTGGAAGCTGAAATAACAAAAGAAAACATAGATACCAAGTGATCACCAAGTTTATTTGGATCTAAATCAATCTCAAGACCATCACACCATGTGGATTCAAGGATACAAATGGACTAAAATTGAAGATATTTAAAGGAGAAATGAGAGTCAGAATGTGTAGTACTACAAGGAACTTGAATAGAAAGACCAACAAGTCATTTCAGTTTGAATATAAAATCTTGTCACAAGTTTACACTTTAAATTTGTGACAACGTAGTACTACTATGGTTAAGTTTCAATACCTCATTCCACAGATTTGGATAACCTCACACGATCACCATATTCAACCCTAAAAGGCCACTACAAGAAAGCTAAAAAAAGCTAAAGTCTTGAATATATCATGACCACACGGTCTGTAGTTCCACAAGGGAGTTCCAATACATTTTGAGGATACAAAGATGTTCTAAATTACAACATCATGCAAGGACCTTAAAGGCTAAATCTAAGAGAATGAACTCCATAGAAAAGCAGCCATTGATCTTCTTCATACCAAGTGTAATTCTTCATGCTAAGTTTATCATTTCCAAGCTCTTCAGCAAGTATTATCATCCTGATGCCAAAGTTCAAGATAAAATGGAGGTGAGCAACAAATAAACCCAAGGTTTAATAATAGGCTCACAAGGCGGCAGCAAAAATATGGACAAAATGAATGCATTCACATTGTACATAAGATAACAGTCAGCCAAAAGCCACAAAATAATATTTAAGCCATAAGTTGAAAATGTGTAGGAAGGACATGGCAGCAGTTAACAAAGTGCTCAGCACCTGATGTGCATTAAACAAGTTAAATGATAAGTCACAAACCATGTCATGTTATGTCATGTCATGTCATGTCAGCAATAACGAGCTCATGTAGTGGTAAGAACATACCAGCCATTGTGCCAAGTCCTGTGTTAAGGGTATGTATCCAGCTCCATACTTCTTGTACCAAGGCCATGACTCTCATGCTTCGACCAGCATCTACATGAAAAACCAAAAGTGAGCGAATGTAGATCAGTTCATCAAAATCACAGGGATGTGAGGAAGAAATCATGAGTGACCGACCACAGATACTAGGGCTCAGAAATAGAGAACTTACCAAGAAGTTTTTAAGACAAGGTATGAAATCTTCTTGGTTCAATTCCACCAGCTACTCCCAGGATGGTAACCTGTATTGTTTCAATGCAAGATTAGAAGAATTGTCAAGATACTTTCAAGAGACAGTAGGATAGCCACAAAGTTAATTCAAAACAAAATCAATAAAAACGCGGCAATGTCATACAATTTCAACAGCAAGATTCATAGCCTTTCAAAAATGTTCAAATATTCACAAAATATACCAAGTCATTCGTTTTAATGGTCACAAATAATTCATTGTCAAGTCAAAAGAAGACTTCCACATCAGGAAAATCCAAGAGTAGTAAAAGAGCAGTGAAAATCATACAATCACGCAGTGAAAATGTAAGGATATTCTAAAAGCTCACTACAGACAAACAATGAGTCACTCTCACCAAAGGGTCCCCACAAAATCCCACTGCAAATCCTTTCTAACGGTATTATAAATCGCCAGCTCAAATCCTCACACACTCGAAGGAATATTCCTCATATTTTTCCCAAATCACACGTACCAAAAACCCTAAAATTCTCCTATAAATAGAGTGTTAATCATCGGTGAAAAGGACAGAGAAAAAAACCTAGCGAAGCTCTGCTAATTTTCTACCCTAAAAACACACTCAAAAGCTCTTGCAAAACAAAAGCTCTCAGATTCATCATTAGAATCTGAGTAAGCTTTGAGCTCAACCACACACTCACGCACTCTCAGGACGCCGTATTTTCAACAATGCATGATCAAGACACGATAAAGGAGAAGAAGCAGAAAAGCAAAAAAAAAAGGGTAAAGTCGAAGATAATCACCTCGTCGGAATTCCTCATCGGACTAGCTCCGATCTTGTGAGTTTTCTTTCTCTTTTCTTTGTTTGCTCCTTGCCATGGTACTTGATTTGTTGTGATCGAAAACTCCATCATCTTTTATGATTCACCATGACCGTTTAATTCCCGTTCTAGGGTTTTGTTTCTGTGAATTTTTGGGCTAAATCGAATTAGTGGGGTTTTATTTAGGACAGAGAGATTTTGAAACGAGAGGGTGAGAGGGAGAAAGCGAAGGGGATTTAGGGTTGTGGGGATAGTGTTTGGGAGGAGGCGGATTTTGTGAGAGGAGAGAAACCAAAAGTGAATCTGAGAGAGCGAAGATGATTTAGTTTGGCTTTTTGGTTCTATTGTTTTTTTTTATCTTTTTTTTTAAGTCTTATTTCAAGATTCAATGATGATAATGTTTCCTTTTAAAAATAATCATAATAAAAGAGGATCAGATGTGCAAGCAAGGTTAGAATGGGACGTTGGAAAAACGTAGAGACAGATTTAACTTTTTTTTTGGAACAAGTTTTTTCATATTTTAATTTTTGTTAACTGCATTAAGTGTTGTCAACGATTTGATATCCCAGGCGGTAGGCATGCGTATCCCCTAGCCTCATGTGCCGCTACCCATTATGATACTTTTAACACTTGCGTAGTTTTAATTTGACCAAGATAAACGGCTAGGGTTAAGAGAATTTGACCCTTTATTCTACTTGGGCCACAAGGGTGAACCGGGTATTAGTGACCCGAACCCAACTTATTTTTTTCCAGTTTTTTCTTGTAGTAGATAGTAAGACACAGGTGTATTGGGCCTATGTGTGTTAGTGTTAGGTTTTTTAATTGTAAGAACATAATTACAAGAAATTTGCTCTTATTCTAGTTTAGAGTCAAATAATCATTTTGATGAATAGTTATAGTATTAACTCTAGTTATAACTATTATATTATTTATTTTATTTATTAATAGATTAATTAATAAATAGTTTTGTTAATTAAATAATTAAAATAGGTATTTTTGACTTATTCTAATATATTTTTTGTTAAACCCGATTAAATATTGTAATCCTAATTCAATATATATCCAACACTAAAATAATTTCCTAATTAAATAACGAAAGTAGTGGGCTCTTGAGGTCTAGCACTTCTTGAGCCCTTGAATGAATGCTCTTGAGGCGCACGCTTTGAGTTGTGTTTGTTCCATCTTTCGTTTATTAAAAAATACTTAAAAAAATTTGCTTAATCAAAATACAATTAACTTTTAATCAAAGTACTTAATTAATTTAAAAATCATAATCCATTTACATTTTAATCCTTTTAAAACACTTAAAATACCTAATCTAATTAATTTCTTAACCTTTAAAAAAACAATTTTCTTAAAATCAAATTAAATCATAAACCACTTAGGTTAATATTTCTAAAACTTTTTCTTAATTAAATTATGGAAGTAGTGGGCTTTTGGGATCAAGCATTCCTTGGGTCCTTGGATAAATGCTCTTAAGGTGCACGCTTTGGGTTGTGTTAGTTTCGTCTTCCATTTCTAAAAAGCTTAAAAACTTCCAATCCTATTAAAACACTTAATTCTCCTTAAAACTTTTAATTCGTTCAAACCCTAATCTATTTAAATACGTCTAATTAAGATACTCTAATCAAATTCAAATCATTTTCCTAATTAAATTACGAAAGTAGTGGACTCTTGAGGTCTAGCACTTCTTGGGCCCTTGAATGAACACTCTTGAGGCGCACGCTTTGGGTTGTGTTCATTTCGATCTTTCGTCCCCAAAACGCTCGCCCTAATTACATGGACAAATGAGCCCTTTGTGCAACAAACATAATTTCACAATTAATAGAGTGAAAAAGGTGTCGTTGAGATCTAGCATATCAGTAATGCCCCGATTAATTGGTTGTGAGGCCGACGTCTCGTTTATCAAATAATCATCATTCTCCCTTAAAATACTTACCAGATCAAACCTCTTCTTCTCGCCCCCGCGCAATCGAAACCCTAAAATACATTCAAATCAAAACCTTTTTCTCAATCAAATCTCTAATACACTTTATTCATACTCAAACAACTTTCACAAAAGAACATTGTTTAGTCCATTCTTCCGCGCATGTAAACTCGTGTTTCAGCCTCCCCTAGCGAGCAGACAAGCCAACGTTTAGCAGTTAGAATGCGAATTAAACACTCGTTCGTTTAAAAAAACATCAACCAACCGTAGTCCCACGAACTACAAATGCTCTAACTTTCCCATTGCACGAGGGAATACGTAGGCACAAGGGTCCTAATCCTTGCCAAGCACCCTAATAAAAAAAAACACCCATTTCCCTTTAGAAAGCAATATTCCCTTAGAAGAAAACAAACAAACCTAGCTAACTTTCTCACGAATCGAATCAAGAGGTTCCCGTTGAGTACAATGGACGTAGAGGGTGCTAATACCTTCCCTTTTGCGTAACCGACTCCCGAACCTAGAATTTGGCTGCGATGACCATTTTCTTATCCTTTAAAGGTTTTATCGATATTTTCCTATTCCTCCCTTGGAATGAATAAAGTTCGGTGGCGACTCTGTTCGGACATTTTTTCCGCGTCCATCGCGAGGATCGTATTTTTCGAGGTACGACAACGACTATGAGGTCGATTAATTATACTATCTTGATCTCAAAATCACCTAAACCTTCACAAACCCCAAAGATTCTCATAAACCCCATAAATCCCTTTCTCTACAAGATCCCACATATCATCAACAGAAGGTTTAGCCTCGAAGGCCTACTTTTATCTGATTCAATTCAACCCTTAATAATCAATCCACAAAATGCCCTAAAGCACCAATTTACTCAAAAACCCACAAACCCATATAAACCTCAAAATCAGCTTTAAACACATCGAATTCCTATATTGAAAACAATGAAAGGCAATACTCCCCATATCTTAGATTGTCGATTTAGAGATTTCTCTATTGAGTCTTTGGAAACCTTCTCGAATCCTCACCTTTCCCTTTTTCCTCCGAGCTCTCGCCTTCTTTCCTTCTTTTCATGGTCTAACAAAATGAATCATATTCTCAAATTCTCCTTTTTATTAAACCTAACTCTTGGGCTTCTAAAATGGGTTTCCCAATAATACCCTCGCTAATCCTCCTCAAAAGTCCATCTTACCCTTAATTCCTCTAATATTATTTAAATTAATAATAATACTAATATATACTATATTATATACTATTATTTAATTAAATAACCAAAACTCCACGAAAATGCCAACGTCAACACAAACCACCAAAATTCACCGAAAATTCACGAATATTATATTTAAATAATTTAAATAAATATTCTTACGAAATTTGGGGTGTTACAACTCTCCCCCACTTAAAGACTTTTCTCCCTCGAAAATTACCTCAAGGAAATAGAGTCAGATACGACCCCCTCATCTGATCTTCACGTTCCCAAGTCCAACTTTTGCTAGCCGGTCCACCCCACAACACCTTCACCAAAGTTATGTCCTTATCCCGCAGTTTCTTCATCTCTCGACCGTCAATCCACACAGGTAGAGCTTCCACTGTTAGGTTATCCCTCACTTGTACATCATCCATCTGTATCACATGTGACAGATCCGAAATGTACTTCCTCAACTGAGACACATGGAACACGTCATGCAAATTCGCAAGTGACGGCGGTAAAGCGATTCGATAGACTACCTCTCTTATCCTCTGAGAGATTTGATATGGACCAACAAAACGTGGAGTGAGCTTCCTAGACTTCAAAGCTCGACCCACACCAGTCACTGACGTCACCCTCAAAAACACGTGATCTCCCTCTTGGAATTCAAGTGTCTTCCTTCTCTTATCATGGTAGCTCTTCTGACGACTCTGCGACACTCTCATCCTTTCTTGGATCGTCTTAATTTTCTCAGTCGTCTCTTGCACAATCTCAGGTCCGAGTACAGCACTCTCGCCCGACTCATACCAACACAAAGGAGTCATACACCTTCTCCCATACAAAGCTTCATAGGGCGCCATTCCAATACTAGCATGAAAACTGTTATTGTACGTGAACTCAATCAAAGGTAAATGGCTATCCCAAGATCCTCTGTGATCCAACACACAAGACCTCAGCAAATCCTCTAAGGATTGGATAGTTCTTTCTGTCTGACCGTCCGTCTGTGGATGATAGGCAGAACTCATCCTCAACTTAGTACCCAAAGCATCTTGCAAACTCTTCTAGAACCTAGATATAAATCTTGGATCTCTATCCGACACAATGCTCGAAGGTATCCCATGTAACTTCCCAATCTCTTCGATGTACATCTCGGCTAACTTCTGGATAGAATGATTAATCTTCATCTGCAAGAAATGAACCGATTTAGTTAATCTATCCACGATCACCCAAATTGAATCATTTCCCTTATCAGTTCTCGGTAATCCCGACACAAAATCCATGGAAATGCTATCCCATTTCCATTCTGGAATGTTCAACGGCTGCATCATACCTAAAGGCTTCTGATGCTCAATCTTCGTCTTCTGGCAAGTTAAACACGCATAAACAAACTCCGCAATATCCTTCTTCATACCCGGCCACCAAAACAACTTTTTCAAATCCTGGTACATCTTCGTAGCACCGAGATGAATACTCAACCCACTTCAGTGTCCTTCTTCTAAAATACTCTTCTTGATTTCTGGAACATCTGGGACACATACTCTATCCCAAAACTTCATCACACCATTCTCGTCAATCCGGAATTCTCCTCCGTTACCTTGATTGATCAATGTCAACTGGTTAACCAACTTTAAGTCAGATTGTTGTCCCACTCTGATCTCTTCCAGAATGCCACTCGTCAACTTCAACATTCCCAACTTCACACTATCGGGAGTGGATTCATATACCAAACTCAAATCTCAGAATTGTTCAAGTAACTCCAACTCTTTCACCATGAGCATCGACATATGCAATGACTTTCTGCTCAATGCATCGGCCACTACATTTGCTTTGCCCGGATGATAACTCAAAACAAAATTGAAATCCTTCAACAGCTCTAACCACCTTCTCTGCCTCATATTCAATTCTTTCTGATCAAATAGGTACTTCAGACTTTTATGATCACTGAACACTTCAAACTTAGAGCCAAATAGATAATGTCTCCAAATCTTAAACACAAACACCACAACGGCCAATTCCAAGTCATGTGTAGGATAATTCCTCTCATGAACTCGCAATTGTCTCGACGCGTAGGCAACAACTTGTCCATTCTGCATCAATACTCCTCCAAGATCCATCTTCGACGCATCACAATACACCATAAAAGATTCGCTCGAATTAGGCAAAATCAACACTGGAGCGGTCGTCAACCTCTTCTTTAATTCCACAAAACTCTCCTCACAAGCTACATCCACACAAAAGCTTGACCCTTTCGAGTCAACTGAGTCAAAGGTAATGCCAACTTAGAAAATCCTTCGATAAACTTGCGGTAATAACCCGCCAATCCCAGAAAACTTCGTATCTCGGTAGCAGACTTCGGAGTCTCCCACTGTAACACAGCATCAATCTTAGAAGGATCAACAGCAATCCCACAGCTTGAAATCACATGGCCAAGAAAACTCACTTCCTTCAACCAAAACTCACACTTGGACAGCTTTGCATACAACTTCTTCTCCTTCAGTACTTGCAACATAGTTCTCAAATTCTCAGAATGTTCTTCTTCAGATCTAGAATATATAAAGATATCATCGATAAACACCACCACAAACTTGTCTAAATACTCATGAAAGATCCGATTCATGTACTCCATGAACACACCAGGTGCATTGGATACACCAAATGGCATCACAGTGTATTCATAGTGACCATACCTCGTCCTGAAAGCCGTCTTCGAAATATCATCAGGCTTAACACGAATCTGATGATAACCAGACCTCAAATCAATCTTGCTAAACACACAGGCACCTACTAACTGATCCATCAAATCGTCGATTCTCGGAAGTGGATATTTATTCTTGATAGTCACTTTATTCAACTGCCGATAATCAACACACAACCTCATACTTCTACCTTCTTCTTCACTAATAGCACATGAGCACCCCACGGAGAAACACTTGGTCGAACAAACCTTTTCTCAAGCAACTCTTCCAACTGTTTCTTCAATTCACTTAACTCAGAAGCTGACATCCGATAAGGAGCCATTGAAACTGGAATCGTACCTGGTATTAAGTCCACTGCAAACTCTACTTCATGTTCTGGAGGCAAATCATTGATGTCCTCTGGAAACACATCTGGAAACTCACATACAACAGGTAAGTTGACACTTACAGCTTCACGATCAATCTGCAATGATGCAAACATTGCAAACACCAAGGATTCATCTTCCATAAGTTTATCCACTTGCTTAGCAGACAAGAACATCAGCCCTCCACTATCACCAAACTCAGGAAACTCCACAGTCTTGTTATAACAATTGATATGAACACGGTTGAACTCCAACCAGTTCATTCCTAAGATTACATCGATTTGGTGCAAGGGTAGGCACACCAATTCCATCACAAAACTCTTCTAAAAAATAGTCACAGGACATCTCAAACACACAAAGGTAGTAGTAACAGAGCCATTAGCCGGAGTTTCTATTACCATATTACCATTCATATTAGATAACTTCAAACCCAATCTATTAGCACATTCAAGCCAGATAAAAGAATGAGTAGCACCAGTATCAATAATAGCAATCAACTCGATATTATTAATAAAACAAGTACCTCGAATCAGGCTGTCCTTATCTGGCGCTTCTGTACCACTCAAAGCAAACACTCTTCCACTGGTCTGAGCACAGTGGCAGTCTTCTTCAGCTTCTGACACTAGGTACTGATGTGACCCTTCTCCCCACAATTGAAACAGGTTGGACCCTCATCTTTGCAATCAGTAGCTCTATGCCCCTTCTTGCCACACCTGTAGCACCTCAACACATTATTGGTACACACATCAGCACGGTGGCCTTGCTCGCCACACTTAAAACACTTCCCTAAAGCGGGAGCTGCTCCCCCACTTGTCTTTTTCCCCTCTGAAGCCTTCTGCTTCCCTTTGTCAGCTGAAGTTGTATAAGGTTTTCCCCTATACTTCCCTTTCTTCTCACTCAACTGCTTGTAGTGAGCAGATTGAGCTCGGCTATCCTCATCGTCGATTCTGCTCTTGTCCACCAACTCAGCATACCTGCGGATCTGTTGATACCCAATACCCTGCTTAATTTCCGGTCTCAGCCCATTCTCGAACTTGAGACACTTGGACATTTCAGCATCAACACGGTTGTAATGCGGACAAAACTTCACCAGTGCCTCAAACTTCGTGGCATACTCCGCCACAGTCATGTCTCCTTGGTTCAGCTCAAGGAACTCCACTTCTCTCTTGCCACGACCATCCTCTGGAAAATACTTTCCCATAAACTTCTGCTTAAACACAGCCTAGGTTATCACAGTGCCAACATCTGCGAGTCTCTGACGAGTGTTATCCCACCAATCCTCGGCCTCTTCTTCCAGCATATGCGTTCCAAACTGAACTTATTGCTCATCAGTACACCCCATCACTCGAAATATCTTCTCGATCGCCTTCAGCCACTTGTGTGCACTTGCTAGATCATGAGCACCCACAAAAGTCGGTGGATTGTTCCTCTGAAACTTCCCCAAAGCACGAAACTCGTCCTGAACTCCATCATTCGGATTGAGTTGAGCCACTACATTAGCAACTGATTCCAATGCATCAGCGATAACATGATCATTTCTTTCATCCATCCTGCACACAACTAACAAGGTTAGAAGAAACAAAACATCGATAGTGTACACACACTCGTCGACTGACAGGGGACTGACATCACGTAAAAACCTGGCCGGACGGACCGACCTGCTCTAATACCACTAATGTAACACCATTTTCTACCCCACGAATATACACGACAAAATACACAAATTATCAGAGTAAAAATCACCTCAGAAGGGTGCAATTTCTCAATAAACTCAAAATAAAACATTTTCTCCGTAAACAATGGGTTTTCCTCAAAATAATCAAAAAGCTATCAAATAGCAGCGGAACCACCATAACCACAATAATCCAAAATCAAAAGGGTTTCCTTTAAAGGCCATAATCATCAAATAACAACAAAAATAAAAACTCAACATGGTTCGAGTCAATGACCCAACCCGATGTTACAATATCAGAGCAAGACCCTCTACATCGACCAAAAGCAAATAAACTCCAAAAGTCCTCGAAGCCATCCACAGCTAAGCCTGATCACCTGCACGTTACCCATGTGGACGCAACATTCAAACAGACGGGATGAGTAATCACAATTCATTATAATCAATATAAAAATAAGATATGCATAAAATGGCGTCATCATCATATACAACATCTTCAGGGTTATCACAAGGAAAACATCAAAATCACAACATCATAAAATACATAAATGCCAAATAAATGCAATGCACAACAAGACTCATGCATGTGGTACCAATCGTCACAATCGATGGACACTAGGCCATCACCCTCCAAAGATCCCCATCATTAGGATCGATTCTACACAAGAACCGGAGCACGTCATACACTCTAATCCACACAATGGGATTAGAGCCACCACTGGACCGAAGCCCTAAAATGCTATGAATTCATGATACACAACGTCAATATCATCATCGTCAATAAAAGTCATCACGTGCATCATCATTCACCAAAATCTCATGTTAATCATATCATCAAAACATCATGAAATCATCACCTCAAAATCATCAATAACATCATGGTAAATCATCAGAATAATCACAGCTCAAAACACCAAGACAACACAGAAATCACAAAAGAATTCGCGAACAACAGTCGTTCGCTAGAATGTTCGCTTTGCGAACTCGTTCGCTCTGGCGTTCACTTTGCGAGCTGCCAGCGAATCCCCAAAACCCCATACAAAAACCGGAGAACCCTACTCTGTCTCCCTCACTACCTCTGTTCGCTTTGCGAAGTCATTCGCTGGGAAGTTCGCCGTGCGAACTAAAAGTCACAATCAGAGTTCATCTCAGTATCATCAAACAAAATCATCGCGCATTCGCTGCGTTGCTCGCTTTGCGAGTCTGGGGCGAATGTTCGCCTTGCGAAGGAATTGTTCGCTTTGCGAACTTGCGATTTTAGAAAATCATTGCTACGCATCAGTAGCATAACAGACCCAAAAACCTCACGAATTCAACCTCCTTTTTCCTCAACCACATCCCCAAAACATTCCTAAGGTGTTACGACAATCAAAGGCACAAAACTTACGACTATGAGGTCGATTAATTATATTATCTTGACCTCAAAATCACCTAAACCTTCACAAACCCCAAAGATTCTCATAAACCCCATAAATCCCTTTCTCTACAAGATCCCACATATCATCAACAGAAGGTTTATCCTCAAAGGCCTACTTTTATCCGATTCAATTCAACCCTTAATAATCAATCCACAAAATACCCTAAAGCACCAATTTACTCAAAAACCCACAAACCTATATAAACCTCAAAATCAGCTTTAAACACATCGAATTCCTATATTTAAAATAATGAAAGGCAATACTCCCCATACCTTAGATTGTCGATTCAGAGCTTTCTCTATTGAGTCTTTGGAAACCTTCTCGAATCCTCACCTTTCCCTTTTTCCTCCGAGCTCTCGCCTTCTTTCCTTCTTTTCACGGTCTAACAAAATGAATCATATTCTCAAATTCTCCTTTTTATTAAACCTAACTTTTGGGCTTCTAAAATGGGCTTTCCCAATAATACCCTCGCTAATCCTCCTCAAAAGTCCATCTTACCCTTAATTCCTCTAATATTATTTAAATTAATAATAATACTAATATATACTATATTATATACTATTATTTAATTAAATAACCAAAACTCCACGAAAATGCCAACGTCAACACAAACCACCAAAATTCACTGAAAATTCACGAATATTATATTTACGACGGCAATTCCCAGGTGTGTTTTGACTCTTTCGTATTCTCCTACTTACTGCTGTGAAAAATTGTCCCATGTTATGAGTGTATGCTGCTATGTGTGATGTACTTCACTATTATTGTGTGAAAGCTTTTTAATTGTCTGAGTGTATGTTTCTATGAATTTTGTGGTTTTTCACTGCTACTGTTGATCCTTGCTTATGGTGTGATTTGATCTTCCTTGTGAACCTCTAATGCCTTGCTCTACTGTGAATGGGACTTGTATGAGGTTTGAGGATTTTCTTTTCTTTTCTATTGCTATGCGCTGCGTTCTTCCTCTCCCTACTCTGATTTTCTTCATGATTTTTTTGTTCTGCGGTTTTTTGAATGAGTATATGTTATTGTAATGTTGTGAGTGTGTGATGGTGATTTTTCTTGATGGTTTTTGGTATTGGACAAGGATGGTTTGTGTGTGAGATTTTTTTGATATCTGATGGTGATGTTTGAATCTTCACTTGTGTGTGAATATGTACGAACTGTGTTGTGGTATGGTGTTTATTTGTGAATTATTTCTGATGATTTTTTTTCACTGCAACTCGTGTGTTTCTGTGTATGGATGTGGTTGCTGTGAGTGAATTTTCTGGTGTAAAGGGGTTTTCTTGAGTAGTGTTTGGGTCTGGTGTATTTGTGATTGTGAGTTTTTTTTTAATTTCTGATACTGTATGCTAAGAGTGTCTGCCCATTGTGAATTTCTTTGCCTCCCTTTTATACTGTATGCGCATTAACTGCTGTCTTGAACATGTCGAGAACCGGTTTTGGAATGAACTTGAATTGGTATTGAACATGCTTAATTATGTTTGCAACTTATTTTGGAAATCTTTTGAATTATGTCTGGACATGTTTTTATGACTATAATGTCGTTTTTGTTTTGATTAAAACATGTCTAAACACGTTTCAATCTCCATATTCAATTCAATCTTTTCTTGAATGCCCTGCTTTGATGATGATTCACTTGTCGGTTCGGATTTTGGAAAGTCATGACTTGTTGATTCTTGTACGGTTGTATGAGCCAATTTTTGTTTTCATCCTCATTGATGATTTGTTTCAACTTGTGTAGGTTTTGTTTGATAGCGGCGTCTCGTTTAGTGATATAGTTTTGTGACTGCAGGCTTTGGTACATAATTAAAAAAAGAAGTATTTCAGAATAACCAACTTCAGTAGATGCAATATATTTACTGTCCAGTGACCACCAATATCCAGTTTTTCTATCCATCCCCTCCTGTGCTATATATTCCGCAAACCTGTGAATAAACCGTTTTCCTTCGCACCATGAGTCAATTGCTTTGATTCATTAAACAAGAGATTCATAACATGTACTTAAAGTCTCTCACATAGGCAAGCATAGATCCATCGGGAGACAAATGTGGATCAATAGTCTGTGAAATTGGTATACTTGGGAGCTTAAGCTCTGTTTGGGAAATATCGTGGAACTAAATTCCAGCAGGTAAGCAATTGAAGCTTGGTGTAGAAACAAATGTGGCTTCTAGCACACGAACCAAAGATACTTTGAGAGTTTGGATTCAAAAATCTATCGTATTCTTTGTGCGTGTGAACTTGGTTATTGATTTTGTATGCCTTTCAATATTGTAACTTGTAAATGACTTTTGAATTCTATATCCAATCTTGTTTGTGGAATTTTCTTGTAAGGAACAATGGATCTTGAATGAATTGATAAGCTTATGGATTCTCTTGTATTTGCATTTTGTATTTTTTTCACTTTAGAAGCTACTAATATACAAGGAATCAAATGCTAAAACAACTTATTTGTACACAAATATTTCCCTTTTCCAAACAATTTTGGTTTCTGTATAGAATGAAACAACTTGAATTGGGCAATGCAACAAATGCCAATATGAAGGATACAATGATCTTTTTAACTATATTAACCATCATGCAATGTTTCAACAACCACTTTTTCTTAATCTCTCGTCTAATTTCGAAAACATCAATCTTCTCTTTCCATCGAAACATAAATATTCACCAGCTTCAATGATGAGATCATCGTCAATGTCATAAATATTTTGCACCTTAATGGTTTCTTTGAATTTTGAATCTTGTAATGCCCTTAAATCGTGAGTGTCTTGAAATACGAATAAGCCCAAATCATGAATAAAGCTTGGAGTCATCTTGAACTGTATCCTGAGCAATTTGATCCCGTGGTCTAAAACTGATTTGCAACAATACTTTGGAGAACAGCGGATCCAAGGTTTTAAAGACCTCATATCGCAACCATGCTTATAGCCCAAAAGATCCATTCACACTAACACTTTAAGGAATGAGGTAATAAAGCCCAAAAGTCATGTTGATCTTAATCTTGGATCCAATCTTGAGGTATCTTACAAGTGTCTTTGAAATACTGATCCAACACCAATTTTGAAACCTCTTTAGAAAGGCCCAAAAACAATCCTTGAGGAGAACAGTCCAATACCAACTTTGAACAAACTTACACATGTCCTATAACTTGAAAATGCCTTGAAGCATGACCCAAACTCCACTTGAAATACCACATAGAACCTTCTACCAAAGCTTGTTAATCACAGTGAGCTCACACAAAGCCTCCATGACCTTCGAACCTTCTGCAGCAGCCCTAATTTCACAAATGAAACCAAACAACCAAAATCTAATAAACAGGTTATCTATGCATGTATGATTGACCTATTAATGATGCGCAAAAGATCAATGGATCTAAGGGTAAAATTTGGGGTATAACATTTGCCTCTATTTAAATATCTTTACCGTATGATATGAACGATGAAAATCTTCATGAAATCATGGTGAAAGGTATTTAAATATAGATAACCAAAAATTTTGCCCTTAGATGCAATGACACGCAATGCTATGGACAAAAGAGACTAACCTACAAATGCTGGCATGCCATGAACTCTAGCATGATGAGAATGATGGGATGATAAATGCAAAATGCAGACAAAAACGAAAGCAACAGGGGATAAAGTCAACACAATAAGTAACCACTCACTGGGGATGACCAAACACTGGGGAAAAGAAACAAACTGGGGAAATCTAAAGTGACGGATCAACAGGTTCAAGCATGACCGGCTGACACTTTAGAAAGCAAGACGACAAAAGACCCTTACTGGAGGTAGAACTGGAAAGACGGTCTCCACTGGAGAATATCCAGAGTAATTGACCAATGGGTTCAAGCATGACCGGATGACACTCCAGGACGAAAGGTAAAGCATGATCCATATAGCAATAGGATCATGCAAACAAATGCTGGAGTTTTCAAACAAGAAATAACATCCAAGCCTCTGAAAATTCCTTAAACGAAGAGATCAAACGGGATCTTCAGGAAACAACAGGAAAGATACAGGGTAATTAAACTCTTCTGTATGCCAAAATAATTAGACTTCATAGGGAAACGCCCTGATAAGCTTCTCAAAAGAGAGTGCCACTTAGCGAAAAAAGGGATAAAAATGATAAGCTTCTCAGGAGAAACTGCCACTTACCGAAAAAAGGGATAAAAATGATAAGCTTCTCAGGTGAGACTGCCACTTATCTGACAAAAGGATAAAAATGATAAGCTTCTCAGGTGAGACTGCCACTTATCTGACAAAGGAATAAAATGATAAGCTTCTCTAGTGAGACTGCCACTTATCTGGAAAAGGTAACAGGAAACAAGCTTCTCAAGGGAAACTGCCACTTGTTGTCAGAAATAAAGAAACTGGATAAGCTTCTCAGGAGAAACTGCCACTTATCCGCAATGAGGATTTGTAAAAGATTCTTCTTAAGACACAATGCAAAATAAATGCACTCTCAAACTAGGTTCGGCGACCCAATTAGGTTTAGAAGGTGATATCTCCAGGGACCAAAGTTCAATATAGGAACAAGCTAGAAAGAAATGGTCAAACAAGACTCTACCATTGAGGAATGAACTCGAATGGGGATTTTTCTTATCCAAACATGGAAAAGATAATGGAAGAAACCATCATCCGCGAGGGTCAAACTCTGTGGGGAACTTAGAAGAGATGGCACTTTCTGCTCAAGGTTGACGACACTACTTGGAGAGAAAAGACAAACCCAGTTACTTGGTGGTAAACACGGCCAAAGTAAACGACAAAAGACAACAAGGTAGCAAACGTGCTCGGACGCCATGCATATGTCTGAATGAATGTATGTCATGCTTTTGCTTATGCTGACAAAACAAACGAGTGGAAGTAAACTGGAGATGAAATAAACATCTCGACGAGGATACTCGGCCAACCTCTGCAAGAAGGATACATCTATCAAGAGATGGATAGAAGTCCATAGGCGGAACCATAGTCATACTTCATGGTTTTAAACTTCTCTGGGGAAAAAGAGCATTCAACTTGGGGATATAACATCATGATTTCACCTGAGGGATTGCCATCATGAATTTGATCTCCTTGTCAAAGAAGAAAACATCCACTGGAAAGAGTCACCCATGATTTGAGACTTCATAGGGGATAAAATAAATATCCACTTCATCAGGGAAGTATGGAGCCAGGAAGCTTATTGGGGAAAATAGAGTAACTTCAGTGGGGAACAAGATGACTCCGCTGGGGAGAAAGTCCTCAACATTAACGACATGTATCATAATGGTGAACACTGGGGAGATTCCCTGCAGTCTTGAAAATTCACTTACGATTACAGGATCGGTCCAAGAGTGTTGTCAGTTCATGCTTCAATGGAGATTTTGCTGAAAATGGTCTAAAAGTGCTTCTACAACATTAAGACTTCCTGGGGAACAATGATTTCCTTTAGATTCTTCCACAGGTCAAAGCAACTTTATATTCTTTTCATTGTGTTTTCAAAAAAATGGTTTTAACTTCAAAACTTTTCACTTTCAAAATATTATTAACAAATGACATTTTGCATAACAAGGAAAAGCAGAGAAAGCGTAAAATGGCAAAAATTGAAAGGCAAAAGTCTGATTTTATTCAAGAATGGTAGCTAGCTAATGGCAAAGCTCCATGGAGTATTACAATTAAAATGGGCAATAGGGAAAAGGTTACATTGAATCCAACGACACCCACTAACCCTAACAACTAAGACTTCCCAGAATCTTGCTTCTGACGAGAGCGGCTGGATTGGACTCCTGCTTTGATCTTCTGCAATGTTGAACACCATCTGATGCAGTGAAATGCCTTATGTCCCTAAATTTTGCATGGATCTCCCTTTCGGGTTTTGAATCCACCGGGATGCTCATTTTTGCCTAAACTGCCCTTTCAGGTTTTCAGCTTAGCGAGCTCTTATTATTTTGTTTATTTTCATTCCTAATTTTTTCCTGGATCTCCTTCACAGGTTTTGATCCACCGGGATACCCATTGTTGCCTAAGCTGCCTTTTCAGGTTTTCGACTTAGCAAGATTTTTAGGCATAATATTTTCGGACTGCATCAAAGTTCACAGGATGTGCAAGCTCTTCACCATCCATTGTTATGAGAATTAGCGATCCTCCTGAAAAGACTGTCTTCACAACAAATGGGCATTCATAGTTGGGAGTCCATTCCCCATGCATGTCTTTATGAACTAGCAAGATCTTCTTGAGTACAAGCTCTCCTTCTCGGAATTCTCGGATTCGAACCTTCTTGTCAAATACTCTTTTCATCCGCTCCTGGTACAACTGACTGTGGCACATTGCAGTTATACGCTTCTCATCGATGAGGTTCAGATGATCAAATTTTTCTTAGACCCACTCTGCTTCATCAAGCTTGGTTTCCATCAATACCCACAAGGACGGTATCTCTACTTCAATAGGAAGAACCACATCCATTCCATACACTAATGAAAAAGGGGCTGCCCCTGTTGAAGTCCGCACTGAAGTTCCGTATCTGTGCAAAGCAAATGGTAGCATTTCATGCCAATCTTTATATGTCTTTACCATCTTTTGCAGGATTTTCTTGATGTTTTTATTTGTGGCTTCAACAACTCCATTCATTTTAGGACGATAAGGAGACGAATTATGGTGCATGATCTTGAAACTTTCACATAACTCTTTTATAGTTTTATTGTTCAAATTGGTCCCATTATTTGTTATGATTCGGCTTGGAATTCCATAACGACAGATAATCTCTTTCTTAATGAAGCAGGCAACCACTTGCTTGGTTACATTGGCATAAGAAGTAGCTTCTACCCATTTTGTGAAATAGTCGATGGCAACCAAAATGAATCAGTGGCCGTTGGAAACTTTAGGTTCGATTACCCCAATCATGTCAATGCCCCACATTGAGAAAGACCACAGCGATGATAAAACATTCAACTGTGTTGGAGGCATGTGCACCTTATCAGCATAAATTTGGAACTTATGGCATTTTATGGCATATTGGATGCAATTAGATTCCATGGTTAACCAGTAATACCCAGCTCTCAAAATTTTCTTTGACATAACATAACCATTGGCGTGAGTTCCAAATGACCCCTCATGAATTTCTTGAAGTAACATGTCTGCTTCACGCCTGTCAACACATCTAAGTAGAACCATGTCATGGTTTCTTTTATACAACACATCATTGCTGAGGAAGAATTTGGATGCTAATCTTCTCAGAGTCTTTTTGTCAAGAGTTGTAGCATCGGCCGAATATTCCTGGTTTTGCAGATAATTCTTAATGTCGTGGAACCATGGCTTGCCATCAGTTTCCTCTTCAACTAGTTGACAGTAAGCGGGCTCGGTCTTGCGCTTAATTCGAATGAGTGGTGCTTCATTAACAAATCTGACCTTCCACATCGAGGCTAGCATGGCTAAAGCATCAGCAATATGGTTTTTAGACCTCGGGACGTGTCAGAAAGTGACCTCATCAAAGTATTAGATCATTTCCACAATATAAGCACGATATGGAATCAACTTTTCGTCTCGGGTCTCCCATTCACCCTTGACTTGGTAGATCACCAAAGCTGAATCTCCACTCACTTCAAAAAAATTTATTCGGAGGTCAATGGTTGCCTCAAGGCCTAGAATGCATGCCTTACACTCAGCGACATTGTTTGTACATTCAAAATCTAACCTTGTTGTGAATGGCGTATACCCGCCGTCGTGATTCATTAAAACGGCACCTATGCCATGCCCACTGTAACTAGAGGAACTGTCAAACATCATCTTCCAACGGGAACCTGGCTCGAGACCTTCATCAGGACCTGGATCTTCACAGTCTTTCTTCACCAACATAATGTCTTCATCAGGAAAGTCAAACTTTAGAGGCTCATAATCTTCAACCGGTTGGTCTGCAAGATAATCTGACAAGATGCTTCCTTTAATAGACTTCCGAGTCACGTATTGGATGTCATATTCGGATAACAACATATGCCAACGGGCAAGTCTCCCAGTCTGAGCAGGTTTCTCAAAAATATACTTTATTGGATTCATTTTCGAGATTAACAAAGTAGTGTGACAGATCATATATTGCCTAAGACGCTTAGCAGCCCATGCTAAAGCACAACAAGTATTTTCCAAAATCGAATACCGGCTTTCACAATCGGTAAACTTCTTGCTCAAATAGTATATGGCATGTTCTTTTCGTCCAGTCTCATCGTGTTAGCCCAATACGCAACCCATAGACCTCTCGAGAACAGTCAGATACATGAATAAAGGTCTTCCAGGAACAAGCGGAATCAGGATGAGAGGCTCTTGCAAATAACCCTAGATCTTCTCAAATGCTTGTTGACAATTAGAATTCCAGTCAATAATATGATCCTTACGGAGTAACTTGAATATTGGTTCACAGGTAGCAGTCATATTGGAAATGAATCTGGAAATGTAATTCAGACGTCCAAGAAAACCTCTGACTTGTGTTTCAGTTTCTGGAGCGGGCATTTCTTGAATGGCTCTAACTTTATCAGGGTCTACTTCGATTCCTCGTTGGCTTATGATAAATCCAAGTAACTTTACAGATCTAACACCAAAAGTACACTTAGCAGGATTCAGTTTCATCTGGTATTTCCTGAGTCATTCAAACAATTTCCGCAAATGATCCAAATGGTCTTCCTTTCTTTGGGACTTGGAAATCATATCGTCGACGTACACCTCAATCTCCTTATGCATCATGTCTTGAAAGAGAGCGACCATTGCTCTTTGATATGTTGCCCTTGCATTCTTCAGACCGAAGGGCATGACCTTATGACAATAGGTTCCCCAAGGAGTAATGAATGTAGTCTTTTCCCTATCAGCAGGGTCCATCTTAATCTGATTATAACCGGGGAAGCCATTCATAAAAGAGAAGATTGCGAAATGGGTTGTATTATCCACAAGTGTATCAATATGCGGTAGATGGAAATCGTCCTTTGGGCTTGCTTTTTTCAAATCCCTATAGTCTACACACATTCTGACTTTATCGTCCTTTTTAGGCATTGGCACAATGTTGGCTACCCATTCAGGGTACTTCGCAACTGTTAGAAAACCTACGTCAAGTTGTCTTTTAACCTCATCTTGAATCTTCAAAGCCATGCCAGTTCTAGTTCTTCGAAGTTTCTGCTTTACAGGTGGGCACTCTAGTTTAAGTGGCAACTTGTGAACAACAATATCAGTGTCTAGACATGACATGTCTTGGTACGACCATGTAAACACATCAACATATTCCTCTAGAAGCTTGACTAACCTTTGTTTGACATCGGCCCCAAGTGTTGTACCAATCTTGACGTCTTTCTTTTCCTTATCAGTGCCAAGATTAATCAAATCTACTTGCTCATTATGCGGTTGAAGTTCAGTGTACTCATACTCAACCAATTTTTCCAGTTCAGCGGGAACTACGAAATCTTCCTCACCCTTATCCTCAACTTGATAAATGGGCAAACTAAAGTTAGGAGTGAAAGTAGGGTCATCGGATTCAACGTGGTTTGGGATTATTCTGCATGTTGGAATGGCTCATTTTATTAAAGACACAAAGAAAAATGCAAGAGAAAAATGTTCTTCTTTTTCTAGTTTGAAAGATTGCCAATTTCTTTTAAAGGTAAAAGCGAAAAACAGTAAATGAAACAACGAGAATTTAACAAAATGCATTCATTGATAATCATTTGAATGTAAAAAGGAGGCCCTACAAAATAGTCCAGTAGCCTTAGGCATAGCTACAAAATTTTGAAAACAACAAACAAAGGACAATGAATTACTTTGACGAAGGAAAAATCACTGGGATCTCTATTGCTTCCCAGTTGTCTAAAGTAATGTCACACTTGAACACTAGATTTCTCGAGTCTTCGTCCTCATTATCATCTTTAATAGCATTGATCTGGAAACCTCTGCTGACAAACACTTCTTTAAAGCTCTTCGGGCAACCTTTGGCAGATGTTGATGTTCCATCTTTAGTTGGTTTGTAACCCAACCCATGTCGATTCATCTTTGTCTTAAATTCTATCACCTCTCCCCAACCTTCAGGTACACCTTCTTCAATTGTTGATCGGGTACTCTTGAAAGACGCGAAAGACAGATTACTCTTGCCCACTAGTTCCTTGACTTCCAATAGGACAACGTTGGCTATCTCGAGTGCTTGGAAAGAAGTTTCCAAAGCATCCTCGTCAGGCTCTATATAACGGAACGAAGACAAGTTACTTACCATCAAGTCCTCCTCACCGTGCATAATTACCAACTTATCGTCAATCACAAATTTCATTTTCTGATGTAATGTTGAAGTTACAGCACCAGCAGTGTGGATCCACGACCTTCCAAGTAAACAACTATAATCAGGTTTTATATCCAGCACTTGGAATATGATGTCAAATACATGCAGACCAATTAAGATCGGTAGCTCAACTTCTCCCATTACAGTTCTACGGGAAGCATCAAAAGCCTTGACTATCAAAGAAGTAGGTCTAATCTCGGTCTCTTTGTAAGCCAACTTTGGAAGAGTTCTCTTAGGTAAAACATTTAAAAAGGAACCGGTATCCACAAGTACTCTTGACAAAGCATCGTCCTAACATTTCAAGGACACGTGCAAAACACGGTTGTGATTTTGACCTTCTCTTGGTAACTCCTCTTTACTGAAGCTAAGGGTGTTGCAGGAAGTAATATTTGCAATCACACTATCAAACTGGCCAGTAGTAATATCTTGGGCGACATGAGCTTGAGCCAACAACTTTTGTAGTGCAGCTCGATGAGCAGGTGAACTCATCAAAAGCGACAGAATTGAGATCTTGGAAGGAATTTAGTGAAGCTGATCAATGACTTTGTAATCACTCTTTCTGATAATCCTTAAGAACTCATCATCTTCATCATTTGCAACCACTTCTTTCTCTTTGTCTTTGGCAGAAATAGTGGTAACAGTTTCCTTAGGCAGGGCCTCATTGAATCGGGGATTATAAATATGACCACTTTGTGTCATCTTGCCTGCCCCAGCTATATTAGTCACATCTTCACTAACACTCTTTAATTCTTCTCTCGGAATAACCTTCCCAGATTCTTTGTCAATCATTGTCACATCGTACTTCCAAGGTATGACTTTAGAGTCTCTAAAATGAAAAGGATTGGGATTTTGAATGATCACCGGCTTCGGTTGATTAACTACAGAAGCAAAAATAGATTCTGGTATGTTGAACAAAGGCTTTGGTACACTGAAATAGGTACTCCAGAACTCAGTTCTAACAAGTTAAAAATGGGCACTTTATCACCTGGTTCTGGCAAGTTAAAGATGGGCTCAATCACGACAACTTCATCATTCTTCAATTTACTACTCACTTGTAGAAAACCACCATTGATCAAATTCTGAATATCATTCTGAACCAACTGACATCACAATATTTAAAATCATCATGGAAAACATTCACCAAACCTGCCTCAAACAGCTTTGAATGGAAGACTCAGAGAGGAGTTTTAATCTCGGAAACATTAAGAATTAAACTCTCGTCCGATACCTCATCAACAACATTAACAGATCCATGGGTGGGCAAAGGATTATTTTTTACATTAGGCGGAGAATCACCAAAGGACAGAATCTTCTTTTCCATTAATTCCCTTACCAAGTACTTGAGAGCATAACAACTTTCTAAATCATGGCCAGGTGCGCAAATAATGAGTATTTGGATTATAATTAGGTGGAAGTGGGTTAGGAGGTGGACCCAAAGTCTTTGTAGTTATCAAACCTCGTTGTACCAATGAAGGGTACAACTCGGTATAGGTCATCAGAATAGGAGGAACCGGAGGCTTATACTGTCTTTTATTAGGGGCATTCTGGCGAGGCGCTTGAACCTTCTGTTGTTGATAGGCATAAGCGTTGGGCGCTCGTTGATAATTGGGAGGAGCTTGGGCGGGCTGATAAATAGGAGGCAGTTGATAGACAAGAGATGGTTGTCCAAAATCTTCCTTGTGAACCTCTGATGCCTTGCTCTACTGTGAATGGGGCTTGTGTAAGGTTTGACGATTTTGTTTTCTTTTCTATTGCTATGCGCTGCGTTCTTCCTCTCCCTGTTGTGATTTTCTTCGTGATTTTTTTGTTCTGCGGTTTTGTGAGAGTATTTGTTCTTGTAATGTTGTGAGTATGTGATGGTGATTTTTCTTGATGGTTTTTGGTATTGGACAATGATGGTTTGTGTGTGAGATTTTTCCGATATCTGATGGTGATGTTTGAATCTTCACTTGTGTGTGAATGTGTACGAACCGTGTTGTGGTATGGTGTTAATTTGTGAATGCTTTCTGATGATTTTTTTTCACTGCAACTTGTGTGTTTCTGTGTATGGATGTGGTTGCTGTGAGTGAATTTTCTGGTGTAAAGGGGCTGTCTTGAGTAGTGTTTGGGTCTGGTGTATTTGTGATTGTGAGTTTTTTTTTTTAATTTCTAAGAGTGTCTGCCCATTGTGAATTTCTTTGCCTCCCTTTTATAGTGTATGCGCAATAATTGTTGTCTTGAACATGGCGAGAACCAGTTTTGGAATGAACTTGAATTGGTATTGAACATGCTTAATTATGTTTGCAGCTTGTTTTGGAAATCTTTTGAATTATGTCTGGACATGTTTTTATGACGATAATGTCGTTTCCGTTTTGATTCAAACATGTCTAAACACGTTTCAATCTCCATATTCAATTCAATCTTTTCTTGAATGCCCTGCTTTGATGATGATTCACTTGTCGGTTCCTGTTTTGGAAAGTCAAGACTTGTTGATTCTTGTACGATTGTATGAGGCAATTTTTGTTTTCATCCTCATTGATGACTTGTTTCAACTTGTGTAGGTTTTGTTTGATAACGGCATCTCGTTTAGCGATATAGTTCTGTGATTGCAGGCTTTGGTACATAATTAAAAAAAAACAGTATTTCAGAATAACCAACTTCAGTAGATGCAATATATTTACTGTCTAGTGACCACCAATATCCAGTTTTTCTATCCATCCCCTCCTGTGCTATATATTCCGCAAGCCTGTGAATAAAACTGTTTTCTTTCGCACCATGGGTCATTTGCTTTGATTCATTAAACAAGAGATTCATAACATGTACTCAAAGTCTCTCACATAGGCAAGCATAGATCCATCGGGAGATAAATGTGGATCAATAGTCTGTGAAGTTGGTATACTTGGAAGCTTAAGCCCTGTTTGGGAAATATCGTGGAACTAAATTCCAGCAGGTAATGACAAAGCAGTTGAAGCTTAGTGTAGAAACAAATGTGGCTTCTAGTACAAGAACCAAGGATACTTTGAGAGTTTGGTTTCAAAAATCTATCGTATTCTTTGTGCGTGTGAACTTGGTTATTGATTTTGTATGCCTTTCAATTTTGTAACTTGTAAATGACTTTTGAATTCTATATCCAATCTTGTTCATGGAATTTTCTTGTAAGGAACAATGGATCTTGAATGAATTGATAAGTTTATGGATTCTCTTGTATTTGAATTTTGTATATTTTCCACTTTAAAAGCTGCTAATATACAAGGAATCAAATGCTGAAACATCTTGTTTTTACACAAATATTTTCCTTTTCCAAACAATTTTGGTTGTTGTATAGAATGAAACAACTTGAATTGGGCAATGCAACAAATGCCAATATGAAGGATACAATGATCTTTTTAACTACATTAACCATCATGCAACGTTTCAACAACCACTTTTTCTTAATATCTCGTCTAATTTCGAAAACATCAATCCTTTCTTTTCATCAAAACGTAAATATTCACCAGCTTCAATGATGAGATCATCGTCAAAGTCAGAAATATTTTGCACCTTAATGGTTTCTTTGAATTTTGAATCTTGTAATGCCCTTAAATCGTGAGTGTCTTGAAATATTAATAAGCCCAAATCATGAATAAAGCTTGGAGTCATCTTGAACTATATCCTGAGCAATTTGATCCCGTGGTCTAAAACCGATTTGCAACAATACTTTGGAGAACAACGGATCCAAGGTTTTAAAAACCTCATATCGCAACCATACTTATAGCTCACAAGATCCATTCACACTAACACTTTGAGCAATTAGGTAATAAAACCCAAAAGTCAGGTTGACCTTAATCCTGGATCCAATCTTGAGGTATCTTACAAGTGTCTTTAAAATACTGATCCAACACCAATTTTGAAACCTCTTTAGAAGGGCCCAAAAATAATCCTTGAGGAGAACAGTCCAATACCAACTTTGAACAAACTTGCACATGTCCTATAACTTGAAAATGCCTTGAAGCATGACCCAAACTCCACTTGAAATACCACATAGAACCTTCTACCAAAGCTTGTTAATCACAGTGAGCACACACAAAGCCTCCATGACCTTCGAACCTTCTGCAGCAACCCTAATTTCACAAAAGAAACCAAACAACCAAAATCTAATAAACTGGTTATCTATGCATGTATGATTGACCTAGAAATGATGCGCAAAAGATCAATGGATCTAAGGGTAAAATTTGGGGTATAACTGTAACTCTAGGCCGAGTCTTGAATTAAAGGTCGTAATATGGTTCCAATTTGCTGCGTCAGCATATGGACCATTTCGTGGTTACTCTCATCCATCTTTTGTCTCATGACGACGACAGAACTGGACGTAAAAGTCGGGAATGCTGGAGGCAGAAATCCCAACCCTGCGGTTCGACTAAACTGGTTACCCAATGGTCCTAGTCCATGATAAGGCAAAAACACCGAGGATAAGCCTTCGTCAAACATTGAACCACTCCCATGCAGGCTTGCCATTACTTGCGTAGGCATTCCAAAGGTCTGCCCTCTCCCTACCATACATGGGTAACGTGAGACTGGGCATAAACGGCCTTGAAGTTTCAGCCACCGTCGACCTCATCCCCTCGGATCGACGTGGTGACGGCGTCAGTCCACTGTGAGCGGTCAAATTCGCAACCAGAGTGTTAGAACCCACGTGGGTGGTTTTTGAAACGACTGTGCTTCCTCCTGAGGAGCACTCCTCATTCTGACTAGTACTCTTTGGTTCCACCATCTTACCAGTACGTAGCAACATAAATCTAACACGACGGGTCTCACCAGGTGTGCCAATTTGTTCGCATGGGATTTTTGATGAACAACCGCTAGCCTCTTATTGAAGTTTATGTGCAGGATCGACTGCAAGAGTCCTAGACTATGTGTTAAATGTATGTTGACGTTTCAGTTTTTTAGGTTTGAACGAAAACTAGATGAACAGTTGCGTTAAGTCAAATAACAAGGAAAGTATAGCAAAAGGGGAAAACAACAAAAAAGGAAAAGAAAAAACTTGTAAAGTAAATTGCTTAATGAAGAAAATAAAAGTGGACGCGTGCATACATTCTGCAGAGTTTTGAATCATTTCTATAACACTGGTACTTTGATTGTATTCTCATAATGCAACAAAATGCGACCTCTAAAACTGAAAACGACACTTTCTTAAATAGGCAAAAAAGTGATGGTTATTCTTCTGCTTCACAATCCATGCACTGCCATGTGTCCCCCACGTTCGCCCACTACCTTGGTAACTCCCCATGCTTTTATTTGCTCCAAGCTTGTTCGTTCTCCTGAAGCCCTTGGGATTCCTTCGACTTCGACTGAGGTGCTTCTCGACCGAGTTCACTTCAACGCCCTCTCCGACGAGCCTGCTGTCGAGGTTGCTCCGACATGGCCTTTTGCACAACTCTTCGTCGACCATACTTCTTGTATCCTTGGTCAAAATTTGCCAGCTAACACCTTCATAAGCTAATACAGCTTCACCCTGAAGCTCTATTCAGGCTTGAGCTCAACCAAGCCACAACACATATACAGAGTAGTTAGAAGAAAGGAGTAGAAGAAGAGGTATAGAAAAAGAAGAAGGAAAAAGGAAGATAGAAGTTACATGTGTTTCTTTTTTTTGTATGATGTATTTGTGTTTAGGACGAGAAATCAAGAGGGGTTGATGTTCAAATTTCAAAATCTCGGTTGATTTATGTTTTTCTAGGTTTGAGATGAAGAACATTCAAAGTGTTCTTCATCTTCGTCGCTTGTGCCACCGTATTTGATTTATTCTGGTGGTTTTCTGTTTAGTTTTTCATGTTTAGAAGCGAAAGAAAGACTGAGAGAGAAGAGAGAAAATTATTGGAAAAATAAGTGAGTCCCAGTTGTCTCTCTTTTTTGAACACTTCACCCTTCTCCTGGATGAGCCCCACGTGGCTCTCTCTCCACCTTTGGACTTGTGAATCTAGAACGTTGACCAGGGGGGCCCATGTAGGGAACCCCGCCATATCAACCATGCGCTTTTCTTCCCCACCATTGAATCATGTTGACCCCCTAATGATCAACAAATCTAGCGTTTCTGGAGGGAGTCAACCGTTGTCTCCATGGGATGTGTTAACCTGTGCCCTTGGGCCTCGTGGCTTTGGGCCTTGTCACTTTCTTTTATTCACATGGCCCTTTTTTATTTAGTGCACCCCAAGTCTGATTCTCTCATTGGGATTTTTGATCTATTCCTTTGTTTTTTTTTTCTTTCCTTTTGTGTTTGTTTACCTTTTTTTTTTACCTATAATAATTTCAAAATATAAAAAAATAATATAAATATTTTTTATTTAATTAATGTTAATTACAATAAAATTAATACTTTTAATTGTCAACACCCTTATTCAAAATCAACCTTTATAAAAAATAAACAACGCTTGATCAATATCAAACACTTTTCAAAAACATCTTATCAAGCTTTCAATTAATTTAAAACTAAATACCAAACACTTGATAAAAATTAAGTCCTTCTTTTCAATTCAATTCAAAGAGGAATCTTTTATTAATTAAAATTGGTTGACAAATGATTAATTGGGCGTAAGTTTATTTCTTTCCCGAGTATTTGGATACTAGCTGTAGAGCTCACTTTTCGAATACTCGTCTTTCATACTAAAATACGATAATTAACCAAATTTAGTCCATTTATTTCATGGATGAAAATGACTAATTGGGTGTAAGCCTCTTTTTTCCCGAGTATTTGGATAGTGGCTGTAAAGCATGCTTTTCGAATACTCGTCTTCCATTAAGGAACCGTGACTCGATTCGCCTCATATATTTTACAATAAAATTGAATGAAAAAGAATAATTGGACGTAGTCCTCTTTCTTCCCCAAGTATTTGGATACTGGCTGTAGAGTTAACTTTTCGAATACTTGTCATCCACTCAAAAACAAATTCAACCAATAAAATCTCATTTTTCTCTCTAGCGCGTCTGAAAACTTTTTCACAAATGAACAATGTTTTATCCATTCTACCGCAATACAAACAAACACTTAAGTCTCTCATGTGCGAGCATACAATCAACGTTTAACCGCTAGAATGTAAACTAAACACCATTCACTAAAATCAATTAACATGTACAAGGATTTCTACTAAGAACTACATAACTTTGAGTTTCTCATCGCACCTATGGATACGTAGGAGCGAGATTCAACGTCTCGTCAAGCACCTAATAAAAAAACTTAATTTTTTGGTCCTTTTATTTTTTATTTAAAAATTTAATGACTAGAATAAAACAAACAAACAAAAGCTAACAATCTTATTCACAAAACTAGCTAAATGGTTACCATTGAGTACGACGAATGTGAGGGGTGCTAATACCTTCCTCTCGCATAATCGACTCCCGAACCCGAATTCGGTTGCGACAATCATTTTCTTTTTTCTTTAAGGATTTTATCGATATTTTCCCTTTCAATTTGAAACAAATAAACTTCGTTGGCGACTCTGTTATTATTTCGAGCGTGCGAACGCACATGGTATTTTTTTCGCGCCGCGACAACCAGGAGCCTATGATTCAAATCAAACTTCAAAGTGTAACCCCATGATTCGAATCAAATCAGTATGCATGGTTTTTTTGCTAAATTTTCACGAGAATTCCACTGCTAAGACAAGTTTTTCAACCTAAATCTATCTCAATCCAATTTTTAATGTGAATTATCATAACATATCACCTATACGATTAACATCAAAATCAGAATCAATCAAACAAAACTCATCAATTCAACAAAATACATTCAGTAATAACAACATATAATCAAATCACAACAATCACACCATAGGTTATAGAGGTTTGCTCAACCATCTCTGACCTCAAGCTCCACCAATGAAGAAAGGAAAAGGGAAGAAGAAGGAAAGGGACCTTCTCTATCCTTTGCACAAATTGACACCCATATGTGAATTAATCCCCCTTACCTCAAAAGTCCAGCAACAAATACTAGCTTTGGCTATGACTTCTCTCCTTCTCCAACTCTTGACTTTCTCTTTGTCTCACAAAAGTTCTTTCTCCTAATTTCCAATTGTGCGTACTGATAAAACTAGCTCTACTCTCCCTCTATTAATATTAATCTAATATTTATCTTTTAATTATTTCAGTTTGGCCCCAACTTATTATTAATTTTACCTCATTCCTATATTTTCTCATTATTCTTATATACCACTCAAATCTCATAAACCCACTCACTATCTTCTATTATTTTTAATTAATTAAATTAACTAAATTTCTAATTAATCTCTACGCACCTCAATTATACCCACCACATTACTCAAACACACAAATAACTGAATAAAATCAATTTCAATCTAATGAAAAATAAAAATACGAGAAACGGGGAGTTACAGATGCTCGAAGCCATAACCCAAAGGAAAGATCTTGTTCATCAAGTTATTTGAATCCTTCTTCTCCAATCTCCCCCAATGCCTCACGGTCTTTTAGTTGATGGCCGATTCTTCCACATACAAAACAAAAGGTGGGGAGTCTTTCATATTTTAAAAACACATGAAAGCTCTTTTTTTAATATGACAATCGTACCTTGTTTGAGAGGTTTGTTTAGATCCATCTTGACTTGAATTCACAAGAACCTCCCATTGCAGTGTCTGTCCTTCGTTTCCATCTCCTCAAACTCACCTAGAATGTTCCCTATTTTCTTCTCCATGGACATCAATCTTGGCATTAGTGGAAAATTATAGATCCTAACCCATAAAACCCCAAAATGCATGTTGAGACTTGAGGATTGTTCTTGTCCAGTAACTCTTTCCAATACTAGTAGGTTCAAGTGAAGCTCCATGGGCCATTTCGGATGACTGATTCCATATCTCGTTTTAAAGCGAAACAAAAGAGAAACAAGTTCTTATTTTGTTCCTGTGTTTCCACTAGATTCTTCAATCACCGCGCACCAACCACCGCTCATGTGAAAGCTCTTGAGTTAAAACTATTCTCGGTTCATAATTGTCCGACTAGGTTTTTTTGAAAGACTTCTTCACTAATCTCTTCTGTCGCCGCTGTTCCTTCTTCCTCCTTTTCCTTTGTCAATGGGATGTTCCTTCATTTCTCCATGAAAAGACAAACAAATGGCTTATGAAAATTAAATAAAAGTAACTTTTACCTAAAAGGACATTCATAATTAAGAAATTGGTGGTTTCATTATCTTATCATATTATATTATTAAATTACATTTTATTCGATAAAAGTAAATGTATTAATAACAACATGCAAAACAATTTTAATACATATGAAAAATTGAATATATCATCAAAATATATAAATTTGTATATAAATTTTACGAGCTTTGCTATTTAGTTTGAATATATTGAAAATGAAATTCAATGAATAAAAGAACCAGCATACCATACATGAAGCAAAGTATTTAATAAAGTCATTTATGAGGACATAAAAATAAAAACAATCCTACTAACTACAATTCTTAGTTTCGTTAACTCATTCTTTTGTAACATATAGTTTTTTTCCCTAATTTTATAATGAAATTTAATAAAATACGAGAAATTTTATGTAAAGCCCATATATATACATACATCAAAGCATATATTATACATGAATTCCACTCTTGGTACTGAAATATACAATAAGTTCCTAGTAAACACATTATACATATACATGCCCAAAAAGCCTAATACAAAAAAAAACTACGGCATAGTATATTTACAAGGTTCTAATAAACCTAACTCAAGTCAAAATGGAAGGGAAGTGACTTTGAGTACACACACGCCAAATATACATTCACACTCGTGAGCCTGTTAACTCACAATAGTACCAAAGTACGCCCTGAGCCTGTTAACTCAAGAATCTCACTAATCAATAACCGTACCAAGGCATCCTCTTTTCCCGTCCGCTTCTACGTCTAGAAGACGATCCGAGTCATGGATCCTTGTAGTTACTTGGCATACGAAATGGATTCGGGATCGTCGGCCCGTACACCGTGATCCGTCACTTCACACGGCCCGTACACCGTCACAAGTCTCTTTACCCATAGGCTCCATTCGTACTATACGCGGGAATCAAACCTGCCAAGTAATTGTGCATACGTTTCAGAGGAGGTGCTCGAGTCTCATGAAACTACACCATAAGATAAACTGGTTATGATTATTAGACACACGCCTCGGCCTTTCATGCGCGAGCGTTGTCACTATGTCATTTCACACTTTTCAACATTGTTTATGGTAATGCTCCTCACTCTACCTATTTCATATTTTAACATGCATATATATATTCAACAACAATTACCCACCATTAAACGATAAAAGTCGACAAAACAGCACTATTCCAAAAATCCCGACATAATTAAATCGGCCAACAATCTTAAAATCATTTTAATAAGAAAGTACATTTTGTTAGCTTTCCAACTATATCAAGAATGTTAAAAACGGATAAACGAGTCAAAAGTTATGGACATAACGAGAAATGGTATCGCGAAAAAACACAATTCTGCACCTTCCTGGCCGTACGCGTATTGCCTTGTGCCATACGCGTATTGCCCAGCTGGCTCGCCCAGCCATACGCGTATTGCCCAAAGTCATACGCGTATGGGCAGAGACTGATTTTTCCCAAAAATTCCTTTTAAAACCCCAATACGCGTACTACCCTACCTCATACGCGTATTGCCCAAAACCGTACGCGTACCAATACGCAAATGGGCAGATGACCGAGAAAATGGAACCTCATACGCGTATTGCCCACATTTCTGCATGGCCATACGCGTATTGCCTTAACCAATACGCGTATTGCCTTGGGTGATACGCGTATGGGCAGCGTGAAAACCAGAAATTTTCCTGCATAATGGGTTTGCGAAAATGCTCCATTTTCCCTTCCAATTCACTTCTAAACACCAGAAAAATACCAATTGGATACACAATAACATATATCTAACATGTATCAATCATAAGGAACATTAAAACCATGATTTTGGTGCAAAATTTCTCATTTCCTACCATTGTCAAACTAACTCTAAAACTCAATAAAACTCTACTCTAGAGCATCTAACTAGAACCCACCTGGATTACAAGATGAGGAGGTTGAAGCTGAGATGAAAAGATGAAGATTGGTTGATGATTCAAGTCCTAGAGTTCTTGAGAATTTTCCTCTTCTTTTCCCTTCCTTTTCCTTCTCTTCCTTTTCTTTCTCCAAGTTTTCTATCTTTTCTCAAATAAGAAAATAGACATAGGAACATTAATTGGTAACACTACTAATTTTCCAAATTATCTCAAATACACCAATTAATAAAACTCCAAGTTAAATAATATTAATCTAATCAAATTCCGAGTTCGTCAGTTTACTCTAATTACTTATCCAATAGTTGTCCAGAGTACACCGGAACCCAATTGATCATAATAATATTATCCAAAAAAATGTTCACAAAATTATGGGGTATTACATTTTAACATTGTAATTTTGAATTCAATTATGTTAATCTAAAATAATAACAAAAATAAGTTTATTGTATAATATTTTACAATAAAACTGCAATAATATTTTGAATTTTCTTCATCTTTATTGATTTTATTGATATTCCTCCGATGTTTCACTAACTTTAGAATTATCAACACTATTTCTAAATTAATTATATAATTTATATTTAATAAATGAAAATAATGTCTAATAAAATAAAATAAAATAGTAAAAATCTGCTAGAGCATTCTTCAAAATCTCTATAAATTCAATTTTTTATAATCAATTTTTTAATTTTATATATATATATATATATAGAATAAAAAGGTATAAACTAAAAACTACAAACTCAAAAGCTACTTCAAATAGCTTTTGAGAAAAAAAACTAAAAGCTAGTTAAAAAATTATAAGCTACAAGTTCAAAAGCTACTAAGAAAAAAGCTAAAAGTTAATTAAAAAATTAAAAACTAAAAGTTAAAAGACAGATATTAAACAGAATTTTTTAATTAAAATGAACTAAAGCTAAAAGTTAAAAATTAAAAGTTTTTTTTTTATCAAACAAACTCAAGATCTGCATTCTCACTAGAATAAACACGTGGGTAATTTTATTTTTAAGTTGTTAAAAATCTTAACTTTTTTTCAAACATGTGGGTAATTTTTTAAAGTTGTTACAAAAAAAAAAAGTCTCAAGACAAATATTAAGTTGTTACAAATTGGATGGATAGTGTTACAAAGTTGTATACAACGAAATTTAGTTCATGGATCATTGTGATCATTATATCTTCTAAGTAGGACTTTCCATCTAGTTTATGAGAGAAAAGAAATCTTGACATGATTTGTCCATTCTGATCATTCTATACAGCTCTCAATTTATGTTGAGAGATAATATTGGAACTCAATTTGCTAAGCATACTAACCATATTGGTAAGATTTTAAACTTTAAATGCTATGCGAGTTCAAATGATGCCATATTTGCCATTTGAGTTACTCGGTTAAATAAATAAAGGAAATAATCGGTTAAAATTTTCTTAACTAAACTGATGAAATCAATATTTTTTTACAGACTTACAGGTAAGATTACTCAACAGAAACAACAAAACCAGCTGTGCCAGTTCCCTATGCAATCTGCCTCAAACAAACCGTTTCTTGCCCAGCACAAGCCATTCAGCCAATAGATAACTTTAATGCTTCCAACATAGAAGAGGTGGTGAACAACATCATATTGCAGTTTAAAGATCGTCGATATATAGTATATACTTTAGTCTGCATATAATCCTAACACAGACCCGAATGATTATATTTTGAATCTAAAGCAAAATCAATAGGGAAAAGTAATGAAACTCGCATCTAAGAACTAAATAATGAAAGTTTACAAAATCAATAAAGAGAGCTGCAAGTAATAGGAGTGGTAGGTTGGAAGTGGAAAATAGAAATATCTTATGATGCACTTGAATGAAGAGCTACCAATGAAGCATAAACACCATCATTAATCTTCATCAACACATCATGTCTTCCCTTTTCTGCAACCACTCCATTTTTAATCACTGCTATAGTATCTGCTCCTCGAATCGTTGTAAGACGGTGAGCCACCACCACGGTAGTTCTGTTCACACTCACTTTGTCTAGAGCCTCTTGAACTATACGCTCTGACTCGGCATCAAGTGCACTTGTTGCCTCATCAAGCAAAAGTATTTTCGGGTTTTTCAGCATGGCTCTCGCAATAGCAATACGTTGCTTTTGTCCACCAGAAAGTTGTGTGCCTCTTTCCCCAACAGAGGTTTCATAACCATTTGGAAGAGAACTTATGAAGCTATGTGCATTGGCTGCTGTAGCTGCTGCAATTATCTCATCCTCGGTAGCACCTCCCTCTTTTCCATAAGCTATGTTGGCACGAATGCTTTCGTTGAAAAGAATGGGCTCTTGACCAACCAAACCCATTTGTTGCCTCAACCAGCTTAATCTGAACTTTTTGATATCCACACCATCTAGGTAGACATGTCCAGAATCAGGGTCATAAAATCTCTCTAAAAGGCTTATAACTGTTGATTTTCCACTGCCACTTTCTCCAACCAATGCAACAGTCTGCAAAGACGTATATCGTTAACTTAAATAGTACATAACACATTCTCAATAAACTGATTTTTACAACCAAAAGTTTACCTTTGCAGACGGGATGCTTAGGCTTAAATCTTTGAAAATTTGAATGTGGGGCCTTGTTGGGTAATTAAAGCTGACATGTTGAAGTTCGATATTACCAATTACCGTTCCTTGTGTTACACCCTCCTTGCTGCTGGAATCAATATCAGGTTCGCTGTCGAGAATTTCAAATATTGAAACTGTGGAATCTCTGGCCTTGTTAGCGTCTGGTGCTAATGCACTAGACTGGGAAACGGAGATTGCTGTCATTGTTAAACAAAAGAAAACCTGCATACATTATCTTGTAAGAACCAGATCAAGTAAACATCAATTAAAATTAAAGCATGCTAGGTTGATTGAAAGATTGTACCCTGAAAACCTCTTGAAACGTTGCTTTCCCGTGTTGCACTAAGATAGATCCTATGTAGAAAGTGAAGGCATTTGTGCAATATAGAGCTAAAAAGGAGAAACCAAATCCTGCTCCACTAACAAGCCCCAAGCGAACACCTTGTCTCTCTGGCCCTAAACACTTTTTCCGGTACATGTCCATCACTTTTGATTCTGCGCAAAATGATGCAACGGTTCTTATGCTACTAACAGCATCATTTGCCACTTGACTTGCCTCTTCATACATCACCTACATAAAATAAACTCATGATTTCGACAATGTATAATTTCCGCAATGTAATTGACAAAACTGCAAGTAAGACTAACCTTGGCATCGGCACTGAATCCTCTCAGAAACTTCATCTGAATAACTCCTTGCATAAGAACCATAGGTGACACAGCCAAAACTATAAAAGCAAGAATCCAATTAGCAGTGAATGATATAACTAAACCAGCTGTGATCGTTGATATGTTTTGCACAATGAGAGCCAACGTGTCACCAACAAGACTTTTCACTGTTGAAGCGTCAGTAGATAACCTTGCACCCACTGCACCACTGCATGGCGAATTAGTTCTTTCAGTTTCATGAGTAGAAGGAATCAATACATGATAATAGTCTCTTTATTTTGTTTTGAAGTAAAGTACACTTTGAACATACCTTGAATTTGCAGGATCGTCAAACCATCTAATTTCTTGGTGCACAATCTTTTCGAATGTCAATGAACGAACTCTTTCAATAAGTTTTCCACCAGCAATTCCAAAGAAGTAATTCTGAAGTGGTAAAACCACTAGTGTAACCAAACCCAAACCTACATATAGAAGTGACCAAAACCCGGACTCTTTCCTCTGCTGTTCTGGAGGTTTAAAAAACATACTAATGACTGATGAAAACAAGAGGCCAAATATAGGGAACACGACACCATGTATTATTGCAGCAATGCTTCCAAGCAGTATGACAGGAACCTCGGGCTTGTTCAACTTGGCCAAACGCGTTAGAGGTACCCTTTTGGTTTTTTCCTTATCATCAAGTTGATCTTGCTCAATATCTGCATCCTTTATTTCTCCGGACAAGCCTCTACGTGACTGAGAATGCCGAAGACTTGCTGATGATGTTCGGCTTATTGATCTCATAAAAGAGTGTCTTTGGGTGTAAGATCTAGCCATGTGACTTTCTATATTTAAACTGTCACCTGACTTATCTGCTTCAGATGTTCTGCTATCTTCAGCTTCTTTTTCTCCTTCTTGCAGACGAATAAGTTGAGAATAAGCACCGTGAGCAAATACGGTTAACTCGCTATGAGTTCCTACAGAAAAAAAGAAGCATGCAAAAGTGAACACAGTATTCGAAGATGTAACAGAATTGGTTCTTCATGCTAAAATTATAATATGTCATTGTATAACCTCTCTCTACGATTTTTCCCTGATGAACCACTGCTATTGTGTCAGCATTTCTGATAGTTGTCAAACGATGCGCAACGACAACAGTAGTCCTTTTCAATATAATTTTTTCTAATGCTTCTTGAACAATACGTTCAGACTCAGCATCCAACGCACTCGTTGCTTCATCAAGAAGCAGGATTCTCGGGTTCTTCAATATTGCTCTTGCAATCGCAATTCTTTGCTTTTGACCGCCAGAAAGTTGAGTACCATTTTGTCCCGCCATGGTGTTAAGGCCCTGCAAAGACAATCCCACTTCATTATTATTACCTTCAATCAAACATGATCAAAGTTTTCAATATTATACACACCTGAGGCAGTTTGTCAATGAAATTTTTCGCATTAGCAAGTGTTATTGCCGCTGTTATCTCCTCATCAGTTGCACCTTCTTTCCCATATGCTATGTTCTCTCTGATAGTAGTAGTAAACAAGATAGGCTCTTGACTAACCAACCCAATCTGTTCCCTTATCCATCTAAGTTGAAAGTTCTTCAAATTCACACCATCTATAAGTACTTCTCCGGCATCAGGATCATAGAATCTTTCCAATAAGCTGATTACAGTAGACTTTCCACTTCCACTCTGACCCACCAAAGCAGTAGTTGTGCCACTTGGAACAAACAGTGAGAATCCAGCAAATATCTGCACATCAGGCCTTGCAGGGTATCTAAAGTAAACATCCTTGAGTTCAATATCTCCCTTTATGTCCTCCAAGACAACACCACTTGTGTCATATGCATCAATTTTCGGCTTTCTTTCGATTGTCTCAAACATTTTATATGCTGCTGCTTGTCCTGAAGCAAATGCATTTATGCATGGGGATGCCTGTCCTAGTGCCCTGCCAATCAATGAAAATTTCATCAAGCAAAAATCTTATGCCTAAAACAATGTTATATCAGGTTACAAAGTCTCACTTACATTCCACCAGTCATAAGAGCTATGATCACAGTAATGACACTTCCACCACTATATCCTTTCTCAATTACTAGTTTGGAACCATACCACATGGCAAGTCCATAAGTGCAGAAGACGATTAAGAGAAGCGTTCCAATTCCTAAACCTGAGACTATCCCTTGGTGAACCGTTGCAGTATAAGCAACTTTTATCTTGCTATTATACCTCTCTATGGCTTTTTTCTCACCGGTAAAAGATGCAACCTAACCAAATTCCAAAATAAAGCTTTAAGACAATGAAAAATACAAACTCAACTTAATCATTCAATGCTTATAATTTGATGCAAGTGTCTTACTGTTCTGATGGCTCCAACTGTTTGATCAACAACATTTCCAGCTTCTGCGTATGCAACTTGTCCGCGACTTGACATTTTAGACATCATCATGGACATGAAACCACCAGCAACAATAACACAAGGCATACATGCAAGTAAAACTACAGCTAGACGCCATCCTTTTATAAAGGCGATCACAAAACCACCAAAAAAATTTGAAGCAAGCTGAACAAACTTCCCAACCTGTCATAATTATAATAGCCTCTCATTTGTTAATAGACTCACCTCATGTCCACTGAAAACATGATAGATCAAAAAAAGGAACCATACCTTTTCTCCCATGGCATCTTGAATGAGAATTGTGTCGCCAGACATTCTACCAATTACCTCTCCTGTGTTCGTTTCGGTGTCAAAGAACGCAATATCTTGTTTTAATATCATTTTCAAGTACAAACTACGAATCCTCGCGGCTTGTCTTTCTCCTGTCACCATCCAGCATGATACCTCTACAGCATGTAACAAAAAAAAACCTTATCATCAAAATGAATTCAAGAACTACTCTCCAACAAAATTAAATAAGCAACAAAGTGCGGTCTTACGTAGAAACGATGCTATTCCAGCCCCAGCAGCCAGGTAAACAAATAACAATGATACCTGAAATTCGAAGTGTGTTAAACAATGCTATGCCATAATCCATTTTGGTAACAAATATCTGAATTTTTTTGTTCTAAACCCTTGAGTTTTTTCGAACCGAAGTTCATTAATTAGACTATGCAATTTCAATTTATATTAAATGAATATATAATTAGTTAAAAATAAATCATATATTGCTAAATTAGGTTATTTCATTGAGTGAAAATTTTATAACTCCCCTAACAAATTTCACATAAAAAGAAAGTGGGAAGCTACTAATTATATATTCACCATGCATGTATCTGTTAGGAAACAACATAAAATGTAACTATTCTTTTATGATTCTAACATGAATTTTAATCGTTAAAACTCCAAGAATTTGGCTTCATAATTTTCTTGATAATTATATTAGGTTTACAAGAATACATGCATGAAAGAGAAAGAAAAGATCATGCAATAATAATATCCATACCTTAGAAACTTGTTTAACGATGGCTGATGGATCAGAACCACCAAAAGCATTGATGAGTTTCCCAAAGATAAGTGTCATGAGAGGCTGAGACAAACCATTAGCCACGGCAGCGATAGTGCCAATGATCATCAATGTTACGTCAAGACGATCTGCGAAATTGAAGAGCTTATAAAATGGAACTTTTTGGTTGCTTTTGGTTTCTCTGATTTCATGGTTTTGTGTTGGTGTTGATGATGGTGGTGAAGAATTATCGTGTACCTCAGTGGTGCGTGCCATCAGTGTTGATTTTTGTTTTCATTCAAGATCTTAACTCAGTTGAAAACTATGCATGCATATATATATATATATATGTATATGTTTAGGTATCGTAGGAATAGGAAATTCTGTTAGAAATTTAAAATATGACTTACGGGTTACTCTACTGATTTAATATTATTTAACAAATTTATAATTATAATAAGTTGTTGGTTTACTGCATCTACTAAAAAACAGGAATGATAAAGTAGTTTTGTCACTTGTTAGACTAAAGCGATATTGGGCATTTTGTTTTATATTTAAAAAAAATGAAGTTTTTTTTTTGTATTTCTAAAAATACTTTTATAAAAATATTTTTTAAATTTTTTATTATAAATTAAAAGATTACTTTTGAGACTTTATAACATAAACCTATATTATTAAAAAGTATAACATAGTTAAAATTATAATTCTAAAAGCTAGTTTAATGGTGAATGACTACAAAGTCCTTTATTAAGCTTGAGATGTGGTGTGGGATGACCCTTTTGGTCTACTAACAAGCTCCGTACTAATTGAATATCGATGGGCTACTTTGGACACTATGGGATGCTAATTCACCATGGTGAAAAGTCATAAATATTTATAGATTTTAGAGTTGCATCTATGGATGCATCCATATTACACGTAGTACTCAACCCTTTTGTAAGTGAGACACCTTATGTTACTCAAAAATGTATCTAGAGACGTATTTCAATTTTTCTAATAGGGTGAATTCGGAGGTGCATTTTTGTAATAATCCTTATTTAAAAACTAAGTGAGTTTTATGGAAATGCATCTCTGTAAAACACTTTGTTAGCTTAAACCACAAACCAGTAACATATGCGAATTTGGAAGAAAAACATAAATTAATATCAAAATTCATAACATTACATAGATAATCGTTAACATAAATTTAATATTATATTTTATCAGGACGTTGCAATATCATTAGAATATCTTCGGTCGATCTTGCAATCGTCGCATCCACTTCAATCAGATTCTTTGTTTCGTAACAGTGAAATGTACTCCACATAACCCTTAAATTTTCATCCGTCTTTAGCTCAAACTTGCGGATTTGAATCTTCTTTTCGTTGTCAATCGAGGGTGAACAGTACTCGAGTTTCACAAATCTTAGATTCTTAGAGTATTGTAGGAGATTCTTCAGTATAGATTTCAGATATACAAAGGAGGTGTACTTTGTGACTCTAAATTCAAGTGAGGAATTCGCGCCCAAGAAGTAGACAAACGCAGAATGCCAATATATGTTCGTTTTGGTGTGGTGTGATTTGTTAAAAAGATGAGATGAGAGACTCATATTTATACAAGTTTTAAATTAATATGAGCCTTAGAAACCCAATTTTGTTGTAGAGGTTATTTCGAATATGCATTTCTGAACACACGCTATTTTATATCCAAAATAAGGGATTATATGGAGATGCATTTCCAAATTACCCCATATTTGGTAGTTTTTGCAATTAAAATGGGGATAATTCGGAAGTGCATCTTTGAAATTGCCCCACGGAACCAATGTGCATACAAAGCTTATTATATGCATGAACAAAGTTGTAAAGAGGTTGAAGTCAGAAAGTTTTTTTTTTATTTTTAAATTGACTCCTAATTCTTATACAATTAATATTGAATAGTCATCACATTTGTATCAAATTGTATCAAAATTACACTGGTGACAATAATACATACAATTAATGTTGAATCCGAATCAACTCTCGTCCATCCGAACCGTTATTGGTAGAATCGGATATGCGTATAAACCATAGTAAAATGTATGCTAAAGATGAAAAAAACAAACCAATAAGTTCTATATAATGTGTTTCAATATTAAACACACTAAGATAAACGATTTCCATTAAAATATAAAAGTAACCTTAACTGAGTAATTTTATCGAGCACCTAGTGTGTAGTCAAAATATCAAGCATTTGGTGTGCAATACACCAAGCTTAATTCTCTTTGTGTTGAAGGTGTAAAAATCAATTACAATTGCTTAGATTGCAATAGTTTCACAAAACAACTTAAGACATTTCAACACAACAAAATTTTTTAGCAATTCAAATTCCACACTAAATGTTAGTAAAATGTAAAGAGAGAGAGAGAGAGAGAGAGAGAGAGAGAGAGAGAGAGAGAGAGAGGAGAGAGAGAGAGAGAAAGAGAGAGAGAGAGAGAGAGAGAGAGAGAGAGAGAGAGAGAGAGAGAGAGAACACCAAGATTTGTTTAGGAAATTCCCCAATTGTCCTTACTATAGGTATGTCTGCCCTCAATTCGAAATCAAATTGAGATATTATAGTTAACCCTTGCAATATCAGTTTACAAGAGAAGTAGTAGCAATTCAAACCCCTAAACCCTATGTTTGATGTTGATCCTAGCTTATTCTTTTCCCTTGATCTTAGAAAGATAAAGTCACACAAGACCTCCAATTTGATCCTCCAGTTACCGCTACTCCTTTGACTGAACCTCCGTTCTTCAAAGCTTTCATTTGGCTGAATCCAAATTGTGAAATCTTTCCCCAAGTCTTTCAATTGATCCTTCGGTTACTACTACTCATTTGCAAGAACCTCCGCTCCTTAAAGCATTCACTCGGCTGAATCCAAGTTGCAAAGGCTTGTGCAAAAACCCCCCAAAAATCAACCCTTGATATTGGAGGAAAAACCCTAAAGGTTTTATCAATGGAATCCCCAAATAAAAACTCAGCTCAATTTGATTACACCAACCTAAATTGGACCTTATGAACCTTGTCTTTATAACAAACAACAAAAATGATTATGTCTAGTTGTTGAATGCATGCAAAGAAAGGTTGAAGATGATGAGAAATTTCTAAGTGTGTTCTTGGTTTCAATGTTGAAAAATGATGCATGAATGAATATTTATGTGTGTGCATGTGTGTGTGTGTGTGTGTGTGCGTGTGAAAAGTAATAACCATCAAAATAGATTTTTAGAAAAAATTACAAGTTTTGAAAAAATTGAGTCAATACATGTATTGGCTCCAAACAAGATGTATTAACTCCAAATTTGTATGAGTCAATACATAAAGCCTAATGTCATACCCCAAATTTGTCCTACCTGCATAGTATTACCTTCATTTGTGTTTCTGTTTACTAACCATTATTCAAAAATCCAAAAAATATGAAGTTGCTTTCATTTTTCTTGTTGCTTAAGTCCAAATGTTGCAAGGACGAATCGAAGTTCCTTCAAGGTTATTAGGACAAGCGTGTGTGCGGTAAGAGTTGAAGTTCAAGTGAGTTTGACCTAGTCTTGGCCAAACAGGAAGGAGATTTCTTCATTCTCAAGATTGATTTGTCATGGATTAGTGTCTCATATCTGAAGATCATCAATTCATTTCCAAAATAGGGTTTTGTTTCAATTCAAGTTATATGATGAAGTCAAGTTGCAGAGCCATAAAAAGTCAAGGCATTTGGTCAATATTTCAAGTCATTTGCAAGTCCTGATTATGAGGTTCCTGTTCTTGTCATTTATTCCAGGAGAATTCAAGTTTGTTATTCAATTCAAGACCATTTCAAGATGGAATCATGACGTGGTGTCATTTCTCATGGAATTGATTCAGGTTTCAATGCATTTCTGGTTTGATTTTAATGAAGAGTTCATGATGCTAAAAATTGGTTTCAAGGATGATTGTTGGTTCATGCCAGGAGTGTCACTTATTCAAGATTATTTCAAGTGGTGCACTTTTTATCAATTCAATAAATTTAGTCAAGGTTCATAAAATTAAATTAATCAAGCAAGATTTGGAAGGTGCAAATAAAATATTAGGCCCAATTCAAAGTTGAAAGTCCAATACAAGAATTAATACCAAGTTACAATTCAATTTTCAAGCAAAGGTGCAAATAATATATTTAGAGTGACAAGTCAAAGGCCATACATTAGCAAGCCCATTATACAATTTACAACAAGTGCCAAAAATAGGGGAAAAAACTCATGGAAAATACACGCATCTAATTTTCATAAAGCAATCAAGCCAAGAGCTACATTATACAAATTACCAAGCCACAAATTTCCATACACAAGCCTATGAATCAAAGTGAGCTAGCCCACATGAAGAAAGGGCAACATCCACAATCAAACTTCCAAGTTGCGCATACAGTACATGAGCCAAGCTATCTAGCTGCTATTCACAACACCCTTCCAATTTTCCAGCCAAGAGCCAAAGAGTAAGCCTGCTACACAAATAAAACCCAAGCAAAGCAAAAAGGAAATTTCTTACAAGCCTACAAATACGTGAGCACCCCATGAAGCCAAACTTCAACGAGCCAATTACAAATTTAACCAAGCAAGCAAACACAAACCACCAGCCTTCGCTTAAAACTTCAGGCTACATGAGCCAACCTCCATGCAACAACTCTAGCCATCCAATACAAAATTCAGCTTCAAGCTTCCAAACACGTACACAACCATGAGCCAAGAAATTCATTTCACAACCAAGCTGACCCCACACAAGACATTTCGCAACGCATACAACAATCAATTATGCACAAAAACAAAAACGAATTGCACGCATGACCTACATGCCATACCCCAAATTTTGACCTCTAAGATTCCCCATCATTATGCAAACCATCATCACAATATGGATGAACCATCATACCTCCTTAGTCTCCCCAAAGATGGGTGAGCATCCACTACAATCAAACTTAGGGTTTTAAGCCCCCCTCAGAGCTCTTAGACAAAGGATCAATCAAGGAATGACATGATCTTCAACTTGTCTAAACTCTCAAACACCTATAAAGGATCAAGAGGACTCCCACTTTAGGAATCAATCACAATGTTGCAGCATTCCAAGTGGATCAAGCCTTAAGATCGTCAGTGTCACCAAATTAGGGTTTCGGTCGACCAAGGCCTCCAGATGGAAATTTTCCTCTGGGCATGAGCCAATGCTTCAAAGCACAACCCAAGATACTCCAAGGGATATCATGAACCCAATCATCAAGTCAATTTTGCCTCAGGGGATGCATACAATAAAAATCAGGAATTAGGGTTTCTTGACCTAATTCACCCCTAAGTTGACTTTTGGGACAAAACATGAGCCAAGACCTCAAGAGAGGATTTGAGGGATCCTAATACACTACATTGATCCATTTACAACAATGGATTGATCTAAGAAGCTTGATTCACAAGTTTCAAGTTCATCAGAACCACAGTTAGGGTTTCACGGAAAATGTCAACTGTGCCTTTGACTTTTGATCAGGACATGCTCCCAAACCTTGGGACATGATTTAATACACCCTATAACACCTATGAAATCAATCCATCAAGTTTGATTTAGGTCAAGGACTTGATTTCATAGAGGATCGCACAGTTTGGAATTCATCTGATAAAAAGTGAACTGTGCCTAAAAGTCAAAGTTTGACTTTTTGATTTTTTGATCAATTATGGTTCGCTAACCCTAAAATGATGTTAATGTGTGATTGGAATCATCATTTATCAAGAAAAATCAAGAAAAGTGGGATAACTTGTAAAAGGGGGTAACCATAAAAAACTTAGAAATTTTCTAAGTTATGGAACAAAGTGGCTAGGGTACCAACTTCCAAGGATCATAACTTGAGATCCAAGCAACCATTTGGGTTAATCCAAAGATGGATTTGTAGCTCTCATGGCATACTTTAAAAGTGTCAATTACACCTCATTCCAATTCATCATGGATTTTGAGTTATGGTTGGATCAAAATGGCTGAAAACATGAAATGTCACTTTTTCCAACACTTAGTGAAATTTTCACTAAGTCAGAATCTGTTTCACTTTTTTCAAAATGTAGGGGCATTTTTCACTTGGATCCAAAAAGTGTCAAGACAAACTATGATCACTCACATGTTGTATCATATGAGGGCTTTCTAAAATTGCCAAGAGCCCCATGAAATTCCATTTGAGCTAAGAGTTATGACACTGGCAATATGCCTTGCTGCACCTGCCATAACAAGGCAGATTTGTACATTTTGCTGTATTTGAGCAATTTGTGCAAATGACAAACAAGTTTATCCATCTGAACACCTCAGGGAGAGACCAATGAGGGACAAACACTGATCCATAAGCCTCCCAAGTCTTTGGAACTAAAAATAGCATGCCAAACCTAAAAAACCCTAAAGAGGGGACAAGACTCCAATTTTTTTTGGAGCATTCAATGGATTCACCAAGGTTGCATGAACTGAGCCATTTCCAACTGAATGAGTCAAGGGTGATATATGAACTAGGGAACCAAAGGCATGTGTTCTAACCTCAAGTCAATGGCTAGAGGAGACTTGGATTCCTATTGATCAACATTTGCCAAACCTCTGCAGCAGTTGCCATTCACTATTGCAGCCAAAACAAACTTGCTCTACTATAAATAGAGCTCATTTATGCTCAGTTCAAGTACACCAAAGCACTACAACACTTGCTTTCCTCAAAATCTCTTTCTCTAGGCAAAAATGCCTTCTTTAGCAAGGTAACTCTGAGTTTTTGAGTTAGAGAGCATTTCCAGCACAACTCATGATCCAAACACATCCAATATATCATATCTAAGCTGTCCAAACTCTCACAAGTGACCTGTAACACCAAAATCTCAAAGTCCCTTCTCAAAACCTCAAAATATGACTTTTTGCATTTTTCAAGCCATGTATTGATTCAGTCACTTTCAAAACCAGATAAAGCCTCAAACACACTCCAAATAACATCCTTGAACCGTCCCAAATGGTTCCCCACATCTGGAACACCATTTGAGAGAGTTGCTATTTTGGTCACTTTTGCCCCTTTTGCAAGAAAGGGTCAGTTTCCATTCCTAAGGTTTCCAACTGATTCCAATCATCCTAAAAGCTTCTAAGGGATTATTTGAGGGTGTTCAAAGCATCAAAACATTTCTGGAACAAGGCACTTGACAAATTGCCCAAAAAACTCCCAAAGAGGTAAGCATCTCAACTCGAACTCCTTAAAATATGCCTTGCTTTGAAGTCCACTGATCATACACATCTCATACATGTTATATATGTTGTGTTTGGACCAATTCATCATGTGATTCACGCCTGTACCATAAGGTAGCACAGAAAATGCAAATGGAGGCCTATTTCAAAACCACTATCGGGTTTTAAAATGGGGACCTCATCTAAAAAAAAACACCACCACCATTGAATTCCTTGTGAAATTATAGGCAGGATAGACCTAAATTTTGTCCCAATCCATGGAGAAATGAGAAAGTTACAAGCTTCACGTTTTTGGCCAAAATCTTGCCTTGCCTTGCCTTGGCCAGGCCAAAAACAAGGCAAGCCTTGTATATTTGTGACTGGGGTTTGATACACGGATGTATCACCACTCCAGTGGTAGGACGCTCGCACTGCACACAAGAGGTATGGGGTTCGAATCCCCCTCGCCCCCAATCCTCTTTTTATTATTTTTCTTATTATTTTTAATGATTTGAAAAATTAATAACTCCCTCAATTTTAATTATTTTTTATTGGTTCTTTTTGTAAAAAATCACAAAAATATTGAAATATTTTATTCCACAAAAAAATCAAATTTATATTATTTATTTAATATAGTAGGTATTTTTATGAATAAATCCATTTCTAATTGTTTTTTAACATTTTAAAAGTGAATATTCATCTTGAAAATCAAAATCAAATGAGTTTTAATTCACCTTGTGATTAAAAACTCATTTTTCAAACCTTAACCAAAAATCACAAGTTTTTTATTCAAGCTTATTTGGTGTTTTTATCATTTTTATTGATTTTCTTTAAGAATTTACTTTTAAAAATGATGAAATTAGGGTTTTGATTGATTCCACCTTCATCAATCATTTTCAAATAATCTTTGGGCCTCTTGAGAGAGTGTAAGACCCATCCCTTTGTAAATAAAACCCTTTGGGCCTCAGACATTGTATAAGTCCCTCTGTATATTTTTAAATGTTCGACGCGATCGTCGCCTTTTTAACAAAATCAACTGGGTTTCTCCTTGAGCTGTAAGACCCATCTTTATTCATTTAAAAACTTTTTCTGCCTCTAATAGAGTGTAAGACCCAATCCCCTTTTAACCAAAACCACTTTGGGCCTCAGATATTGTATAAGTCCCTCTGCGTTAAAAGAAAAATCTCGGCGTCATTGCCAGTTCAAAAATCAAATCATCTGGCCTACCCTCGTGTTATAAGCCCCATTTCTTTTCTTTAAATCTCTTTGGGCCTCTAATAGAGTATAAGACCCAACCCCTTTTTGAAACCAAAGGGATTTAGGCCTCTCCTTGAGTTGTAAGCCCCAACAATCTTTTCAAAGCACTTTCTCCTTTGATTTTGAATTCAAATATATGTTGTTATCAAAACTTTATTTAATTTCTTTGTTGAACAACTAACAAAACAGCATGAAAGCTCTACAATGGGTAAGTGTTTATCCGCTTTCATTTACCGCTTTCATATGTATATAACTGTATTGTGGGGCTGTTTCACTGTAAGACTTCTTTCACATCCTTTTATATACTTGCCACATATCCACTGTGTAATACTACTATAGTTATTTAGAGTTTTTCCCTGGCAAATACGTCCAGAACTAGGTAAAGCCCTGTTGGTCACTCTTTAAATACAAACAAAACTAAATCCCCATATGATCTCCAGATACAGTCTTCCCTTCTCTTGGGGTTAAACAATATGGAACAAAGAGAAAGGCAGTATTCTCGGTGAACCTTTTCTCAGATTGTCACCCTTAGAAATTGTCAAAGAAACTCTAACTCCCCAGAGATGATCTTTTCTCCGTGAATGGCATCTCTTGAGTTTCTTCCAAATTCTCGAACTTTCCTGGAAAGATCTCTTCTCTGTGAATTGGATTTCTTGAACTTCTCTTGGTTTGGGGACCCACAGGCTTCCTAAAAGCATCCCTGCCTCCTCTTGGGCATTGTACAAGGACCCTTCGGCTTGTTAGAAGTTCTCATGCCTTCTCTTGGGCTTAATACAAGGACCCTTACGACCTCTTAAAGGTATAAGACAGAACTTAGTCATCCTTAGCTAGAGCAGTCTTTCCAGCGTCAAAACACCTACCATTTTAGGGTTGATACTCATCCCTTAATGCCCGTGTCTCCTCTTGGGCATTGTACAAAAGATAAAACTCTAGACTTGGACAGTCTAAACCTCTCGAGTCTCAAAGACATTCTCAAGTTCCTTTCAAACATAGGAAAAAACACCAATCACCCTGGATTAATCTCCGGCAGAAACCCGGTCTCTCTCATGAGAGTTCCCCACACTTGGACCCGCTTCAGGATCTAAATAATCCTCAGTAGTAAGTTAGCCTCCTCTTGGGCTTTGTATAAATAATTCCCCCTAGTAGAGCTAACCTTTTCAGACTCTCTTGTTTAGTCAACAACTTTTAGCCTCCGTCCTAGGCTTTGTACAAGACATATAAAACACTCTCTTGTTGAGTATAAAAGATTCTCTTGTTGAGTCAACTTTTAGCCTCCGTCTTGGGCTTTGTACAAGACATATAAAACACTCTCTTGTTGAGTATAAAAGACTCTCTTGTTGAGTCAACAACTTTTAGCCTCCGTCTTGGGCTTTGTACAAGACATATAAAACACTCTCTTGTTGAGTATAAAAGATTCTCTTGTTGAGTCAACTTTTAGCCTCCGTCTTAGGCTTTGTACAAGACATATAAAACACTCTCTTGTTGAGTATAAAAGATTCTCTTGTTGAGTCAACTTTTAGCCTCTGTCTTGGGCTTTGTACAAGACATATAGAACACTCTCTTGTTGAGTATAAAAGACTATCTTGTTGAGTCAATCTCCTTTTAGCCTCAATCTCGGGCTTCGTACGAGACAACAACACACTATCTTGTTGAGTATAAAAGACTCCCTTGTTGAGTCAACCACTTTTAGCCTCCGTCTTGGGATTTGTACAAGACATATAATAAACACTCTCTTGTTGAGTATAAAAGACTCTCTTGTTGAGTCAATCACCTTCAGACTCTCTTGTTGAGTCAATCACCTGTTCAAGACTCTCTTGTTGAGTCAACTTTTTTAGCCTCCGTCTTGGGCTTTATACAGGACAGATAAAAGTACTCTCTTGTTGAGTCAAACCATTCCAGCCTCCATCTTGGGCTTTATACAAGATACATTCTCCCCAACGGAGTCAAAATCCCTTTTAGCCTCAATCTTGGGCTTTGTACAAGACAGAAAGAACATTTTCCCGGAAAAGTCAAACTTCTAGCCTCCTCTTAGGCTTTGTATAAAGACATCCCTGATTGAGTCAATCAACCTTTTAGCATCAAATTTGTGCTTTGCTCACAACATACAAACATCAACAACTGCTCTTTAGAGATGACAAATTCTCTCTCATCCAAAACTCTTTAACTTCTCATCTTGGGCTTTGAACAAGATACAAATCACCTTTAGCTTCAATCTTGGGCTTTGAACAAGACACCAAAATAACCTTTTTCCTCCTATTTGAACTACGATCACTCTGATTTCCCTATTTCGGGAATACGTAGGCATAAGATTGCAAAAATCTTAGCGAGCATACTAATCAAAAACCCAAAATCCCGTACCTTCATACATCCATCAAAAGCATCAGACCTAACACCTTACCAGAAACCTAGCAAATAGTCCGGACACTGTTTTTAAACAAAATAACCCAAAGACCGACCCCCTTTTGATAGCACCTATAAACCAACAGTTTTGACTGTTTAACCTCAGTTTGCAAGCAGGGTTAATTGGAGACATCTATTTCCCTTCCTTAATCAGCTCAACAGGATAAAAAATGAATCGAACTGTAGTACCAAAGCGATAGTGATTCGAAACCACAAAAATCGCACTACAGAAGAATGGCGACCACAGTGGGAGGCATTCTTTCTAGTCTCTTTTAGGGTGAAAGCTTTAAATTCACCAAATACCACAAAAATGACGACTCTGCTGGGGAGTCATTGTCTGCATAGAATCATAGGACTAGAGGTCTAGGATGTTATGACAAATATATATACTGCTTTTCCTAATTGATATATGTGTTTATTTTTCTGCTAATGGGAATGCGTGTGATGCCGCATCTGGAAAGATTGAGTATACACCTAAGATAAGTGATGGCACTATACGGGTAATCTTACGGGGAGTGAATCCCAGATAAGAGGTCTCGGTCGACCATCAAATCAGTGGAGATGCCCTTTGCGGATTCAATGCCTATACGACTTCGGTTGTTGAAAGCAGATTGTTCCATTAGGTTATCTGAGAAGCTGAGGATTTTAGTAGACTGAGACCATTTTGTAGTGCAGAAGCTATCGAAAATAGTTGTCACGCGATACTACCCTCATTTGAGACTACTCTAGATACTACAGCTCGCTGGCGATCCGCTTGTTGTTGTTATCCTAAGAGGGGTTAGTGATTTTGAGGACAGGTACAAAAAATCACCGGTATAAACCTTTGGGGATGGGTAGAGCCTTGACTTCATGACACCGACCTTTTGACCCCATGTTTTTTCTATGTTTTTGTGTGCTGCATTCATGCATTCATTAAAAAACATTAAAAAACAAAGAAAAATCTTCTCTTCTAGTCTCTCTTTTTTAAATTAAACTAAGACAATGATTGCAAATGTCAAATAAAGAGATTGCGCTAATGGATTTCGGTAGAAGGAAAACTCACAAGTATACCTTCAAGGTTCCAAAACTATAGGATTTAAGAGGTTTGGCGAGGATGATAACCAACCCTGAGGCTTTCAGAGCGAAGTATGGAGGACTGCTGTCTCTGTTAAGGGTCCATGTAATTGAAGGAATCTTGTCCACACTAATCCAGTTCTATGATCCAGTCTATCACTGTTTCACATTCCCAGATTATCAACTAGCACCAACACTGGAGGAGTACTCTCACCTGACTGATTTACATATTACTGATCAAGCTCCCTTTTGTGGACTGGAAGAGATTCCAAAGGATCATACCATTGCAAGAACAATCTATTTGGACGAGTCAGACGTCATGACTCGCAGGACCACTAAAGGTGGAATCCAGGGTTTGCCAGCCCAGTTCTTGATAAAGAAAGCTCTGTACTTTGCTAGTATAGGGAACGTGGTCGCTTTCAAAAGCATCTTTGTTTTGCTCACCTACGGGTTATTTCTGTTTCCCAACATTGATAACTTCGTAGATATCAACGCCATTAAGATTTTTCTGATTGGAAACCATGTACTGACCCTGCTCGCAGATGCTTATCATTCGGTACACTTGAGGAATTTGTATAGCGGAGGAATGATCACATGATGTGTACCCCTGCTATACAAATGGTTTACTTCCCATTTGCCCAAGTCTGCTGCATTTTGGGATCAAAAGAATACTTTACGTTGGTCGCAGAGAATCATATCTCTTACCAACTCTAACATCGATTGGTACAATTGAATCTATGACGGGATCAGAATCATTGACCGTTATGGAAACTTCCCAAATGTACCCCTCATGTCCCGCGTAATGCTCATCTGGAAGGTCTTTTCTTCAAGGAAGGAGAAAATGACAGGGCACTAAAGACAGAAATAGTGCATGCTTGGAAACATGTTCATAGGAAAGGAAGAGAGTCTCTAGGAAAACCAGATTGTGTCTTGGTGGAACCTTATCTCCACTGGGTACAAACTAGAGCTCTCAAGCTAAGGATGCCTTACCCTCGTCAGGAAGTTCTTCCATTAAGGGACCCTATCCTTTACTTTATGTCTGATACGGAAAAACTTCAGGTTACTCTCAACAAAGTTCAATAGGAGAAGAGGTCTTGGAGGAACAAGTACTGTATTCTCAATGTGGAGTGTACGAAAATACAACAACCGTTAAAAGAAAAAGATGCTCTAATTGAGATTTTGGAGCAACATGCTGTAGAAAATCAGGATGACCAAAGGAATTTGCTCGCTCCTTTCACTTGGCAAAGGAATGACAACCCGACAACGGCCCAAGAGCCCCGTTCAAAGAAAAGGAAAATACCAGAACCAGCACCTGAGCTCGCTTCAGAGAGGACTCGGGACCCATAAGTTTAGATTTCCTTTTACAGCACTATGTAAATTACTGTATTTCTATTTCCGCAATCTTTGAATTCAATAAAACGGGGTTTCCCCACTGTTTGATATTTGCAATCCAATTGTCGAAGTTTACTTTGAATAAACAAAAATATATAATTAATATAATCATTGCATATCATTCATCATTCTCACTTAACACATTCTTCTTCCCTACGAATCTCATGTTTGCGTCTCGATTCTAGAGTCAAACTGTCTCATTCGTACAATACTCGGGCCAATCGACAGAGAAAGATGGATGATCTCAAGGAAGAGAACAGAAAGTTGAGGGAAGAGATCGACACTCTGAAAGAGGATCTGAGAAAGCTTCATAACGACATGCAAGCTCTAGCAGAAGCTCAGATGCAACAACAAAGGACTGTGATCTCAGAGATCACATCAACGCCTATAGTGGAAAAGTATGATCCTAGGTATAAAATGCAGAAATATCGTCCCTGGGGCATGCCTATTAACTATATCCCGGAAGGATATGTTCTGCCAATCACTAAAGATCAGGGAACCGCAGCAGGAGCCACTGGGCCTGAAGGTTACAAACTTCAGGAAAGCAAAGATGCCCAGGGCATGACAGCAAATCCTGAAGGTTACAAACTTCGGGAGAGGGAAGGAGCTAGAATCACTGCCATGATGACTATACCACCACCCGTGGTACACACTGTCCCGGAAGGACAGATTCCACAGATACCTTCTGGTGGAAACGAAAGTATGGATAACAGAATGAAGGAGTTCCAGGAATAGTTCCTGGAAATGCAGAAAGAGTTGCAAGCCCTTCGCGGTCAGGATCTATTTGGAAAAGACGCCGCAGACCTTTGTTTGGTCCCCAATATAAAAGTTCCGCACAAGTTCAAGGTGCCCGAATTTGAAAAGTACAAGGGTAATTCTTGCCCTCAAAGTCATTTGGTGATGTATGCTCGGAGAATGTCAACTCAGACAGAGAACAACCAGCTACTGATCCACTACTTTCAAGATAGTTTAACCGGTGCCGCACTAAAATGGTACATGGGTTTAAACCGCACCAAGATCGGCACTTTCAGAGATCTTGGCGCTGCTTTTGTTCAACAGTATAAGTATAACTTGGACATGGCACCGGACAGGGATCAACTCAGATCGATGTCACAAAAGGACAAGGAAACCTTTAAGGAGTACGCTCAGAGATGGCGTGAAATTGCCGCCCAGATTTGTCCACCTCTTGAGGAAAAAGAGATGACAAAGATCTTATTGAAAACCTTAAGCTCATTTTACTACGACAGAATGGTTGCCAGCGCGCCCAGCGACTTTATCGAGATGGTAGGCATGGGAGTTCGTCTTGAGGAAGCAGTCCAAGAAGGACTTTTAGCTAAAGACATTGGATCATCAAGCAGTACAAAATGATACGGTAGTGCTCTCCCTAAGAAAAAAGAGCAGGATATTGGGAATATCTCTCTCGGAAAGCAAAGGAGACTATACCAACCAGTAGCAACTGTAACTCCTGCTATCAACCCTGCGCCTGTTCCTACGTATCAGCCTCAGGTTGCGCAAAGCCAACCGAATCAACAGCAATATCAACAAAGGACACAACAGCCTTTTCAGCAGGCTCATCCTCCATATAACAACAACCGTACAATGTGACCACCAGGGTTCGACCCTATACTGATGTTGTACGCAGAATTGTTTCCACTCTTACTGGTCAAGGGACACGTCCAAACCAGGTCTCCTCTTACAATATCGGAAAATCCGCCTTTTTGGTTCAAAGCGGATCAGACTTGCCCTTACCATCAAGGAGGACCGGGGCATAACATAGAAAACTGTCTCAGTTTTGAATCCGATGTGCAAAAGCTTGTTAGGAGCGGGGTTTTATCCTTCAAAGATACGAATCCAAATGTTCTCATGAACCCGCTGCCTCAACACGAGAAAGCTACGGTAAATTTGATAGAAGGAGAGTCTAACAACAACTATTAAATTCATGATGTACTCTTATTGAGGGCTAACTTGGTCAAGATGCATTGTAGACAGAGTGGATATGACCATGTGCCACCTCACAATTATCACCAGTGTGATATCTGCTCTAAAAACAATCAAGGGTGTTTTGTAGTGCAATCAGCTCTACAGGAATAATTGGATCTCGGGTGGATCCAAGAGCATCAAGTTCGTAGATTTAACATGACTTATACGAATTCCAACATCATCCAGAACCATGACATCTGTCCACTGAATGTCAACTTAGTGGCAATGCACTCAAGGCAAAGCCAGTATCATAATCTGCCGCGGTACGATTACAATTCCTGTTTGATTTGCTCGGTAAACAAATAGGGATGCTCTTTTGTACAAGAGGCCCTCCAGCGTCAGATGGATCTTGGGTGGATTCAGGACTACCATGATAGGAATCCTTATCAAGTTAACATGATTCAAATCTTCGATATTCGTTTGATGAATACCAGCTTGGTGGAGTTACACGCCAAGCAAGTCCAACTCGGTTTTCTCACTTCACGTGATTATCTGAGCTGTAAAGTATGCCGTGAGAGTAACCAAGGGTGCGCTCTCATTCAAAGAACTTTACAACACTTGTTAAACCACTGGTGGCTTCCGATCTATCTAGACGAAGACACGCAACAAATCAATGTGACAAACGGGAACCCTACTAGGCATCAAAGTCAGGATGTCCGATCTATGGAAATAGACCTAATAAGGTTACACTGCATTCAAAGCGGACGTGGCCAGGTGCCACCACACAACTACGAACGCTGTAGAGTCTGCTCGAAAAATAATCAAGGATGTTACCTCGTGCGAGCAGCCCTTCAAAGTTAGTTGGCTCCCAAGGAGATTTAACCGTGTCCAATTTCTGGATCAATTAATTGGACGCCAGACTATTTCGCTGATCAGATTAAGGAAGTTGTCGTAATCTCTGATCATGAAAGGACCAAAGATGTTTGTACCATCATCCCTCTACTTGACGAATCGAAGGCTCTTAACCAGGAATTGATTGAAGTTACTTACGACAGTCAGAAAAATCAGAAAGCTCCTGTAGTTATCTATCTGCCTGGACCGCTACCATATGAATCAACTAAGGCTATCCCTTACAAATACGGTGCAACAACAATTGAGAATGGAAAAGAAATTCCATTACCCTCTGTCGTGAATATTACAGACATCAGTCGAGTAACACGGAGTGGTTGAATCTTCAACCGAGGAGTTGGAGAACCTAACAGAGAAAAAGAACCTCAAACAGAAGTTCCCAATCCACCAGTCAGTCAATCCAGTGATCCCGACCTTTCAAAGAACAATGATAAGATGCTGAAGCTCATCCAAAGGAGTGAATACAACATTATTGATCAGTTGTTGCAAACTCCTTCAAAGATCTCTTTGTTATCTCTTTTAATCAGTTCTGAAGCCCACAGAGAGGCTCTACAGAAAGTCTTAGAGCAGGCCTTTGTGGAACAAAATGTGTCAATAAGGTAATTCGACAGTATCGTCTCTAACATCACTTCCTGCAACAACTTGGGGTTTAGTGATGAGGAATTGCCAGAATAGGGCCCAAGTCACAACATGGCGCTCAATATCACAGTCAACTGCCAGGACGATGCTTTAGCCAGCGTACTGGTAGATACCAGATCGGCTCTCAATGTTATGCCGAAGTCCACTCTAATGCGATTATCATTTAAAGGACCTCCGATGAGAGGCAATGAGGTCGTCGTCAAAGCATTTGACGGATCTAGAAAAATAGTTATCGGCGAAGTCGACCTTCCCATAACTATTGGTCCTCACACTTTCCAAGTCACTTTCCAGGTCATGGACATCCGAGCAACATACAGCTGTTTGTTGGGAAGACCTTGGATACACCAGGCTGGGGCAGTCACTTCGACACTTCACCAGAAGCTAAAGTTTGTCAAGAATGACCAACTCGTCACGGTCTGTGGAGAACAAACCTTGATCGTGAGTAACCTATCGTTGTCCACTTGTGTAGAACCAGAAGAGGTTGTAGGAACCCAGTTCCAAGCACTTTCGGTGAGCAACGACAATCAATCAGAAAGGGGAATGTCGATTTCCTCGTACAGAGATGCTCTCGAAGTAATCAAAAGCAACAATACAAAAGGATGGGGACAACTTGTCATTCCTACTGATAACAAGACAAAGAAAGGTCTTGGTTTTTCTTCAAACTGTACCCAGACAAATGCTAACGATGAAAGCCTTCATCCCATTCATAATTTCTTCCATAGTGGAGGTTTCTTTAACCCAGTGTCTCAAGAAGTACATACCATCAACGAGGGAGATTCCTCCGACACAGATGAGGAATGAAAGTCCTATCTTAACGAGGATGGTTATATGTCTCAGGAGGAGGTGCCCACGCCATTTTGCTATCCCGCATAGAGTCCGAGATTTATACCAAGGTCAGATGTCGAAATGATATACGGAGATTGTGATCCAGAAGGATGTCGTGCTCCATCAAACTCATTAGAGGAGGACACTCTGATGAAAGATAACTTTGACCACGACTATTATGGCCCGATGGATGGCCTGCCTATGTAGCAGCCGTACCCAGGAGACTTAGGGCAAGAAAATCAGCCGAGCAATGAAAATCAGCTGAGCGTCACCGAAAAGAATACCTTTGTCTCCACCATGTCATGGGATCAACACTCAGGTCATTCAGAAAATATCCAGTGCGACGATGAATTTGCAAAGTCTGCAGGACTAGAATTCATTAACTATGTTTTTCCCGAGGTCAACGTCATCAAGAGAGATGACTCTTCCGGTTCCAAAGAAGCGTGGGACACCTTAGGACAGCCAAGTGGCAAATTCGACTTCATGGTCAAATACACCGCTCCTGAAAGTTCTCGTATTAGGCTCAAAGACATCCAACCAACTGGATGGGGAGATCTGCCTGAGAGCACAAATACTATGCAAAATGCAACTATGGAATCCTCCTACGACAACTCTGCCTGGGAGACAGATTCCAATGATCCAGCTCCACCAGAAATTAGCGTTATTTCTGAAGACAAATCAAGACAGAAGGTACTAGACTTTGTGATTCACCAAGGAGTTCGCCGCCAATGGATTGCTATCAATGTCCCGAAAGTCGTCCATAAGTCTAAGTAATTATCGTCTTTACTTTAACCTTTCACCCCGCCCAGGTGAAACGGATGCTTTGATAGGGCTCACTTTCCGTAAATGTACCTCTTCGCTTCGCCTAAAGCGACAGAGTTTTGTTTTATAGGGCTATAGTTTCAAGAATCGACAAAATCATAAATCAATAAACGTCGTTCTGTAATTTCCGCATTAATTGCTGTTTTTTCTTTTCGCTTTTTCAGAAAATGGTAATCCTAAAAAACAATAAATAAGAACAAGCAGTTTTTAGAAAAACACTGCACCCACTCTTGCATTTCTCTCTATCTCTTCTAAACACAAATCATCACGTCATGCAGATTGCTTGTTTTAAACCCCATTGAAACGTACGATCCGATGCCTTCTCCCAACTTTGAATTCCCGGTATTTGAGGGTGAAGAAAAAGATGACGAAGAAATTCCAGAGGAGATCTCCCGATTACTCAGACAAGAGGAAAGGTCCATTAAACCTCACAAAGAGCCGTTGGAAATGGTCAACTTGGGCTTAGAGGAAGAAAGAAAAGAGGTTAGGATTGGGGCACTGCTCAATTCAACTGTCAAAGAAATTTTGACAAAGCTTCTCAAAGAGTTTCCCGATGTATTGGCTTGGTCCTATCAGGATATGCCAGGGTTGGATACCAGCATCATGGAACATCATCTACCATTGAGATCAGAATGTCCGCCACTAAAACAGAGGTTGAGACAGACTCACCCCGACATGGCCATCAAAATAAAAGAGGAAGTGCAGAAACAGATTGACGCGGGTTTCCTCGCCACATCAGAATATCCTCAATGGCTAGCCAACATAGTACCTATTCCAAAAAAGGACGAAAAGGTCATAATGTGTGTGGATTACAAAGATCTTAACAAAGCAAGTCCAAAGGACGACATTCCTTTACTACACATTGACATGCTGGTCGAAAGTACAGCAAAGTTCAAAGTTTTCTCCTTCATGGATGGATTCTCGGGCTATAACCAAATCAAAACGGCGCCGAAAGACTTGGAGAAAACTTCATTCATCACCCCATGGGGCACTTTTTATTATAAGGTAATGTCGTTTGGTTTAAAGAACGCCGGGGTAACCTATCAAAGGGCCATGACTACTCTGTTTCATGACATGATACACCAAGAAATCGAGGTATATGTCGATGATATGATTGCCAAATCTAAGACAGAAGAGGAGCATGTGACCCACCTGTCAAAGTTATTCGAGCGTCTGAGGAAGTACAAACTCCGCTTGAATCTCAACAAGTGCACCTTCGATGTCCGTTAAGGGAAACTTTTAGGGTTCATCGTCAGCCAGAAAGGAATTGAGGTTGATCCTGACAAGGTCAAGGCCATTCAAGAAATGCCTTCTCCGCAGACTGAAAAATAAGTCAGGGGATTCTTGGGACGTTTGAATTACATTTCCAGATTTATATTCCTCATGACCGCAACATGTGCGCCGATTTTCAAATTACTCAAGAAGAATCAGGACTGCGTTTAGGCAGAAGATTGCCAAACCGCCTTCAACAGTATCAAGGAATACCTGTTGAACCCGCCGATTCTATCACCTCCAGTGGAAGGAAGGCCACTGATCATCTACCTAACAGTCTTGGAAAACTCGATGGGTTGTGTAATTGGCCAACAAGACGAAACAAAAAAGAAAGAGTCTGCCATCTACTATTTGAGCAAGAAATTCACCGACTGCGAGACTCGGTACACTATGCTTGAGAAAACTTACTGTGCTTTGGCTTGGGCAGCCAAACGTCTTCGCCAATACATGATTCGTCACACTACTTGGTTAATCTCAGAAATGGATCCGATCAAGTACGTCTTTGAAAAGCCTGCTCTGACGGGAAGGATTGCCCGTTGGCAGATGTTGTTATCAGAATATGACATCGAGTACCATGCTCAGAAAGCCATCAAGGGAAGTGTTTTAGCCGATCATTTGGCTCATCAACTGATTGACGATCAGGAATCGGTCGAATTTGACTTCCCAGACGAAGATGTTATGTATCTAAAGATGAAAGATTGCGATGAACCACTACCCAGTGAAGGGCCAGAACCGGGTTCCCAATGGGGACTAATCTTTGACAGAGTTGTCAATCATTATGGAAACAGAATTGGGGCAATCATCATAACCCCTCAGGGTACCCACATTCCTTTCACCACCCGACTGACATTCAAGTGTACAAACAACGAGGTCGAATACAAAGCTTGTATCATGGGTCTAGAAGAAGCGATCGACTTAAGGATCAAGAACTTGGATGTATATGGCGACTCAGCCCTAGTTATCAATCGGATCAAAGGAGATTGGAACACATACCAATCAGGATTGATTCCTTACAAAGATTACGCGAGAAGGTTGTTACCATTCTTCAATAGAATCGAGTTTCATCATATCCCTCGTGAAGAGAATCACATGGCGGATGCATTAGCCACTCTCTCTTCCATGATTAGTGTAGGCCAATGGAACGACTTACCTAAGATTAACATAATGCGCATTGAACAGCCCGCTTACATCTTCACGATTGAAGCAGTCACAAACGACAAACCTTGGTATCACGATATCAAATGCTTCCTTCAAAAACAAGAGTACCCACCCGGGGCATCCAGAAAGGACCGAGAGACCCTCAGAAGACTGGCTGGAAACTTCTTCCTGAGCGGTGATACACTCTATAAGAGGAACTTTGACATGGTCTTGCTCCGATGCATAGACAGACCAGAAGCAGACATGCTGATAACGGAAATTCACGAAGGATCCTTTGGCACTCATGCCAACGGAGACACGATGGCGAGAAAAATTCTAAGAGCAGGGTACTATTGGTTGACAATGGAATCTGATTGCTACAAGTACATGAGGAAGTGTCACAAGTGTCAGATATACTCGGACAAAATCCATGTACCTCCAACATATCTCAAAGTTCTCTCTTCCCCATGGCCTTTTTCCATATGGGGAATCGACATAATTGGCATGATCGAACCCAAGGCTTCGAAAGGACATCGGTTCATCCTAGTAGCCATTGATTACTTCACCAAGTGGGTCGAAGCAGCGTCATATACTAACGTAACCAGACAAGTAGTGGTCCGATTTATCAAAAACAATATCATTTGCCGTTATGGTGTTCCAGGACAGATCATTACTGATAATAGATCTAACTTGAACAATAGAATGATGAAAGAGTTGTGCGTTGAGTTCAAGATCGAACACCATAACTCATCTCCCTACCGACCTAAGATGAACGGAGTGGTAGAAGCGGCTAACAAGAACATCAAGAAGATCGTTCAGAAGATGGTCGTAACTTACAAAGACTGGCATGAAATGCTACCCTTTTCCCTTCACGGTTATCGTACATCTGTCTGCACTTCAATAGGGGCAACCCCTTTCTCTCTAGTATATGGCATGGAGGCAGTGCTTCCCATAGAAGTAGAGATCCCATCAATCCGGGTATTGATGGAAGCTAAGCTAACAGAGGCTGAATGGTGTCAAAGTCGACACGACAAACTAAATTTGATCGAAGAAAAGCGAATAACGACACTATGCCATGGTCAATTGTATCAACAAAGGATGAACAAGGCATTTGACAAAAAGGTTCGACCCCGTGTCTTCAGGAAAAGAGACCTTGTGCTAAAAAAGATACTATCATTTCTCACTGATTCCCGGGGCAAATGGACCCCGAGTTATGACGGCCCCTATGTGGTCAAGAAAGCCTTCTCAGGCGGTGCCTTGAGACTCGCAAGCATGGACGGAGAGGAATTTGCCTACTCCACAAATGTTGACGTAGTTAAGAAATACTTCGCCTAAATAAAAAAAAGAGTCTCGGTGGATTGAAAACCCGAAAGGGCGGTCCAGGAAAAAATTAGAGACATGATCAAAAATCATCCCGGTGGATTGGAAATCTCAGAGTACAATCCAGGCAAAAATTAAGGATAATGGCAAGTAACTATGTTCAACAAAGGGGCAAGTCCCTCAGCAACAGTTACACCATCCATCAGAAAAACTCCAGTCAAGGTCATCTTCGACAGAAGCTCAGGATGTCCAGAATTCAAAGTTGGTATAAGGATAGCGGTCGTTATGTTTTAATGTAGCCCTTTTCCTATAAATTACCATTTTCTAACTTTATATATACTCCATGGAATCACGCGCTTGGCTGATTTCCATCCTATCAATAAAATTTGAGCTCTTGTGCTTTTGTTTGCAATTCTTATTTGTTTAGCTTTACAGAACAGCATTTTAATATAATTAACGATTCTTGAAATAAAACAAAAATGAATTTACTTATCAAATTCTTTCTGCTTTTAAAATAAAGATGGCAATTTCTTTTGACTGTTGAACATCGAAAGAACCTCGATCGCTTCTCCAGAAGTAATCGAACTTCAAAGTGCAGAATCAAAGTACTCCTTCTAAACCAGTGCACCTGAATAAAGGATCGCCTGTGTCAGATGCGAATGTTCCATCTGACACCCCCCGGCAGAGTTCTTACCTCCTAAGCCCGACCAACGGTGTTCCCCACAAGGACTATCTCTCCTAAGCAAGGCAAAATTGCTACTTTTGGACCAATGATACTTTTCATACCCCGTAGTGGCCGAGTATCCAGTCGTGTTCATCCACTAGTTTATATGTCGCGTCAGTTTTGTCAGCATAAACATACATACATCATGCATTATTGATTTACATTCATGTTCATATTGCATCACTACCACTCTAATCGGTCTTGTTCCCTAGTAATAAAAGTCCTCTTGTCAATTGAGTTGTCAGTTCTTTCCTTGTCAGGAAGTGAATCATCTAAGAAATCTCTCTCCAGTAGAGTCGGTCTTCGACCACTTTGATAACTTGAACCTCTGGAAAGCAAGAGAAATTTTGACAAACATCACTCTTCGCCATTAAAGATGATGTCTTCGCTTTCCCAGATTAAGGAAAATCCCCAGAGAAAGTCTCTTAATCAAAGCTTCGGCAATATAGCAGTTTTTCTCCAGAAAATTCGCTGACGAAAAGGTCATCAACACCTCAAAGTTGGGGTACATTGTATGGCATTTCTACGAGAAGGAATCGAAGAAAAGTATGATACAATACCCCCAAGCAGGAAACAGTCTCTCTAGAAACTCGTTTTCCCCAGTAGAGTCAACAAATGGCATCTCCAACAGAGAAGTTTGTACACCTCTGTAGCTCAGACGACTGGGTTCCCCAGCAACTCTGACATTAAATCTTTTTCCATCAAATGGCATCTCCCCAGAAAAATTCGGCGAGAAGTTTGATGAAGACCGCTAACGAATAGTGTCCCTTGTCAAAAAAGTTTATTGACAAGATAAACTGAGACCAGTTCCTTGGTAGGAAACCAGGATCGAGGGGAAGTTTATTTCAGAAACTGAGACTAGTTCCTTGGTAGGAAACCAGAAGCGAGGGGAAGTTTATTTCAGAAACTGAGACCAGTTCCTCGGTAGGAAACCAGGATCGAGGGGAAGTTCATTTTAGAAACTAAGACCAGTTCCTTGGTAGAAAACCAAGATCGAGGGGAAGTTTCACCCTTTTCTAAGCGCCATTTCTTAGCAAAAGAAGATGGATACGCAAACTGTCATTCATAACCACCATCAAAATTTTGGGTATTCTGATATTTAATCATCTTGCACCCCGAATGCCCGAATACCTTTGTCATTCACACCTTCGGGTCCAAGAAGATTAAATAGGGGCATCTGTCATACCCCAAATTTTGGCCACTAAGATTCCCCATCATTGTGCAAACCATCATCACAATATGGATGAACCATCATACCTCCTTAGTCTCCCCAAAGATGGGTGAGCATCCACTACAATCAAACTTAGGGTTTTAAGCCCCCCTCAGAGCTCTTAGACAAAGGATCAATCAAGGAATGACATGATCTTCAACTTTTCTAAACTCTCAAACACCTATAAAGGATCAAGAGGACTCCCACTTCAGGAATCAAGCACAATGTTGCAGCATTCCAAGTGGTTCAAGCCTTAAGATCGCCAGTGTCACCAAATTAGGGTTTCGGTCGACTAAGGCCTCCAGATGGAAATTTTCCTCTAGGAATGAGCCAATGCTTCAAAGCACAACCCAAGATGCTCCAAGGGACATCATGAACCCAATCATCAAGTCAATTTTGCCTCAGGGGATGCATACAATAAAAATCAGGAATTAGGGTTTCTTGACCTAATTCACCCCTAAGTTAACTTTTGGGACAAAACATGAGCCAAGACCTCAAGATAGGATTTGAGGGACCCTAATACACTACATTGATCCATTTGCAATAATTGATTGATCCAAGAAGCTTGATTCACAAGTTTCAAGTTCATCAGAACCACAATTAGGGTTTCGCGGAAAAAGTCAACTGTGCCTTTGACTTTTGATCAGGACATGCTCTTAAACCTTGGGACATGATTCAATACACCCTATAAAACCTATGAAATCAATCCATCAAGTTTGATTTAGGTCAAGGACTTGATTTAATAGAGGATCGCACAGTTTAGAATTCATCTGATAAAAATTCAACTTTGCCCAAAAGTTAAAGTTTGACTTTTTGATTTTTTGATCAATTATGGTTCCCTAACCCTAAAATGATGTTAATGTACGATTGGAATCATCATTCATCAAGAAAAATCAAGAAAAGTGGGATAACTTGTAAAAGGGGTAACCATAAAAAACTTAGAAATTTTCTAAGTTATGGAACTAAATGGCTAGGGCACCAACTTCCAAGGATCATAACTTGAGATCCAAGCAACCATTTGGGCTGATCCAAAGATGGATTTGTAACTCTCGTGGCATACTTTAAAAGTGTCAACTACACCTCATTACAATTCATCATGGATTTTGAGTTATGGTTGAATCAAAATGGCTGAAAACATGAAATGTCACTTTTTCCAACACTTAGTGAAATTTTCACTAAGTCAGAATCTGTTTCACTTTTTTCAAAATGTAGGGGCATTTTTCACTTGAATCCAAAAAGTGTCAAGACAAACTATGATTACACACATGTTGTATCATATGAGGGCTTTCCAAAATGGCCAAGAACCCCATGAAATTCCATTTGAGCTAAGAGTTATGACAGTGGCAATATGCCTTGCTGCAACTGTCATAACAAGGCAGATTTGTGCATTTTGCTCGATTTGAGCAATTTGTACAAATGACAAACAAGTTTATCCATCTGAACACCTCAGGGAGAGACCAAGGAGGGACAAACATTGATCTATAAGCATCCCAAGTCTTTGGAACTAAAAATAGCATGCCAAACCTAAAAAACCCTAAAGAGGGGACAAGACTCCAATTTTTTTAGAGCATTCAATGGATGCACCAAGGTGGCATGAACTGAGCCATTTCCAACTGAATGAGTCAAGGGTGATCTCTGAACTAGGGAACCAAAGGCTTGTGCTCTAACCTCTAGTTAATGGCTAGAGGAGACTTAGATTCCTATTGATCAACATTTGCCAAACCTCTGCAGCAGTTGCCATTCACTATTGCAGCCAAAACAAACTTGCTCTACTATAAATAGAGCTCATGTGTGCTCAGTTTAAGTACACCAAAGCACTACAACACTTGCTTTCCTCAAAATCTCTTTCTCTAGGCAAAAATGCCTTCTTTAGCAAGGTAACTCTGAGTTTTTGAGTTAGAGAGCATTTCCACCACAGATCATGATCCAAACACATCCAATATATCATATCTAAGCTGTCCAAACTCTCACAAGTGACCTGTAACACCAAAATCTCAAAGTCCCTTCTCAAAACCTCAAAATATGACTTTTTTGCATTTTTCAAGCCATGTCTTGATTCAGTTACTTTCAAAACCAGATAAAGCCTCAAACACACTCCAAATAACATCCTTGAACTGTCGCAAATGGTTACCCACATCTGGAACACCATTTGAGAGAGTAGCTATTTTGGTCACTTTTGCCCCTTTTGCAAGAAAGGGCCAGTTTCCATTCCTGAGGTTTCCAGCTGATTCCAATCATCCTAAAAGCTTCTAAGGGATCATTTGAGGGTTCAAAGCATCAAAACATTTTTGGAACAAGGCACTTGACAGATTTCCCAAAAAACTCCCAAAGAGGTAAGCATCTCAACTTGAACTCCTTAAAATATGCCTTGCTTTGAAGTCCACTGATCATACACATCTCATACATGTTATATATGTTGTGTTTGGGCCAATTCATCATGTGATTCATGCCTGTACCATAAGGTAGCACAGAAAATGCAAATGGAGGCCTATTTCAAAACCACTATCGGGTTTTGAAATTCTAGGCAGGATAGACCTAAAATTTGTCCCAATCCATGGAGAAATGAGAAAGTTACAAGCTTCACGTTTTTTGCCAAAATCTTGCCTTGCCTTGCCTTGGCCAGGCCAAAAACAAGGCAAGCCTTGTATATTTGTGGCTAGGGTTTGATACACGTATGTATCACCACCCCAGTGCTAGGACGCACGCATTGCACACAAGAGGTCTGGGGTTCGAAACCCCCTCGTCCCAGATCCTCTTTTTATCATTTTTTCCTATTTTTATTATTTTTCTTATTATTTTTAATGATTTGAAAAATTAATAACTCCTTCAATTTTAATTATTTCTTATTGGTTCTTTTTGTAAAAAATCACAAAAATATTGAAATATTTTATTCCACAAAAAAATAAAATTTATATTATTTATTTAATATAGTTGGTATTTTTATGAATAAATCCATTTCTAATTGTTTTTAAACATTTTAAAAGTGAATATGCATCTTGAAAATCAAAATCAAATGAGTTTTAATTCATCTTGTGATTAAAACATCATTTTTCAAACCATAACCAAAAATCACAAGTTGTTTATTCAAGCTTATTTGGTGTTTTATCATTTTTATTGATTTTCTTTAAGAATTTACTTTTAAAAATGATGAAATTAGGGTTTTGATTGATTCCACCTTCATCAATCATTTTCAAATAATCTTTGGGCCTCTTGAGAGAGTGTAAGACCCATCCCTTTGTAAATAAGACCCTTTCGGCCTCAGACATTGTATAAGTCCCTTTGTATATTTTCAAACGTTTGGCGCGATCGTCGCCTTTTTAACAAAATCAATTGCGCTTCTCCTTGAGCTGTAATACCCATCTTTATTCATTTAAAAACTTGTTGGGCCTCTAATAGAGTGTAAGACCCAATCCCCTTTTAACCAAAACTACTTGGGCCTCAGATATTGTATAAGTCCCTCTGCGTTAAAAGAAAAATCTCGGCGCCATCGCCAGTTCAAAAATCAAATCATCTGGGCCTACCCTTGTGTTATAAGCCCCATTTCTTTTCTTTAAATCTCTTTGGGTCTCTAATAGAGTGTAAGACCCAACCCCTTTTTGAAACCAAAGTGATTTGGGCCTCTCCTTGAGCTGTAAGTCCCAACAATCTTTTCAAAGCACTTTCTCCTTTGATTTTGAATTCAAATATATGTTGTTATCAAAATTTTCTTTAATTTATTTGTTGAACAACTAACAAAACAACATGGAAGCTCTACAACGGGTAAGTGTTTATCCACTTTCATTTACCACTTTCATATGTATATAATTGTATTGTGGGGTTGTTTCACTGTAAGTCTTCTTTCACATCCTTTTATATACTTGTCACATATCCACTGTGTAATACTAGTATAGTTATTTAGAGTTTTTCCCCGGCAACTACGTCTAGAACTAGGTAAAGCCCTATTGGTCACTCTTTAAATACAAACAAAACTAAATCCCCATATGATCTCCAGATACAGTCTTCCCTTCTCTTGGGGTTAAACAATATAGAACAAAGAGAAAGGCAGTATTCTCGGTGAACCTTTTCTCAAACTGTCACCCTTAGAAATTGTCAAAGAAACTCTAACTCCCCAGAGATGATCTTTTCTCTGTGAATGGCATCTCTTGAGTTTCTTCCAAATTCTCGAACTTTCATGGAATGATCTCTTCTCTGTGAATTGCAATTCTTGAACTTCTCTTAGTTTGGGGACCCACAGGCTTCCTAAAAGCATCCCCGCCTCCTCTTGGGCATTGTACAAGGACCCTTCAGCTTCTTAGAAGTTCTCATGCCTTCTCTTGGGCTTAATACAAAGAACCTGACGACCTCTTAAAGGTATAAGATAAAACTTAGTCATCCTTTGCTAGAGCAGTCTTTCCAGCGTCAAAACTCCGGCCATTTTAGGGTTGATACTCATCCCTGAATGCTCGTGCCTCCTCTTGGGCATTGTACAAAAGATAAAACTCTAGACTTGGACAGTCTAAACCTCTTGAGTCTCAAAGACATTCTTAAGTTCCTTTCAAACATAGGAAAAAACACTGATCACTTTGTATTAATCTCCAGCAGAAACCCTGTCTCTCTCATGAGAGTTCCCCACACTTGGACCCGCTTCAGGATCTAAATAATCCTCAGCAGTAAGTTAACCTCCTCTTGGGCTTTGTACAAATAATTCCCCCTAGCAGAGCTAACCTTTTTAGACTCTCTTGTTGAGTCAACAACTTTTAGCCTTCGTCTTGGGATTTGAACAAGACATATAAAACACTCTCTTGTTGAGTCAACTTTTAGCCTCCGTCTTGGGCTTTGTACAAGACATATAAAACACTCTCTTGTTGAGTATAAAAGACTCTCTTGTTGAGTCAACAACTTTTAGCCTCCGTCTTGGGCTTTGTACAAGACATATAAAACACTCTCTTGTTGAGTCAACTTTTAGCCTCCGTCTTGGGCTTTGTACAAGACATATAAAACACTTTCTTGTAGAGTATAAAAGATTCTCTTGTTGAGTCAAATTTTAGCCTCCGTCTTGGGCTTTGTACAAGACATATAAAACACTCTCTTGTTGAGTATAAAAGACTCTCTTGTTGAGTCAATCTCCTTTTAGCCTCAATCTCGGGCTTCGTACGAGACAACAACACACTCTCTTGTTAAGTATAAAAGACTCTCTTGTTGAGTCAACCACTTTTAGCCTCCGTCTTGGGCTTTGTACAAGACATATAATAAACACTCTCTTGTTGAGTATAAAAGACTCTCTTGTTGAGTCAATCACCTTCAGACTCTCTTGTTGAGTCAATCACCTGTTCAAGACTCTCTTGCTGAGTCAACCTTTTTAGCCTCCGTCTTGGGCTTTATACAAGACAGATAAAAGTACTCTCTTGTTGAGTCAAACCATCCCAGCCTCCATCTTGGGCTTTATACAAGATACATTCTCCCCAACGGAGTCAAAATCCCTTTTAGCCTCAATCTTGGGCTTTGTACAAGACAGAAAGAACTTTTTCCCAGAAAAGTCAAACCTTTAGCCTCCTCTTAGGCTTTGTATAAAGACATCCCCGATTGAGTCAATCAACCTTTTAGCATCAAATTTGTGCTTTGCTCACAGCATACAAACATCAACAACTCCTCTTTAGAGATGGCAAATTCTCTCTCATCCAAAACTCTTTAGCTTCTCATCTTGGGCTTTGAACAAGATACAAATCACCTTTAGCTTAAATCTTGGACTTTGAATAAGACACCAAAACAACCTTTTTCCTCGCATAGAATAGGAGGAACTACGATCGCTCTGATTTCCCTGTTTTGGGAATACGTAGGCATAAGATTGCAAAAATCTTAGCGAGCATACTAATCAAAAACCCAAAATCCCGTACCTTCATACATCCCTCAAAAGCATCAGACCAAACACCTTACCAAAAACCTAGCAAATAGTCCGGACACTATTTTTAAACAAAATAACCCAAAGACCGACCCCCTTTTGATAGCATCTGTAAACCAACAGTTTTGACTGTTTAACCTCAGTTTGCAAGCAGGGTTAATTGGAGACATCTATTTCCCTTCCTTAATCAGCTTAACAGGATAAAAAATGAATCGAACTGTAGTACCAAAGCCATAGTGATTCGAAACCACAAAAATTGCGCTACACTACACAACTTGCAACGTCACCAAAACGGAAACGAGAAATTGACAAAAACGACAACGTATTTGAAAACAACCAAATCACTCACCACTATAACTACAACCTCTCATTCTTCATTCTTCCTTAAGCTCTTGAGCCAATTTTACTCTGCCCTTTTTCTCAAAACCTTCAAAATCTGAAACCCACAAATCCTTCGCAAAACCTCGAGTCAACAAAAACAAACCAACATACACCAAACAGAAACGAAATCAAACCAATTCAAGGGAGAGAGGAGACAAAATTGGAAGAGAGATTTCAATAAACCATCAGAACAAAATGAAACCGAGTGAGAGAGAGTAAGAAATCGAAAGAGAGATTGAAGGATTCCGGCGATTGAAACGAAAGTGAGATTGAGGGTGAAATCAAAGTGTACCAGCATCGAGAAGAAGAAGAAGGAAAATGTAGAACTCTTTTCTTGTTGAGCATCGTTCTTTTATTTTATTTTTTACCTCTGAGTTTTGATTTGGGATTTGGGCTAAGTCCATATGATTTCATGTACGCACACTTATTAGATTCATGCACCCCCTCTCCCTTTTCCTTATTTATTTATTTATTTTTCTTCCTTTTTATTTATTTTTTTCTTCCTTTTTTAAATTTGTTTTTACTAGTTCCTTCTTTTTATTTTTAATTCTCTTCTTGATATTTTAATTCAATTTTCTTGCTAATTTTGTTTTTGTTTTTCTATGCTTCATTTTGTTTTCCATTTTGAGTTTCTTTTTATTTTGTTTGATGAAATCTTGATTTCAAGATGATTTGGTCTTAAGGTTGATTAAATCTTCAATGCTTCAAATATGTTTATGAATGATCATAAGATCATCCTTGTCACTTTGAGGCATTGATAGGTTGTCCTTAAGAGTGTGTTTGGATGGGTCAATTTGATGAGGGAAAGTAATTTTTTAGAGTAATTTAAAATGATTGGACCAAATTCCTTGTTTGGATAAATAAATATAAGAATTGTTAAAATGATGGAATTTTATAAAGTATTTTTCTTTGACCAATTTAGAGAAATTCACAATTCCACCTCAAATGACATAATTTTGAATTGCCTCGTTCTCTCTCTTCTCATGATACATGATTTCATTTTCTGAGTTTCACGTGTTCTTCTCTCTCGCATTCGAAATCGATCTCTCTCATTCTCACGGAATCAATCTCTCTCATTCTCACGGAACCCATCACTCCCGGAATCGACCTCTCCTCTCTCACGGAATCGATCTCTTCTCTCTCACGGAATCGATCTCAAGTATTTTTATTCATTTTCTATCTTTATTTTGCATCTGGTTCATCTTCGTTTTTCTTCTCTGTGCATTTTCATTTCCTCAAATTGGTTGAACTTCGTGATTTATTGTTGTGTTGTGTTTATCTTCTTTATCTAGTATCAGATTTACGAATGTTGGTGTTGTTGGAGCTTAATCTTAGCTATGTCTGCAAAGAACATGGTTCCCTCTAGGTTAATGTTTTGTGTGATGCATATTTCTATGTTCCTTTGGATGAGATGCTATTTTGATTCCTAAGCTATGATTTTTGTGATGTTATTTTAGTTGAAATTTTGGGGTTTTGTGAGATGAGATGCTGTTTTATGTGATGTTGTTCTGATCAAAGTGGGTTTGATTGGGATGGCACAAAATGCATGATCAATGTTGAAGATGAAAATGCATGGAATAAATATATCAAGGTATTCATTTTTAACTAATGCTATATTTTTTTTGTTCTGTGATTTTGTTCTGATATTAGTTCTGCTTCTGTTTTAAGTGATGCTGTGATTTTCAATGGAAGCAAAAATACAAGTTGTTGTATAAAATGAATGTTGGGTTGTTAGATTGTTAGGTGTTAGAACTTAGTGTGACAATTAGGATAGAGTTAGTTTGAATGGTAAGTTAGATTGTTAGGTGTTAGAACTTATACCGTTAGCAATTGCTAGGAAGTGGTATGTTGTTGAGGTTCAAAATTCTGTTATGGATTGGTGGTTAGGATTGGGATCTGTGAAATTCTGTTGAGTTTCTATTATGAAAGTTGGATGTGCAGTTGGATTTGGTTACTATGAGCTTGTTAGAGTTAATCACTTGATAGTCTTATCTAACTTGTTTATAAGCATGGAAAAGAATCATGCATTTACCTTTATATTGATTTTATTTTGTTGTTCATAGTGAAATGAGATTGATTTATTCTGAATAAGAATCAGTTATCTGCTGTAACATGCCTTTTGGTGTAAGGCGTAATCTACTGAAATTAGTTGTACCTTCTGCGAGTAAGACAACAATGTGGATACTTGTGTGGCTGTTCTCCTTTTGAACATAGATGTTTTGAAACATGGAGTAAAATCTTATTCCTTTATGAATTGTTGGTCTAACTTTGCTATTAGGTTTCTCATTCTATATAACTCTTTGTTTTATCTAGTTGTCTCAGCAATACTGGAATATCGGGTATTTTTTTCTCTATTATTGAAAGCATAAATTGTATCATTGTTTATACTATGATTCATCTATTCAAGCAACATTTGTATATCCACCCTCAATGCCATCCAACCCTCTATCTACACCTAATCAACCAACAGTTGTATGAGTCTGTATGCTGCAAGACCTGTATGAGTTTGTTCTAAAATTGAGTGAAGAAGGGAGATAAATAGAGAAAATAGTAATGAGCATTGTTAGTCATGCTCTATTTCATAGTAAATTGAGTGAAACAACATAACTACAATTAATTTGCATGTTCTATTTCATAGTAACGAGCATTTTGCAAAATTATTATAATAGTAAAGGAATAATGAGAGAATAATGGCGATAAGCAGCCGGTGAGAAGGTGCACTTGTGCCTGAGCTTTTTATAATATTTTGTCCCTTTGAAAGCTTGTCTCAGATCCTGTAAAAATCCATTTTGGAGTTCTTACCGCATCACCATTAACACTCTTGACTAGGAATCTGCAGCAATATTTTCCTTCTCCGGCTTGTATTAATTAGTAAAATCATAGCCAAAGAATTTATGCAACCATTCTTGCTGGTCTGGAGTTTGCAGTAATAGGTCCAACAGGCTTTCAAGACTTTTGGATAATCCGAAGTGAATGAGTCTTGCTAGGAACTGAGTTGCTTGGAATGATTGGAATGTGGTTAAGTGGTTAGAAGTAGATTGAGTGTTTGAATTATTTTTTAACTTGTTAGTGTAGTTAGAAAAGGAAGGCCTTTTATGATAATGTGAAATTTATGTGATCTTGGAAGTTGAATGTAAATTGTGAAACAAGGTTATGAAATTAATTATAGTCATGCTCGTTACTATGAAATAGAACATTGCAAAATGCTTGGAAGTTACTATTTCATTGAAATGGAACTTGAATTATTCTCTCATTGTAAATTGTGAAACATTGCATTATGCTAATACTCATAACTTGTTCTGTTTCACATTGCATCATGCTTGCTGCTATGATTTTGTGTGAACATCACCTTGTGATGCTACTATTCTGAATAATTTGTTCGTTTCGTTTTTGGGCATTCGTCATGCTGCTGTTACTGTGTGTGTTAGAGTTGTTTTCAAATATCATCTACATCCTCAATATGATATTTTTGTCTGAGATATGAAAATGATGCAGGTTGAAATTGATTCAGATGACTTGTTAGAATTGATTAATAAGAATTATGTAGCTTGGGGTATTATGTTTTAGTTTTTTACACTCATAATTCAATCTATTGACATTTTTGTTTTATTTTGTTTTTAAGTCTCATGAAGAAAGCAAAAGGTTCCGATTTAAGGTCATTCCGAATTGGAATGACATTGTGGACATATGTGCGAAAGATAGGGCAAATGGAGTTCAAGTAGAGCATGTATTTGATGCAGATGATGTCATAAGCAAAGAGGCAATTGTAGATGAAGAAGGATCCACTGTGCATATTGATTTAGAGGAACCAAGTTCTGCAACAAAGAAAAAAGTGCAATATACTTGTGCTTATAAGGGTAGAGACAAAGAAGGGATGATAAACTCTATTAAAGACGTGGCTGAGTCATTGAAAGATTTTGTGCAAGTTAGTAAAAAAAGGATGGAAGGAAATGCTCAAGAAGTGGTGCAAGAAGTGTTGAATGAAATGGAGATGTTTGTTGATTGTGATGATACTTTACGCTATAGAGCAATAAATTGGTTGGCTGAAAATCTGAATAAAATAGCGATTCTCAAAGCTCTTCCATTGAGGGAGAAGAAAAAGTATCTATTGGCTTCCATGCCTTGAGACCAAGGTAATTTTTAATACCTTGGTATTTATTTTAGTTGCTAATATATTAAAAGTAAGATAGAAATTTGCTAACTTTGTCTTATTTTTTTATTTTTGCAGGAATACAATTGAAGGATGAAAGCTTGAGTTGGACTGTTATACATGTGTATCTGACATTCGTTATGAAATTACTATATTAGTAGTTTATATTTTAACGCCGAGTATGATAAGATTTATAATACATTATTTATGGTTTTGTATGACATTCTAGCAATAGACATTTGATATATGTTTTTTTCATATTTAGACTTTATAATACAATGAAAAAATTTAATTGAGTTATTCTTATGATTTTGTAAGATTCTGTGATTGTTTTATAATTTTTATGAGTTATTCTTATTAATTTTATAATTTTTTTCATAAATGAATTGAATTACATCACTTTATTCAAACAATAGAATTTAAAAATGAATCAATTCAAATACTTCATCCAATCAATAAATTTTGAAAATGAAAGGAATTCAAATGAAGTATTTGAATTCCATGAAATTTTAAAATTCCTTAAATTTCAAATTGACCCATCCAAACACACTCTAATTGATCATTTCAAAAGTCTTGATTAAAGATGAAACCATTCCCTTTTTCTTTTCGTGTGGCATGGCTTTAGGAGAATGATCTACGTATCATTTATCTAGCATGTTTTAACATAAACATTGTTATTGGTTGGCCTCCTATAGTATGATCTTCCTCATTGATCGTGCTACGATTGCTTAACATAGCGCTAAATTGGTCCCGATTCGATAAAGTGATCACCCGATCAATAACAATTAACAACTAACGTCTAACTTTTACATTTTCTCTCTTTAATCTTCTTTCTATTTCCTTCTTGCCATTTACCTTTCTGTCATTTATTTCATTGTTTATCTCATTGCTCATTATGTCATATTCATCTTTTAGGAGTTGGTTAATGAAATGGAATTCTGAGTATAATGAAACTTAGCAGCTGGAAATTTAATTGGAATGGTGATGTTAGGTTAACGAGTTAGATTAGGGCTATGAACTAACATGGATTAGTGCTATTTGTTTTTCTAAATGTATTTGTATGAAATGGTTCTACTATGAGGTTTTTTGAATTGCTGAATTAGGTTATTGTGTTTACGGGGATGGATTCAGAATGTGTGGTGACTGTGTTGTGAGCTTTTGATTGTTAGGTATTGTTCTTGTTGTATGCTCATGTGACATTGAACTTGTGATGTATGTTTAATGCAAATCGAATAAGGGCTTGAGCAGTGATGACATGCTGATTTATGTAATGGATTCACATGCTTGAACTGCTCCTCCATATTGATGCAGCTCGAATTCCACATTTGTAAGATCATGGTTTGATTTTTAGAAGGCATTTGACACATATGTACTTATACCAGGGTTTTTGTTTTGATATTTTAGAAACAGGTTCAGGCATGGCGAGGATATGGCGTGGTCATGTTAATATAATGGCTATTGGAAGCATGAAGTTGGTTGAAGTACTTAAAAAATGGAGGGCATGATTGAAGGAAAGTGAAGCAAAACCTTTATCATGAAGTCTTGTAATTAATAGGTTTAAATCATTAGACTTAGGTTTAGGAATGTGTCTTGATGTAATTTTCCTTGTGTACTGTGACTTAATTTCTATTGGTGGTGATTTTGTGATGACAATGTAATGAACCCTTTTGTAAACCTCTTGAATTCAATGACAAACTTCATATATTCAAAACCTTTCTCCTAAATTGCTTATCTTTCCTTTCCTCTTTTGATAATGTATTGTGTAACTTTTGGTGTGCATTCAACAAGATATCTTATGTTTTGATCTCAAGGCAATTGAAGTAGAATCCCAAAGAAAATTTGTGCCATAAGTCACTAAGTTGATGATGTCCACAAATCCTAATGCATGAATAAAGCTCAATTGGGTCTCCTTGTAAGAGAACCATATCCATGTGTCTTGGGATTTAAGCAATAATTGATTGAAGAAGATACCCTTGAACCACGATATTTAAAACCCTGCTTGTAGGATGATTGATAGATTAAACTTTGATACCTAGCTCAAACAATAGGACAACTCTTGAATGATGGCTTTATTGCATTGCGTAATGAAAATCTCCTTGAATCAAAACCCTAATTGCCATGAACACATCAAGATCTCTTCAATAACTTGCACTTTGAACAATGGTTGAAGTACCTTGAATGATAAGGTGCACTGATAACAGACTTCACAAAGATCCTCTTGAAGGCCATATGATTAGGGAAATAAACCCTAATCAATTGATGATGGTGAGCACTAGAAGATGATGCTCCTGATGATTGTGTAGCCAAACTTTGAGGATCCATCTGATAACCATAAGCATAAGGGACGAAACCCTGATCCCTGATCTTTGAATCTTCCATTGAAACATACCTACAGGAGAAGTGAAACCCTAGTTTCCATGTAAACCCTAATTCTTCAAGACCTCTGATCCAAGTAACAAGCATATGTTAATGAATACATGATGTGTTTGATGACCTTATAGAGGGTATGTACATGAGGAATATGAGATGCACAAGCCATAAGATTTGAATGAAAGGGTAGGATAAATTTGGGGTATGACAACAACAGATAGAATCTGACAACCATCTAGCTAATTCTAATGAATATGAGCATTTGCCCAAAAATCTTTCACAAGATTTGAATAGATTGGTCCATTAAGCATTTCAAAATATTAATCCCATTTCTGAAAGTGAATATCTAATATTATTCGTGAAAATTTAACTGCCGTCAATTCATTGAGGTTAACTGTATATTCCTTCAGGAAATCTAAATCAAAGATCTCTCCTTTAATAGTTTTTGAAGACATATTGAGAAGAAAAGAACTTTTAGTTTTTGGAATAATGATTTCACAATATTATCTTATATAGAAAATAATCCAAAGAATCAGCGAAACATACAGGTAGCAATATAACACATAGAATGTTGATTTATAAGCAAACATGCATTAAATATTTGGACAATTATGAGTCTGAATAAAAATGAATCAAAATGTTTGTCACTACACTCCATTTAAGAACCAAATTTCAGAGAAGATTTTAAATATTTAGAAGTGATAGACATGTCCCTTCAGTCTCAAGAACAGTTACTTCTGAGAAAACACAACAACCAAGGCTGAATACTTATTGTAGTTTTGCTTGAAAAGGTGGTAAATGTAGGATTTAGCCTAGGTGTAAGTGTTGCAACAGTTTCACCAGAAAAAGAGATTCAAACCCAGTTGTCTACCAAACCAATATTTGAAAGAAAACTTCAAATATTAGAGTATAAGACAAAAATCCGTATTTTATTAGAACTCAAGATTAGTCCAATTGTTAATTCAAAGCATGAAGCGTAGAATTAAACTTTTTACTTTTTGCTTAAATAATAAAGCAGCCAAGGACGAAAGAGATTCGACAAACTCTATACAAGGCTTATAGACCGTACTTAGAGAGATTTCAGATAAAAAAAATTCAACTGAGTGCCATCAGAATCCCGTTTTCTTCTGATACACCATTCAGACACTAAGCATTATTCATCAACAAAGACCATGTTCAAATTTTTCTTAGTAAAATTGAATCTTGTAATGGCTAAGGGTTTTGTAAATATATCAGCCCATTGATGATCAGTGTCAATAAACTGAATATCTATTACACCCTTCTGAACATAGTCCCTAATAAAATGATGTTTGATCTCAATACGCTTAGTTCTAGAATGTTGAACCGGATTCTTTGTTAGAGAGATGGCATCAGTGTTATCACAACCCATTTACACAACCCATTGAGTCCTCTAGGACTGTGAGGTAAATGATCAGTGGTCTTCCTTCTACTGGAGGTGATAGAATTGGTGGGTTCAACAGGTATTCCTTAATACTGTTGAAGGCGGTTTGGCTGTCTTCTGTCTAAACGTAGTCCTGGTTCTTTTTGAGTAATCTGAAACTCGGCGCACATGTCGCGGTCATGAGGAATATGATCTGGAGATGTAGTTCAAACGTCCCAGGAATCCTCTGACTTGTTTTTTAGTTTTCGGAGAAGGCATTTCTTGAATGGTCTTGACCTTGTCAGGATCGACTTCAATTCCTTCTTGGCTGACAATGAACCCTAAAAGTTTCCCTGAACGGACACCGAATGTGCACTTATTTGGATTCAAGGGGAGTTTGTACTTTCTCATCCACTCAAATAGTTTTGACAGGTGGGTCACATGCTCCTCTTCTGTCTTAGATTTTGCAATCATGTCATCGACATATACCTTGATTTCCTTGTGTATCATGTCATGAAACAGAGTAGTCATGGCCCTTTGATAGGTTGCCCCGGCGTTCTTCAAACCGAACGACATTACCTTGTAACAAAAGGTACCCCATGGGGTGATGAAGGAAGTTTTATCCATGTCTTTCGGCGCCATTTTGATTTGATTATAGCCCAAGAATCCATCCATGAAGGAGAAGACTTTGAACTTTGCTGTACTGTCAACCAGCATGTCAATGTGTTGTAAAGGAAAGTCGTCCTTTGGACTAACCTTGTTTAGATCTCTGTAATCGACACACATTCTGACTTTTCCGTCCTTTTTTGGAACGGGTACGATGTTGGCTAACCATTGAGGATATTCTGATGTGGCGAGGAAACCCGCGTCAATCTATTTTTGTACTTCCTCTTTGATTTTGATGGCCATGTCTGGATGAGTCCGTCTCAACCTCTGTTTTACTGGCGAACATTCTGATTTCAATGGTAAATGATGTTCCACGATGCTGGTATCCAACCCTGGCATGTCCTGATAGGACCAAGTGAATACATCGGGAAATTCTATGAGAAGCTTTGTCAAACTCTCTTTGGCAGTTGGACTGAGCAGTGCCCCAATCCTGATTTCTTTTCTCTCTTCTTCTAAGCCCAAGTTTACTGTTTCCAACGGCTCTTTGTGAGGTTCAATGGACCTTTCCTCCAGTCTGAGTAATCGGGAGATCTCTTCTGGAATTTCGTCGTCAACTTCTTCTTCAGCCCCAAATACCAGGAACTCAAAGTCGGGAGAAGGCATCGGATAGTATGTTTCAACGGGGTTTAAAACAAGAAATCTGCATGACGTGATGATTTGTGTTTAGAAGAGATAGAGAAAATGCAAGTATGTGCAGTGTATTTTTTTTTTGAAAAACTGCTTATTTATTTTGAATTGTTTTTTAGGATTACCATTTTCTGAGAAAAGCAAAAAGAGAAAACAACAATTAATGCGGAAATTATAGAACGACGTTATTTTATTTATGAACTAGTCGATTCTTGAAACTACAGCCCTATAAAACAAACTCTATCGGTTTGGGCGAAGCGAAGAGGGAAATTTACAGAAAGCGAGCCCTATCAAAACATTTGTTTCACCTGGGCAGGGTGAAAGGTTAAAGACGACAATTACTTTGACTTATGAACGATCTTCGGAACATCGACAGCAACCCATTGGCGGCGAACTCCTCGGTGAATCACAAAGTCTGGTACCTTCTTTCTTGGCTTGTCCTCAGAAATGACGCTGATTTCTGGCGGAGCAGGATCATTGGAATTTGTCTCCTAGACAGAGTTTCCGTAGGAGGATTCCTCTATTGTATTTTGCATAGTATTTGTGCTCTCAGGCAAATTTCCCCATCCAGTTGGCTGGATGTCTTCGATCCTGATACGAGAACTTTCAGGAGCGGTGTATTTGACCATGAAGTCAAATTTTCCACTTGGTTGTCCCAATGTGTCCCACACTTCTTTGGAACTGGAGGAGTCATCCCTTTCGATGACGTTGACCTCGGGAAAAGCATAGTTGATGAATTCTAGTCCGGCGAACGTTGCGAATTCATCGTCGTGCGGGGTATTATTTGAATTACCTGAGTGTTGATCCCATGACATGGTGGGGATGCAGGTATTCATTTCAATGATGCTCAGCTGATTTTCATTGTTAGGCTGATTTTCTTGCCCCCAGTCTCCTGGGTACGGCTGCCAAATAGGCAGGCCATCCATTGGACCGTAATAGTCGTGGTCAAAGTTATCCTTCATCTGAGTGTCCTCCTCTAATGAGTTTGGTGGAGCCCGGCATCCTTCCGGATCACAATCTCCGTATATCATTTCGACATCTGACCTTGGTATAAATCTCGGACTCTGTGCGGGATAGCAAAATGGCGTAGGCACCTCTTCCTGAGACATATAACCGTCTTTGTTAAGATAGGACTTCCATTCTTCATCCGTATCGGAGGAATCTTCCTCGTTGATGGTATGGACTGCTTGAGGCACTAGGTGAAGGAAACCTCCACTGTGGAAGAAGTCCTGAATGGGATGAATACTTTCATCATTAGCAGCTGTCTGGGTGCAGGTTGTGGAAAAACCAAGACCCTTCTTTGTTTTGTTATCAGTGGTAATGACAAGTTGTCCTCATCCTTTTGCATTGTTATTTTTTATCACTTCGAGAGCATCTCTGTATGAGGAAATCGAGGTTCCTTTCTCTGATTGATTCTCATTGTTCACCGAAAGTGCTTGGAACTGAGTCCCAAAAACCTCCTCGGGTTCTACACAAGTAGATAATGACAAGTTACTCACGAGCAAGGCTTGTTCTCCACAAACTGTGACGAGTTGATCGTTCTTGACGAACTTCAGTTTTTGGTGCAGCGTTGAAGTGACTGCCACAGCCTGGTGTATCCAAGGTCTTCCTAATAAACAGATGTACGCTGCCCGAACGTCCATGACCTAGAAAGTGATTAGGAAAGTGTGAGGACCAATAGTTATGGGAAGGTCGACTTCGCCGATAACTGCTTTCCGAGACCCGTCAAATGCCTTGACAATGACCTCACTGCCCCTCATTGGGGATCCTTTGAATGATAGTCGCATTAAAGTGGACTTCGGCATAACGTTGATGGCCGATCCTGTGTCTACCAATACGCTGTCTAAAGCATCGTCCTGGCAGTTAACTGTGATATTGAACGCCATGTTGTGGCTTTTGCCCCCCTCTGGCAAATCCTCATCACTGAATCCTAAGTTGTTGCAGGAAGTGATGTTAGAGATGATGCTATCGAACTGTCGTATTGACACATCCTTTTCCACAAAGGCCTGCTCTAAGACTTTCTGTAGAGCCTCTCTGTGGGCTTCGGAACTGAGTAAAAGAGATATCACTGAGATCTTTGAAGGAGTTTGTAACAGTTGGTCAACAATGTTGTATTCACTCCTTTGGATGAGCTTCAGCATCTCATCATTGTTTTTTGAAAGGTTGGGATTACTGGATTGACCGACTGGTGAATCGGGAGCTTCTGTAGGAAGTTCCTTTTCTTTGTTAGGTTCTCCAACCACTCGGAAGATTCGACCGCTCCGTGTTACTCGACTGATGTCTGCAATATTCACGACGGAGGGTAATGGAATTTCCTTTCCATTCTCAATTATTGTTGCACCGTATTTGTAAGGGATCACCTTAGTTGAATTATACGGTAACGATCCCGGCAGATAGATAACTATAGGAGCCTTCTGATTTTTCTGACTGTCGTAAGTAACTTCAATCAGTTCCTTGCTAAGAACCTTTGATTCGTCCAGTAGAGGGATGATGGTACAAACATCCTTGTTCCTCTCAGGGTCAGAGATTACAACCACGTCTCTGATTTGATCTGCGAAGTAGTCCGGCGTCCAGTCAACGGACCCCGAAGCTAGGTATGGGTGAATCTCCCTGCGATCCAACTGACTCTGAAGGGCTGCTCGCACAAGGTAACATCCTTGGTTATTTTCTGAACAGATTCTACAACGTTCATAGTTGTGTGGTGGCACCTGGCCATGCCCACTTTAAATGCAGTGTAACCTCACTAGATCTATTTTCGTAGATCGGACATCCTGACTTCGATGCCGAGTAGGGTTCCCATCAACCACACTGATTTGTTACGTGTCTTCATCCATATAGATTGGAAGCCACCAGTGGTTTAATAAGTGTTGTAAAGTTCTCTGAACGAGAGCGCACCCTTGGTTACTCTCACAACATCCTTTACAGTTCCGATAATCATGCGAAGTGAGAAAACCAAGTTGGACTTGCCTAGCGTGTAACTCCATCAAGCTGGTATTCATCAGACGAATATCAAAAATTTGAATCATGTTGATCTGATAGGGATTCCTATCATGGTAGTCCTGGATTCATCCAAGATCCATCTGACGCTGGAGGGCCTCCTGTAGGAAAGAGCATCCCTGTTTGTTTACCGAGCAAGTCAGACAGGAATTATAATCGTGTCGCGGAAGATTATGATACTGGCTTTGCCTTGAGTGCATTGCCACCAAGTTGACATTCATTGCATGGATGTCGTGGCTCTGAATGATGTTGGAATTCGTATAGGTCATGTTGACTCCACGAACCCGATGCTCTTAGATCCATCTGAGATCCAATTGTTCCTGTAGAGCTGATTGCACCACAGAACATCCCTGATTGTTCTTAGAGCAGATATCACACTGGTGATAGTTATGAGGTGGCACATGGCCATATCCACTCTGTCTACAATGCATCTTGACCAAATTGGCCCTTAACAGAGAACATCATGAATTTGATAGATGTTGTTAGACTCTCCCTCTATCAAGTTGACTGCAGCTTTTACGTGTTGAGGCAGCGGGTTTGTGAGAACATTAGGATTCATATCCTTGAAAGATAAGACCCCGCTCCTAACAAGCTTTTGCACATCGGACTTGAAACTGAGACAGTTCTCTATGTTATGCCCTGGTCCTCCTTGATGGTAAGGACAAGTCTGGTCCGTTTTGAACCAAAAAGGCGGATTTTTCGGTACCGTAAGAGGAGACTTAGTCTGGACATGCCCCTTGACTAGTAGTAACGGAAACAATTATGCGTACAACATGGGTATAGGATCGTATCCTAATGGTCGCATTGTACGGTTGTTGTTGTACGGAGGACGAGTCTGCTGAAGAGACTATTGTGTCCTTTGCTGAAATTGTTGTTGATTAGGTTGGCTCTGCGTAACCTGAGGTTGATACGTAGGAACAGGCGCAGGATTGATAGCAGGAGTTACAGCTGCTACTGGTTGATATCGGCGCTTTTGCTTTCCGAGAGAGATATTCCCAATATCTTGCTCTTTTTTCTTAGGGAGAGTACTACCGTATCGTTTTGTACTACTTAATGATCTAGCGTCTTTAACTAGGCGTCCTTCTCGGACAGCTTCCTCAAGACGAACTCCCATTCCCACCATCTCGGTTAAGTCACTGGGCGCACTGGCAACCATTCTGTCGTAGTAAAATGAGCTCAAGGTCTTTAAGAAAATCTTTGTCATCTCCTTTTCCTCCAGAGGTGGACAAATCTGAGCGGCAATTTCACACCATCTCTGAGCGTACTCCTTAAAGGTTTCCTTGTCCTATTGTGACATTGATCTGAGTTGATCTCTATCCGGTGCCATGTCCAAATTGTATTTATATTGCTGAACGAAGGCAGCGCCAAGATCTCTGAAAGTGGCGATCGTGGCGCGGTTTAAACCCATGTACCATTTTAATGCGGCACCGGTTAAACTATCCTGAAAGTAGTGAATCAGTTGCTCCTGGTTCTCTGTCTGAGCTAAAATTTGCCGAGCGTACTTCACTAAATGACTCTGAGGGCATGAGTTACCCTAGTACTTTTCAAAGTCGGGCACTTGGAACTTGTATGGAACTTTCATATTGGGGACCAAACAAAGGTCCACGACATCCTTTGCAAATAGATCCTGGCCGCGAAGGGCCTGCAGTTCTTTCTGCATTTCCAGGAACTATTCCTGGAATTCATTCATTCTATCGAACATGTTGTTGTTTCCACCAGAAGGTATCTGTGGAATCTGTCCTTCCGGGACAGTGTGTACCACGGGTGGTGGTATAGTCATTATGGCCGAGACTCTCGGTGCCTCCCAAAGTTTGTAACCTTCAGGAGTTACTGTCATGCCTCTGGCATCTTCGCTTTCCCGAAGTTTGTAACCTTCAGGCCCAACGGTTCCTGCTGCGGTTTCCGGATCTTCAGCGATCGGCGAAACATATCCTTCCAGGATATAGTTAAGTGGCATGCCCCAGGGACGATCTTTTGGCATCTTGTACCTAGGATCATACTTCTCCACTATGGGCGTTGATGTGATCTCTGAGATCACAGTCCTTTGTTGTTGCATCTGAGCTTCTACTTGAGCTTGCATGTCGTTATGACGCTTCCTCAGATCCTCTTTCAGAGTGTCGATCTCTTCTCTCAACTCTCTGTTCTCTTCCTCGAGATCATCCATCTTTTTCTGACGATTGGCCCGAGTATTGTACGAATGAGACAGTTTGACTCTAAAATCGAGACGCAAAGTGAGATTCGTAGATAAGAAGAATGCGTTTATGAGAATGATGAATGCAATTATTATTAATTATTTTTGTTTATTCAAAGTAAACTTCGACAATTGGATTGCAAATATCAAACAGTGGGGAAACCCCATTTTATTGAATTCAAAGGATTGTGGAAATGGTAATACAGTAGATTACAAAGTGCTGGAAAAAACCTAAACTAATGGATCCTGAGTCCTCTCTGAAGAGAGCTCAAGTGCGGGTTCGGGTGCTTTCCTTTTCTTTGACCGAGGCTCTTGGGCCGTTGTCGGGTTGTCATTCCTTTGCCAATTGAAAGGAGCAAGCAAATTCCTTTGGTCATCCTGATTTTCTACAGCATGTTGCTCTAAAATCTCAATCATGGCATCTTTTTCTCTTAACAGTTGCTGTATTTTCTTACACTCCACATTGAGAATACGGTACTTGTTCCTCCAAGAACTCTTCTCCTGCTGAACTTTGCTGAGAGTAACCTGAAGTTTTTTCGTCTCAGACATGAAATAAAGGGCAGAGTCCCTTAATGGAAGAACTTCCTGACAAGGGTAAGGCATCCTCAGCTTGAGAGCTCTAGTTTGTACCCAGTGGAGATAGGGCTCCATCGAGACACAGCCTGGTTTTCCTAGAGACTCTCGTCCTTTCCTATGAACGTGTTTCCAAGCGTGCACTATTTCCATCTTTAGTGCCCTGTCATTTTCTCCTTACTTGAAGAAAAGACCTTCCAAATGAGCATTACGTGGGATATGCCTCATCGGGTATCCGAATTGACGACGAACAAGAATTGGATGATAGTTGATTCCCCCCTTAGTTCCTATAAGGGGTACATTTGCGAAATTTCCACAACGGACAATGATCCTGATCCCGTCGTAGATTCGATTATACCAATCGATGTCAGAGTTGGTAAGAGACATGATTCTCTGTGACCAACATAAAGTATTCTTTTGATCCCAAAATGCAGCAGACTTGGGAAAATGGGAAGTGAACCATTTGTAAAGCAAGGGTACATAGCACGTGATCATTCCTCCGCTGTATAAATTCCTTAAGTGTACCGAATGATACGCATCTGCGAGTAAGGTCGGTACGGGGTTTCCGATCCGGAAAATCTTAATGGCGTTGATATCTACAAAGTTATCGATGTTCGGAAACAAAAATAACCCGTAGGTGAGCAAAACAAAGATGCTCTCGAAAGCGGCCACGTTCCCTATACTAGCAAAGTACAGGGCTTTCTTTGTAAAGAACTGGGCTGGCAAACCTCAGATGCGACCCTTAGTGGTCATGTGAGTCCTGACTTCTGACTCGTCCAAATAAATTGCTCTTGCAATGGTCTGATCCTTTGGAACTTCTTCCAGTCCAAAAAAGGGAGACTGATCAGTGATATGTAAATCAGTCAAGTGAGAATACTCCTCCAGCGTTGGTGCAAGCTGATAATCCGGGAATATGAAATAGTGATAGACCGGATCGTAGAACTGGATTAGCGTGGACAGGATTCCTTCGATTACATGAGCCCTTAATAAGGATAACAGTCCTTCATACTTGGCTCTGAAAGCCTCGTGGTTGGTGATCATTCTCGCCAGACCTCTTAAATCCTATAACTTTGGAACCTTGAAGGTGTACTTATGAGTTTTCCTTTTACCGAAATCCATTAGCACAATCTCCTTTCTCTTTGACATTTGCAATCATTGTCTTAGTTTAATTTGAAAAAGAGAAACTAGAAGAGAAATTTTCTTTGTTGAATGTTTTTTAGATGAATGTATGAATGCAGCACACAAAAACATAGAAAAAACATGGGGTCAAAGGGTCGGTGTCATGAAGTCATGGCTCTACCCCCTCCCCCCCCCCCCAAAGGTTTATACTGGTGATTTTTTGTACCTGTCTGCAAAATCATTGACCCCTCTGGGATAACAACAGCAAACGGATCGCCAGCGAGCTGATGTATCCTGGAGTGATCTCAGATGAGGGTAGTATCGCGTGACAACTATTTCCAATAGCTTCCGCACTACAAAATGGCTTAAGTCTACTAAAAACCTCAGCTTCTCAAATAACCCAGTCGACCACACTACTTTCAACAACCGAAGTCGTATAGGCAATGTATATGCAAAGGGAGTCTCCACTGAGTTTGATGGTCGATCGGGGGCTCTTAACTGGAATTCACTCCCAGTAAGATTACCCGCATTGCCATCACCTATCTTAGGTGTATACTCAATCTTTCCACATGCGGCATCACACACATTCCCGTTAGCAGAAAAATAAACACAGATATCAATTAGGAAAAGCAGTATATATATTTGTCTTAATCATCCTAGACCTCTAGTCTTATGATCCTATACAGATAATGACTCCCCAGCAGAGTCGCCATTTCTGTGATATTTTGGTGAACTCGAGGTTTTCACCGAAGATTAGGCCCCACGGTGGGCGCCATTTTTCTGTAGCGAGCGATTTTTGACGTGGTTCTTAAGCAATGTCGCTCTGGGGTACTACAGGTCAATTCATTTTTTATCCTATTGAAGCTGATGAAGGAAGGGAAATAGATGTCTCTAATTAACCCTGCTTGCATACTGAGTTCGAACAGCGGTCTGTTAGGTTACATATGCTATGTGGATGTGGGGCCTAATCTTCGGTTATTTTGCTAAGAGTGAAATGTATGGATTATTTGTGAGGTTTTTGGTAGGATGTTAGGACTTGGGGTTTTTGATTAGTATGCTCGCTAAGATTTTTCAATCTTATGCCTACGTATTCCCGTTTAACGAAACAGGGAAATCAGAGCGATCGTAGTTCCTCCTATTCTATGGGAGGAAAAAGGTTATTTTGGTGTCTTGTTCAAAGCCCAAGACATGAAGCTAAAGGTGTTTGTATCTTGTTCAAAGCCCAAGATGTGAAGCTGAAAGGTCTATTTGTATCTTGTTCGAAGCCCAAGATGTGAAGCTAAACGGTTTTGACTTTAGAGAGAATTTGTCATCTCTAAAGGGGATATTTGGTCTGTTTGTCACAATTGTTGGGTGACTGACTATAAAGGAGAATTACTTCAACCGGGATATGTGAATCCAGCAATGCCATAATTTCCTTTATATGGGAACTTTTTAACCTGAAGGAGGAGACTTTAACTCAGTTTAGAGCAATGCCATCTTTCCTTAGGAATTTCTCATGCTAAAAGAAGGACAGTGGAGTGGATGTAAATAATCCAGAGGCTTGCTGCTTACAACAATTAGATGGGGGAAAAGGAGTTGTTGATGTTTGTATACTGTGAGCAAGGCACAGATTTTGATGCTAACAGGTTGATTGACCCAACCGGGGTTTCCTTATACAAAGCCTAAGAGGAGGCTATTGACCCAACAAGAGGGTGTTTTTATGTGTCTCGTACGAAGCCCGAGAGAGAGGCTAAAAGGGTTGACTCAACAAGAGAGTGATTTTGTATATGTCTCGTACGAAGCCTGAGAGAAAGGCTAAAAGGTTTTGACTCAACATGAGAGTCTTTTATACTCAGGAAGAGAGTGTTTTTGTATCTCGTACGAAGCCCGAAATGGAGGCTAAAAGGTTTTGACTCAACATGAGAGTCTTTTATACTCAACAAGAGAGTGTTTTTGTATCTCGTACGAAGCCCGAGATGGAGGCTAAAAGGGAAGTGACTCAACAAGAGAGTCTTTTATACTCAACAAGAGAGTGATTTGGTATCTCGTACGAAGCCCGAGATGGAGGCTGAAAGGGATTGACTCAACAAGAGAGTCTTTTATACTCAATAAGAGAGTGTGAAAAGGTTAGCTCCGCTGGGGAGAATCATTGTACAAAGCCCAAGAGGAGGCTATTGTGCTGGTTCAGTTTAGTGACAGGTCTAGTATATTGGATAAAGAGAAAATCAGTTCTTATATGGGTAATGTTGTGCTCAGGGATTGAGCGGAGGATCAGGGTTATTTCCTGTTCTTTAAGGAAATGGGAAATCCCAAAAGGTATTGAGATTGTCCAAGTCTACGGGTGTTTTGAGAAATCGATTCTCAGGTAGTGAATGATCTTTGTATAATGCCCAAGAGAAGACTGGTATGTTAAGGGATGAAGGTCAACCCATTAACTGGTCTGACACTTGACTCAGAAAAACAGCTCTAGCAAATTGATGACTAGGTTCTGTTTCTATACCTGTAGAGGTCTCTAGGTCCTTGTACTAAGCCCAAGAGAAGGCATGAGAGCTTTTAAGAAGCCGAAGGGTCCTTATACAACGCCCAAGAGGAGGCGGGGATGCTTTTAAGAAGCTTGTGGGTCCCCAAACCCCGAGAAGTTCAAGACATGCCATTCATCGAGAATAGATTAAGCCAGGAAAGTCCGAGAATTTGGAAGAAACTCAAGAGATGCCATTCACGGAGAAAAGATCATCTCTGGGGAGTTAGAGTTTCTTTTACAATGTCTAAGGGTGACAGTCTGAGAAAGGGTTCACTGAGAATGCTGCCTTTCACGTCTCCATATTATTTAACCCCAAGAGGAGGGAAGACTGTGTCTGGTAATCCTATGGGGATCTAGTTTTGTTTGTATTTAAGAGTGACCAACAAGGCTTTAACTAGTTCTAGACGTAGTTGCCGGGGAAAACTCTAAATAACTATACTAGTATTACACAGTTAATATTTAACGAGTATATAAAAGTTTGTGAAAGAAGACTTATAGTGAGCAGCCCCACAATACAGTTATATATATGAAAGTGGATAAAGAAAGCGGGTAAACACTTACTCGGTTATAGAACTTCCATGTTGTTTGGTTAGTTTGTTCAACAAAGAAAACTTTGATAACAATATTATATTCAAAATCAAAGGAGAAAGTGCTTTGAAAAGATTGTTGGGGCTTACAGCTCAAGGAGAGACCCAAGGTTTTATCAGTGATTGCACTGTTGTTTTGTACAGGGACTTATACAAGTGACTGAGGCCCAAAAAGGTTTTCTGTACAAAGGGATGGGTCTTACACTCTCTCAAGAGGCCCAAAGGTTTATTTTTGTATAAGTGGTGGGGCTTGCAGCTCAAGGAGAGGCCTAAATTATTTTTATGAAAAGGCGTCAATCGTGCCATTGTTTTGAAAATACACAGAGGGACTAATACAATAAGTGAGGCCCAAAATTTTTGTATTTACAATGGGGATGGGTCTTACACTCTAATAGAGGCCCAATGATTTTTAAATACTGGAGCTTATAACACGAGGGTATGCCCAAAGGTTTTGATTTTTGAACTGACAATCGCGCCGAGATTTTCTTTTAACGCAGAGGGACTTATACAATATCTGAGGCCCAAAATTGTTTTGGTTAAAAGGGGATTGGGTCTTACACTCTATTAGAGGCCCAAAGTGTTTGAAAAAGTTTGATGAGGGTTGAATTAATCAAAAACCCTAATTTGTTTTCACAATGTATTTTAATTGAATAAAAATTCAATTAAAATGATCAAAATTGTGATCTTGGATTAATGTTTCCAAAATCAGGTTTTGATCCACAAAATGATTGGAAATCACTAAAATTTGAAAAATCAAGAAAGAGAAAATATTTAAAATGTAAAAAACAATTAAAATATTAATTCTTTACAAAAATATCAAGTATATGAAATAAATAATATTTTTGAAATTTTTTGGGAAAATAAAATATTTTAACATTTTTTTGAATTATTAAAAAAAGAATCAACTCAAAATCATTAAAACTCAGAGAGAAATTAATTTTTGAATCAATTAAATAAAATCACAAAATTCAAATTTTCAAATTTTCAGAAAAGGGCGCCAAGAACAAGGGCAAGAACACGCGCCACCCTCTGTTTCTGCAGATTTGTGTTTTCTATCCAATCTCACTGAATACTTGATGATATCATGCAATCTACATATCAATCTACTCGTTTCAACCTCACGATCATGTCTATGGTCTTTAATTTCATTTATTTTAAGCATGGAATAAGAAATCAAAGAGAAACCTCAAGAACCCTAAAATTTGCATGAAGGTTCAGAAATTCCATACACGATTCAAACAATGCAATTGATTGAGGGAAAACACTCCATGCATGATTATGAACATATGGCCAAATTATTGTGCAGCAAAAAATGCATGGATCATAGAGTTAGAAGAGCTCATGCTTACCACTTGCAGCTGGTGATCGTGTTTTGTGTTAGAGGTGTTACAGCTTGGTTCCAAGGTTATGGACAGCTTCCCTAGGTGCTATGGAGTGTGTCTGGGTGCTTGGAGTGGATTGGTTTGAGCTGGAACTTGATTTGGCACCTCAACTGCAAATCTGTCAAAGGCTTGAGCAGTTGGCTGGTGATTTTGTGATTTTGGTGTTCCAGATGTTATGTGAGTGTTTGGATCACTTCTATATGATGTTTATGAGGTGTGTGTGTGATTGGTTTGGTTGGAATTGCTCTCAAACTCAAAACTCGATAGTGACTTGCTTTGGAAGGCAATTTTGGAGTGAAAGAAGAGATTTTGAGGAAAGCATCTGTTAGATGGCTTTGGTGTACTCAAACTGATCACAAATGAGCTCTATTTATAGTATAGCAAGTTTTTTTTACAAGGAATAGTGAATGGCAACTGCTGCATAGGTTTGGCCAATGTTGATCAATGAGAATCCAAGTCTCCTCTAGCCATTGACTAGAGGTTAGGGCACAAGCTGCTGGTTCCCTTGGTCTTGGATAAGTCTTGACTGAATTCAGTCGGAAATGGCTCAGTCCATGCCACCTTGGTGCTTCCATTGAATGCTCCAAAACAAAATTGGAGTCTTGTCCCTCTTTTAGGCATTTCTAGGTTTGGCATGCTACTTTTGGTTCCAAAGACTTGGGAGGCTTGGGATCAGAGTTGGTTCCTCCTTGGTCCCCCCTTGAGGTGTTTAGATGGATAGAGTTGCTTGCCCTTTGTAAAATTTGAGCAAATCGAGCAAAACTCCAAAATCTGCCTGGCCATGACAGTTTGCAGCAAGGCATATTGGCATTGTCATATCTCATGGCTCAAGTGGACTTTGATGGAGTTCTTGGCCATTTTGGAAAGCCCTCATACGATACAACAACTGTTTGATCATAATTGGTTTTTATACTTTTTGGATCCAAGTGAAAAATGCCCCTACATTTGGAAAAAAGTAAGGCAGATTCTGACTTAGTGAAAATTTCACTAAGTGTTGGAAAAAAGTGACATTTTCACTTTTTGTGATTTTGATCATTCCACAACTCAAAATCCATGATGAATTGGAATGAGGTGTAGTTGAAGCTTTTGTAGAGTGCCATGAGAGCTACAAATCCAGGTTTGAATGGGGGAAAATGGCCTTGTAGTTTAGGAGTTATGATCCTCCAAAGTTGGTACCCTAGCCACTTTGTTCCATAACTTAGAAAAATTTCTAAGTTTTTATGGTTACCCCTTTTACAAGTTATCCCACTTTTCTTGATTTTTCTTGATGAATGTTGATTCTAATCACACATTAACATCATTTTAGAGTTAAAAAACCATAATTGTGAAAATTCTCAAAAAGTCAAAGTTGACTTTTGTGCACAGTTGACTTTTTATCAGATGAATTCCAAACTGTGCGATCCTCTATGAAATCAAGTCCTTGACCTAAATCAAACTTGATGGATTGATTTCATAGGTTTTATAGGGTGTATTGAATCATGTCCTAGGGTTTGGGAGCATGTCCTGGTCAAAAGTCAAAGATACAGTTGACTTTTCTCGCGAAACCCTAATTGTGGTTCTGATGAACTTGAAACTTGTTGCTCAAGCTTCTTGGATCAATCCATTGTTGCAAATGGATCAATGTGGTTTATTAGAGACCCTCAAATCCTCATTTGAGGCCTTGGCTCATATTTTGTCCCAAAAGTCAACTTAGGGGTGAATTAGGTCAATAAACCCTAATTCCTGATTTTTGGTGAATGCATCCCCTGAGGCTAAATTGACTTGATGATTGGGTCCATGAGGTTCCATGGGGTATATTAGGTTATGCTTTGAAGCATTGGCTCATTACTAGAGGAAAATTTCCATCTGGAGGCCCTGGTCGAACAAAACCCTAATTTGGTGACACTGGCGATCTTGAGGCTTAATCCACGCAGAAGGTTGCAGCCTTGTGCTTAATCCTTAAAGTGGGAGTCCTCTTGATCCATTGTGGATGTTTGAGAGGTTAGAAAAGTTGAAGATCATGTCATTCCTTGATTGATCCTTTGTCTAAGAACTCCGAGAGGGCATGAAACCCTAAATTTGATTGTAATGGATGCTCACCCATCTTTGGGGAGACTAATGAGGCATGATGGTCCATCCATATTGTGATGATGATTTTCACAATGATGGGAAATCTTAGTGATCAAAATTTGGGGTATGACATCATCCCCAAAGGTTTATACTGGTGATTTTTGTACCTGTCCTCAAAATCACTGACCCCTATTGGGATAACGACAGCAAGCGGATCGCCAGCGAGCTGTAGTATCTTAGAGTAATCTCAAATGAGCGTAGTATCGCGTGACAACTATTTTCGATAGCTTCCGCACTACAAAATGGTTTCATTCTACTAAAATCCTCAGCTTCTTAGATAACCCAATCGAACAATCTACTTTCAACAACCGAAGTTATATAGGCATTGAATCCGCAAAGGGCATCTCCACTGATTTGATGGTCGACCGGGACCTCTTATCTGGGATTCACTCCCCGTAAGATTACCCGTCTAGTGCCATCACTTATCTTAGGTGTATACTCAATCTTTCCAGATGTGGCATCACACACATTCCCATTAGCAGAAGAGTAAACACAAATATCACTTAGGAAAAACAGTATATATATTTGTCCTAACATCCAAGACCTCTATAATTCTATGATCCTATACAGATAATGACTCCCCAACAGAGTCGTTATTTCTGTGGTATTTTGTGAACTTAAAGTTTTCCACCTAAGACTGTAAGAAAGAACAGACTCCCACTGTGGTCGCCATTTTTTATGTAGCGCGATTTTTGTGGTTACGAATCACTATCGCTTTGGTTCTACAGTTCGATTCATTTTTTATCCTGTGAATCTGATTAAGGAAGGGAAATAGATGTCTCTAATTAACCCTGCTTGCATACTGAGGTTAAACAGTCAAAACTGTTGGTTTACAGATGCTATAAAAATAGGGGGTCTCTCTTTAGGTTTATTTCGTTCAAGAACGGAGTGTTGTGACTGTATAGGAGGCTTTTGGTAAGGTACTAGGTTTGATGTTGTTGATGGATGTGTGAAGGTACTGGACTTTGAGTTTTTGAATAGTATGCTCGCTAAGATTTCGCAATCTTATGCTTACGTATTCCGTTTACCGAAACAGGGAAATCAGATCGATCGTAGTTCCTCCTATTCTATGGGAGGAAAGAGATGTTTTGGTGTCTTGTTCAAAGCCCAAGATTGAAGCTAAAGATGATTTGTATCTTGTTCAAAGCTCAAGATGTGAAACTAAAGGTTTGACTGAGAGAGAACTTGTCATCTCTAAAGAGGGATTGGACTTCCTCTAAGGGAATTGTTGATTTTTGTGTGCCCTGATCAAAGCACAAGTTTGATGCTATGAGGTTGATTGACTCAACCGGGTGTTTCTTTATACAAAGCCTAAGAGGAGGCTGGAAGTTTGACTTTTCTGGGGAAAATGTTCTTTCTGTCTTGTACAAAGCCCAAGATTGAGGCTAAAAGGGATTTTGACTTCGTTGGGGAGAATGTATCTCGTATAAAGCCCAAGATGGAGGCTGAAAGGGTTTGACTCAACAAGAGAGTGTTTTTATCTATCCTGTATAAAGCCCAAGACGGAGGCTAAAAAAGGTTGACTCAACAAGAGAGTCTTGAATAGGTGATTGACTCAACAAGAGAGTCTGAAGGTTAATTGACTCAACAAGAGAGTCTTTTATACTCAACAAGATATACAACGACTGTTGGGGCTTCCATGCTGTTTTGTTAGTAGTTCAAAGAAATTAAATAAAGTTTTGATAACAACATATATTCGAATTCAAAATCAAAGGAGAAAGTGCTTTGAAAAGATTGTTGGGGCTTACAGCTCAAGGAGAGGCCCAAGTTTTAACGATGATCGCACCGTTGTCTTAAAGATCGTATCAGGACTTATACAACGACTGAGGCCCAAAAAGTTTTATGTACAAGGGGATGGGTCTTACACTCTATTAGAGGCCCAAAGATTTATTTTTGTACACGAGATGAGACTTACAACTCAAGGAGAAGCCCAGGGTTATTTGTTTGAAAACGGCGATCGCGCCGAGGTTTTTGAAAACACAGTGGGCCTCATCTGAGGCCCAAATTATTTTGGAAAAAAAGGGTTGGGTCTTACACTCTATTAGAGGCCCAAAGAGTTTGAAAATGAATAAAGATGGGTCTTATAGCTCAAGGAGAAACCCAGTTGATTTTGGTAAAAAGGCGATGATCGCGCCGAACGTTTGAAAATATACAGAGGGACTTATACAATGTCTGAGGCCCAAAGGTATTATTTATAAAGGGGTTGAGTCTTACACTCTATTAGAGGCCCGTGGAGTGTTTGAAAATGATTGATGAGGGTTGAATTAATCAAAACCCTAATTTTGTTTAAGAAAGGAATTAATTTTGTTAAAAAATTAATAAAAAGTATTGAAAACATGTGAAAAATGAGTGGTGATCTTGGATCAATGTTTCAAAAATCATGTTTATATCCACAAAATGATTGGAAAGCAATTAAATTTGGAAAATCAAGGAGGAAAAAATATTTTAAATGTAAAAAAACAAATAAAAGATTAATTCTTTGCAAAAATATCAAGTATATGAAATAAATAATATTTTTAGGAATTTTTGGAAAAATAAAATATTTTAACATTTTTGTGAATTATTAAAAAAAGAATCAACTCAAAATCATTAAAACTCAGAGAGAAATTAATTTCTGAATCAATTAAATAAAATCACAAAATTCAAATATTCAAATTTGTGAAAAAGGCGCCAAGAACATGGGCCAAGAACACGCGCGAAGGGAGTTTTGCTCAGATTTGCATTTTCTATCCAATCTCACTAAATACTTGATGAAATCACACAATCCACATATCAATCTGCTCGTTTTCACCTCACGATCATGTCTATGGTCTTTAATTTCATTTATTTTAAGCATGGAATAAGAAATCAAGACAAAACCTCAAGAACCCTAAAATTTGCATGAAGGCTGAGAATTTTGATACACGATTCAAATAAAGCAATTAATTGAGGAGAAACATTCTATGCATGATTATGAATATTTGGCAAAAGTATTGTGCGAGGAAATATGCATAGATTAAGAGATGACCAAGTTTAGGCTTACTTGAAGGTCATGACAGCAAGAGCAGTGTGATTTTTGAGTTGGAGGTGTTACAGATGAGTTGTGATGATCTGAACAGCTTCCCTACACCATATGGAGTGTGTTTGAATGCTTGGACTTGATTGGAAATGGTTGGATCACTTCATGGCATCTCAACTGCAACTTGGTTGAAAACACGAGCAACTGGTTGGTGATTCTGAGAAATCAGTGTTACAGTTGTGTGTTTAGTGTTTGATCAGCTCACATATGATGTTTATGAGGTGTTAGAGCAATTGGTTTGAGTGGAATTGCTCTCTACTGAAAAATTTGATAGTGACTTGCTAAGAAAGGCATTTTTGAGAGTGAGAAGATGATTTTGAGAAAGGCAAGTGTTGTAGGCCTTTGGTGTACTTAAACTGAGCACAAATGAGCTCTATTTATAGTAGAGCAAGTTTAATAGTGAATGGCAACTGCAGCAGCTCATTGTCCAATTGCATCACTTTGGAATCTTAAGTCTCCTCTAGCCATTGACTAGAGGTTAGAGCACAGGCCTTTGGTTCCCTAGTTCAGAGATCATCCTTGACTCATTCAGTTGGAAAATGCTCAGTTTATGCCACCTTGGTGCATCCATTGAATACTCCAAAACAAAATTGGATTCTTGTCCCCCTTTTAGGCATTTTTAGGTTTGGCATGCTACTTTTAGTTCCAAAGACTTGGGAGGCTTATGGATCAGTGTTTGTTCCTCCTTGGTCTCCCCCTGAGGTGTTTAGATGGATAAACTTATTTGTCATTTGCTAAATTTGATCAAATCAAGCAAAATGCACAAATCTGCCTTGCCATGGCAGTTGCAGCAAGGCATATTGCGACTGTCATAACTCTTAGCTCAAATGGAATTTGATGGAGTTCTTGGCCATTTTGGAAAGCTCTCATATGATACAACATATGTGTGATCATAGTTTGTCTTGAAAATTTTTGGACCCAAGTGAAAAATGCCCCTACATTTTGAAAAAAGTGAAACAGATTCTGACTTGGTGAAAATTTCACTAAGTGTTGGAAAAAGTGGCATTTTCATGTTTTTGTCATTTTGGTCACTCCATAACTAAAAATCCATGAAGAATGGGAATGAGGTGTAGTTGTCACTTTTAAAGTATGCCATGAGAGCTACAAATCCATCTTTGGATCAGCCAAAATGGTTGCTTGGATCACAAGTTATGATCCTTGGAAGTTGGTACCCTAGCCACTTTGTTCCATAACTTAGAAATTTTCTAAGTTTTTTTATGGTTACCCCTTTTACAAATTATCCCACTTTTCTTGATTTTTCTTTATGAATGATGATCCCAATCACAAATTAACACCATTTTAGGGTTAGGGAACCATAATTGATCAAAAAATCAAAAAGTCAAACTTTGACTTTTGGGCACAGTTGACTTTTTATCAAATAAATTCCAAACTGTGCGATCCTCTATGAAATCAAGTCCTTGACCTAATTCAAACTTGATGGATTGATTTCATAGGTGTTATAGGGTGTATTGAATCATGTCCCAAGGTTTGGGAGCATGTCCTGGTCAAAAGTCAAAGGCAAAGTTGACTTTTTTCCACGAAACCCTAACTGTGGTTCTGATGAACTTAAAACTTGTGAATCAAGCTTCTTGGATCAATCCATTGTTGAAAATGGATCACTGTAGTGTATTGGGGACCCTCAAATCATGCCCAGAGGTTTTGGCTCATGTTTTGTCCCAAAAGTCAACTTAGGGGTGAATTAGGTCAAGAAACCCTAATTCCTAATTTTTTATGAATGCATCCCCTGAGGTTAAATTGACTTGATGATTAATTCCATGAGGTCTCTTAGAGTATTTTGGGTTGTGCTTTGAAGCTTGGCTCATGCCCAGATGAAAATTTCCATCTGGAGGCTCCAGTCGACCAAAACCCTAATTTGGTGACACTGGCGATCTTGAGGTTGGATCCACTTGGAATACTGCAGCCTTGTGCTTAATTATTGATGTGGGAGTCCTTTTGATCCATTGTGGATGTTTGAGAGGTTTAGACAAGCTGAAGATCATGTCATTCCTTGATTGATCCTTTGTCTAAGAGCTCTGAGAGGGCTTGAAACCCTAAGTTTGATTGTAGTGAAAGCTCACCCATCTTTGGGGAGACTAATGAATATGAAAGTTCTTCCATATTGTGATGATGATTTGCACAATGATGGGAATATTAGTGGTCAAAATTTGGGGTATGACAGAGCGGCGGGAGCAGCGTTGATGACATGTGTAACAGAAGCTACTTGTTGCAGAGGGTTGATCTTCAGGAATCGCTTGGCGCACTTGCAACCATTTTCTCATTATAAAATGAACTCATCATCTTCAGGAAAATCTTAGTCATCTCTTTTTCTTCAACCAGAGGGTTGATCTGCGCGGCAATCTCGCGCCACCTTTGGGCGTATTCCTTAAAGGTTTCCTTCTCTTTCTGTGACATAGTGCGGAGCAGGTCACGGTCCAGTGCCATATCTAAGTTTTACTTATACTGACGAATAAAAGCTTCTACCAGGTTATTGAAAGTACGGATTTGAGTGCTATCTAGACCCATATACCATTTCAGTGCAACACCAATAAGACTGTCTTGGAATTAATGAATTAATAGTTGATGGTTGTCAGTGTGGGTGGACATCTTTTTAGGATACATGACCAAATGACTTTGTGGACAGGTGTTACCTTTATACTTTTTGAACATCTCCTTCCCTCTTAAAGCCTTGATCTCTTTTTGCATTTCTTTAAACTGGTATTGAAATTCATCCATACGCTTGTAGACGCCCAAGCTCTCACTTGGCTCAGCATGGAAGATAGGTTCATTTGTATGTGAGACAGTGTGAACCACAGGAGGAGGAATTGACATCACAGGTTAAACATTGGAGACTTCAACAGCATGCTTGTATCCCTTAGGAATGAAGTTCGGAGGCACGCCCTAGGGAAAACCAGGAGGCATATAGTGTGACGGAGCACTAATAAGAGCAACGAAAACAGGCACAAAAACCACTTCAGAGATAACAGTGGGCAGAGGCTGAGTAGCTTGAGGAGTAGGAGGACGGGAAGATTGATTTTGTAGAGCAACCAGAGAGTCTACTAGATCATTCAACTTCTCCTTACCAGCACGGAGAGTGTAACCTCTTCACAAACCTCATGGTTCTCTTGTTCCAAATAATCCACCATCCTTCTTTGATAATTAGCACGGGTGTCGTAATGGTGCGACAACTTGACTTTTGAGAAAACCAGGAAGAAAGCAATAAGACACTTGTCAAAGCAAGACCAAATGCAGAATGATGCGAATGCAATGCAAATGTTTCATTCAGTTTTAAAGGATCTTTATGATATAAAGCAATTTGCAAACATCGTAAAGAGATAACACTTTTTGAAATACTGATAAACACCTCATTTTATTGATAATTGGAAAAAGTTACACTTGGAAGTACAAGTTACAAAGGATCAAAATATAATAAGAAAAATCTAGATCCTAGGATCCTAAGGAATCACATCTGAGGATGAACCAAGCTGATACTTCCTTCGGAGTCTCTTGATTTCTCTTTCATAGTTGTCTTTCATGGTGGTCTTCTCTAACACGAGATGATCCACAATACCTTTCCAAGCACCAGAAGTAGGAGGATGAGATGATGAAGTAGTAGAGGAAAATAAATCCCCTCCATTTCTCTTCACATCATGTTTCTCAAGCAATTATATCAAGTCATCTTTCTCCTTCATCTGCTTTTGCAACTTTAACTTCTCGAGGTTTGAAGTGTGGAATTTGGCTTCCCAAAGGTCATTTTCTTCCTTCATCTTGGCCAAAGCATCTTGAAGAGTCTTCACATCATTAGAAGGAATGAGGAGTGGTGTAGCAACCACTATAGACATGGGTTTCTCCAAAGCATGAGGCATTTTGAGCTCTTTAGCTCTCTCCTTCACCCAAAGTGTATAAGGTACCAAGGCAATGCAAAGTTGTCTTCCAGGCTCTCCTTTACCCTTCCTATGAATGTTGCGCCAAGCATAAGCCATTCTTTTCCTCAAACTGAGAGAGTCCTTCCCTTCTTGGAAAAATAAACCCTCTAATAGAACATTATTAGGCTTATCCTTCAACATATAACCAAGCTGACATCTCGCTAAACTCAGGGTGTAGTTAATTCCACATTGTGTACCAAGAAGAGGCACATTGGAGAATTCCCCACAACTATCAATAATCTGAACATTCTCATAGACAGAAGAAGACCAAATAATGTCAGCATGAGTAAGGGACATGATCCTTTGAGACCATCTTAAACAGCTCTTGTTCTCCTTAAAAGTAGATGACTGCGGCAAGTACGAAATAAACCACTTGTACAACAGAGGTGTGCAGCAAACCATGTTACCATTCCCCTTAGAAGTCATGTGATGAATAGAGAAGTAAGTGTCTCCAAGTAAAGTTGGAACAAGGTTCCCCATCAAGAATATCTGAATAACTTTAACATCCACAAAGTTGTCAACGTTATGGAAGAAGACTAGTTCGTAGATAAGTAAAGCAAAAATAGTCTCAAATGCCAATGTGCTACCAGCGCTAGCAAATGAAGTGGCTTTCTCAACCAAGAACTTAGAGGTCAACCCGCTAATGCCTCCTTTAACCACAAGGTTAGCATCTATTGATTAACTTAACTCACAAAACAAGAGTCGTCACCGCACTCTTATTTTATCCAAAGGAAAAGGAAAAGAGCGAACAAAACCTAAAGAAGTTCTAAAACAAGAACCAATTAAAATAGAGATAGGGTAAGGGGGTTGGTTACGCAAAGGGAAGGTGTTAGCACCCAAAACACCTATAGTACGCTATAGGAACCTCTTTGAAAATCTAGCGTTTAACTTATAAAATGTGTTGTTTGCTGACCATGGAAAGTCTAATTGATGTATTCCTAGTCCCAAATTTTATGGTTTTTTGTATGGAAAATTAGGTTTTTGCAATATATTTCCAAATGTTCCATTTTCCATTACTATTTAACTGGGTGGAAGTTGTTTAAGGATTACAGTTTTACATACGGAATCTAACACCCAAAATTTTAATTTTTCTTTATAATATTGCAAATTTTATTTTCATTTGAAGATTTTTCTATTAATTGGATGAAACACTTGACAAAGAAAAACTAGATTGTATTGCCTGATGATAGTTCCATTCATGTGAATTACTTAGTTATAACATAGTTGGATACATCATTTATCACTTATATCTCAGATGTTAAGGGTTCTTTTAATAATTTTAAGTAATTTGTAATGATTAGTTATGAGCACACCTAGTGATCTATATTTTTATTTTAATTTGTTTCTAGTGTGCTAAAAAGGAAAATTTGATGAGCACTATCACAACAGTTGCTCAAGACAATTTTCCAATAGGATTTGAGCAAGAAGAAGCTGGATATGATTGTGACTCATGAGCTAAGAGTGATTTTGATAAATTTTAACAGGATAAATAAGAACTGAGGTGTAACTTTAATGGATAAGAATGAACATCAGATGCCAAAAGTCTATAAAAGTTGTCAGAGCTGCTTCAAGGTCATGTTGTCTCTCAATTGTATTGTACGATCATAATACACGTACTAGTAATGAGGAAATATACATTATTCTAGCTAAATATATATTCTATAAATGAATAAGTGTTTTCAATGAAAAAATGGTTTTAAACATAGAAAGAAAAATATTGTAACAAGTAGAACTAGAGTCAAATTACTCAATTCTAAAGACTTACAATGTTAGGAGGCATGTCACTTGAGGTCACTTGTCGTTGTTAAACTAAAAGCAGTTGAAGTGTCATTCATAGGTGTATCAATTATTTCTTCTTGTTTAGAAATGTATGTCTTAGGCTTCCTCTTAGTTGTATTTACTTTGTTCAGTATGAGCTAAACGCCTATTGTTGGATAATGTAAATTTTAATTACAAAGTAATCTTTTGAATGTTATGAATGTGTTGTTTTGATATATTTATTTTATGTGATTTATTGTCATATATTTATTCCTTTGTTTGATCACTGAGGAGTAGATAATAGTTTATTGGGCCAAAATATCATCTAATATGCATATTTCATGATCTAATATGGTGAAAAAGCAAGTAGACATACATTGTTCACATAGTCACTTTAGGTATAAAAGGCTAGAGTTATGGGAGTAAACAGAACATGTTTTATATGAAATGTATTGGTGCTATTGTGAAGCTTAGACATAACATGTGTAGTTTTTAAATGCTAGGTTTATGGGAGTAACCAATGCATATTTTTTCATTGCAGACATACACCATAAGATTAAGTCTCATCCTCATATGTCACAACATCACACGTCTTATCCATGTATTATATGAAGTTTTTAAATGGATTATCATCCAACATGTTAATCCATTATGATAAATCCTTAACTTATTTTTATATCATAATTCTCTTTTTTCTGACCACGTGACTGTCATACCCCAAATTTTGACCACTAAGATTTTCCATCATTGTGAAAATCATCATCACAATATGGATGTATCTTTGTGCCTCATCAATCTCCTCAAGGAATTGTTGAGCATTCACCACAATCAAAATTAGGGTTTCAAGCCCTCTCTGAGTGCTTAGACAAAGGATCAATCAAGGAATGACATGATCTTCAACTTGTCTAACCTCTCAAACATTCATAATGGATCAATAGGACTCCCACTTCAAGGATTAAGCACAAGGTTGCTCCCTTCTAGGTGGATCAAGCTTCAAGATCGCCAGTGTCACCAAATTAGGGTTTTGGTCGACCAGGGCCTCCAGATGGAAATTTTCATCTGGGCATGAGCCAATGATTCAAAACATATCCTAATATACTTCATGGGACCTCATGGACCCAATCATCAAGTCAATTTTGCCTCAGGGGATGCATACATCAAAAATCAGGAATTAGGGTTTCTTGACCTAATTCACCCCTAAGTTTACTTTTAGGGCAAATCATGAGCCAAGACCTCAAGAGAGGGTTTGAGGGTCTCTAATGAACTATATTGATCCATTTGGAACAATGGATTAATCCAAGAAGCTTGAGCAACAAGTCTCAATTTCATCAGCACCACAATAAGGGTTTCACGAGGAAAGTCAACTGTAACTTTGACTTTTGACCAGGACATGCTCCCAAGCCCTAAGACATGAATCAATATACCCTATGACACCCATGGAACATGTCCATCAAGTTTGATTTAGGTCAAGGACATGATTTCATGAAGAATTGCACAGTTTGGAATTCATTTGATAAAAAGTCAACTGTGCACAAAAGTCAACTTTGACTTTTTGAGATTTTTCACCAAAATGGATTTTTAACCCTAAAATGATGTTAATGTATGATTTGAATCATCATTCATCAAGAAAAATCAAAGAAAGTGGGATAACTTGTAAAAGGGGTAACCATAAAAACTTAGAAAAATTTCTAAGTTATGGAAAAAGTGACACTAATGTGCCAACTTTGGAGGACCATAACTCCTAAACCACAAGGCCATTGTTCCCCATTCAAAGCTTGATTTGTAGATCTCATTACCCTCTACAAAAGCTTCATACTGACCTATGTCCAAATTCCTCATGGATTTCGAGTTATGGAGTGATCAAAATCAAGAAAAGTCACTTTGTTCCAACACTTAGTGAAAATTTCACTAAGTCAGATTTTACCCTACTTTTTGCCAAATGTAGGGGGATTTTTCACTTGGATTCAAAAGAGATCAAAACCAAACATGTTCAAACAGTTGTTGTATCATGTAAGGGCTTTCTAAAATGGCCAAGAACATTACCAAATTCAATTTGAGTCATGAGATATGACATTGGCAAGTTGCCTTGTTGAAATCTGTCAAGGCAAGGCAGATTTTGTATTTTTGCTCGATTTGCCAAAATCATCCAAATCCAAATGCTCCTATCCACTTGGACACCTCTGAGGATTGAATCTAAAGGGGACAATCACTGAGCCAAGCCTCCAAAGTCTTTGGAACAAGAAATAGCATGTTGAACCTAGAATGGCCAAAATAGGGACAAGACTCCAATTTTGGATTGGAGCATTCAATGGAAGCATCAAGGTGGCATGGACTGAGCCATTCTCAACTGAATTCAGTCAAGACTTATCCAAGACCAAGGGAACCACAACCCTGTGCCCTAACCTCTAGTCAATGGCTAGAGGAGACTTGGATTTCCATTGGATAACATTGGCCAAACCTCTGCTGCAGTTGCCATTCACTGTGGATTCCAAAACAAACTTGCTCTACTATAAATAGAGCTCAATTGTGATCAGTTTGAGTACACCAAAGCCATCAAACAGATGCTTTCCTCAAAATCTCTTCTTTCACTCCAATTTTACCTTCTAAGGAAAGTCACTATCGGGTTTTGAGTTTGAGAGCTTTTCCAATCAAACCAATCACACACACACCTCACATACATTATATAGAAGTGATCCAAACACTCACATAACATCTGGAACACAGATTTCACAAAATCACCAGCCAGTTGCTCAAGTTCTTGACAATTTTGCAGTTGAGGTACCATTTTCAGCTGCAAACCATTTCAATCCATTCCAAGCATTCATACACACTCCATGACACCTAGAGAAGCTATCCAGATCATTGGAACCTAGCTGTAACACCTCCAACACAAATCACGATCATCAACTGCAAGTGGTAAGCATGAGCTCTTCTAACTCTATGATCCATGCAATTTTTGCTGCACAATAATTTGGCCATATGTTCGTAATCATGCATGGAATGTTTCCCCTCAATTAATTGCATTGTTTGAATCGTGTATCAAAAACCCTAGCCTTCATGCAGAAATAGGGTTCTTGAGGATTTTTCGTGATTTCTTGTTATATGTTTAATTTAAATGAAATTAAATACCATAGACATGATCGTGAGGTTGAAACGAGTTGATTGGTATGTGGATTGCATGATATGATTAAGTATTCAGTGATATTGGAGAGAAAATGCAAATCTGGGCAAAACTGAAAAACGCGCGTGTTCTTGCCTTTGTTCTTGGCGCCATTTTCCAATATTTGAATATTTGAATTTTGTGATTTTATTTAATTGATTCAAAAATTAATTTCTCTCTGAGTTTTAATGATTTTGAGTTGGTTCTTTTTTTAATAATTCACAAAAATGTTAAAATATTTTATTTTCCCAAAAATTCCCAAAAATATTATTTATTTTATATAATTGATATTTTTGCAAAGAATTAATGTTTTAATTGTTTTTAACATTTAAAATATTTTTTCCACCTTGATTTTGCAACTTTTAATGCTTTCTAATTATTTTGTAGGTCAATACTTAATTTTTGAAGCATTAATCCAAGATCACAATTTGTTTTTCCTATGTTAAACAATTTTGATCATTTTAATTGAATTTTTATTCAATTAAAACACATTTTTGAAAACAAATTTGGGTTTTTGGATTAATTCAACCCTCATAAATCATTTTCAAAACATTTTGGGCCTCTAAATAGAGTGTAATACCCAATCCTTTTTTTTACCAAATCATTTTTGGGCCTCAGTGTATTGTATAAGTCCCGATACCGTAAAAAGCAAACGGCGCGATCGTCGCCTTTTGAAAAAATAACCTTTTGGGTCTCTCCTTGAGCTATAAGACCCATTCAAAACTTTTGGGTCTCTATTAGAGTGTAAGACCCAACCCCCTTTGTACATAAAAACTTTTTGGGTCTCATTCGTTGTATAAGTCCCTCTGTACATTTTCAAATAAACGGCACGATCGTCGCCTTTTCAAAATAACCCTGGGCCTACCCTCGAGTAGTAAAACCCATTTCTATTCTTAAAAACTCACTTGGGCCTCTATTAGAGTGTAAGACCCAATCCCCTTTTAACCAAAACATTTTGGGCCTCACTTATTGTATAAGTCCCTCTACGTTAAAAGAAAATCTCGGCACGATCGCCATTTTAAACGAAAAATCATCTGGGCCTACCCTCGAGTAGTAAGACCCATCTCTTTTTCTTTAAACCTTTTGGGCCTCTTGAGAGAGTGTAAGACCCAAATCCCTTTGTACAGAAAACCTTTTTGGGCCTCAGTAACTTGGATAAGTCCCTCTGTACAAATTCACACAGTGCGCTCACTGATAAAACCCTGGGCCTCTCCTTGAGCTGTAAGCCCCAAATCTTTCTTTTTCAAAGCACTTTCTCCTTTGATTTTGAATATACTGTTGTTTTTCAATCTTTATTTGTTGAACAACTAACCAAATAGCATGGAAGCTCTACAACCGAGTAAGTGGTTATTGTTTTCATTTACCGCTTTCATATACATATAACTGTATTGTGGGGCTGTTTCGCTGTAAGTCTTCTTTCATAAACTCATATCAACTGTGTAATAATAGTATAGATATTTAGAGTTTCCCCGACAACTACGTCTAGCATTAAGCCCGTTGATCACTCTTAAATAGTCAATACTAGATCCCCATAGGATTACCAGACACAGTTTTCCCTCCTCTTGGGGTTAAACAATATGGAGACATGAAAGGCAGCATTCTCGGTGAACCCTTTCATAGACTGTCACTCGTAGAAGTTGTCAAAGAAACTCTACTCCCCAGAGATGATCTTTTCTCCGTGAATGGCATCTCTTGAGTTTCTTCCAAATTCTCGAACTTTCCTGGCTTGATCTATTCTCGGTGAATGGCATGTCTTGAACTTCTCGGGGTTTGGGGACCCACATGCTTCTTAAAAGCACTTGTCAAGAAGCTCTACTCCCCAGAGATGATCTTTTCTCCATGAATGGCATCTCTTGAGTTTCTTCCAAATTCTCGAACTTTCCTGACTTGATCTATTCCTTGTGAGTAGCTTGCCTTGAATTTCTCGGGGTTTGGGGACCCATCGGCTTCTTAAAAGCATCGGCCTCCTCTTGGGCATCGTACAAGGACCCACAGGCTTCCTAAAAGCAACGCCGCCTCCTCTTGGGCTTAGTACAAGGACCCTACGGCTTCTTTGAAGTATTCACAACCTCCTCTTAGGCTTTGTATAATGATCTCTTCCTCCGGGAATGATAGCCTCCTCTTGGGCTTCGTACAAGGACATTACGGCTTCCTAAAAGTTTCCAGCCTCCTCTTGGGCTTCGTACAAATTGTCCCGACGACCACCTAGAGGTATAGGAACAGAACTTAGTCATCTGCATAGAACAGTCCTTTCATAGAGTCTACTACTGTTTCTCAAAGCACAGTACAAAAGATAAAACTCTAGACTTGGACAGTCTAACCTCCTTGAGTCTCAAAGACATTCTCAAGCACCCTTCAGGAATAGGAAGTAAACCTGTAGACTCGGACAGTCTCAATACCCTTCGGATTTCCCGCTTCCTTAAAGAACAGGCATAACCCGGATCCTTGAATCAAATCCTTGAGTATTGTGTTGCTCATATAAGAACTGATTTTCTCTTTCAAAATCAGTATACTGGACCTGTCACTTAACTGAAACAGTTACAATAGCCTCCTCTTGGGCTTTGTACAATGATTCTCCCCAGCGGAGTCAAACAACGTTTAGCCTCTCTCTCAGGCTTTGTACGAGACACATAAGAGACTCCCTCATTGAGTCAATCACCCCTTTCGCCTCTACCTCAGGCTTCGTACGAGATACAAAAAACTCTCTTGTTGAGTCAAAATAGCCTTCATCTCGGGCTTTATACGAGATACCAAAAGACTTCATCGTCAAGTCAACCCCTTCCTCTTCATCTAATCGCTGTAAGCAGCAAGCCTCTGGATCATCTACATCCATGCCACTGTCCCTCTTTTAGCATGAGAAATTCCTAAGGAAAGATAACATTGCTCTACACTGAGTTAAAGTCTTCTCCTTCAGGTTAAAACCCCCTATAAAGGAAATTATGGCATTTCTAGGATCCGCGTATCCCGGTTAAAGTAATCCTCCCTTTATGATCAGTCACCCAACAGTTGTGACAAACAGACCCCCTTTAGAGATGACAAATTCTCTCTGAAGTCAACAACTTCAGCTTCACATCTTGGGCTTCGAACAAGATACAAATAGACCCTTTAGCTTCATATCTTGGGCTTTGAACAAGATACAAACCACCTTTAGCTTCATGTCTTGGGCTTTGAACAAGACACCAAAAACACCCATTTTCCTCCCGTAGACTAGGAGGAACTACGAACGCTCTGATTTCCCTGTTTTGGTAAACGGGAATACGTAGGCATAAGATTGAAAGAAAAAATCTTAGCAAGCACAATCAACAAAAAACCTAAATCCCATACTCTCACATCAAAAAGCATCAGTCCTAACATCCTAATCCTTGTTCCTCGCTAGAAACATTCTGTCAAAATAAAAAGAGAGAAAACAGTATTGGCGAAAATACAAATAACCAATACAAAGGCCCCCCACATTGATCGCATCCGTAACCTAACAGACCGCTGTTTAAACTCAGTATGCAAAGCAGGGTTAATTGGAGACATCTATTTCCCTTCCTTCATCAGCTTTAATAGGATAAAAAATGAATCGACCTGTAGTTAAAACTCAACCGTAGAGAGCGACCAGCGCTTAAGAACCGCGTCTAAAATCGTTCGCTACAGAAAAATGGCGCCCACCGTGGGGCCTGTTCGTCTCTGTTTTCTTTTCATCTCTTGTGTGAAAACCACAGATTGGGGCTTCCGCCGGGGAACCCATTTTCTGTCAGGAACTTAGGATTCATAGCTTTAAAAATATAGGATGATTAGGACAAATATATATACTATTTTTCCTAATTGCTATACGTGTTTATTTTTCTGCTAATGGGAATGCGTGTGATGCCGCATGTAGAAAGATTGAGTATACACTTAAGATAAGTGATGGCGACGGGGTCGACCATCAACCTCAGTGGAGGCTGACCAATGCAACCCATTCTCTCACCTAGACAATGGGCCGATTGTGATGTCTGAGAAGCTGAGGATCCAAACCCTTTTGTAGTGCGGAAACTATCGGGAATAGTTGTTACGCGATACTACCCTCATTTGAGGCTGGTGATCTATTATCGGTGAATGGCACTTACTCTAAGATTGCTCTACAACTCGCTGACGATCCGCTTGTTGTTTTGCTTTCCTGGGAGGAGCTGATAATAATGAGTACGGGTACAAAAATCACCCTAGTATAAACCTTTGGGGTTGGGTAGAGCCTTGACTTCATGACAACGACCCTTTGACCCCATGTTCTTTCTATGTTTTTGTGTGCTGCATTCATGCATTCATTTAAAAAACATTAAAACATTAAAAAAAAATTCTCTTCTAGTTTCTCTGTTTTTCAAATTAAACTGAGACTGTGATTGCAAATATCAGAGAAAAGGATTGTGCTAATGGATTTCGGTAGAAGGAGAACTCATAGTTATACCTTCAAGGTTCCAAAGCTAGAGGATTTGAGAAGGTTAGCAAGGATGATCACTAACCAAGAGGCTTTCAGAGCCAAGCACGGAGGTCTGCTACCACTGTTAAGAGTCCATGTGATTGAGGGAATCATGGATGCGCTCATTCAGTTTTACGATCTGGTTTATCACTGTTTCACATTCCCGGATTACCAGCTAGCACCAACGCTGGAGGAGTATTCTCATTTGATCGATTTACATATCGCTGATCAAGCTCCATTTTCCGGACTGGAAGAAATTCCAAAGAATCAGACCATTGCAAGAGCAATTCATTTGGACGAGTCTGAGGTCAGGACTCACCTAACTACCAAGGGTGGCATCCAAGGTTTGCCAGCCCAGTTCTTGACAAAGAAAGCCCTGTATTTTGCCAGTATAGGAAACGTGACTGCTTTTGAAAGCGTCTTTGTCTTGCTTGCCTACGGGTTATTTTTGTTTCCCAACATTAATAATTTCGTCGATATTAACTCCATTAAGGTTTTTCTCATTGGAAACCCTGTGCCGACTTTGCTCGCAGATGCGTATCATTCTGTACACTTGGGAAATTTGTACAGCGGAAGGGAGATCACATGTTGTGTACCTTTGCTTTACAAATGGTTTATCTCTCACTTGCCCAAATCTGCTGCTTTTTGGGATTGTAAGAGTGCCTTACGTTGGTCGCAGAAGATCATGTCCCTTACCAACTCTGATATAGATTGGTGTAGTAGGATCTATGATGGAATCAGAATCATTGATCGTTGTGGAAACTTCCCCAACGTACCCCTTATAGGAATTAAAGAAGGAATCAACTACCATCCGGTATTGGTTCTTCGTCAATTTGGATACCCGATGAGACACGTCCCACGGGGTGTTCATCTGGAAGGTCTTTTCTTCAAAGAAGGAGAAAATGACAGAGCACTAAAGACGGAAATAGTGCACGCTTGGAAGCATGTTCATAAGAAAGGACGAGAGTCTCTGGGAAAACCAGACTGTGTCTCGGTGGAGCCTTATCTCCATTGGGTATAAACTAGAGCTCTCAAGCTAAAGATGCCTTATCCTCGTTACGGAGTTCTTCCGCCAAAGGAATCTGTCATGTACTTCATGACGGAAACTGAAAAGCTTCAGGTTACTCTCAACAAAGTTCAACAGGAGAGGAGGCCTTGGAAGAACAAGTACCGCACCCTCAACGTAGAGTGCATCAAAATACAGCAATTACTGAAAGATAAGGACGCTCTGATTGAAATTTTGGAGCAGCATGCTGTAGAGAATCAAGATGACCAAAGGAATTTGCTCGCTCCTTTCACCTGGCAAAGGAATGACAACCCGACAACGGCCCAAGAGCCCCGGTCAAAGAAAAGGAAGATACCAGAATCAGCACTCGATTTCTCTTCAGAGAGGACTCGGGACCCATTAGCTTAGGTTTCTGTTTCTGCACCTTGTAATCTACTGTATTTCCATTTCTGTAATCCTTTGAATTTCAATAAAAAGGGGTTTCCCCATCGTTTGATATTTGCAATCTAATTATCGAAGTTTATTTTGATTAAACCTTAAACAATTAATATAATCATTGCATTCATCATTCTCACATCACGTATTCTTCTTACCTACGAATCTCACGTTTGTGTCTCGGTTCTAGAGTCAAACTGTCTCATTCGTATAATACTCGGACCAATCGTCAGAAAAAGATGGATGGTCTTGAGGAAGAAAAGAGAGAGTTGAAAGATGAGATCGACGCTCTGAGAGACGATATGAGGAAGCTTCGTTACGACATGTAAGCCATGGCAGAAGCTCAGCTATAAAGGACTGTGATCTCAGAGATCACCTCAACGCCCATAGTGGAGAAGTATGATCCTAGGTATCAAATGCCAAAAGATCGTCCTTGGGGTATGCCTGTTAACTATATCCCGGAAGGATATGTTCCGCCGATCACTGAAGATCAGGGAATCACAACAGAAGCCGCTGGGCCTGAAGGTTACAAACTTCGGGAAAGCGAAGATGCCAGAGGCATACTGAAGACTCCTGAAGGTTACAAACTTCGGGAGACGCCAAGACTCACTACCGTAGTCATGGTCCCACCCCCTGTGGTGCACACTGTCCCGTAAGGACAGATTCCACAGATACCTTCTGGTAAGAAGGAAACTATGTTTGACAGAATGGAGGAATTCCAGGAGCAGTTCTTGGAAATACAGAAGGAACTGCAAGCCATTCGCGGTCAGGATCTATTTGGAAAGGACGCCGCAGATCTCTGCTTGGTCCCAAATGTGAAAGTTCCGCACAAATTTCAAGTGCCCGACTTTGAAAAGTACAAGGGTAACTCTTGCCCTCAAAGCCATCTGGTGATGTACGCCCGGCGGATATCAGCTCAGATGGAAAATCAGGACCTACTGATTCACTACTTTCAAGATAGTTTAACCAGTGCCGCACTCAAATGGTACATGGGTTTAAACTGTGCCACGATCAGCACATTCAGAGATCTTGGCACTGCCTTCGTCAAACAATACAAATACAATTTGGACATGGCACCCGACAGAGATCAACTCAGATCGATGTCGCAAAAGGACAAGGAAACCTTTAAGGAGTACGCTCAAAGGTGGCGTGAAATCGCCGCTCAAATTTTTCCACCTCTGGAGGAAAAAGAGATGACAAAAATCTTCTTAAAGACCTTAAGCTCATTTTACTATGACCGAATGGTTGCCAGTGCGCCCAGTGACTTCACCGAAATGGTCGGCATGGGCGTACGTCTTGAGGAAGCCGTCCGAGAAGGACGTTTGGTAAAAGACACTGGATCGACGAGCGGTACTAAAAAATACGGTAGTGCTCTCCCTAAGAAAAAAGAGCAAGATATTGGGAATATCTCTCTCGGAAAGCAAAGGCGACGTTATCAGTCGGTAGCAGCTGTAATTCCTGCTATCAACCCTGCGTCTATTCCTACGTATCAACCTCAGGTTGCGCAGAGCCAACCTGATCAGCAAAGGACACAACAGCCTCTTCAGCAGGCTCGTCCTCCATACAACAACAACCGTACAACACGGCCATCAGGGTTTGATTCTATACCCATGTTGTACGCAGAACTATTTCCGTTACTACTGGCTAAGGGGCACATTCAGACTAAGTCTCCTCTTACAGTACCGGAAAATCCGCCTTTTTGGTTTAAGGTGGATCAAACTTGCCCTTATCATCAAGGAGGTCCAGGGCATAACATTGAGAATTGTATCAATTTCAAATCTGATGTGCAAAAGCTTGTTAGGAGCGGGCTCTTATCCTTCAAGGATACAAATCCTAATGTTCTCACGAATCCGCTGCCTCAACACGAGAAGACTGCAGTCAATTTGATAGAAGGAGAGACTAACAATGTCTATCAAATTCATGGTGTACTCTTGTTGAAAACCAATTTGGTCAAGATGCATTGTAGACAGAGTGGATATGGCCATGTGCCACCTCATAATTATCACCAGTGTGATATCTGCTCTAAAGACAATCAAGGATGTTCTGTGGTGCAAGCAGCCCTACAGGAACAAATGGATCTCGGATGGATCCAAGAGCACCGAGTTCGTGGAGTTAACATGGTCTACACGAATTCCAACGTCATTCAAAATCACGATATCCGTGCAATGAATGTCAACTTGGTGGCGATGCACTCAAGGCAAAGTCGGTATCATAATCTGCCGCGGCACGATTACAGTTCCTGTCTGATTTGGTCGGTAAACAAACAGGGATGCTCTTTCATACAGGAGGCCCTCCAACGTCAGATGGATCTTGGATGGATCCAAGACTACCATGATAGGAACTCCTATCAAATCAACATGGTTCAGATCTTCGATATTCGCGTGATGAATACCAACCTGGTAGAGTTACATGCTGAGCAGGTCCGACTCGGATTCTTAATATCACATGACTATCAAAGCTGTAAAGCAGGTTGTGAAAACGATCGAGGTTGTACCCTTGTCCAGGAGGCACTTCAGTACTTGTTAAATCACTGGTGGATGCCAATCTACAAGGATGAAGATACTCAGCAAATTAGTATAAGTAACAGGAATCCTACTCGGCGTCAGAGTCAGGATGTCCGATCAATGGAAGCTAACCTAGTGAGGTTACATTGTCTTCAAAGTGGGCGTGGCCAGGTGCCACGACACAACTATGAACGTTGCGGCGTCTGTTCGGAAAGTAACCAAGGGTGTTACTTTGTGAGAGCAGCTCTTCAGGGTCAGGTGGATCGTGGAGAGATTCGCCCATATCCAGGTTCTGGACCCATCAACTGGACGCCGAACTACCTTGCCGATCAAGTTGAGGATGTTGTCACGATCTCTGGTCACCACAGGACCAGGGATGTTTTTGCCATTATCCCTCTACTTGAAGAATCTAAAGTTCCTAATCGGGAACGGATCGAGATTACTTATGATGGTCAGAAAAATCAGAAGGCTCCTGTAGTTATCTATCTACCGGGACCGTTACCGTATGAATCAACTAAGGCTATCCCTTACAAATACGGTGCAACGACAGTTGAAAATGGAAAGGAAATTCCATTACCCTCCGTCTTGAATATTGCAGACATCAGTCATGTAACACGGAGCGGTAGAATCTTCAACCGAGGAGTTGGAGAACCTAACAAGGAAAAGGAACTTTAGATGGAAAATCCTGATACACCAGTCGGTCAATCCAGTAATCCCGACCTTTCGAAAAATAATGATGAGATGCTGAAGCTCATCCAAAGGAGTGAATACAACATTGTCGATCAACTGTTACAAATTCCTTCAAAGATCTCGGTATTATCACTGTTACTCAGTTCAGAAGCGCACAGGGAGGCTCTACAGAAAGTCTTGGAGCAAGCCTTTGTGGAACAGGATGTAACTGTAACGCCCCAGTTTTGTTAGATTTATTTAATAGAGTAGATTTAATTGGTTTTGGTTTTGTATTATTTTATTATTGACTTTTATTTGACAATATATCATTTTTCATCACTGTTTATGTTTTATCGCATTATGAGAGCGTTTGGGAGATATTTGAGCTGAGGGGTATTTTGGTCTTTTTGGGGGTAGATATTTTTATAAAAAGAAAGAAAAGAGAGAAAAGATAGTAAGGAAAAGAAAAAGAAAGAAGAGAAAGAGAAGAGAAGAGAAAAGAGAGGGAAGAAAAGGGAGAAGAGGAAAAGTGGAAAAATCGAGAATTCATCCGTTTCAAGCGCGAATAATCGGGTAAGGGTGAGAAGTTTCGATTATATCATGCTTGTATATGTATATGTATGTTTTGTTTGAATGTTTGGGTGAAAAATATATGTTTTCTATTTGGTTGAATTTGTGAGCAATTGATAGAAATCGATGTTTTCACGGTTAGAATGCGGAATAGTTCGCGTAGAATAGTCGGGAAATGATAGGATTTAGTCGGGATTACTTGTCGGTGTGATTGGGGGTTTTATGGACAAGTTTGGAGGGATTTTGTGTCATAAAAATGGGGTTTTTCTGCTGTTTCGCGATGGTTAACCGGTTAACCATATGCGTTAACCGATTAACACTGTAAGTTTCAGAAATATATTATTTTCAAAAATTCATAACTTTTGACCGTAAGTCGGTTTTGGTCCCCGTTCGAAGCGTTGGAAAGCTAGAAAAATATTCTTTCTATTAAAAATGGTTTGGATGGCAGTAGATGATTTATTTAGGTCGTGGTTTTGGAAAAGTGTTGGTTTGTCGGATTTTAACCGTCGTATTGGTGTGTGAATGATGTGTTATCATTCTATATGCTTTTGATATGTAACGTATAGCTTGTGTGCTGTTATATGGCGTGAATATATGTGATGAAAGGTTGTGCATGATTGATACACATTGGTGATGGATGTATGATATTTGAATGGTGTTGTTTTGTCGACTTTTGTCGTTGTAACTGTGCGTAATTGATGTGTATCATGCAAGGTGCTGTTGTATGATGTAAATGCATGTGTTTAGATGGTGTTGTGATGATTTGTGGCCGTATGGCAATTAAATGCATTGTTTTGGGCTTAAGTGCAAAGTGTGATTTTGTTGACGGAGATGAATGCATTTATATGTGTATTTGAATGTCATGAGTCCTTGTATGCCAAGCATCATGATACGCATTCTGGTAACGTCCTGAGTGACAGATTGATTCCAGAGGGAATCCGCTATAACATCGCGTACCTTAAAAATATGAGGTGCGAGCGATGATTATAGACGATCGTGTGCCTCTTGAGCGATCGGGTCGTGTGCCTTATACAAAGAGGTGTGAGTGATCCATAAACGTCGTGTGCCTTAAATATAAGAGGTGTGAGCGACGGGGAACATCGTATGCCCGACGGGGAGTTACATGAATGATCCTAAGTAACGAGCGATGGTTCCAGCAGAGTTCCTGAGTGAACTAGTGATGAGAAACATTGGAAGACGGTACCGCATGCCATTTGCATAGAGTCGTTGTGTCGGTCTCGGTGCATTTGCATAAATGATGATTTGATTGATTATGTGTGAGAATTGTGAATGGATGCATTATGTGTGGAAAATCATGATTTGATTGATTATGTGTGAGAATTGTGAATGGATGCATTATGTGTGGAAAATCATGATTTGATTGATTATGTGTGGAAATTGTGCATCGATTTGTTATGTGTTGAGATTGTGGTAGCATTGGTAATTTGATGTGTATATGTGATAAATGCATTGGTTATGGATAATATGTATTATGCGTAGACATGTGCTATGTGATGTGTGATGTGTTTCTAAATGTTATGACTTGGTATGCCTTATGTGCAAATATGTGAGTATATTGGATACTTGATATATGCTATATTGTTGGATTAATAGATATATGTTACGTATATGTGATATGTTATATGTATTAGTAGGTGGGGTTTGTGGTGAGAATAGCTATGCATGTGAATTGTTATGTATTTGCATATTATTATGCAATCTTGGTTTAGTTGTTATTTCTCACCCTTCTGCTATTTTATAATGCTCTATGAGGCATTGCAGATTAGAGTTGCTGGAGGTCTTTTTGTGAAGATTAGCCCTCCGTTCTTTTATCGGTCTTGGTGTCTGCTCTGATACGTAGCACGGGAGTCGGGGAACGATTATATATATATATATATATTTGTTGAATGTATTTTGTAGTACCTTGTGTATATAGTTGATGCTCTAAAATGATTTATTTAGTAAAACATGTCGGTTATGGATCTTTCCGCTTTATTCCATAATTGACCTTTCCTTTTATATGGGAAAAGCTTCCCCTTGAGGGTATTCAATTGTTTGTGTTATGTATCAAAAATTATGAGCAGGGATTGTATTTTCTTTCTTTAAATGTGGCATCCTTGTTTCTGTCGGAAAAATAAATTTTTATTTACTCTGATTTATTTATGTATTATTTATTCGCGATGGGAAAAGGGGTGTTACATTAGTGGTATCAGAGCAGGTCGGTCCGTCCGGCCAAGTTGTTGAGTCAGTTGGTGTGACAGTTGAATACTGTCGATGTTGTTTGTTCTTTAGTACGTGATATGTGTGTGGAAGCACTGTCAGTACTTTCTGGTTTTTCTAATCCTTTGTCTTCAGGATTGAGAACGAGATAAGTGGGGGAGAAGCTGGAACTTCTCCAAGTTACTTCGGTTGTGTGCCGTTGGTTACAAGAGTGTAAGTGTTGTTTGGACAGTGCGGTTCCCGGTTCCAGAGAGAATGCGGAGGTAAGGTTTATGCCAACTAAGGATTTGTGCCTTAGGTAGTTTTGTGCGCAGGATGTAAGGAATGCTATTATAGTTTGGTAAAGACGGTTTATGCCCCATCATGATTGTCGATTGTCTATTGACAAATTGAGGAACTGATCACCCTTAATCTCTTGTTGATAGCAGACGGAAATTATGTTGGATGGAATAGGCGTGTCTTTCCGGCTTTGATAGTGTGTGCAATGAATTGTTTGGAATTAAGAAAATGATTACGGATTGTTTTAATGAGTTGATGAAGATTCTTATACTAGAAGATGAGACGGATTAGAGGCTTTGGTATGTTGGTCCAGTTGGGAAGTTTTGAGAGAGAATGATTGGGCATCGTTAATGGTTGTTCTCAGAGAGAAGAGTGTGAACTCAAATTGGACGAAGGTAAGGATTTGAGGTTTGGATCTGCTAAGTAAGTAGAAGAACTTTTAGGAAGTGAAACTCAGATGGAAAGAGCGGTTGGAAGATTTACTGGAAAAAGGGATTTGTGAGACCAAGTGTGTTGTCTTAGAGAGCTCCAGTATTGATAGTAATATAAGGAACTGATGATTGAATGGAATAACGAGCATGATGTGTATGAAGGTATTGAGACTATGGAAAGTAAAAATTAGAGTTCCTGTGAGGTTTGGAGTCTTTGGAATTGAAGAGCATCAATGGAAATTCTGAGAGAACCCTTAGGTATGGATGTAATATTTAAGAGTTCTTTTTGGTTGGTTGTTGCTACATGTTGGGATTTATGGAATTTAGACGGTTAAGAGAAGGACTTGTGTATGGATTACTAACAGTGGAATAAGGTAACGATTAAGAATAAGTGTCCACTTTCGGGAATAGATGACTGGAATAGTTTGGTTGAGGTCGAGTGGGATGGCAATTGTTTGGAATGTTTGATAAGAGTGGTGAATTGTGTGAGTAACCAGTTACCCAGTGAAAATTTTGCAAAAGCTTTAAGAATTTATATCTTTTGGAATTTGGTTGGGCATTACAAGGTGCAGTGATGTTATTTGGTGTTAGTAATGCGTCTGTAAGGTTTATGGAATAGATGCATCGTATCTTCTATATTTATTTGGATAAGTTCGTAATGGCTTTGATGGAGGATATTCGGATCTGTTGTAAACCCAGAGGAAGAACAAGTAGAGTGTTTGAGATTTGAATTGCAAGTGTTGAAAAGGAGACAGGGTGTTATGCTAAGTTATTCAAGTGAGAATTTGGGTTGAAAAAGGTTAGTTTCTTGGATATGTTATTTCGGATGAGAGTATGGTAATGGATCCATCGGAAGTAGGTGCAGTTCTACAATGAGAGGTTCCGAAGTTGGTTAAGGAGATTAGAAACTTTTGGGCTCAGTTGGTTGTTACAGAAGGCTATGGAAGACTTTGCTAAGTTCGTACTTCTGTTATCTCAGTTGACTTGCAAATGGTGAGTCGTTTGTTTTGGATATTCGTTGTGAGTAAGTTTTGGTGAGCTGAAGTAGAAGTTGTCTGCGGTTTCAGTTTTGATTCTGGATTATCCTAATAAACCGTTTGTGAGATGTGTCTTTGAGGAGTTTAGACAGTGTGTTAATGCAAGAGGGTAAAGTCGTGGCTTATGCTTTACGGCAATTGAGGATTCATAAAAGGATCTATACTATTCTGGATTTGGAATTGGTTGTGGTTGTATTGTGTTGGAAAATTTGGAGGTATTATCTTTATGGTTCTAGGTTCGAAGTGTTTAAGTAATCACAAGAATGTTGAGTGCCTGTTTGGTCTGAAGGAATAGAGTATGAGACAACGAGGACGGTTAGAATTCGTGACGAGTTATGACTTTGGCTCGAATCATCCTATTGGTGAAGTTAATGTTGTGCCTGAGGAGTTAAGTCGAAAGTTTTTACATATGTCTGCTTCGATGGTTAAAGAGTTGGAACTTTTTGAAGAATTTAGAGATTTGAGTTGGTGTGTGAATGGACATCTGTTAGTGTGAGGTTGGGTATATTAAAAGTGAACAGTGCTTTTTGGTGAATATGAGAAAAAGTTAGACTTTGGACGTGGGATTGATAGTTTTGATGGTTACGAGTAATCAGAGTGCGCAGTGGAAGCGTGATGCTGCACATTTCGTATTTGCGTGTGTGACTTATAAGAGTTCGTAGGTTGAACGTTGGAAACATGTAGGAATGATGAGACCATTGGACGTTCCGGAATGGAAGTGATAGGTGGAAGGTTTAAATATTATGCATGGGCTACTATGTAGATGGATGTTTTGGTTATATGGTCGATTGGGGAATCGTAGCATGGTTGTAATAATGTTGTGTGACAAGGATGTTGGTATTATGGTTGTGTGGAGGTTGTTTAATAGATGTTGTGTCGTGGAACTTGTGTTCTTGTTTGTGTTGTTGCCTCGTTTCCATGGTGCTGGTTTGAGTGTGTGTGGTTAATCCTTATGTGGGAGTTTGGCAACATGGTTTTCCTTGAGTCGTGAGTTGGTCGTCAAGTGCATTGTATGGGCTTTGCATCTTGTCGTTGTAGTTGTTATCTGTGTCATGTCGTTGTTGTGGTTGCTGTTAGCAAGGTGGTTTGTCAGTTTGTGTTGTTCGCGGTGTGCCTTTTGTGGGCATGTTAGTTTGTTGGTCGGATGCGAGAGTCGTGTCCGAAGTTGTTCGTCTCAGTATATTTTCGAGGACGAAAATGTCTAAGTGGGGGAGAATTGTAACGCCCCAGTTTTGTTAGATTTATTTAATAGAGTAGATTTAATTGGTTTTGGTTTTGTATTATTTTATTATTGACTTTTATTTGACAATATATCATTTTTCATCACTGTTTATGTTTTATCGCATTTTGAGAGCGTTTGGGAGATATTTGAGCTGAGGGGTATTTTGGTCTTTTTGGGGGTAGATATTTTTATAAAAAGAAAGAAAAGAGAGAAAACATAGTAAGGAAAAGAAAAATAAAGAAGAGAAAGAGAAGAGAAGAGAAAAGAGAGGAAAGAAAAGGGAGAAGAGGAAAAGTGGAAAAATCGAGAATTCATCTGTTTCAAGCGCGAATAATCGGGTAAGGGTGAGAAGTTTTGATTATATCATGCTTGTATATGTATATGTATGTTTTGTTTGAATGTTTGGGTGGAAAATATATGTTTTCTATTTGGTTGAATTTGTGAGCAATTGATTGAAATCGATGTTTTCACGGTTAGAATGCGGAATAGTTCGCGTAGAATAGTCGGGAAATGATAGGATTTAGTCGGGATTACTTGTCGGTGTGATTGGGGGGTTTATGGACAAGTTTGGAGGGATTTTGTGTCATAAAAATGGGGTTTTTCTGCTGTTTCGCGATGGTTAACCGGTTAACCATATGCGTTAACCGATTAACACTGTAAGTTTCAGAAATATATTATTTTCAAAAATTCATAACTTTTGAACCGTAAGTCGGTTTTGGTCCCCGTTCGAAGCGTTGGAAAGCTAGAAAAATATTCTTTCTATTAAAAATGGTTTGGATGGCAGTAGATGATTTATTTAGGTCGTGGTTTTGGAAAAGTGTTGGTTTGTCGGATTTTTACCGTCGTATTGGTGTGCGAATGATGTGTTATCATTCTATATGCTTTTGATATGTAACGTATAGCTTGTGTGTTGTTATATGGCGTGAATATATGTGATGAAAGGTTGTGCATGATAGATACGCATTGGTGATGGATGTATGATATTTGAATGGTGTTGTTTTGTCGACTTTTGTCGTTGTAACTGTGCGTAATTGATGTGTATCATGCAAGGTGTTGTTGTATGATGTAAATGCATGTGTTTAGATGGTGTTGTGATGATTTGTGGCCGTATGGCAATTAAATGCATTGTTTTGGGCTTAAGTGCAAAGTGTGATTTTGTTGACGGAGATGAATGCATTTATATGTGTATTTGAATGTCATGAGTCCTTGTATGCCAAGCATCATGATACGCATTCTGGTAACGTCCTGAGTGACGGATTAATTCCAGAGGGAATCCGCTATAACATCGTGTGTCTTAAAAATAAGAGGTGCGAGCGATGATTATAGACGATCGTGTGCCTTATACAAAGAGGTGTGAGCGATCGGGTCGTGTGCCTTATACAAAGAGGTGTGAGCGATCCATAAACGTCGTGTGCCTTAAAAATAAGAGGTGTGAGCGATCAGATCGGATCGTGTGCCTTAAAAATAAGAGGTGTGAGCGACGGGGAACATCGTATGCCCGACGGGGAGTTACATGAATGATCCTAAGTAACGAGCGATGGTTCCAGCAGAGTTCCTGAGTGAACTAGTGATGAGAAACATTGGAAGACGGTACCGCATGCCATTTGCATAGAGTCGTTGTGTCGGTCTCGGTGCATTTGCATAAATCATGATTTGATTGATTATGTGTGAGAATTGTGAATGGATGCATTATGTGTGGAAAATCATGATTTGATTGATTATGCGTGAGAATTGTGAATGGATGCATTATGTGTGGAAAATCATGATTTGATTGATTATGTGTGGAAATTGTGCATCGATTTGTTATGTGTTGAGATTGTGATATCATTGGTAATTTGATGTGCATATGTGATAAATGCATTGGTTGTGGATAATATGTATTATGCGTAGACATGTGCTATGTGATGTGTGATGTGTTTTTTAAATGTTATGACTTGGTATGCCTTATGTGCAAATATGTGAGTATATTGGATACTTGATATATGCTATATTGTTGGATTAATAGATATATGTTACGTATATGTGATATGTTATATGTATTAGTAGGTGGGGTTTGTGGTGAGAATAGTTATGCATGTGAATTGTTATGTATTTGCATATTATTATGCAATCTTGGTTTAGTTGTTATTTCTCACCCTTCTGCTGTTTTATAATGCTCTATGAGGCATTGCAGATTAGAGTTGCGGGAGGTCTTTTTGTGAAGATTAGCCCTCTGTTCTTTTGTCGGTCTTGGTGTCTGCTCTGATATGTAGCACGGGAGTCGGGGAACGATTATATATATATATGTATGTATACATTTGTTGAATGTATTTTGTAGTACCTTGTGTATATAGTTGATGCTCTAAAATGATTTATTTAGTAAAATAAGTCGGTTATGGATCTTTCCGCTTTATTCCATAATTGATCTTTCCTTTTATATGGAAAAAGTTTCCCCTTGAGGGTGTTCAATTGTTTGTGTTATGTATCAAAAATTATGAGCAGGGATTGTATTTTCTTTCTTTAAATGTGGCATCCTTGTTTCTGTCGGAAAAATAATTTTTTATTTACTCTGATTTATTTATGTATTATTTATTCGCGATGGGAAAAGGGGTGTTACAGTAACAATCAGACAATTTGATAGTATTGTCTCTAACATCACTTCCTGCAATAATTTGGGATTTAGTGACGAGGAATTACCCGAAGAGGGTCGCCGTCATAACATGGCGCTCAACATTACAGTTAACTACCAGGACGATGCTTTAGCCAGCATACTGGTAGACACAGGGTCAGCCCTGAATGTTATGCCGAAGTCCACTTTGATGCAATTATCATTCAAAGGCCCTCCGATGAGAATCAGCGAGGTCGTCGTCAAAGCGTTCGACGGATCCAGAAAAATAGTTATCGACGAAGTTGATCTTCCCATAACTATCGGTCCTCACACTTTCCAAGTCACTTTCCAGGTCATGGACATCCGGGCAATGTACAGTTGTTTATTAGGAAGACCTTGGATATATCAGGCTGGAGCGGTCACTTCGACCCTCAACCAAAAGCTAAAGTTCATTCAGAACGATCAACTTGTCATAGTCTGTGGAGAACAAGCCTTGCTTGTAAGCAACTTGTCATCGTCTACTGGTATAGAACCCGAGGAGGTTATTGGAACTCAGTTCCAAGCACTGTCGGTAAGCAAGAACAATCAGTTCAGAGGAGGAACCTTGATTTCCTCATACAATGATGCTATTAAAGCGGTCGAGAGTACCGACACAACAGGATGGGGACAGCTTGTCATTCCTACTGGCAATACAACAAAGAAGGGTCTTGGTTTTTCTACAACCTGTACCCAGACAGCTGCCAACGATGAAAGTCTTCATCCCCTTCAAAAATTCTTCCACAGTGGAGGTTTCCTTCACCCGATGTCTCAAGCAGTACATGCTATCATTGAGGAATATCCCTCCGACACAGATGAAGAATGGAAGTCCTATCTGAACGAGGACGGTTATATGTCTCAGGAAGAGGTGCCTATGCCATTTTGCTATCCCGCACAGAGTCCGAGATTTATACCAAGGTCAGACGTCGAAATGATTTATGGAGATTGCGATTCGGAAGGATGTCGTGCTCCGCCAAATTCATTAGAGGAAGACACTCTGATGAAAGACAACTTTGACCATAATTACTATGGCCCAATGGATGGTCTGCCAATGTGGCAGCCTTACCCAGGAAACTTGGGGCAAGAGAGTCAGCCAAACAATGAAAATCAGCTGATCGTCATTGAACAGAATACCTGTGTCCCCACCATGTCATGGGATCAACACTCAGGTCATTCAGAAACTACTCAACATGAAGATGAATTCGCAACGTTTGCAGGACTTGAATTCATCAACTATGCTTTTCCCGAGGTCAACGTCATCGAGAGAGATTACTCCTCCAGTTCGAAAGAAGTGTAGGACACCTTGGGACAACCGAGTGGAAAATACGACTATATGGTCAAGTACACTGCGCCCGAAAGCTCTCGTATCAGGTTCGAAGACATCCAGCCTACTGGATGGGGAGATACAGCTAAGAGCACAAATACTATGCAAAATGCAACTGAGGAATTCTCCTACGAAAATTCTGCCTGGGAGATAGATTCCAATGATCCTGCTCCACCAGAAATCAGCGTTATTTCTGAAGACAAATCAAGGAAGGTGCCAGACTTTGTGATTCACCGAGGAGTTCGCCACCAATGGGTTGCCGTCGAGGCTCCGAAGATCATTCATCAGTCAAAGTAATTGCCATCTTTAACCTTTCACCCTGCCCAGGTGAAACGGATGTTTTGATAGGGCTCGCTTTCTGTAAATTTTCCCTCTTCGCTTAGCCCAAAGCGACAGAGTTTTGTTTTATAGGGCTGTAGTTTCAAGAATCGACTTAATCATTAATAAAATAACGTCGTTCTGTAATTTCCGCATTAATTGATGTTTTCTCTTTTTGTTTTCTCAGAAAATGGTAATCCTAAAAAACAAAAACAATAAAAACAAGCAGTAAAATAAAACACTGCACACACTTTCATTTTCTCTATCTCTTCTAAACACGAATCATCACGTTATGCAGATTGCTTGTTTTAAACCCCGTTGAAACATACGATCTGATGCCTTCTCCCAACTTTGAGTTCCCGGTATTCGAGGCTGAAGAAGAAAATGACGACAAAATTCCAGAAGAGATCTCCCGATTACTCAGACAAGAGGAAAGGTCCATTGAACCTCACAAAGAACCGTTGGAAATGATAAACTTGGGTTCAGAGCAAGAGAGAAAAGAAATCGGGATTGGGGCACTGCTCAATCCAACTGCCAAAGAGAGTTTGATAAAGCTTCTCAAAGAATTCCCCGATGTATTCGCTTGGTCTTATCAGGATATGCCAGGGTTGGATACCAGCATCATGGAACATCACTTACCATTAAGATTGGAATGTCTGCCTGTAAAATAAAGGTTGAGACGCACTCACCCGGACATGGCCATCAAAATCAAAGAGGAGGTACAGAAATAGATCAACGCGGGTTTCCTCGCTACATCTGAATATCCTCAATGGTTAGCCAACATCGTACCCGTTCCCAAAAAGGACGGAAAAGTCAGAATGTGTGTCGATTACAGGGATCTGAACAAGGCAAGTCCAAAGGACGACTTTCCTTTACCACACATTGACATGCTGGTAGACAGTACATCAAAGTTCAAAGTTTTCTCCTTCATTGATGGATTCTCGGGCTATAACCAGATCAAAATGGCGCCGAAATACATGGAGAAAACTTTGTTCATTACCCCATGGGGCACCTTTTGTTACAAGGTGATGCCGTTCGGCTTGAAGAATGTCGAGGCAACCTATCAAAGGGCCATGACTACTCTTTTTCATGACATGATACACAAAGAAATCGAAGTATATGTTGATGATATGATTGCAAAATCAAAAACAGAGAGTGAGCACGTTGAACATCTGTCAAAATTGTTCGAACGTCTAAGAAAATTCAAGCTCCGCTTGAATCCCAACAAGTGCACCTTCGGTGTCCGTTCAGGGAAACTACTAGGGTTCATTGTCAGCCAGAAAGGAATTGAGGTTGATCCTGACAAGGTCAAGGCCATTCAAGAAATGCCTTCTCCAAAAACTAAAAAACAAGTCAGAGGATTCCTGGGATGTTTGAACTACATCTCCAGATTCATATTCCTCATGACCGCGACGTGTGCGCCGATTTTCAAATTACTCAAAAAGAACCAGGATTGCGTTTGGACAGAAGATTATCAAACCGCCTTCGACAGTATCAAGGAATATCTGTTGAATCCTCCGATTCTATCACCCCCAGTGGAAGGAAGACCACTGATCATTTACCTCACAGTCCTAGAGGACTCAATGGGATGTATACTTGGCCAACAAGACGAAACCAAACGGAAAGAGTCTGCCATTTACTATTTAAGCAAGAAATTCACCGACTGTGAGACTCGGTATACGATGCTTGAGAAAACTTGTTGCGCTTTGGCTTGGGCAGCCAAACTTCTTCGCCAATACATGATTCGTCATACTACTTGGTTGGTTTTCGAGATGGATCCAATCAAGTATGTCTTCGAAAAGCCTGCTCTCACGGGAAGAATTGCCAGTTGGCAGATGCTGTTATTAGAATATGACATAGAGTACCACGCTCAGAAAGCCGTTAAAGGAAGTATTTTAGCCGATCATTTGGCTCATCAACCGATTGACGATCAGGAATTAACCGGGTTTGACTTCCCAGACGAAGATGTCATGTATCTAAAAATGAAAGACTACGATGAACCGCTACCCAGTGAAGGGCCAGAACCAGGTTCCCAAAGGGGACTTATCTTTGACGGAGCAGTTAATCATTACGGAAACGGAATTGGGGCAATCATTGTTACCCCTCAGGGTACCCACATTCCTTTCACCGCTCGACTTACGTTCAAATGTACGAACAACGAGGCCGAATACGAAGCTTGTATCATGGGTCTCAAAGAAGCAATTGATTTAAGGATCAAAAACTTGGACGTATACGGCGATTCATCCTTGGTTATCAATTAGATAAAAGGAGATTGGAACACATACCAATCAGGATTGATTCCTTACAAAGACTATGCAAGAAGGTTGTTACCCTTCTTTAACAGAGTCGAGTTTCATCACATCCCTCGTGATGAGAATCACATGGCTGATGCATTAGCCACTCTCTCTTCCATGATTAGTGTAGGTCAATGGAACGACCTACCTAAGATTGACATCATGCGCCTTGAGCGGCCCGCTTACATCTTCACGATTGAAGTAGTCATAGACGATAAACCTTGGTATCACGATATCAAATGCTTCCTTCAGAAACAAGAGTACCCACCTGGGGCATCCAGGAAAGACAGCAAGACCCTCAGAAGAATGGCTGGAAACTTCTTTCTGAGCGGTGACACTCTTTATAAGAGAAATTTTGACATGGTCTTGCTCCGATGCGTAGACAGACCAGAAGCAGACATGCTTATGAAAGAAATTCATGAAGGATCCTTTGGCACTCATGCCAATGGACACACAATTGCGAGAAAAATTCTAAGAGCAGGGCACTACTGGTTGACCATGGAATCCGACTGCTACAAGTACATGAGGAGGTGTCACAAGTGTCAGATATACTCTGACAAAATTCATGTACCGCCATCACATCTCAAAGTTCTTTCTTCCCCATGGCCATTCTCGATATGGGGAATCGACATGATTGGCATGATTGAGCCCAAGGCTTCAAACGGACATCGGTTCATCCTAGTAGCCATTGACTACTTTACCAAGTGGGTCAAAGCAGCGTCATTCGCCAATGTAACCCGACAAGTGGTGGTCCGATTTATCAAAAACAATATCATCTGCCGTTATGGTGTTCCAAGCGAGATCATTACTGATAATGGATCTAACTTGAACAATAAGATGATGAAGGAGTTATGCGCAGAGTTCAAGATTGAACATCATAACTCATCTCCCTACCGACCCAAGATGAACGGAGCGGTAGAAACGGCTAACAAGAACATCAAGAAGATCGTTCAAAAGATGGTTGTAACCTACAAAGATTGGCACAAAATGCTACCCTTTGCTCTTCACGGTTATCGGACATCTTTCCTCACTTCAACAGGGGCAACCCCTTTCTCTCTAGTGTATGGCATGGAAGCAGTGCTCCCCATAGAAGTAGAGATCCCATCAATCCGAGTATTGATGGAAGCTAAGCTCACCGAAGCTGAATGGTGTCAAAGCCGACACGACGAACTGAATCTGATCAAAGAAAAGAGAATAACGGCACTATGTCATGGTCAATTGCATCAACAGAGAATGAAGAAGGCGTTCGACAAAAAGGTTCGACCCCGCATCTTCAGGAAAGGAGACCTTGTGCTCAAGAAGATACAATCATTTCTCACTGACTCTCGGGGCAAGTGGACTCCAAATTATGATGGCCCCTATATGGTCACGAAAGCTTTCTCAGACGGCGCCTTGAGGTTTGCAACCATGGACGGAGAGGAATTTGCCTACCCCACGAATGTTGATGTAGTCAAGAAATACTTCGCTTAAACAAAAAAAAACGTCTCGGTGGATTGAAAACCCGAAAGGGCGGTCCAGGAAAAAGTTAGAGACATGAAAAAAATCATCCCGATGGATTGGAAACATCACAGTACAATCCAGGAAAAAATTAGGGATAATGGCAAGTAACTATGTTCAACAGAGGCAAGTCCCTCAGCAGCAGTTACATCATCTGTCAGAAAACTCCAGTCAAGGTCATCTTCGACAGAAGCTCAGGATGTCCCGAATTCAAAGTTGGTAGAAGGATAGTGGTCGTTATGTTTCAACGTAGCCTTTTTCCCTGTAAATTACCATTTTCAAACTTTGTATATACTCTTTGGAATCACGCGTTTGGCTGATCTCCATCTTATCAATAAAATTTGAGCCCTTGTGCTTTTGTTTGTAATTCTTATTTGTTTTAGCTTTACTGAACGACGTTGTTAACATGATTAACGATTCTTGAAATAAAACAAAAATGAATTTACTTGTTAAAACTTTTTCTGCTTTTAAAATAAAGTCGGCAATTTCTTTTTACCGTTGAACATCAGAAGAGCGTCAACCGCTTCTCCAGAAGTAAGCAAACTTCAAAGTGCAGAATCAAAGTGCTCCTTCTAACCCAGTACGCCTGAATGAAGGATCAACTGTGTCAGAGACCTTGTTTCGTCTAATACGCCACGGCAGAGTTCTTACCTCCTAAGCCCGACCAACGGTAGCTCCCAACGGGGACTATCTCTCCTAAGCAAGGTGGAATTGCTATCTTGAACCAGCGATATTTCTACACGCCCCGCGATGGCGAGTATCCAGTCGTGTTCACCTGTCAGTTTGTATGTCGCGTCAGTTTTGTCAGCATAAACATACAAACATCATGCATTATTGATTTGCATTCATAGCCATATTGCATCACTATCACTCTAGTCGGTCTTGTCCCCTAGTGATAGAAGTTCTTTCAATCGAGCTGTCAGTTCTTTCCTCGTCAGGAAATGTTGCGTCTGCACTGCCTCTCTCCTCCAGTGTATCTCTGGATTAGAGTCGACACTCGACCACTTTGATAACTTGAACCTCTGAAAAACCAGAGGAACCTTCAGTCAGCATCACTCTTCGCCATTGAAGATGATATCCTTGCTTCCCCGGATTAAGGAAAATCCACAGGGAAAGCCCCTTAATCAGAGATTCGGCAGCACGCCAGTTTCACTCCGAAAAGATTGCTGATGAAAAGGTCATCGGCACCTCAAAATTGGACCCCATCATATGGCGTTTCTCCGGGAAGATCCCGAGAAAAGTATGATGTAAGATCCCAAGCAACAGCAGTCTCCCAAGAGACCTGCTTTCCCCCAGGAGAAACAAATGGCATCTCCAACAGAGAAGTTTGTACACCTCTACAACTCAGACGACTGGGTTCCCCAGCGAGTCTGACATCAAAGTTTTTCTATCAAATAGCATCTCCCCAGGAAAATTCGGCGAGAAGTTTGAGGAAAACCGCTACGCATAACGTCCCTTGTCAATTAAGTTTATTAACAAAAGAAACTAAGACCAGTTCCTTGGTAGGAAACCAGGATCGAGGGGAAGTTTACAACAGCAACTTAGACCAGTTCCTTGGTAGGAAACCAGGATCGAGGGGAAGTTTAAATCAGAAACTGAGACCAGTTCCTTGGTAGGAAACCAGGATCGAGGGGAAGTTTAAATCAGAAACTGAGACCAGTTCCTTGGTAGGAAACCAGGATCGAGGGGAAGTTTAAATCAAAAGCTAAGACCAGTTCCTTGGTAGGAAACCATGATCGAGGGGGAGTTTACTTCAGAAACTGAGACCAGTTCCTTGGCTGAAGACCAGGATCGAGGGGAAGTTTTACCTTTTCTAAGCATCATTGCTTAGTAAAAGAAGATGAATGCGTGCGCTACCATTCATAACCACCATCAAAATTTCAGGTATTCCAATATTTAATCCTCTTGCACCCCGAATGCCCGAATACCTTTGTCATTCACACCTTTGGGTCCAAGAAGATTAAATAGGGGCATCTATCATACCCCAAATTTTGACCACTAAGATTTCCCATCATTGTGCAAATCATCATCACAATATGGATGTACCTTTGTGCCTCATCAATCTCCTCAAGGAATTGTTGAGCATTCACCACAATCAAAATTAGGGTTCCAAGCCCTCTCTGAGTGCTTAGACAAAGGATCAATCAAGGAATGACATGATCTTCAACTTGTCTAACCTCTCAAACATTCACAATGGATCAAGAGGACTCCCACTTCAAGGATTAAGCACAAGGTTGCTCCCTTATAGGTGGATCAAGCTTCAAGATCGCCAGTGTCACCAAATTAGGGTTTTGGTCGACCAGGGCCTCCAGATGGAAATTTTCATCTGGGCATGAGCCAGTGATTCAAAATATATCCTAATATACTTCATGGGACCTCATGGACCCAATCATCAAGTCAATTTTGCCTCAGGGGATACATACATAAAAAATTAGGAATTAGGGTTTCTTGACCTAATTCACCCCTAAGTTGACTTTTAGGGCAAATCATGAGCCAAGACCTCAAGAGAGGGTTTGAGGGTCTTTAATGAACTATATTGATCCATTTGGAACAATGGATTAATCCAAGAAGCTTGAGCAACAAGTCTCAATTTCATCTGCACCACAATTAGGGTTTCGCGAGGAAAGTCAACTGTAACTTTGACTTTTGACCAGGACATGCTCCCAAGCCCTAAGACATGATTCAATATACCCTATGACACCCATGGAACATGTCCATCAAGTTTGATATAGGTCAAGGACATGATTTCATGAAGAATTGCACAGTTTGGAATTCATCTGATAAAAAGTCAACTGTGCACAAAAGTCAACTTTGACTTTTTGAGATTTTTCACCAAAATGGATTTTTAACCCTAAAATGATGTTAATGTATGATTTGAATCATCATTCATCAAGAAAAATCAAAGAAAGTGGGATAACTTGTAAAAGGGGTAACCATAAAAACTTAGAAAAATTTCTAAGTTATGGAAAAAGTGACACTAATGTGCCAACTTTGGAGGACCATAACTCCTAAACCACAAGGCTATTGTTCCCCATTCAAAGCTTGATTTGTAGATCTCATTGCCCTCTACAAAAGCTTCATACTGACCTATGTCCAAATTCCTCATGGATTTTGAGTTATGGAGTGATCAAAATCAAGAAAAGTCATTTTGTTCCAACACTTAGTGAAAATTTCACTAAGTCAGATTTTACCCTACTTTTTGCCAAATGTAGGGGGATTTTTCACTTGGATTCAAAAGAGATCAAAACCAAACATGTTCAAACAGTTGTTGTATCATGTAAGGGCTTTCTAAAATGGCCAAGAACATTACCAAATTCAATTTGAGTCATGAGATATGACATTGGCAAGTTGCCTTGTTGAAATCTGTCAAGGCAAGGTAGATTTTGCATTTTTGCTCGATTTGCCAAAATCAGCCAAATCCAAATGCTCTTATCCACTTGGACACCTCTGAGGATTGAATCTAAAGGGGACAATCACTGAGCCAAGCCTCCAAAGTCTTTGGAACAAGAAATAGCATGTTGAACCTAGAATGGCCAAAATAGGGACAAGACTCCAATTTTGGATTGGAGCATTCAATGGAAGCATCAAGGTGGCATGGACTGAGCCATTCTCAACTGAATTCAGTCAAGACTTATCCAAGACCAAGGGAACCACAGCCCTGTGCCCTAACCTCTAGTCAATGGCTAGAGGAGACTTGGATTTCCATTGGACAACATTGGCCAAACCTCTGCTGCAGTTGCCATTCACTGTGGATCCCAAAACAAACTTGCTCTACTATAAATAGAGCTCAATTGTGATCAGTTTGAGTAAACCAAAGCCATCAAACAGATGTTTTCCTCAAAATCTCTTCTTTCACTCTAATTTTGCCTTCTAAGGCAAGTCACTATCGGGTTTTGAGTTTGAGAGCTTTTCCAATCAAACCAATCACACACACACCTCACATACATCATATAGAAGTGATCTAAACACTCACATAACATCTGGAACACAGATTTCACAAAATCACCAGCCAGTTGCTCAAGTTCTTGACAGTTTTGCAGTTGAGGTACCATCTTCAGCTCCAAACCATTTCAATCCATTCCAAGCATTCATACACACTCCATGGCACCTAGGGAAGCTACCCAGATCATTGGAACCTAGTTGTAACACCTCCAACACAAATCACGATCACCAGCTGCAAGTGGTAAGCATGAGCTCTTCTAACTCTATGATCCATGCAATTTTTGCTGCACAATAATTTGGCCATATGTTCGTAATCATGCATGGAATGTTTCCCCTCAATTAATTGCATTGTTTGAATCGTGTATCAAAAATCCTAGCCTTCATGCAGAAATTAGGGTTCTTGAGGATTTTTCGTGATTTCTTGTTATATGTTTAATTTAAATGAAATTAAATACCATAGACATGATCGTGAGGTTGAAACGAGTTGATTGGTATGTGGATTGCATGATATGATTAAGTATTTAGTGAGATTGGAGAGAAAATGCAAATCTGGGCAAAACTGAAAAACGTGCGTGTTCTTGCCTTTGTTCTTGGCGCCATTTTCCAATATTTGAATATTTGAATTTTGTGATTTTATTTAATTGATTCAAAAATTAATTTCTCTCTGAGTTTTAATGATTTTGAGTTGGTTCTTTTTTTAATAATTCACAAAAATGTTAAAATATTTTATTTTCCCAAAAAATCCCAAAAATATTATTTATTTTATATAATTGATATTTTTGCAAAGAATTAATGTTTTAATTGTTTTTAACATTTAAAATATTTTTTCCACCTTGATTTTGCAACTTTTAATGCTTTCTAATTATTTTGTAGGTCAATACTTAATTTTTGAAGCATTAATCCAAGATCACAATTTGTTTTTCCTATGTTAAACAATTTTGATCATTTTAATTGAATTTTTATTCAATTAAAACACATTTTTGAAAACAAATTTGGGTTTTTGGATTAATTCAACCCTCATAAATCATTTTCAAAACATTTTGGGCCTCTAAATAGAGTGTAAGACCCAATCCTTTTTTTTTTTACCAAATCATTTTTGGGCCTCAGTGTATTGTATAAGTCCCGATACCGTCAAAAACAAACGGCGCGATCGTCGCCTTTTGAAAAAATAACCTTTTGGGCCTCTCCTTGAGCTATAAGACTCATTCAAAACTTTTGGGTCTCTGTTAGAGTGTAAGACCCAACCCCCTTTGTACATAAAAACTTTTTGGGCCTCATTCGTTGTATAAGTCCCTCTGTACATTTTCAAATAAACGGCACGATCGTCGCCTTTTCAAAATAACCCTGGGCCTACCCTCGAGTAGTAAGACCCATTTCTTTTCTTAAAAACTCACTTGGGCCTCTATTAGAGTGTAAGACCCAATCCCCTTTTAACCAAAACATTTTGGGCCTCACTTATTGTATAAGTCCCTCTGCGTTAAAAGAAAATCTCGGCGCGATCGCCATTTTAAACGAAAAATCATCTGGGCCTACCCTCGAGTAGTAAGACCCATCTCTTTTTCTTTAAACGTTTTGGGCCTCTTGAGAGAGTGTAAGACCCAAATCCCTTTGTACAGAAAACCTTTTTGGGCCTCAGTCACTTATATAAGTCCCTCTGTACAAATTCACACAGTGCACTCATTGATAAAACCCTGGGCCTCTCCTTGAGCTGTAAGCCCCAAATCTTTCTTTTTCAAAGCACTTTCTCCTTTGATTTTGAATATACTGTTGTTTTTCAATCTTTCTTTGTTGAACAACTAACCAAACAGCATGGAACCTCTACAACCGAGTAAGTGGTTATTGCTTTCATTTACCGCTTTCATATACATATAACTATATTGTGGGGCTGTTTCGCTGTAAGTCTTCTTTCATAAACTCATATCAACTCTGTAATAATAGTATAGATATTTAGAGTTTCCCCGACAACTACGTCTAGCATTAAGCCTGTTGATCACTCTTAAATAGTCAATACTAGATCCCCATAGGATTACCAGACACAGTCTTCCCTCCTCTTGGGGTTAAACAACATGGAGACATGAAAGGCAGCATTCTCGGTGAACCCTTTCATAGACTGTCACTTGTAGAAGTTGTCAAAGAAACTCTACTCCCCAGAGATGATCTTTTCTCCGTGAATGGCATCTCTTGAGTTTCTTCCAAATTCTCGAACTTTCCTGGCTTGATCTATTCTCGGTGAATGGCATGTCTTGAACTTCTCGGGGTTTGGGGACCCACAGGCTTCTTAAAAGCACTTGTCAAGAAGCTCTACTCCCCAGAGATGATCTTTTCTCCGTGAATGGCATCTCTTGAGTTTCTTCCAAATTCTCGAACTTTCCTGACTTGATCTATTCCTTGTGAATAGCTTGCCTTGAATTTCTCGGGGTTGGGGACCCATCGGCTTCTTAAAAGCATCGGCCTCCTCTTGGGAATCGTACAAGGACCCACAGGCTTCCTAAAAGCAACCCCGCCTCCTCTTGGGCTTAGTACAAGGACCCTACGGCTTCTTAGAAGTATTCACAGCCTCCTCTTAGGCTTTGTATAATGATCTCTTCCTCCGGGAATGATAGTCTCCTCTTGGGCTTCGTACAAGGACCCTACGGCTTCCTAAAAGTTTCCAGCCTCCTCTTGGGCTTCGTACAAATTGTTCCGACGACCTCCTAGAGGTATAGGAACAGAACTTAGTCATCTGCATAGAACAGTCCTTTCATAGACTCTACTACTGTTTCTCAAAGCACAGTACAAAAGATAAAACTCTAGACTTGGACAGTCTAACCTCCTTGAGTCTCAAAGACATTCTCAAGCACCCTTCAGGAATAGGAAGTAAACCTGTAGACTCGGAAAGTCTCAATACCCTTCGGATTTCCCGCTTCCTTAAAGAACAGGCATAACCCGGATCCTTGAATCAAATCCTTGAGTACTGTGTTGCTCATATAAGAACTGATTTTCTCTTTCAAAATCAGTATACTGGACCTGTCACTTAACTGAAACAGTTACAATAGCCTCCTCTTGGGCTTTGTACAATGATTCTCCCCAGCGGAGTCAAACAACGTTTAGCCTCTCTCTCGGGCTTTGTACGAGACACATAAGAGACTCCCTCATTGAGTCAATCACCCCTTTCGCCTCCATCTCGGGCTTCGTACGAGATACAAAAAACTCTCTTGTTGAGTTAAAATAGCCTTCATCTCGGGCTTTATACGAGATACCAAAAGACTTCATCGTCAAGTCAACTCCTTCCTCTTCATCTAATCGCTGTAAGCGGCAAGCCTCTGGATCATCTACATCCATGCCACTGTCCCTCTTTTAGCATGAGAAATTCCTAAGGAAAGATAGCATTGCTCTACACTGAGTTAAAGTCTTCTCCTTCAGGTTAAAACCCCCTATAAAGGAAATTATGGCATTGCTAGGATCCGCGTATCCCGGTTAAAGTAATCCTCCCTTTATGACCAGTCACCCAACAGTTGTGACAAACAGACCCCTTTTAGAGATGACAAATTCTCTCTAAAGTCAACAACTTCAGCTTCACATCTTGGGCTTCGAACAAGATATAAATAGACCCTTTAGCTTCATATCTTGGGCTTTGAACAAGATACAAACCACCTTTAGCTTCATGTCTTGGGCTTTGAACAAGACACCAAAAACACCCATTTTCCTCCCGTAGACTAGGAGGAACTACGAACGCTCTGATTTCCCTGTTTCGGTAAACGGGAATACGTAGGCATAAGATTGAAAGAAAAAAATCTTAGCGAGCACAATCAACAAAAAACCTAAATCCCATACTCTCACATCAAAAAGCATCAGTCCTAACATCCTAATCCTTGTTCCTCGCCAGAAACATTCTGTCAAAATAAAAAGAGAGAAAATAGTATTGGCAAAAATACAAATAACCAATACAAAGGCCCCCCACATTGATCGCATCTGTAACCTAACAGACCGCTGTTTAAACTCAGTATGCAAAGTAGGGTTAATTGGAGACATCTATTTCCCTTCCTTCATCAGCTTTAATAGGATAAAAAATGAATCGACCTGTAGTTAAAACTCAACCGCATAGAGCGACCAGCGCTTAAGAACCGCGTCCAAAATCGCTCGCTACAGTGACACACTATTATTTTATTACCATTTCTCATGTTTACTTTTCAAATTCTTGTATGAAAATCGTTATGCTTGTACAATCCTCGTGATATCAATACTTTTTAACATCACTTATTACTAGTTTGAATGTGTGTACTTGCACATATAAAGTAGCTCAATACTAATTAAAATTGAAAAAAATATAATATAATTAATAAACTTGATACTAAATAATTGTACTGTCCAAAAAAGTTCAGGGTATGTGTGTGTCCCTTTTGAAAGGGCATGGAGACTCAAATGCCCTAGTAGGTATATTACACGAATGGGGTGAGGGCTAGCTTACGGTGTCGAGTAGCCCTGTATGGTGGTTTTTGAGGTTGTTTATAGGACAAAATCATGTGAGGTGAAATGCCCTATTGGTAGTCGGCGTTGTTGGGTTGCAGACAGTCAGTTAAATGACTGGCGTTAGGAATGCTGGAAGCGAAGTGCTCTCTGAGAAGTATTGGGTGGTATTGAGAGATGATGACTTGATCCCCCTCCCATTGAGGGATGGGGTATTTATAAGGATTCTTGATCCTCAGATCCTTCTTGGAAAAGGTTGTCGCCTGCCCAATCAAAGAGTGGACCGTTGAATTCCTATTTCCAAGGAATACGTGGGTCAATAACTATCTTGACCTTCCCGTTATCCAAGACATGTGTTATCCCGCGTTTCTTCTTTCCAGGGGAGAGGAAAACGTATGGGCAAAGTAGTACCTCTCTTCGGGAAACCTTGTCTCGTCGCCCCCTTTTGATAGGGTGGCCCCAAGCTGCCGCCCTAGGAAGAGATATTTGCAAATATAGCAGTACAGAGTCCCTTAGACACGAGTCTTTAGGCCGAGGAAAAAGTATTTTTCACTCACGGTTAATGGGAGTATTCTAAGGACTGACGTTTTCCCTTGTGATTGTAGCGGGAAAATTTGAGATTAAGTTATTGATTAACTTAACTCAAAAAACAAAAGTCAACACCGCACTTTTATTATTATTTTTTTTTTTGGAAATCTTGGAATCCGACCTTGAGAACCGTCTAATCCAAGAAGGACCAATCCCACCGTCCACTAGCGGGGGCCCCGTTTAAAGCCAAAGCAAAGCTCCGTATGGACTGACCCACACAAGGATTGATTGCACCTAGTAGGATTTGAACTCGAGACCTTGAGAGGAGCACACTCTCAAGACCCAAGCTTTCACCACTAGGCTAACCCTTGGGGGTTCATTGCACTTTTATTTTATCCAAAGGAAAGGAAAAAGAGTGAATAAAAGTAAAGAAGTTCTAAAACAAGAACTAATAAAAACAGAGATAGGATAAGGGGGTTGGTTACACAAAAGGAAGATGTTAACACCCAAAACGTATATAGTTCTCTATAAGAACCTCTTTGAAAATCTAGAGTTTGGCTTATAAAAGGTGTGGTTTGCAAAAGATTGGCGAGGTGAGAAACGATGTATTTTTTATAATTTTCTGTTTGATAAGACTTCCTGAGCCTCGTACCTACGTACCCACAAAGTGCAATTGAGGATCAAAACCTCGTAGTTCGAGGTAAAAATAACAAAATGGTGTGTTATGATTCATTTTAAATGAAAATACAACTTGTCATTTTAAGAAGAAAACTTCAACTAATCACCAACAAGTATGTGAAAATGGATGTTTGCATCATCATGACACCACAAGAAAATTGGTAAATTGCAACGGTTCATTTTTGTAGGTTGTGTCGGTTAGAACCGCCGCAATTTACATGTTACAATGGTTGTAGTTCCACACCAGAAACGTGCATCGCGAGGCTATATTGAAACAATTGTTAAAATCGTCATACCAACCATCGTTCTCTCTCACGACGGTTAGGGAACTGATGTAACTTGAATATTGCGACGCTTGTATTCGTCGTTAATGTAATGCACATTTTAAAATAAATTTCGTAAATGGTTAATTGTGACGGTTGTAATGGCCATTAATGTGATGCACGTTTTAAAATAAATTTCGTAAATGGTTAATTGCGGCAGTTGTAACTGCCGTTATTGTGGTGCACATTTTAAAATAAAATTTGAATTTCCAGCAGTTTTAAGTACAAAATACAGAGGTTAGTAACCCCCGCGAAATATATTAATTTTAGAAAGAAAAAAAAGAAACTCTGAGATACCCCCAAAAGTGAGACCTATGCTGGCATATGCTTTCCGTATACATTTTCAACCCCTAATAACCAATACACAATATAAAACTAGAAGAAAGATATGTTTTAACCCAGGCAAGAATTATGTTTCTTCCAACTGATCATTATTCAAACATGGAGAGAATGGGTTGAGTACGATTTCTTACAACAGCCAAGTACATACCATCATCAGTTCTACCATAGAATTAAAGATATATCATATATGAACATCTAACACAGAAGATATAATTATGAGATCTTAAATTACCATCAGAATCTAAGACTCTTGAAGATACAATTATGAGATCTTAAATTACCATAAGAACCAACTCATAAGTAGAGTGTTGAACTGCTCGCACGGCTTCAGCTCTGTTAGTGACAACATCAATGTTATGACCCAACTGCTTCATCATGGAATTGTGACTTGCGGTGACCGGTGATTTCATTGTTTCTTTTGCGGAGATGGACATGAGCTGCGATGACCGACGGTGGACGTGAGCTGCGATGACTGACGATGGACGTGAAACAAAAAGATTAGATACCACCTGCGATTCGTAGAGTAGTTTTAGTAAACAAAGACCACAGTAAAACACTAAATATTTCAAATTTCTAATTACAAATTGAGCTTAAATTCCATTAACTGCCACATCACTATAATAACTGAACTGAATCAAATCATTCATAACTGTCACACTATATATATAACATAAAATTTCTACATATATAATTTTACCTCTATTTTCAGCTGAAACATAAAACATGGTCTCAGCCAAAAGTCCACACTCGCCGCCTGAATTTGTGTTGTTGTAAAAGGATCCTGTGTCGGGCCAATCATGTTGATGATTACCACCGCACGATGATTTCAATCAAGGTTCAATATACAAGCAACAAATTAATTTATTTCACCTACCACTGTTACAAGGTATGCATGCAGAATAAAAACAAAACTGGCAATCATATATGGTACTGTTGATGCAATTGGTTCCACTTGAGTTATGAATTGGTCCCACTGGGATATGTATCCATTTGCATATGATATATATCCTATGTGGAAAACAATGTCTATATTTTTTAAATCTTTGATGAGTTGATCAGTGGTGTTTAGTGACCCAGGTTGGTAGTTACTATACTCATTTGAACCATCACACTCGGCTTGAAACACATTGAAGGGAAGTTAATATTTTCCCCATCAATAAATCAAGGCCATTCTGAACAGTTATTATATCATGAATAGGTAGTCATCTCATGAGATAACTTTACATGGACCCTAAAAGTATTAAAAAAGTTTAGATATTCAACAGTAAAGAAGATCCTTACATTTCCCATGTCACCAAATATGACAACACGCTGCAGTGAGTCCTGTCCAGGATAAGGTGATGCCTTGAATGAATACTTCTTGCTCCAAATGTACGAACCATTAGACAAAAGATGACCTAATCGGTATGTATACCTGAGAAATATATTAAAGAAAACTATATAACAGACTATGCAAATCCTCATTGTGTTATGAACATGAATAGATTTTTGAATGCATACACTAAATTTGGCCACATATTTTTGAGAAAACTTGTGTGTATGAAACCAGGGTCACGCCAACCAACCGTTTGTGCAGGTTAACCTGCAGACTGAGAGTAGCAAACAGACTAGATTATGCGGTGCAGATATAAAAGAGGCCACTCTATGTTTCAATTGAAAGAAAACCATTTTGGAGAAGATAAAAAGACATGATTAACTTTTCAACATTTGATTCGAGGGGGAACAATCAAGAAGTAGTTTATGTTAAAATACCATCAAGTTGCAAGAAACACAAATGAAAAATGAGGAGAATTAAATTTGATGACAATTCAGATAGGAACAACATTACTTCCATGGGATGACTTCTGCTTAAGCCTGAAGAAGCTATTTCTATAACAAGTTAGATATTCCATTCTTTGTTTCTTATAACCTTGCACCCTGCGTTTCATAAGGACTCTCTCTAGTATAATATTCTGAAAAAATAAGTTTGCGCTCCTTCATATATACACTATAGGGAACATTATGATTTCAGTTTAGATCAGTAAATGATCACGATTATTCTTAGTAGCTTCATAAAAGTGCAGGATGCCACATAAATTCGACTTACCATGTGATGCAATAAAAATACCAAGCATATTAAATATTAACTGAATTAGACTGTGTAAAGCCGCATACATTAATAATTCAATGTATTACCCTGCTAAGCAGATTAAATAAACCATACCACACATGTTGTTCCGATCAAATGTCAACGTTCCAGCAGGACTTTGCCCAAGCATTTTTCCATCAGAACCCCATTCAACAAAAGGTATAGCTTCATTTATACCATATCCACTTGTCCACGTAACTGTCATCTGCAAAAAACAATAACAACAATCCTTGAAATCACTTGCATAACTCTAGTAGACATAGTGGTTCCAGAATGTTCAAAAAGAAAAGTAGAATTATTTTTCCTTAAGTATTAGGTCAAACTTAAAAATTCCAATGACACCATTTTACAAATCTATAAATAATTGATGGTTGTGTGCTCAAACTTTATTAACTTTATAGATTTTTTGTTATGGGAAATTGGTTAGTTTTAACTTGATGATTCATATAAAGGAACATCATCACAACACTTGGACTGAATGGTAATTGGCTTAGTCTCGGTTCTGATTTTAGGCAGCAGTCTAAATTTCATTAAAATAATAGCTAAAAATAAGCAGCGACAAGTCAAATTACTTATTGGAGTGGGAGAAGGCATTGTAATGATCCAATTTAATAAACAATTATTCCTTTAATTGCATAACCACACTACATTCTAAAAACTCCAGTTTTATTGGATAAATTTTTACGATCATGTTCATGGCATTAGTTTAGGCACACATCCTTTTGATTACTTTATTGATCATGAGTAAATGAAGATGAATCACTAAAATAAATGAATGTAAATTAAATTAGAGATACTTATGCTAAAGTAAGTTTTAAACTTACTGCTTTGGCCTCCTTGTACTCATCCATCGCTTTGTGTGAACAAAGGAGAACTTAACATCATTACCTAATACAGGAACAATGAAATAGCTGCACCATAATATATTACGATTTGTTATGACTATGATGAATATCAAACCGAATTGTCAATTCAACATGTATCTAAATATTAAAATGAAATACAGTAAATATATATGCATATATTTAAGTTAATTTTAAAATAACTATAATATTTTGTATAGTTATGCATTCAAATCTCCATTCATACACTAACCTAGCTGGTATCAAACTTAAAATCTCCACGTATAACCCAAAAATTAAGAAAAACTTTGAGGGGGTTACTTACTAGTGTGTCAAATCACCTGGTCATTTCCATAGCTGGCACAAATACATTTCCTCTATTAATAGAGAAGTAAACATCAAAGCGAACTGCACTGAGCATGGCTCAGTGTCCAATACTTGATCATAGTATGAGAAGGTGTTGCTAGAATATGCTGAATTCCAGCAATATGGGATGTCATTGCTCTTTTATTTCAGATACACATTTTTAATATATCATTTGACCAATCCAAACATTGCCTTAAATTCATTCATAACATATTAGAAGCTAAAAATCATAAAGAACAACTACTATTAGAATTTTAAATACACCTAAATCAAAAACTTAAACTACTCAAGTGAAATGAAGATACAGACCAAAAGATACTCATGCACGGTGTTAAAGAAACATAAATTTAGCCACATGCATGTTTGAGAGTCATGGCTCTTGAATAACTTGTTGAAAGTATACTAACCTCAAACATTCTTTCTGTAGATGGGGTCTGAATTTAAAACTGAAAAATAAAAGCCATTAAAAAGAGAGATAAAGGTTAAGAAGAGAAATAAATTAATATAGCAAACAAATTTGTTTAATAAAAACCCAATAACCTTAACAAAATAAATTAAGACCAGGGCAACCCGACTCAACATAATAGAAACAAACACAAATTATGCCAGAAAAATGACCCTACTAAGAGTCTACTATGTGGTTTTAATAAATATTAACCACATAACCACTCTAAACCTTACTGATAAAGCTACCTCCTGCACTAGCATTAAAACTTGGGATTAGAAAAAACAAAGCTACTTGATTCCAATGATCCAGTTGATCTCAAATGTATCAAAATTAAAAAATGCCTAGAATTAAGAACTAATAACATAATGACATGCATCTTTAGTAATATTATACGACCATTTGGGAAAGATTTCATTTCATTTAAAAAAAGTTATATAACTACTTTCTAGCAAGAATTTTCCCACATCAAATTTATCAGAAGGTTAAATAATAAAAGTGAAAAGATTTAAAAAAGGTTAACATTAAAACTGTACCTTCCTTTCTTAAGCGCAGAAAGGCAATCATTGTAAAGCATGGACCATATTCTGGTCCATGCTACTTTTGCATCAAACCTACCATCAACAACACCAAACATTCCTCCATCCTCAAAACCATTCACATTTTCTTGAAAAAAAACCCCTCTTTTTTACCACTATTAATCATAACATCACACCCTGAGTTCATGTGAAACCCAACCACACCAGTCCCAGAAAGCAGATCCATTGAACCATCGGTTCCTCCAACATCACCGATTAGGGCGTTAGAAAAAGAAACGCCAACATTAACATCGGCTTCATAAGGCAAACCAAACATGACCTATAAATTTGAAATAATGAAATGTTTTAGAAAAGTGGTCATCGATGTAGCAAGAAATAACGTCTAACATTATAGACAAAAATGCCCACCAAATGATGCCAATATATGTCCTTTCTATGCAAATATTACTATTAAAAAAACAATAATCACAACACAAAGAAACAATTCAAAGGAATCATATACAAACTCTTCTTAATTCTCAAATTCCTCATGATGCACTGATACCTCAGCAATCTGATACGGCCTTATAATACTGAACTTACCTGTATCATAAAATGGGCTGGTAATTATAATATGGTTCATTGCAAAGGCGGTATCTTCTCTAAAGCAAGACTATTTTAGTATCCATACGCTCAATTAGACTTTAGAACTAATTTGTAGTTCGAAATCCAATTGTTGGAACTAGTTTTTTTAGTTCAAAATGATATAAACTGCAAATTGCAGTGCATTGCAAACATAACACATCGGCTACGGTGGCCATAACTATATGATAGTGTGATTGCTGATCAAGTTGGATGGCATACCCTTAAAAGTCCACAACAATAATCTGACAAAAACTACAATTTAAAATTTCTATATTTCACTTTTTTTTAATAATTCTATCTTTCACATTGACTCCATAAAAAATGAATTTCCTAAAAATCCACACGTGAGAGCAAAATAATTAAAGAAATTTATGTCATCTCAATACATTCTATTCCAACTTAATCCCAAATATTTGTTCCCAATCTTATTGTATACATGTGTACTCATCCACCTCACTATTCTTATCTCTGCTACTTTAATGTGTAGATATCATCCTAATATATTCTCATTTGATAAGTACTATAAAGACCATAATATATAACTTTCGCCATTAGATGAGCGTTAGAGAGTTATACCTTCGGGATAACCTCCAAAAACATAAATTGTTACTTGTTAAATGTATGTATCTATGTGTGTGTGAAGCATATTTTGGCATGACAACTACCTCATTACTTTTCTGCCACTTTAAAGAAATACACAAATAAAAGGAAAATACTTGAAACAAAAATCCACCTATAACCATAAATAATTCAATATTTACAAAATAATATTTTAAATAGTGAATATTACCTCAAGCCACCTAGGCAAGCCAAAGGAACCTCTAAACTGATGGCTTGTTGCCTTCCGATCTTCCATAATAGTTGACAGTGTTGCATTCACATGGAGTTTTTGTGATGTGTAGCAAAGTTGAAAATAGTGACAGTGTTGACCTAAATATTTGTTTCAACTCCAGTTTTTAGAGGTCATTTGTGTGTGTTGGGGTACTAACCTGTCAAACCAGCTTGGTGTCATTCAAACTTGTATATGGAAGAAAATGTTATTATTGCTTCACGCATTCCTTGGAATGCATTCCCAACTTCCATTTATGCTTAAAGGTGATCCATTTATCTAAGCCAATCAAAGCGTCTTTGGGACCAATCATCTCTTGCTTCGTCATAGGTATTATAATTTAAATATCCAATTAATACAATCATGTCAGCCTCAGATAACTCGAGCATCCCTTCTACACTAGAAACCAATCTCAGTAATCAGTGTTTTGCACAATTGTTTGAGTATATATGGCATTATTTTTAAAAAGGATAACATGTACATACATTTGTACCACATAATACTAGAACAAAAGACGAGTTTCCAGTAGAAACATAAAGAACCAATGGCAAGCCTGATCTATAAACATGTCAAGATAAATACATGGATAAGGAAAGAGAGAAACAATAATAGGCAAAGGCAATGTTTTGCATTTTATTTTAAAATTACAATTAAAATCTCCAAAAATAATGAATAAATACATAGACAAACATATATGTTTATTTGAAGAATATAAAGTAGTAGATATACTTGGAAATCATCAAGTTTCTCTTTTGTCAGCTCAGATGTCAAGCTTTACACAACCAAAACTTTGTCCAGCTCCTGCAACTTTCCAACAGAAGAGAATGCTCTATTTTTACTAACATCCTTCTCTTAAAACACAAAATTTCTAGATAAATCCCATAGCTCAACAGTTCCCACCTCATGCAAGGTAACAAACTTGACACTAACAAGAATCAGATTCTTCGCGGTAGATTGTTTAACTTTATTAGTTCATAAAAAAACTCCATACCATTCACCTTTTGTCCAAAATTATTCTTCCATAACTTATCATTTGAGGCAGTATATTGCAATTATGAACTTGAACAATACACTTTGGCCAAATCATCATCCGAAAAAGATACTTAAATATCAAGATCTTAAGTGCTATGTGAAGAAGCATAAAACAAAGTGGAATATTTAATCACAATTTATCACAAAGATTAAAAAAATGGTAAAGCTTATCTTTCAATATCTTCCCCAATTCAAAAATTTAATCTCATCATAATTAGCACTAACACTACCATTTTATTCAAAGTTTGTCAGTATTAACTCTAAAGGCCTAAAAAATCTACATTTATCTAAAAAAACCTATGCACCCTAGAGCCAACACCATTTGACAATGAATCATAAGCATTCACTACATTCCCTAATGTTTTGAATTTTCAAATCAACAAAATGAGAATAACCATTAATAAGAATCTAAAGAAGGGTATACCTCAAATATATCATTGAAGAAGATGACACTCCATCAAAAAGATTAGAGAAACTAATAGACACACCTATCTTTATGGTGGGTCGGTCATTGGAAGGGGCTTCTACTTGTGGGGTGGGTTTGGGAGGAAGGGTTTCACTAGAGAAGACGTCGAGGTTGAAGGTATAGGAGTGGAGGTTGATGCCGCCAATGCTAATTGAGTTGAGGGAATCCTTCCAAAGGTATAAGAGATGAAGTCACTACCGTCAAAGTCGATTGAGTGGATGGAATCGTTCCAAGAGAAAGCATTGATTTCATAGGGATGCATGAAGAAAAGAAGATGAAGAAGGAGAAGAGGTGATAAAGGAAACCGTGTATTTGAGTTTTTGAAAGGAACATAGATCAGAAACTTAACTTTTTAGGGTTTCTGACTTCATATGATAGGTGACGAGGCTTTTTAGAGGAATTTGATGAGAATGAAAAAATATTTTAGAGAGATGTTTGGGGGAAGTTGGAAAAATCAGCACGCATAGTATTTTTTGCAGGGCGGGTTTATTCTAATTGTTGTAGATCCTATTTTAGGGCAATTATAAAGGGAACCGTTGTAATATTTTTTCATTATTTTTTGAAAAGTAAAGGCGGTTGGAGAAAACTGCTGCGCGAACTATCGCAATTCACAGATGAGGGCAGTTTTAGAAGAATTGTCGCGATTTATGTGTCGTAAAACATCTTTTTTTTTGTAGTGTGAGAAAGGCTCCAACTTGGATAAAATCAATAAGTATGCTCCTAGTTATCAAAGGTGGAAAAGAATTAACTCATTCCAAACAATATCATTAGGATAGGAGGATCACATCTCAACTTTAAATGACTCATGTCTAAACTTTATGAAAAAAATTAAAAGGAAAAGTGCACAAAGGCACAAAATGGTTTGAATGAGTTAAGCATTTTTTAAGTCTTTTTGAAAATGGTCTAAGTATGCTTATAATTGATTAGCATTTATTAATAAAAAGAAGTTTGAAAATACACTTGACAAAGTCAAGGTTTATTATGAAAGTGGTTCTAGTTTGAAAGAAGAAGGTTTTAAAAAAGGGAGAAGATTTTGAAAATTTAAGAAGGGGGGGGGAGATGAAGAGGCTACCCTAAAGCATAAAATAAAAGCTAAGGAAGGAAAGATCTAACCAAGATACAAACCTTTGACATGAACAAACCAAAACTCCCATCCTTTGGACTTAAGCAACCAAAATAAGCAATACGACAAGTAGAGAAAGCCCATCATAAGATGAAAGCCAAAGATCCAAGCCAAGTCTTCAAAGACGTCTAACAAGGTCAAAGTGTCAAGTAAGATCCAAGGTCTTAAAATAATACTTCAAAGCATAGGGCAAGGAACCTAATTCTAAGTCCATCATCAATGGGCAAAGGATAGTCACTAAGTAGTACAAGCAACACATTAAGAGTTTTAAGATGTTTAAGCCTTTATTAATATCATAAAAGAAAAAGAAAGTCTAAATGGACAAAGAGAAAAAGGCATCAACATAAACAAGATGAATAATATGATATGATAATGATAAGCATAAAAATAAAGAGCATAATAATAAAATCATAAAGATAAAGAGCATAAAGGTAAATGTGCATAGAGTAAAGGCATAAAGTAAAGTTAGTACAATTAAAGGTTAGTGCTAATGAAGATATTTTGCCATTTAAAGTAGATTACTCAACTAATCAACCCAACAAGTATGAGATCTTTGCATCATCCTTTAAGAAGGGCTCCAACTTGGATAAAATCAACAAGTATGTCACTAGCTCTCTTAGATGGAAAAGAAACTAAACATTGTAAAGATAGGAGATTTACATCTAAACTAAAGATGACTCATATCTAAAAATGGGCCAATGTGATCACTTTCCGTTTAGGGACAAATTTAGCATTATGTTAAGCAATCGTAGCACAATCTATAAGGAAGATCATACTATAGGAGGCTGGTCAATTATAATTTATGTACCATACATGTTAAAGATGTGATATAAAGATCACACTCCTGAAACATGTAGCACGAGTCAAAACAACTTTGATCAAGACCTAAGTCAAGGAAAGATGGATCCACTACATCAATCAACCTCTCATAGTACTTTGGACAAACTTATGCATCAATCCAAAGTACCTCAATTGATCAAATGATCAATCAAATGGTAGATTTAAATTGATGAAAGTTAATCAAGCACCATTCAAAGCCTCATGAACAAGGTGACACTCAACATCCTCTAATTGATCCAAAGAATGGTGAAAAAGAAAAAGATATGGATGAAGAATAGAGGATCAAACAAAAGGACAAAACCAAATTGGATCCAAGTGATGATCAAGTTATCATCAAAATCAATCATTCATTGTGGTGGATTAGGGTTTTCACCCTATCAGACCCAAGATCCATTGATTTTGATGAAACTTATGGTCAAATCAACTAAGATCCAAGCCAACAGAACTCAACAAAGGTTAAACAATATTAAAATGCAATAATATGAATTAATATGCATGAAAATGATTTTTAAAATGAATTTTAAAATGAAAATAAAGATGAAAATGCAAATGATGCATCAAATTAAATGACAAATGATCAAGAAAAATCACACAAGTCAGAAACAATATGAGAATGCTATATACAATTTTTTAGAATTTTTTTAATGAATAAAAGTATTTTTAAACTAATTAAAATGCTTCAACAAAAGAGAAAAAACATGAGAAATATCAAATGACAAAAATAAAATATGAAAAATATATCACCGGAAAGAGAAAAATAAAAGAAAATTTTAAAAATTATTTTGGTAGTTTTTGGATAAAAAATGAAATAACCATGAATTTTTAAATGAAAATGCAATTAAAAATAAAAACAAAAAAGAAAAAAAAAGGAGCGTAGGATCAAGCTTCATTAATTGACGTGAAGATGAGGATGTATGGTGGAAATTAAATCAGAAATAACACCATAACAAATTCAAATCTAGCCAATGAAATTAAAACAATCAGCCAACGTGTCTCTGACTAGGATCAACGTCTTCACCTCTTCGGTCGTCTTCTCTTGTAAGCTTCCACCGGAGAATCCACAAATGGTAAAGATAGGTCATGAGACCTATACCATTGTGACCATCTCATTGAAGTGAACTCAACCATGTCCACCATTTTCATTTATTGAAAACGTACATGGAGAATTTCATGAAAATGCAGAGAACAACACAATCACGAAACAAAAATTAAATGATGCACAAGAAGAATAAACACCAGCTAGGTAATAGGAAACATTCAGCAAACAAAGGACTATATTGTGGTAACTTGTTTGAGTGAAAATGGAGCTTCAAACTACCTTGTCCAAAAATGATCTGAGAAGCTCTAAAACTGAATTTGGTTTGAGCCATTCAGGGACTCTTAGAGCTTGGAATTTGTTGCAGAAGTTTCAGAGGAACACGATGAAGCTTAAGGAATTAATAAATGGGAGTAAGAGTGACTCGAAATTAAAACATGATAGCTCACTTTTTGCAGAAAATTTGAAGGTGGAACAGAGGTTTTCTGGCTCTCAAAAGCTTGGGAATGAAGGTGGAATTGAAATTCTGGCATAGCAGATAACAGATGTCCTAATACATGTCAAGACATTGTTCTCTGCACAACTTTAAAACAAGAACAGAACAAACAAACTAGTATTCAGAATATCAGTAACAGTAGCAAGATAGATGTTTCGACATCTGTTACAACATGTTAATCAAAACTGAACTGTAAATTACAGAATGATAAACAACACAGAATATGATAACCCAGTTCGGTGCAAATCACCTACATCTGGGGGCATACCAAGCCAGGAAGAAGAATCCACTATCAGTAGTATAGTTTTACGTAAACAACCGCTAGTTTACATTAAACAACCTCTAGTTTATCTATCACTACCCAATGAAAACTTTATCCAAGAACTCCATCCTAGATAAGAGAAACCCATCTCACTCCCAAAATTACAACCTGTGATTATCTAACAGTTATAGTTACAATAACTGTATCATCCTACTTGATAGACACCCCTTTCAATACAAAGTCTAGTCAAGCATTCTTGACTAACAAGTTAACTTAGATTTGCTTAAAAGCTTCATCCAAGAATGATAAACGATTCATTATCTACAACTTTCTAAATATGTACAAGTACCTATGTCTTCCATAATGTATCAAATCGATACAGAGGGAGACTTACACGAGAAACCTACGACTCTCAAAACATAAACCTTATTTTCTACTTTACAAAAGTGTTACAAAAGTAGGTTCTATTTTTTTGTCCTAGGTCTTGGTCTTCTTTTATAATCTTCTACTGTCGTGGGATTCAAATATTCTTTCCTTGATCCACTGCCAATCAGGCCTTGAATCTTGGAACAGGTTTAAAAACAAACTTGATGTGATAGTCATGATGTCGAATCTTCATGCTGGGACATTTCATTCGACATCTTTGGTCTTGGGCATAAATCTTCATGTTGAAACATCTTTCACAACATTATGTTTTACAAAAATTTAGTCAAACCCTTGGAGCTTTCAATCTCCCCCTTTTGACAAATTTTGGCTAAAACATTCTTCAGTTTGATGGTGCATGTAGTGGGAAAACCTGAAGCAAGTGTAAAGAAAGAGGGAGAAGATAATCTCGAGACCCTCTCATCATTCATGAGGGAGATAGAAGATAATTTCAAGTTCCACTCCTCATTCACCTTGTGATATTGAGTACATAGAGAATGTAACTCATATCACAAAACATAACTTGCTTCCTAACTCTGATCACAAAACACAATCTACCCAAGATGTTAGAACCCAGAACGTTAGAACACCCTTTGAGACATTTTTGCAGATCAGCAACACAAATGCACACATGCAACTCACAACAGAAACTAAGTAGCCATAGCCATTCTCCCCCTTTTTAGCCAAAAGATGGCAAAAATGACCCATATAGGCCCATACCCAGACTGTGCTTACCCAAACACAGATAAAACCCATTTCTTCTTAATTTAACAAGAAGGATGTTCTGCAACACAAGCAACACGACCCTCTTTAAATATTGAAGAGGCTACACAGGCAGTGACAATCCACTTGGAAGAGATAAAAGACTAGTCAATGAATGCAATAACCACTGGTCAAGTTAGTTTCGAAAGATTCCACCTTTTCTGACTTATCCTTGAAACCACCGTCCCTTTGATTGTCTTTATCTGAAACAGATTCTGAGCAATTTCTTGATACCTAATCTGACTTTGTCAGTCTTCCATAAAAGATTTATAGACCCCACGACATTGTTTCATTTAGCACAGACAAAACAAGTTTTACAAGGATAATTACAGCCTTCTTCTCTTTATTCTAAATTAATTTCTTAATCCAGAATTAGCAGACTTGATCAAGCCATTTTTAAAACATTAACAGCATACTTTCATTGACCTTCCAATCTGCAAAGAAAAGTAACTTCTTCCAGACAGCAACAAAGACTCCCAAAATACTTGCATTACTCTGATTCAATCCATTGACACAGAATGACTGAATCAGAATAACCTGATAAGTCCACCTAGAACTTATACCAGTATAGCAACGTCACGACATCTCGTCTGACATATCATCCTCACCTGAGGCATTCTATCACAAACTGCTTGAAACCAGAAACAATCTTGATAAACAATTGCACTACTGCAGCAACATATCTAAAATAGAAGTCTAACTCCCCCTGTCGTAGATACTCAGTGCTCCTTTGCAAGAAGAACACCTTAAATGAATGGAAAACATAAGACGCATCTTCATGTCTTCAAGAGCGCACCCTCTGTTTAACACATTTGTTGAACGCATTCACCTAATGCATGATCCTCAGGCAATCCATGTACCATTCTAGTACATTCAACAGACAGAAGTTCTCCCCTATCTTTTACAAAAGATGCTTCTTCAGCAAGAAACACCCAAAATCACCACATGATATCCCATGACAGCTTCATGATCATATAGTGAGAAAGTACCAGGACCACATCCTTGTACCACAACCAACAAACTCTTGGATTGAGACCAAAATCACCATTGATCCCTCTCATCCAAAAACTATCCATACCCTGTACAAATCCACTTTGAATTTTACAGCTATAGATATCCTTGTTTCTTGAGATATAATCTAATTGAATCTAGAATGCTTCACATTCCTCAAAGAGACATACAAAGCCTCTTAGTTTGCTAGCTCGCCCAGATGTTCTTCTCACTTGAAAAACATCAAACACATGCTCCAAAAATCCTCAGCTTGTTTGCTCCACAAGCACCAAACCGATCCACTTCTCTCTAGCATGACTTGTAGCAGAGGAAACCACCTCTCCACAAGCATTCTGACCTCAGCAAGAGTCAGTCTTCCAGATAAACACCCCATGATCCAAGACAGTCTTCAATTTATCATTCTCACATATGATAAGATAGAACACTTGATTCAACTGGTGAATATCAGCTTCCATAATCTGAACTCTAAGTTCAGAAACCATGATGTTCTAACATCCGTTAGGACATCCTGATCATATCACAGACACCATACACTATGGTTCTTGATACAATTACCACTGGACTTACTATCAGCATAGTAATCCAACTGAAGATCTTCAGACAACACAACTCTACCAGTTTGATCAATAAGAACTCCAGATAACCAAAGAGAGAAATAAACTCTCATTCAACTCCCAAAAGAAGGTAATCTTCCATAAGCAACTTAGGGTTTCTATCACAAGCTCCAAGATATGAACGAACCCGAACCTCCTTTGATTTTTAACCAACTACCCTTCTTCCCTAGAGTAATTAGTTCCAAGCACCCTGCTTGAATTCAATTATTCAAATCAACCAAATGCCACTGTTTGATTAATCTCAGCTTTCTTCAGAGTTCCAGAAAGTATTCTGATCCACCAATGAAACCTAATATTCAAGTTACATAATCCACTTACTCCATAGCAAGCCATCTTAGATACACTAAGACTTAGACATGTAACATCTATTCCTTCTTGCAGCTCCCACAAACTGCATGAGATAGACCTTTTTGAAGCATTAATTCCATTTATTTCTGAGAAGATCAACTTATCTTACGATGATGCACCACAACATCAACTAAGACCCTGAAGTTTCTGCTTGATGTCACAACATTTGATCAGACATCTAGCTGAAGAATTCAATCCTTCATTCTGCCACTTAGAAGAACCTCCTCCCTATAACAGAACAAGAGTTCCATGTTCTCATAGACTTGATCAATGATATCAAGTTAGAGTAGACATCCTTCATCCTGCTTTACTGCACTACAACAACCCCTCACCTTCAGAGAAACCACACCTGCCAAAGCTTGATTCTTCAGAAGAGATTAGTCACACAAGGTCTTTACAAAAGGAATCCCACTTTCCTTAAGTAGAGACTTCTTCAGAAAGTCAGAGATAACTACCACTTATCCTTCACCTCCAAGATGAGCAAGATCACATGCTCCTACGCACCTAAATCAGAAATAAACTGACCTAAGTAGTGCTATCACTAGCACCATATTCTAGACAAGTTTCTTGCCAGGAAACTTTCCAGATAAGATCAAACGTTTCTAGTAACAACTTGACCACACCTGCTGCACTCCAATACTCCTAGGTCAGAAATAAACTGAACAAGAGAATTTTCTTCATCTTCACTTCCAGCAGCACTACATTCTAGTCAAGCGTCCTGCCACTAAACTTCCTAGTCTAAATACATGCCTTATAATAAAGACTGATTCTACCACACACACGTGTATGGTACCAAGATCATCATCTACAACTCCTTTGCTCTAGAGATTCACTCCTTGAATCAACAGGCTTATGCACATACTCCACTGTCAAGATGTTTCAACATTTGATAGAACATCAGTTCCTTATCTTGACTGTACCCATTAACCAGAGAACAGATCTTTGAGCAGATGTAGCAAGAGATGTTTTACTTCCTGATGTACCACTTGTCATCAGTGATCTTTTACTCTAATTACAAGAATAATCAATTAAATATTTGTAAATTCCATAAATAGAAACTGATCTTAAATCCTTGTCCTCAACACCATACATCCTGTAGGATATATGATCTACCAGATATCAACACAACAGTGTCAACACCTTTCCAGTCAAACTACATGTTGAGACATCAAGTCTGTCACCCTTAACTCAACCTGCCTATGACTTTCCTTTGCTAATAGAATCCTTGTAAATCATTATTGGTGAAAATAAATCACCCCCCATTATCTCCAAGTTGAATAACATCCATCAACACCAGAGATCTTCAGAAATCCATCTTCAACATAAGAACAAATTATCCTTCTGAAAGAACTCTTCAACCACGACCAGAGATGCCTTTATGAGTGGACTTGAGTGAAAACTCAAGTAACTTTGACAACTTAGTCGAAAAGAACATTTACCAAATTCATAGATCATGAATTTGATAAACACGATCTCAACTCACCTTCTCTTCAAATTAACTTCAAGATACAAGTTGGAACCAAACCTCCAAGTATCAAGTCAACATGACTAGAATCAACCAACAACTCTCTCCATTCCATTGCTCCCGACTTTGGAACGACTAGAGCTTTCACGGATGCTGATATCTTTAAGAAAAGAAGCCAACAGTCAAGATCTTCCACCATCTTTCTTTAGTCACAACTCTAGAATCCCATAAATACCAGAGTTCTTCCATCAGAAACATATGCAGTGGAACCACCAAGGAACATCTTTAACATGCCCTAATAAGACGTTAGAACATCTTATAAGACACCACACAAGAGAACTAGCCACTTCTCCTGCAGTTTTTGTAGAAACTCCTCAGAAAACATGAACGGCCAACGTAGTCGTTACCTTCGATCCAGAACATCCATCCCATCCATTAATACCCTTGAGTATGTCCGAGTAAATGATCTGATCTCCAAAACTCCTCCTTGTTTAAAGCGCCAGAAAGTATCTCCCAAGATCTCATCCAGAACCATAGAGGATGCCTGCTTTAATACCAATTGAAATTCTGGCATAGCAGATAGCAGATTTCCTAATACATGCCAAGACATTGTTCTCTGCACAACTTTAAAACAAGAACAGAACAAACAAACTGATATTCAGAATATCAGTAACAGCAACAAGACAAATGTTTTGACATTTGTTACAACATGTTAATCAAAACTGAGCTGTAAATTGCAAAATGATAAACAACACAGAATATGATAACCCAGTTCGGGGCAAATCACCTACATCTGGGGGCATACCAAGCCAGGAAGAAGAATTCACTATCAGTAGTATAGTTTTATGTAAACAACCACTGGTTTACAGTAAATAACCTCTGGTTTACCTATCACTACCCAATGAAAACTTTATCTAAGAACTTCATCCTAGATAAGAGAAATCTATCTCACTCCCTAAATCACAAACTGTTATTATCTAACAGTTACAGTCACAATAATTGTATCATCCTACTTGAAAGACACCCCTTTCAATACAAATTTCAGTCAAGCATTCTTGACTAACAAGTTAACTTGGATTTTCTTAAAAGCTTCATCCAAGAACAATACATGATTCATTACCTACAGGTTTCTGAATCTGTAAAAGTACCTATGTCTTCCATAATGTATTAAATCGATACAGAGGGAGACTTACAAGAGAAACCTACGACTCTCAAAACCTAAAGTAAAAGGAAAATAAGCTTCTTAACGCACAAGCTCCAAGAAGACACAATTGTATCCTTAAGACGAGGATCTAAGTCTACTTTATGTAAAGTCATCACACTTTAATGATGTCTTCTTAAATAACTTATAAGGATTTCTTAATGTACCCTAGATGTTTCTTAAGCACCTCACAAAATTCTAAAAATGCCTTCAATATTTGGAGATGCATCTCCGGACGCATCCAATACACACATTTCATTCATTTTTGAGTCACAACCAAGTTTTATGAATAAATTTATTCTGGAAATGCATCTCCAAAAAATTTTCGAAAACCAAAAAAACTAGGGTGCATAAGAACTACATGTCTACATACTCTGCAAGAATTTTATCAACAAATCAACACTACTTTTTGCATCATCTTCATCACTATTATCTTCAATTTCATCATATCTTCCAAAAACACCACTCATCTCATATGGTTTTCCTCCTCCACTTGAGTTATTCAACTACAAATCACAGATAGTGTAAAGATATGAATCGAATTTGAACTAATTCTTGAGTTAAACTTTTACAAATCATATCATGTGTTTATTTCTACCGTGCTATTGTTGGGAAACAAGTGTGAGTTATGTTGTGAAATAAGTGTGTGAAACAAGTGTAAGTTCTAAGTCCCACATTGCTTAAAAAAGTGGAGGTTGATCACTTTATAAGTGAGATGACCCATACACCTATCACCTTAAGGTTTTGGGTGAATATGTGGTGTCTCTCTCACTTGTTTGGGTGAGTCTTTGACCTTTAGGTTAGTGTTTGATCCAATGTGAATGCTTCTCCCTCTTGATGACCCATCAGTGGTATCAGAGCCTGGTTCGAGTAAGGGACTGGCTCCTTGTGTCGAAAGTCTTCCTGACATTGTGGTTAGGAGGCGTGTTTCGTTGAAGTGCCCAAGACGAGATAAGGGTGTCTCTCAATGGCGGTACAAGCATGTGGATGAAAGAGCTTTCGCTTGAGGGGGAGCATAGTGGATGAACTCACACTTGAGGGGGAGATTGTTGGGAAATAAGTGTGAGTTGTGTTGTGAAACAAGTGTGTGAAACAAGTGTGAGTTCTAAGTCCCACATTTCTTAGAAAACTGGAGGTAACAAAAAACAAATTTCTACGCATGCGGAAGCATACCCACAAAAAAGAAAAAGAAGTAAATAATTCCAACAAAAACTCATAAAATCATAATTCAACTTGTAATTTTATAAGGATAAAATTACAAACTCTCTCATACAATTGCAATTTTTAAGGAGAAAATTGCAAACCCTACCAATTATAATTTTTGAACGGAAAAATTGCAAACCCTCGCTCAATTGCAATTTTTGGACGGAAAAATTGCAAACCCTCGCTCAATTGCAATTTTTGGACGAAAAAATTGCAAACCCTCTCTCAATAGAAATTTTTGAACAAAAAAATAGGAAACCCTCTCAACAACCTATTTTTTAATGGAAAAATAGAAAACTCTCTCTAAACACACAACTACGCAAATCCCCAATACAACCAAAAGACTACATTTTATTGTTGTGTTTAAAACTAAAACAAACTATCTCTATTTATATTAATACTCAAATTCTATTTTTTTCTACTACCCGATGTGGGACTTGGATGAATATACTATTTGACCCAACAAATCCTCCGTTCATCCAAAGTCTCACATATCTTCATATTGTCTTTAACTTCATCTTCAAAGCGATCATTATAATTATAATGATTAGCCATATTTGTAAAATTATTACTCTTTAATATTTTTGTCTTCTTCCTCCCTTGATCAGAATAATTGTTACTCTTCCTTCCTCCCTTGATCAGAACCTTAGATCTGATACCTGTTGTTGGGAAAATAACAAAAAACAAATTTCTACGCACGTGGAAGCATACCCACAAAAAAGAAAAAGAAGTAAATAACTCCAACAAAAACTCATAAAATCATAATTCAACTTGTAATTTTATAAGGAAAAAATTACAAACTCTCTCATACAATTGCAATTTTTAAGGAGAAAATTGCAAACCCCACCAATTACAATTTTTTAACGGAAAAATTGCAAACCCTTTCTGAATAGTAATTTTTTAACGAAAAAGTTGCAAACCCTCTCAACAAACTATTTTTGAACAGAAAAATAGGAAACTCTCTCAACAACCTATTTTTGAACGAAAAAATAGAAAACCCTCTCTAAACACATAACTACCCAAATCCCCAATACACCCAAAAGACTACATTTTATTGTTGTTGATCTTAAAGGCGGATCAGAACCTGAAGTGGGCCAAGAGGAACGTCTGTGATGCTGGGTGTGTGAGATGAGGAGGGGGTGTACCTGCAAGGCACTCCTATGCTAAAGTAAGAATCGGGAGAGAGAAAGGCAAGTACAAAAGTATGAGTTTCTTAGGATGATTTAGAATACCTGACCCTCTCAAATGAGAGGGTTTTTATAATGCCCCCAACGCGTGGCTAACGGTCCCTATTTTCGGGGCGAAATAACCGTTTCCTGAAGAATAGGTAACTGCCAAAAATTAATCGTTATGACGGCCAAAGATGCCCAAAACTAGCTGTTGCCACGGGCAAAGGCGTAGTTTCGGGCACAAGCGTCATGACTATCCTTGGATGATGGAACTATGCGTAACAGGCAACAATGTTGGGGAGGAGCAAATGAACTTGAGGTTGATCTGTCCACATATGCCCGATAGAGGGGCAGAAAGGTAAATGTTGCCCCCACATTGGCTGGACTTAGGCAATTGGGCCGTTCTGGAAGCAGAAATGGATTGGGCCATGCCTAGCCATTGGTCCAGTCCGTAACAGGAGCCCCCAAGTGGCTGCTCCCGAGCATGGGAGTGATGACTTAAGGATAGCTCGCAACCCCTAGGAACTCTGAAGGGATCGTCGTTAGTCGACGAGATAGAGCGTTTCGATGATGCCCGGGGGTTTTAGTGCCCTCGAGATATGTAACATTGTTCAGTCTGCCCGGCGTGCGGGGAGGTCAACGGTTGAGGTATTCTGAAGGGATGTAACGCCACGTGTGCCTCGAGCCTTGTGCAACATTAAATGCGTCATGATGGCTAGGCTAGGGTCATGATGATGCCCCTAGCCGCGCGTTCTCGTGCACGTGCCTTCAGACTGCCTATAAATAGAGGGAGAAGATGCTTATTTGCGTTTTTCGCTTCTCTCTCCTTCCTCGCTCTTCTCTCAGAGCTTCCATTCTATTGTCGTCGTCAACCACCGCATCCGCCGCCGCACGAAGCTCCGAGCAAGTTCTCTGACCCTTTAAATTCTCTTCGACCACGTAAGTCACTTATTCCCAGCTTCGTTTCTAGCTTTTTTGCTTCCGTTTTGTTAGAATGTATGTGGTTAGGATGACTTTAGGTAGAATCGTAGTGTTTTTCGGCGGCTGTTGGTGGTGGACGGTGGCTTGCCCACTCTCTGCTGCTGTTGTGGTCGTCGGAGTTTTTATGAACTGTAGATTTAGGTCGTTTTCTGGCGCCGTTGCGATGACGGCGCGAGCGTAACCGATGGAGTTCCTGAGTTTTTCGACGCTCTTATGAACTTTCTGATGAATGTATGAGTTTTCTGGTGGAGCTTTGTTAGATGTCAATCATGATATATTTTTGTATGAATTATTTGGCATTTTTCATGACTTTTCCATGTGGAATATGTTGATTTTAGTGTGGAATGTTGTTGTTGTGCATTATTTGAAATATACTTGTGGTGCTTGTAATGTGTGTGCTAATGTGCAGAAATAGGAATGAAAAGATCAAAGTTTGAAGACACAAAGAAATAGTGCAAGCTGCCAAAGAATTGAAATCAACAACAACATTCGCTAGGCGAGTGTTGGCGAAGATGCCAGCGAAGGTTCGCCTAGCAAACGTTAGCGAGAGTGCCAGCGAGGGAGTGGCAGAAAGTATGCAAAAACCTTCAGTAGGAAAACTGGGTAAATTTGCTGGGCGAGGGAGCCAGCGAATGCTCGCTGATGTGTTCGCGTGGCGAAGGTGCCATCGAGGGGGTGGCAGAAACTTTCACTTTTGAAAACACCCAAACTTCGCTGGGCGAGTGGGGTTGGCGAAGGTTCGCTTCGCGAGTGTTTTGGTTCGCCTAGCGAACCCGCGATACTCCTTGGGGGCGGTTTAAGTCTGAGGCACTTAAAAGTGCCATGTTTTTAGTCATTCGCTAGGCGAATGAATCCTTCGCTAAGCGAAGGGTGCTGTGAGTAAAGTGTATAAATAGATTTTTTTACTTTTTGTAAAGGGATCTTTTGCTCATTTTCCATTAGAATTAAGGGTTTACAGTATTTTGATCATCAAAGAGTGTATTTTCTATTGGAGAAGCTGAAGTCGCATCCATTCTCGATTAATCGTCGTGGATGCTCATTCATCTCCTATCTTTACTTGGCATCCAAGCTACCATGAGAAGTGGTAGCTAAACACTCAATGTTGAGGTTAGATGTAGTTGATTCTATTTTTATGTATTGCTTTTGATTTATTGTATATGAACAAAGTCTTTGATCAATATAGATGATGTTGTTTTCTCTTAATGATCCATGTGTGAATTGTTTTGCTCTAGACATAGACTTTACAACTCTTGACCTAACAATGTTATCTCTTAAAAACCAAACTCTAGACATAGATTTGGGATTTTCTATTCGCATTGTATTGATCTTAATGATCGTTGCTTAGATTGTTAGCGTGAGACATCATCTAACGGTCTAAACAACGGTACTCACGATTTCGCTTTAGACATAAACGTATTCGGGAGGATACGCGGTTATATTGGTCGGAAACCGAGTTCATATGCTTGATTAATCGTTTATACATGGAAAGGATTAGCGAAACCTAACCTTAACATGCTTTTATAAAACCTTTTTACAAAATCTTTGTCACAACTTAATCTTTGCTACAAGTGAATGATAACAAAAATTGAAACTTTTGAAACCATTAACTTAGAATATCGCAACTATTGAACGGCAAGCATCAAATATCCGACAATCCCTGTGGATACGATAACAAAAACCCACACTATTATTCTTCTAACAAAATGACGCCGTTGCCGGGGATTGTTAAGTTATATTGCAAGCATTGCGATAGTTGAGTTATTTTAAGTTGTTACCACTTTATCTTGAGCTTGTTAATCTATTTTGTTTAGTGTGCAAACTTAGTTTATCTGAGGGAAACTACCGGCGGACCAACTTCTTTTCGATCCTGAGATTGAGAGAACCGCTCGTAGAATCAACAGCAGGACTAGACGAAGGAGGCAGCTAGCGAGACAGAAGCGAGAACAAGAGGAAAACACTTCTACAGCAGCACCTGTTCCCCAAATACTTCCAATTATGGAGGGAGATCCACCACCACCACCACCACCACCTGCTTCTTGGCAATGTACAAATAGTCCGAGACACAATGCTCAGTTCGCTCGCCATGCACACAATGGTCGTCATGCTGAAATGAAGACCAGAATTCTTCAACTTTTATATCAAAGTCCATTTACGGGTATGGATCAGGAAGATCCTTTCACCCATTTGACAAAATTCTATGAAATAGCGGGAGCGACTGGTGCACCGAAAGCAGAAGAGGAGTCTCTGTTCAAGAGATTATTCTCGCATTCCCTCATTGGGAAGGCCAAAGAATGGTACATTGATCAGTCAACTGCCATAATGACGGATTGGAATGCTTTGGAAGAGAAATTTTTGGAGAGATTTTTCCCTCACACTCGGTTTATGGAAGCAAAGACCGCCATCGCGGTATTCACACAAGGAGCTAATGAATCTCTCAACGAAGCTTGGGAGAGGTTTAAATTAATGTTACGAAAGTGCAAAGGCCATGGTTTTGATGAATTGTCACAAATTCATATCTTTAGAAATGGGCTGCAACTTGTACACAAAACCTTGTTGGATGCCACCGCCGGTGGATCCTTGTTAAGCAAAACTGCAGCGGAAGCCACAGCTATCATTGATAAAATGGCCTTGAACGATCATCAAGGTAGTCACAACCGTGGACCTGCTCAACGAACTCCGGGAGTGTTGGAATTAGGAACAAGCGATGCTATCCTTGCGCAGAACAAATTGTTATCACAACAGGTTGAGTTGTTAACGAAGCAAATGTCTAAGCTGCCGCAACAGTTCAAAGAGATGCATGAATCTTCAAGTAAAAATGTGCAAGTGTTAGTATGTGAATTATGTCGAGGTGACCATCCGACCGGTTATTGTCCTCCCGTTGAGGAGGAAGCAAATTACGCGGGAAATCAAGGTTACCAACCCCGACCTCCGTATCAACAAGCCAACCAAGGTTACCAACAAAGGCCTAACCAAGGTTATCAACAACAATGGAGACCACAAGAAGCCGGACCATCAAACCGTCAACAATACCAAAATTACACTCAACCTCCGCAAGCTCCCGTTGGAAATACAAAGATGGAAGACACTCTTACACAATTTATGCAAATGGAAATTTCCAACCAAAAGAACACCGATGCCGCCATAAGGAATCTTGAAACACAAGTCGGGCAATTATCAAAACAATTGGCCGACCAACAAAAAGGGCCCTTTACGGCAAATACGCTTCCGAATCCAAAGGATTGTAAAGCAATTCTCACAAGAAGTGGAAGAGAGATTGACATGGGTGTAGGTAAAAAGAGAGTGGAGGAGGAGGTTGTAGTTGAAAAAGAAAAAGATAGGGAAGAGATTGAAGTAGAAAAAAATGTTGAGGGTGTGTTAGTTGAAAATGAGATAGAAAAAAATGAGAAAGAAAAAAATGAGAATGAGAAAAAAATAGAGAGTGAAGAAAGAGTGAAGAGAACTAAGAAGGGAAAAGAGCCGGTGAACAATATTCCGATTCAACATCTACCATATCCACATGCTCCTACAAAGAAAGATAGTGCGCGACACTATTCTCGGTTTATGGATATCTTCAAGCAATTACAAATAAATATTCCATTTTCCGAGGCTTTGGAGCAAATGCCTAAATATGCAGAATTCATGAAAGATATCCTCACGAAGAAGAAAAGGTATACAGATCAGGAGATGATTATGGTGGATGCAAGCTGTAGTGCCATCATTCAACGGACTCTCCCGCGAAAAGAATGTGATCCGGGACGAGTTACATTGCCGGTTACGATCGGGAACATGTATGTGGGCAATGGGTTGATTGATTTGGGTTCTAGCATCAACTTGATACCATTGTCGATTGTGAAACGGTTAGGCCACATGGAATTGATGTCCACGCAAATGACGTTGCAACTCGCCTATAAATCCACTACCCGTCCTCACGGTGTAGCGGAAGACGTGTTGGTCAAAGTGGACAAATTTTTGTTTCCAATCGACTTTGTCGTAATTGAAATGGAGGAAGACGATGATGCACCGTTGATTCTTGGAAGGCCTTTCATGAAAACTGCCCGTATGGCAATTGACATGGACGATGGTCTCATGAAAGTGAGAGTCCAAGATGAAGAGGTGTGTTTCAATCTTTATGATGCCATGAAGCACAAGAAAGATAAGGGTGATTATTTCCGAATCGATGCAACGGAGAAAGCAATTTTTGAGGTTACAAAGCAAATTCATGTTATTGATCCGTTTCAAAGAGCTTTGGATGATTCCTTGGAAGTATTCTCGGTTGAAGAAGAGCAAGCTCTTGAAGAGTGTTTGTTAGAGCTTGAAGCCTTGGAAGAATTGCAACCTTGGGAGTATGAAGAGGAAATTCTAAAAAAAAAGGTGATTGAGGAAAAATCCCAACTTGAGCTGAAAGTGTTACCGTCAACCTTGAAGTATGGTTTTCTCGATGACAGTGGTAATAAACCGGTGATCATAAGCAGTGTTTTATCTGAAGTGGAGGAAAGCCGCTTAATTCAAGTGTTAAGAAAAAATCAAGATGCAATGGGATGGACTTTGTCCGATCTGAAAGGCATAAGCCCTTCGTATTGCATGCATAGGATATTCATGGAGGAGGACTTTAAATCGGCTGCTCAACCTCAACGCCGCTTAAATCCTATCATGAAAGAAGTGGTTAGGAAGGAAGTGGTGAAAATGTTAGATGCCGGAATGATTTATCCTATTTCTGACAGCCCGTGGGTTAGTCCGGTGCATGTGGTACCGAAAAAAAGGCGGATTAACGGTGGTCCGAAACGAGAAAAATGAGCTTATACCAACAAACACCGTAACCGGGTGGAGAATGTGCATCGACTACCGTAGGTTGAACAAAGCTACAAGAAAAGATCATTTTCCTCTACCTTTTATGGATCAAATGCTCGAGAGGCTTTCCGGTCAACAATATTACTGTTTTTTGGATGGATATTCGGGTTACAATCAAATAATTGTGAACCCGGATGATCATGAAAAAACAGCTTTTACATGTCCGTTTGGAATCTTCGCTTATAGGAGGATGCCGTTTGGATTATGTAATGCACCGGCGACTTTTGTAACGCCCCGATTCGTTTAACTCTATTTATTTATTTCATTTATTTGAATTTTGTGAAATGTGTGAATTTATGGTATTATACCTGCCAATTGGTTAATTTCTCAGATAGATAAAATAGTTGTATTAAATTATTATTTCTTTTCAACTTTTATTTCCGAAATATATTTCATCGGTATGTTTATGTTTTATCGCATTTTGAGAGCGTTTGGGAGATATTTGAGCGTAAGGGCAAAATGGACATTTTGGGTAGTTAGATATTTTGTTATAAATAGAAAGTGGAAAGAAAATAGAGAGAAAAGAAAATAGAGAGAAAGAAAAGAGAAGATAGAAAGGAAGAGGAAAGAAAAGAGGAGAAAGAGAAGAAAATCGAAGATTCTCCGTTTCAAGCGCGATTAATCGGGTAAGGGTGAGAAGTTTCAATTATATCTTGCTTGTGTATGTATATGTGTTGTTTGTTGTGATTGTTTTGGTTGTTTCTCGACTTTTTCTTATCGATTAAAATTAGGAGTAATTGATAGAAATCGATGTTTTCACGGATGAAGTTCGATATAAACCGCGTAGAATACTCGTTGATTATGTCTAAACATGTTTTGGTTGTTCTGGTATGAATTAGAAGGGTTTGGGTGATAAAAATGATGTATTTTGGTCCCATATGACCTAGGTTGACGCTGCTGCGATTTCTGGGTTTCGCGGGTTCGCCTAGCGAACCCCAGCGAAGGAACTGGCGAATGTTCGCTAGAAGGTTCGCCTAGCGAACTTTATGTCTGTTTTCCACTGCCTTGGTTCGCTAGGGTTCGCCTAGCGAATACTGGAGCGAACATGATATTTTCCAATTTTGTTTTCGTCGTAATTTTCAAACCGTAAGTCTGTTTTGGTCGCCGTTTGAAGCGTTGGAAAGCTAATGAAAAGCTATTTCTATTAAAAATGGTTTGGAGGGCAGTAGATGAATTATTTAGGTCGTGGTTTTGGAAAAGTGTTGGGTTGTCGGGTTTTTATCGCGTATAATGCGTGCGATTGATGTGTTAGCATGATATATGCTTGTGACATGTAACGTGTAGCTTGTAGACCGTTATATGATGTGAATATACATGATGAAATGTTGTGATGATAGTTTGTGGCCTTGTGGCAAATATGTGCATTGTTTTGGATTAGACTTCGAGGCGTGATTAATGATGTTGTTGTGTGGTAAAAATACATTGTTTGATTGAATATCAATGTATGTTGTTATGATGTGTCATGGGTAGACTTTGTGGTGTGAATCCCTTGTGGAAGTCATTGTGATTTGTATGATTGTTGTGGTAGGTGATGAAATGCATTGTTTGAATTGTTTTCAATGCATGAATATGATGATGTGTATATTGGTTGTGTAACATACAATGTGGCATTGATATTAATGTGTATGCCTTGTATGATGTTGAGTAATGATAGTGCATGTGATGACATGTTGTGATGATAAAGTGTGGCCGAAAGGCAAAGGAATGTGATATGTTGTAATTGGTTTTATATGCATGTTTATGATTACATGTATGTATGAAAATGAATTGCTTACGTGAAGTTCAATGTATGCTAATTGGTGGCCGTATGGCAAGAAAATGCATTGTTGGATTGATTTCTAATGCATGAATAAAGTTAGTGAAATAATTCATATTGATGAATTGTATGTGATTGTAAGAGATGAATGCATGACAATGTTTGTATACATGTATGCATTTCAAGAATGCCTTGTGTCATTATCATGTGTAGCATAATGATGTGCATTCTTGTGCTGAGGGATTCTAATGAGAATCCGCTATAACATCGTGAGCCTCTCTCGGTGGAGGTGTGAGCGACGGTTATAGACGATTGTGAGCCTCTCTTGGTGGAGGTGTGAGCAATCGGGTTGTGAGCCTCTCTTGGTGGAGGTGTGAGCAATCGGGTCGTGAGCCTCTCTCGGTGGAGGTGTGAGCGATCCATAAACACTGTGAGCCTCTCTTGGTGGAGGTGTGAGCGGTGGGTGAACATCGTAGGCCCGACGGGGAGTTACTTTGGTAACGAGCGATGGTTCCAGCAGAAGTTCCTGAGTGAACTTGAGATGATTGAGTCGGTACCCGCATTGCATTTGCATAGAGTCGTGAGTCGGTCTCTATGATTTGCATTTATCATCTCTATATTTGTGCATTGATGAATAAACATAAATATGTATGTTTATGTGGAGTGATAAGAATTGTGGAAGTGTGCATGATGAATATGCTTGGTTTTGTACATATATACATTGTGATGTATATGAGTGAGTTGTGATGAATTGTGGTGAGAATTGTGAATGGATGTGTTCTGTGTGGAAAATCATGATTTGATTTATTATGTGTGGTATGTTGTATTTGTGGTATGCTATATGTGTTAGTATGTGACCGTATGGGTGAGATGATTTGTACATGTGTTTGATTGTATGTTCGCATATTATTATACAATCTTGATTTAGTTGTTATTTCTCACCCTTCTGCTGTGTTATAATGCTCTATGAGGCATTGCAGATTAGAGTTGCTGGAGGTCTTTTGTGGAGACTAGCCCTCCGTTCTGTTGTCGGTCTTGGTGTCTGCTCTGATACGTAGCACGGGAGTCGGGGAAACGATTATGTTATTTATGTATATAATTGTTGAATATATTTGGTATTACCTTTATATGGAAAAGTTTCCCAATTGAGGGTAATCTATGTTACGCTATGTATCAAATTTATGAGCAGGGATGATGTTTTGTTTATTTAAATGTGACATCCTTGTTTTTGTCGAAAAAATAAATTTTTAGTTACTCTGATTTTATTTATGTATTATTTAATCGCGATGGGAATTGGGGTGTTACATTAGTGGTATCAGAGCAGGTCGGTCCGTCCGGCCAAGTTGTTGAGTCAGTTGGTGTGACAGTTGAATACTGTCATTGTTGTTTATCCCTTAGTACGTGATATATGTGGGAAACACTGTCAGTGCTTTCTGGTTTTTCTAATCCTTTGTCTTCAGGATTGAGAATGAGATAAGTGGGGGAGAAGCTGGTACTTCTCCAAGTTGTTTCGGTTGTGGAGCGTGGGCTCAGTGTGCCGTTGATTGCAAGATTGTAAGTGTTGTTAGGACAGTGTTGTTCCCGATCCCGGAGGGAATGCGGAGGTAAGGTTTATGTCAACTAAGGATTTGGGCCTTAGGTAGCTTTATGTATGGAATGCAAGAACGACTATTATAGTTTGGTAAAGACGGTTTATGCCCCATGATGATTATCGGCTGTCTATTGACAAATTGAGGAACTGATCACCCTTAATCTCTTGTTGATAGTAGACGGGAATTATGTTGGATGGAATAGACGGGTTTTTCCAGCTTGGATAGTGTGTGCCATGAATTATTTGGAATTGAGAAAATGATTACGGATTGCTTTGATGAGTTGATGAAGACTCTTATACTGGAAGATGAGACGGATTAGAGGTTTTTTTGGTATGTTGGTCAAGTTGGGAAGTCACTGGGAGAGAACGATTGGGTATTGTTAAAGGTTGTTCTCAGAGAGTAAAGTGTGAACTCAAATTGGACGAAGGTAAGGATTTGAGGTTTAATCTTCTAAGTAAGTAAAATAACTTTTAGGACGTGAAACTAAGATGTTATTATGTTTGTGACGATAGTTTTCTAGGAATTAGCAGAAAGGACACAGTGATGAGCTACCGGTTGTGCGTAATTTTTAGATGTATTCCCAGATGGAATATTGGATGTTAGTATTAGAAGTACCTGGACTGATAGAGCAGTTAGAAGATTTACTGGAAAGGAGAATTGTGAGGCCAAGTGTGTCGTCCTGGGGAGCCCCGGTATGGATAGTAACAAAATGGAGAGATGATTGAATGGAATAACAAGCATTATGATGGTATTGTTATTGAGACTATGGAAAGCGAAACTTAAAGTTCTGGAGAGGTTTGGAGTCTTTGGAATTATAAAGCGTTAATGGAAATTTTGAGAAAACCTTAAGTGTGAATGTACTATTTGAGAGTTCTTTTGGGATGGTTGTTGCTACACGTGGGGATTTATGGAATTTGGACTGTTAAGAGGAGAAATTGCGTATGGATTACTAACAGTTGATTGAGGTAACGATTGAGAATAAGTGTCCACTTTCATGAATAGATAACTGGAATGGTTTGGTTGAGTTTGAGTGAAATCGCAATTGGATGGAATGTTGGATAAGAGTGGTGAATGGTGTGAGTTGAGGCTTTGATTGATTTAATGTGAATGGTTATGTTTGTTATCGTCGGTATAGGCTGTTATTTACTCGATTAAGCTTGTATGTGAGTCTGGACAAGTTTGAATGAGGTTTGGTTTGTTTGGGCATTCCAACGTGCAGTGATGTTGTTCGGTGATAGTAAGGCGTCTGTAATATTTATGGAGTAGAGGAATCGTACCTTCCATATTTATGTGGATTTTGGGGTTTCAAACAGTGCTGAAGGATTCTGAGTTTTCGCAGGTTCGCCTAGCGAACCAATCAGCGAAGGGTAGCGAATGTTCGCTGCGGGTATTCGCCTAGCGAAGGCATCAGCGAAGGTTCGCTAGAGTGTTCGCCTAGCGAACTTTGGGTGTTTTTGGCTCTGTTTGGTTCTGACTTGGTTCGCCAAGTGTTCGCCTAGCAAACTTTGTGTCTGTTTTTAGCTAACAGTTGGTTCGCTGGAACATTCGCCTAGCGAATGCTCGCGAGGGATGTTCGCCTAGCGAAGGAGCTAGCGAATGCTCGCGAGGGATGTTCGCCTAGCGAAGGAGCTAGCGAAGGCTCGCGAGGGAGGTTCGCCCAGCGAACAGTGCTGTTCGTGTAATTTTGTTTTCTGCATAACTTTTGATTGGTGACTCGGATCGAGGCACGGTCGGATGATTGGAATTCCTGATTAGTTATGACTTGGCTCGAATTATCCTATTGGTAAAGTTTATGTCGTGCGTGATGAGTTAAGTCGAAAGTTTTACTTATGTCTGCTTTGATGGTTAAAAAGTGGGAACTTTTGGGAGGATTTAGAGATTTGGGTTGGTGTGTGAATTGACGTCTGATAGTGTGCGGTTGGGTATATTAACAGTGAACAGTGATTTTTGCTGAAAATGAGAAAGAGTTAGACTTTGGACGTGAAAGTGGTAATTTTGATGGTTACGAGTAATCAGAGTGTGCAGCGGATGCGTGGTGTGGCACAATTGGTAATTGCGAGTGGGACTTGTAAGAGGTCATAGGTTGAACATTGGGAACATTTAGGAGTGAAGAGACCATTGGATGTCTTAGAATGGAAGTGTTAGGTGAAAGGTTAAAATGTTATCCATGGGCTACTATGTGGATGGATGTTTGGTTGCATGTTCGATTGGTGAATCGTAGCATTGCTGTTGGTGTTCTGGTTTTGTTGATGTTGTATAGACCTTGTGGTGTCGTGGAATTTTATGTTCTTGTTGTGTTTCGGTTCTAGAGTGAACCTATGTGTTGGTATCTTGGTTTTCTTTGAGTTGTGAGTTGGTGGTCAAGTGCATTGTATGGGCATTGCATTTGGTCGTTGTGGTTGTTGTCGTTGTCGTGGCATTGTTGTAGTCGTTGTTAGCGAGGTGGTTTGTCAGTTGTGTTATTCGTGGTGTGCCTTTTGTTGGCATGTTGGTTTGTGGGTCGGATGCGAGAGTCGTGTCCGGAGTTGTTCGTCTCAGTATATTTTCGAGGACGAAAATGTCTAAGTGGGGGAGAATTGTAACGCCCCGATTCGTTTAACTCTATTTATTTATTTCATTTATTTGAATTTTGTGAAATGTGTGAATTTATGGTATTATACCTGCTAATTGGTTAATTTCTCAGATAGATAAAATAGTTGTATTAAATTATTATTTCTTTTCAACTTTTATTTCCGAAATATATTTCATCGGTATGTTTATGTTTTATCGCATTTTGAGAGCGTTTGGGAGATATTTGAGCGTAAGGGCAAAATGGTCATTTTGGGTAGTTAGATATTTTGTTATAAATAGAAAGTGGAAAGAAAATAGAGAGAAAAGAAAATAGAGAGAAAGAAAAGAGAAGATAGAAAGGAAGAGGAAAGAAAAGAGGAGAAAGAGAAGAAAATCGAAGATTCTCCGTTTCAAGCGCGATTAATCGGGTAAGGGTGAGAAGTTTCAATTATATCTTGCTTGTGTATGTATATGTGTTGTTTGTTGTGATTGTTTTGGTTGTTTCTCGACTTTTTCTTATCGATTAAAATTAGGAGTAATTGATAGAAATCGATGTTTTCACGGATGAAATTCGATATAAACCGCGTAGAATACTCGTTGATTATGTCTAAACATGTTTTGGTTGTTCTGGTATGAATTAGAAGGGTTTGGGTGATAAAAATGATGTATTTTGGTCCCATATGACCTAGGTTGACGCTGCTGCGATTTCTGGGTTTCGCGGGTTCGCCTAGCGAACCCCAGCGAAGGAACTGACGAATGTTCGCTAGAAGGTTCGCCTAGCGAACTTTATGTCTGTTTTCCACTGCCTTGGTTCGCTAGGGTTCGCCTAGCGAATACTGGAGCGAACATGATATTTTCCAATTTTGTTTTCGTCGTAATTTTCAAACCGTAAGTCCGTTTTGGTCGCCGTTTGAAGCGTTGGAAAGCTAATGAAAAGCTCTTTCTATTAAAAATGGTTTGGAGGGCAGTAGATGAATTATTTAGGTCGTGGTTTTGGAAAAGTGTTGGATTGTCGGGTTTTTATCGCGTATAATGCGTGCGATTGATGTGTTAGCATGATATATGCTTGTGACATGTAACGTGTAGCTTGTAGACCGTTATATGATGTGAATATACATGATGAAATGTTGTGATGATAGTTTGTGGCCTTGTGGCAAATATGTGCATTGTTTTGGATTAGACTTCGAGGCGTGATTAATGATGTTGTTGTGTGGTAAAAATACATTGTTTGATTGAATATCAATGTATGTTGTTATGATGTGTCATGGGTAGACTTTGTGGTGTGAATCCCTTGTGGAAGTCATTGTGATTTGTATGATTGTTGTGGTAGGTGATGAAATGCATTGTTTGAATTGTTTTCAATGCATGAATATGATGATGTGTATATTGGTTGTGTAACATACAATGTGGCATTGATATTAATGTGTATGCCTTGTATGATGTTGAGTAATGATAGTGCATGTGATGACATGTTGTGATGATAAAGTGTGGCCGAAAGGCAAAGGAATGTGATATGTTGTAATTGGTTTTATATGCATGTTTATGATTACATGTATGTATGAAAATGAATTGCTTACGTGAAGTTCAATGTATGCTAATTGGTGGCCGTATGGAAAGAAAATGCATTGTTGGATTGATTTCTAATGCATGAATAAAGTTAGTGAAATAATTCATATTGATGAATTGTATGTGATTGTAAGAGATGAATGCATGACAATGTTTGTATACATGTATGCATTTCAAGAATGCCTTGTGTCATTATCATGTGTAGCATAATGATGTGCATTCTTGTGCTGAGGGATTCTAATGAGAATCCGCTATAACATCGTGAGCCTCTCTCGGTGGAGGTGTGAACGACGGTTATAGACGATTGTGAGCCTCTCTTGGTGGAGGTGTGAGCAATCGGGTTGTGAGCCTCTCTTGGTGGAGGTGTGAGCAATCGGGTCGTGAGCCTCTCTCGGTGGAGGTGTGAGCGATCCATAAACACTGTGAGCCTCTCTTGGTGGAGGTGTGAGCGGTGGGTGAACATCGTAGGTCCGACGGGGAGTTACTTTGGTAACGAGCGATGGTTCCAGCAGAAGTTCCTGAGTGAACTTGAGATGATTGAGTCGGTACCGCATTGCATTTGCATAGAGTCGTGAGTCGGTCTCTATGATTTGCATTTATCATCTCTATATTTGTGCATTGATGAATAAACATAAATATGTATGTTTATGTGGAGTGATAAGAATTGTGGAAGTGTGCATGATGAATATGCTTGGTTTTGTACATATATACATTGTGATGTATATGAGTGAGTTGTGATGAATTGTGGTGAGAATTGTGAATGGATGTGTTCTGTGTGGAAAATCATGATTTGATTTATTATGTGTGGTATGTTGTATTTGTGGTATGCTATATGTGTTAGTATGTGACCGTATGGGTGAGATGATTTGTACATGTGTTTGATTGTGTGTTTGCATATTATTATACAATCTTGATTTAGTTGTTATTTCTCACCCTTCTGCTGTGTTATAATGCTCTATGAGGCATTGCAGATTAGAGTTGCTGGAGGTCTTTTGTGGAGACTAGCCCTCCGTTCTGTTGTCGGTCTTGGTGTCTGCTCTGATACGTAGCACGGGAGTCGGGGAAACGATTATGTTATTTATGTATATAATTGTTGAATATATTTGGTATTACCTTTATATGGAAAAGTTTCCCAATTGAGGGTAATCTATGTTACGCTATGTATCAAATTTATGAGCAGGGATGATGTTTTGTTTATTTAAATGTGACATCCTTGTTTCTGTCGGAAAAATAAATTTTTAGTTACTCTGATTTTATTTATGTATTATTTAATCGCGATGGGAATTGGGGTGTTACAACTTTTCAACGATGTATGCAAGTTATCTTCTCGGATTTGATCAAAAAGACAATTGAGGTCTTTATGGATGATTTCTCCGTGTTTGGACAATCGTTTGATTTGTGCTTGAAAAATTTGGATACGGTGTTGGAACGGTGTGTGGAAACTAACTTGGTGCTTAATTGGGAAAAATGCAACTTTATGGTTAACGAGGGAATTGTGCTCGGACATAAGGTTTCTTCAAAAGGCCTTGAAGTTGATAAAGCCAAAGTAGATGTTATCGAGAAATTACCACCGCCGATGAATGTCAAAGGAATAAGGAGCTCTCTTGGACACGCCGGGTTCTACCGGAGATTTATCAAGGACTTCGCCAAAGTCGCAGAGCCGTTGAGCAACTTGCTTGTCCAAGGTAAGGTTTTTGACTTTGACGAGTCTTGTCTTTTTGCTTTTAATTTTTTGAAAAAAAGTTTAACTACCTCACCGATAATCGTTGCACCAAACTGGAAATTGGATTTTGAATTAATGTGCGATGCAAGCGATTATGGGGTTGGGGCTGTTTTGGGTCAAAGGAAAACGTCCACGCTATACATTATGCGAGCAAAGTTTTAAAAGAAGCTCAGATTAACTATGCAACAACTGAAAAAGAGTTGCTTGCCATAGTGTATGCGTTGGAGAAATTTCGTGCCTATTTGATTGGTTCACGTGTCATCGTTTATACGGACCATTCGGCTATAAGGTATCTGCTCACCAAGCCTGATTCAAAATAGAGGCTGATTCGGTGAATCCTTTTGTTACAGGAATTTGATCTTGAAATTCGTGACAAGAGGGGTTCCGAGAATTTGGTGGCAGATCACTTATCCCGCCTGGTCAACATTGACGTGACCAAAAATGAATTTGAGGTAAAAGAGGAGTTCCCAGATGAAAAACTTTTTAGAGTGCAGGTTAGACCGTGGTTCGCCGACATGGCTAACCACAAAGCCACCGGATTGATACCGGACGGTCTAACACACCACCAAAAACGGAAATTTTTGTCTGATGCCAAGTCATTTGTATGGGATGAACCCCATTTATTTAAACTTGGTGTCGACAACCTCCTCAGAAGGTGTGTGTCAGTGGAGGAAGCCACGAATATTCTGTGGCATTGTCATAACTCTCCTTACGGAGGTCACTTCAATGGGTTAAGAACGGCCACTAAAGTCCTTCAGTCGGGCTTTTATTGGCCGTCCTTATTCAAAGATGCGCATGCGCATGCCCTTAGTTGTGACAAGTGCCAGAGAAGCGGCGGAATTTCACGGCAGTAAGAAATGCCATTACAAAATATGTTAGAAATCGAAGTTTTTGACTGTTGGGGGATCGACTTTGTCGGTCCATTCCCATCTTCATTTTCTAACGAATATATTTTGGTCGTTGTGGATTACGTTTCCAAGTGGGTTGAGGCGATAGCATGTGCTAAAGCCGACGGAAAAACAGTGGTGAAGTTTTTGAAAAGAAATATTTTTGCGCGTTTTGGTACACCTCGAGTGTTAATAAGTGATGGAGGATCTCACTTCTGTAACACTCAGCTTGACAAAGCTCTTGAGCAATATGGTGTGAAGCACAAAGTTGCTACACCATATCATCCTCAAGCTAACGGTCAAGCAGAGGTATCCAATCGTGAGATAAAACGTATTTTAGAAAAAACTGTCTCGGCCTCGAGAAAAGATTGGGCCAACAAATTAGATGACGCGTTGTGGGCGTATCGGACCGCTTTTAAGGCTCTGATCGGTCTCACACTGTTTAAAATGGTTTATGGTAAGAATTGCCACTTACCGGTAGAGTTGGAGCACAAGGCATTTTGGGCCTTAAAATTTTTGAATTTTGATCCAACTCTAAGCGGCGAAAAAAGAAAAGTGCAATTACACGAGTTGGATGAATTGCGCCTTCAGGCGTACGATTCCAATAAATTGTATAAGGAACATGTAAAGTCTTACCATGATAGAAAAATTGTCATCAAACAGTTTGAGGTCGGACAGCTGGTCTTATTGTTCAATTCTCGATTAAAATTGTTTCCCGAAAAATTAAGATCTAAATGGTCCGGTCCGTTTCGGATTGTGGAAATCAAACCCTATGGAGCAATCGTAATTGAGGACACAACGTCAAAAGAAAATTGGACAGTTAATGACCAGAGATTGAAAATTTATCTTGGAGGAGATTTCGAGCGAAATCCCGCCATTATTCCCTTCCACGATCCGTGAGATTGCGGTGGACCGTCGAGCTTAGCCGACGTTAAACAAGCGCTTGTTGGGAGGCACCCCAACATTGTAAGTATTACTGTTTATTTCTGTTGTTAGTGTGTTTAGTTATCATTTTGATGCCTTAAAAGATGTGGTAACTTTTGAACATTTTTTGAAAATTATGGTCTTGTTCGCTGGTGTTCGCCTAGCAAGCTGGGGCGAGCATTCGCTGGCCTTCGCTTAGCAAACTCAGTGAGACAGACCACACCCATTTTTACCACATCAGTAAAAATATTGTGGGTGGGCCACCCAATTGGGCCCATGACCCATTTTGAAATCAGAATAGGGGGGGAAACCCTAGCCCCTTGGTCACAATTTTCCCTCCGTTTCCATTTTCTTCTCATTTCCTCTCTAGAGCTACAACACTCATCTCTTTCCATTTTCCATTTGCCCTAATCCACCACTAACCGTGCGAAATTCAGGTTTGCATCCTTTTTCATTGTTTATTTCTGTATGCATTGTTTATATTCTTGATAGATCAATTAGGGTTTTGAGAAAAATTTGGAACCTCTGTCATTTTGATTTGGTATTGCATGTTAAAAACCACATAGGCATTATGATTAGACTGATAATGAAAAATAGGAGATGGCTGTTGGACTGGTTTTGATGTTGTTTTGCTGAAATTTCGCGGGTTCGCTGGTTTGTTCGCTTCGCGAGTCTGCGCGAGCATTCGCCTCGCGAATCTGGGGCGAGTGTTCGCCAGACTTCGCCTAGCAAACCTGGCGCGAACAGAAGCAAATTTTCATTTTTTTATATGCATGCAAGTCTCTGGTTGGTTGCTTTTGAGTCGCTAATGCGTTTGTTTGTCTTTGTTTGGTTTTATTGTTTGTTATGTGCAGATGGCACCAAAAACTGCAATTCACGCGGCTAAGAAGCGAAAGGCTTCAACCTCGAGACAAGTGCCCGTGCGTTTTGATGAAGAGAGATTTAGGGGAGCTAAGCAAGCAGCCAGATATGAAACCCTAGAGAGAAAGCACATTTTGGCTGAAAAACGATTTTTACTTAGTGATCGTGGAGCTTACCGGACAATTGATGCTCTGTTTGTGGCGAAGAAATGGGATCGTTTGATGATGCCTCTGGATGGCTACAATGCTGAAATTGTTCAGGAATTTTATGCGAATGCATTGCCGGATGATGGAGAAAGATTTAGCTGGGCCTCTTGGGTGAGAGGCACTGTTGTGAGATTTGATCGTAGGACGATCAACACTATTTTGGGAGATCCATTGTCGTTGGTTGGTACTGAGTTGGATGCATATCATCGCGACTTGCATCTCCACCGTGACATTGGAACCATGACCCGGGAGTTACTTCTTGAAGGTAAGGAAGTTGAGCGGAATTCATCCGGGGCGCCGATTAGATTCAGAAGGGTGGACATGCAACCTTTAGTTCAGCTTATTCTGTTGTTTGTGCTCACTAACATTTGTCCCAGGTCGCATCATAGTATAATTCCTATTGCTCTGGCTCATCTTATTCACAGCATTCAGGGGAATGTTCAAATTGACGTGGCCCGCATCATTGTGGATGAAATCAAGGCAATTGTGTTAAGTGGTTTGGGAGGTACTGCGGCGCGCAGGAATGCCCCGCTTGCTTTTCCATGTCTGATCATGACCTTGTGTGCTCACTCTGGTGTGGATATTCCAACCCGCAGGCAGGTCACTATTCCGTCTGCAATTGATGATCGGTATGTGGATAAGTTCTGTAAAGCTAGAGGGGCTGGTGGAGAGTCTTCTAGGGCTGCTGCTGATGATGCTGCTGAAGCTGGTGGAGGTTCTGAACTGGCGTCGCCGGCCTTTTATCCATTTCAGCAGGAGATCTGCCAATATAATTGGGATTGGATGGCTGCCCAGCAGCGTGCTATGACTGATATTCATGATTCTTTGCAGGTTCTCCAATTGCAGATCCGTGACCCTTCTTTTGAGCAGGTGATGATGTCTAGGAAGCAGTTCCTAGCGCATGCTGGTTGGCCTGAGGCCAGGCCAATTTTAGGAGGGGGTGAGGACGATGCTGATGATGAGGAGGCTGGAGTTGAGACTGTTGGTGACGATGATGATGAGGAGGAGGCTACTTCTGCTGGCGGTGATGAGGATATTGAGGTGTCGGATGAGGATTGATGTGATTTTTTTTTGTGATCTTAGACTTGTACACTTCCTTTGGTCATCAAAGTGAAGTTCTTGTATTTTGTTTTTTTTCAGCTTTTACTAGTCTAGTATTGATGTACTCGTATTCGTGTAGTACTTTTTGGATTATGTAGGTGTTTTATACACCAGGCACATTATGATTATTATTAGTAATGATTATGGTTTGCAGTAAAATTTTTTGTTTCGCTTTACTAATAAATTGTTGGTTTTTAATTATAGTATTAAGTGTGTTTTTGTTGTAAAGTGTTATTAAGAGTTGAATTCTTCAGTTGAGGAATGTTCAACTCTTAAACTGTGCATATGTGTTTATTTTGATGTTTCTTCTTTGTTGGTGGAATTTTGGGAAGTAGGTTGGACTCTTGATTTTAACGAAGGATTCCTCCAAGATGTGAGGGCTATGATAGTACCGTAAGCATTGTGTTGCGACAAGGTATCGTTACCTTGTTCGAGAATTTTTTATGTTTTAGAACTTTGTGTCTTGGTGCGATTGAAATTGTGTTTCATGTTACAACTTCTTTTGAATGCATATGTCATTTTAGGATCATAAACCATTAAAGTGAGAAGCCTCCAAAGTATTACTATATGCTAAGGATTGTGATTAATGTTGTCTTTACTTTTAATTCATGCCCTATCTTATGACCATGTGATTTTGTGGAAGTAGGAGAAGTGATCAAGGCACTTTTTGAAGTTGAGCACAACCATGTCCATATATTAATTCACCCGTGAGTAGTGAGCATTTGGTAGCCCCTTTGAGCCTAAACAGTTTAGAACTCAATTGAATGATGAACTTGTTTTATGTACATAATTTGCAAGTTTGATTCATCATTGAATTTGGTGAGTTTCTAACATTTTCTTCTTTAACCTTTGAAAATTGTATACTTTGACTTCCTTGCCTTAAAAAGCAAGGAACATTCACTTTAGGTTGAGTTGAAAATGAGTTGGGGAGAATAAAAAGAATATGGGTGCATTACTCTAAATTTTGAAAAATATTCAAGTAAGCGTGTAAAGAAAAGAGTGTGAGTATGTTGTACAAATGCGAAAACGCTTGCTTGAATGAATGAAAAAAAAAGAGAGAGAGATTCAATAATTGTGCGGTAGTTTGTGAAGGTGTGATGAAAATTTGGTGGAATGAAATTGAGATGTGTGAATATGTGTATAGTGAATGTTCTTTTGCTTCGGCAATTTCGTTTCCATGACCATTAGAAATGACCCTTTTTTGTTCACCCGACCAAGCTACATCCTTGTAGTCCTTAGTGATCTTGTACTTCCATGAGTTCTTTTGTGTTCATTGAGATATGATATGAATTGCTTAGTATTGCATCATTGGTCATTTGAGTGTAATTGTCCCGTGCTTGTATGCACGTTTGCCTTCAATCCTTTTTCGAAGAGGAGTGTAGAATGACATGTGTATGATGAGTTAGTTGTCTCTTGAAACATTGTTGAAATTGTTTAAGAGTCAAGTTCTTTTACGTTTTGAGTTCTTGAATTGCGTAATTGTTGCATTGTTGTGATCGTTGTTTAGTTGAGCCGTTTTTCGTGTCTTGGTTGAATTGAATCCTCGAGCAAATCCTCGTGAGAGGCATACTTTGCTTGAGGACAAGCAATGAGTTAGTTGGGGAGAGTTTGTTAGATGCCAATCATGATATATTTTTGTATGAATTATTTGGCATTTTTCATGACTTTTCCATGTGGAATATGTTGATTTTAGTGTGGAATGTTGTTGTTGTGCATTATTTGAAATATACTTGTGGTGTTTGTAATGTGTGTGTTAATGTGCAGAAATAGGAATGAAAAGATCAAAGTTTGAAGACACAAAGAAATAGTGCAAGCTGCCAAAGAATTGAAATCAACAACAGCATTCGCTAGGCGAGTGTTGGCGAAGATGCCAGCGAAGGTTTGCCTAGCAAACGTTAGCGAGAGTGCCAGCGAGGGAGTGGCAGAAAGTATGCAAAAACCTTCAGTAGGAAAACTGGGTAAATTCGCTGGGCGAGGGAGCCAGCGAATGCTCGCTGATGTGTTCGCGTGGCGAAGGTGCCAGCGAGGGGGTGGCAGAAACTTTCACTTTTGAAAGCACCCAAACTTCGCTGGGCGAGTGGGGTTGGAGAAGGTTCGCTTCGCGAGTGTTTTGGTTCGCCTAGCGAACCCGCGATACTCCTTGGGGGCGGTTTAAGTCTGAGGCACTTAAAAGTGCCATGTTTTTAGTCATTCGCTAGGCGAATGAATCCTTCGCTAGGCGAAGGGTGCTGTGAGTAAAGTGTATAAATAGATTTTTTTTACTTTTTGTAAAGGGATCTTTTGCTCATTTTCCATTAGAATTAAGGGTTTACAGTATTTTGATCATCAAAGAGTGTATTTTCTATTGGAGAAGCTGAAGTCGCATCCATTCTCGATTAATCGTCGTGGATGCTCATTCATCTCCTCTCTTTACTTGGCATCCAAGCTACCATGAGAAGTGGTAGCTAAACACTCAATGTTGAGGTTAGATGTAGTTGATTATGTTTTTATGTATTGCTTTTGATTTATTGTATATGAACAAAGTCTTTGATCAATATAGATGATGTTGTTTTCTCTTAATGATCCATGTGTGAATTGTTTTGCTCTAAACATAGACTTTACAACTCTTGACCTAACAATGTTATCTCTTAAAAACCAAACTCTAGACATAGATTTGGGATTTTCTATTCGCATTGTATTGATCTTAATGATTGTTGCTTAGATTGTTAGCGTGAGACATCATCTAACGGTCTAAACAATGGTACTCACGATTTCGCTTTAGACATAAACGTAGTCGGGAGGGTACGCGGTTATATTGGTCGGAAACCGAGTTCATATGCTTGATTAATCATTTATACATGGAAAGGATTAGCGAAACCTAACCTTAACATGCTTTTATAAAACCTTTTTACAAAATCTTTGTCACAACTTAATCTTTGCTACAATTGAATGATAATAACAATTGAAACTTTTGAAACCATTAACTTAGAATATCGCAACTATTGAATGGCAAGCATCAAATATCCGACAATCCCTGTGGATACGATAACAAAAACCCACACTATTATTTTTCTAACAAGCTTCAAACGGAAAACTGGGTAATGGTTCGGGGAGATTTTCCCCGTACGTGCATGAGGGGTTGCTTTCGGGCATCTCTTCGCACGATACTCTTGTGTTATTTGATTTAGGGCTTAGGTCGGGGACATCGTCCTTGGCCCTTTGCGCGCCCTTTCACTTAACTAGCGGTGGAATGGTGGATTTAATTTTGCAGTCGAATTCACTTTTTTCCTCCGCTTTTCAGGTGAACGAGATGGCGCGTGAGCCCGAGAAAGAGATTCTTATAGACTCGTCCGATGAGAGCTCCTCGGAGAGTAGCGATACTGAGGCTTCAACTGCTCCTAGCGAAGTCAGGGAGAATCCTAAGCATGCTTCCACGGAGGGATGGACGGTTGCGGAGCCTGCCAAGCATGCATCCACCTTTGCTTCCTATACTGGGGACGTCTTCACGAATGTAGGGCCAGAAAGGGAGTGGAAGGTGCACTTCCCCAGTCAAGACGACCGCATATGTACGGATTACTGGGAGAGATTCTCGATGTATGAGTATGCTTTCAAGGATATAGGGCTGAGGCTGCCCTTCACCGACTTTCAGCGGTCCGTCTTCGTCCATCTGGACTTGGCCCCGTCACAGCTGTACCCTAATTCGTTGGTGTTTATCCGCGCTTTCGAGCTAACCTATGAGTTCCTAAAGATAGGAGCTACTTTGCCCTTATTCTTCACATTCTTCCACCTCCTAAGGCAGGTTTCGGGGAAAATGTACAGCTGGGTTTCGCTGAAGCAAGCAAGAAAACTATTCAAGCCCTTCTCGGAGTCTATCCGGACCTTCAAGGAGAGGTTTTGTATTATTGAACCTGTGTCGGAGAAGGCCCAGAACACCATGTATGCCTGGGTAGTGTCAACGGACGAGAACGACAAGGATATGTACGACGAGCATGAGAAGTTGCTGGCGAATAGAGTGTTTAAGTTCCCCTTCTGTTGGAGCGGGAGCAATGTTACCCGGGGTACCGACCACTATCTCGCCCAATCGGAGATGCTGAACGAGGATGACACAGCCAGCTACCAAGCGTTGGTTAAATACGTTAACAGTTTCAAGCTCGCGGAGTGTTGGGCGAAAAAGGGGGGTCCAATATTTGATGACGATGGTGGGCAAAGAGTGGAGAACCGCTACCTCAATACGAAGGCGCTGCTGGAGTGCAAGACCCATGCTGACGCCCTTAAGTTGCTTGGTAGTTTTTACTTTTCTAGCTAGCCCGGATTATGATTTCCTTAGTTGCTAACTTGCTTGTTACGTTCTTTTGCATGTGAAATGCCTTCTGCCCATGAGAGGATGGTGAAGAATGCTCTAATGAGGGGCAAAGCAGGCGCGGCCAACTCAAAGTCTCGGTTTAATCAGCGGGCGTCTCCTTCTCAACTGGATGTGGGGAGCTCCTCGCTTGTTCCTTCTCCTACCCAGGGATCTCCTGTGCCCGGGGCTTTAAGGTTTAAGCGGACCAGACCGAATGAGCTAGTGGATCTCAGTCGGGCGGCAGAGAAGGGCAAGTTTGAGCTTCCTCCTTGCCTTCATGACAAAAAGTATTTTGATGGGATATCCCTGAAGGTTCCTCGGGCAGAGTCCCTCAAGCTTAAAGGCATGGACAGACTGAGCAAGAGGGCAATGCTGGCGCAGGACACTTCTGCACTAGTCTGGGTATTGGAGATGGCAGCGGTCTATGCCGAGGAAGACTCCTCCTCCGAATTCGAGTTAAAGAAGGCCCTGGCGGCGATATCTGCTCTGGAGTGTAACACCCCAAAATTTGCCTTGTTTGTTTTTAGCTAATTGGCTTATGTTTCTTTTCATTTCTTGCATTTTTGCATTGTGCATAGCATTTGGTTCTTAGCACGGGATCAAGGTACTTGGTCCATATTCTCAAGTCTCAAGCTTCAAGGTGGTTCAGAGGGTTCGTCATATCTTCATAAGATCAAGATTGGCAAAGGATTTCAAGTGATCCCTTCCCTCCTGATCAGGGGGGCCAATTAGGGTTTTTAAGATCAAGAGGACTTCTTGGAAGGCTTGATGTGTTCAAGCATGTTCTTGTGGTGTTCTTCATGCTCACCAGTGCTCATGGATGAGGGTTTGGTTATTGATTCATTGAGGAGGATGTTCAGTGGATCAGTTGCTTGTGAACTAAGCAAAAAGTCAACTGTGAAGCAAAAAGTCAACTGTGAAGGAGAAAGTCAACTATAAAGGAGAAAGTCAACTGTGGAATTTTGAGGTTCTTTTCATGGTTTTCAAGGTCTCACGTTCTCATATGGCCTCCAATTGTCAAGATTTGTTCCATTTATCAAGAATCAAGAGGTTGTACAAAGGTTACTAAATTTGGAAAATGACCCATAATTGAAACTTTCCATTTTTGGCAATTTTTCTTCCACATTCAACTTAACTTTTCATCATCAAGGAAGCTCCAAATGAATTTTCCTCCAACATGAAAGTTGAAGATCTTTCTCTCCCATTTCCAAAAAGTACTAGACCATTTCCATATCATTTGTGGAACTCTAGTTATGGCCAAAACAATGCAAGGTGCTTTTCATGGATTCCTTATATGTCAAATTTTCCACTTTTTGCATTTTTGCACAAATGGACTTGTAATGTTCCCAATTGCTTCATAATATCAAAATACAAGTCAAGAAGATCATTTGTGGCCTTTGAATCAATTCATGCCATGCCTTTTTTCTCATTATTCTCACAAAGTGCAAAAATGCCAAATTAATTCAAAGCTTGCAAACCAAGAAAGTGCAAGGCCCAAAATCAATCCAGAAGTGGTATGGGAGTAAATTGGAGGTGAATTATGCTGAGAACAAGGGTTTCCCACGTGCAAATTAGTGGTGGTGGTGTAAAATGCATTTTTGCAATTTCACTCAAATCTCATTAACAAGAGCTCTAATCACTTCCTAATCTCAATAAGTGAACTAATCAAGAGTATATAACCTTACTCATGCTCTCACAGCTAGGGTAGAGACTCACATTTGCTCAGTTTCCATTTTTCACTCTCCACTTTCTCATTTTCGTTTCTCCTTCTCCATAAGGTGTTTTTGAGAAATTCTTTCATATTTGGAATCAGTGAAGAGAGTAGAACCAGAATCAACCATCATCTGAAGCTCATACTGAGATTTTCACCAAGCTCCATTCAAGAGGGTTCAAGTTCAAAACTCAAGATCTAGCACGATTCCAAGCTCTAGTTGCATTTATTTTGCAATTAGAGGTTCCAAGGACTTGATCTGCAGCTTTTGGAAGGCGTTCTTGTGATACTTTAAGTTCTTCAAGATCTCAGGTTAGTGATTTTTTCACCATCACAGAACTTGAATTTTTGATATGCAAAATGATCTATGATGTGCACTGAACATGCTGATATATTTTATTTGAAGTTTGGACGTGTAATTCGTGAGATATGTGGATTTAAAGTTTTAGATCTAAACTTGTTTTCGTTCGATTCTCTTTTTGTGTTTGTTGTTTGTTAAAATGGACTGGATATTCATGATCCTTGCGTTTTTCTGATCAAAATGGTATACTCATACGCTTTTTCTGGAAAAAGTCACGTCACGGCTCACCGGAGAGGGTGGCCGGAGCCCTAGCTCCGGCGGCCGGAATGTTCAGTCCGGCGGGGAAGAAGGCAAGTGGAGAAGACGCGAGCTGGCCATTGATTTCCAGATCCAACGCTTATCAGCGCGCCACGTGTTTATTTTGTTTATGTTTTAATTTTATGATCGCATGCATACTGCTCCATGCTTGGCTACCGTACGTCCCTTAGATCGCGTCCATTGATTTTGCTTGGTTTTTGATCGCGCGGCTGGAGTTAGGACAGCGTATTAATGAAGCCATGTGCGAGGCACATGGCTGGTACATGGTGTACCGTGTGGTTTCATGTGCACATGACCACGTGAAGCTTGGTGGGTCCTTACGTCTGAACCGTTGATTCGTATTACCTGGGATTGTGTTGACTTATGGAGGCACGATGGATCAAATGATTGGCTGAGGATTTGTGCTAACTTTGACTTCTTCCATACTCCTCCATTGACTTCGCCCCTTGGACTCTCTTTTGGTCTGGGCTTTGCTAATTGCGCCTCCCCCTCAGCCCATATCTTGTACCAGCGTTTTTCTTTTTTGCTATTTGGACCCCCCCCCCCCCCCCCCCCCCCCCGGTTTATTTAGTTTTGTTTTGCATTTAATTGTTTGCTTTGCATTTTAATTTTTTAAAATTACTTTCATGCATCTAAAAATCATACAAAAAATCATGGAACTTATTTTTAGTTTTATCTTTTTTTTTTTTAATTTTTATTTTCTCATTTTATTTTTATTTTGGTATCTGTTTTAATTAATTGTTTTATTCCCTTTTCTTATTTGTTTCAATTGCACACACCAACTTGTGAAATTTATTTCTCCTCATCCACAATTCATTTTTAATCCATTCTTTTTGCATCTGTTAGGTGACATATTAAATTGCATAAAAACATTTTTCTTTCATTTTTAAAACTTTTCCATATTGCATTTTGGTCCTTTTCTTTTGCATGTTGAAACATTGTTCTTAAGTGATCTTTGTCCATTTGTTTGGGATACTTGGTTTGTGAATTTTGGTTGGATATTTTTGTACTTGTTACTTGACTGAGTTAGCTTCTGTTTGGATTTTTTTGGGATTTTATTAATACATTTTTCTATTTTTGGTTGAGTGTTGTTTGTGATGCAAGTTTGGTTGAGGTATACTTTAGTACTTGATCTAGTTTGGATGCGAATCTTTCGGGAGTGACAGCTGGCGACTCTGCTGGGGACTCTGGTTGACCTACTGCTGGTCCTTCCCCTTTAGCGAGTCAATCCTAGCGCTTGTCTGTTTGTTTTTGTTGGATGTTTCTATGGTGCTTTGCTTTGTCGTATATTACTGTATTGTTGTTTACCGTATTTTCGCTTTACTGCTTTACTGTTTTTACAGCTTTTATCGCATTGCATTTTATATTGTCATACTGGATATACTGCGCTGTGCTGGCTGTTGTTCTGTTTGGCGGGTTGGGATGTTCTGAGAGATGAGCTCAATACACAGGCTCGAGTATACACCTAGGCTTTAGCGTGGGCAGGCGTGACGCTCCCGTGGTGTTGGCCACGTGCGGGTGATCACGATCCCTACAATCAGACGAGGTTCTATCCGGAGCTTTCTGCTACTGTATGCTGATACAGGCCAGTAGTTATTCTCTGGAGGAATCGTCGACTCTGATGACCATTCCCGAGGACTCAGTTGCGGCACTCCTCCCGGGATGTGACAGTGGCAGCCCACTTTCTGTGGCAAACCCATTGCACACTCTTGATCCGAGGACCTAATGCTGGGGACTTGCCATAGGATCCTTCTTTTTGAAAGAGAATCAGCAGACGACCTCTTTGATTGGCGGGTAGCATTGTATCCTTCGGGATGAATGTGCTATTGCTTCTCAAACCTCTGAAGCTGAGGATCTTTCGTTTTTGGAGAATCAGTTGAGGCCTCCTCGATTGATGATGATGCCAAACCAGAAATGGTGAACGTATCATCATTTCTCGACCTGAGAGCCCGGGATACTGAACATCCTAGTACCCACATGTGAGAGGGACAGTTTGTTTACAGGTTTGCAGGTAACCGTGACCATCAACCGACCCGGTTTTCTGTTGTTATCACTATGGTTTTTGTTGATTCTGAGTTTTGGTACAGAGCCTTGATTTGTTCAGTCAGCACAGTGCAGCCAGTTTATGTGGATACCTTGATCCTGTGCTCTGCATTGCATTCCATTTATCTGACATTCATATTTGTGCATTTTCAGGTAGTATCTAGTCTTTGATTCCAATCAGAGGACGTTCTTAGGGATGGACACTAAGAGAGGTAAGAAGAATATCATCATCTACAAGTTTCCGAAGATCACTCTTGGTCCTTTGAGCAGTTTACAGAGTATAGCTGGTCCGGAAGTTTTGGGAGCCTTTGAAGAGAAGTATGGTTGGATACTGTCCCTGGTTCGGAGTCTCAGTAAATATGAATATAATGGGCTACACACCTTGATGCAGTTTTATGATCCTTCCCTGAGATGCTTCGTGATGCCGGATTATGTGTTGGTTCCTACCCTGGAGGAATACTCCAACATCTTGCGGATTCCTGTCAAAGAAGGTGTTCCTTTCTGTGGTTCCCAAGGAGAGTGTGATTTCCAGGCAGTGTCTGAGGCTCTTTATTTGAGCAGATCTACAGTGGAGGATAATTTTTCTAAGAAAGGAAAATCCCGAGGGTATCATTTGGAGTACTTGGTAAAGAGGGCTCAAGAGGAAGCTAAGGAGAATAGGTGGAGGGCTTTCAATGCAATATTAGCTCTGTGTATATATGGCATTGTGTTATTCCCTAATGAGTCTGACTTCGTCGATACGGATGCTATTCAGATATTTACAGCTCAGAATCCGGTACCGACTTTGTTAGGTGATCTCCATTACGCTCTATATAACAGGAATGAGAAAAAGCGAGGTGGTGTGGTTTGTTGTTGCGCACCTCTCTTCTACAAGTGGTTTGCCAAACGTTTACCCCAATCCGGTGCTTTTGTGGATTCGAAGACTTCTTTAGAGTGGAGTAAGCGTCTGATGGGATTAGCTGCTAAAGACATTCTCTGGGTGGATAAGGGTTTGTTGGGGACTGATATTCTACATAGCTGTGGCAGGTATCCTAATGTACCTTTGATCGGAAGAAAGGGAGGTATTAACTACAACCCATCTTTGGCTATCAGGCAGTTTGCGTACGCCCTAAGAGATCCTCCAGCTGAAATTTTTTTGGAAGAATCCTTGTATTTTCATATGACTGATGGTGTAGCTATTGCACAAGAAGCTTCTCAAGCCTGGCTCAACAGACAGAAGATAGGTAAAACTGTTTTGGGGAAACCCAATAACCAAGCTTTCGCTCCGTATGTTGAATGGGTGAAAAAGAGGGTAGAAGAGTTCTATTTACCTTTTGATCAGGCGTCTCCCTTATATCCAGAGAGTGTGGAGGAAAGACTTACTGTGCCTATTGAAGAGTTCAACAAGCAACAGAAGTTGGTGCAAGAATTGAGAGCAGAGAATTCCGGTATGAGTAGTCAGCTGCAAGGAGCTTTGCATGACAATTTGGAGCTGAAATGGCAGGTCAAAGAGTCGACTGAGCGTCTGAAGAAGACAGAAAATGATCTGGATAGCAGAATTCAGCATTTCAAGAAGATCAGCATGGCAGCAGAGACTTCAAGCCAGACCACCAGGACAACTAAGAAGCTTTTGGCTAAGACTGAAACCAAGCTTGATGTTTATCAAGAGATGTGGAGTGAGGTCCAAGTCGAAAACGAGGTACTAAACAAAGAGCTGCAAAAGGCGAAAGAAAAGGGGAAGCATTTCTTCAACAAGTGGAAAGAATCCCAAAAGGAGATTGAAGAGCTCAAATTACAAGTTGGAATCAAGAAGGTAAGACATGAAAGTAGCAACGCTGAAAAACAGATTGCAACGCTGAACCAAGAGATTGCAAAGAGAAACAGGTTAATCAAAGGGCTAATCTCGCGACCGGCACATCCTGGCACTTTGAATCTTCTGGAAGAAGTGGAGGCTAGCCTGTTTGGGGTAGAATTGTAGTTTATTGTGTATCTGCTTTTATGTGGTTACCATCAGGATTGTTGATGGAATCACCGTTGGTTACGATTGACTTTGTTTGTATGAATTCTTCCATCTTGATAATAGAATGTTTGATTCGGATATTTTTTGCCTTGGTAGTTTTCTATTTTTGTGATTGGTTTCCAGTGGTTGGATCCGGTGGTATTTCTGGGTCGGATTTATTTTCCGATATTGCGTCTAATCCCTGGCCCGGTTGCTTGGAATGGAATCAAAGCGGATATACCTTGGAAATGTTCAAATATGTTTGTTGCATTTGCATTTTTGTATAATCATATTCATTCTTTGCATTGCAGGTTTTCTTGGGTTTCTCTGGTTTTCTTATGTTCTCTCTTTCTCTCAGTCAGGATTGATCAACCAATTCATCGTTATTCTACCAGGCTCAATCAAAACAGAGTGATGGACAAAGTACAAGCAGATATGGCCGCTATGCAAGCTCGCATCGACCAGTTCATGGAAATGATGCAGGGTGTGGTACAAAGTCAGAACGAGTTCAGAACTCTGGTTCAACCGTTAGTGGCGTAGGTCGACGAAAATGGTATCCTACACGGTGGTCTTATTAACCGTAATATCCCTCCGGGCGGAGTTGGTGCTGGTGGACAGGGCAGAATTCCTACAGTGGTTGGAGAGGGAAGTACTGTTCGGGCTATCCATGGCCATCATTTTGATGATCAACAGGACGATGTGTTCTCGGTCAGGAGTCCAGATGTTGCCCTTCCTGTGGTCAGTGATGAAAGAATCCGTTTAATCGAAGCTCAATTGAAAGGAGTGGTGAAACAGGATGATTTGGGGATTGATTTGGACGACCTAGGGTTGGTCCCTGATATTGTTATTCCACACAAGATTCAGATTCCTACGCTAGAAAAGTACAATGGTTCTACCTGCCCAAGGACTCATGTGAAGGCCTATACCAGGAAGATGGCTGCTCACGCTAAGGATGAAAAGTTAATGATGCACTTCTTCCAAGACAGCCTGTCTGGCGCGTCTTTGGAATGGTACATGGGGCTAGAAAGCAGAGATGTGCGTACCTGGAGAGAGCTAGCTGCAGCTTTCATCAAGCATTATCAGTACAACACGGACATGGCTCCCAACAGAACTCAGCTGTTGAGCATGTCCCAGAAGAATGATGAGAGTTTCAAAGAATACGCGCAAAGGTGGCGTGAATTGGCGGCTAGGGTGCAACCACCAATGCTAGAGAAAGAGATGCTAGATATGTTCATGGACACACTGCCGAAGCACTACTATGAAAAGCTTTTGCCTTGTTCTCTAGGCAAGTTTGCAGATGTGATTGCTATTGGGCAGAAGATAGAGGTCGGAATTAAGGCTGGGAAGGTTTCTAGCGGTGATGGATCGGCTTCCGGACAGGGAAAAAAGCCGTTTGATAATTATAAGAAGAAAGGAGAGACCAACGCTGTATCATCCCACAGGGGAAAAGGGAAACAGCGCCAGTTTAACAATCAACAGGTAGCATCAGTAACCATTCCAGCAACATTACCTCCACCACAGCAGCAAAGGGGTAATGCTAATCAGAATAGACAGCAGGGTCAGTATCAGAACAGACAGGGGAATGCAGAGAGGCATTTTGATCAACCCCTAATGTCATATGCACAGTTGTTGCAACACTTGCTGCAGTTGCGTCTAGTTGAGCTTCATACCTTGGCGCCACCAACAGGGGAACTCCCACGAGGCTACGATGCTAACGCACACTGCGATTTTCATTCTGGTGCCCCTGGGCACACGGTGGAGAAGTGCAGGGCGTTTCAGCACAAGGTGCAGGACCTTGTGGATTCTAAAGCCATTAATTTCTCGAATGACGGACCCAATGTTATTCAAAACCCGATGCCTAATCACAATGGGCCAAGGGTGAATGCTATAATTGAGGACTGTGAAACTTTAAATTTGATCGTGGATGTGGAGGAACTGAAGACTCCATTGGTGGTGGTTAAGAACAGGTTATTGAAGGGTGATGTCTATCCGGGCTGTGGTGAGAACTGCTCAGATTGTTTGATAAAGGCTAATGGTTGTGATTCGTTGAAGAGGGGTATTCAGAATCTGATTGATGAGGGCTGTTTACAGTTTGACAGAGGTAATCAGCTAGAAGAGGTTGTTAGTGAGAAGGTTGCCACTATCACTATTCCATTCAAAACAATTACTATTTCTGGTCCAGCAAGGCCACCTCCAGTCATTATCACAAGGGCCGGACCCATTCCATACGAGAGTTCTAAGGCTATTCCATGGAATTATGGTGCAGAGGTGTTTGTCAATGGGCAAAAGCAAGAGCTAATGAATGCTTCACCAGTGGGTTCTAGTTCAGGGGTTAAAGTTGAGACTGATGCTATAACCAGAAGTGGTAGAGTGCTCCCTCCGGTTAACGATCAACCCAGTACCTCTAGGCAAGATAGAGGAAAACAAGCGATGGATGGTTCTGTTCAGACTCCAGTGATTGTGGAATCTATAGTGAAACCGGTTGATGATGCTTTTTCGGAAAATGTAGAGGAATTTATGAGGCTCATCCGAAAAAGTGATTATAAGATCGTGGACCAATTACATCAGACCCCGTCCAAGATCTCTATTCTGTCTCTGCTCTTGTGTTCTGAGGCTCACAGGAATGCTCTTTTGAAGGTTTTGAATGTAGCATACGTTCCTCAAGAGATTTCTGTTAATCAGCTGGAAGGGGTTGTAGCGCACGTGAATGCGGGTAACGGCCTGGGTTTTACAGATCTTGACTTGACTTCTGCTGGCAGGAATCATAACAATGCCCTGCATATTTCGATTGAATGCCGTGGCTCGCTGATGTCACATGTCTTGGTTGATACTGGTTCATCGTTGAATGTATTGCCCAAGAAAGCGTTAATGAAGTTGGATACTCGAGGATTTATTTGTACACCAAGCGACTTGGTGGTGCGAGCTTTTGATGGCTCGAAGAGATCTGTTTTTGGCGAGATTGTGCTTCCAATCAAGGTTGGACCGGAAATCTTTAATGCAACATTTTACATTATGGATATTCAGCCAGCGTACAGCTGTTTATTGGGTCGTCCTTGGATCCATGGGGCAGGTGCTGTAACTTCCACTTTGCATCAAAAGCTGAAGTATATGGTTGATGGTCACATAGTGACAGTGTGCGGAGAAGAAGACATAATGATCAGTCAGCTGTCAACCTTCAAATACGTGGAAGTAGATGGGGAAATCCACAAGACGTTGTGCCAGGGATTTGAGAAGGTGAAAGTTTCTGAAGAAGTTGTTCAGTCTGAAGCTGTAGTGCAGCCCGTAGTGGCAAATTAACCTGAGGGTTCCATGTCTTCGTTGAGAGACGCCAAAGCTGTGGTTGAAGCTGGTGGCTCACAGAGGTGGGGCCAGGTGGTTGAAGTCCAGAAAAAGAAGGATACTTATGGTTTGGGATATAAGCCATCCAGAAGAGATGAGGATCCCCCAAAATTCTATGGCCCTGTCCGGTTCACTAGCGCTGGAGTTTTCTTCGACAGAGTTAATGCTATTGAAGAAGAAGGAGACAATGATTGTGACATGGATAGCTGGATCCGTCCTTGTGTCCCAGGGGAAAGTCTACACAACTGGTCTTCCGAGAAAGTCATTCAAGTGACAGGCTTCGAGTAATTGCTTTGTTTTCCTATTTTGTTAATCCTACGTTCTGCCCAAGACGTAGTGATTCTGTTTGTAGGGCTTTTAACTGTCGCATGTTTTACTTTATCATCAATAAAGGACTTTTCACACTCAAATATTTTGATCTCTGTCTTTCTGTTTTTATTTTTATGCATTAAAAAACCCACATCAAAATGGCAATGTGTTTCTTTTGTTGCATCATAATAAAACATACCTCATAAATCATTGCAGGTCTTTTTGTTCAGATGACACCGATCATGACTCAGTTATAGCTCGATATGACTTTGACAATCCAATTTATCAGGCTGAAGAAGAGGCTGACGAAGAGTGTGAACTGCCCGAAGAGTTGGCCAGATTGTTGAAGCAAGAGGAGAGAGTCATCCAACCTCATCAGGAGGAAATCGAGATTGTGAATCTGGGAACCGAGGACGCTAGAAAGGAAGTAAGAGTAGGGGCTGCGTTGGAAGACAGTGTCAAGGGAAGATTGATTGAAATGCTCCGTGAGTGTGTGGACATCTTCGCCTGGTCTTACCAAGACATGCCCGAGCTGGATACTGATATTGTTGTACACCGGCTACCACTCAAAGAAGGTTGTGCTCCGGTCAAGCAAAAGTTGAGAAGAACTAAACCGGAGATGTCTGTCAAAATCAAGGAAGAGGTTCAGAAACAGCTAGACGCCGGATTTCTTGCCGTAACAAATTATCCTCCATGGGTTGCTAACATCGTGCCTGTACCTAAGAAGGATGGAAAGGTCAGGATGTGTGTTGATTACAGGGATTTGAATAGAGCAAGCCCAAAGGATGATTTCCCGCTCCCTCACATTGACGTGTTAGTTGACAATACTGCTCAGTATTCTGTGTTTTCCTTCATGGATGGCTTCTCTGGGTATAACCAAATCAAGATGGCCCCAGAGGACATGGAGAAAACAACATTCATAACACCGTGGGGAACTTTCTGCTACAAAGTGATGCCCTTTGGATTGAAAAATGCAGGGGCAACTTACCAGCGGGCGATGGTGACTCTCTTTCATGATATGATTCATAAAGAGATTGAAGTCTATGTTGATGACATGATTGCGAAGTCACAGACGGAAGAAGAACATTTGGTGAATCTTCAGAAGTTATTTGAAAGGTTAAGGAAATTCAGACTGAGGTTGAATCCAAACAAATGCACCTTCGGGGTGAGATCAGGAAAATTGCTGGGGTTTATTGTTAGTGAAAAAGGTATTGAGGTTGATCCTGCAAAGGTAAAAGCCATACAAGAGATGCATGTGCCGAAAATAGAAAAAGAGGTTCGTGGTTTCTTGGGGAGATTGAATTACATTGCTAGGTTCATCTCGCATCTCACAGCCACGTGTGAACCAATCTTCAAGTTGCTAAGAAAAGATCAAGCGGTCAGGTGGAATGAAAATTGTCAAAAGGCGTTTGAAAAGATTAAAGAATACTTGCAGGAACCTCCGGTCCTTATGCCGCCAGTGCCAGGAAGACCTTATGTATCTCACGGTTCTTGAGAACTCAATGGGTTGTGTGCTCGGTCAACAAGACGAGTCAGGTAAAAAAGAGCACGCCATCTATTACCTGAGTAAGAAGTTTACTGATTGCGAGTCAAGATACTCGATGCTGGAGAAAACATGTTGTGCACTCGCTTGGGCCGCTAAGCGTTTGAGGCAGTACATGTTAAACCATACAACCCTTTTGATTTCGAAGATGGATCCAATCAAGTATGTGTTCGAGAAGCAAGCACTTTCTGGTAGAATAGCCCGTTGGCAGATGGTTCTGACAGAATATGATATTCAGTATGTTTCCCAAAAGGCCATTAAGGGAAGTGTTTTGTCAGAATATCTCGCTGAACAGCCAATTGAGGATTATCAACCGATGAAGTTCGAATTTCCGGATGAACATATCATGTATCTGAAGATGAAGGATTGTGAAGAGCCTTTGCCTGATGAAGGACCTGAGATTGGATCTCAGTGGAAGATGGTTTTTGATGGGGCTGTTAACTCATATGGCAACGGAATCGGGGCAATCATTACGACTCCACAGGGCTCTCATATACCCTTTACTGCCCGATTAGCGTTCATATGCACCAATAATGAGGCGGAGTATGAAGCATGCATCATGGGGTTAGAAGAAGCAATTGATTTGAGAATCAAGAACCTCGATGTTTATGGTGATTCTGCGTTGGTGGTGAATCAGATTACAGGAGAATGGGAGACTCGTCAAGTAAATCTCGTTCCATATAATAATTATGCCAGAAGATTGTTACCTTTCTTTGACAGAGTAGACTTCCATCACATTCCCCGGATAGAGAATTAGATGGCTGATGCGTTGGCAACTTTGTCATCAATGTATAAAGTGAATATTTGGAATGAAGCTCCCTCAATCAAAATCATGCGCTTGGATAGACCTGCTTTTGTATTTGCAGTTGAAGGGGTATCAGATGGCAAGCCTTGGTATCATGACATTAAAGTCTTCTTGAAGAGTCAGGAATACCCAGCTGGGGCATCTTCCAAGGATAAAAAGACATTGAGGAGGTTATCAGGAAACTTCTTTTTGAACAAGGATGATGTGCTGTACAAGAGAAACTTTGACATGGTCTTGCTACGTTGTGTTGAGGAACACGAGGCAGGCTTGTTGATGGAAGAGGTTCACGAAGGTTCCTTCGGTACTCATGCCAATGGGCATGCTATGGCCAGAAAATTGTTGAGAGCGGGGTATTATTGGATGACTATGGAGTCTGACTGTTTTAAATACGCCCGGAAATGTCATAAATGCCAGATTTATGCTGACAAGGTGCACGTACCGCCTACTCCTCTGAATGTTTTGTCGTCACCTTGGCCTTTTGCTATGTGGGGGATTGACATGATTGGAAAGATCGAGCCAACTGCGTCAAATGGACATCGTTTTATCCTGGTGGCTATTGATTATTTCACGAAGTGGGTGGAAGCGGCATCATATGCCAATGTCACCAAACAAGTGGTAGCCCGGTTTATTAAGAAGGACATCATCTGCCGGTATGGAGTCCCGGAGAGAATCATTACTGATAATGGTTCAAATCTGAATAACAAGATGATGAAGGAGCTATGCCAGAGCTTTAAAATCGAACATCACAATTCCTCTCCCTATCGTCCGAAGATGAATGGGGCTGTTGAAGCGGCTAATAAGAACATAAAGAAGATTGTGCAGAAGATGGTAGTGACATACAAAGACTGGCATGCGATGTTGCCTTACGCTTTGCATGGATATCGTACTTCGGTGCGCACCTCGACTGGGGCAACTCCTTTCTCACTGGTGTACGGCATGGAAGCAGTCTTGCCATTAGAAGTTGAGATTCCTTCTTTGAGAATTCTGACAGATGTGAAGCTGGATGAGGCTGAGTGGGTGCGTTCCCGGCTGAATGAATTGAACCTCATTGAAGAGAAGAGATTGAAAGCCATTGCGCATGGCCGGTTGTATCAGAGCAGGATGAAGAAAGCCTTTGATCAGAAGGTGCGTCCTCGGTGTTTTCAAGCTGATGAATTAGTTCTGAAAAGGATCACTCCTCCTCAAACAGATCACAGGGGCAAGTGGACTCCGAATTACGAAGGGCCATATGTAGTAAGACAGGTTTTCTCTGGTGGAGCCTTATTACTCTCAACTATGGATGGCGAAGATTTTACATCCCCTGTGAACGCGGATGTAGTCAAAAAATACTTTGCATAAAAGAGATCCGTTGAACATAAAAAGAAGGTTCAGGAAAAAATGGGGCATCCTGGCGAACCATAAAAAGAAAAGGTTCGGGCAAAAATTAGGGATAAAAAGAAAAAGAATAAACCCGCAAGGTTGAAAACCTGAAAAGGCAATCTTGGCAAAAATGGGTATCCCGGTGGATTGAAAACCCGAAAAGGGCGATCCAGGCAAAAGTTAGGGATTTTAAAGCAAAGACTACGATCCGCGTTCGGTCTGTGATCACCGTTCACACTTGGAAAATTCGGAGGAAAGGAATCAGTCCAGTTAGTCGTCTTCGAAGGCCAAAGTATCTGCGGATGAGCAAGTCATATGGGTTATAGCTGAGTCGAGTCATGGTGGATGTCTGTTCCCCACATTGCCGACATTTGTATTTTCTTTTGCTTTTTGCGCAATTACCTCTTTTCAGGAATTGCTTCCTGATGTAAATGCCTATTTACAGGCCAATTCATTCAATAAAGTTTGCATTTCAGTTAAAGAGCTTTTGTTTTCTTTTTTACCTGTTTTGTTTGTGAAAATGTCCGATATTTTTGATAAAAACATTACATACTAAAACGTTGAGCTTTATGACACAAGTTGGAAAACAGTGGCAATTGCTTAGGCGAAAGTCACTATGTTGATGATCAATGTAATCATCTCTGCGCATAGACCTTTCTGTTGGTTTTGCAGGATGAAAGATGTACTCCCCCAGTAGAGTTGCTCTCTTCATTTGTGAAGTCTGATCGTCCTCAGCAGCTTGCTTGTTTTCCCCAGTAGAGTAGAGCTCTCCCCTACTTTGAAGTCTGATCGTCCTCAGCAGGTTATTACTCTTCCCCATCAGAGTATCGAGGGTCGTCTTCCTCAACCAGAGTATAAAGAAGTAATTCCCTAAGCGGGATCGTCAAGGATTGTTTTCCTTAGCAGGATATAAGAGGTTTTTTCCCAGGCCAGAGTTGTGACTTGGCACATCTTTCTTCAGCAAGTGAAGTCTCCCCACGGAGCATGGGGCATTTATTTGTCCCCCAGCTAGTCAGGAAGCATGTGTTATCCCCTAGCAGGTGAATGTTGACAATTACTTTCTCTCCCAAGCGGAGTCGTTGAGGATCGTCTTCCTCAGCAAAGTACAGAGGATTATATACCCAGCCGAAGTTGTGTTTGGATTATTATTCCCTAGCAAGTACTCAGAAGTTGATTGCTTTGAGGTGAGTGTTGCCGTGCCTCCGGCAGGAAGTTTGTGGACGAAGATGTTATTATCCCCACAGGGTCCTGGTGTCTACTTTCCTCGGTTGGTCAGAAAGTATAGTTTCGACGACAATGGTTTGATCTAGTACCCAGCAGGGTGAGGGTAAAGTTACTTCCCTAGCAGCAGATTAAGCTCATTTCCCCAATCAGAGTCTGGTGGTGAGTGGTATCCCTAGCAGGTCTCAAGGCCAATCGTTTTTGGCAGGCGCCGAAGCCAAGTTCTGAAATAGTTGGTCGTCCCCAGCGGTGGAATGTCCATCTTCAGTATTCATATCCCTCCCCAGCTGAGTGGGTATTCTCTCGGAGCTTCGTTCATCTCCAGCAGAGTTGTTGATCTTGACATTCCCCAACAGAGTGGATATTCTCTTGGAGTTTCGTCCATCTCCGACAGAATTGGTGATTGTGATCTTCCCTAGCAGGGAGAAGTTCTCCTCAACAAATTCTCCTTTGTTTCAGTGGCAATTTAGTTTGCCATCCCTAGCGGAGTTGCTTCTGGTCTTCAGCATTTATTTTGCTGAGACATCTCTCCTGCATTGCATAAGCATTTGTTTGCATGGCATCCTCCCAAATGCGTAGCATTTCCACTTCGTGTGGAGCATTACGGCAAAATTCAAACATGTGCATCTGAAGCATAAGCCAGGTTTGAGTTTTCCTTCGTCAGGAAAGCCAGATTTCAGGAAGATATCTTTTGACCTTACTCCACAGGTGTTGGGTTAAGCAATATTTGACAGTACCCCGGCAGAGTGTTTTGCCAGGATTGTTTACCCTTGATTTCATTTCTACCCCTTCGTCCAGGTGGTCCTTTGATTTATTCCCTCAAAATTTTTTACCGTCAGACACTCGTCCGTGTTTCTTTCAGCACCCGTCCGTGTTTGAACCTTTTAAGTCAATGTCCATCCGCATTGACATTTGACACTCGTCTGTGTTTCTTTCAGCACCCGTCCGTGTTTGAACCTTTTAAGTCAATGTCCATCCGCATTGACATTTGACACTCGTCTGTGTTTCTTTCAGCACCCGTCCGTGTTTGACCCTTTTGTTTCAATGCCCGTCCGCATTGACATTTGGCACTCATCTGTGTTTCCTACAGCACCCGTCTGTGTTTGAACCTTTTGTTTCAATACTCGTCCGTATTGATCTTTCGATGACACCCGTCAGTGTTGCGATTCAATCCCCAGAGAGGTCGCCTTTTTTGTTTCAATACCCGTCCGTATTGACCTTTTGATGACACTCGTCTGTGTTGCCTTCCATTCCCCCAGCGAGATTAATTCCCGATAAAGTTGCTTTACAACCTTTTTTTTCGGTACCCGTCCGTATTGAAACCTCTTACACCCGTCCGTGTACCTTTTCAGTACCCTTCCGTATTGAAATCTTTTACACCCGTCCGTGTACCTTTTTCAACACCCGTCCGCATTGAAACCTCTTACACCCGTCCGTGTACCTTCTCAATACCCGTCCGTATTGAAATCTTTGGCACCCGTCCGTGTACCATTTTCAACACCCGTCTGTGTTTGAACTTTTATTTCAATGCCCGTCCGCATTGACATTTTACACCCGTCCGTGTATCTTCTCAATACCCGTCCGTATTTGATATCCTGGATTCTTTGACACTCGTCCGTGTTTATCCCCGGCGTAGCTAACACTCGTTTGTGTTTATTTCAAGACTTTTCAATACAGTTTTGGTTTCCAACACTCGTACGTGTTGTGACAGTGCAGCATTTATTGTTTATTCCCCAGTGGAGTCGTCCCTCCTTTGAGGATTGCAAATTTCAGGTTTCTTATGGTATTCAATCTCCGTGAATCCTTGGAACGCATGATAGCCGTCACTATCATACCTTCAGGATCAAGTTGATTGAATAGGGGCAGCTGTAACACCCCAAAATTTGCCTTGTTTGTTTTTAGCTAATTGGCTTATGTTTCTTTTCATTTCTTGCATTTTTGCATTGTGCATAGCATTTGGTTCTTAGCACGGGATCAAGGTACTTGGTCCATATTCTCAAGTCTCAAGCTTCAAGGTGGTTCAGAGGGTTCGTCATATCTTCATAAGATCAAGATTGGCAAAGGATTTCAAGTGATCCCTTCCCTCCTGATCAGGGGGGCCAATTAGGGTTTTTAAGATCAAGAGGACTTCTTGGAAGGCTTGATGTGTTCAAGCATGTTCTTGTGGTGTTCTTCATGCTCACCAGTGCTCATGGATGAGGGTTTGGTTATTGATTCATTGAGGAGGATGTTCAGTGGATCAGTTGCTTGTGAACTAAGCAAAAAGTCAACTGTGAAGCAAAAAGTCAACTGTGAAGGAGAAAGTCAACTATAAAGGAGAAAGTCAACTGTGGAATTTTGAGGTTCTTTTCATGGTTTTCAAGGTCTCACGTTCTCATATGGCCTCCAATTGTCAAGATTTGTTCCATTTATCAAGAATCAAGAGGTTGTACAAAGGTTACTAAATTTGGAAAATGACCCATAATTGAAACTTTCCATTTTTGGCAATTTTTCTTCCACATTCAACTTGACTTTTCATCATCAAGGAAGCTCCAAATGAATTTTCCTCCAACATGAAAGTTGAAGATCTTTCTCTCCCATTTCCAAAAAGTACTAGACCATTTCCATATCATTTGTGGAACTCTAGTTATGGCCAAAACAATGCAAGGTGCTTTTCATGGATTCCTTATATGTCAAATTTTCCACTTTTTGCATTTTTGCACAAATGGACTTGTAATGTTCCCAATTGCTTCATAATATCAAAATACAAGTCAAGAAGATCATTTGTGGCCTTTGAATCAATTCATGCCATGCCTTTTTTCTCATTATTCTCACAAAGTGCAAAAATGCCAAATTAATTCAAAGCTTGCAAACCAAGAAAGTGCAAGGCCCAAAATCAATCCAGAAGTGGTATGGGAGTAAATTGGAGGTGAATTATGCTGAGAACAAGGGTTTCCCACGTGCAAATTAGTGGTGGTGGTGTAAAATGCATTTTTGCAATTTCACTCAAATCTCATTAACAAGAGCTCTAATCACTTCCTAATCTCAATAAGTGAACTAATCAAGAGTATATAACCTTACTCATGCTCTCACAGCTAGGGTAGAGACTCACATTTGCTCAGTTTCCATTTTTCACTCTCCACTTTCTCATTTTCGTTTCTCCTTCTCCATAAGGTGTTTTTGAGAAATTCTTTCATATTTGGAATCAGTGAAGAGAGTAGAACCAGAATCAACCATCATCTGAAGCTCATACTGAGATTTTCACCAAGCTCCATTCAAGAGGGTTCAAGTTCAAAACTCAAGATCTAGCACGATTCCAAGCTCTAGTTGCATTTATTTTGCAATTAGAGGTTCCAAGGACTTGATCTGCAGCTTTTGGAAGGCGTTCTTGTGATACTTTAAGTTCTTCAAGATCTCAGGTTAGTGATTTTTTCACCATCACAGAACTTGAATTTTTGATATGCAAAATGATCTATGATGTGCACTGAACATGCTGATATATTTTATTTGAAGTTTGGACGTGTAATTCGTGAGATATGTGGATTTAAAGTTTTAGATCTAAACTTGTTTTCGTTCGATTCTCTTTTTGTGTTTGTTGTTTGTTAAAATGGACTGGATATTCATGATATTTGCGTTTTTCTGATCAAAATGGTATACTCATACGTTTTTTCTGGAAAAAGTCACGTCACGGCTCACCGGAGAGGGTGGCCGGAGCCCTAGCTCCGGCGGCCGGAATGTTTAGTCCGACGGGGAAGAAGGCAAGTGGAGAAGACGCGAGCTGGCCGTTGATTTCCAGATCCAACGCTTATCAGCGCGCCACGTGTTTATTTTGTTTATGTTTTAATTTTATGATCGCATGCATACTGCTCCATGCTTGGCTACCGTACGTCCCTTAGATCGCGTCCATTGATTTTGCTTGGTTTTTTATCGCGCGACTGGAGTTAGGACAACCCATTAATGAAGCCATGTGCGAGGCACATGGCTGGTACATGGTGTACCGTGTGGTTTCATGTGCACATGACCACGTGAAGCTTGGTGGGTCCTTACGTCTGAACCGTTGATTCGTATTACCTGGGATTGTGTTGACTTATGGAGGCACGATGGATCAAATGATTGGCTGAGGATTTGTGCTGACTTTGACTTCTTCCATACTCCTCCATTGACTTCGCCCCTTGGACTCTCTTTTGGTTTGGGCTTTGCTAATTGCGCCTCCCCCTCAGCCCATATCTTGTACCAGCGTTTTTCTTTTTTGCTATTTGGACCCCCCCTGGTTTATTTAGTTTTGTTTTGCATTTAATTGTTTGCTTTGCATTTTAATTTTTTAAAATTACTTTCATGCATCTAAAAATCATACAAAAAATCATGGAACTTATTTTTAGTTTTATCTTTTTTTTTTTTAATTTTTATTTTCTCATTTTATTTTTATTTTGGTATCTATTTTAATTAATTGTTTTATTCCCTTTTCTTATTTGTTTCAATTGCACACACCAACTTGTGAAATTTATTTCTCCTCATCCACAATTCATTTTTAATCCATTCTTTTTGCATCTGTTAGGTGACATATTAAATTGCATAAAAACATTTTTCTTTCATTTTTAAAACTTTTCCATATTGCATTTTGGTCCTTTTCTTTTGCATGTTGAAACATTGTTCTTAAGTGATCTTTGTCCATTTGTTTGGGATACTTGGTTTGTGAATTTTGGTTGGATATTTTTGTACTTGTTACTTGACTGAGTTAGCTTCTGTTTGGATTTTTTTGGGATTTTATTAATCCATTTTTCTATTTTTGGTTGAGTGTTGTTTGTGATGCAAGTTTGGTTGAGGTATACTTTAGTACTTGATCTAGTTTGGATGCGAATCTTTCGGGAGCGACATGGAGGAAAAAGTGAAGAAGGCCAAGGAGGAGGCCAAGGCTGCTAATGATGCGAGGAAGAAGTCTGACGAGGAGGCTGCTAGACTGAAAGGGGAGAATGATACCCAAGTCGCTGAAAGGAAAGCAGCTGAGGACCTGGTTGAGCAGATGAAGTCCGCGGCGGCCCCTGCTAAGGATGAGCCTAAGGAGGTGAAGGCGCTGAAGACTAGGGTCGAGCTGGTTGCTCATATTGTGCGGGAGGAGGATGATGTTTATGCTATCGGGGAGGAGTCTTTTAACAACACTGTGGCCCAACTCAACAAGAGATTAATGCTGATCAACAAGAGATTAATGGTGATCAGTTCCTTAATTTGTCAATAGACAGCCGACAATCATGATGGGGCATAAACTATCTTTACCAAACTATAATAGCATTCCTTACATCTCATGCACAAAACTAACTAAGGCACCAATCCTTAGTCGACATAAACCTTACCTCCGCATTCCCTCCGGAATCGGGAACAATACTGTCCGACAACACTTACAATCTTGCAATCAACGGCACACGGAGCCAACCCACAACTGAAGCAACTTGGAGAAGTAACAGATTCTCCCCCACTTATCTCAATCTAAATCCTGCAGACAAAGGACTAGAAAAACCAGAAAGTACTGACAGTGTTCCACACACATATCACGTACTAAGAAACAAACAACACCGACAGTATTCAACTGTCACACCAACAGACTCAACAACTTGGCCGGACGGACCGACCTGCTCTGATACCACTAATGTAACACCCCAATTCCCTTCGCGAATAAATAACACAAATATAAATTAGAGTAAATAAAAATTTATTTTTCTGATAGAAAACAGGGATGTCACACTTAAAGAAAGAAAACACAATCCCTGCTCATTTATTTGATACATAACACAAAATGGAGCAAACCTCAAAGGGCAACCTTTTCCAACAAAATGAAGTTCAATTATGGAATAAAGCGGAAAGATCCATAACTGACTTGTTTTACAAATAAATTATTTTCTAACGTCAAAATATATATACAACGGTAATACAATTATAAATCTAACAAAGGTATACATATATAACATTATCGTTCCCCGACTCCCGTGCTACGTATCAGAGCAAACACCAAGACCGACAAAAGAACGGAGGGCTAATCTTCACAAAAGCCTCCCAGACTACAAATCTGCAATTGCCTCATAGAGCAACAAACCACAGCAAAAGGGTGAGAAATAACAACTAAATCAAGATTGCATAATAATATGCAAACACACATTCAAACACAAGTATAAGTCATCTCACCCAAGCCATCATATACTAACACATAAAGTATGCCACAAATACAAAATATATCATACATAATCCAACCACAATTATGACATATGGAACCACACCACCTCATCACCACAACATATAGCATATATCAATTATCCCCACATAACCGCATGTTCACACCCAATACATATGTCTATGCACAAAACATATCATTCATAACCAATGCATTTAACATGAATGCATATCAATTCACCAATCCAATCACAAACTCAACACATAATTACTCCATTCACAAATACATATCAATCATGCACAATCCATTTAATACCAATGCATATCACACAAATGCATATCACAATGTCTCACACATAATCAATCCATTCATGATTTATGCAAATGCACAGAGACCGACACCACGACTCTATGCAATGCATATGCGGTACCATCCATCCATCATTTCTCATCATTAGTTCACTCAGGAACTCTGCTGGAATCATCGCTCGTTACTTAATGTAACTCCCCGTCGGGCATACGATGTCCCCCGTCGCTCACACCCCACACGGGCACACGACGTTTATGGATCGCTCACACCCCACACGGGCACACGACCCGATCGCTCACACCCCACATGGGCACACGATCGTCTATAATCATCGCTCACACCCTACATGGGCACACGATGTTATAGCGGATTCCCTCTGGAACCAATCTGTAGCTCACACCCCACATGGGCACACGACGTTTATGGATCGCTCACACCCTACATGGGCACACGATCCGATCGCTCACACCCCACATGGGCACACGATCGCACAAGATGCATATCATGATGCTTGACACACAAGAACTCGTGACAATCAAATGCATCTTCACACATATATGCAACCATAATTATGCATATATTTCAACTCATCAATTCCATACATTCACAATTCAACCATATGAATCAATCAACATCATCACATTCATGCATTACAAATCAATTCAAACAATGCATTTTAAACCATAAAGGCCACCAAACAACATACATTGAATTTTCACATAAACAATGCACTTCATCACAAGCCATGACCACCACAATCATATCATCACAATTCTTTGCACAAGGGATTCACATATCAGATGCTACCCACCACACATCATAACAACATACAATATCACACATTGAAGTCAAAACCAAAACAACACATCTATTTGCCATACGGCCACAAACCATCATCACCAACACTCATCTCATGTATTCACATCATATAACAATATACAAGCTATACGATGAATATTAAAAGCATATTGCATGATAACACATCAACTACACACAGTTAAAACGGTAAAAGACGACAAAACGACACCTTTCCAAATTCCCGACATAATTTAATCGGCCAACAATCTCAAAACCATTTTTATAAGAAAGAACATTTCATAAGTTTTCCCATGGTACCAAGAACACACCCAACCGATAAACGGATCACAAGTTATGGAATTTAAAAGAAAATAAAAATGTGAAATTTCCCCAGGACCGCCCGGCGAAACCCAAAAACCGCCCGGCGAAATTCCTTCGCCGCTATTTCGCCCGGCGAAGCAAAGGTGTCACCATTTCTCCCCAATGACTCAATAGAGTCAGAATCGTGTAAAGGTTGTGCCTCTCAAAAACCGCCCGGCGAAATCCTGAACCGCCCGGCGAAATCATAGAACCGTCCGGCGCTTTACACCAGGTGCAGAAAAATTCTACTTGGTTTTCAAAACCCAAAAATCCATTTTTCCCACCCAAATCACTTCCAGCAGCAAAACAATTATTAGCAATGGCTCATAAACATATAGAGATCATACAACACAATTTATATCGATTTCCGTCCGTGAAAACATCGATTTCTACTCGTTTACGCGTTTTCGACCTATAACCGAAAAAACTAAGAGAAACAAGTAAACATTCAAACATACACATACATATACATATACAAGCAGGATATAATCGAAACTTCTCACCCTTACCCGATTAATCGCGCTCGAAACGGAGTTCTCTTAGATTTTCCTCTTCTCCTCTTTTTCCCTTCCTCTTCCTTTCTTCCCTTCTCTTTTCTTTCTCTTCTTTTTCTTTTCTCTCTTTTTCTCTCCACTTTCTATTTTATATAAATATCTAATCCTCTAAAAAGACTATTTTACCCCTTAACTCAAATATCTCGCAACCGCTCTCAAAACGCGATAAAACATAAACAATGATGAAAAATAATATATTTTCAAATAAAAGTCAGAAATAAAATAATATAATAATAAAATAATCAAAACGACTCAATTAAATAAAACTAACTAAAACTGGGGCATTACAATTCTCCCCCACTTAGACATTTTCATCCTCGAAAATATACTGAGACGGACAACTCCGGACATTACTCACGCCACCGACCAACAAACTAACAGGCCAACAAGAGGCACCCCACGAATAACACAAACTGACAACCCAACGTGCTAACAGCAACCACAACAACGACACGACAACGACGACAACTACAACGACAAGATGCAAAGCCCATACAATGCACTTGACGACCAACCTACGACGCAAAGACAACCAAGTTACGAACACACACAGGTTCACTCTCGAACCGAAACACAACAAGAGCATAAAGTTCCATGACCCAACAATATTACAACAATGCTATGATTCACCAATCGAACATACAACCAAAACATCCATCTATATAGTAGCCTACGAATAATATTTAAACCTTCCACTTAACACGTCCATTCTGAAACATCCCCTAGTCTCATCATTCCCACATGTTTCCAATGTTCAACCTATGAACTCTTATAAGCCACACACTCAAATACAAAATGTGCCACTTCACGCTTCCGCTGCGCACTCTAATTACTCGAAACCATCAAGTCTACCAATCTCACGTCCAAAGTCTAACTCTTTCTCATCTCTGCCAAAAATCACTGTTCACTTTTAATATACCCAACTTCACACTCTATTGTGTTACCTCACACACCAAACACAAGTCTCTGAACTGCTCAAATAATTTTAATTCTCTGACCATCAAAACAGACATGCATAACAACTTTCGATTTAACTTATCACGCACGACACTAACTTTTCCCAAAGATAATCCAATCCAAATTCATAACTCGTCACGAATTCCAGCTCTCCTCGTTGTCTCATACTCTATTCCTTTAGACCAAACAAGTACTCAATATTCTCGTGATTACCAAACACTTCGAACCTAGAACCATAAAGATAATACCTCTAATTATTCCAACACAATACAACCGCAACCAATTCCAAATCCAGAATAGTATAGATCCTTTTATGAATCCTCAATTGTCGTAAAGCATAATCCACGACTTTACCCTCTTGCATTTCCACGCTGACTAAACTCATCAAAGACACATCACAATACCCCACAACCGATTAATTAGGATCACACAAAATCAAGGCTGAAACCGTAGACAACTTCTACTCCAGCTCACCAAAACTTACTCACAACGAACATCCAAACAAACGACTCAGCCTTTGCAAGTCAACTGAGATACCAGAAGTACGAACTTAACAAAGTCTTCCATAACCTATAATAACAACCAACTGAGTCCAAAAGTTTCTAATCTCCTTAACCAACTTCGGAGCCTCTCATGTAGAACTACATCTACTTCCGATGGATCCATTAACCATACTCTCATATGAAATAACATTTCCAAGAAACTAACCCTTTTCAACCAAAATTCTCACTCGAATAACTTAGCATAAAACTTCGTCTCTTTTCAACACTTGTAATTCAAATCTCAAACACTTTACTCGTTCTTCCTCTGAGTTTATAACAAATCCGAATATCCTCAATCAAAACCACTATGAACTTATCCAATTAAATATGGAAGATATGATTCCTCTACTCCGTAAACATTAGAGATGCATTACTAACACCAAATACCATCACTGTACGTTGCAATTCCCAACCAAAATCCAAAAGATATAAATCCTTAAAGCTTTTGCAAAACTTTTCACTGGGTAACGGGTTACTCACATACAAGCTTAACCGAGTAAATAACAACCTATTCCGAGGATACCAAACCTAACCAGTCACATTAAATCGATCAAAGCCTCAACTCACACAATTCACCACTCTTATCAAACATTCCAAACAATTGTAATTTCAATCAAACTCAACCAAACCATTCCAATCATCTATTCCCGAAAGTGGACACTTATTCTCAATCGTTACCTTATTCCACTATCATTAATCCATACCCAATTTTTTCTTCTCTTGACCGTCCAATCCCACAAATTCCAACTTGTATCAACAACCAACCAAAAAGAATTCTCAAACGCGATGTTACATCCACCCACAAGGGTTTCCTCACAATTTCTATTAATGCCTTAAAACTTCAAAGACTCCGAACTCACCAGAACTCTAATTTTTTGCTTCCCATAGTCTCAATACCATTATACTTGTTATTCCATTCTATCATCCTTCCTTTTGTTACCAACAATACTGGAGCTCTCTAAGACAACACCTTAATGTTCCATCCAAAAACACATCTGAAAACTATGCCCAACTGACGGACATCACTGTGACTTCCTGCCAATTTCCAGAACACTACCATCGCAGACAAAACAAACATCTTATTCCCATCTACTAAGAGTTTCCTACTTACTTAGCAGATATAAGCCTCAACTATTCACCTTCGTCCAATTAAGTTCAATCTCTACTCTCTGAGAAGCAGTCCTTAAATAAAACCCAATCATTCTCTCTCAATGACTTCCCAACTGGACCAACATACCAAAACCTCTAATCCATTTCATCTTCCGATATTAGCATCTTCATCGACTCATCAAAATAATCCGTAATCATTTCCTTAAATTCCAAACAACTCATTTCACACACTATCAAAGCCGGAAAGACACGTCTATTCCATCCAACATAATTCCCATCTGCCATCAACAAGAGATTAATGGTGATCAGTTCCTTAATTTGTCAATAGACAGCCGACAATCATGATGGGGCATAAACTATCTTTACCAAACTATAATAGCATTCCTTACATCTCATGCACAAAACTAACTAAGGCACCAATCCTTAGTCGACATAAACCTTACCTCCACATTCCCTCCGGAATCGGGAACAATACTGTCCGACAACACTTACAATCTTGCAATCAACGGCACACGGAGCCAACCCACAACTGAAGCAACTTGGAGAAGTACCAGCTTCTCCCCCACTTATCTCAATCTAAATCCTGCAGACAAAGGACTAGAAAAACCAGAAAGTACTGACAGTGTTCCACACACATATCACGTACTAAGAAATAAACAACACCGACAGTATTCAACTGTCACACCAACAGACTCAACAACTTGGCCGGACGGACCGACCTGCTCTGATACCACTAATGTAACACCCCAATTCCCTTCGCGAATAAATAACAAAAATATAAATCAGAGTAAATAAAAATTTATTTTTCCGACAGAAAACAGGGATGTCACACTTAAAGAAAGAAAACACAATCCCTGCTCATTTATTTGATACATAACACAAAATGGAGCAAACCTCAAAGGGCAACCTTTTCCAACAAAATGAAGTTCAATTATGGAATAAAGCGGAAAGATCCATAACTGACTTGTTTTACAAATAAATTATTTTCTAACGTCAAAATATATATACAACGGTAATACAATTATAAATCTAACAAAGGTATACATATATAACATTATCGTTCCCCGACTCCCGTGCTACGTATCAGAGCAAACACCAAGACCGACAAAAGAACGGAGGGCTAATCTTCACAAAAGCCTCCCAGACTACAAATCTGCAATTGCCTCATAGAGCAACAAACCACAGCAGAAGGGTGAGAAATAACAACTAAATCAAGATTGCATAATAATATGCAAACACACATTCAAACACAAGTATAAGTCATCTCACCCAAGCCATCATATACTAACACATAAAGTATGCCACAAATACAAAATATATCATACATAATCCAACCACAATTATGACATATGGAACCACACCACCTCATCACCACAACATATAGCATATATCAATTATCCCCACATAACCGCATGTTCACACCCAATACATATGTCTATGCACAAAACATATCATTCATAACCAATGCATTTAACATGAATGCATATCAATTCACCAATCCAATCACAAACTCAACACATAATTACTCCATTCACAAATACATATCAATCATGCACAATCCATTTAATACCAATGCATATCACACAAATGCATATCACAATGTCTCACACATAATCAATCCATTCATGATTTATGCAAATGCACAGAGACCGACACCACGACTCTATGCAATGCATATGCGGTACCATCCATCCATCATTTCTCATCACTAGTTCACTCAGGAACTCTGCTGGAATCATCGCTCATTACTTAATGTAACTCCCCGTCGGGCATACGATGTCCCCCGTCGCTCACACCCCACACGGGCACACGACGTTTATGGATCGCTCACACCCCACACGGGCACACGACCCGATCGCTCACACCCCACATGGGCACACGATCGTCTATAATCATCGCTCACACCCCACATGGGCACACGATGTTATAGCGGATTCCCTCTGGAACCAATCCGTCACTCACACCCCACATGGGCACACGACGTTTATGGATCGCTCACACCCTACATGGGCACACGATCCGATCGCTCACACCCCACATGGGCACACGATCGCACAAGATGCATATCATGATGCTTGACACACAAGAACTCGTGACAATCAAATGCATCTTCACACATATATGCAACCATAATTATGCATATATTTCAACTCATCAATTCCATACATTCACAATTCAACCATATGAATCAATTAACATCATCACATTCATGCATTACAAATCAATTCAAACAATGCATTTTAAACCATAAAGGCCACCAAACAACATACATTGAATTTTCACATAAACAATGCACTTCATCACAAGCCATGACCACCACAATCATATCATCACAATTCTTTGCACAAGGGATTCACATATCAGATGCTACCCACCACACATCATAACAACATACAATATCACACATTGAAGTCAAAACCAAAACAACACATCTATTTGCCATACGGCCACAAACCATCATCACCAACACTCATCTCATGTATTCACATCATATAACAACATACAAGCTATACGATGAATATTAAAAGCATATTGCATGATAACACATCAACTACACACAGTTAAAACGGTAAAAGACGACAAAACGACACCTTTCCAAATTCCCGACATAATTTAATCGGCCAACAATCTCAAAACCATTTTTATAAGAAAGAACATTTCATAAGTTTTCCCATGGTACCAAGAACACACCCAACCGATAAACGGATCACAAGTTATGGAATTTAAAAGAAAATAAAAATGTGAAATTTCCCCAGGACCGCCCGGCGAAATTCCTTCGCCGCTATTTCGCCCGGCGAAGCAAAGGCGTCACCATTTCTCCCCAATGACTCAATAGAGTCAGAATCGTGTAAAGGTTGTGCCTCTCAAAAACCGCCCGGAGAAATCCTGAACCGCCCGGCGAAATCATAGAACCGTCCGGCGCTTTACACCAGGTGCAGAAAAATTCTACTTCGTTTTCAAAACCCAAAAATCCATTTTTCCCACCCAAATCACTTCCAGCAGCAAAACAATTATTAGCAATGGCTCTTAAACATATAGAGATCATACAACACAATTTATATCGATTTCCGTCCGTGAAAACATCGATTTCTACTCGTTTACGCGTTTTCGACCTATAACCGAAAAAACTAAGAGAAACAAGTAAACATTCAAACATACACATACATATACATATACAAGCAGGATATAATCGAAACTTCTCACCCTTACCCGATTAATCGCGCTCGAAACGGAGTTCTCTTAGATTTTCCTCTTCTCCTCTTTTTCCCTTCCTCTTCCTTTCTTCCCTTCTCTTTTCTTTCTCTTCTTTTTCTTTTCTCTCTTTTTCTCTCCACTTTCTATTTTATATAAATATCTAATCCTCTAAAAATACTATTTTACCCCTCAACTCAAATATCTCGCAACCGCTCTCAAAACGCGATAAAACATAAACAATGATGAAAAATAATATATTTTCAAATAAAAGTCAGAAATAAAATAATATAATAATAAAATAATCAAAACGACTCAATTAAATAAAACTAACTAAAACTGGGGCATTACAATTCTCCCCCACTTAGACATTTTCATCCTCGAAAATATACTGAGACGGACAACTCCGGACACTACTCACGCCACCGACCAACAAACTAACAGGCCAACAAGAGGCACCCCACGAATAACACAAACTGACAATCCAACGTGCTAACAGCAACCACAACAACGACACGACAACGACGACAACTACAACGACAAGATGCAAAGCCCAAACAATGCACTTGACGACCAACCTACGACGCAAAGACAACCAAGTTACGAACACACACAGGTTCACTCTCGAACCGAAACACAACAAGAGCATAAAGTTCCACGACCCAACAATATTACAACAATGCTATGATTCACCAATCGAACATACAACCAAAACATCCATCTATATAGTAGCCTACGAATAATATTTAAACCTTCCACTTAACACGTCCATTCTGAAACATCCCCTAGTCTCATCATTCCCACATGTTTCCAATGTTCAACCTATGAACTCTTATAAGCCACACACTCAAATACAAAATGTGCCACTTCACGCTTCCGCTGCGCACTCTAATTACTCGAAACCATCAAGTCTACCAATCTCACGTCCAAAGTCTAACTCTTTCTCATCTCTGCCAAAAATCACTGTTCACTTTTAATATACCCAACTTCACACTCTACTGTGTTACCTCACACACCAGACACAAGTCTCTGAACTGCTCAAATAATTTTAATTCTCTGACCATCAAAACAGACATGCATAACAACTTTTGATTTAACTTATCACGCATGACACTAACTTTTCCCAAAGATAATCCAATCCAAATTCATAACTCGTCACGAATTCCAGCTCTCCTCGTTGTCTCATACTCTATTCCTTCAGACCAAACAAGTACTCAATATTCTCGTGATTACCAAACACTTAGAACCTAGAACCATAAAGATAATACCTCCAATTATTCCAACACAATACAACCGCAACCAATTCCAAATCCAGAAAAGTATAGATCCTTTTATGAATCCTCAATTGTCGTAAAGCATAAGCCACGACTTTACCCTCTTGCATTTCCACGCTGACTAAACTCATCAAAGACACATCACAATACCCCACAACCGGTTAATTAGGATCACACAAAATCAAGGCTGAAACCGTAGACAACTTCTACTCCAGCTCACCAAAACTTACTCACAACGAACATCCAAACAAACGACTCAGCCTTTGCAAGTCAACTGAGATACCAGAAGTACGAACTTAACAAAGTCTTCCATAACCTATAATAACAACCAACTGAGTCCAAAAGTTTCTAATCTCCTTAACCAACTTCAGAGCCTCTCATGTAGAACTACATCTACTTTCGATGGATCCATTAACCATACTCTCATCTGAAATAACATTTCCAAGAAACTAACCCTTTTCAACCAAAATTCTCACTCGAATAACTTAGCATAAAACTTCGTCTCTTTTCAACACTTGTAATTCAAATCTCAAACACTTTACTCGTTCTTCCTCTGAGTTTATAACAAATCCGAATATCCTCAATCAAAACCACTATGAACTTATCCAATTAAATATGGAAGATATGATTCCTCTACTCCGTAAACATTAGAGACGCATTACTAACACCAAATACCATCACTGTACGTTGCAATTCCCAACCAAAATCCAAAAGATATAAATCCTTAAAGCTTTTGCAAAACTTTTCACTGGGTAACGGGTTACTCACATACAAGCTTAACCGAGTAAATCGATCAAAGCCTCAACTCACACAATTCACCACTCTTATCATGGGCACACGATCTGATCGCTCACACCCACATGGGCACACGATCCGATCGCTCACACCCCACATGGGCACACGATCGCACAAGATGCATATCATGATGCTTGACACACAAGAACTCATGACAATCAAATGCATCTTCACACATATATGCAACCATAATTATGCATATATTTCAACTCATCAATTCCATACATTCACAATTCAACCATATGAATCAATCAACATCATCACATTCATGCATTGCAAATCAATTCAAACAATGCATTTCAAACCATAAAGGCCACCAAACAACATACATTGAATTTTCACATAAACAATGCACTTCATCACAAGCCATGACCACCACAATCATATCATCACAATTCTTTGCACAAGGGATTCACATATCAGATGCTACCCACCATACATCATAACAACATACAATATCACACATTGAAGTCAAAACCAAAACAACACATCTATTTGCCATACGGCCATAAACCATCATCACCAACACTCATCTCATGTATTCACATCATATAACAACATACAAGCTATACGATGAATATTAAAAGTATATTGCATGATAACACATCAAATACACACAGTTAAAACGGTAAAAGACGACAAAACGACACCTTTCCAAATTCCCGACATAATTTAATCGGCCAACAATCTCAAAACCATTTTTATAAAAAAGAACATTTCATAAGCTTTCCCATGGTACCAAGAACACACCCAACCGATAAACGGATCACAAGTTATGGAATTTAAAAGAAAATAAAAATGTGAAATTTCCCCAGGACCGCCCGGCGAAACCCAAAAACCGTCCGGCGAAATTCCTTCGCCGCTACTTCGCCCGGCGAAGCAGAGGCGTCACCATTTCTCCCCAATGACTCAATAGAGTCAGAATCGTGTAAAGGATGCGCATCTCAAAAACCGCCCGGCGAAATCCCGAACCGCCCGGCGAAATCATAGAACCGCCCGGCGCTTTACACCAGGTGCAGAAAAATTCTGCTTCGTTTTCAAAACCCAAAAATCCATTTTTCCCACCTGTCGCTCCCGGGATTTTCATCCAGGTACAAACGCGAAAGTGGCACCGAAACAGAGTCGCCAGCAATGTGTATTTATCCCATGAGAGGGAAAGGAAACACCGCATAAACCTGAAGAGAAAGGAAAGAGCATGGTCTTGCGACCAAGAGAACTGGGTTCGGGAGTCGGTTACGCGAAGGGAAGGTATTAGCACCCCCACGCTTCCATCGTACCCGATGGGATCCACGCTTTCTTGTCTCGATCAAAGGGTGTAAGGAAAGGATACTGGAAAAGGAACTGGAAAAGGAATGGAAAGAGAAAGAGGAACAAATGTAGGGAAAATAAAAGAAGTGCTCGCATGGGCCCTACCCCACTGCCTACGTATCTCATCGGGAACATGAGAATCAGAGCGACGTAGTTCCCCTCACTAGGGATGGATTGTTTGTATTTTTTAGGGAACGACTAACGTTCTAGCTCAGGTGTTGCAGGCTCGCTGGTCCGAGTGCGTTACCATCTTGCAAGAGAACGAGGAGGAGCACGTTCGTACGTTGAGAATGAGTGAAATGAGAAAAGAATTCTCGAAGGAAAGACGTCGTTGTGTGTTTGAAGTTTTTTAGAAATAAGTGTTTTGAATGTTTTTGTGTTTTGTAACAAGTATTGTATTTAAGTCCTTCATGTAGGATCGAATGCCTCGCATATCGACCCGAGATGGGACGTACACTAAACATTCTAAGAAAATGAGAGAAGATCCCTCACTATCTCATTCTTACATGAAAGGCTCAAATACAGTATTAGTTATGCCTTTATTAAGTGTTTTTTACTTTTGTTTGAAGATGAGAAGAAGAAACTCAAAAGCGAAGCAAAGGTGAAAACTAAAGAGGGAGACTAAGACTCAATCTTAATGTCATCATGCATGGTGATCCTAAGGTTTAGTGAGGTTTAAGAAACCTAATCCTAAAAGAAAGGAGAAGAAGAAAGAAAACAACTTACTTCCAAGATGGAAGTTAAGTTGTTTCTAAGAGGGGAGAAAAAAGTTATGAAGACAAAGCATTATTAAATGCTTACACAACACAAATTGAATGATTAAAAGATGAAAGAAGAAATTAGAATGTGGATGCATATCCACACTCAAGTGACTTACCATTAGCCCCTGAAATGGTTAGTGCAATTACTTACAAATGAAGAAACAATTAAGATGAACCATTAAGGCTTCAACAAAGTCAATAACCAAAGTAAAAACATCTTAAAGGTTAAGGGAAGCACAAGGTCAGAATGAACATCATAAGAATGTTTTCCCATAATATGAGAGCAAACACCAATCAAATGCACACAAACAATGCCTTAAATCACAAAGAAATGCATCATGAAAGAAGTAGATGAAGAATGAGTGGATATGCAAAGTGGTCATGCCTTAATGCTTCAAGTAATGTCAAAGTCAGAATGTGGATGACCTAAACATGTGCCTAAACATGGTATACAAATGTCATATGAGGCATACAATCAAGCATCCAAGCATTAAGAGTAATTAGGAGAAGAAGTGAGAAAACATGAACATGAATTTAACATGGAAAGAAGTTATCTAAGGCATAAGTCAAACCTAAAAAGTTCAAGATAAAACTCAAGTATCAAAGTCAGAAGTGATATGACATGTTAGGATGAAGATAAGATGCACAAGCCAATCACATTCAAGCAATTACAAGTCATTTAGAAGCTAGAAGAAAAAGAAACATGCATTTGGATGAAACATGTTCAAGTATGCAAAGTAAGACATAAATGGCATATGGGATGAATGCAATGCTTTAAAGTCAGAGGCATACATCATATGAAATGAAAATGGATAGTATGGCATGGCATAAACAAACCAATTACAATTCAAGTTGGCACCTAGATGCAAAAGAATGAGGAACTAGGTCAAAAGGAGACATGTGAAACAAGTATTGAACATGTACACAAAGAAAACATCAACTTCAACCCAATGACCTATAAATTCAATCAAAAGACCTATAATGATCTAAACATGGCTCAAGAAGTCAATAAGAATGATCTCATACAATGGCACAAGTGCCTTCTCAAGCAAGTAAACAAACATGATCAAAGAAGTTCACAAAAAGGGACCTCAAACAAGAGTCATCAAACAAATACCAAACATGATTGAAAAAATCATCAAATTAGGTCTCAAGAGACCTCAACCAGAAGTAAATATCATACCCAAAACTCATGCAAAGAATCACAAAGAAACTCAATCAAACAAGCATGGCAAAGTCATTAAGGTTTCACATGATCATGCACCAAGAAATGGCTCAAAGAGGATGCAAAGATGATCTTAAAAATATGACAAAAATGTTTTTAAATGTTTCAAAGTGTCCTCTGAAATATACAAAAAGAATGGGATGCAAACTATGTACCAATGATGAGAAATAAAATCAACAAGGCAGTGTGTGCACAATTGAAACATTTCAAAAAGAAATTCAAACAACAATTAATTCAGATGCAAAAAATAATAGAAAAATGGAAAATAAAATTTGTAAAAATTTTATAAAACTATAAAGGTAATTCATGAATTTTTTGAGAATTTTTAGATTCATTAACCTAATTTTAAAAATTAAAATGCAAAATGAAACAATTAAATGAAAATAAAAAGAAAAAAAACAGCCAGGGGTGCAACACAAGCAAAATACACGTTGAAAAAGTTAGGCTGGGTCAAAGGAGGGGGTGTGAACATAAAAGAAGCCCAAAGCGCTTCAAACAAAAAACTGGACCCAGTCAACAATAATATTGACTCACACACACCATTGGATCAGATCTACGCACCACATTCAGTCAACCAAAACAATAAGTATACAAGATGGAAGGCCAGGATTAAAGATTCATGATACCAATGATACACGCGCACACATCACATCATTCAGAAATAAAAAACAAACACGAGGGAAGCTCATGACATTTTAATGCGTTGGCACAATAAACACCATCAGATTAAATCAACGCACCAAATCAAGTCAACAGATCACACCATTATGCAAGATCAACGCTCAGGATCCGTGTGTGCACAATAAGAAGCATGGATTAACAACACGCAATCAGTAAAATATGAAATGATTTTAAATGAGATGGCTGAACGTGGACCATCAGATCTAGACCACCAACGGTCCAGATTTCATCTTCTCCAATGAAACCTCACCGGCCTGAAACAAAAACTAGACGCCGGAGCCCTAGCTCCGGTCGTCTCCTCCGGCAACCTGCACTTCAAAATTTCCCAGAAAATGCAAACAAGTATACTATCCAAACCAGAATTTCACCAAGATTCCAAATATCACATCAATTTCATCATAACATGCATAGTTTGTGCAAATCGAAGACAAAAAGTTTGGATCTAAAAAAATCAGATCCACAATACTGTCATGTTACACGTCCAAATTAAAAACTAAACACATCAGCATGATCATAAACACACGGAGAACACAATGCACACAAGAAAGTTAAGTTCTAGGATCATGAAAAGTGGACCAACCTGAGATTTGCAGAGCTCAAATTACGCAAAGAAAACCTTCTGGAAGCTGCAGATCAACTCTTTGGAACCTCTAATTACAAAATAAATGCAATTAGAGCTTGAAATCATGCTAGATCTTGAGATTTGAAGTGGAGCTTTCCAAAACTGAATCAGATGAAATCCTTTGTATGAGCTTCAAACGATGGATGATTTGTGTTCTATGAAGTTCACTGATCAAAGAAATATAAAGAAAACTCAATGAAACCCTAGGAGAGTGGAGTTTCGAAGAGAAGAAGGTTGAGAGAAAAATTTCAAATCTGAACAAATGAGAGTGCATGAGTCTGAAATGAACGTGTAAACCTCTTTATATACCCTTGGTTAGACTTCTGATCATGGTTAGGGTTTAGCTAAACCCTTGGTTAAAGCTCTTGGAGGTGTTTTGCAAATTTGCAACTTGTGATGTACACACTTAATCACACGTGCCAATGTCATGAAGTAAGCACGCATCATTCTCATTTCACTTGCTGAGTGCATGTGTGATCCTATCTTGGAGGGAAAGTCACTAAATTATGAGTTTCAAATGATTTTGCAATTTGGCATAATGGAAAATATATGATGTATATGGCATGGGTTCTTGCAATTCAAAGGCCAAAAATGATCCTTATGATGTGTATTGTGATGTGGTAACATGACTTGAACAATTAGAGGTCATCATACTTCAATTTGAACCAATTTGCAAAAGGTGGAAAAATGGATACATGTAGAAATCTTAAAAAGTACCTTGCCTTCCTTTGATCATAACTTGAGATTCACAAATGGTATGGAAATGATCTAGTACTTTTTGGAAAGGGGAGAGAAAGATCTTCAACTTTCATGTTTGAGTGAAATTCATTTGAAACTTTTTTGATGATGAAAAGTCAAGTTGAAGATGGTTTGAAAAGTTGCCAAAAATGGAAATTTCACATTATAGGTCATTTTCCAAAAATAGTAACTTTTGCACAAACTCTTGATTCTTGATGAATGACATGAATCTTGACATTTGAGGACCATATGAGGGCATAAGACCTTGAAAATCATGAAGAGGACCTCAAAATTCCATGGTTGACTCTCCTCCTTACAGTTGACTTTTCTTGGTTCACAAGCAACTGATCCACTGAACATCTTCCACAATGAACCACTAGCCAAGCCTTCCTCTATGAGTGTTTGTGAGCATAACTCTTTGAACCCAAGAACCCTAATTTTGACTGTTTTGTATGCACTGCCCAATCTTCTTGATGAATCCTCCTCTTCCCATGCCTTGTGAGATCAAATGGGGATGATATATGACATAAGAGACCCTTGAAGCTTGTGAGAAACACTTGGCTCTTATTCTTTTGCTTTGGATGATCCACCTCTTAGAGAAACAACTGATCACAGGCCCTTACGCAAAAGGCAATGCTAAATGTTTGATGTTTTATTTTTCTATGCTTGAATGCAATGCAATGAAATGAAAGCTCATGCTAAATGATATGAAGACAAGAGAGGGCAAATTTTGGGGTATTACAGCTGCCCCTATTCAATCACTGTAGACCTGAATGGATGATAGCGATTGCTGTCAGACTTTCAAGGTATGGAGAGATTGAATACCGAAGAATAACCAGAAAATTTGCACTCTGTGGAGAAGAAGAAAAAGGGATATAAACCTAACCAAATGAACTCTGCTTGAATAAAACTCTGATGGAAAGAAAAGCACTGAAGGGATGTCTTTTGTACAACCCAGACGACTACTGGCTTGCCACACTGCGGGTGGACTTTAGCAATGTCTTTTGTACGACGCCAGACGACTACTGGCCTGCCACACTGCGGGTGGACTGTCTTTTTGAATGGAGTCAGATGACTACTGACTTGCCACACTGCGGGTGAACTTTCGCCAATCTACGGTTGGACTTTGCAGCTGAAATGCCACATTGCGGGTGGACTTTTGCCAATCTACGGTTGGACTTGCTGATTTGCCACCCTTGGATGGACTTTTGCCAATCTACGGTTGGACTTAGCTGCTGTCTTTTTGAATAGAGTCAGATGACTACTGACTTGCCACACTGCGGGTGGACTTTCACCAATCTACGGTTGGACTTTAAACTGCTTTGCCACCCTTGGATGGACTTTTGCCAATCTACAGTTGGACTTTGCCTTGCTTTGCCACCCTTGGATGGACTTTTGCCAATCTACAGTTGGACTTTGTGAATTTACCACCCTTAGATGGACTTTTGCCAATCTGCGGTTGGACTTTGAACTTGGCCACCCTTAGATGGACTTTTTCCAATCTGCAGTTGGACTTTGATGATTTGCCACCCTTAGATGGACTTTTGCCAATCTGCGGTTGGACTTTGACAACATTCCAATACTGGATTACGCTCTGCATGCATGTCAGACATCTTTGCTGACTCTGCTGAGGAACAATGGTCAATGATGTGACCTTAGAGACTCCTGAAAGGATTATATCTCTGCTAGAGAAGGAATGAATAATCTGTCTGCTTCGAATTGTCACGCTTGCCAAAAATAAATTGGACTTTGAGATACAGGGGAGTGATAAATCTGCCAGGAATTATTTCATCTGCTTGGGTATGAATTCTGGTCACAACAACTCCGTTGGGGATGAGAATTTTTTTTGAATGACATTCTGCTGGGGAAACAAGTCATTAACTCTGCTTGGGAATCTACCAAACTCGAGATTCTTTGCGGGGATCATCAACCTTCTACTCGGCTGGGGAAGAGACTCTGTTGATCAATAAGCCTCACGCGGGGGGAAAATAACTCAGCTGGGAAGTATTGCTGACAAGATTCAATGCTGAACTCTGTGGGGATACCATTACCAGAGATACGATCTTGCTGGGGATCAGGGCTACTCTGTCGGGGATATGCAAATCCCATTTGGAAGATAATCCGTTGCAGCATGCTGAGAAAGAGTTCCTAGAGATCTGCTGGGGGAACCCAAAGCAATTCCACGGTAGTCTATTGAGGAATAAGACTGTTGAGCTTAGGATAAGTGCCACAATGCCCCATGTTAGGCGAACTTTCCGTTTGACGATTCCGTTGGGGATGATGAGTTTATAACAAACTCTGCTGGAGAAAATTGCTTTAAAGCGGCTCGTACTGGGGAATGCCTTTTGAGAGGATTTTACAGAAGACCAAGCGTCCTCAAACTCTACTGGGGATAATAAATTTGAAACATCTCCTGCCGGGGAAATTCAAGATGCCCCGTGCTTGGGAGAGTCAACAAATTGCTTTTTGTTCCATGATACAAGACTTATCTGAAGAAAACGTCATAAGAGGATTTTACAGAAGATTAAGCATCTTCAAACTCCTGGCGACTTCACTGGGGATTAACCATCAACTTCGGTGTCTGCGAAGCAACTTTACTGGGGAATTCGCAACCGTTATCGACACATAAAAGCTTGTAGCTGTTGGAAGTACTGAATGAGAGAATCGACTTAATGAGATACAACACTATCCAGTTGAACTCAATTCACCGATATCGAAACGTCGTGACTGGCCGCCAACCGAATGGTGGACTCAATCAGTAAACGTTGTGACAAAAAAGGTGACAAGTGAACCCTTCCTTGAGCATGATTGCCCCAGTCTTCTGTGTGGGAATAAGTGATTAATCGTCTAGGAGAGATGCCTCTTGTGCTTGAAATCATCTGGATCTGTTACCTGCAACAAAAGCATACACACATGCCCCGGAATATTGCATGGTTTGAATTCACCATCCAGGATTATTCGACATTCAAAGTAGTTTTAAATGTTTTTCTGCGCATGTTATTTGTAAGGCCACAGTGTTTTCAAATGCAATGTTTTGTCAAAAATTCAGACGTTTTTTGCAAACAAAGCAGTAAAACAAAATAAGAAGCTTTTTACTGAAATTCAATTTATTGAAGAAAAGCCCAGAATAGGCAATTACATCAGGAAGCAATCCCTGGAAAGAGGTGATCATTGAAAATTGAGAAAAGAAACTATCCTAATGGCAATGTGAAAACGACATTCCACTGAGTTTCAATTCTGCTATGGCCAGTATATCTTCAAGACTCCCCGACCTTGCCTTTTGAGGAATGATCAGACTGATTCCTACCCTTTGGAATGTCAGTTGTTGAAATGGTGATGGAGTGCAGATAACTCAAACCGTAGTCGTTCGCTTAACTCCCTCTTTTGCATGGACCGCTCTTTCGGGTTTTCAATCCATCGGGATACCCCTTTTTTTGCCTGAGTTGTCCTTGCGGATTTTCAACTCACCGGGTGTACAATTTTTATTTATTTTATATCCCTAATTTTTGCCCGAACCTTTTTATTCTGTTTTTGTGGTTCGCCGGGATGCCCTTTTTTGCCTGGACTTTTCTTTTTTTGTCCAGCGGGTCTATTTATGCGAAGTATTTTTTGACTACATCTGAGTTGACAGGGGATGAAAAATCTTCGCCATCCATGGTTGTAAGTAATAAGGCTCCGCCCGAGAAGACCTTTTTAACCACGAATGGACCTTCATAGTTGGGAGTCCATTTGCCCCTGTGATCTATACTAGGAGGAAGGATCCTTTTGAGTACCACATCTCCAACTTTGTAAACCCGAGGACGCACCTTTTGGTCAAATGCCTGCTTCATCCTCCGCTGGTATAACTGCCCATGACATACAGCTGCCAGTCGTTTCTCCTCAATAAGGCTCAACTAATTAAATCTGGCGTGAACCCACTCAGCTTCGTCTAACTTGACATCCATCACGACTCTGAGGGATGGAATCTCAACTTCAATCGGTAACACTGCCTCCATACCGTATACAAGTGAGAATGATGTTGCCCCAGTAGACGTGCGTACTGACGTTCGGTACCCATGCAAAGCAAATGGTAACATCTCATGCCAATCTTTATATGTGACAACCATTTTCTGCACAATCTTCTTAATATTCTTGTTGGCCGCCTCCACAGCGCCATTCATCTTCGGGCGATACGGAGAAGAATTGTGATGTTCAATTTTGAAGTCCCGGCACAGCTCAGCCATCATTTTGTTGTTTAGATTAGAACCATTATCAGTAATGATTCTCTCGGGCATTCCATAGCGACAAATGATATCCCGTTTCAAGAAACGAGCTACCACCTGCTTAGTGACGTTGGCATAAGATGCTGCTTCAACCCATTTAGTGAAATAATCAATGGCGATCAAGATGAAGCGATGGCCTTTTGAAGCAGTAGGCTCAATTTTTCCGATCATATCAATGCCCCACATTGCAAAGGGCCAAGGAGAGGACATGACACTCAACGGATTTGGAGGTACATGCATTTTGTCTGCATAAATCTGGCATTTGTGACACTTGCGGGCGTACTTGTAACAATCTGACTCCATGGTCAACTAGTAATACCCCGACCTCAATAATTTCTTAGCCATTACATGTCCTCCGACATGGGCACCGAAAGATCCTTCATGTACTTCCTGCATTAACAGGTCTGCTTCGTGTCTATCCACGCATCTGAGCAGAACCATGTCAAAATTCCGTTTGTACAGCACATCATCTTGATTCAAGAAGAAGCTGCTAGACAACCTTCTCAACGTCTTCTTATCTTTAGTAGATGCCCCTGGCGGGTACTCTTGACTTTTCAAGAAACACTTAATGTCATGAAACCATGGCTTGTCATCAGACGTTGCATCAACAGCAAATACAAATGCAGGTCTGTCAAGACGAGACACTTCAATCTTGGGTACATGGTTCCATCTTTGCACTTTGATCATAGAAGACAATGTGGCCAAGGCATCCGCAAACCTATTCTCATCCTGAGGAATATGGTACAGCTTCACTGTGGTGAAAAATGTCAGCAATCTCCTCGTATAATCTCTATACGGCACTAGATTCGCTTGGTGCGTGTACCAACTCCCTTTCACTTGATTGATTACCAAAGCTGAATCACCAAAGATATCAAGGGTCTTAATTCGCAAATTAATCGCCTCCTCAATCCCCATTATACAGGCTTCATATTCTGCTTCATTGTTGGTGCATCCGAAAGTTATTCGGGCAGTGAAAGGCATATGAACACCTTCCAGCGTGATAAGAACTGCTCCAACTCCGCACCCATTCATGTTGACGGCCCCATCAAACATCAAACTCCATTTGGATTCAGGGTCTGGCCCCTCCTCCAGGAGTGGTTCCTCGCAGTCTTTAGCTTTGAGAAATATGATGTCCTCATCAGGGAAATCAAATTTCATGGGTTGGTAATCATCAATCGGCTGTTGCGCAAGATAGTCTAACAAGATACTTCCTTTGATGGCCTTTTGGGAAGTGTACTGAATATCATACTCTGTCAAAACCATTTGCCACCGTGCAACTCTGCCTGTTAGTGTTGGTTTCTAGAAAATGTATTTGATAGGATCCATTTTTGAAATCAACAAGGTTGTGTGCCTAATCATATACTGCCTCAATCGCTTAGCAGCCCATGCAAGTGCACAACATGTCTTTTCAAGCATTGAGTACCGGGACTCACAGTCATTGAACTTTTTGCTAAGGTAGTAGATAACAAGTTCTTTCCTACCTGTCTCGTCATGTTGACCGAGAACACAACCCATAGAACCTTCAAGCACTGTCAAATACATTATCAAAGGCCTCCCTGAAACTGGAGGCATGAGAATTGGAGGTTCCTGCAAATATTCTTTTATTTTATCAAATGCCAGTTGGCAATCGTCATTCCACCTGACCGTTTGATCTTTTCTCAGCAGTTTGAATATTGGTTCGCATGTGGCTGTTAGGTGAGATATGAACCTTGCAATGTAGTTCAATCTACCCAGAAAACCACGAACCACTTTTTCTGTTCTCGGTTCAGGCATATCTTGTATTGCTTTCACTTTGGCAGGATCAACCTCAATCCCTCTTTCGCTCACAATGAAACCCATCAACTTTCCAGAACGCACCCCAAAAGTGCACTTGTTTGGATTCAACCTTAGACGGAACTTTCTCAACCTTTCAAACAACTTTTTCAAGTTTATCAGATGTTCTTCTTCTGTTCTCGACTTGGCAATCATGTCATCCACATAACATTCAATCTCTTTGTGAATCAAGTCGTGAAACAAAGTTACCATTGCCCGCTGGTACGTTGCCCCTGCATTTTTCAACCCAAAAGGCATCACCTTATAACAGTATGTATCCCATGGGTAATGAACGTGGTCTTCTCAATATCCTCAGGTGCCATCTTAATCTGGTTGTACCCAGAGAAACCGTCCATGAATGTGAACACTGAAAACTGAGCTGTATTGTCGACCAGTACATCAATGTGAGGCAGTGGAAAATCATCTTTCGAACTAGCTTTGTTAAGATCTCGATAATCCACACACATTCTCACCTTTTCTTCTTTCTTTGGTACTGGCACGATGTTGGCAACCCAAGGAGGATAATGGGTCACAACAAGAAACCCTGCGTCCCACTGCTTCTGAACTTCTTCTTTGATCTTTATGGCCATGTCGGGATGAGTCCGACGAAGTTTCTGCTTGACTGGCGGGCATTCTTCTCTCAACGGCAGCCTGTGTACAACAATATCAGTATCCAACCCTGGCATGTCTTGATACGACCAGGCGAAGATATCAACATATTCACACAACATCTCAGTCAAAGCTTTCTTCACATCTGCTTGCAGGCTTGCACCAATCTTGATCTCTTTCTTAGCATCCTCGGTACCAATATTAATGATCTCTATGGTCTCTTGATGAGGCTGGATGGTCCTTTCCTCTTGTTTCAACAATCTGGCCAGTTCCTCAGGGAGTTCACAGCCCTTCTCATTCCCTTCTTCGGCTTGATAAATCGGTTTGTCAAAGTCATACATGGCCATAGCAGAACCTTTATCAATGAAATTCGGAGGATCAAGTCTGCACGAACGGGTTCATGCTTTATTTTAGAATTTATTTTAAAACAAAAAGAAACGAAACATTGCCATTTTATTATTTTGTGCAAAAATAAAAAAGACAGACAAGGAACAAAATTTGAGTGCAAAACGTCCTTTATTGATGATTAAAATTGCAAATGCAAACAAGGTGGTCCTACAAATGAATCTATACGCCTTGGGCAGAGCGCAAGATTTTGACATGCATTATGGTTAGAAAAACAAAGAAAATTACTTTCTTTGAAGAGTAACTTGGACGATCTCTTCAACGGACCAATTCTGTAATGGTTGTCCTAGAGCGCGTGGGCGTACCCAGTTGTCCAAGTCACAGTCACTGTCAACGCCATCTTCTGTAGCTGCACAAGACTGATCTGGGTAAATGATTCCCCCGCTGCTGAAATTGATGGGTCCACTGTTCTCTGCAACTGAAGTCATAGAGGGATGATATCCAATACCAAACATGTCCTCCTTCATTGGTGTCTCTATCAGCTTGCCCTAGCCTTGGGCGTTGCCTACTCTGACGACCTTGACAGCTTGCTTATAGGACGAAATGGATGTACCGGCTCTATCTGGTGCAAGGGAAGATTCAGGCACATTATCAATATTTACTGCTTCAAACAACTGGCAAAGCATTTCGTGGATTTCCCCATCCATCTCAACATACTTGAACGTGGACAAATGACTAACAAAAATATCTTCTTCACCACACACTGTCAAAACTTGTCCCTCAAATTTGTATTTCAGCTTCTGGTGTAAGGTGGATGTAATAGCCCCGACTGCATGAATCCATGAGCGACCTAATAAGCAGCTATACGCAGGCTGTATATCCATCACGTGGAATGTAGATTTGAACACCTGCGGTCCAATTTCCACTTCCCCAAACACAGATCTTTTCGTCCCATCGAACGCTCTGACAACCAACTCACTTGGCTTTAATATCAACCCATCAACTTCCAGCTTCATCAGCGCCTTCTTAGGCAAGACATTGAGCGAGGAACCAGTGTCTACCAGCACGTGAGACAACACTGCACCCTTGCACTCCATTGTAATGTGCAAAGCTTTGTTGTGGTTTCTTCCTTCAGAAGTCAAATCCCTACTTGTGAAGCCCAAACCATGCCTAATATTGACGTTAGAAATTACACCCTCAAGCTGATTGACAGTGATTTCCTGTGGAACATATGCTCTCTTCAACACTTTCAACAAAGCCTCCCGGTGCGTGTCAGAACACATCAACAATGATAAAATTGAGATTTTCGAGGGCGTCTGGTTCAGTTGATCGACAATCTTATAATCACTTTTCTTTATTATCCTCATGAACTCTTCTACTTCGTTGTTAAAGGTAACCTTTGTCTCTGTTTCAGGCACAGGCACACTCTCAACCACCTGCTTTCCTTTAGCTTTTGCTGCAGCTTCAGCTTCTTTATCACTTCGCAAAGTTTGGGGAGCAAACAACCTTCCGCTCCGAGTAAAGCCACCTACACCACCCACATTATCAATATTTGAACTGGCTGATGTCCCGACTTCCTGCTTTTTACCTTCATAATACACGTCTGCCCCATAGTGCCATGGGATTGCTTTCGTAGATGTAAACGGAACTGGTCCTGGCACCGTGATGGTAACAAGACTGGATCTTTCTTGCACAACAATTACTACAGGAGCTGCACTTGCAGACACCTGAATTTCTGCAGGAGTATAATAAATGGTCACGGTTGACACCTCATTAATATCTTTCACAACCCTGTCAAACTGTAGTCGGCCATCATTGATCAGATTCTGCAGCCCAACTTTCAACTTATCACAGCCATTCTCTTGATCCATACACTCAGAACAATCTTGGTCACAACCTGGGAACACCTGTCCCTTCAACAAACGATCTTTTACAACCAACAAGGAAGTTTTCACCTGATTGATATCTGCTACCAAGTTCAATCTCTTTCCATCTTCAATAGCATGCACATCTGCCACACCATGATTAGGCATGGGGTTCTGGAGAACATTAGGAGGTAGAGAGAAATTGATTGCTTTAGCATCTATCAAGTCTTGCACCTTATGATGAAACGCCCAACATTTCTCAATGGTGTGCCCCGGAGCACCGGAATGGAACTCGCAGCGAGCATTGGCATCATAGTTAGGTGGCAAATTTCCAGCAGCAGGTGGTCTCATTGTGCGAAATTCAACCAACTTTAACTTGAGTAACTATGGTAACAGCGCTGAGTAGGTCATAGGGAGAGGGTCAATTTTGCGGTCCCTTTGCCTAGCCCTCTGTTGGAAAGGAGTTTGCTGCTGCTGCTGCTGAGCTTGCTGTTGTGGTTGTTGTTGCTGGACGGCTGGTGCTGGAATCATCACTACACCTACTTGATGGTAAGCCTGAGAACGTCCCCTTCCTCGTCCTCTATATACAGCGTTTGTATCACCTTCTCTTCTTTTCTGACCACTAGCAAAAGGTTTCTTCGTCCCTGAGGAACCAGCTCCACTTACGTCTTGAATCTTTCCAAGCTTCAACAGACTCTCGATCCTTTCACCCGCAATTACAATGTCAGAAAATCCTGTTGATGGACAGGCAGCTAATCTATCAAGGAATGCCCCTTGCAGGGTGCCCATAAACATATCTGCCATTTCTCTATCCAGCAAAGGAGGTTGAACCTGTGCAGCCATTTCCCTCCACCTTTGAGCGTATTCCTTGAAACTTTCCTTAGCATTCTGTGACAACCCCTGTAATTGAGTGCGGTTAGGCGCCATGTCGATATTGTACTGATATTGCTTTAGGAACGCTTCTGCCAGATCCTTCCAACTTCTCACAGCAGCTCTGTTCAATTTCATATACCAGGTCAAAGAAGCTCCAGCCAAGTTGTCCTGAAAGTAATGCATCCATAGCTTCTCGTCATCAGTATGGGCTGAGATCTTCCCAAAATAAGCCTGAATATGTGTCTGGGGACACGTATTGCCATGATATTTGTCAAAAGTGGGCGGCTTGAATTTGGGAGGAATCCTGACCCCCGGTACTAGACCCAGACTGGTAACATCAATACCCATAGAATTCTTGCATTCCATAGCCCGTATCTTCTCAGCCAACTCATTGTACCTTTTATCATTAGGAGTGCCCATCTCAGCATCCAGCAGGGTGAACTGATATTCCTGAACAACACCAGCATTTCTGACATTTCCATTACCCAGATTACCCACAGGAGGAGGATTGCCAACAGGAGGAGGAGTGCCATGAGTATGTGAATTATCCACCTGATTACCTCCTGGCATAGTCTCTGGACGCTCGACCAGAAGCCTCAATCTCTCTTGAGTTTGTGCCATACCAGTCATGAGAGTCATGAACTGGTCCACACGTGCCCTCATTTCAGCCAAATCATTCTGCATTTGATCCATTATCCTTGCTTGATTTCTTCGAGTTGAGTATCGGTGAATGTGATTCTCAGCTATAATGCCTGAAACCAAATAAAGGTTAGAGATCTCCTGCAACAAGTACCTGAAAAACAAGCAACAAAATGCAAAATGATATGCGATGCAATGCAAATGTTTATTCACTGCCAGGCATTCCTTCCTTCGATTCCAGTTTGACCAAAAGAGAACGACGCACATTCCTGCAATTGCTAATAGTGACAGAGCATCCGAGGTGCATACTAATAATTTAGAATACCCATCATATACAGCCTAGTGAGTGTGTGAATCATTGTATAATTTGATGCAGAATCCACCTCAATAATACCAACAAAGCCAATAGCATAAATGAAAAAACCCACAACCAGGTGTGGAAGAGTCAAATACAAATCGGTCCTGAACAAATACAAATGAATAACATGAATACAAATAAAATAAAACCCATCAACAAGCCTGATGGTGAATTCTCAGAACAACAACAAAAACCTCAGACACTGAGCCCATATAAATCTTCCCGGACTTCCTTGAGAAGCGCTTCAGTAACTGGATCGTTTGGGCGCTCGGTAAGACTTCTGATCAGTTGACTCCTTAACTTGACAGCGTCTTCTAGCTTTCGGATTTGTTCTTTAACAACTAGCTCTTTGACTCTCTTTACTCCGACACGGACTTTTAGATCTTCGATCTCTTGATTAGCTGAACTTAGTTGCTGGAGAAATTCACTTTCTGTGCTCTTCAAATTTTTCCTCAACTCGTCATTTTCAGCCCTGATTCTCGCCTCGATCTCCCTCCGGCATTCGGAGAACTCATCCCATCTCTGCTGTCCTTTGGCAAGGGCATTCTCCGACTTGGTCAACTGCTCATTGATGCGTTTGCACGCCTTTTTTAGTGCCATCTCATTCTGTTTGACCTTGCGAATATAGATAGTGTCTTCAACAATTCTTTTCTCATTCGCCTCTTGACGTTCAGTCAGCTTTTTAAGTTCATATTCAACATTACGCTTTTCACAAAGCGTCTTTCTGAGTCCTTCGCTTAGCTTCTCATTCATTTTGACTGTCTTATCCATTTTCGCTTTAAGCTTGTTATATTCAGCAATGCTTATCATGGTTACTAGTTCAACAGCAACTGGATCTGACGGTCTTTCCTGAGAAAATGGAAAAAGAGTGATCTGAACTCTTCTTTTCAACCAGGCATCATATTGAGAAGAAGACACATTGTTGCACTTTCTGAAGACAACTTTACCCTTTGTTTGCAGATTACCCCAAGCTCCAGCTGCTTGCCTTACCAACCAAAGACTATCCTTCACAGAGAAAAAGAAAGATTCTTCCAATTCACTGTCCTTTGGAGGCTCTATTAAAGCAAATCCTAACTGTCTCTTTAGAATAACAGGATTGTAATTGATGCAACCCCTTACTCCCAAGAGTGGCACGTTAGGATGTTTTCCACAGCTGCTGATGAAATCCCCACCCATCATCCTTTGATTGAACCAACGAATATCTTTAGCCGTCAACTGAATCATCCTCTTAGCCCAATTCTTTGCAGGATGAGGATCCAAAAAGGCCTCAGAATTTGGTAAATGACTCATGGGCCATTTGTGGAACAGAGGTGCACAACATCTAACCAACCCTCCTCGCTTCTTCTCATTTTTAAAATGCACCGAGTAGTACAAATCGCCCAAGAGTGTAGGTATGGGATTCTTCATTATAAAAATACGGATTGCACTCATGTCCACGAACTTAGGTTCATCAGCAAACAACATAATTCCATAGATGCTCAAGGCTAGGATTGCACAAACGATTTCCCACTGAGCTTTGGCGGCACATTCTTCAGCTTTGGTAACCAAGAAGTCCAAATGAAAACCAGATAAACCTCCTTTGGTGGCGAGGTTATCTGCTACCACAGGTACGCTCAGATGGAGGGCCTTAGCTATCTCTTCAGGCTTTGGAGGGCGCATATCGGAGTTGAAAGGAATCTGGTACTTGAGAGGCACATTTAGAAGCAGGACATACTCTTCTAGCATCGGGGCCAACTGAAAGTCCGAGAAAGTGAAACACCTTAGCTGTGGGTCATAAAACTGTAAGCACGTATGGATGACACTCCTTTCTGAAGCATTCAAGTCATCAACCACAGTCAGAATCTCCCCATAAGCCTTTCGGAACATATCCACACGGTCTGGAGTAATGAGGGAAACCATCTTCTGCAACGGTCCTATCTTGGTGTCGAAGAAAGTATAATGCACATTGTTCTTCCTGGGAATTTCCATAGCTGCAAAAAGGAACTGTCAACTGGAATCGAAAGGAAGTATACCCTACAAATGAATAAACATGAAGGTTAAATGCAAGAATGCTAATGATGATATGTATGCAAGGGCATGTGATCAATGCTGCACAAATACTGCTGAACCCACTGTACTGTAGTCTGAATTCGGTGAGATACACAAAACCAGGATAAGAAGTCCAATAACAAATCCAGAACAAATGTGAACTGATCAGGACCAAAGATTCAGTAACCAATCCAGAACAAATAAGAAAACCGGAATGAGAAGCAATAACACATTCAACCCGAAGGATACAATACTATCGCCAATCAAAGAGATCGTCCTCTGATTCACCTCAAAATAAAGAGGGGTCATCCTAAAAGGTCATCCAGACTTAACAGCTCTTCCAGATAGCTTTACCATCGTGGAAGACCCACAACGCAAAATTCTCTAGAGAGAACCACATCCAGATTGTGTTTCATATTCCCTCCTCGAACCGAGATGGAACGCGAGAGGACATGAAACACACTAAACATAAGTGCACTCAGGCATGTGTATTGGGCCTATCTGTCAGAGTACCCCATCCCTCCAAACAGAAAATAGCACAGTCCAGTATAGTATAATATATGAAATGAAAATGCTAAAATATAGTAAATGCAGTAATATACAGTAAAGCAGTAATACAGTAAATAGCAACACAATACAACAGTAAATACAACACAACAGTAAACACCCAATGAAAGAAAAACAGACAAGCGCTAGGATTGACTCGCTAAGGAAACCAGAGATTCTGGGTTATATCCCCAGCAGAGTCGCCACCTGTCGCTCCCGGGATTTTTATCTAGGTACAAACGCGAAAGTGGCACCGAAACAGAGTCGACGGCAATGTGTATTTATCCCATGAGAGGGAAAGGAAACACCGCATAAACCTGAAGAGAAAGGAAACAGCATGGTCTTGTGACCAAGAGAACTGGGTTCGGGAGTCGGTTACGCGAAGGGAAGGTATTAGCACCCCCACGCTTCCATCGTACCCGATGGGATCCACGCTTTCTTGTCTCGATCAAAGGGTGTAAGGAAAGGATACTAGAAAAGGAACTGGAAAAGGAATGGAAAGAGAAAGAGGAACAAATGTAGGGAAAATAAAAGAAGTGCTCGCATGGGCCCTACCCCACTGCCTACGTATCTCATCGGGAACATGAGAATCAGAGCGACGTAGTTCCCCTCACTAGGGATGGATTGTTTGTGTTTTTTAGGGAACGACTAACGTTCTAGCTCAGGTGTTGCAGGCTCGCTGGTCCGAGTGCGTTACCATCTTGCAAGAGAACGAGGAGGAGCACGTTCGTACGTTGAGAATGAGTGAGATGAGAAAAGAATTCTCGAAGGAAAGACGTTGTTGTGTGTTTGAAGCTTTTTAGAAAGAAGTGTTTTGAATGTTTTTGTGTTTTGTAACAAGTATTGTATTTAAGTCCTTCATGTAGGATCGAATGCCTCGCATATCGACCCGAGATGGGACGTACACTAAACATTCTAAGAAAATGAGAGAAGATCCCTCACTATCTCATTCTTACATGAAAGGCTCAAATACAGTATTAGTTATGCCTTTATTAAGTGTTTTTTACTTTTGTTTGAAGATGAGAAGAAGAAACTCAAAAGCGAAGCAAAGGTGAAAACTAAAGAGGGAGACTAAGACTCAATCTTAATGTCATCATGCATGGTGATCCTAAGGTTTAGTGAGGTTTAAGAAACCCAATCCTAAAAGAAAGGAGAAGAAGAAAGAAAACAACTTACTTCCAAGATGGAAGTTAAGTTGTTTCTAAGAGGGGAGAAAAAAGTTATGAAGACAAAGCATTATTAAATGCTTACACAACACAAATTGAATGATTAAAAGATGAAAGAAGAAATTAGAATGTGGATGCATATCCACACTCAAGTGACTTACCATTAGCTCCTGAAATGGTTAGTGCAATTACTTACAAATGAAGAAACAATTAAGATGAACCATTAAGGCTTCAACAAAGTCAATAACCAAAGTAAAAACATCTTAAAGGTTAAGGGAAGCACAAGGTCAGAATGCACATCATAAGAATGTTTTCCCATAATATGAGAGCAAACACCAATCAAATGCACACAAACAATGCCTTAAATCACAAAGAAATACATCATGAAAGAAGTAGATGAAGAATGAGTGGATATGCAAAGTGGTCATGCCTTAATGCTTCAAGTAATGTCAAAGTCAGAATGTGGATGACCTAAACATGTGCCTAAACATGGTATACAAATGTCATATGAGGCATACAATCAAGCATCCAAGCATTAAGAGTAATTAGGAGAAGAAGTGAGAAAACATAAACATGAATTTAACATGGAAAGAAGTTATCTAAGGCATAAGTCAAACCTAAAAAGTTCAAGATGAAACTCAAGTATCAAAGTCAGAAGTGATATGACATGTTAGGATGAAGATAAGATGCACAAGCCAATCACATTCAAGCAATTACAAGTCATTTAGGAGCTAGAAGAAAAAGAAACATGCATTTGGATGAAACATGTTCAAGTATGCAAAGTAAGACATAAATGGAATATGGGATGAATGCAATGCTTTAAAGTCAGAGGCATACATCATATGAAATGCAAATGGATAGTATGGCATGGCATAAACAAACCAATTACAATTCAAGTTGGCACCTAGATGCAAAAGAATGAGGAACTAGGTCAAAAGGAGACATGTGAAACAAGTATTGAACATGTACACAAAGAAAACATCAACTTCAACCCAATAACCTATAAATTCAATCAAAATACCTATAATGATCTAAACATGGCTCAAGAAGTCAAGAAGAATGGTCTCATACAATGGCACAAGTGCCTTCTCAAGCAAGTAAACAAACATGATCAAAGAAGTTCACAAAAAGGGACCTCAAACAAGAGTCATCAAACAAATACCAAACATGATTGAAAAAATCATCAAATTAGGTCTCAAGAGACCTCAACCAGAAGCAAATATCATACCCAAAACTCATGCAAAGAATCACAAAGAAACTCAATCAAACAAGCATGGCAAAGTCATTAAGGTTTCACATGATCATGCACCAAGAAATGGCTCAAAGAGGATGCAAAGATGATCTTAAAAATATGACAAAAATGTTTTTAAATGGTTCAAAGTGTCCTCTGAAATATGCAAAAAGAATGGGATGCAAACTATGTACCAATGATGAGAAATAAAATCAACAAGGCAGTGTGTGCACAATTGAAACATTTCAAAAAGAAATTCAAACAACAATTAATTCAGATGCAAAAAATAATAGAAAAGTGGAAAATAAAATTTGTAAAAATTTTATAAAACTATAAAGGTAATTCATGAATTTTTTGAGAATTTTTAGATTCATTAACCTAATTTTAAAAATTAAAATGCAAAATGAAACAATTAAATGAAAATAAAAAGAAAAAAAACAGCCAGGGGTGCAACACAAGCAAAATACACGTTGAAAAAGTTAGGCTGGGTCAAAGGAGGGGGTGTGAACAGAAAAGAAGCCCAAAGCGCTTCAAACAAAAAACTGGACCCAGTCAACAATAATCTTGACTCACACACACCATTGGATCAGATCTACGCACCACATTCAGTCAACCAAAACAATAAGTATACAAGATGGAAGGCCAGGATAAAAGATTCATGATACCAATGATACACGCGCACACATCACATCATTCAGAAATAAAAAACAAACACGTGGGAAGCTCATGACATTTTAATGCGTTGGCACAATAAACACCATCAGATTAAATCAACGCACCAAATCAAGTCAACAGATCACACCATTATGCAAGATCAACGCTCAGGATCCGTGTGTGCACAATAAGAAGCATGGATTAACAACACGCAATCAGTAAAATATGAAATGATTTTAAATGAGCTGGCTGAACGTGGACCATCAGATCTAGACCACCAACGGTCCAGATTTCATCTTCTCTAATGAAACCTCACCGGCCTGAAACAAAAACTAGACGCCGGAGCCCTAGCTCCGGTCGTCTCCTCCGGCAACCTGCACTTCAAAATTTCCCAGAAAATACAAACAAGTATACTATCCAAACCAGAATTTCACCAAGATTCCAAATATCACATCAATTTCATCATAACATGCATAGTTTGTGCAAATCGAAGACACAAATTTTGGATCTAAAAAAATCAGATCCACAATACTTTCATATTACACGTCCAAATTCAAAACTAAACACATCAGCATGATCACAAACACACGGAGAACACAATGCACACAAGAAAGTTAAGTTCTAGGATCATGAAAAGTGGACCAACCTGAGATTTGCAGAGCTCAAATTACGCAAAGAAAACCTTCTGGAAGCTGCAGATCAACTCTTTGGAACCTCTAATTACAAAATAAATGCAATTAGAGCTTGAAATCGTGCTAGATCTTGAGATTTAAAGTGGAGCTTTCCAAAACTGAATCAGATGAAATCCTTTGTATGAGCTTCAAACGATGGATGATTTGTGTTCTATGAAGTTCACTGATCAAAGAAATATAAAGAAAACTCAATGAAACCCTAGGAGAGTGGAGTTTCGAAGAGAAGAAGGTTGAGAGAAAAATTTCAAATCTGAACAAATGAGAGTGCATGAGTCTGAAATGAACGTGTAAACCTCTTTATATACCCTTGGTTAGACTTCTGATCATGGTTAGGGTTTAGCTAAACCCTTGGTTAAAGCTCTTGGAGGTGTTTTGCAAATTTGCAACTTGTGATGTACACACTTAATCACACGTGCCAATGTCATGAAGTAAGCACGCATCATTCTCATTTCACTTGCTGAGTGCATGTGCGATCCTATGTTGGAGGGAAAGTCACTAAATTATGAGTTTCAAATGATTTTGCAATTTGGCATAATGGAAAATATATGATGTATATGGCATGGGTTCTTGCAATTCAAAGGCCAAAAATGATCCTTATGATGTGTATTGTGATGTGGTAACATGACTTGAACAATTAGAGGTCATCATACTTCAATTTGAACCAATTTGCAAAAGGTGGAAAAATGGATACATGTAGAAATCTTAAAAAGCACCTTGCCTTCCTTTGATCATAACTTGAGATTCACAAATGGTATGGAAATGATCTAGTACTTTTTGGAAAGGGGAGAGAAAGATCTTAAACTTTCATGTTTGAGTGAAATTCATTTGAAGCTTTTTTTATGATGAAAAGTCAAGTTGAAGATGGTTTGAAAAGTTGCCAAAAATGGAAATTTCACATTATAGGTCATTTTCCAAAAATAGTAACTTTTGCATAAACTCTTGATTCTTGATGAATGACATGAATCTTGACATTTGAGGACCATATGAGGGCATAAGACCTTGAAAATCATGAAGAGTACCTCAAAATTCCATGGTTGACTTTCCTCCTTACAGTTGACTTTTCTTGGTTCACAAGCAACTGATCCACTGAACATCTTCCACAATGAACCACTAGCCAAGCCTTCTTCTATGAGTGTTTGTGAGCATATGGAACCCATGAGAGCATGCTTGAATCCACAAAGTTTTCTCAAGAAACTCTTTGAACCCAAGAACCCTAATTTTGACTGTTTTGTGTAGGAAGTGATGCACTGCCCAATCTTCTTGATGAATCTTCCTCTTCCCATGCCTTGTGAGATCAAATGGGGATGATATATGACATAAGAGACCCTTGAAGCTTGTGAGAAACACTTGGCTCTTATTCTTTTGCTTTGGATGATCCACCTCTTTGAGAAACAACTGATCACATGCCCTTATGCAAAAGGCAATGCTAAATGTTTGATGTTTTATTTTTCTATGCTTGAATGCAATGCAATGAAATGAAAGCTCATGCTAAATGATATGAAGACAAGAGAGGGAAAATTTTGGGGTATTACACCACCCAAATCACTTCCAGCAGCAAAACAATTATTAGCAATGGCTCATAAACATATAGAGATCATACAACATAATTTATATCGATTTCCGTCCGTGAAAACATCGATTTCTACTCGTTTACGCGTTTTCGACCTATAACCGAAAAAACTAAGAGAAACAAGTAAACATTCAAACATACACATACATATACATATACAAGCAGGATATAATCGAAACTACTCACCCTTACCCGATTAATCGCGCTCGAAACGGAGTTATCTTCGATTTTCCTCTTCTCGTCTTTTTCCTTTCCTCTTCCTTTCTTCCCTTCTCTTTTCTTTCTCTTCTTTTTCTTTTCTCTCTTTTTCTCTCCACTTTCTATTTTATATAAATATCTAAACCTCTAAAAAGACTATTTTACCCCTCAACTCAAATATCTCGCAACCGCTCTCAAAACGCGATAAAACATAAACAATGATGAAAAATAATATATTTTCAAATAAAAGTCAGAAATAAAATAATATAATAATAAAATAATCAAAACGAATCAATTAAATAAAACTAACTAAAATGGGACGTTACAATAGCGGAGCTCTGGTCGCGTTTGAGGCCTGAGTTCGCGTCGTGAACCTCCCATCGCGAGCTAGGTGTTCTGCATATCATGGTACTTTGACGACGGCGGGCTCGATTGAGAAATTGTCGTCGGGCAAATACCTAACTCGATCCTGAGCGGGATCTTGCCTTGGCTGGTATGCGTCGCTTGTACCTGGGCGCGCATCGTAGTCGGGATGTTAAGCAAACCGACAATTAGGGCCTTAGCTATAATATTATTTTAGCTTTTTGGCGTTCCATGGTCGAGCAAGTTCTTCCCCGTTGAGTTGTTCTAGGTAGTAGGCCCCATTCTCCGTCTTTGTTCGGAAGCGATAGGGTCCTTCCCAGTTAGCGGCGAGTTTGCCTTCCCGAGAGTCCTTGTGGTTCCTCTTCAAGACAAGGTTGCCCACTTGGAATTTTCGCCGTATCACTTTGGCGTTGTGTCTGATTACAATTTTCTGCTTTAATGAGGCTTCGCAGAGAGTTGCTCCTGATCGGACCTCTTCGACGAGGTCGAGCTCTTCCCTCAGTGCCTCGTCGTTTATTTCCTCGTCCAGGGGTGATTCGGTCCGCCTGGATGGTACGTGTATCTTGATAGGGATCACTGCCTCAGTCCCGTAGGCCAGGCGAAAGAGAGTTTCCCCGATTGAAGAGTGGGGAGTTGTGCGGTACGCCCATAGGACGCTATGCAGTTCTTCAACCCAAGCTTTCTTCATTTTGTCTAGCCTCCGTTTGAGGCCTCGTAGGATTACCCAATTTACTGTTTCGGCTTGCCCGTTATTCTGGGGGTGTTCGATGGATGCGAAGTGTTGTTTCGTGCCTAGTTGAGCGACGAAATCCTGGAACTTCCTGTCCGTGAACTGAGTCCCATTGTTGGTGACTATTGCTTGGGGAATGCCAAAACGTGTAAGGATGTTTCACTTGTAGAAACGAAGTATGTTGAGGGCCATTATTTTGACCAGAGCCTCTGCTTCTATCCACTTTGTGAAGTAGTCAACACCTACTATCAAGTATTTGTTCTGGTTTGACCCTACTACGAATGGCCCCAGGATGTCCAGGCCCCAGCATGCGAATGGCCACAGGGAGGACATAACTTTAAGCTCATTAGGCGGAGCCAGGTGCATCTCCCCGTGCCGTTGGCATTTGTCGCATTTCTTCACATATTCTTTTGTATCCTGCTGCATGGTTGGCCAGTAGTACCCTGCTCGAAGGGCTTTCCGGGCGAGGGATCTTCCCCGAGATGTTAGGCGTTGATTCCTTCGTGGATCTCGCGCAAGAGGTGGGTGGCCATCTCTTCCTCAACGCATTTGAGTAAAGGAATAGAGAACCCTCACTTGTAGAGCTTGTCTTTGACTAGGATGTAGGAGCAGGCTCTACGCCTGACTGTGCTGGAGTCTTTGGGGTCGGACAGAAGTTTGTCCCTAGCGAGGTAGTTATAAATAGGGGTCATCCATCAGTTGTTGTCGCCGATGACTTGCACGTCAAGGATCGTGGGGGTCTTCTCGATGTTGGGTCGAGGAAGCACCTCCTGGATGATGGACTTGTTTCCGCCCTTTTACTTCGTGCTCGCCAGTTTAGACAACAATCTGCTCTGAAGTTATGTTCGCGGGGAACATGCTTTACTTCTACTGTAGCGAACTTTGTCATTTTTTCTTTGACCAGGGACAAGTATTTGGATAGGTTGTAATTCTTGGCCTGGTATTCTCCTCGAACTTGAAGGGCCACGAGTTGCGAATCGGTGCAGATGACGACTTCTTCTGCTCCTAGGTCCTCGGCTAAGCGCAGACCGACGAGGAAGGCTTCGTACTCAGCTTGGTTATTTTAAGTAGGGAAGGGTAAAGTGAGTGATACCTCGATGATGATTCCCACGTCGTTTTCCAAGATGATACCTGCCCCGCTTCCTGCCGAGCTGGATGCTCCGTCAACGAAGATGGTCCACTTGCGCGCCCCGTAGGTGGGGGAATCTGCGAACGTCATCTCTGCGACAATATCGGCCAATGCCTGGGCCTTGAGGGCTTTTCTGCTTTCATACTGAATGTCAAACTCGGATAGCTCCAAAGATCATTTAAGCATTCTACCGGCCATATATGGTCATCCTAGTCGATGATTTATGGGCTGGTCTGTCCGGACCACGATCATGTGAGCCAGGAAGTAGTGCCTTTGCCTTCACGCATCGTTAATGAGGGCCAGAGCTACCTTCTCTATTTGTTGGTATCTCAGCTCTGGTCCCTGCAATGCTTTGCTTGTGAAGTATATAGGTTTTTGCCCATCGGGCGTTTCTCAGATTAGGGCGGCGCTAACGGCCTCAGTTGCTACGGCGAGATAGAGGTACAGAGTTTCACCGTTATTTGGCCGAGAGAGGACTGGCGGTTCTTACAGTGCTCATTTTAGATGGAGGAGAGCCTGGCCGCATTCCTCCGTCCATTCAAACGCTGCCTCCTTGCAGAGGAGTTTGAAGAATGGAAGAGCATGCTGGGCAGACTTGGCCACGAAACGAGACAAAGAAGCGAGCATCACGTTGAGGGATTGGATGGACTTCTTCGAGTTAGGTGTTGGAAATTCGGTGAATGCCCTGCACTTGTCAAGGTTGGCCTCGATTCCTCGTTCTATCAGATAGAAGCCGAGGAACTTACCCGCCCGTACCCCGAAAGTGCATTTTTCTGGATTGAAACGCATCCGATATTTCCTGGCCTGTTCGAAGACCTTCCTTAAATGGGCCGTGTGATCGGCTTCCTTATGGGATTTCACGATCATATTGTCCATATAGACTTCGAGCATGTCGCCGATTTCTCCCTGGAAGACCTTGTTCATCATCCTTTGGTAGGTCGCACCGACATTCTTTAAGTCGAAGGGAATCACGTTGTAGTAATAATTGCCCGACTCGATAATGAAAGCCGTGTATTTTTTTATCACTTTTCGCCATTGGTATTTGATTGCAGTCTGAATAGGCGTCCATGAATGATAATAGTTTAAAACCGACAGAGTTATCAACAAGTTTATCAATATTGGGGAGGGGTAGGCATCTTTTGGGCATGCCTTATCGAGATCAGTATAATCAACACACATACGCCACTTTCCATTAGATTTTTTGATGAGTACAACGTTGGACAACCAAGTGGTGTACTTGGCTTCCGAAATAAAGTTTGCCTCGAGGAGGTCTTTTACAGCTTGTTCTGCAGCCTCCGTTTTCTCCGGAGACTATTTTCTCCTACGTTGTGCTACTGCTTTGACGGCGGGGTCAATTGTGAGTTGATGGCAGGCAACACCAGGATCTAAGCCAGGCATTTCCGCGGCAGTCTAGGCGAATAAGTCTGCGTTTTCTTGGAGGCAAGCTTTGAGTTGTTTCCTCGCTATGTCGGGGAGGTCGGTCCCTATTTTTACTCCTCACTGAGGATCGTCATCGAGCAAGACGAGTTCGAACTCGCCATCCGGAATCGGGTGCATTAGATGAGAGCCGTTGATGGTGCTGGTCGAGGTGGATGAGCTACTCGGGCAAGTCTGGTCCTTCTTCTGATCATCTTCGGAGAAGCGGCTGTCGAGGTCGATGAAGTCGACGTGTGGCAGTGGCTTGGCTTCCTCTGAGCTGCTAGGCAAGGTTGGCTTGCTGGACGTCTTTGGCTTGGCAGCGATGGTGTTCAGTCCCTTGGTGGCCGCTTCGAAGCATCTCCGCGCAGTCTCAATGTCCTCGTGTAAGGTGGTGACCATACCTTTCGAAGTGTAGTACTTCATTTTGAGATGGACAGTTGATGGGACGACCGCCATCTCGTCCAAGGTTGGCCGCCCGAATATGCACTGATAGAGAGATGGGCAGTCAATTACGAGAAACTGAACCTTAATAGATCTGACCGTCTCCGCAGATCCAAAGGTCACGATCAACTCGACATACCCCTAGGGTTTTGTGACCGACCCGTTGAAACCCTGTAGGTCAGGACCCACGTATGGAGTGAGGTGCGATTCATCCAGCTAGAGGGTTGAGAACAGTTGTGAGTACATAATGTCAACCGAGCTGCCTTGGTCGACTAAGATCCTGCGAATATCAAAATTTGCCATCTGGCCTCTTACGAGAAGTGGAATACTTGAGTTCAGGCTTCCCCCGAGGAGCTCTTCCTGGTAAAAAGAGATGGGGACTGATCCTTTCTGGGCCTTGTCGAGTGTTGTAATCTTGTTAGAGCTCGTGCTGATCAGGTGCTCGAACTTTCTTTTCACGGAGCCCACAGTGACTTTGTTGAAGCCCCCTCTTCCTTGATGGCGTGAGGCCCGGGAGGAGCTAGCCGCTTCCTTTTCCTCGTACTGAATATACTCATGAGCCTTGAGGAGAAAGGCATCCAGGCTCCTTGGAGGTGTAAGGCCAATAACTTTAGAAAATTCTGAATGGGGGCGAAGTCCTCTTTCGAGCAGAAACTTCTTCATGTCGTCGGTGGTAGGGACTTGCACCGCTTCTTTATTAAACCTCTTAATATATGCCTGGAGAGGCTCATCCTTCCCTTGAATTATGGCCTCAAGGGAGGCTTCGATCTTTGGATGGCGGCGTGACGCCGTAAAATGTCTGGAAAACATTCTTCCCAGCTGCTTCCACGAGGTGATGGACTCCTCAGACAGTTGTTTGTACCAGGTCATTGCCCCTTTCCGGAGCGTGGTAGGGAATAGACAGCATTTGATGGTGCCTCGGACGCCACGATAGTCTAGCAGCGCATCGATATTTTCGATGTGATCATCTGGGTCTGTTGTTCTGTCGTAAGTGTCCAAAGATGGTGGTTTCTCCAAGCCTTTGGGGAGGCATGTAGCCAGGATCTCCTGAGACAATGGGCCGTGGGGCTTATCGTCGCTACTGGAACTGGTCCAGGAAGGGGAGCGAATGCTTCACTCGGGGACGATGTTCGTGCCCGACCCTTCGATCTGACCCGGGGTGAACGTTGATCTCTCTGGGTTCTCTTATTTCCTGGGGAATGCTGGTTTCACAGGGAAACATGGTCACGCTTCCGGACGGCATGAGACTCTGGTTCCTAGCGCACCCGATGATCAGCTTCTCGTTGGGGATGTGGACTTTTGGATTGACGTCGATCTTTCCTCGGCTGAGGGGATCTTGGTCGGACAGACTCTTCCAACGCCCCAATCCTCTCGTTTTGTTAGAGGATCAAGAGGTTGGTCTTGTTGATTGCTTCAAGGAGGGCCACCACGGTCGGGTCGGCGTTGGGTGGAGCTGGAGGGCCAACGAGGGCTGGTCGTTAACACGATCAGTACGAGTGAAAGAGAGAGATGTAGTAGCTTCGTTTCTCAGACGACGGGCGTCCCCTCCGAGGAAGGATGTAGATCCGTCAACATCAATTTTATTGACGGGGAGAAGAGAATGATTGCGAGCATCTTGGACGTGATCTTGGGAAGCCATGATCGTAGTCTTGGACAAAGAGTTTGTTTTGGTCTTTGAATCTGAGGTGGATATTAAGACGTGGATAACAAGTTTCCCACAGACGGCGCCACTGATCTTGAAGACAGATCAGAACCTAAAGTGGGCCAAGAGGAACGTCTGTGATGCTGGGTGTGTGAGATGAGGAGGGGGTGTACCTGCAAGGCACTCCGATGCTAAAGTAAGAATCGAGAGAGAGAAAGGCAAGTTCAAAAGTATGACTTTCTTAGGATGATTTAGAATACCTGACCCTCAAATGAGAGGGTTTTTATAATGCTCCAAGCGCATGGCCAACGGTCCCTATTTTCGGGGCGGAATAATTGTTTCCTGAAAAATAGGTAACTGCCAAAAACTAGTCGTTATGACATGCATAGATGCCCAAAACTAGCTGTTGCCACGGGCAAAGGCGTAGTTCAAGGCATAGGCGTCATGACTGTCCTTGGATGATGAAGCCGTGCGTAACGGGCAAAAATGACGGGGAGGAGCAAATGACCTTGAGGTTTATCTGTCCACATATGCCCGGTAGAGGGGTAGAAAGGTAAATGTTGCCCCCACATTGGCTGGATTTAGGCAATTGGGCCGTTATGCAAGCAGAAGTGGATTAGACCATGCCTAGCCATTGGTCCAGTCCGGAACAGTTGTGTTTAAAACTAAAACAAACTATCTCTATTTATATTAATACTTAAATTCTATTTTTTTCTACTACCCGATGTGGGACTTGGATGAATATACTATTTGACCCAACAACTATTGCAATTGATGGTTGTGAGATTTGAATGACGATTGTGGATGAGTTTATACGTGAACGGTTGGTGGTGAAGAATGTGGACATTGTTTGATGAGAAGTGGCAAAGGGTGGAGCGTGAATATCGCATGAGATTAATCAACTGTGTTGTTGTTGCAGCCATTTAAGACTGGATAACATTTTTTCAGTTTTTTTTAGTTTTCAAAAATATACTCAGCAATTTTTCAGAGATGCATTTTCGAAATAAATTTATACATAAAATTGGTCTGCGACTCAAAAACAAATGAAATGTGTATATTAGAGTGTATTTAGAGATACATCTTCAAAAATTAGAGATATTTTTGAAATTTCGCGAGGTGCCTAAAAATAATCTAAAATACATTAATAAATTCTCTAACTTATTCTTCCATGATTTTTCATGATCACTCCACATTGTAACAACATTATAGAAGTCCATAACTTCTATATAATGCATCTTTCACTTTCACGCCATAATGTGGTTTTTGAATTCATTGAGAAAGAAAATACAAAAGAGAAAAAACATTTAAAATCCTCGATTACCTATTCTCTCAAACATTCATTCTAAACCAAAATCAAAACACCACACATAAAAAACAAACTACAAACCTCTCATTATCATACTTTGAAGTTTTAGTCTTACTTTAATTTTCACAAAATCTTCTCAAAGAATTATATATCTTCAAGTTGATATAAAACTAGAGAATCATTGTCTTTTTCAAGCCCTTAATCTTGGAAATAATCGAAACCTCAATTTTTACTGATGTACATGGGTGATGAGCTAGACCTGGGAGGTTTGGTTTAAAGTCTTAATCCTAGGATTATGGACCTTCCTCCTCCTGGGAGGCATTCATCGTTCTACTTGTCATTCTATTTTGTTTGGTTTTGTATTATTCAGTGTTAGGTATTGCTGCTCTGAGTGGATTAGAAACTAGCTGAGAGAGGTAGTGTGTTTGAGGTAAGAATGGAGTGGAGTGTGATGGGAAAGAAGAGGAACAATAATAATGGGGTGAAGGGCTTAAGAGCTTCAGTCTGGAAGGATCAAAGAGGGAAAAATGCAGGGGAGTTCAAGGAAGTTACAACCTTTTTCTTTACTGAATTCCCGGATAGTATGGATGCAAAAAGGATGTTTGACATTTTTAGGGAGTACGGGTTGGTGGTTGAAGTATACATCCCGACAAGATTGGATAAGAGGGGGAAGAGTAACGGGTTTGCAAGGTTCTGAAAGGTAGGTGATGAGAGAGTATTGGCAATAGAGTTGGATAATATTATGATTCACGGAAGGAAAATACATGCAAATACTCCAAGATTTCAAAGAACGGAGCCAAGTAGGAAGCATCTGGGAAACCTGGGAAACCAGTCAAATACCAACAGAGGTAGTGGTAGGGTAAAGCTTGGTGTGGGTAGGGAGACGAGTGGTAAAGGGAAGGAGTTGAAGGGAAGAACAATATTACCCATAGGTAAAACGTATGCTCAAGTTATGAAGGCGGATACGATGTTAGGGAAGACAAGAAACCAAGGGTATCATGATAATGAGGTATCAAAGCCTCGTTTTGCTCATGTTCAGTTCAATATAGAAGAGAAAGATATGAATAGGTATTACAAGGCTTTTGTGGGAGAAGTGGCAGCTCCGGGAAGTACTTATAGCATTCAACATGCCCTTAATGAAGAAGGTTTTTTCAACATAAAAGCAACTTCACTCAGTGCCAATCTGTGTCTACTTGAAGAGAATGAGACTGGGGACTTGGAGATGATTATTAAACAGGACAGGGAATGGGTTGAAAAATGGTTTGATGACATTAGACCATGGAATCAGGGTGAGGTTGATAATGAAAGAGTGACATGGCTGAAAATATATGGATTACCATGTCAAGCATGGGAGGAGAACTTGTTCAAAATGATCGCCAGCATGGTAGAAACGTTTATTAGATGTGATGCTGATACAATAAATAAGACAAGATTTGATGTGGCAAGGTTCCTAGTGAAAATGAAGTTCGCGATAAATATGAATGAAGTGATGAATGTGGGAGTTAATGAGCATATTTTCAGAGTAAAAATAGTAGAAGATCACCATGGGCCAATGGAAGGTGAAAGAAGAGAGGGTGAGGAGGAGGATTCCAGTACTGGTGAATCATCGAAAAACTCAGACACGGAGGAGGATGGAGGCGCGTGGGATGACTGTGAGGAAGTGGATGAGAATGGCCTAGTCAAACTTATAAGGCTAGATGCAGACCCTGATGGGATGTTGGATGGGAGAACAGGTAAGGTAAAAGACACGTTGCAGGGAGAAAACTCCCATGTCAGCGAAAGTAAGGACAAAACATTGAAGAGGAGAGAGACTGGGTCAGAACAAATGCAAAAAGGTGTCATTGGTACTATGAAAGAAGTGGAAAAGTTAAGTTTTTAGAAGGAAGCAGAATCATGATAACGTGGGGGAGAGAAGTGAAACATTAATTGCTCTGACCAAAATAAATGGTACTAGGTACAACAGGGATATCAGGTCACAATCAATATTAAAGTCACATTAAACAAGGAATAGGTGTATCAGAACAGGGTGGCTTGGTTGTGGGACCAATTGCGGCTGAGGTGGCAAAAGTTAGGGTGAATAAGAATTTAAGCATTTCTGATCCAATCTCAATAAGCCCAGGGGGTCCTATTGGGCTTCTATCTAGGCCCAAAGCAAGGAAAAAGGTGTTAGTAAAAGAAATATATGAGAAGATTAAAATCCCTTTCTCTTCCTCCTATTATGCTACGCTATTACACACTCAAATTGGTAGAATTAACCAAACTGAGATGATTGAGAGAAGCGTGGTAGGAGCTACTTTGGGTTCGCAACAGGAGGACATCTCATCAAGGTACACAGGAGGATCGATGCTATATTGTGATTCCCTGACGGATAATGATATGGTACAAAGTAACTTAAGGTACAAGAAAAGAAGTGATGATTTGTTGTCCAAAGTCTGGCAGATAATGAAACAAATAGGGATTGAGGGTGAGGAGGATGAAGAGCTATTTGAAGGTGTGGTGAGGAAGATGGAAGAGAGGGATAAGGACAATTATTATAAGAGGATTGCTAAAAATGTGGGTACATGAATTTAGTCTCTTTTAATGTAAGAGGATGTGGTAGTTCCCTTAAGAGAAGAAGAATTAATCATATACTGTCAAAAGGGAATGTTGATATGTGTCTAATACAAGAAACAAAGTTAAGCAATGTAAATGATGGGATAGTAAGAAGTATGTGGGGAAAGATGGAATGTGAGTGGTCTGAGTCCAAAGCTATTGGGCTAGCTGAAGGTTTACTGATAATATGGAGTAAAGGAGTAATTCAGCCAATATCGAGCTTCAAAGAGAAAGGGTATGTGGGAGTTAACTTTGTATGGGAGACAACAAACTGTTATGTATTGAATATTTATTCACCTTGTAATATGGAGGGGAAGAGGGAATTATGGTCTGCAATTATAAATTTGAAAGGAAGAATGCCTGAAGGAAAGTGGATAGTAGGTGGTGATTTTAACTCAATTAAAACAAAGGAGGAAAGGAAGGGGAAACTAAAACCAAATGACATTGAGATGAGCGAATTCAATCATTTCCTTGATTGTATGTTGCTTGTGGATCTGCCAGCAACAGGGTGCAAGTTCACATGGTCTAGCACAAATGGGATGAGCAGAAGCAGGCTTGATAGTTTTTTGGTGGAGGAGGACATCATTAAGAAGTGGGGCCTGAAGTCACAATTTGTGGGGGATAAGGATGTATCTGACCACAGTCCTGTGTGGTTAAGACCCAACAAAAATAATTGGGGGCCTAAACCCTTTAGGTTCTTTAATTGTTCGATAGAACATAAGGATTTCAGCAGGTTTGTATCTGACACTTGGAATGCATCTAGCGTTAGTGGAAATGCTGGAGAGAGACTCTATCAAAAGTTAAAAGACCTTAAATTGAAGCTTAAGTGGTGGAACCTAAATGTATTTGGATAGATGGACTTAGACATTGATAAGTATGTTGATAGAATGAATGAGGCTGAGAGATAAGTTATGGAGGGAGATGAAAGTAACTGTGAGGTAGGGAGCTTTGAATCTATGAAGGCACAAGAGGAACTTTGGAGCAAGTTGAGAATCAAGGAGAGTATGCTGCACCAAAAATCTAGAACAAAATGGACTTTGGAAGGGGATTTAAACACTAAATTCTTCCATGCTTCCCTCAAGATCAAAACTTGGAAGAATTCAATTTCAGTGATAAAGTATGGTGAAGTAGTGTTGGAAGAGCCTTCAAGTATAAAGGAGGGAGCAATGAAGTATTTTAGTGAGAAACTAGTAAGATACCCGTGCGTCCGCACGGGTAAATTCATTTTGATACAATATAAAACACATGTACGTCTGTACGGGTCACTTTATTTGATTCAGTATAAAATGTATTTTAAATGTACATGTAAGTTTGCAACTGAACTAAACCTGCAACCAATATCGAACATTTCAACAACAGTAAGCGCAAATATCAAGAACCGAGTAAATGTTTTACACCGGCCGGTAACGCATCTGCAACAAATTGGTAAAGCAACAACACAACTCCATCACCCTGAAAATCAAATTTGCCACAACGCCTTCAAATAACTCAAAGCAGAGGAATCACAGTCTCTACATCAAGTCGTAGTCCCTTCATTGGGAACATGCCTTTAAGCAAAGCCCTCACCCTCTATTGGAGCAATATTAGCAAGACCAAAATCAGAAAGCACATCCACTTTTAGTGTTCATATTCCTGCAAACCTTGTGACCCTGTCAAAGAAAGATTAACCATCAATAACAAAGCTTCAACAATTTATAATATTCAATGGTAAGAGGTCACTAACAGGATAGAGAGATGTAAATAACTCATTCATAAATCAGCCCCTAATGTAACTTAAACCTTTTAAGAGAATTGGTCCATATGAAATAATGAATGTTACACCAGTCATAACCTATGTTCTTATACAAAGAAAATAATTGAACATTTCACTGTAAAATGTAGATTAATCAACTTCTATGACTTGCTACATCCTACTCCCCATTTCCCCTATTCTCAAAAAAGGAAGGAGAACAATTTTGCAAGAAAATAGTGACATCTCTTTTAACACGGTTTACCAAAAAAAAAATGAAAAACTGTTCTGCAAGGAAGCATTAAATGCTATCAGTAAACATAACAATGACCATCACACATACAGATAGCTTGTCAATCTCGAAGTCCAATGCTCTACCATGCCCTTTTCTAATGTTTTCTTAAACCTTATTATTTTACCAGGGTATTTTGAATTATTAAGATCCGTTTATTCTTTTCATTTTCCATTTCATAGATTTTGGTTTGGTAGTTTGTTGTCCTTGCATGCTTTAAATGAGTTATTGAAATTGCCTTCCAACAAAGAGAACGTGAATTTTCTAGCACGTAAACAACTATGCAAGGCCAGTAATTGCTAGCGCCAAATTACAACAAATTTTGAATTAAAGTGTATTTGTATGAAAGTATAAACAAGTTAAGTACTCTTACCTGACTTCCAGTGAAACAGGTGTCTAGCGCTCACTTGCAAGCTCGTAACCATTAGGATCATCTCTAAGAGGATGGAGGATCGATATGCAAACCCGACCATCAGGATATACTGCAAATTAAACCCAAAATCTTCAGTTCCGTGTGGTTAATAAAAGCAAACCAAAATCACAAATAGTGTGCAGAGATTGAGTTCACCCATCACCACAGTGTGCAAAGATTGATACCTGTGAAATACAAAATCTAAGTCAAATGACATTGAGGCAATCACTTGTGAGTGTGCACTACTGTTATTGACCTGCAACATACCCATTGAACTTGGGGCCACGTATGTAATCTTTCAGTTCTCCAGGTACCTCCAACCATAACTGGTGAACAACTTTTAAGGCCTTGTAATAGTCTTCCTCCTTTTCAACAATCAAGCGTAACCCATAAATGTCATGAATATCATCTATGGTTCATTTCTTCATGCAAATATGCAGACAAATGAATAATTGAGAATTTGAAGCGCATAAAAACAATAGTGCATCATGTCGGGTAAAGATGATGCTATACCTTTACATCAGTAGTTTTAAATTCAAAATAGTTTCATTCACATAAATATAGACATGAAATTTATATAAGTCGACAGCCAAATAAAAAAGGAAAGGTAAAACATACTTTTACTTTTTGCAGTAAATGCTATACAAGCTCTTGTGTCGCCCATAAATGACATGATAAGAAATGCCTTCATCTTTGAGCGCTTGCTCTAATCACATGCTCGACAATCACCGACAAAGAAGTTTTGAAGAAATTCATGTAACCTTCTGTCTTATACTGCTATCAATTTGATAAGTAGGGAAAAGATAAACATTTATAAGTTGATTTTTGTCTTGATGCTTTTAAAAAAAGTGACACAAATTATACATGTGAGGCATGTAATTGGAGTGTGGCTCGCCACAACATTTTCTGTCTTATAATGTTGTCAAATTTTGTCACCTACTAATTATGAAGGCATGAAGATATAGTTAAAATTTCATATCATACCAAGAGCTATTTGAGAGGAGCGTCGAGATAGTTCATGGGACATTCTTTTCCAGCGTCAAGATGCTTAACCAAACATTTCATGAACCCCATCAATATATCTCTAAACACAAAAATAAAATTTGTATGAAACAACATTACTCAAATGTATGAAAAATGTACGCAGACTCAATGCAGCCATTAAGAAATCTATTATGCACAATATATGCCATATTTGTTGCAAGTTAAATGTAACTGAATATTTTGTTTCAAACAGAAATTAAAGTCATACCTGCTGTTATACCAACAAATCATGCTAATAAGTATGCTGATTTTCATGTCCTGTGGCCGAAGCATAAGCTAAACAGCCATTATATGCAGTTAAACTTATCATTTTGTGAGAGAAATGCAAGAAACATAGGAAAAATTGTAAGAAAACAGAATGAGAGAAATTAAACTCATAATGAAAGGTCAAACACTAAGAAACTTCCCATGGCTGCACTTTTCATTGGTTTCCTCGGCCTATGGCCCTTGACCTGCCTGAACCGGGAGCCAATAGTCCTCAGACGGTGAGCCACAAAGTTTAAAAGTCTGATGCAATTAGAATAATAAATTAAGAAATGAAACATGTGAATTGAATATTTGATTACGAAAGATCGATGAAATCAAAACCGTAGAATAATATATGAGTGTACAGAGGAGATTACCTTATTACCTCGTATATGCTATTTCTTCTTCATCGCTAAAAATCAAACCAGTCTCACATTAATATATGAGTGTACAGAATAAGTGGTGAGCAAAATGCAAAACATTAATAACGGTAGTAATCATTCACAAATTCACAAAGCTTGCTCCTGTCTTACATCTGCAGATATAATGAAGATCCTAAGAGGGGATTTTAGTGATCTTTTCAGAGAAGTAATTTGGCCTCGTCTTTTAGCCGTAATCTTGCAAAATGATCATTTTACAACCTTACCTGAACTTAAAAGCATTGAAATAAAATTCAAATATAAACAAATGTCAAACAACAAATAAAATAACACAAAGACCAATTTAATAACAATAAGAAATCACAGCGGAAGCACATACCTGACACGGTGTCGGTAACCACTACAAAAAAAGATCAAGCTGAAAGCAACAACAACGAAAAGCGTCAAAGAACAATACAAATGGTTCTCAGTTTAAATATAACTGTAAAGAAGGTGATAGATTCGGAGAGTATTTATGAAATATACCTGGGCCAGATTCACAGCAAGCGATATTCTTTCTTCCACCACCCTTCGACGCCACGAGTCAGAACACCACCATCACTGAAGACCATGAGTCCCGTCGCCGGAATCGCGTCTCCCCCGCCGGAATTACGCTTTGATACTGTCGTTCGCTTTCGCCGAAAAACACCTGCCTGTTAAATCCATTTTCAATTCCATTCATATTCTTTGATTTGATTTTATGGTTTGATAAAAAGAAATGAGGAGGAAGACATAGAGAAAGAGGGAGGAGGAAGACGAGAACAGAGAGAGAAAGAGGAAGAAAGAGAATGAGAGGAAGAAAGAGAATGAGGTAGAGAGAAAACGAAAAATCTGTTGAAAGAGAAAGAGAAATTTGAAAAGAGAGGGAAAGAAAATTTGAAAAGAAATTTGAAAAAGTGGTGCCACTTGGAATAATGGTTGAATTCTATTGGTCCTTAATTTTTGAGTTAGTAAATTACCGTTAAGGGCAATTCTTAATGTAAATGAAAAATTAATTAAGGGTAGTTTTGGGAGTTAATGGGCGTTTTATTTATAGGTAGGTAGTTGATTCCAAAGGAAAGAGAGAAGCAGGCCTAGACTGAGATTAGATGATGTTAATAAGATCAACTGCAAGGATAAAGATATGTCGGAGGACGAATTTACAAGAGATGATGTGTATGAAGCTGTCTTGGAGTGTGATTGCAATAAATGTCCTGGGGTTGAAAGCTTCAATTTTAAGTTCCTAAAAAAATTGCTGAACCTTTTGCATCATCCTTCATATCCCTGGTGCCAAAGGTGGACAATCATATGTCTTTTGTTAATTTTAGGCCTATAAGCCTTATAGGATGTATAGTGAAGGTTATATAAAAAATGCTAGCTAAAAGGTTGAAAGGTGTTATTGGGAAGCTAATCTCACCTACATAAACAACATTTATACCTGGTAGGAATTTGTTTGATGGAGTGGTGGTGGCTAATGAGTGTGTGGATTATATCAGCAGGAGTAGAAGGAAGTGTCTGTTGATGAAAGTGGACTTTGAGCAGGCTTATGATTGTGTAGAGTGGGGATTTCTTGAGGCAATGTTGCAAGCAATGAACTTTGGTCCTAGATGGAGAGGTTTGATAAGAGGAGTAGTGCAAAACAATTATGTATCAGTCCTTATAAATGGGAGTCCAACTAAGGAATTCAAGGCAACAAGGGGTTTAAATCAAGGGGATCCTTTGTCCCCTTTGCTATTTGCTATTGTAGCTAAGGGTCTGGCACTACTAGTCAAGAGAGCAAAGGCATCAAGATTGTTTAGTGGGATTAGTGTGATGGACCAAGAGGTAGGGAGTATCTTGTAGTTTGCGGATGACACCCTGCTTCTTTGTGAAGGTAGGTATTCTGACCTGTGGGCCATCAAATCCATTCTGAGAGGATTTGAACTAGTTTCTGGTCTGAAAATTAACTTCCTGAAAAGTAGTGTTTGTGGCATTGGGATTGAACCTGGTCTACTGAAGGCAGCAGAGCAATTCTTGTTTTGCAAGATAGGCACAATACCATTTAAATTCCTTGGCCTAATGGTAGGAGTCAATCCAAGGAGGATAAACTTCTGGCAACCTGTCTTGAACTGTTTGAAAAATAGACTCTCAGTTTGGATTGGAAGGAGCCTGTCTATTAGAGGGAGAGTCACATTACTGAATTCAGTTCTAGCAAATTTGTCAATTCACCACCTATCCTTTCATAAGGCCCCAAAGAAGGTGGTTAAAGAGATAATCAGGATCCAGAGACAGTTCTTGTGGTCGGGGGCTGGTGGTGCCAAAGGCATTTCATGGGTGAGGTGAGAAGATCTATGTAAACATAAGAAGTTATGAGGTTTGGGGATTAAACATGTGGGACTGTTCAATAAGGCTTTGCTAGCTAAATAGGTGTGGAAACTTATTCGAAAAGGCAATGAGATTTGGAGAGCAGTCGTGGAATATAGATATGGAAAGGTGTGTGATAGGTTATGGAATGAGGAGGTGGAGGGCATAGGAGCAGGATGGTCTTTGTGGATGAGGGGTGTAATTGCAATGTGCAGACCTGTAAATGAGAATTGCTTCCTAAGAAGTGTGACTCCATTACTTGGATCAGGAGAAGATATAAACTTCTGGGAATGTGAATGGTTTGGCAGTGTGAAATTCAAGGCCCTATTTCCAAACCTCTATCAAAACTCAATTACAAAAGGATGGAGTGTGGCTGATATGGGAGTTTGGGAGAGTGGCGTGTGGAAATGGAATGTAAAACCACTGCATAGTAATGTTACTGCTGAAGCCAGGACTGACCTGGTGGAATTGGAAGAACTGATGGCAGAGATCCAACCTAGAAGGGATATACATGATAGATGGGTTTGGAAACATGAGAGCTCGAAAACATTCTCAATCAGATCAATGTATGATAAACTGATAGAGGGGACTGGCAGGCTGGACTTGGAGGAAGATGTAATAACTGCATTGGATATATTATGGAAAACCAGGATTCCAATAAAAGTGAAGGTTTTTGCTTGGAGACTACTGATCAATAGACTCCCTACACACAAGAACCTTGCTGATAAAGGAGTTATACATTCTTAACACGAAGAGGTGTGTGTATTCTGTTTCAGGGAATTAGAGGATGTGGACCATGTATTCATAAACTGTCTAAAAGTGAGACGAGTTTGGAAGATGATCCTTGACTGGTTGGGGCTGGAATGGATGGTAGAAACAAATAGGACAAAACATGCTATGAGGTGGTTTATCAGATTATCAAGTAGGTGCAAAATTGAAAATGTAAATGCCATCTGGTTTATTGTGTGCTGGTGCTTATGGAATATAAGAAATGACATATTGTTCAACGAAGAGTTTTGGGACGAAGAGGTCATATTCCACACCATTATGGTATTATCATGGAGGTGGATTGCGGTATTGTCACCTAGTAGAAAGCTGTGTAGTTTCTATGAATGGTCTAAATTTCCATTAGATTTCCTTTGATGTAACTAGGGAGGGAGACTAGGGTACCTTGGGAGGTTTGTTGATGTATAATTGTAAAGGGAGAATTTGTACCCACAAGTTTGTTATTAATACAATATTGCTTATAAAAAAAAAGTTGATATAAAATTTATATGCAACTCCGTAAGCTCACTGAAACTACTATAAGCTCATTAAAACTATATTAATCAGTGTTATACGTTTGATGAAATTTAGAAAATATATAGCTGAAAAGGTGCAAACAATTTTTTTTTCAAATATTATTAATAAAAATACATACAGTAAAGACTGGAATAACTACTTTAGTGAACTAATATAAATATTTTGTGTGATCTCTCTTGCATTGTCAATTAAACGTTCACACAACAATTAAATATTATCAGATCTTATTTTTACTAAGCTAAAGCTATAAATTTTAAGAGGGTTATTCTTCAACCCCTTCTCATAACATTTATAATTATTTTACTGTAATAACAACAATCGCAATAATGCAGTTAAATTTATAAATTTAACATTCAATTTTAAAGGTTCTATGTTTGCCCATCAAAATGTATGAATTTTTGGTTTTGGTGTATGTTTACAAAAGAGACCCTTCTAGGTCAATAAAGTTGTGACAGAAAAAAACAATTAGAAAGGGGTGGCATATTATTAGATTCCTTTGAGCATGTGCAATCTGCCAATATAACTGAAATGAATATAAAATAAGTTATCTATTAGACACCTAACATGATGCTCCATTCTATACACTGTATATTGTTGACCTTTGAAAATCACACATATTTTGCAACAGGCTTCATTTGACATCAACGACTAAAATGGCAAAATTTAGTTCTTGCTATGGGAAGGATTTTCTATTTGTTCTTCTTTTATCATCGTATATTTTTTTTCAAGTTGCAACATGTGGCTCCATAGTAAAGTTTCTCCCTGGATTCAATGGACCCCTTCCTTTTGTTCTTGAAACTGGGTTAGTTTTATTTACTTACCTATATACTTCATAGTTTTTAAGTTTTTTTTTTGTTATTAATCTATGGTATTAAAATAATTATTTCATATTAATATATTGTTGATAAAGGTATGTGGGAGTAGGAGAAAAGTATGATGTGCAAGTGTTTTATTATTTCATTGAATCAGAGAATAATCCAAAGGAAGATCCTCTTATGCTTTGGCTAACTGGTGGACCTGGCTGCTCTGCTTTGTCTGGTCTTGTCTTTGAAATTGGTAATTGCAGCTTTGCTTTAGATACTCTTACCATAAGTTTTTGAAGTTTATGTTAAAGCTAACTAGTGAAATATAATCAATTGGGTTAGTAGAATGGTGGTATAGGTAGAGAATGAGAAAAAGATTTAAAAAGAAAGGATTAAATGTTTTTTCATTCTAAAAAAATAAATAGTTTATATAAAATATAATAAAGTGTGTTAGTGAGATGATTTGAAACATATAAAAAAAACATATAAAATACCAAAATCATCCTTGAATGTTTAGGAGGAAAAACATTATGAAAATATTGTGAAGGGGGTGGTAAAATAGGTCGGACTCATCGAAATGTCTATGTTGTTTGTACTATTTAGTATTTTGTGGGATGAGGTCATATTTTAGTCATTCAATCTCTAATATGTTGGTTCATCCCACTCTATATTTTTGTGGACTTTTGTTAGTACAAACATTAATAATTTTTTTTTAATTTTAAGCTTCAATGGTGCAGTGTCTGCGGATAAATCAAAATTTTATGCTTGCAATTTAAACTATGCACATCTCATTATTTTAGAGTTTTTGCGGAATAAACATAAATCGGGCGGACATGCCCATTTATCAAATATTTTTTTAACAAATGCTTATCCATCGATTGTCAAGTTAACTAGGAAAAATAAAATAATTAAGTAAAATAAATAAAACTTGATATGTTGCATTGTAGGTCCACTTGAATTTAAAAAGGAGGAATATAATGGGAGTTTGCCTAATCTGATACTGAAACCACATTCATGGACAAAGGTTGGGGTTTAATGCTTTTGTGTTGGCTACTTTTAATATTTTTGGCTTTATTGCATCTATTTCATCTAATCATTTTATTTAAACATTTAGATATGTGATTTTTAAATTAATTTTTTTATGTATAGGTAAGTAGCATTATATTTGTTGATTTGCCTGTCAACACAGGCTTTACATATGCAACAACAAATTCTGGTTCACAACGAAGCGATTCAATACTAGTTCATCAAACTCATCAATTTCTCAGAAAGGTATTCAAACAATTTCCATTGTTTTCATTTCACAATTATAATTTTTTCTCTGCTTTTAAATTTTATTTATTATAATCAGTCAAAAAGAGTGAAAGTCATGTTGTAAATATTTGTAGTGGTTAGTTGATCATCCAAAATTTCAATCAAATAAAATTTATATTGGTGGTGATTCATACTCGGGCATTCCTGTTCCCGGAATTGTTCAAGAAATTGTTCAAGGTACAAAACTCATGGCTCAATTATGTATTGTAATACTATTATGATGCTAATCATTTGTTGTATATTGAAAATTTTAATGAAATTATTCACAAATTTCCATGTTTGCAGGAAATGAAAAAGGTGTCCAACCTTGGATTAATCTTCAGGTTAGCTTCTTAAAGGATCACCCTATTAAATTAGGATGCACCAATTAAAAAAATACAAGTCTTTACCGTATATTTTAATAATTATGACAAGTTATTTTCTTCAGGGATATTTGTTGGGGAATGCTATAACAACTAGAAAGGAAAAAAATTATGCAATCTCTTTTGCTCATGGAATGGGACTTATATCTGATGAACTATACAAAGTAATTTCAAATTTTAAATTTTAATTCCTTAATACACATTGAAAACCTAAAAAGCAATTAGATATATGCTAACTAACTAATCTATAATATTTTGTAGTCACTCCAAATAAATTGTAAAGGCAATTACATAAATGTAGAAAGCAGAAATATTTTATGTTCTAAAGATATCAGAATATATGAAGAGGCTATATCAGGACTTAATTCAGCTCATATTTTAGACCCAAAATGTGAGTGGCTTGATGATGCTGAAAAATTTCAGAGGAAATCTCTAATTGAATATCCCTCCAACTTCCTTGCTTCAAATCTTAGATTGCCTCCCTTGAGTTGTCGGGTAATTCTTCTTTTTTATATATATTTATGGATTGAAATGATAATGTTAATATATAAATCTCAAAATAATTTGGTTAAGTTGATGTTTATTTCCTTTCCACCCTTAGAGTTATCCATATTTTCTTTGCGGTTTTTGGGCTAATGATGACAATGTTCGTAAAGCACTGCACATACGTAAGGTATAGATTTTGATACTTATAATCAAAAGTTATAATTTTCTTACATTTCCTATCTATTAATTCTAAAAAAAAAAGTTACCTTCTTATAACATGTTACAGAATTTCACACATTCATACCATATTTTGCAGGAAGCTCTTTACTAGTTATGTAATACTCCCTCCGTCCCAAATTATAAGTCACTTTATCAAAAAAATTTGTCCTAAATTATAAGTCACTTTACATTTCCAATGCAATACAAATGACATCTTCTCCAATATACCCTCAAATATTTATTATTATTTATTCTTGGCTAAAATACAGTTTTAGTCCCCTGTTTTTCAAAATTCACAGTTTTGGTCCCCCTGTTTTTTTTTTTAACAGTTTTGGTCCCCCACCCCAATTTTGACCAAAAAAAAGTGATGAACAGTAACTTGGCCGTACATGTCCGTACATGAACAGTACACGTCCGTACATGAACAGTACACGTCCGTGCATGAACAGTGAGGGTGGGGGACCAAAACTGTTAAAAAAAAACAGGGGGACCAAAACTGTGAATTTTGAAAAACAGGGGGACCAAAACTGTATTTTAGCCTTTATTCTTTCAACTCTTTTAATTTCTCTCTCCTATATAATTATGAGAGACATTACTGTAAAATTATACATAATTTATCTTTCTCATAAAGTAATAATTAAGTTTCTTAATTTGTGTGAAAAGTCCAAAACGTTTTATAATTTGGGACGGAGGGAGTAATAACATAAATGGTTGGTTGCATGTGTTGCAGGGTAGTATGGGAAAATGGCATCGTTGTACCTTTAATATACCTAATGAGGAGGATATATTTAACAGTTATGATTATCATGTAAATCTCAGTAAAAAGGGCATTCGTTCACTAATTTACAGGCCAGTAGTATTTCTCTATGCTCATATATTTCATACCATGAACTTTGTAGTTTTGATTTCTTGTGGTAATAAATTTTGTATATTTTTAATAATAGTGGAGATCATGACCTGTCAGTTCCATTCTTGGGGACACAAGCTTGGATAAGATCTTTAAATTATTCCATTGTTGATGATTGGAGGCAGTGGCATACAAATGACCAAGTTGCAGGGTATTCACATAGTTGTAATTATGTTTTAAATAATAATTAATCATACATAATTAATGAATAACTTGAATATATTAACATTCTTTTCAATTTTATGCGTGTAGATATACACGGACTTACTCCAATCAAATGACATTTGCAACTGTGAAGGTAAGACTATTGTTTCTAAATTTCTATACCTACAATTACATACACATATTTCACTTAATTAGTCTATGAATATGTTGTGAAATATAATAATATCAACCACCCAAAGAACATTAATGTGTAGAGAAAAGTACAAAATGACAACCAAAATAAATAGCCATAAGCATTATCAATGTGCGCACAAAAGAATGCTAGAAAATCCACGTGAACAAAAATAAGATAAAAGACAAAAAAAAAACACACAAAATTTGTTTATGTAGTTTGATCAAATTGATATACTTTGGAAAAATTGAAGCCCCTTAATTCATAACACTTCATGAGTTATTATAAGAGAATACCATATGACTTACAAGATAACTGTATTCCAAGTTCTCAAGAACAAATCTTATTTTTTATCCAAGTGTTTCCATATGCATGGCAGGAGTTGCTAGCTTATCAGTTTGGAGGGAGAACGGTGGTAAGGGTGCGGCTGTCGGAGAGCCGCTCACTTCGTTTTTCATTTCGGATTTCCCTGATAACCTTCAAGCAAAGGATCTCTTTGAGATCTTCAAAGTCTATGGTGTTATATCGGAGGTTTCTATCCCTGGTATGAGGGACAAAAGAGGTATGAGATTTGGTTTCGCCCGTTTTAGGAAAGTCCACGACCCGCGTATCATGGCGGCGAAGCTCGATAGCATCTTCCTTCGAGGGAGAAAAATGCATGCAAACGTTCCGCGCTTTCTTAAGGACGTTCATGTAAACAAGGGTTGTTATGCTCAGAATCATGCCGCAGCAGTTCAAAAGGTTTCTGGACATGTTGGCAGTAGATTTGAGCCTAATCTTTCCTTTTCTCATGCGGTAAGCAAAGGCTATTCAGTCAATAAAGTTGAGAATTTGCCCCTTCATTCCCCTTGTAGGCTTAGTTTCGATATTCAGGATGTGAAAAGATTTGAAGGAGCTTTTGTGGGGATGGTCCTTGACGAGATCAGTCCTTTCTCGATCCAACAACACTTGTTTGAGGAAGGAATTTTCGATGTGCTTGCTACTCCTCTTGGTGCAAGTATGTGTTTACTTGAATCAAAAAAGCAATGTGCTATTACTCAGTTTATTCAGCAATCAAAAGAATGGTGCGATAGATGGTTTTCTTTTTTAAAACCATGGAGTACTGAGGTCGTGGATAATCAGAGATTTGTGTGGGTTAGATGTATAGGTCTCCCTTGCTTCACCTGGTCCCAAGAAGTGTTTAGTGATTTAGTCAAGAAGTTTGGCACTTTTGTTAAAGGTGATGAAGATACGATGAAAAACTCTAGGTTCGACGAGGCTCGCCTTCTCATTAAATCTAACTGGAGATGCATTTTCAATGAGGAAGTGGTAACAGTTATCAATGGTATCGACTTTCCTATCACATTGACTGAAGTATTACCAGATCCCGAGGTTATTGGTTCCACGGCTGAGGACGGTGAGGAGGATCATTTTCTTGAACCTACGGATTACGATGAAAGTGATAACGACAATACTTGGCCCGATGAAGAAGATGCAGAGGTGGACGGGTCTTGTCAGCCGAACCCTAGAGAGACCCATAGCAAAAAGGATTATGAGGTTTCATCTGAAGACGCAGGGAGTTGTGCAGGTCAATTACCTTCCCTAGTTTGTGATACGCTGGAAATCGAGGCAGACAGTGCTAGTTTCGAGGTTAGTAGGGAGGCTGTGTGTCAGGAAAAGGTCAACATAGGATTGGAGACAACTTCGTTAGTTGTTATTCCTCCCAAGGCAAAATCACTTGTTGAGGACCCTCCAGGGTTTGCCAACGAGAACATTAACGAGGAAGTGGTGGGGCCCGAGTCTTGTTAAAGGCGTTACGTCTGGGCCGGATCGTTTTGGGGTTTCGGATCTACAAGGGTCAGACCTTTTATCTTCTTTCCAAGTTGGAGCAGTGGGAAGTTCAGATGGACTCAAACTCAAAAAGAAAAAGCCTTTATCTGATATCTACAATTTTCAAATTTCTTTTTCTCCTTCTTTCTACTCAACCCTCATCAAAGCCTCTCCCTCTGTGAAGAACAGTGATTTGCTTTCTGGACCTCGATCGAAGACAAACTAGAAGAAACCCTCTTCTCTCCTCCCTATTGTCGAAGTTGAAGAAACGTCGGTAGTTCCGGAAAGCTCCTATTCCATTGACGAATCTGATATATGCAGAGGTAACTCCAGGTGTAAGGCGGATTTGGCAAATGTTCCTCGTAAGATATTAGATTCACTCAAACTCTTAGGTATTGAAGTTGATGAAGACGAGGAAGCTCTTGTGCGAGTAATTAGGGATTTGGGAAAGCGTGACAGAAATCAATTTTCCAAACAGTAGTAAGTAGATAACTGTGGGTTTGATTTTTGTGTATTTCTTTGTCCGTGGAGTTTAGGTGGTTGCGGTTGGTCGGTTGGTCGGCTACTGGTTGATCTTTTGCGCGTGTGGTGTTGCTTTCTCTTTGGTAATCGAATTTTAAAGCGGTGAGATTTTGTTTTCTTTTGTTGGTGATTGTGGTCAGCAAGTTTCGTTTAATTTTCGCTGTTGTATTTACCTTCCTTCCCTGTTAGCGCTGAGGTTTAGTCTGCTGGTTTGGTGGCGATTGCAGATCGTTTGTAATTGTTTTTTCGTGGAGCTTTTCCCGTGGGTTTTCTTTAGGCTGGTGTAGCTGTTTTTGTTTTGGCTGGTTTTAATAGGTTTTCTGTTTGGTTCTCCTGCTGGTTGTTTTGTATTGGAGGTTTAGTTTCCTTTCCTGCAGGTTTCAGTTGGGTCTGTTTTGGTTGGTTTGAGTAGGTGTTTTTTCCTTGTGTTTGTGAGGGTTTGGGATACCCCTAGTATCCCTTTTGAATGAATATTTTTGCTTATAAAAAAAAAATATCTCCTACTCTTAATAAATAAATCACTCAAACCAATGTATTTAGAAGTGTTTTTCAATCTATTTAGATATCCCAAAAGGTCTGTCAAATTTTTAGAACAATGAATCCTAATAATTTCTATCATTGCCTCTCTCAAAATTTGTATAACCTGGATCTCTTTCCTATTTTTTTCATACTAACAAAAGTGACATAGAACCCATATTTGTAACTATTGAAACCCTCTATATCCAATCCGGGCCCAAAACATGACCCATTATTGGACAAACATGAAAACCAAACTAATTCGTCCTGTGACTATTGACTAAGTGACTCCAAACACCAGAGGGAGGGGGTGAATTTTGGTATCTAAAATTCGTGATTAATTAAAAAAAAGTTGTTAACTTAAAGCACCAAATTATGTTAGTATTGAAATAACATAGAGAAAATCATCTCAAAGAAATAAAACAATAAAGTAAATGACAGAATGTAAAGAAATAGGGTTAGACATATGACACTGAGATTGATATAGGTTTGGCCAAATGTTGTCTTACTCTTGTTCCCAAGAGATTTTCTTGAGAGTTTTAATAATAGTATTAAGCTTTTATAAGTTATTCCCACGAACCTTCTTACAAGGAAATCGAGAGACTTTACACAGGCTTATCCCCCTAACCAAACACGGTTATTTGCACGGGCTGGGCTCACAAACCAAATAGCAATTTTTTCGGCTAATCTCAATAACCAAACAGAACTTTTATCGGACTGAGTTCTATAAACAAAAGAAGATTTTCACTAGTTTATCTATAGAACCAAAATAGGAACTTTCAAGAGAATCATACTCTTGGAATAAAAATAATGGAACTACACTAGTACAACACTTTCCTCAGAAGTAGTTTTCACTCACAAGACACTAAGGCAACTTTGGTGAAAGAAAATATCAATGAGAAATGAGGAGAGTACTAAAATAGTAAGAAATAAGAAAACTCTAAATTTCTGTGTGATTTCAAATGAGGAGAGAGCTTCTTCATATAGGAGAAAATGAGGCTAAAAATGAAACAATACATGGGAAGAATTAATTGAATAATCGATTAGATGATTAGGGTTAATCGATCATTTTGTTGTAAAAAGTTCTCTAATTGATCAGACAACCCCTTAATAAGTTAGCTAGGACTTCAAAATGTTTTTGGTTGCTTTTAGAAAATAAAGAAAGGTCTTAAAAATGTTTTGTGTGTGTGTGTTCGTGGATACGTGTGTATGTGTGTGTGTGTGCGTGTGTGTGTGTGTGTGTGTGAGTTGCCTTAAGATCTTAGGAGTTACTTTCATACTTTCACAAGACTCTGGTCACTAAGACAGACACGATCAGGTGAGCTTTCACACTTCCTTTATTTCACATCTCTAAGGCTTCAAGTTCTTTTTCCATATACTTCGATCATGTACGCACTTCACTTGAACTTTAAATATTTTACTTGATGAGGCTTGAGATGCTTCAAGTTAATCACCATCATCAGAGAGTTGAAAAGATATCACCACCGACTTCAACTAGCATTATCGTTGTTATCATCAAAACATAAAGACCGTTAACAATATCATGATCATTAGCTCCATACATGTAAACATAAAGACTTGTGACTCGACTGGGGTCACCTAGAGTATTGACCATAAGTCTCCTCATGTTGAATTCTAGCAGTATCACTAATCCACGGCTCCACTGTAATTTCCCACTCGTGGGAAAAACCTGATAGGACGAGAAATTATTTTTCTCTTCATCACTAGGGATATTGAAACAAACTTTTAATTTCTCCACCTTGACTAATATGGTGATGTCAATTTAATTATCAATCACCTTGCTGCTCTCTCTAAAGCTTGAATCATTATTCAATAAACTTAATCAAATCCAAGGAATGCTTGAACCTTGATCTATGCATTTTCACCCACTTGCATCCAACCACCTTTTATTTTTAAGGCATTCTCGCAAGTCCACAATCATGGTTCTTGAATTAATGAATTATTCATCGCCATCAACCATATTTAAGTCTCTTTTCTTTTGAATGCCTCCCTTAAGGTATTTGATTATGAGCTTTACAACCCTTAAGCCATATTCAAAGCATAACAATTAAATTCGGCATAACCATATCCATGAGATGGTAAACTTTCCCTCCTTACCCTATCATGAGTCAAATTATAATCAAGAGCCATTATATGTTTCTCCTCGCTAGAACTAGAAGCATAAACCTTAACATAATCATCATCTCTAGTCTTCATAGAAAAATATTCATTGTATGTTGAGTCTTCTCCACCATAGTTTTTTAGTCTCTCACTTTCATGTCTTTACACTTTATCCCTTAACAAGTCTCACCGAAGTAACAATCTTGATTATGATGAATTTTGATCCTCCAAGATCCACCTTCTAAAACTTGTAGTCCTTCTCACCTTTTGGATAACCAATTAAGAACACTTTAGAGTCTTAGCCTCAAACTATTATACTTGTTTTGTACAAATGAAACAACTTTTAAGACCTTCAAATTAGAGTAGTTTTCAAGTTCCTACTCCAAACCTCCATAGTTTTCTTGAAGTCTACTTATGTGAATAGACGTCTTACAATCATGTTAGATGATTTAGTACCATCCTTATATGAGAAACTCATTTTTAAACCAACTCCTAGCATTCCAACAATAAATATATCCTTCTTTATATTGTGTTTCTTTCAGAACTCATTTGAAATTTCTAAACTAATATCCACGCATTTGTTAGTTATTCTTTCTTTAAAATTCATTTGTTTCAAATCTAATATCTTGTTCTTGTCGTAAAAGTCTTAACTAGCTAATGATGTATGACCAAATATAGTGGAACAATATAAAATATATAACCCATATATTTTAGAGCGTTCAGCCATGATCAATCCATTATGCAAAATTTTCAGCACCTTATGTTCAACTTTATTTCAATAGCCTAGATCATTAAACATGCTTATGATTGTACCTCAATTTTGTGTAGAAGGAACTTACGATCTTTTGGCATTTTAAGTTTGACAGTACAACAAACTATGAGCCTTGCAAGACTTATTATCACGAGTCCAACGGTTCCACCTTCTTCCAGCTACAAAGTCTTAAAGAATGTTTTCCTTGTGCATGTGTGATAAGAGAATCTTAACTCCATGACCCAAGTCTTTTTATTCTCCAAATTTGACATCACTAGTGCACCAAGACTCTTATAACCATCTACTACTGAGAAAACTATAACCTGTACAAAATATTCATTGTCCCTTTTCTCGAGGCAATCCTTTTCAAAGTGACTGGTTTTATGAAAATAAAGAATTTTATCCTTAACTTTTCAAAACCCTTGGACTTGGACTTTATTATACTTCCACTCCCACCACTTGATACACTCAAGCATTGTTTTAAAAATTGGATTGGTCACTAAACCGATGAGAGTACTGGGTCACTGGTTCATTGGTCGAACCAATTGGTCATTGGTCAAAGCGCATGGTAAAACAGGATCAAACCAGATAATTTGGTTGAATAAACCGATCTCTATAAAAAATATATATATTTATTAAACTAGTCGAACCAGATGACTCGATATGTAGAAAAGTCAAAAGACTTACAAAATTTTAGAATTTCAAAATATCATAGTTTTACAAGTTGATTCTTTAAATTCAAATTCTAAACATATTACACAGAACAAAATATAAAATCCAAATCCAAATAATTTTTAACAAAGTCTAATTGCAACATAAATTGATTAACAAAATAATCGGCAATGTCTAATAAATTTAATTTTAAAGAGGAATAGTTGTTCCAAATAATTTTTTAACAAAGTCTACTTATACTTTTATTTTCATTTTAAAAATTTTTTTTTATCAAAAACAACGTCGTTGTGTTTGAGAAAAAAAAAAAGCAAGCATTTAACCCGCAGATTTTTCAAAACTATCAGTTTGCTAGTTTTTATATGTTTTGGGTTGTTCTGACTAGTTCTTACTAGTTCAATAGCTTACTCAATCCATCAATCAGACCAAACCAATGACCCCTTTAGTTCTCAGTTCAACCGACCGATTCAATTCGATTTTTAAAACACTGCACTCAAGCATTGACTAATATCATAAACCTTTAAAACTTTTATCTTTAAAAATTCCGTGAACCACAGTCATTTGAACTTCATCCAAAGTGATATTACATTTCTTGTTACAAAGAAGGACATCCTTAAAATTCTCAAAACTTCTGGGTAATGATCTTTAACAATAGTAGATTTTTGTCCTCATCACCAATATTCACATTATTATTTTCCATGTCATCAAGAATCTTGTGAAATTTTATCAATTGCTCAATTATAGATTTGTTCTCTACCATTCAGAATGAATATAGGTTTTTTTTTTTCAAATACAATCTATGAGTCGAGGACTTTATTATATATAATAATTCAAGTTTGACCTGCATCAAAGTTACAACTAGGATTACCATATCTTCTCTATTTCTTTCTTATTAGTAAATTAGTAAAAGTGTCATAAAACCATGTTTTTTTAACTACAGATAATCTTGATGAGGATTTCTTAACACACCACCCATGTTTCTTATACACCACGTGAAATTTCCATTTTGCCCCCAGATTCCGGATGTGCACATCCGGACGCACCGTTTTTTCAAAAAACACTGTGTGCACATCCGGAAGCATGGAATAACTTTATTTTTAACAAATACCGGATCTGCAGATCCGGAAAAAAGTGTAACTTGATTTTTTTTTCTTAAAAATCGGTTTTGTCGGTCGGTCGCAAACGTTAATATATCAACGCAAGTCAATATACATTTGAATAGAAAACTCTGTTCTCCGTATCTGTACAATATAAAACTTTGTTCTCTGTATCTGTACAATAGAAAACTTTGTTCTCTGTATCTCTACAATAGAAAACTTTGTTCTCCGTATCTGTACAATAGAAAACTTTGTTCTCTGTATCTCTACAATAGAAGACTTTGTTCTCCGTATTTGTACAATAGAAAACTTTGTTCTCCGTATCTGTACAATATAAAACTTTGTTCTTACCATTTTTAATTGTTGAAATAACTTATCCATGCTTTGAAATGTTAATTTGTATTCATGATTAAGTGTTGTCAAAACTTATCCTCTTTTGTTTTGTATTCATGATTAAGTGGTGTTATTAAACCTAAAGCATGCTTTACCTTTTCCAAGATAAATGGCAGCATAGTCGACACAAAGTTGGTGGTACTCCTATTACCACTTGGAGAAGCAGAATCAGAATTTTCTACTTCACTTATGTAGTATCGAGCGCGGAAAGCTAGCAAGTGTGCATAATAAGCAGGAGGAACTGTGACCCAAAGTCAGTCCATTGGTTATACTCAGGTTCATTGCGAGGAGATAATTCAAGATCTCTTTAAAATAACAGTGGATCCTTAGAAGGGAAACAATTCCTCTGTATCTTTAGAAAAACTCTAGGGTTGTATTCATGATTAAGTGCACACTTGCTATCTTTAGAAAAACTCTGGACTGACTTTAGGTCACAGTTCCTCCTGCTTATTATGCACACTTGCTAGCTTTCCGCGCTCGATACTACATAAGTGAAGTAGAACATTCTGTTTCTGGTTCTGCAAGTGGTAATAGGAGTGCCACCAACTTTGTGTCGACTCTGCTGCCATAAGTAATGTGGCTGGTGCACTTGTAGCAGTAATGTCATCGGAAGTTATAACAAACTCTAGGGTTGGAGTCTCTCAGTCAGCATAATGGTTGTCTTCGGCATTTCAATAAGTAATGTGGTTGGTGCACTTGTAGCAGTAATGTCATCGGAAGTTATAACAAACTCTAGGGTTGGAGTCTCTCAGTCAGCATAATGGTTGTCTTCGGCATTTCAATAAGTAATGTGGCTGGTGCACTTGTAGCAGTAATGTCATCGGAAGTTATAACAAACTCTAGGGTTGGAGTCTCTCAGTCAGCATAATGGTTGTCTTCGGCATTTCAATAAGTAACGTGGCTGGTGCACCAGTAGCAGTAATGTCATCAGAAGTTATAACAAACTCTAGGGTTGGAGTCTCTCAGTCAACATAATGGTTGTCTTCGGCATTTCAAAAAGTAATGTGGCTGGTGCACAAGTAGCAGTAATGTTATCAGAAGTTATAACAAACTCTAGGGTTGGAGTCTCTCGGAATTTAAAAAAATAATGCTATAATATGTTTTCGGATGTGCACATCCGGAATGCATCAACGTTTTTTAAAAATTTGGTGCGTCCGGATGTGTACATCCGAAATCTGGGGGCAAAATAGAAATTTCACGTGGTGTATAAGAAACTTGGATAGTGTATTACGAAATGCTCATCTTGATATCCAATTTTAGACCAAAACATGACTCGTTACTGATGAGACCTGTAAACTGAACGTTACTTTATTTTTATTTTTGTTATAAGTGTTTGTGCTATAGGTGTTAAATTAACATGTTTATGCATTCAATTTCTTTATTATGCACTAAGAATCACCTAGTTTCGTTATACAATTATTGATTGAAAAAATTTTCAGGGCGGAGGACACACAGCTCCGGAGTTTCGACCTAAAGAATGCTTTGACATGTATAGTAGGTGGATATCTAACAAGAGTTTATAGGAATAAATAAAAATCAACATCCAAATAAATATGTATCACTTGAATTTGCATATTATATAGCAACTGTTTCTATGTCTTTTACAAAAATAACAAATAATAAATTTATCGTTCTTTCTAAAGGTAACAACAATGAGATCTTTATTTTAAGGTAAGGTTGCACTTTTAATTAATCAAAGGAATTGCATGTTTTTTTCAAGATTCAATTAAGAGAATTTGTATTTTTGTTATATATTAATTGTTGTATTCACTAAAAAAAAAAAAGTTATCCGCCACGGCCAAAAAACCGCGGTTATATGAAAAATAACCGTGGTTGAAAGCTTTGGCCACGAATAAGTGACTGTGGGATATGCAGCTGTGGCCTAAATTCTAAGTCACGGTTTTCGTGTTTAGGCCACGTTTTATATACATCCGTAGCTTGAATAGGCCACGGTTTAGGTATCTAGGTTAAGGTTGCGGTTTATCATATGCCGCGGTTCTTAACAGTGGCCGAATCTAGCCACGGTTCTTATTTAATGTATAGGGTTTTAATTTATGGCCACTAATTAAAACTGCGGCTACATTTTGCTCATGGTTTTACACCATTTAAGTAGGCCACGGTTTCTTTTTGTGCCACATAGTTGTAACCATGTTGTTCTTCATGACATGGCATAAAAAACCATTTTAGATCAATATAATATCTTCCAACAAGAATACTCATTTTTGTAGATATTGATTAAAAAAATTAAAATCTAATTATACAAAAAAATATTAAGCCACAACGTCAAAATATTCATTAAGAAATAAGTAAGTCTACATCAAGTGATGCTACCGACTAATAAATCACAAAAATATAGATAAGTTTTGATATTATCATTCTTAAACGAAACCATGGTTCTTGTACAAGATGTGTTTCTATACAAAAGAATTTCCGCCAATCGAAGCAGCTGGTTCTTGTGCTCTGTAAGTGAGAATTTGGTGTTTACACGGTCATGAATGATAAACCACCTTCACCTACAGAGAAAACATATGGTGCTGCTGTATGAGTTCCAAAATACAACCATTTACTAATTACAATTATCATTATATTTCAAACTTCACTAACCAGAACCCCAAAGTTACACTATTACATGACTTTGGTGCTTGTCAAATGTTGCGACTTCGTGGGCCATTTATGATCTTGGAGTTCCTATTTCACTTTTAGTTCGATAATCATTGTTCTCCTACAATAATTCAGACTTGGAGTTTCTTCATCTTTAGAATGGTGTGCTATAGAAACGAAATAAAGTTCTTAAGCTTATGCTCAAAACCAAGAGAACAACCTTGAAACTTCCCAAAGAGTTTGTGACTAAGGCTAAGCTTACCAAATCGAAATCTTGGATTACAAAGAGAAGAGGAGAACAACCTTGAAACTTCCCAAAGAGTTTGTGACTAAGGCTAAGCTTACCAAATCGAAATCTTGGATTACAAAGAGAAGAGGACGACGACCCTTTGTTTTGCTCCAACAACATCACCAATTGCAACCAATAACCATCAAAAGGTGAAGGTAACATTGAGGCGCCTTGGCTGTTATGTCACCTGAAACAATCCGCAAAGAAATGTAATTCGGTCAATTTGGAACTCATTCAATTTTCACCTAACTTCCAATGCAAAGCAGCATCTCATTACAGTGAATCAAAACATTAACCAAACAAGTTCTAAGCACAAAAAAATCCATTTTAAAAATCCAATTTTTATAAATGAATTTAAAAAAAAAACTAAGGTCATGTTAACAGTCACAACTCAATAGTTTATAGCTAACTATATTAATCTCTTACTAAAGGAAAACAATTCTTCAAATGGTGCAGTTTATTTACAGCATAATTGATCTTTTAACTTAGTTCCAACACGAAGGTCATGCTAACAGTCACAACTCTAACAATTCACTTCATCTAATCTCAATCATAGCAAGCAACCAATGAATACATGTAGTAAGCAGAGCAGCGAGAGTCACGAGAATCACATAACACTAACTCATTTCAGACATTATGATCATTGACAGTGAACAATCTCGTCAATGCATACCGTGCTGACATAATCGTCCAATGCTTTGATCATCCAAACTTACACGTAACGCACTACCTTCATATGTAAATAGAGCAAACTGTTACTACAATTCCAGAGCTACTAACCGAATTTTAACACCATGATCGATTCAATAAGTGGTTCATAATCCCTTTCATTCACTCAAAGTTAAATTTCAACATCATGTCATGTTAAGTAAAGTTGAATTCAAGCCATGTATCATTCATTCAACCTAATTTTGACTCCTAGTAGTTCAAATCACATTAGGCTATTTTTATTTTGATTTCTTAACCAATAGTTATAACACTTAACCCACATAAGTAAAAGTTCATGACCATTAACAGAATTTAAACTAACAGCAATAGTTTCATTCCCCCAAAATTCAGTCCAGTTATTCAATCAATGTTCAAATTACCTCTCTTAACAATCAACCTAAACAAACATGTTAACAATTCACAAATTTACCATTTACTAACTAACTATTTCACCAATCTTAACACTTTCTAACACTAACGCATTAACCAAATAATTTAAGACAGTTCAAATCCGTAGCAACTAAATCACATAGCAGGTTCCAATTAAATTCAAGTGGTAGCATTCAAACATCACAAGACAAAACCACAACCAACTTCATTACAAATGGGGGAGAACAATTCACATCTACACAAACACATACCATTAACTACTGAAATCATAGTTGGTGAGATTGACTGAAATCATATTTTTGTTTTTGAAATCAATAACTGATAATGTAATTGGCATTTATAATGCAAACAAAAATTGTAAATAAAAAGTTGAACAAGTAATTAAGAGAAAATGATCAAGATTAAATGCTACAAAATTGAACCTTTAAGTGATTGACAATTTTTTGGAGGTTTTGTTTGTATTCTGGAATAGGTATATGTAGTCTTTCACAGGTTCTTCCGATTAAAGCTGCGTCATTCGCACCGAAGAAAATTGTGGTAGCAACCAGAGGTTTACGTGACTCCTAAAATATGAAGCAAATATCAAAAATTGAATCTTACTTTGAAATAACATCACAGTGATTACCAAAATTTCTTTCCTAAACATTACAAATCTACCAAATCCTCATATCTTCCAATACTTTTGTTCCTCATCATCACCAATACATTCACGCAAAAAAAATACTATACAAGAAGTATACAGAGTTATCAAAAGCCTGATACGAAACTACATACATATTTCACGACACAGTATTCATAGAGAAATTTCATATTCAGCATTCACAAACATCACATTCATATAGCGGACAGAACACAACACATCACAGATAGCAGATTCATACAGCGGGCAGATACACACAAACCGGCAGCAATGAGTTAAAAAGAGATCATACAACAAAATCTCAAGATAATAAAACACATACACACCTGCAGTGGCGATCAATACATACGAGAAAAAACACACGACAACTTTTATTCAAAACATACCGCAAATATACAGCAGCCGCACAAAAGAAAATAGCAACACTCAGTGAGAACAGAAGGTGAGATAGCAGAATATCGCAATCAAGAGAGGCGAGTCAGAGCATCGCAAAATGCACACGCAACAGAGAACTCAATGAGAGGGAATACACGCAACGTAGCAGAGCTTCAGACAACACGAGTATCATCATTCACACAAACACAACACGATTGCAACAAATCAAAGACACAGCGGCAACAGTAGAGAACAAAATTTCAAAAAAGATTCATTCCTAAAACAGGCATCAGACAAAATCAAAAGCTTGCAACAAATTGGAATCATGTTTTCAATACAACAGTATAGAGATTTCCAAAAACAAAAAGGACCACACAAAAAATGATACAAGACCAACACCAATTCACCGTACCAGAAACAAAAACCTCAAAATCATTGTGAAACCCAACCTCATCACACATCCAAACAACATCAGAATACACCACAACCATCACAAAGAATAATACACCAAAGTTCATCTCCCCATCATACACCAATCAATAAACCAAAAAAATGCAACGATACATAATTTGAGGAAGCTCAGAATCTCAATAGCAAGTTTCTTCACTGCATCCATACCGGAGAGCCAGACATTCAATCAAATTAAACCAATCTCCATTAAATCCATCCAATCGCCCAACCGCAGAAGAGAAAGAAGAATACATCAGAGAACTCATAACATACACACACGTAGGAGCAAGGAAGGATATTATCGGACTTCGTCGTCCCGTCGCCATGAAGCACCATCGGAGTGTCTCCGATGGGTAACCCTAAATCGCCTTTTTGTACGTTTTTGCTCTCGTTTTCCCATGTATCTGTTTGAATAGCTATGCATTTCTGAAACCTCGTTTGCTGTATTGCTTGTTTCCATCGATTGTTCTTAAGAGCTTTTGAAGTTGGAGACGGGTTTCATTTTGGGGAAGAGGGTTTCATTTTGGTTTCTGGAACGAAAGAGCTTTTGAAGTTGGAGACGGAGGAAGAAGGTCGATCGTGTAGGCGAGGATTGATGGTGACCGCGACAAGCCGTGAGAGAGAGAAAAGGGTTTAAGACGTGAGAGGATCAGAGAGAGATGAGTGGCGTGAGGTTTTTTTCTAACCTAATATACTTTTTCAATTTTTTTTTCTTTTTTTAATCTAAAAAAAATTAGAAAAGAAAATAATTAACGAGAGGGAAACTAAAAAACGAGTGGGAAATTCTGGCGGGGTAGTGAAAATTATAATTCCGCGATTCTTCTTTGTGGCTTAAAATATCTACAGTTTTCTCACTGTGGCTTAAATATAAGTGTGATTTTGTAACCGTGGTAATTGAAGAAAAGGCCACAGTTTCACACTCCGGATTCAATGTTTCTAAACATATGTCTACAATTTGAAAACCCTGGCCAAAGCTTGTATGTGGCCACAGTTTTTGAGTTGTGGAAAATTTTGGCATGGCCGTAGGCCATTTTTCTTGTAGTAATTTAAATATTATTTTATTTATATTGAGTTTGAACCATCCTTATTTTATAAGGAGAGACACTCTTTATATTCTCGTTTTAGTTTTTCTTAAGTGGAAATTGAATATTAATAATTTTTTATACATTCTTATGAAAAACACATATGACAACGGTTGATAAATGTTTATAATAAGAGTTGAATGTCCGATGTTAAGTAGTGTGTGGTTGTAAGTGTGATATTTACAACTACGATCTATTGTCCATTGTAGTAACCTGAGAAGCGCATTATCTATAACCACAATTATATTTAACAATTGTAGTAAAATATTTATAGGTCCTGAGTTTGATATTCAACAATGCTATTTTTGACATTTATTATTTTGGATAGCGTGCTACCTATAACAACAATTGTGTTAAACAACCATTGTGAAATTATTATTTTTTTAAAATATATTTTTTAAGAATTCTTAATTTTTTAACCTAAACCTTTTTTGAATTGTATCAAAGTCAAAATTGTATTAAGGACCAAAAATTGTATATTACATCAAAATCAAGAATGTCACAAAACAATCTATAATTTACACATCATTACATCAAATATTAGTATCTTGGTGTCATGGTATCTTGTCTCTTGGTATCTTGACTTTAAACACATATAATTTCAAATAGTAATACTTGTTAGTAAATAACCTTAGAAATTATAACTTACAATAAATTATGAATAAAGAATAAAAAATACTTACTTTTTAATTTCTCATATGCCTTATTGATGATCATTACAAATAACATGCACATCTATGAAGTAGACACTTGTGTTGTGTAAGAAAGAATGGAAGGAATATCAAAATTTTCATCACTATGAGGATTGTATTTTCTTTGTAGGACAATATACCATCTCCTCGATAAGTCTAAAAGGTCTGTCACATAAAAGACTTTTTTTTACTTGAGTAGCCATTATGAATGGTTCGGTCATATAAGTTGTCTTGCCAAGGTCAAATTGTGTTAATCCTAACTCAACAGTTTGTACACCATTGCTATTGGAAACCTGTTAGCTGTGATTTTCGACAAAGGAAAAACCTCAGCAAAAAAGGGGTGAGACGACGGTATGTAAACGATGTGTACAAAGGTTTCCTAGTTCAACCAGGATATGGAATTAGTGTTTTAGGATATTGCAAGGAACACTTCGACCGCGTGATAGTGTCGACCACGTGATGCTTGCAACAATGTCAAGTTGGTCGAGAAGGTGGTTATTTGAGCGCGCAATGTTACGTTCGAATACTCATAACCACTTGTAGGTTTCTTTATGAAATGACACATGGAGAAAGCACAAAAACGGGCTGCATGCAGAGCTTTACATGGCGAACTTTGAAAATAGAAACGTTAGAAATAGTTATTTCATACTTGTGCATACAAGAGTTCATTTTTTTGAATTCGGTGTGTTCATTTGGTTATAAAAATCTCACACAAAACTCAAAGTACCAGTGTAACACCCTAAAATCCCCTGCGTTAAATTATAATAATTATCAGAGTAAATTTAAAACATAAACATTTAGAATGTCACATTCACCATAAACCTGCTCATACATTATGATATGTAACACCTGTCACCGATTAAAAATTACTAACAGTAATAATAATAATAATAAAACATGTCTGAACATTCAACTCTTATTGCAGCGGAACATCAACAACTAGACAGTTTAATGATTCAAAGCATGATCATGTTTAAAAGTAATTGTAAAAAACATCATATGAAAAGATATCCAAATAATATCCAACAAACATAAATGACATAAAAACATTTCATTCCCCGGTGCTACATATCAGAGCAGACGCCGACTCTAAAAGCATAAATGGAAGACTGTCATACCCCAAATTTGTCCTACCCTTTCATTTTCTTCTACTAAGCATTTGTGTGGACTCATAATCTTTTTCTAGATGATCATCTGGCCTATGGCCATGATCCTCTAGGGTTTTGTCTATAAAAGCTTTGTGTATGCTCATTGTGGTTGTAGTCTCTTGCAAGTGTGTTGAATTCAGGTGGAGATAAGAGAAAAGATGTGTCCTCATTCTCATGGTAAATTAGTCAAGACATGATCAAGTGATTTCAAGTGGTTTTTAAATTATATGGTCATTCATTCTCAAGCCATACTTCAAGGTGATCTTGTTACATTCATTTCCCAAACCCTGGCTTAACTTGTTTCAAGTTTATTTCCAAGTTATTATTCAAGTGGTTTCAAGATGGTTCTAAGTCATATTTAAGCCTTATCGCACAACCATGTTTGAATTAGTTTTGTGCCATGAAGATCATGCCCAAGTTTAAGCCATGTTTTGATCCATTATTGCAAGGAAATTTCCTAGTCAAGTTTTACGCCATGATGTTACAAACCATGTTTAGATTCGTCTCAAATTCTAATTCATGGTCAAATTGTGCTTCCTTTCAAGCCTTGACTAGATTTGTTTTCATGTTGTTTCACGCCATTTGAAGAACCAAGGGTACTCTAAGTACAAAATTGGAATATGTATTGCAAGAAGTTGGAAATAAGGTTTGTTACAAAAATTACAAGAATTCAAGTATAGTTACAAATGAAGCAATGGTACAAATTCCAAATGAAGGTTCAAGATTCATGGAGCTTAAGTCTAAAAGAAAGGATTGCATCAAAGTATAAGACTGAGAGACTAACTTCAAAGTTTTCCATCTCACTTTCCAGGCCTCGTCACACACATCTCCAAATAGCAAATACAACATTATCACACGTCAATACTTCCATATTCATACAAGAAGACCAAAATACCAATATAAATACAAGATTTTCAAATTGGTGGATCACATTCAAGGTATTTAGGAATTACATGATAAATGAAAGTTACAGGTTTTATGTCTACAAGTTTTAAGCCTAGGAAATCACAAGAGGCAAATATTGTGAGCAATACCACAAGCTTTTACAATTATTAATGAGCTAAATTTCAATTTACTCCAAAACCTCAAGGATCCAACTCATGTCAATCTTCACGATGATTCACCTTGCCATCAAGCCATCATCAAGCTTCAATTTGATACCTCCATGCCAATGTGCCACGGCCAAGCATGCCTTATACTGAACTGCTATAATCAATTCCCTTTGTGCCAACTCATATTCTCTGCCAACCCTCAAGCCAACTGCGGAGGTCGAACAAACAGTCTTTAATTCAGTGCGTCATGGCTACCTTTTTTGGAAATCTTGAACATCCCAAGTCAAAATAGCCTAGATGATTTACAATCAGACTCTCAGACTCTTTTATCACACGTACAGCCTGCAAAAGACATAACCACGATTAAGCCATTCATTTCATGACATGCCACAAAAATCAAAATCAAGTACACCAATTAAGTCCTAGGCAAGGGAACTCATCAGGATCAAGTACACCAATTAAGTCCTTCATTTCATGTCACAAAATCAAAATCACAAAGCTCAACTTTTACACCATCATTCACAAAGTCTATGTCATGGCAAAGATAAGTTTTCAAAACCATTGCCAAAACAATACTCCAAAATTAATTCATGCCAATGCTACAAGAAAACTCCAAGTGCAATTCAAGCATTTCAAGTTCAAAGTTCCCACACAATTCATATTCGTTTTCAAGGTAAGAACTTCAAAACAGGATCAGTAGGGACCACATAAAGGCAAAATTCAGAATTGATAGAATTGGCAAATACAGGAAAGGCAGCAAGAACACGCAAGGATGTAAATTATCATGGAAAAGGAAAAAGGCAAGACAAGAACAGAATTGTACAGGTTACAAATTTGAAATTCCTCACAAGTGATTTGTTCGGAAACCCTAATCAAACCAGTATAAATAGGGATTCAATTCAGAGAACAAGGGAGAAGTTTTGACTACACACAAAAACCCTAGAGTGGCTACCAAACGAGTCTTAATCGGCATTTTTGAGTCACAACAACAACAACACAGCAGCAGAAAGAAATAGAAGAAAGGAGAGGAAACGCAGAGAAATAGAAGAAGCGATAAGAAGGAAGAGAACAGACTCATACCTTTACCGGGGAGTTGAAATCGAACTTGCTCCGATCTGGTAAAAATACTTTTCCTTTGCTCTTTTCTGACATGACTTTCGTGCTTGCTTTGTTCTTCTAATTCAACCCCTCCACAATCTGTTTATTTCCTCTGATTAGAGTAGATTTAGGGTTTTGGGTAGCTTCTTTTTAAGGGTTAGAGTGATTTTCTGTGAAAATAGACCCTGGATTCGTGATCTACGGGTTTTGTTTGGTAGGGTTAGGTTAGTTTTTGCGGTTCTTCACCGGAGAAGGACGGCAGCGGCCACCGCGTGCCACCGCTTTCTCCGGTGAGTGTTTTTGCTCCGACGGCGTCTATTGCAGAGAGAAATAGAAAGCGTTGAGAGAGTAATGGTAGGGAGAGGGTGGAACGTGAGAATGAGACTCTGTTCCTTTCTTTCATTTGTTTTAATGGCCATTATGATATGGCATGGGTGGTCGGCCGGGAGGGTGACACTTGCCCCTCCCTTTGACAAGTGTCACCAGAGGTGTTCTCCCCTCGTGTTCCCATATGTAGTGGTTTGGATCATATTATGCACCTTCGTATTTCCCAGCCACTAGATTGGGAGTCAGTCTTTGACTCTTTGGATCTAACGTCCCAAAAGGGGTCTGCAGTCAACAGGGTTAGCATGAGTCCTCATGGACTCCCCCTCATCCGGGTGGGCCTCATAGGAGATGGGCCTAGGGAATTTCTGGCTATACCCCCCATTTTACTTGCTTTTGGCCCATTGGTTTTTTTTTTGGAACTTTTAATCATTTCTTTTTATTATAGAAAATCCAAAAAAAACATTTTATTAACTTATTTTCTTAAAAAACAGAATACTAATTTTCCTTTAAAAAAAACCTAGAGATTTGTTTACTAATTATTTTTATTAAAATTATTTATTTAATTTTAACTAACTATTTTAATGATTAGTTTTATTAAATATTTGGTTTTAATTTAATTAATTATATTAATTCAATTTCTTTAATTTCTAAAATTCTTTTTCATAGATCAATTTCCAATTAATTTTAATTAACTTTAATAGTTAATTTTATTAAATATTTTAGTTTAATTTAATTAATCATTTGAGTTTTCTTTTCATTTTAAAAAATCTAAAAGTTAATTAATTAAGTTTAGAACTTTTTTTCCTTTAAGCTAATCTTAGGAATTTAGGGTACTAACTAACTAACATGCTTGATTATATTTCTCCCCCCACTTTGTTTGGTTTATGATCTTTGTGTGCTATTTTTTACTTTTCTCAAATGGATAATTATCTTGCCTCGATTATATTTGTCTTTCATAATATGTTTGTCCAAACCAAAATCTCTTTTCAAACTAATATCTTGGCTCAATGTTAAGCCCTTTTAATACCTTGTAAGTCGATCGTTTTCACGATCGCAGTCGACCTCACAATGCCTCCTCTTGGGCTCTATACAACGATAATTGTTGCACATTTCACTTTGGTTTGTATGCGTGTATGTGATTGACTCACTTTAATTTTGGCTCGATTATTCCCACTTGAGTAATTGTATCCCTCTCCCATAAGACTAAAATCAACCTTTTTTTACAAGAATAAACAAGCTTGATCCAACGTCAAGCATTTTCCAAAACAAATTCAATTAATCTATTCATCCTCAAGCACTCACTTGATCCATATGTCAAGTCCCTTTCCTAACTTATAAGTCGAGCGCTTTTGCCTCGCAATCGACCTTACCTTGAACCATTAGGACCTCTTTTCCATTAGCCCTCAACCATTTCGCGCGCAAATTCAAACCTCGACCAACATCGAACATTTTTTAAATCAAATCAAATACATTTAACTATACTTAAATACTATTTCATAAAAGAAGAAAAGGGAGTAGAACGGAATCTTCGATTCTTCTCCTCAATTGTTTGGGCCCGAGGAATCTTTCTTAAGTTCAAGCAATTGTCTTCTTTAAAAGACCCATAACACGATTACACATCAAATCATTTTTACAATAAACAAAATCAAATCTTCTTTTCCTGAACACTTGGATGAAAAAGAGAGAGAGTCAGTTCTTCGACTAGCTTTCCCGATTACTTGTACCCGAGGAATCTTTCTTAAGTTCAAGTAATTGTCATCTATTTAACATACTCTAACCATATTAAAACTCTTTCATATTAAGGGCGAAAAAGAGAGAGAGCCGGTTCTTCGACTCGCTTTCCCAATTACTTGGGCCCGAGGAATCTTTCTTAAGTTCGAGTAATCGTCACCCAATCAAAATACAAACACATTAATCCAACTCCTCGCTGCCGTGCGATTAAAACTCTTTTCATAAAGAACATTGTTTAGTCCATTCTTCCGCGCATATAAACTAGTGCTTCAGCCTCCCCTAGCGAGCAGACAAGCCAATGTTTAGCAGTTAGAATGCGAATTAAACACTCGTTCATTTAAAGAACACCAACCAACCGTAGTCCCACGAACTACGAATGCTCTGACTTTCCCATTGCACGAGGGAATACGTAGGCCTAAGGGTTCTAATCCTTGCTGAGCACACTAATAAAAAACCACCCCATTTCCCCCTTAAAAATAAATCCTTTTACCTTTGAAGATAAACAAACAAACCTAACTAACTTTCTCATGAATCGAATCAAGAGGTTCCCGTTGAGTACAACGGACGTAGAGGGTGCTAATACCTTTCCTCTTGCGTAACCGACTCCTGAACCTAGAATGTGGTTGCGATGGCCATGCTCTTATCCCTTTCAAAGGTTTTCTCGATATTTTCCTTTCCCTCTTTGGGATAAATAAAGTTCGGTGGCAACTCTGTTTCGAACAGTTTTTTTTCCGCGTCCATCGCGAGGATCGTATTTTTCGAGGTACGACAAAGACTCCATCTTCCACTCACATCGAATCTCCTATTGCGGATTATCTGCATGTTACCCATGTAGAGGCAACATTCAAACATAAGGGGTGAGATATCATAACTAGATAAAGGAAAGCATGATAATTAGCAAACATAGTTCATTTCATGCATAAGTCATCCATTTAACACATACATTCACGCAGTCAATATCCATCAACAAAACACAACAACGATCACAACTACAATGCATGTGGTACCAATTCAATCCATTTTTCATGATCATAATTCCCGTCGGAATTTCTATATAAGTCGCTCACACCCCACATGGGCACACAAAATCCGTGATCGCTCACACCCCACATGGGCACACGAACACCCGCAATCGCTCACACCCCAGATGGGCACACGATTACCTCAACAACAATAACAATAACAATACGATTCTATTTCAAAGAATCCGGATAAGCGCTCACACCCCACATGAGCACACGACTTATCATACAACTTATGCAAACATGCTTTGCATCAACGACAACATACAACGACGACCAATGTATATGACTATCATACAGCTAATACATCACACCACAACTATCCAACATGTAGCATATACCTGCCAAAACATGCAACAATTGCAATCCACAACTACAACACACATTCGCACAACCATACTCCACATTTCAATGTTCAACACATTACAACATACACAAAAACACAATTAATGCATTGAATAGTTGGAATTATGGTATTGAAAATAATTTTAACAGAGATTACATGAAACCAGCTTTCAAACGATTCGAAAGACGACTGAAATAGACCTACGGATCAAAAGATATGAATTTTTAAAGTTTTAGAAAATTTTGTTCGTTCCAGTGGCAGCCAAATACTGCTTCTGCTCGCCTGATGTTCGCCCAGTGAGACGCCAGCGACACACCTTCGCCCGAAGAAAACCCCCATTCGCCCGGCGAAATTCCCCTTTCGCCCAATACTTGCCCGACGAAGCAGAAGCGAATTTCCTCCCCCATACAAATTTCAGTAGCACCTATTTTCTACCCTTCGCTCGCCTTTCAGTTTCGCCCGGAGACCTCCAAGAGAGATCACTTCGCCCAGCGGAACGGGTCCTTCGCCCGGCAAATCCCTATGAACTGCAATTCTGCTATATTTTCACACCAGAACTTATTTTTTTAATTTGTTTCAAAAACTGTTTTTTTCTTAGAATTCGCTCAAAACACTTTTTTCGACAAAAAGACACTTTTCAAAATTTCAGAAACACAAGTTTTCCTTCCCAAAACCGTTCATAACCTTGCTCTGACTCTGACTCGCGATCACACACACAACAATCAACATCCATATCATACACCTCTCAATCATGCAATTTCAACAACAACAATTGCAATAAAGCACAATTTTAACAGCAGTCACAACAACAATATTCAATCCACGAATCATCAAGAATTCAATCAATCATCAAATAATCATAATCATGAAATAAGAGAAGAAATCCAACAAACCCTACATATCATAACCTACCCATCAATCATCATGTTAACTCTTAGATAGTTAGAACCCCACCCTTACCTTAGATTTCTTCCAAGAACCTCAACCCTTAGAAATGGAGATTCCTCCTAATTCCTCTTCCTTGTCCTAGCTCTTCTTCTCCCTTTCTCTTTTTTTCACGTACTGACAACTTCTCCTCTCTTATTCCCCTTTTCTTGTTATTATATTACATTATTACTATTATTACTAATATCCACTTACTAAAATAATAATAATAATAATAATAATCAATATTTTAATTAATTTAATATTATTCAACTCATTTTATGATCAACCAAATATTACTAATATAATTTAATTAGTACTACTCTCCACACCACTAAGTTCTACATAATTGGTCACACACCCCCTACATCTTAATCTCTATAATTCTAAGGTCACTACCCCATACTAAGGGCAACCCAAACACAACCAAAACACACATAATCACACACATATACACAACATCATATGATTTTAATTATGAAAATAATAAAAATAATTAAAATAAATCGGGGTGTTACAACTCTCCCCCACTTAGAATATTTTTGTCCTCGAAAATTTATCTCATACGAATAACTCCGGATACGACTCTCACATCCTGCTCTCTAACTCATAAGTCATTTTTCCACCGGCAGTGCCTCCCCACACTACCTTCACAATAGTGATCTCTTTACCTCTCAATTGCTTCACTTCGCGGTCTTCAATCTGTATTGGTAAAGCCTCAAACGTAAGGTTATCCCTTACTTCTACATCATCCATCGAAATCACGTGTGACGCATCCAGAACATACTTCCGAAGCTGTGACACATGGAACACATCGTGCAAATTCGACAAATTGGGTGGCAACGCCACTCTGTAGGCAACAGGTCTAACTCTTGCAGAAATCTGATATGGACCAATAAACTGAGGAGTAAGCTTCCTAGACTTCAATGCACGTCCAACACCAATCACCAGAGTGACTCTCAAGAATACATGGTCTCCTTTTTGAAACTCAAGATCTTTCCTTCTCTTATCATGGTAGCTCTTCTGCCTACTCTGCGAAGCTTTCATCTTTTCCCGAATCAGCTTCGCCTTTTCAGTAGTCTATTGAACAATCTCAGGTCAAAGTACCACACTCTCACCAGGTTCATGCCAACACAAAGGCGTTTGACACCTCCGACCATACAAAGCTTCAAAAGGCGTCATTTCAATACTGGAATGATAACTGTTATAATAAGTGGACTCAATCAACGGCAAATGGCTATACCAAGCACCTCCTTGTTCAAGCACACAAGCCCTCAACAAATCCTCCAAGGATTGTATAGTTCTCTTTGTCTGTCGACCCGTCTACGAGTGATAAGCCAAACTCAATCTCAGTTTCGATCCCAAAGCTTCTTGCAAACTCTCCCAAAATCTGGAAGTGAACCTTGGATCTCTATCTGACACAATACTCAACGGAACTCCATGCAACTTCACAATCACCTGAATATAAATCTCTGCCAACCTTTGCAAAGGAAAACTGATATTAATCAGAATAAAATGTGCCGACTTCGTCACTCTATCCACCACTACCCAAATGGCATCATGCCCTCTCGGAGTATTAGACAACCCAGTCACAAAATCCATAGAAATGTTGTCCCACTTCCACTCTGGATGATCTAACGGTTGCATCAAACCAGCAGGTTTCTGATGTTCCACTTTCATCTTTTGACAAGTCAAACAAGCATATATAAACTTAGCCACATCACGCTTCAATCCAGGCCACCAAAATATTTTCTTCAAGTCTTGATACATCTTTGTAGCTCCTGGATGGATACTCAAGCTACTCCTATGACTTTCTTCTAGAATCATTCTTTTCAACTCAGAATCATCAGGAATACAAATCCTATCACGGAACCTCAACATACCTTGTTCATCCACTCTGAATTCGTTACTTTCTGCCTGTTCATTTCCAATCATCAAATCCACCAGTTTCACATCCAACTTCTGACCCTCTCTGATACTACTAAGAAATTCATTGTTGATCTTCAGCATACCCAACATCACACTATGCGGTGTCTGTTCGCAAACTAAACTTATATCTCTGAACTGCTCAATCAATTCCAACTCTTTAACCATCATAGCAGACATATGCAAGGTATTCCGACTCAAGGCATCAGCCACAACATTAGCTTTACCGGGATGATAGTTCAAGCTGAAATCATAATCCTTTAAGAATTCTAACCACCTTCTTTGTCTCATATTCAATTCCTTCTGATCAAACAGATACCTTAAGCTCTTATGATCACTATACACTTCAAATCTAGAACCATAAAGATAATGCCTCTAAATTTTCAATACGAATACCACTGCAGCTAATTCCAAATCATGAGTTGGATAATTCCTCTCATGGACCCTTAATTGTCGTGAAGCATAAGCCACAACCTTATCATCCTGCATTAACACGCCTCTTAAACCCATTAATGAAGCGTTGCAATGCACCGCAAACGGTTCATTTGGTTTGGGTAGAATCAAAATTGGAGCTGTAGTCAATCTCTTCTTCAGCTCAATGAAACTCTTCTCGCAGTGAACATCCCACACAAACGCTTTACCTTTGCAAGTTAACTGAGTCAACAGAAGTGCCAACTTAGAAAAGCCTTCAATAAACCTACGGTAATAACCAGCCAAGCCCAAAAAGCTTCTAACCTCAGTTACCGACTTCGGAGCCTCCCACTCTAGAACTACATCTACCTTGGATGGATCCACAGCAATACCATCACCTAAAATAACATGACCGAGAAAACTTACCTCTCTCAACCAGAATTCGCACTTAGATAACTTAGCATAGAGCTTCTTTTCTTTTAACAATAGCAGCACGATCCGCAAATGCTTAGAATGTTCCTCTTGTGACTTAGAATAAATTAGAATATCGTCAATAAAGACTACCACAAATTGGTCCAAGTAAGCATGAAAAATTCGGTTCATATACTCCATGAATACACCAGGTGCATTAGTAACTCCGAACGGCATCACCACATACCCATAATGTCCATATCGGGTCCTGAAAGTTGTCCTTTGAATATCTTTATCTTTTACTCGTATCTGATGATAACCTGACCTCAAGTCAATCTTGTTAAACCCACGGGTACCCACTAACTGATCCATCAAGTCATCAATTCTTGGAAGTGAATACTTGTTCTTAATCGCCACTTTATTCAGTTGTCTGTAATCGATACATAACTTCATACTGCCATCATTTTTCTTCACCAACAACACCGGAACTCCCCAAGGCGATACACTTGGTCTCACAAATTTCTTTTCTAACAACTCTTCCATTTGCTTCTCAGCTCTGTTAATTCTGATGCCGACATCCTGTATGGTGCCATAGAAATAGGTCTGGTACCAGGGACAAGATAAATAGCAAACTTCATTTCTCTCTCTGGCGGTATGTTGAAGCTAGAATAGCAGCAAGCAAAAATATATAAGTAACCCAGTTTTGTCGTCTCCACAGGGATCAGTGCAAGGGAAAGAATGCCATTCAACGGTTTCTATATTTCTAAGCTCATGAATCAAAAGTTCTGGTTTAAAGACGAAACAAAAGCAAACGCGGAAAATTAAAGGAACAAAAAGCAAGTAAATAACAATAACACATTCTTTGGAGAAGAGAAACTCAATAGAGATCAATCGATAACACTGCATTCTTTTGATCATAGTAAACACAAATCAATAATTCGTCTAATATCCTCACGTATCACTCACAACAGAGGTTATGTCTAACGCAACGTCGAGAGAACAACCATATTGTCTCATTGGTGATGTCTCACGCAACTCAACAACACAGAGAAGTAAGAACTAATACTCACGCAAGTGTTAAGTATCTATCTCTAGAGTTCAGACAAAACAGAGATTACTATAACATCCATATCAGATAAATGATTTCTTCGTATTAAACCAAGATCAAAATACGTACACATGCTTAACCCTTTTTTACATGTATTCAACTAATTTGCCCAATGGATGTGAATATCCTTCTTCATCACTATTATCACGCATCCTCGCGATACCGTATCAATCCTACTCATGCTACCCATGCTACTTAATCAACACAATACACCAAAACATAAAATGAATATCAATTCACAAAACCATGTCAAAATCTTGCTCATTGATAGAAGAAAATATAAGATCAAAGATTTGTAAAGGTTTTGTCAAGACCACAAATAATCAATCAAAGACAACAACAATAGAAAATCAGAATTCATTCACAACCATACATTAGATGAAATACAATAGGTATAAAGAGATTTACATATAAAACCTCAACAAATAGAGAATACAAAGAGAAGAAATGAGAAGAACCAATTTCTCACGGTTTGTCAGAGCCGATTGAAGCAAATCCAACTCCAGATCATCAATATGCATCCTCTAATGTTGTTTTTAAGCCTCTCTACTCCTAAAATATGTTTGATGAAGTTGGGAGAAAGTTCCCCCAAAAACATCCTCAAAAAATAGTGTTTTTGGAATTAAATGGTGTTTCAGTCCGCACAGTTTCGCTAGGCGGTGTTTTGGGGCGCCCGGCGGCGAAAGATGGCTTATTTTTGCAAGTTCCAGCGTTGTTCCGGAGCGCCCGACACTGGAAATACCGCCCGACGCTGCACTGCCCGGCCCTGCAAAGGCGCAACACACCAGAACAACAAAAATCCAACACTGTTTTATTTGTAACTTTTGAACCGTAACTGGTTTTTCGCCCGGTTTGAAGCGCTGGAAAGCTTATTCAATGCTCTATTCAATAATGGCAAGATATCCTTGATTGAATACCTGCAAAAATAAATGTAAATCAATTAAACTCAATGATATTTACACGATAACGTAATATATACACTCTAACCAAAATTAAACGTATTTACAAACAAATAGGGGTTTATTCGAACGATTTCAACAAAAAGTATTGATAAGTGCAACAAAACTTATATACAAAAATATGTACATTTTGCAATTATCAAACTCTCCCCAACTTACATAATTGTTTGTCCTAAAAAAAAGTCAATCAACTCAAAGAAACAAAAGCAATTATCAAAAAATCATGCTCAACATGTTTTTACAACCGGAGAATAAATGTATGGTACAAATATCAAAAGTACATGCAAAGCAAAGCTTACCACTAAACTACAACGACACCACGAATATGAAACAAAGTCTAAACACAAAACAAATGTCAACATCCAAAAGCAATACATGTTCAAGAATGAATCACACCTAACACTCCATTTCAAATAAGAATGAAGAAATTAATGCGCGTTTGCAACCACGGAGAAATTTCACTCATCTGACAAACAATGCAAATAACAAATCAATTCATACAACATCTAACAATCAAAAATGAAAAGATGGAATAAAAAATATCACTAAGGGCTTTAAAGGTTGTAACTTGGCCGGGTTCACAACAATGGGACATTTTAAAAGGCCATTGAATCGAATTTGCCGATGCAAAAGAACATTCACTATACAAGGTATTCACAAACATCTCAACTTTATTCACCAATTTCATTCCTTTACCACAAACCTTCTCAAACTACCTTTATGCACAATTATTTCACTCTATTTTTCTCCTCAAACAAGCATGCTTTTTCTATGTTCTTCACATTCATATTTACACTTTTTTCTGTTCAAGCTTGTTTGAACTTTTTCAAAAGTTTCAAGCAACTTACCAATCTTCTTTTTCATTCTCCCCAACTTGAATTCAACCAAACCTCCTGTGAATGCTCCTTGATTTTTACGACAAGGAAATCAAAGTATACAATTTCAAAGGCTCAAGAAGAAATTTTAGAAACCCACTAAATTCTATGATGAACCAAACTTGCAAATTATGTACATAAACCAAGTTCATCACTAAAAATGAGATCTAAACTGTTTTAGTCTCAAAGGGGCTAACAAATTCTCAATACTCACGGGTAAGATACTTTTGGATATTGTTGTGCTCAATATAAACAAACGCCTTGATCATTTCTAATGCTTCCACAAAATCACAATAATCAGAAGATAAAGCATGAATCAAACAAATTAAACAAAGTTTATCAGTCATCCAAGCATTTAGTAAACAATGGAGGTTTCCTCACATGGGGCTATGAACTAAAGTGATTCATAAATGAACAAAAATTGCAAGAGAATGAAAGACATGTAATTTGTACAAATCCTAAGGTTCATAAACATGTTATGTTCTAGAAAAGGAAGAAACACCAACCAACGCAATGCAACTTTCTTTAAACTTTTCACACTACTATAACATTTTCTTGTTGAAACAATCAAAATTGAAAAATCACACAATGCATCCTCAAGCTAATCAAAAACAAAACTTGAGAACAAACACAAAAATTTCTAAAACTAATAAACATATACTAACGAAATGTGTGAAAGTGGATAAGATAATAAAAGAGTTTTTCCACAAAAAGAAAAGCGCACACAGGCTTGCTAATTTTTTCAAGTTCTTTCTCTCATTCAATCCATCCAATCTCACACAATACTACAATACTACTAAATATAAAACTGTACAAACTCAAATCGTTGGGTTGCCTCCTAACAAGCGCTTGTTTCACGTCGTAAGCTCGACGCCTTATTTACGTACAAGCTCTTCCTTGTTGTTTCGTTCACTGGTAGCGACCCAATAAAACCTGCAACACTTGAGCAAACGTAAAACAAAAACAAAAACATGTACAAACACATAAACATGATGGAAAACAACTATGAACAAGCACGTACAAAAGCAAAATAAGTGTTTATACATGTAAATATACAATATAGGCAATTATGTATGAAGCTTAAAAACATAGAAACTATGCGATGCAACTCAATATCTAAACACCAATCCCCGGCAACGGCGCCATTTTGTTGAAGCTAGAATAAAAGCAAGCAAAAATATATAAGTAACCCAGTTTTGTCGTCTCCACAGGGATCAGTGCGAGGGAAAGAATGTCATTCAACAGTGTCTATATTTCTAAGCTCATGAATCAAAAGTTCTGGTTTAAAGACGAAGCAAAAGAAAATGCGGAAAATTAAAGGAACAAAAAGCAAGTAAATAACAATAACACATTCTTTGGAGAAGAGAAACTCAATATAGATCAATCGATAACACATGCATTCTTTTAATCATACTAAACACAAATAAATCATTCGTCTAATATCCTCACGTATCACTCACAACAGAGATTATGTCTAACGCAACGTTGAGAGAACAATCGTATTGTCTCATTGGTGATATATCACGCAACTCAACAACACAGAGAAGTAAGAACTGATACTCACGCAAGTGTTAAGTCTAAATCTATCTCTAGAGTTCATACAAAACAAAGATTACTATAACATCCATATCAGATAAATGATTTCTTCGTATTAAATCAAGATCAAAATACGTACACATGCTTAACCCTTTTTTACATGTATTCAACTAATTTGCCCAATGCATGTGAATATCCTTCTTCATCACTATTATCACGCATCCTCGCGATACCGTATCGATCCTACTCATGCTACCCATGCTATTTAATCAACACAATACAACAAAAGATAAAATGAATATCAACTCACAAAACCATGTCAAAAGCTTGCTCATTGATTGAAGAAAATCTAAGATCAAAGATTTGTAAAGGTTTTGTCAAGACCGCAAATAATCAATCAAAGACAACAATAATAGAAAATCAGAATTCATTCACAACCATACATTATATGAAATACAATAGGTATCAAGAGATTTACATACAAAACCTTAACAAATAGAGAATACAAAGAGAAGAAAGGAGAAGAACCAATTTCTCACGGTTTGTCAGAGCCGATTGAAGCAAACCCAACTCCACATCATCAATATGCATCCTCTAATGTTGTTTCTAAGCCTCTCTACTCCTAAAATATGTTTGATAAAGTTGGGAGAAAGTTCCCCCAAAAACATCCTCAAAAAATAGTGTTTTTGGCCTTAAATGGTGTTTCAGTCCGCACAGTTTCGCCCGGCGGTGTTTTGGGGCGCCCGACGGTGAAAGGCGGCTTATTTTTGCATGTTCCAGTGTTGTTCTGGAGCACCCGACGCAGCACCGCCCGGCCCTGCAGAGGCGCAGCACACCAGAACAGCAAAAATCCAGCACTGTTTTATTCGTAACTTATGAACCGTAACTCGTTTTTCGCCCGGTTTGAATCGCTGGAAAGCTTATTCAATGCTCTATTCAATAATGGCAAGATATCCTTGATTGAATACCTGCAAAATTAAATGTAAATCAATTAAACTCAATGATATTTACACGATAACGTAATATATACACTATAACATAAAGTAAACGTATTTACAAACAAATAGGGGTTTATTCGAACGATTTCAACAAAAAGTATTGATAAGTGCAACAAAACTTATATACAAAAATAGGTACATTTTGCACTTAACAAACTCTCCCCAACTTACATAATTGTTTGTCCTAAAAAAAAGTCAATCAACTCAAAGAAACAAAAGCAATTATCAAAAAATCATGCTCAACAAGTTTTTACAACCGGAGAATAAACGTATGGTACAAATATCAAAAGTACATGCAAAGCAATGCTTACCACTAAACTACAACGACACCACAAATATGAAACAAAGTCTAAGCACAAAACAAATGTCAACATCCAAAAGCAATACATGTTCAAGAATGAATCACACCTAATACTCCACTTCAAATAAGAATAAAGAAATTAATACGCGTTTGCAACCGCGGGGAAATTTCACTCATCTGACAAACAATTCAATTCATACAACATCTAACATTAAAAAATGAAAAGATGGAATCAAAAATATCACTAAGGGCTTTAAAGGTTGTAGCTTGGCCAGGTTCACAACAAAGGGACATTTTTAAAGGGCATTGAATCGAAATTTCCGATGCAAAAGAACATACACTATACAAGGTATTCACAAACATCTCAACTTCATTCACCAATTTCATTCCTTTACCACAAACCTTCTCAAACTTTCTTTATGCACAATTATTTCACTCTATTTTTCTCCTCAAACAAGCATGCGTTTTCTATGTTTTTCACATTCATATTTACACTTTTTTCTGTTCATGCTTGTTTGAACTTTTTTAAAAGTTTCAAGCAACTTACCAATCTTCTTTTTCATTCTCCCCAACTTGAATTCAACCAAACCTCCAGTAAATGCTCATCGCTTTTTACGGAAAGGAAATCAAAGTATACAATTTCAAAGTTTCAAGAAGAAATTTTAGAAACTCACTAAATTCAATGATGAACCAAACTTGCAAATTATGTACATAAACCAAGTTCATCACTAAAAATGAGATCTAAACTGTTTTAGTCTCAAAGGGGCTAACAAATTCTCACTACTCACGGGTAAGATACTTTTGGATACGACTGTGCTCAATATAAACCAATGCCTTGATCATTTATAATGCTTCCACAAAATCACAATAATCAGAAGATAAAGCATGAATCAAACAAATTAAACAAAGTTTATCAGTCATCCAAGCATTTAGTAAACAATGGAGGTTTCCTCACATGGGGCTATGAACTAAAGTGATTCATAAATGAAGAAAAATTGAAAGAGAATGAAAGACATGTAATTTGTACAAATCCTAAGTTTCATAAACATGTTATGTTCTAGAAAAGCAATAAACACCAACCAACGCAATGCAACTCTCTTTAATCTTTTCACACTACCATAACATTTTCTTGTTGAAACAATTAAAATTGAAAAATCACACAATGCATTCTCAAGCTACTCAAAAACAAAACTTGAGAACAAACACAAAAATTTCTAAAACTAATAAACATATACTAACAAAATGTGTGAAAGTGGATAAGAGAATAAAAGAGTTTTTCCACAAAAAGCAAAGCTCGCTAAGCGCGCTCTGCGCGCAAAGCGCGCACAGGCTTGCTAAGTTTTTCAAGTTCTTTCTCTCATTCAATCCATCCAATCTCACAAAATACTACAATACTACTAAAAATAAAATTGTACAAACTCAAATCATTGGGTTGCCTCGAAACAAGCGCTTGTTTCACGTCGTAAGCTCGACGCCTTATTTGCGTACAAGCTCTTCCATGTTGTTTCGTTCACTGGTAGCGACCCAATAAAACCTACAACACTTGAGCAAACGAAAACCAAAAACAAAAATATGTACACACACATAAACATGATGGAAAACAACTATTAACAAGTACGTACAAAAGCAAAACAAGTGTTTATACATGTAAATATACAATATAGACAATTATGTACGAAGCTTAAACACATAGAAACTATGCGATGCAACTCAATATCTAAACACCAATCCCCGGCAACGGCGCCATTTTGTTGAAGCTAGAATAGCAGCAAGCAAAAATATATAAGTAACCCAGTTTTGTCGTCTCCACAGGGATCAATGCGAGGGAAAGAATGCCATTCAACGGTTTCTATATTTCTAAGCTCATGAATCAAAAGTTCTGGTTTAAAGACGAACCAAAAGCAAATGCGGAAAATTAAAGGGACAAAAAGCAAGTAAATAACAATAACATATTCTTTGGAGAAGAGAAACTCAATAGAGATCAATCGATAACACATGCATTCTTTTGATCATAGTAAACACAAATGAATCATTCGTCTAATATCCTCACGTGTCACTCACAACAGAGGTTATGTCTAACTCAACGTCGAGAGAACATTCATATTGTCTCATTGGTGATGTCTCACACAACTCAACAACACAGAGAAGTAAGAAATGATACCCACGCAAGTGTTAAGTCTAAATCTATCTCTAGAGTTCAGACAAAGCAGAGATTACTATAACATCTATATCATATAAAAGATTACTTCGTATTAAACCAAGATCAAAATACGTACACATGCTTAACCCTTTTTTACATGTATTCAACTAATTTTCCCAATGGATGTGAATATCATTCTTCATCACTATTATCACGCATCCTCGCGATACCGTATCGATCCTACTCTTGCTACCCATGCTACTTAATCAACACAATACACCAAAAGAAAAAATGAATATCAACTCACAAAACCATGTCAAAATCTTGCTCATTGATAGAAGAAAATCTAAGATCAAAGATTTGTAAAGGTTTTGTCAAGACCACAAATAATCAATCAAAGACAACAACAATAGAAAATCAGAATTCATTCACAACCATACATTAGATGAAATACAATAGGTATCAAGAGATTTACATACAAAACCTCAACAAATAGAGAATACAAAGAGAACAAAGGAGAAGAACCAATTTCTCACGGTTTGTCAGAGCCGATTGAAGCAAATCCAACTCCAGATCTTCAATATGCATCCTCTAATGTTGTTTCTAAGCCTCTCTACTCCTAAAATATGTTTGATGAAGTTGGCAGAAAGTTCCCCCAAAAACATCCTCAAAAAATAGTGTTTTTGGCCTTAAATGGTGTTTCAGTCCGCACAGTTTCGCCCGGCGGTGTTTTGGGGCGCCCGGCGGCGAAAGGCGGCTTATTTTTGCAAGTTTCAGTGTTGTTCTGGAGCGCCCGGCGCTGCACCGCCCGGCCCTGCAGAGGAGCAGCACACCAAAACAGCAAAAATCCAGCACTGTTTTATTCGTAACTTATGAACCGTAACTCGTTTTTTGCCCGGTTTGAATCGCTGGAAAGCTTATTCAATGCTCTATTCAATAATGGCAAGATATCCTTGATTGAATACCTGCAAAATTAAATGTAAATCAATTAAACTCGATGATATTTACACGATAACGTAATATATACACTATAACATAAAGTAAACGTATTTACAAACAAATAGGGGTTTATTCGAACGATTTCAACAAAAAGTATTGATAAGTGCAACAAAACTTATATACAAAAATAGGTACATTTTGCACTTAACAAACTCTCCCCAACTTACATAATTGTTTGTCCTAAAAAAAGTCAATCAACTCAAAGAAACAAAAGCAATTATCAAAAAATCATGCTCAACAAGTTTTTACAACCGGAGAATAAACGTATGGTACAAATATCAAAAGTACATGCAAAGCAATGCTTACCACTAAACTACAACGACACCACGAATATAAAACAAAGTCTAAGCACAAAACAAATGTCAACATCCAAAAGCAATACATGTTCAAGAATGAATCACACCTAATACTCCACTTCAAATAAGAATAAAGAAATTAATACGCGTTTGCAACCGCAGGGAAATTTCACTCATCTGACAAACAATTCAATTCATACAACATCTAACATTAAAAAAATGAAAAGATGGAATAAAAAATATCACTAAGGGCTTTAAAGGTTGTAGCTTGGCCAGGTTCTCAACAAAGGGACATTTTTAAAGGCCATTGAATCGAAATTACCGATGCAAAAGAACATTCACTATACAAGGTATTCACAAACATCTCAACTTCATTCACCAATTTCATTCCTTTACCACAAACCTTCTCAAACTTTCTTTATGCACAATTATTTCACTCTATTTTTCTCCTCAAACAAGCATGCTTTTTCTATGTTTTTCACATTCATATTTACACTTTTTCTGTTCATGCTTGTTTGAACTTTTTTAAAAGTTTCAAGCAACTTACCAATCTTCTTTTTCATTCTCCCCAACTTGAATTCAACCAAACCTCCAGTGAATGCTCATTGCTTTTTACGGAAAGGAAATCAAAGTGTACAATTTCAAAGGTTCAAGAAGAAATTTTAGAAACTCACTAAATTCAATGATGAACCAAACTTGCAAATTATGTACATAAACCAAGTTCATCACTAAAAATGAGATCTAAACTGTTTTAGTCTCAAAGGGGCTAACAAATTCTCACTACTCACGGGTAAGATACTTTTGGATACGGTTGTGCTCAATATAAACAAATGCCTTGATCATTTCTAATGCTTACACAAAATCACAATAATCAGAAGATAAAGCATGAATCAAACGAATTAAACAAAGTTTATCAGTCATCCAAGCATTTAGTAAACAATGGAGGTTTCCTCACATGGGGCTATGAACTAAAGTGATTCATAAATGAACAAAAATTGCAAGAGAATGAAAGACATGTAATTTGTACAAATCCTAAGGTTCATAAACATGTTATGTTCTAGAAAAGCAATAAACACCAACCAACGCAATGCAACTCTCTTTAAACTTTTCACACTACCATAACATTTTCTTGTTGAAACAATTAAAATTGAAAAATCACACAATGCATTCTCAAGCTACTCAAAAACAAAACTTGAGAACAAACACAAAAATTTCTAAAACTAATAAACATATACTAACAAAATGTGTGAAAGTGGATAAGAGAATAAAAGAGTTTTTCCACAAAAAGCAAAGCTCGCTAAGCGCGCTCTGCGCGCAAAGCGCGCACAGGCTTGCTAAGTTTTTCAAGTTCTTTCTCTCATTCAATCCATCCAATCTCACAAAATACTACAATACTACTAAAAATAAAATTGTACAAACTCAAATCATTGGGTTGCCTCGAAACAAGCGCTTGTTTCACGTCGTAAGCTCGACGCCTTATTTGCGTACAAGCTCTTCCATGTTGTTTCGTTCACTGGTAGCGACCCAATAAAACCTACAACACTTGAGCAAACGAAAACCAAAAACAAAAATATGTACACACACATAAACATGATGGAAAACAACTATTAACAAGTACGTACAAAAGCAAAACAAGTGTTTATACATGTAAATATACAATATAGACAATTATGTACGAAGCTTAAACACATAGAAACTATGCGATGCAACTCAATATCTAAACACCAATCCCCGGCAACGGCGCCATTTTGTTGAAGCTAGAATAGCAGCAAGCAAAAATATATAAGTAACCCAGTTTTGTCGTCTCCACAGGGATCAATGCGAGGGAAAGAATGCCATTCAACGGTTTCTATATTTCTAAGCTCATGAATCAAAAGTTCTGGTTTAAAGACGAACCAAAAGCAAATGCGGAAAATTAAAGGAACAAAAAGCAAGTAAATAACAATAACATATTCTTTGGAGAAGAGAAACTCAATAGAGATCAATCGATAACACATGCATTCTTTTGATCATAGTAAACACAAATGAATCATTCGTCTAATATCCTCACGTGTCACTCACAACAGAGGTTATGTCTAACTCAACGTCGAGAGAACATTCATATTGTCTCATTGGTGATGTCTCACACAACTCAACAACACAGAGAAGTAAGAAATGATACCCACGCAAGTGTTAAGTCTAAATCTATCTCTAGAGTTCAGACAAAGCAGAGATTACTATAACATCTATATCATATAAAAGATTACTTCGTATTAAACCAAGATCAAAATACGTACACATGCTTAACCCTTTTTTACATGTATTCAACTAATTTTCCCAATGGATGTGAATATCCTTCTTCATCACTATTATCACGCATCCTCGCGATACCGTATCGATCCTACTCTTGCTACCCATGCTACTTAATCAACACAATACACCAAAAGAAAAAATGAATATCAACTCACAAAACCATGTCAAAATCTTGCTCATTGATAGAAGAAAATCTAAGATCAAAGATTTGTAAAGGTTTTGTCAAGACCACAAATAATCAATCAAAGACAACAACAATAGAAAATCAGAATTCATTCACAACCATACATTAGATGAAATACAATAGGTATCAAGAGATTTACATACAAAACCTCAACAAATAGAGAATACAAAGAGAACAAAGGAGAAGAACCAATTTCTCACGGTTTGTCAGAGCCGATTGAAGCAAATCCAACTCCAGATCTTCAATATGCATCCTCTAATGTTGTTTCTAAGCCTCTCTACTCCTAAAATATGTTTGATGAAGTTGGCAGAAAGTTCCCCCAAAAACATCCTCAAAAAATAGTGTTTTTGGCCTTAAATGGTGTTTCAGTCCGCACAGTTTCGCCCGGCGGTGTTTTGGGGCGCCCGGCGGCGAAAGGCGGCTTATTTTTGCAAGTTTCAGTGTTGTTCTGGAGCGCCCGGCGCTGCACCGCCCGGCCCTGCAGAGGAGCAGCACACCAAAACAGCAAAAATCCAGCACTGTTTTATTCGTAACTTATGAACCGTAACTCGTTTTTTGCCCGGTTTGAATCGCTGGAAAGCTTATTCAATGCTCTATTCAATAATGGCAAGATATCCTTGATTGAATACCTGCAAAATTAAATGTAAATCAATTAAACTCGATGATATTTACACGATAACGTAATATATACACTATAACATAAAGTAAACGTATTTACAAACAAATAGGGGTTTATTCGAACGATTTCAACAAAAAGTATTGATAAGTGCAACAAAACTTATATACAAAAATAGGTACATTTTGCACTTAACAAACTCTCCCCAACTTACATAATTGTTTGTCCTAAAAAAAAGTCAATCAACTCAAAGAAACAAAAGCAATTATCAAAAAATCATGCTCAACAAGTTTTTACAACCGGAGAATAAACGTATGGTACAAATATCAAAAGTACATGCAAAGCAATGCTTACCACTAAACTACAACGACACCACGAATATAAAACAAAGTCTAAGCACAAAACAAATGTCAACATCCAAAAGCAATACATGTTCAAGAATGAATCACACCTAATACTCCACTTCAAATAAGAATAAAGAAATTAATACGCGTTTGCAACCGCAGGGAAATTTCACTCATCTGACAAACAATTCAATTCATACAACATCTAACATTAAAAAAATGAAAAGATGGAATAAAAAATATCACTAAGGGCTTTAAAGGTTGTAGCTTGGCCAGGTTCTCAACAAAGGGACATTTTTAAAGGCCATTGAATCGAAATTACCGATGCAAAAGAACATTCACTATACAAGGTATTCACAAACATCTCAACTTCATTCACCAATTTCATTCCTTTACCACAAACCTTCTCAAACTTTCTTTATGCACAATTATTTCACTCTATTTTTCTCCTCAAACAAGCATGCTTTTTCTATGTTTTTCACATTCATATTTACACTTTTTTCTGTTCATGCTTGTTTGAACTTTTTTAAAAGTTTCAAGCAACTTACCAATCTTCTTTTTCATTCTCCCCAACTTGAATTCAACCAAACCTCCAGTGAATGCTCATTGCTTTTTACGGAAAGGAAATCAAAGTGTACAATTTCAAAGGTTCAAGAAGAAATTTTAGAAACTCACTAAATTTAATGATGAACCAAACTTGCAAATTATGTACATAAACCAAGTTCATCACTAAAAATGAGATCTAAACTGTTTTAGTCTCAAAGGGGCTAACAAATTCTCACTACTCACGGGTAAGATACTTTTGGATACGGTTGTGCTCAATATAAACAAATGCCTTGATCATTTCTAATGCTTCCACAAAATCACAATAATCAGAAGATAAAGCATGAATCAAACGAATTAAACAAAGTTTATCAGTCATCCAAGCATTTAGTAAACAATGGAGGTTTCCTCACATGGGGCTATGAACTAAAGTGATTCATAAATGAACAAAAATTGCAAGAGAATGAAAGACATGTAATTTGTACAAATCCTAAGGTTCATAAACATGTTATGTTCTAGAAAAGCAATAAACACCAACCAACGCAATGCAACTCTCTTTAAACTTTTCACACTACCATAACATTTTCTTGTTGAAACAATTAAAATTGAAAAATCACACAATGCATTCTCAAGCTAATCAAAAACAAAACTTGAGAACAAACACAAAAATTTATAAAACTAATAAACATATACTAACAAAATGTGTGAAAGTGGATAAGAGAATAAAAGAGTTTTTCCACAAAAAGCAAAGCTCGCTAAGCGCGCTCTGCGCGCAAAGCGCGCATAGGCTTGCTAAGTTTTTCAAGTTCTTTCTCTCATTCAATCCATCCAATCTCACAAAATACTACAATACTACTAAAAATAAAATTGTACAAACTAAAATCATTGGGTTGCCTCGAAACAAGCGCTTGTTTCACGTCGTAAGCTCGATGCCTTATTTGCGTACAAGCTCTTCTATGTTTTTTCGTTCACTGGTAGCGACCCAATAAAACCTACAACACTTGAGCAAACGAAAACCAAAAACAAAAATATGTACACACACATAAACATGATGGAAAACAACTATTAACAAGTACGTACAAAAGCAAAACAAGTGTTTATACATGTAAATATACAATATAGACAATTATGTACGAAGCTTAAACACATAGAAACTATGCGATGCAACTCAATATCTAAACACCAATCCCCGGAAACGGCGCCATTTTGTTGAAGCTAGAATAGCAGCAAGCAAAAATATATAAGTAACCCAGTTTTGTCGTCTCCACAGGGATCAATGCGAGGGAAAGAATGCCATTCAACGGTTTCTATATTTCTAAGCTCATGAATCAAAAGTTCTGGTTTAAAGACGAACCAAAAGAAAATGCGGAAAATTAAAGGAACAAAAAGCAAGTAAATAACAATAACATATTCTTTGGAGAAGAGAAACTCAATAGAGATCAATCGATAACACATGCATTCTTTTGATCATAGTAAACACAAATGAATCATTCGTCTAATATCCTCACGTGTCACTCACAACAGAGGTTATGTCTAACTCAACGTCGAGAGAACATTCGTATTGTCTCATTGGTGATGTCTCACACAACTCAACAACACAGAGAAGTAAGAAATGATACCCACGCAAGTGTTAAGTCTAAATCTATCTCTAGAGTTCAGACAAAACAGAGATTACTATAACATCTATATCATATAAAAGATTTCTTCGTATTAAACCAAGATCAAAATACGTACACATGCTTAACCCTTTTTTACATGTATTCAACTAATTTGCCCAATGGATGTGAATATCCTTCTTCATCACTATTATCACGCATCCTCGCGATACCGTATCGATCCTACTCATGTTACCCATGCTACTTAATCAACACAATACACCAAAAGATAAAATGAATATCAACTCACAAAACCATGTCAAAATCTTGCTCATTGATAGAAGAAAATCTAAGATCAAAGATTTGTAAAGGTTTTGTCAAGACCACAAATAATCAATCAAAGACAACAACAATAGAAAATCATAATTCATTCACAACCATAAATTAGATGAAATACAATAGGTATCAAGAGATTTACATACAAAACCTCAACAAATAGAGAATACAAAGAGAACAAAGGAGAAGAACCAATTTCTCACGGTTTGTCAGAGCCGATTGAAGCAAATCCAACTCCAGATCTTCAATATGCATCCTCTAATGTTGTTTCTAAGCCTCTCTACTCCTAAAATATGTTTAATGAAGTTGGCAGAAAGTTCCCCCAAAAACATCCTCAAAAATAGTGTTTTTGGCCTTAAATGGTGTTTCAGTCCGCACAGTTTCGCCCGGCGGTGTTTTGGGGCGCCCGGCGGAGAAAGGCGGCTTATTTTTGCAAGTTTCAGTGTTGTTCCAGAGCGCCCGACACTGTAAATACCGCTCGGCGCTGCACCGCCCGACCCTGCAGAGGCGCAGCACACCAGAACAACAAAAATCCAGCACTATTTTACTCGTAACTTTTGAACCGTAACTCCGTTATTCGCCCGGTTTGAAGCGCTGGAAAGTTTATTCAATGCTCTATTCAATAATGGCAAGATATCCTTAATTGAATACCTGCAAAAATAACTGTAAATCAATTAAACTCAGTGATATTTACACGATAACGCAATATATACACTATAACATAAAATAAACGTATTTACAAACAAATAGGGGTTTATTCGAACAATTTCAACAAAAAGTATTGATAAGTGCAACAAAACTTATATACAAAAATAGGTACATTTTGCACTTAACAAACTCTCCCCAACTTACATAATTGTTTGTCCTCAAACAAAAGTCAATCAACTCAAAGAAACAAAAGCAATTATCAAGAAATCATGCTTAACAAGTTTTTACAACCGGAGAATAAACGTATGGTACAAATATCAAAAGTACATGCAAAGTAATGCTTACCACTAAACTACAACGACACCACGAATATGAAACAAAGTCTAAGCACAAAACAAATGTCAACATCCAAAAGCAATACATGTTCAAGAATTAATCACACCTAACACTCCACTTCAAATAAGAATGAAGAAATTAATGCGCGTTTCCAACCGCGGGGAAGTTTCACTCATCTGACAAACAATGCAAATCACAATTCAATTCATACAACATCTAACAATCAAAAATGAAAATATGGAATCAAAAAGATCACTAAGGGCTTTAAAGGTTGCAGCTTGGTCGGGTTCACAACAAAGGGACATTTTTAAAGGCCATTGAATCGAAATTGCTGATACAAAAGAACATTCACTATACAAGGTATTCACAAACATCTCATCTTCATTCACCAATTTTATTCCTTTACCACAAACCTTCTCCAACTACCTTTATGCACAATTATTTCACTCTATTTTTCTCCTCAAACAAGCATGCTTTTTCTATGTTTTTCACATTCATATTTACACTTTTTTCTGTTCATGCTTGTTTGAACTTTTTCAAAAGTTTCAAGCAACTTACCAATCTTCTTTTTCATTCTCCCCAACTTGAATTCAACCAAACCTCCAGTGAATGCTCATTGCTTTTTACGGCAAGGAAATCAAAGTATACAATTTCAAAGGTTCTAGAAGAAATTTTAGAAACTCACTAAATTCAATGATGAACCAAACTTGCAAATTATGTACATAAACCAAGTTCATCATTAAAAATGAGATCTAAACTATTTTAGTCTCAAAGGGGCTAACAAATTCTAACTACTCACGGGTAAGATACTTTTGGATACGGTTGTGCTCAATATAAACAAATGCCTTGATCATTTCTAATGCTTCCACAAAATCACAATAATCAAAAGATAAAGCATGAATCAAACGAATTAAACAAAGTTTATCAGTCATCCAAGCATTTAGTAAATAATGGAGGTTTCCTCACATGGGGCTATGAACTAAAGTGATTCATAAATGAACAAAAATTGCAAGAGAATGAAAGGCGTGTAATTTGTACAAATCCTAAGGTTTATAAACATGTTATGTTCTAGAAAAGCAATAAACACTAACCAACGCAATGCAACTTTCTTTAAACTTTTCACACTACCATAACATTTTCTTGTTGAAACAATCAAAATTGAAAAATCACACAATGCATCCTCAAGCTAATCAAAAACAAAACTTGAGAACAAACACAAAAATTTCTAAAACTAATAAACATATACTAATAAAATGTGTGAAAGTGGATAAGAGAATAAAAGAGTTTTTCCATAAAAAGAAAAGCTCGCTAAGCGCCCTCTGCGCGCAAAACGCACACAAACTTGCTAAGCTTTTCATGTTCTTTCTCTCATTCAATCCATCCAATCTCACACAATACTACAATACTACTAAAAATAAAACTGTACAAACTCAAATCATTGGGTTGCCTCCTAACAAGCGCTTGTTTCACGTCATAAGCTCGACGCCTTATTTACGTACAAGCTCTTCCAGGTTATTTTGTTCACTGGTAGCGACCCAATAAAACCTGCAACACTTGACTAAACATAAACCAAAAACAAAAATATGTACACACACATAAACATGATGGAAAACAACTATTAACAAGTACGTACAAAAGCAAAACAAGTGTTTATACATGTAAATATACAATATAGACAATTATGTACGAAGCTTAAAAACATAGAAACTATGCGATGCAACTCAATATCTAAACACCAATCCCCGACAACGGCACCATTTTGTTGAAGCTAGAATACCAGCAAGCAAAAATATATAAGTAACCCAGTTTTGTCGTCTCCACAGGGATCAGTGCGAGGGAAAGAATGCCATTCAACAGTTTCTATATTTCTAAGCTCATGAATCAAAAGTTCTGGTTTAAAGACGAACCAAAAGCAAATGCGGAAAATTAAAGGAACAAAAAGCATGTAAATAACAATAACACATTCTTTGGAGAAGAGAAACTCAATAGAGATCAATCGATAACACATGCATTATTTTGATCATAGTAAACACAAATGAATCATTCGTCTAATATTCTCACGTATCACTCACAACAGAGGTTATGTCTAACGCAAAATCGAGAGAACAATCATATTGTCTCATTGGTGATGTCTCACGCAACTCAACAACACAGAGAAGTAAGAGCTGATACTCACGCAAGTGTTAAGTCTAAATCTATCTCTAGAGTTCAGACAAAACTGAGATTACTATAACATCCATATCAGATAAATGATTTCTTCGTATTAAACCAAGACCAAAATACGTACAGATGCTTTACCTTTTTTTACATGTATTCAACTAATTTGCCCAATAAATGTGAATATCCTTCTTCATCACTATTATCACGCATCCTCGTGATACCGTATCGATCCTAATCATGCTACCCATATTACTTAATCAACACAATACAACAAAAGATAAAATGAATATCGACTCACAAAACCATGTCAAAAGCTTGCTCATTGATAGAAGAAAATCTAAGATCAAATATTTGTAAAGGTTTTGTCAAGACCACAAATAATCAATCAAAGACAACAACAATAGAAAATCAGAATTCATTCACAACCATACATTAGATGAAATACAATAGGTATCAAGAGATTTACATACAAAACTTCAACAAATAGAGAATACAAAGAGAATAAAGGAGAAGAAACAATTTCTCACAGTTTGTCAGAGCCGATTGAAGCAAATCTAACTCCAGATCATCAATATGCATCCTCTAATGTTGTTTCTAAGCCTCTCTACTCCTAAAATATGTTTGATGAAGTTGGGAGAAAGTTCCCCCAAAAACATTATCAAAAAATAGTGTTTTTGGCCTTAAATGGTGTTTCAGTCCGCACAGTTTCGCCCGGTGTTGCACCGCCCGACCCTGCAGAGGTGCAACACACCAGAATAGCAAAAATCCAACACTGTTTTATTCGTAACTTTTGAACCGTAATTCCGTATTTCGTCCGGTTTGAAGCGCTGGAAAGCTTATTCAATGCTCTATTCAATAATGGCAAGATATCCCTTATTGAATACCTGCAAAAATAAATGTAAATCAATTAAACTCAATGATTTTTACACGATAACGCAATATATACACTATAACGTAAAGTAAACGTATTTACAAACAAATAAGGGTTTATTCGAACGATTTCAACAAAAAGTATTGATAAGTGCAACAAAACGTATATACAAAAATAGGTACATTTTGCACTTATCAAACTCTCCCCAACTTACATAATTGTTTGTCCTCAAACAAAAGTCAATCAACTCAAAGAAACAAAAACAATTATCAAGAAATCATGCTCAACAAGTTTTTACAACTGTAGAATAAACGTATGGTACAAATATCAAAAGTACATGCAAAGCAATGCTTACCACTAAACTACAACGACACCACGAATATGAAACAAAGTCTAAGCACAAAATAAATGTCAACATCCAAAAGCAATACATGTTCAAGAATGAATCACACCTAACACTCCACTTCAAATAAGAATGAAGAAATTAATGCGCGTTTGCAACCGCGGGGAAAGTTCACTCATCTGACAAACAATGCAAATAACAATTCAATTCATACAACATCTAACAATCAAAAATGAAAAGATGGAATTAAAAAGATCACTAAGGGCTTTAAAGGTTGTAGCTTGGTCGGGCTCACAACAAAGGGACATTTTTAAAGGCCATTGAATCAAAATTGCCAATGCAAAAGAACATTCACTATACAAGGTATTCACAAACATCTCAACTTCATTCACCAATTTCATTCCTTTACCACAAACCTTCTCAAACTACCTTTATGCACAATTATTTCACTCTATTTTTCTCCTCAAACAAGCATGATTTTTCTATGTTTTTCACATTCATATTTACACTTTTTTTCTGTTCATGCTTGTTTGAACTTTTTCAAAAGTATCAAGCAACTTACCAATCTTGTTTTTCATTCTCCCCAACTTGAATTCAACCAAACCTCTAGTGAATGCTCATTGCTTTTTACGGCAAGGAAATCAAAGTATACAATTTCAAAGGTTCAAGAAGAAATTTTAGAAACTCACTAAATTCAATGATGAACCAAACTTGCAAATTATGTACATAAACCAAGTTCATCACTAAAAATGAGATCTAAACTATTTTAGTCTCAAAGGGGCTAACAAATTCTCACTACTCACGGGTAAGATACTTTTGGATACGGTTGTGCTCAATATAAACAAATGCCTTGATCATTTCAAATGCTTCCACAAAATCACAATAATCAGAAGATAAAGCATGAATCAAATGAATTAAACAAAGTTTATCAATCATCCAAGCATTTAGTAAACAATGGAGGTTTCCACACATGGGGCTATGAACTAAAGTGATTCATAAATAAACAAAAATTGCAAGAGAATGAAAGACATGTAATTTGTACAAATCCTAAGGTTCATAAACATGTTATGTTCTAGAAAAGCAATAAACACCAACCAACGCAATGCAACTTTCTTTAAACTTTTCACACTACCATAACATTTTCTTGTTGAAACAATCAAAATTGAAAAATCACACAATGCATCCTCAAGCTAATCAAAAACAAAACTTGAGAACAAACACAAAAATTTCTAAAACCAACAAACATATACTAACAAAATGTGTGAAAGTGGATAAGAGAGTAAAAGAGTTTTTCCACAAAAAGCAAAGCGCGTTAAGCGCCCTCTGCGCGCACAGGCTTGCTAATTTTTTCAAGTTCTTTCTCTTATTCAATCCATCCAATCTCACACAATACTACAATACTATTAAATATAAAACCGTACAAACTCAAATCGTTGGGTTGCCTCCCAACAAGCGCTTGTTTCACGTCATATGCTCGACGCCTTATTTACGTACAAGCTCTTCCATGTTGTTTCGTTCACTGGTAGCGACCCAATAAAACCTGCAACACTTGAGCAAACGTAAACCAAAAACAAAAACATGTACACACACATAAACATGATGGAAAACAACTATTAACAAGTACGTACAAAAGCAAAACAAGTGTTTATACATGTAAATATACTATATAGACAATTATGTACGAAGCTTATAAACATAGAAACTATGCGATGCAACTCAATATCTAAACACCAATCCCCGGCAACGGCCCCATTTTGTTGAAGCTAGAATAGCAGCAAGCAAAAATATATAAGTAACCCAGTTTTGTCGTCTCCACAGGGACCAGTGTGAGGGAAAGAATGCCATTCAACATTTTCTATATTTCTAAGCTCATGAATCAAAAGTTCTGGTTTAAAGACGAGTCAAAAACAAATGCAGAAAATTAAAGGAACAAAAAACATGTAAATAACAATAACACATTCTTTGGAGAAGAGAAACTCAATAGAGATCAATCGATAACACATGCATTATTTTGATCATAGTTAACACAAATCAATCATTCGTCTAATATCCTCACGTATCACTCACAACAGAGGTTATGTCTAACGCAACGTCGAGAGAACAACCGTATTGTCTCATTGGTGATGTCTCACGCAACTCAATAACACATAGAAGTAAGAACTGATACTCACGCAAGTGTTAAGTCTAAATCTATCTCTAGAGTTCAGACAAAACATAGATTACTATAACATCTATATCATATAAAAGATTTCTTCGTATTAAACCAAGATCAAAATACGTACACATGCTTAACCCTTTTTTACATGTATTCAAATAATTTGCCCAATAGATGTGAATATCCTTCTTCATCACTATTATGACGCATCCTCGCGATACCGTGTCAATCCTACTCATGCTACCCATGCTACTTAATCAACATAATACAACAAAAGATAAAATGAATATCAACTCACAAAACCATGTCAAAAGCTTGCTCATTGATAGAAGAAAATCCAAGATCAAAGATTTGTAAAGGTTTTGTCAAGACCACAAATAATCAATCAAAGACAACAACAATAAAAAATCAGAATTCATTCACAACCATACATTAGATGAAATACAATAGGTATCAAGAGATTTACATACAAAACCTCAACAAATAGAGAATACAAAGAGAAGAAAGGAGAAGAACCAATTTCTCATGGTTTGTCAGAGCCGATTGAAGCAAATACAACTCCAGATCATCAATATGTATCCTCTAATGTTGTTTCTAAGTCTCTCTACTCCTAAAATATGTTTGATGAAGTTGGGAGAAAGTTCTCCCAAAAACATCCTCAAAAAATAGTGTTTTTGGCCTTAAATGGTGTTTCAGTCCGCACAGTTTCGCCCGACAGTGTTTTGGGGCGCCCGGCGGCGAAAGGCGGCTTATTTTTGCAAGTTCCAGTGTTGTTCCAGAGCGCCCGGCACTGGAAATACCGCCCGGCGCTGCACCACCCGACCCTGCAGAGGCGCAGCACACCAGAACAGTAAAAATCCAGTATTGTTTTATTCGTAACTTTTGAACCGTAACTCCGTTTTTCGCCCGGTTTGAAGCATTGGAAAGCTTATTCAATACTCTATTCAATAATGGCAAGATATCCTTGGTTGAATACCTGCAAAAATAAATGTAAATCATTTAAAATCAATGATATTTACACGATAATGCAATATATACACTATAACGTAAAGTAAACGTATTTACAAACAAATAAGGGTTTATTCGAACGATTTCAACAAAAAGTATTGATAAGTGCAACAAAAATTATATACAAAAATAGGTACATTTTGCACTTATCACGGTACATCAGAAATATCATCCGGAAACACTTCTGGAAATTCAAGATCTACTTGCAATTCATTAATTACCGACTCACTCTCCACTGACAAGGATACAAACAATGCAAGCACTTGAGCTTCTTCTTCTAAGAGCTCTCTCAACTCTCTAGGAGATATAAAACCATCTTCTTCCTCTTCCTCAGGAGCAAGAAATTGCACTGACTTGTTAAAACAGTTTATATGAACATGATTGAACTCCAACCAGTTCATGCCCAAGATCACATCAAGATTTCCCAACGGCAAGCAAATAAGATCCACACCAAAGTCCTTACCAAAGATTGATAGTGGACAATTCAAACAAACTAGGGAAGTGGTCACTGATCCCTTTGTAGGAGTTTCGACAACCATCTCTCCCTTCATAGGAGAAACAACAAGGCATAACCTTCTCACACAATCAGCAGCAATAAAAGAATGAGTAGCACCAGTATCAATAATAGCAATCAAAGGTGTATTATTAATGTAACATATACCTCTAATCAGTCTATCATCACTGGAAGTCTGAGTCCCTGTCAAAGCGAACACCTTTCCTCCGGTTGAAGCTTGCTTTGGCTTCTGGCAACGAGTACTAATGTGGCCCTGTTCTCCATAATTATAATAAGTCACCACCTTAACCTTGCAGTTAGCAATCAGATGTCCTGCCTGTTCACACTTGAAGCATTTCTTCACATCACTCGTGCACTCATGAACACGATGACCTAGCTCACCACACCTGTAACACTTCAGAGGAGCAGAGGCACCTCCCCCACTCGGCTTTATACCATCAGCGTATTTCGGTTTACCTTTCTCAGCTGGAGCTATATAAGGATTCCCACGGTTCATCTGTTTTTCCCCTTCTCTCGGCCAGCCCTTTAAAGTGAGCTGATCAAGCCTTGCTATCTTCCTCAAAGATCCTACAACAATCCACCAAATCTGGAAAGCTTTTGATTCACTGATAACCAATCGCCTGCTTGATCTCAGATCTCAATCCATTCTCAAACTTGACACACTTTGAGAACTCAGCAGTTGCCGCAATGTAGTGAGGGTAAAACTTAGCTAGATCCGAGAATTTTGTAGCATACTCCGTAACCGACATGTTACCCTGCTTCAATTCCAGAAACTCAATCTCTTTCTTTCCTCGGAAGTCTTCAAGAAAATACTTCCTCTAGAACTCCCTACTGAACACAGCCCAAGTGATTACCTCTCCTATTGCCCCCCAACAATTGACGAGTGCTAACCCACCAGTCATCAGCCTCCTCAGCTAGCATATGAGTACCTAACCACACCTCATGTGCCTCAGATTATTCCATAACCTGGAATATTCTCTCGATCTCCTTGAGCCAAGCCTGCGCTCCATCCGGGTCATACCTTCCCTTGAAGATAGGCAGTTTATTCTTCTGAAACTCGTCATTCTCACCAGTATGAGGCGGGTTCTGTACCGCCTAAGCAACAACCTACAAAGCAGCAGCAATAATAGCATCGTTCCTTCCAGCCATTCTAAATCAATTATACATCAACAACAGAACACAATGGTTAAGGGAACGACATCGACAGTAATCAACTGTCACACAACAATGACTCGACAACTTGGCCGGACAAACTGACCTGCTCTGATACCACTATGTAACACCCTAAAACCCCTGCGTTAAATTATAATAATTATCAGAGTAAATTTAAAACATAAACATTTAGGATGTCACATTCACCATAAACCTGCTTATACATTATGATATGTAACACCTGTCACCAATTAAAAATTACTAACTGTAATAATAATAATAAAACATGTCTGAACATTCAACTCTTATTGCAGCGGAACATCAACAACTAGACAATTTAATGATTTAAAGCATGATCATGTTTTAAAGTAATTGTAAGAAACATCATATGAAAAGATATCTAAACAATATCCAACAAACATAAATGACATAAAAACATTCCATTCCCTAGTGCTACATATCAGAGCAGACGCCGACTCTAAAAGCATAAATGGAAGACTATATCTTCCACTTACATCGAATCTCCTACTGCGGACTATCTGCATGTTACCCACGTAGAGGCAACATTCAAACAGAATGGGTGAGATATCATAACTAGATAAAGGAAAGCATGATAATTAGCAAGCACTGTTCATTTCATGCATAAGTCACCCATTCAACACATACATCCATGCAGTCAATATCCATCAACAAAACACAAAAACGATCAGAACTACAATGCAATGCAATGAGACTCACAACTTGACTCAATGCATGTGGCACCAATTGGATCCCTTTTTCATGATCATAATTCCCGTCGGAATTTCCATATAAGTTGCTAACACCCCACATGGGCACACGACATCCGTGATCGCTCACATCCCACATGGGCACACGAACAACCGTAATCGCTCACACCCCACATGGGCACACGATTACCTCAACAACAACAACAACAATATGATTATATTTCAAAGAACCCGGATAAGGCGCTCACGCCCCACATGGGAACACGACTTATCATACAACTTATGCAAACATGATATGCATCAATGACAACATACAACGAAGACCAATGTATATAACTATCATACAGCCAATAAATCACACAACAATTGTCCAACACATAGCATATACTTACCAAAACATGCAACAATTGCAATCCACAGCTACAACACACATTCGCACAACCATACTCCATATTTCAACGTTCAACACATCACAACGTACACAGAAACACAATTAATTCGTCAAATAGTTGGAATTCTGGTAATGAAAATAATTTTAATAGAAGGTACACGAAACCAGCTTTCCAACGATTCGAATGGCGACTGAAACAGACCTACGGATCAAAAGATATGAATTTTTAAAGTTTTAGAAAATTCTGTTTGTTCCAGTGGCAGCCAAATACTATTTCTGCTCGCCTGATGTTCGCCCAGCGAGACGCCAGCGACACATCTTCGCCCGGGGAAAACCACCATTCGCCCGGAGAAATTCCCCTTTCTCCCAATGCTCGCCCGACGAAGCAGAAGCGAATTTCCTCCCCTATACAAATTCCAGTAGCACCTATTTTCTACCCTTCCCTTGCCTCTCAGTTTCGCCCGGCGACCTCCAAGCGAGATCGCTTCGCCTAGCGGAATAGGTCCTTCGCCCGGTGAATCCCTGCGAACTGCAATTCTGCTATATTTTCACACCAGAACTTATTTTTTTAAGTTGTTTCAAAAACTGTCTTTTCTTAGAATTCGCTCAAAACACTTTTCTCGACAAAAAGACACTTCAAAATTTTAGAAACACAAGTTTTCTTTCCCAAAACCGTCCATAACCTTGTTCTAAATCTGATTCGCGGTCACACACAAAACAATCAACATCCATATCATGCATCTCTCAATCATGCAATTTCAACAACAACAATTGCAATAAAGCATAATTCTAACAGCAGTCACAACAACAATATTCAATCCACGAATCATCAAGAATTCAATCAATCATCAAATCATCATAATCATGAAATAAGAGAAGAAACCCAACAAACCCTATATGTCATAACCTATCCATCAATCATCATGTTAACCCTTAGATAGTTAGAACCCCACCCTTACCTTAGAGTTCTTCCAAGAACCTCAACCCTTAGCAATGGAGATTCCTCCTAATTCCTCTTCCTTGCCCTAGCTATTCTTCTCCCTTTCTCTGTTTTTCACGTACTAACAACTTCTCCTATCCTATTCCCCTTTTCTTGTTATTATATTATATTATTATTACTACTAATATTCACTTATTAAAATAATAATAATAATTAATATTTTAATTAATTTAATATTATTCAACTCATTTTATGATCAACCAAATATTACTAATATAATTTAATTAGTACTACTCTCTATACCACCAAGTTCTACATAATTGGTCACACACCCCCAACACCTTAATCTCTATAATTCTAAGGTCACTACCCCATACTAAGGGCAACCCAAACACAACCAAAACACACATAATCACACACACACACATACACAACATCATATGATTTTAATTACGAAAAATAATAAAAATAATAAAAATAAATCGGGGTGTTACAACCAGTGTCCAGAGAAACCAGTTACGACTGAGAAAATGTACGAACAATGAATTACCATCCTTTACTTTTAATGCAACGTTTCTAATTTATCTTTTCTACTTCGCTTTATTTCATTTGCTTCCAATACTTTTCAAGTTATTTTCGCTCAACATTTTCACTCTTTTTCATTTTCTTTGTGTATTACTGAAAGTAGTCAAAGTTTACATCATACATGTTCCTTGAATCACTTAAGACCATATTTCGACCTATCGTTCCTTGAAAGCTACAATCCTTCGCGATGGACGCGAAAAATATTAGTTCGAACAGAGTCGCCACTGAACTTTATTTATTCCAATGAAGGAATAGGAAAGTATTGATAAAACCTTTTAAAATAGAATAATGGTCGCCGCAACCATATTCTGGTTCGGGAGTCGATAAATACAACGGGAACCTCTTAGTTAGATTTATGATTGAATGCTAGCTCATGTTTATTTACTTTATTCGAATGATAAAAGAACTAAAGAGAAAGGAAAGGAAACTGCTAAAGGGGAAAACAAAGGTTTTTATTAGGGTGCTCGCCAAGGATTGGGGCCCTCATGCCTACGTATCTTTATTGTGAAATGAAGAATCAGAGTGTCCGTAGTTTGGAGGACTACAGGGAAACAGTTTGGGGTAAAAAGAAAAAAAAGGTAGAAAACAAAAGGTAGAAAGGAAGGTAGCTCGCCAGGATCTCGACTTATGCTCCTGTACACTTGAACATCTATTAGCAAACCTTATTGTTCTTTTAAATACATTATTATCATCAAAACATTTTAAGGGCATAAACAAATATTGTTCCAACAGAGCAAAAGTAACGAATCCTTGATGAATAATTTGGTCGTGCAAAATCAGACGAATTATTCGTCATCGATAGTGCAATACGTTGGTGAAAGGAGGTGTTACCCATATTTATCTATTTTCTATAACTTATGTTGAAACTCTCGTAAAAGAAGTGACTCGGATTGTATAATGTGTAAGAGTGAGAACCATAACCCTAGGTCCTGTTTTCCTCCATTGTGATTTAAGTGATTTTGCAATTAATCTATTTTTATTTAAGTGTTTTTTATTTAAGCTATATTTACCAAACCTCAAATTATTGATTTCTCTATATATACATCAATAGGAAGAAATTCGGTACTTAAACCATTGGTATCTATGGTTTGATAAGTTTTTACTACTTGGCACACCCGTGCACTTGCAACGTGTTAGTGAACGTGAATCCACACAAATAATAGGAATATGAAGGTTGAATACACTCTCAAATTAATAGTGTGGGGATGTTACAAGTTGGTGGATCAAAATTTGGATCTGAGATCACTTATTCGTAGGAACCAGACATTGTTTCCTATAGACAATTTCACTGTTCCGTTTGGGAATCAGAAACAAAAGCTCAAGCTCTCGAAGGAACCATAAATGATGAGAGCTTGACGATAATGTTCTTAAACGGTTGCTCCAATTTTCTTTACAATGGCGTAGAGTGGATCTGCATGGTTAACACTCCAACACCTAAATCAATTCAGTGTTAAATAAGAGTCAAGTGAAATTGGAGATCAGAGATTGTGTACATTCTCATTGCATGTGAACTACTATATATGTTGGGTCAAATAGAGCGAGCTTGTGGCGTATTGAGCCTTAGTATCTTTGGCCTTTGGACGGTCTATAACACCTTTGTTACCAAAACCATATTAGCCAGCCACGAAAGGTATTTATTTTCCTTTATAAAACTGGAGCTTGTCATATTTTATACTTCTCCGTCAATGGTTGCTCTATTTTATTCACCAACCTTGCATTTTCCCCAAGACATTGGCTTGACTGGATGATTTATGTCAAGGTGATGACATATTACTCTAGTGTCAATTCCAAGCATACCTAAGGGATCCCAGGTGAATAGGTCAACGTTCCACTAGAGCAGGGCGATCACATTTTCTTCTTTAGGTTCAGACAACGAGGTGCTTAACTTGGTGTCCTGGTGAGGCAAGGGCATGATCAGGACCTATTTCATATCTTTAGTTAGGGCAAGCCTTTCACTTTCGACTCCCAATCTTGGATCCCAACTTACTGTATCAGAGTCATCCATTTAGGGCGCGGGATTGCAGCCATGGTGGGGGGCTCTATCATTATTTCTAGGCTACTTAGGTAACATTCTTGGGGAATTATCTGGTCTCCCTTGAGGGTACCCACGTTCTCATTAGGCAATGGGTATTTTAAGCTTAGGTGGCATGTGGACATGACCGCCCCTAACAGATTGAGGGCAGGTCTCCCCAAGATGACTTCATAGGGGGACGTGACGTCCACTACGAGAAATTTTACTTCTATGGCCCTGTCGCTCGCCCTTGACATGTACATGTTCGCCTAACAAACCCATCTGGGATCGTTGGAAATATCCAATATCATGGGGATCTATTATCAGCCCCTGGAAGATACCTCATAACATAATATCTACAGTGTTTCCAGGATCAATTAACACTTTTTCACCTCACAGTTAGTCTGCTAAATTATAATTACCATATGATCATTGTTGTGAGGGAGTATGCCTACAAAGTCTTCTTTCAAGAAGGTGATTTCAGGCTCCCAGCCTACACCAAAGACGCTAAGGGTTTTTTAGGGGAGTGATATCTACTTCTAAAACCTATCGGGCATATCTTCTCTAGGAGGAACTAGATTCGACTCCTCCTGCGAAACTTCCAGTGGTAATGTTAGTGATCTTCTTGGAACTTTTCTCGAGCATCCTCGTGGGAAGATGGTAAGAGCAACTCGTGATAGGATGATGCGTGTGTGACCCATGTTAGCTTTATCAGAGCCCCACTGTGCGCGCCAATTGTACTTGACAAAAATACAATGAGCGTGACAACCCCCAATAGATAAGGGATGTCAGAGACTTTAGGGTTTGTTAAGGATTAGAGCAAGCCCACACGATGAAGTGAAAAGCTCTGTATGGATGATTTATTTGTGTGTTAAAGATTGAATTTCTTAATATTGTGGTATTTATGTACTTATAGCTCCTCGGAGGCCTTGAATTGAGTGAACCAAGTCTCCATAGAATATAAAAGCCTTTATAGGATTGGGCGGTTAATACCCAAAAATTCATGAGAGATAGTTAGACCCCATGACTTCTTAGGTATTGATTGTTCACTCAATACATGTTCCACGCACGTTATGGACAGGGGAATGGAAAGTTGGGCGATCGAATCAGATGAAGGGCGATCAAACCAGATGAAAGGTACTCAAACTATTATAAGGACAACTTGGAAGGACAACACATACGCCTCTCACTGTCGCCCTGAGGTTTTCCTCAATTATTTCACTACAATTATAAACTTTTTATTTAATATTTTAATTAAAAGTCTGACTAATGAAATTTTTATTCACGACTACTTTTAAAATTTTAATGTCTAAAATTTATTCTATTTTAAAGTTTTGTTAATTTTATTTTTATAAATAAAAACAAAAAGAAAATCCTTCTAACTTTTTAAATGTAAAAAAACAAACATTAACTCTTTTGATTTGCCAAAATTTCTAATTTATGGATTTTTTTTTCTAATTTGATTGATTCATGTCGATTTCTATCTATTAGATTATATGACTAATCCAAAAACTAGCTTAGACTAATAAGTCTCTCAGTAATTTACTTGCTGATTTGGTCCATTTTAAAACACAGATTAAGACATACTGTCATATGTTTTTATTCACTACTTTGATTTGTCATACATTAAAAACTAGTTTAAGATCAGAATCCTTACTCCGAAAAAAATAAATCTCCTGGTTATCTTACATATAAGAAAGTAACTGGCTATCAAAAAGACTAAATTGCCCTTCTTGCCTCATAGCCTTCCAAGTGTTCAATACCTTCCCTTACACGTGTTTTTTCCCTACGTGGCTGGCTCTTTTGCAAGCTTCTGATTTTTCCAAACCCAAACGAACAAACTGTTTCTCCTTCGTTCTCAGCTCCCTGTTTTCAACTTTATTTCATTTTTACTATTCCATTTCCTCTTCTCCGTCTTTCTTTCCTCCCCACCATCTTTTCCACCATTTATGTCTCAAACTCTCTATTTTATCGCGCTCTGTTACGACCTTCCAATGAACCAGAAAAATAATCATTTGTATTACATGTTAGGGTTTATCAACAAAAGCTTTCTCTTTTTTATACTTACTAATATTATTGTTTTTTTCCTTCAGGTTTTGCTTCGATTTGAAACGGATTTGGCGGATCTGATATTGGAACAATCAGATCTGAAATTTAATGGTATGTAAACTTTCTATGAAGTGTTTATGGTTCAATTTATGCTTTTTTTATTTATGGGTTCATTTTATACTTTTTTATTTTATGAGTTCAGTTTATGCATTTTGATTTTAATGGTTCAATTTATGTGTTGATTTTATGGGTTGGAACTTGGAACAATCAGATCTGAGATTGGCGGATCTGATATTGGAACAATCAGATCTGAAATTTAATGGTATGTAAACTTTCTATGAAGTGTTTATGGTTCAATTTATGCTTTTATTTATTTATTTATGGGTTCATTTTATACTTCTTTATTTTATGAGTTCAGTTTATGCATTTTGATTTTAATGGTTCAATTTATGTGTTGATTTTATGGTTTTGATGGTTCTTCTAACATTTTGATTTTTTACTCTTATTTTGATTTTTGTTTTATTCTTTCATTTCATGATAACAAATTGGAAATCTACAAATGGATTGGAAATCTAAAGTGATTTGCTTAATATAATTTCAGTTTTTTTTGTTTGATAAGGTATGGCCTAAAGTGATTTGCTTAATATAATTTCAGCTATTTTTTAATAAAAAATGAACAATTATAGAGTGGTGCTTATCTTTTTCTTTTTGTCTCAATTTTTCAGACACAATCAACATGGAAGGTGACAGGCTCGAATGGGAAGGGTTGCGGGAAACAAAGACTTGTATCTTGGTACATTTTTTAAGTTTTATACGGATTATAGCATGTTGCTTTCCATAAACTACAATATGCAGTAGTTGTTGCTAGCTCAGCTGCTGTAGAGATCTATGACTTCAATATACTTGCTCAAGACATCTAGGATTAAGTCTGTGTTACTATGTTTTAAATGACATGGTAGATAATTTGTATTTATCTTGGATTTAATGCCTGATGGATTTGCATTGGAAGGATGATAGTGATAATATCACTTGATTATCTCAACTAACATAATAGTTTAATGATAATATGAAGAGTGTGCATTATTCTGCTAGTTTCTTACATAATGGTTATGTCAAGGTCTCTATCAAGGCAACACAACTTATTCTTTTATTAGATTGTTTACCATAGAGTGTGCCTTTTTCCCTGATGTTCCCACATTTGAAAGAACTGTTGTGATACTGCAGAAAGATTTTGTTGGATGGTAAAACATACAAATTGTTGATTATTGATAATGGGAACACACTCCACGGTAACTTTCTGATAATGATTTCTTATTCTATGCTTATAATGATTCATTATTATGTAGATTTTATGTTTGGAACAAGAGAAAGATTGCGGTTCAGATTCTAATGTTGTTGATTTCTTCACTTCTTTGAGCTGGTCAATTCCTTTTAGTCTTCCTGGTATGTCCATTTCTTCATCTTCCCTCCCACAAAATATGTTCCTCTTCTCTCCCATTAAATTTCTTCATCATATTCTCTCTGTGTTATATTTTCTGATTCAAATTTTAAAAAAAAATTGATTATATTTTGGATCTGAATTATGTTCCCATCTTCTTCAGGTAATATTTTATCGTTCTTTTTATTCTTTTTTTTTTGTTTTTGTGTTTTACATAGATTTGAGAATCACAATATTAGAAAAAAAATATTCTGCATGTCTGTTTATTCTCTCTTGTGGATGATTTGATTTGATTTCCTTTCTTGATTCTTTGGAGTATATTTTTTTCCCCATGTTTCAACTTAATTTAGGGGTTTGACTTTAATTTTTTTGGGTTTTCTTTTTGTTTTGATTTTATGATTCAGATCTAAAAAATATTATGATTATATTTTGGATCTGAATTATGTTTCCATCTTCTTCAGGTTTTGGATTTGAATTATGTTTCCATCTTCTTTAGGTAAATTTTTATGGTTCTTTTTATTTTTTATTTTTTTGTTTTTTTTTTGTTTTCGTGTTTTACATAGATTTGAGAATCACAATATTAGAAAAAAATATTCTGCATATCTGTTTATTCTCTCTTGTGGATTATTTGATTTCATTTCCTTTCTTGATTCTTTGAAGTATATTTTTTTTTTCATGTTTCGATTTAATTTGGGGTTTGACTTTTTTTTTTCCTTTTTGTTTTGATTTTTTTTACAGTGGAAGAATTAAAAAATGGATTCAGATTCAAAGTTTCCAAGTTTCGAAGAGGCGACTAAGCACAACAACACCAAAGATTGTTACTTATTATTTCTAAAAAGGTCGTGATTTTTTGCATGAATGATTGATTTTGGTAAATTAATGTTTTATTTGTTTTTTTTTTTACAATTTTATTTGATTATTTTTGTTAAAGATGAAGGTTGATCTTTTGAGATTCATGCATGTCTGACTTTATTTTATGGATACTGTGCATATTGTGTTTGAGAGTATTATTTATTGTTTTATATTGCTTTTAAAAAATTTTATCTGTAACTTTGTATCTATCTTTAAGATTGATTGTTTTTTATTGATGTTGTTTGTTTATGCTTTATTTGGAAAATGTTTCTTCTTCATATTTGGGAAGTGTTCATCTTCTTCATCCAAGTGCAGTTAAGGTTTTCTTCATCACTTTCAGATCCAACTTTGACAATAGTGGATTTGATCAAGTATATTTTTGTCGGCGTATTTATGGTGGAAATGGAAGTCGTGATGTGCCAAAGATATATTACAAGAGTAAGAAAGATGATTATTTCATCATGGTATGTTATCTGGTTTTATCCTTGAGTCATTTGGATTTGATTGTTTTTAATTATTATTTGAAGGATATGTCATTTTTTTTTATAATTTGAATTTGCTTTGTTTGAAGATCATTTCCACCTCCTCAATATTTATTTCATATGTGCAGATCCCTGTTTGTTAATTTTGACTTTCAATTGCTATGTTAATGTTTGAAGATCCCTGTTTGTTAATTTTGACTTTCAATTGGTATGTTAATTTTTTTTTTTGCTAATTCCAGCCTGTCAACTGAAATGGTTGTTTGTATTGCCATCGATGTCATCTCTGATGCACTCTTGAAGGTAATTTAAATGCCACTAAACTAATTTATTTCCATGCATAAACGCTAAATCATTTTTCATTCATTTCGTTTTGGATTATTCCCGTGAATAATATATAGAAACTTTTTGTGAAGATATACATAGAAGAATGGGAATTAAGCTGTTTTATAATAGTAATTGAAATTATGTTAGGTATGTGCATGGAGATGTGAATTCCGCTGACGAGAAAAAAAAACCTAATAGATCTTGACTTAGGTATGTTTTAGTTATCACCTGATTATTTCTTTCTCACATGTTGTTTTTGGGTTTTTTTGGCAATAGTGGGTTTGATCAAGTATATTTTTGTCTGCGTATTTATGGTGGAAATTTGAGTGGGTGAACTGTACCTGGAGTTGTAGAGGTATATTTCTCCTCAATATTGAATGATAAGTAGTATTTCTTATATTTTTACATACTTTAAATTTTAGAAATTCATAGTTTTTAATCATTTAATCTGGTAGCAATAAAATTTGAGCCTACAAGTGGATTCAAGTGAGTATTATTTTTGTTCATTCTTGTATTTTCTCTTAATTTACTATCTATTTTTAGGATATGTTATACATGTTTCTCTTAATTTACCACCTTTTGAACTTTTGAATTGACACTTTAAGAAAAGTTGTGGTAGCATAACAAATATCATCATCAACAACAACCATGCTTCTGCTGCATTTAATGCAGCCACTGTTCATATCCCATTTATCGATTTTTTTCCCTTATCCATCCAATCTCAAATTTTCCATCATCATGCTTCTTAAAAATATCAATTGTCTCTTGCATCTCTCATTCATTCATCTCTCGAATTTGATTTTTTGAAACCCTTTTAATAAAAATTATTTAATTTCTTTATTTTGCAGATGTGTAATCTCCTTTCTTGGAGGTGTAAATCTGCTATGAAGATTTTCCAAGATCTGCAAAATAATGTTGGAATCCCCGCACCATATATAATAATGCTGACATGTGGTATCAATTGATGAGCAAAAGCATGTACATGTGGGAAATTGAGATCATCAAGCAGTACAAGGGAATATAGCCACTCATCAACGCTCGTTAAAAAATGAATTAAGTATAATGGATCTGTTTTGATAATTATTATTATTTCTGTGGTGATAGGATATGTTATACATTTTTTTTAAAGTTATGGAGAAAAGCAGATCTGGAGAAACTGTGTCATTTCGTGAACAAACATACCCTATGTGAAACATCTATTTGGTTTTTTTAGTAACCATGGTTTGTCTTCAATACCCAGGTGTGATTTTGTTTGGAACCTGAGATCTTTGTTTACATTTTTTGCTGCTATTTTTTTCAATTTCTTTATTTTTTCATTTTGTAATATTCCTCAATTTCTATTTTAATTTATTACATATTATTTTTAAGAAATGAAAGAAAGATCTCTTAACCGGTAAAGTTTAGGGTATCTGATTCTTTCCATTTCTAAACATATGCAAAAGATAAAGATGAAAGTTGTGATATATATAATTTTGTTATTTAGTTTTATTTTTTATTTTCTTTATTTTAATTTTATTATTTCTTTTGACAATTAATTTTTTATTTTCTTTATTTTTTATTTTCAAGATTATTCATGAATGATATTTTCAAGATTGTAATGAAGTTTTAGATTTTATCTTCAGCACAGATTGGAAAGGGAGGTTTACAGACTTTGGATATGTCAAGTTTCAAACAACAAAATTAGCAGAAAAAGTAAGTTTGTGCTTATATATTGTCTTTACAAATATTTTTCCAAATACATTTTGAGATTTTATAATTTTCAATATTTGTGTATTTCCACTTAATTATTCCAATTTTGTAAAAAAAAAATTCATAGATAGTTTCATAATATCTGGTGCATGTCGCTCATTTGTGAAATTATTTGTTTGAAAAGAGATTTTGCCATTATCCAAAGTTCTGCATAACTTTTACAATATGATACAACTACATTAATGAATAATACATGATTTTCAATTCATTTTGTTAGTTTTAATTTTTTTTTTTTGTATGTGATTTCAGATTATGAAGAACGTGTTGAGCAGATGGTTTAGGATATGGTGTTAGGTACACACAAGGTTGAATTCTATTTTCATGTTTCTCTATTTTCATATTTCTCTTATGAAGCAATCTGTCTTTTAACCCCTTTTGTTTGTGGTGGAATTTGAAATATTAAGAAATATTTTTGATGAAATTCGGATTTGTCTTATTTTTTTTATAGATATTTGGTTATATTTTTAAATCTGATTTTAATTGACGGGTAATTGAGATATTTAAAACATATGTATATATAATATGTAATACCCCATATTATTGTAAATGCTCAATTGGATATCAGACGAGATCAGATGAGTACCTATGTGCTCTATCTTGGGATAATTGAATTAATGCAATCCTCTAAGTACTTTAAGTATTGACATTTGGGATCAATAGAGCAACTGGAGAACTCTTAAGAGATCAATTATTTTATTAAAGAGACAGATTAATATTTACTAATTCAAGAAAGTAATTTTTGGTAACTTTGATAATTGGTCAATTGGGTTGAGACGACAAAATATCAATTGGAGATATTTTGCCTGGTTGGATTTATATTATATAATATAGTATTATATATATATATATATATATATATATATATATTGTTGGAAAGGAAAGAAAAAAGAAAACATAGAAGAAGAAGAAGAAGAAGAAAAGGAGAAAGAGGAGAAGAAGAGAAAATGGGAGAAAAGGGAAGGAAACGTGGATCAATGTTCATCATCTTCTTCAAACTCCTCTTCGATTATCAGGTGGGTTCTAGATAGAGACTTTAGAGTAAATTTCTGGAGGTTTTAGAGTTAGGTTAGATTTTGATAAAACGAGTAATTTTGCTAAATCAATGAAATCTAACGGATAGATTGATGAAATGTATGTCTAAATGTGTTCTAACATGTTATTTTGGGTATTTGGATGCATTAATATCACGAGGGTTGAAGGTTTGGATCATTTTTGGGTCCCAAACCCGTTTTGGGAGAATTCTGGTTCGTCCAGATTTGCCAGGCGAGTAGGTGGCGAGTCTAATTCGCCAGGGATTCGCCAGGCGAATTTGCCTGGGATAGCAAAACATTATTTTTCGTATTTTCGCCATAACTTTTGATCCGTAACTCCGATTGACGCACGGTCGGAAGCGTTGGAAAGCTAATTTTATGCTCTATGAGATGGTGAGGGAGGAACATGATTATATGTCATGGATTGATGAAATATATTTTATGTTATATGTTGTGTTAAATGTTTTACTTGTGTACATTGTATTATACCATGTCTATTTCATTGTGAACTGTGAATGAAAGAATATGCATGCTTAAAATATGAATTAGGAAGAGTGAGGAAACTTTACCCCAAAACAAATGGTATAATTCTAAGTTGTGATTAGAATTGTGATAGAAACTCTGAATGGCGACACTCGTGCTTTCATTGACGAGTTCTGGCCTAGAGCAGATAACGTAATGACAACACTCGTGCAGAAGAGGCCGAGGCGTGTGTCCATTACCGAATGGTATAGAAATGAGTGAAACACTAGTATGGAACATGTGGGTTTTGTTATGTTTTATTGATTAAGGCATTATGGCCTTGTGATTGTCGAATACAATCACGTTGTGTTTTGATCACGTAATCGTAACTAGCATTTCTTGCGGTGTAGTTTCATGAGACTCGAGCACCTCCACTGAAACGTATGCACAATTACTTGGCAGGTTTGATTCCCGCGTATAGTACGATTGGAGCCTACGGGTAAAGAGACTTGTGACGGTGTACGGGCCGTGAGAAGTGACGGATCACGGTGTACGGGCCGATGATCCCGAATCCAATTCGTATGTCAAGTAATCACAAGGATCCATGACTCGGGCCGACTTCTAGACGTAGAAGAGGACGGGAAAAGGGGATGCCTTGGTACGGTTATCGATTAGTGATATTTTGAGTTGATGGACTCATGACATGTTTCCATATAGTGTGAGATTGTGAACTCAAAGTCATTTCCCCTTCCCCTTAACTTGAGTTAGGATTGTTAGAACCTTGTAAAGCCGAGAGGACTATAGGATAGGGAACTCACTGAGATTTGATGTATCTCACCCCACTATAGTTGCTATATTTCAGGTAATTGGAGGTTGATTTACAATTGGAGCGATGCTGGGATGTTTCAAGAGAAGCTTAGTTAAGCTTATTTCCGCTGTGTATTTTATTGTTCTTGTACAATGAGGAATATTGTATAACGTTCTTAGTTTTTATTATTTTTGGCTAGTTTCCATGACTTGTGCCATGTGTTGTATTTATGTTTTAGAAATGGACAAGTATGTGAACTACGCCATTAGACACTTTTGATGTGTCAGTACCAAATAAAATGCTTGTATTGTATTATTTTAGATAAATATTATACAGGGCATTACATAATACATAAATTAAAATATTTTTACTATTAACAAACCAAACATATATATTTGATTTCATTTCATACAAAATGGCAACATAGTAAATATGTGTCATTAATAATACAAAGAAATAAGAAATATTTATATCACAATTATTTTGTTCAAAATAATAAATTGTGAAATATGGAATAAATAATATTAAATGAAATTTATATTCATAGGATGGTTAAATATATAAATAATGTATGAATTATACATTGTATTTAAATTATGAGATAATATGAACAACTCATAATTATTTTATATTCATAAAATAAAAATATTATATGAGTTCATGATAAAACCCATATTTTTCCTTATTTTTAACATTTTTATGTATTTTGTTTTTTTAGGTTTTGATCAATCGATAAGACGACGGAGAAATTTAAACAACATGGCCAATTTCTGAATATATTTTTACTTCTTTTGATTTTTATTAATTTTTGTCTCTTCAGTTTCGGAATTTGTTATATATTTTTTAAATTTTATAATAATGAAGAAGTGTAATTATTTTTCTAATGTTTTTGAACATTGAAATGAAAAAAAAAAATTATTTATTTTAATTTAATGTCTTTTATCATCATTATTATAATAATTATTAATTTTAATGGCATCATCATTATAATAAAAGAGGTCAAAATCAGTAACAATTAAGATATGTTTCAATAAAAAATATACTTATTGATTTTATTGTGAACTTCGTAGAAAAGAGATAGTCATATTCATTTTTTTGAACGGTGGTGTTCCACAAATGAACATATCTATGGAATAAATGAGTTAATTTTGTAGAAGATGAAGAAAAAATTAAAATAATAATAATTTTATTTTTGTTGAACAGATTGAAGTGAGTGATACAAATTTTTAATTTAAAAAATTCACATGGAGAAATGAAAGGAGTAGAATTTGAAATGGCTGGTATTGCTTTTAATTCAGAAAATTCAGACATTATCATCATTATGAGAATATGTGAACAGTACAATAGCATGTGCATCGAATTGGATCCTCTCCAATTTTTTCTCTCATGCCTTCTCTCATGTGTAATTTTGAACCATTAGATCAATCTAACAATTAAAACATATGAAAGAGAAAACATAACATTTAAAGAAGAGAGAGAAATATATATTTCTATTTTCTCTTTTTTAATCCAACTTTTAAAAAATAAAAATGAGAATATTTAAAGATTATCGAAGATTATCTTTTTCTTTAATTTTTGTGACATTTTTTTTATAATATTGTTATAGCAGTTAAATCACATTAAATAAAAACATTTTAAAATTAATTAAAAATGCATTTTAAAATTAATTAAATAAAATTAAAATAATACTCCAATGTAAATTAAAAATTAAAAATTTTCATAAGTAAAATATATCTGCCATATTATAAAAAAATATAGAGTCTAATATTAATGTTATGTTCTCGTCGTCATGAACGACCACCATAGTCAAATGATTTATAAGAAGTTGTATGTTTTTTTTTAACAAATTCAATCCATCAAAAATCATGTCGTTGTCACCATAAAAATCCATCATCCGTTATTATTAAACATGGTGACATGCTCAAAGACCATGTGTAGTTATCGGTAATGAAAAATGTACATGTGTACAAGTCGAGTCTTAAGAATAGGCAAGCAAAACCACCGTCTAGGGCTTCAACTTTTTTATTTATTTAATAGAACCTGATTGTTTTTATAGAAAAAAGTTAATTATTTTTAAATTATTTTTATAATAATTAAATAATAATATTTGCTTAAAATTTGTATTAGTTAGATTAAAAATACTCTTATAGATATAAAAAACTCAAGACTTAATATAAAACAAGAAACTTAATATTTATTATTTTTATTTTTTGAAATTTTAACAATATTTTTTTAAATAATTTTTGAAAATATATTGAGAAGATTATCTAAACAGAATGGTTTTATTATCAATGAAAAATAAATTTTAACGAAAAATCAATTCTAAAAATTTAAATAATTTTTTTTCCATCTCAAACACTCATTATATATCTATATATATATATATATATATATATATATATATATATATATTACTAAAATGTTATTATTATGTTAAAAAGATTTAATTTTAAATTTTTTCTAAAAACTCAAGATGGGTTGGGTCGGCCTTGTGATGTGTATAATAATTTTTCTTAATCAAATTGTTGTTATTTTCAATTTTAATCAAATTATTGATATAATAATAAAACATAAAAACGATAATACAAAGAAATACTATAAAAATGATAAAAATAAATGAAAATAAAAATAGATATGTATTTCTCTCTCATCTTTAAATGTATTGTTTTCTCTTTCATGTTTTTAATTGTTGGATTAAATCAATGATTTAAAATTGCACATTAGAGAGGGCATGAGAGAAAAAATGGGAGAGGATCCAATTCCCATGTGCATAGTCAATCGGTAATAAATGTCAAATCCTTTGAAAGTTGGACAATATAATTGAAATTTATTACTATAACTTACTATACGGTGTGAAATGCAAAATTGGAATATAAGGTGATGTTTGACACATATAGATAATGATGACTAAATATATCATAATGATGAAGAATTTGATGAAAATCTTTTATGGCCAATAGAAAATTAACATATTTTTTTAAAGCAACTGAGATAATGTGTATTTAAAGAGAGATTATATTTTAAATGACAATTAAGTTATATTTGTGAATACAATTAAGTTATAATTAGTATATAATTTATATCTGGTCATAATTATAAAAATCAATTTTAAAACTTGAACATTGAATAAAAATATAAATTAAAAAAAATTAAAGAAATAGAAAATCAAAATTAGTAGTATTAAAATTTAAATTTAAATTTATATTACTATTATTTTATTCTATTTATACCATAAAGTTGTTTTTATAATATTAATATATTTTATTATTATTTATGAGATTAATTATCTTTTTTGATATCATTCATTATTTATAATTTAATTACATTTATTCTTTTCTTTCCAACAAATAATTAAGAGCGTTATTTATAAATAATAATTATTGTTGCGTTAAACTCTAAAATTAATAGATACATAAATATTTTATTTTTCAACAAAAAAAAATTAAAAATAAATAGAGAAAATATATATTTCAAAAACTTTGAAATTTCATATAAAACAACCATAATTTGATTTGATACAACTGTAATTATATACAAATACAAATACAATAATTTGATTTGATACAACCAAAACAACCATAACAAAAACAAAAACTAAAATAATCTTAAGTGTAATTACGGGGAAAAAATATTAAGCTATTGATTTAAATATTAAATAATAACGGAAACAACTTTACCATTCGTACTACACCAGTAATCGGACGAATACACAGGTACTGATATGGTTATCCCATGAAATAGAAATTTGTAATAATACTTACATAAAAAATATTTATTTATACACGGAGAAAATTGTTGTTCTACTTAATACTTCTATTTATATTTAAATTATTATTTTTTTAAATTTAAAATATATCTTTCATATCCATTATATAAATATTATTAAATACATTTTATTATGTATTACATATTTATGAAACCCTTGAAAAATTTAACTTTTTATTCTTGAAATTACTATCTCACAATATAGATATTTTTAATATTACTTACAAAAATAAGGAGATTGTAAGAGAAAATATATATATCTACGGGCAAAAAAACTTCTGTTACCTTATCGAAATTTATATCATTAAATAATGATTTATTAAATATGTTTGTTATTATTGTAAATATGATAAAATATATAATACTGCTTAGGTCTGATTTTTTATTTAATTCATGTTAGTTATTCAAATTCTCATCTAAATTTGAATTTAAATTTTTGGTTACACTTGGAAATGGGTATCTATATGTTGATTTTTTTATTTTTTTTATCTATATTTTTAGTTACAATCTTTTTATCTAAATTAAAATTTACCATTACAATTGATGGCTGGTGTCTGAGTGTAATCATTTATTAAATTTATAAATTTATGAGATAAATTGTATGAAATTTTACATTTATATTTTTTAAATCAATACTTTTACACGGGAAAAATTGTTGTTCTACTTAATATTTATATTTGTATTTAAATTAAAATTTTTAAATTTTATTTAAAAATATATCGTTCATATCCATTATATAAATATCATAAAATATATATTATTATGTATTAAATATTTCTGAAAAATATTGATAAATTTAACATTTTATTCTAGAAATGAGTTAATTATCAATATTTTAAATTCCAAATTTATTTTCAAAAAAACGTTAATTATTTCAAATTTTATTACTTAATTATGATCTTTAAGGGTATCCCACAAAAGAGACATTTTAATAATACTTACATAAATTCTGAGATTGTAATAGAAAATATATATTTACCGTCAAAACAGAATTACTGAAACGGATAAATGAAGTCATTAATATATAAAAATATTTTAATTTATTATTTTAAAATTGTTTTAATGTCATTATATATATATATATATATATATATATATATATATATATATATATATAAAGAAGTGTAAATAAATATTCAGATTGAGAGGGATAAATACATTAAATAGTAAAAACATCGTTAGACAGGATATTGAATTGTCAGACATTAGAAAATAATAATAAGAAGAAATAAATGCTCTATAATTTTGATTGCAAGATAAATATTTATATTAATTAGTAAAAGATTAAGGTTTTGAAGTTTTTAATATGTACTGTTTATAGACTTAAAAATTGAATGGATGGATAATCGTTTCTAATTAACAGGAGATATTGAGTTTCAAAATTTTTTTAATATGACACTAATTATAGAGTTTCAAAAGTTTATAAAAAAAGAGTTATAAATAATTTTTATTTTTATTAAGTAATAAATAACTAAAATTAAATTTAGGCTAAAATACAGTTTTGGTCCCCGTGTTTTTCAAAATTCACAGTTTTGGTCCCCTGTTTTTTTTTTAACAGTTTTGGTCCCCCACCCCAATTTTGGCCCAAAAAAAGTGATGAACAGTAACTTGTCCGTACATGTCCGTACATGAACAGTACACGTCCGTACATGAACAGTGAGGGGTGGGGGACCAAAACTGTTAAAAAAAAAACAGGGGACCAAAACTGTGAATTTTGAAAAACAGGGGACCAAAACTGTATTTTAGCCTTAAATTTATTATTTTGTCTTCAACTTTGAGAGAAAAAAATGTTTTTTATTTTATAAATTACAACGGTAGTGTTGTAGGTTAATCAGTATCCAGGCGAACACACGGGTACTGATATGAGTATCCCAAAAAATAGATATTTGTAATAATATTTACATAAAATGTATTTATTTATGTTGATGATATTTATTTATTAAATTAAAAAAATATTTACAAATACTATGATATTATTTGATATTTATAAAACTAAATCATTGCATAAATATTTTTATAAAAAATATCAAACTATGTCTACGGGTATTGATTTTTTTAAATATAAATTATATTTTTTGTATTTATTAATTTTTATTAATTTTAATTAAAAAAATTAAAACAAATCTGCATAACACATCAGCACTCGGGTGATCACATGAGTACTGATATGGGTATCGCATGAAATAAATATTTGTAATAATACTTACATAAAATATATTTATTTATATTAATAATATTTATTTATAAAATAAAATAATTTTACAAATACTATGTTATTATTTGATAGTTATAAAACTAAATCATTGCGTAAATATTTTTATAAAATATACCAACCGATGTCTATGGATATTGATTCTATTTCTTTTTAAATATAAATTATATTTTTTTATATTTATTGAGTTTTATTAATTGTATTTTTTTTTCAAAATTTTAAATAAAAACAAATACGCGTCACCGACGGGTACCCGTGTGAACGCACGGATATCGTATTAATTTTTAGTAAATAAGAAATTTACTAATTTTTATTATATTTTTTTTCCAAATTTTAAATATAAATAAAAATATTCTAAAAACAAATATATTATGAAAAAATATATTATAAAAATAAATATATTCTAAAAACAAATGCGTGTCATCAACTTGCACCCGTGCGAACGCATGGGTTTCATATTAGTTGTTTGTGAAAGTAGGTGCAATACGTGACCATTATTTATCCACTTGTTGCTTTATCATTAATGACATTTGAATTCCTGGCCATTTCTTAACCAATAGTCGCATTATCACATGTTCCTCATTGTGTGCTTTGTACATTGTTTCACATGGCATAATATATAAATTGATTGACCATATCTTTATAATTAAGGTAATTTTTATTTTATGAATCGATTTTATAGGATTGAGTTAGATTCAATCATATTTTATAATATAATATTAAGAATCTCATTTAAGATTTAATGGACCACCTGTTATCATGTTTTCACTATTAAATTACTCACCATTTATTTTTACACTCCAGTTATTTAATCGTGGAAAGAATCTTACTCCGTTTGTTTTTAAGTTTTCCTTTTTAGAAACATGTTTGTTACTTTTGAATATCAATTCAAAGCTCAAAGCAGTATTGATTATTGTTTTATCAAAATTATTTCTAATTATTTATTACAAAGAGAAAAAAAATCAAATAAATTTATAAAAAATTAAGAATAAAATAAAAAATGATAATCATTGTTTAAAAAAAATAACAAAATTATTTCTAATTATTTATTACAAAGAGAAAAAAAAATCAAATAAATTTATAAAAAAAATAAAGAATAAAATAAAAAATGATAATCATTGTTTAAAAAAAATAACAATTATTAATTTTTTTTATATATAAAAAACATATAGTTATAATTTATGTTTTACCTCTTATTCAACCTTTTCAGGAAACCATTTTTTTTTTTTAATACTCAGAAACTTTTCATTAAAAATGAACCCAACATAATTACATTGAGACTGAAAAAGTGCAGCCCAACATTATTAACATAACCCACACCAGATCAGCAAAAGATACAAGCTGCCCTAAAGACCTATAGCAGAACAAAACATGTTCCACCACCAACAGACCAATAACTCAATTAGTTGTTGGAATCCAAAGGCAATTTGGTCCAATCATAAAAGCTTCCTCGATAACCATTCTTCTGTTTTATCCTCTTCCAGTTCCAAGAGAACAGTTGGATGTCTTGAAACAAGCTCCTCGAATCCGGCATTATGTCGTTAAATATAATCTCATTTCTGGTTTTCCATATACACCATGAAGAAACCAGCCACAAGTAAGCAAGTGAGGAACCTATCATGTTATCCTTTGCCCAATTTACAAACATTTCGCACCTGCTCACGCCTCCTTGAAGTTTCACACCAATCCAATCCTCCATGAACCTCCAAACTGCTTTACTAAAATCATAACCAAGAATCAAATGATTACTGTCTTCGACCTCCCTAAAACAAAACACACAGGATGATTGGAATGGATCGAAAATCACTCCTCTTTTCCTGAGATTCCCACGCGTAGGCAACCTGTCCAAAAGCAATCTCCATCCAAAAACCAACACCTTCAATGGAACCTTAACCTTCCACAAGCATTCAAGAGCTTCCTTAATATTATTGTCCATAATATCCTCATCTCCTCTCTTATTCCACAGTTTGTAGCATTCTTTGACACTAAAAGAATTGTGAATATCACTTGGCCACTTGACAATATCTTCCACCTGAAATTGTAGAGTAATTTCCTCTATTTGCTGTTGAAGTTCATCGACTAACTCATCATCTATCCCAGCCTGAACCACATTCCTCCCAACAATGTCCCACTTCCACCTATCCTCAGACCAGTAGCCACAATCCCTCACCAGAATATCCTTGTTTGGGGAAGATTCAAATAGAGAAGGATATTGCAAATAAAGTGCATTACCACCAGTCCATCTGGATTGCCAAAATAATGTATTTCTTCCATCACCAACTTTCCACAACAACATCCTAAATAACCCTTGATTATTAGAATACTTTGCAAGACGAGCCAAATCATTCCACCAACATGAATTGTGTTTGTTTGGATAATCTAGTTGTTTAAGGAACAGACTGGAAAATCCACCATCATACCTTGCCTTAATAACCTTAGACCAAATTGCATCCTGTTCATATGAAATTCTCCAAAGCCATTTTGCCACCAGAGCTCTATTAAAGGTATAAATGTCTTTCAAACCTAAACCTCCTTGATCTTTAGGTTTACAGACCAAGGACCACTTAACCCAAGCTATGCTCACCTTATCTCCATCTCCCGACCACAAGAACCTTCTCTGGATAGATTTAATTTCCTTGAGAACCACTGCAGGAGCTAAGAATAAAGCAAGGTAGTGAATAGGTAAGTTAGTTAGAACATAATTAATCAAGGTGACTCTCCCTCCAATTGATAACATTCTTCCTCTCCATGAACCCAGTCGGTTCTTCAAAGAAGAAATGACATGTTTCCAAAACTCAACATTTTTAAATCTTCCTCCAACAGATAGCCCTAAGGACTTGAAAGGGAATTTGCCAACCTTACAGCTCAAGAAAGAAGAAACCGCTTGAATCTTACCCTCCTCCAGCCCAATACCCATGATACTGGTTTTGAAGTAGTTTATTTTGAGTTCTGACAAAGCCTCAAAACCCTTAAGAACAACTTTAATTCCCCAAATATTATTCCAAGAATCATCACAAATAATCAATGTGCCATCCGCAAATTGTAAGAGAGATGTGGTAATATTATTTTCCATTACAATTCCTTTAATCAAACCAGTCGATTCAGCCTTCCTGAACATCAAAGCCAAACATTCTGTGATTAAAACAAATAGGAAATGGGATATGGGATCACCTTGCTTTAAGCCCTTCTTGATCACAAAGTCCTTTGAAGAACTCCCGTTTACTACCACTGATCCATAACTTCTGCAAACTAAACCTTTAATCCAACTGATCCACTTAGTACTAAAATTCATAGAAGCCATGACCTTACATAGAAAATTCCAATTTACACAATCGTAAGTTTGTGCAAAGTCTACTTTAAACATAAACCCTTTCCTTTTTCTCTTTCTGGCATAATCTAAAATTTCATTCGCCACCAGAACCCCATCTAACAATTGCCTGCCTGGTACAAAAGTTGTTTGATTAGTAGATATCAGTTTACCTATCACCCTCTTCAATCTAGCAACAAGTAACTTAGATAAAATCTTGTGAACACTACCAATCAAAGCTATAGGTCTAAACTCCAACAGACTTTGAGGGTTTTCAACCTTAGGTATAAGAACGAAAAAAGCTTAACAAAAAGATTTAGAAAGGTAAGCCTTATCATGGAATTCAGCAATGCAGTTATAAAAGTCTTGTCCAACAATCTCCCATGTTTTCCTCAAGAATTTAAAGTTAAATCCGTCCGGGCCAGGACTTCTATCACCTTCGCAAGAGTTCACTGCTTCCACCACTTCATCATATAAGAATGGCTCTTCTAACATAACTTTATCTTCTTCAGACAATTTGTTCAAAAGAGAAAGTTCCATGAAAAACAATCATTTTCCTTGTTCTTGTATTTCTCTTCAAAAAAATCATGCACAACCTGTTTAACACTATCCACACTAGCCTCTTCCTCCAACCCAACACACAAAGGTGAAATATAATTCAGTCTCCTCCTCCTATTAATGGTTGAATGAAAAATTTTTGTGTTGAAGTCACCTTCATTTGTCCATTTTATTCTGGCTTTCTGCAGAAGAATACTCTCTTTAGTGTGCAGTTTGCTCCACATCTCCCCCATAACTCTACACCTTTCTTTTAAGACCTCCTCAGATATTGCATCTTCATCCTCAGCCACCGCTTCTTCCAAAACATTGATCCTGTTGATATCTTCTTTAATTTTTAGATCACAAATGCCAAAGACCTTCCAGTTCCACTCTCTCAGCTTTCTTTTTAAATGACTCAGTTTCTGAACCAAAACATTACCCGCGGACCCTGAAGTTTTCACAGAATTCCAGCTTTCTTTAACCAACTCTAAGAAATTTAGATGATCCAGCCAAGCATTTAATGACTTGAAAGGTTTAGAACCCCAATTCCTATTGTTCAACACCAGAGATACAGGTCTGTGATCAGATATATCTCTCAATCCCACCTTCTGATTAATCACTTTCCAATAATCGCATAAATCCTCACTGATAAGAATCCGGTATAGTCTGCTACTACACGACCCATTAGCCTTGAACCAAGTAAACCTGTTTCCTACTGTAGGAAGGTCTAATAGTTCCAAATCCTCAATAAACACATCAAACTCCTCTATTTCATTTAGATTATAGCGCCCTCTACCTCTTCTCTCTTCTTTATACCTTATAGTATTGAAGTCCCCACCTATAATCCAATCCCCTCAAGGCATATTCAACTTTAAGTTAATAAGTTTCCCCCACATCATTCTTTTTTCTGCTGTTGCACAAGACGAGTATATATTAACAATGTAGATATCTCTACCTCTCCATCTACCAAACACACCTAAATACCCTATGCCAGTGAAACTAAAGATTGAGCAAAAGGATTTCTTATCCCAAATTGAGAGCATACCTCCAGATTGGCCAATAGAATCAGAGGAGGACCAATCAAAATCATCATTACCCCAAATGCTTTTAACAAAGCCATGATCTACTTTTTTACATTTTGTTTCTTGTAACAAAATAAACTCAATATTGTCTTTCTCGATCATCATCTTGAGCCTTATTCTTTTAATCGAAGAATTGCACCCTCTAATGTTATATGTTGTCAAATTCATGGTTCAATCATTTGTACCTCCCTCTGAACCTGTGTTTTAGTAAAATCTCCTTTTTCCATCTTCCTCAAGATCCCTTCTAGGACTTCATCGTCTTCCTCACCTTCTATACCCAGGGATTTAAGAATGGCCCAAACTCTACCTGGAACATCTTCAGCTCTCCTTAGAATTCTCTCATTACCCTTCTTCACATCAAGATCTGAAATAGAATCACAACATAGAATGGAACCACCAGAGTACCTAGAACCGTTTGTGCCAGAATGAGAAGAATTAACCACTGTCGTATCCGCTAATCCCGTTCTTGTGTTATCCACTTTCATCTCGACTGCAGAGTGTAATAATGTTGCAAAATACGAAGGTTCATATGGAATCTTCACATTCTCATAAATATCTTCCAACGTCTTCTTCTTTCTTATGATTTTTTGGTTTGTTTCCAAACACCTCTGTGGCCCAGTTAACCTTTCCTCAATAGGCCCAACCCTTAGGCCCAACACAACAGACTTAGGTGAGCCCAATATCAAGGCCTGATCCTCTAACGCTCCATCACCAACTTTTTTGTTAGTACAATCTAAACCATCCCCTGTTACCCCTATACTGACTTTCCCACTCGTCACTGCCCCTGTCTTAATCATCTGTCCCTTCGCATGACCTTGGGACCCCAAATCATTAAAAGCTTCCTCTCCTACAACCTCCTCAGAGATGTGACTATCTATGATATTACCTCCAAAATGCAACTTTTTGGATTTGTCAGAAAAAGCTCCCGAGTTGTCATCGAGATACAAAATATTTCCACGCTTTTGACTTGCCACCAGTTCTAAACCCCTATCCTTATGCCCAGACGACCTACTCTCACCATCCCCAGTACCATCTTCACCATCCATGGATGATCCAATATCCTTTGGTTTGTGTTCCAACGAAGGATTGCCATTTTCAGAATCTTCGTCAAGATCTTCGTCCCCCATATCATCCTCTGTTTCTTCCACAACAGACTCATCTGAGTCAACTGATCTCCTACTCCTCTTCAATGCCTTATGGATGATACGTTTAGGTCCATGGTTATCTTCCACTAATTTAATGATGAACTCCAACCCATTTGATCCGGAGTATTCGAACGGGTCCACGTAAGCTGGTCATCAGATGGCGAGGTGCTCGGACGTATGCTGGTCGTCAGATGGGCGAGGTGTTCGGAATATTGATGAGGAGAGAAGGGGGTGTACCTGCAAGGCACTCCGACGCTCAAGTAAGAAAGGGTCAGAAAAAATGGGCAAGTACAAAGTGTATTCTTAGGGTGAAAATGTGATACCTGACCCTCTCAAGCGAGAGGGTTTATATAGAGCCCCCAGCGCGTGGCCAACGGTCCTATTTTCGGGGCGAAATAACCGCTTTCCCCAAAGAATAGGTAACTGCCCAAACTAGCCGTTATGTCGGGCAGGGTGCCAGAAACTAGCCGTTATGTCGGGCATAAACGCAGTTCCGGGCACCTGTCCCATGCTGTTCGGGCAGCGAGGGAGCCGTACGTAACGGGCATAAAAGCAGGGGAGGACTTTGCGTTCCTTGCCCGGTTGGAGGGGCAAAAATGTCTTTTTTGCCCCTCTGTGGATTGGGCTTAGGCAATTTGGGCCGCTCTGGAGCAGAGGCGGATTGGGCCAATTCTAGCCATTGGTCCAGTCCAGAACAGGAGCCCCCCAAGTCGTTGCTCCCGAGCATGGGAGTGATGACTTAAGGACTGCTCGTCGCTCAGGGGAGCTAGCACAGAGTCGTCGTTTGGAGATGAGGATGATTGTCTCGAGGTGCTCGTGGCCCTCTGTGTCCATGATATTCGTGGTCGAGACCACATTGCCCGTTATTCGGGGAGATAAAGCGTCAGACAGAATGGGAAACGTTGGATTGCCATGTGTGCATCGAGCCCTGTGTAGCAGTTAATAGGTAATTATGGCTAGTGGGCAGTCATTATTGCTTACGGGCGCGTGTGTGCACGTGCCCCTCAGTATAAAAGGGGGAAGGTCGTCCCATTTTACACTTTTTCTCTTCTGATTTCTCTTTGCCTCTTCGGCGTTCTTGCCCGTCGCCGTCTTCAGAGCAACCGACCACCATGCCAAGCTTCGAGCAGTCTCTTTCTTCTACTCAGATCAAGTAAGTTTTCTGATTTCCAGCTTGTTTTACTTTCTTTTGTTGTTAGTGGTAGATTGCATGCGGCTAGGGTTAGCTTTAGGTGACAACATAGGTAGATTTCTGGCGAGTGTTGGTGGTGGACGGTGGTTCTGCCCTTTTGCTGCTTCTAGCATCTCGCCAGAGTAGGTAGTGCATTCGGTGAGCGTGGTGGTCCACGTCGTGGTTGCGAGTCGTGACCACCGTGTCTGATTATCTTCTAATGGAACGGTGAATTTTCTGGCCAAACGTTTCTAGATTCCGGTGGAGCCTTGTGGTTTCCGGTGGAGCTTCAAACGGAATCTGGGCACGAGTGCGGGGAGGTTCTTCATAGGAAGATGGTATATCTCGGGCATCTCCTCGCGGGAAGGTTTTACGTTTGATGTTAGGGCTTAGGCCGGGGACGTTGTCCTTAGCCTTTTGCGCGCCCTTTCACTTGACTTGGCAGTGGAAGGGTGGATTTGATTTCCTGTCGAATTCACTGTCTTTCTCTGCTTTTTCAGGTGATCGTAATGGCGACAGGGCCAGAGCGAGAGGTTATTTTAGACACGTCCAAGGAGGAAACCGGCTCCGGGGAGAATAGCAGCTCGACGGCTTCGAGTTCGGCGTCTTCGAGCTCGGAGGCATCGAGCTCCTCGAGCAAAGTCGAGGAGGAAGAAGAATTGGATGTTATGGAGGAAGATGTTGAAGGGTTCTGTCCGGAGGAGTGGGAGGTGGCCGAGCCTTCCGAACATATTTCTACGTTTGCACGGTCTGCGGCGGACGCCTTTACAGAGGTGGGTCCAGAGGGGGATTGGAAAGTGCATTTTCCCACCTTGGACGAGCGGGTCTGTTCAGATTTCGGGGACCACTTTACTATGTACGAGTACGCTTTTAAAGAGTTGGGGATGAGGTTGCCTTTCACTGACTTCCAGCGGTCGATATTCGGACATCTGAAGCTGGCGCCTTCTCAACTACACCTTAATTCACTGGCCTTTATACGGACTTTTGAGTTAGTGTGCGAGCATCTCAATCTGGGAACTACTCTCCCTCTGTTTTTTGCGGTTTTCCATCTTCAACGGCAGCTGGCGGGAAAAAAGTACGGATGGGTTTCTCTGAAGCAGCCCAAAAAATTATTCAAGCCGTTCTCGGAGTCAATCTGAACGTTCAAGGGACGGTATTTCATCGTCGAGCCAGTGTCTGAGGCAGCCCAGGACAGCACGTATGTCTGGGAGATAGAGTTTGATGAGGACGGAGAGGAGATACTCAACGAGGAGGGGAAGTATATCGGGGAGAGGGTGTATAAGTTCCCGATCCGCTGGGCACCTGACCATTTCTCCAAGAAGCCCGACGCTTATGTTTTCGAGCCGAGCGTGTTACGCGGGCAGGACGCCGTGTCCTACGAGAGGCTGGTGAACTGGGTCAACTCCTTTAGTCTTGCCAGCTGCTGGACGAGCAAGGGCAACCCTATCTTCGAGGAGGATGGGAGCCAGAGGGTTGAGCGCAGATTCATCAATGTTAAGGCACTGCTGGAGTGCAAGACTCCCACGGATGCCGAGAAGCTGCTTGGTAGTCTTAGTTGTTTAGACTTTGTTTGTGTTATTTCCTTTCCCCGTAACTAACGTGCTTGTTTTCATTTGTGCAGGTGAGATGCCTCAAGCTCGCGATCGCGTGGTGAGGAATGCCATGGCGAGGAATAAAGCTGGAGCGGCTCCCCCTAAGACCCGGACTGCCGCTGGTACTCGTGCTCCTCCCCTTGTTCAAACTGCCCCGGGGACCTCTTCTACTCCCTCTCCTGGTCCACGAGATTCTCCATTGCCTTTGACCGGGCGGGCGAAGCGGCCATGGACGTTAGATGCTGTGGATCTGACTCGGACGCCTGAGAAGGGGAAGTTTGAGCTCCCCCCGTGCATTCTTGACAAGAGATTTTTTGAGGGCAACACCCTGGTCGTTCCTCGGGCAGAATCTCTTAGCTTGGAGAGCATGGACCAGCCGAGCAAGAGGGCGCTGGTAGCCCAAGATGCTTCTGCCCTTGTGAGGATGCTGGAGATGGCGGCCGTTTATGCAGAAGGGGACACTGCGCTTGAGGCCGAGCTTACTGTTGCTCGGGCTTCTGAGACAGCCTTGAAGGAGGAAGTCAAGAGTGCTCGCGAGGCTAGGAAGAAGGTCGAAGAGGAGACGACCAAGTTGAAAGAGGAGGTCACCAAGCTGACGGCGGAGAAAAAGGCTGCCGAGGAGTTGAACAAGGAGTTGATGGCGGCCAGTGCCCCGGGTGCTGATGAACAGGATGAGATAAAAGCGTTGAAAACTAGGACTGAGCTGGTCGCCAGCATTCTGCAGGCCGAGGATGACGGTATCGCCGTGGCAGTGGAGTCCTTCGAAAGTGTCGTGGCCCAGTTGCGGGTGGTGAACCCTGGGCTTGAGATTTCGACCGAGGGTATCCACTATCTTGTGCGAGTGGAGGATGGTCGCATCGTCTTGCCCGCAGGCCTTGTTCTTGATACCCCCGAGGTTCAGCCCTAGGACCAGCCCGTGGAGGAGCAGAGACCTGAGCCCGCGTTGACCGAGCATGCGGAAGAATGAGGAGTTTTGTTATTTTGATGTTGTTGTATCTTGTCCGGCCTGCGTGCCATTGATTTATTTGTAACTTTATTTTGATTTGGGGGGGGGGGGGGGGGGAGGGGGGGCGTGGCCCCCCTTCTTATGTAATTCGCACAATCTTTGGCCCTTGTGGCCTTTTTCACTTCATGCCCGGTTTATGTTATTTATACAATTTTTGTTTATACTGTTGTACTTTACATTAGTTGTGCATGTGTGACTGCCCGTCGGAGGGTGTGTCTATTAACGGAGCTTTCTTTTGAGAGATAGCTCGTCGTGTGTGAATTCGTCAGTGTAGAGAACTGGTCGAATAGCCGGGGAAGGTCCTGGCAAGGTTGCGGATCTCAGGTCGCGATCGAGGCCTGAGGTCGCGGCGTGAACGTCCCATCGCGAGCTGGGGTTCTGCCAATCATTGTACTTGGGCGAAGGCGGTGCTCGGTTGAGGACCGCCGACGAGCAGAGTTCCGGCTCATTTACTTGAGCGGGAATCTACTTTGTATGTATGCATCGTTTGTACCTGGACGAGCATGATGACCGTTAGGTGGTCCTTTGATGTGAGGAAGCCTATAGTTACTTTAGTTGTAGTATTGCTTAAGTTTTTCAGCGTTCCACGGTCGAGGGATTGCATCCCCGTTGAGGTTTTTGAGGAAGTATGCACTATTCCCCATTCTGGCACGGACTCTATATGGCCCTTCCCAGTTGGCTGCTAGTTTGCCTTCGCGAGAGTCCTTGTGGTTTCTTCGCAAGACAAGACTGCCCACATCGAACTCTCGTCGTATGACTTTGGCGTTGTGCCTGATTGCTATTTTTTGCTTAAGAGATGCTTTGCGGAGGGCTGCTTCTGTTCGGATTTCCTCGACGAGGTCGAGCTCCTCTCTTATTGCTTTGTCGTTCATTTCCTCGTCTAGGGGTGATTCGGTCCTCCTGGACGGTACATGGATTTCAATGGGTAAAACAGCCTCCGTTCCATATGCTAAGCGGAAAGGTGTTTCCCCGGTGGTGGACTGAGGAGTGGTGCAGTACGCCCATAAGACGCTGTGGAGCTCCTCGACCCAAGCTTTCTTTGTTTCGTCCAGTCTTCGCTTGAGGCCACGCAGAATGACACGATTGGCCGCTTCTGCCTGCCCGTTGGTCTGGGGATGTTCTATAGACGCGAAGTGTTGCTTTGTTCCGAGATGGGCGACAAAGTCTTAGAACTTCTTGTCCGTGAATTGCGTTCCATTGTCCGTGACGATTGCTTGGGGAATCCCAAAACGGGCAAGGATATTCCATTTGTAAAAGCGCAGAATGTTAAGTGCTGTTATCTTTGCTAAGGCTTCTGCTTCTATCCATTTTGTAAAATAGTCCACGCCCACAATCAGGTATTTGTTTTGGCTGGACCCCGTCACGAAGGGTCCTAGGATGTCTAGGCCCCACTGGGCGAATGGCCACGGGGAGGTCATGCTCTTCAGTTCGTTAGGTGGAGCTAGGTGCATATCCCCGTGCCGTTGGCATTTGTCGCATTTCTTCACATGCTCCTTGGCATCGTGCTGCATGGTTGGCCAATAATACCCTGCCCAGAGGACCTTGCGGGCAAGGGACCTTCCTCCTAGGTGCTGGGCGTTAATACCTTCATGGATTTCTCGTAATACGTGGGGGACAACTTCCTCCTCTATGCATTTGAGCAGTGGGATGGAGAAGCCTCGTCGATAGAGCTTGTTTTCAAGGATGACGTACGAGCAAGCTCTTCGTCTGATGGTGCTGGCTTCCTTGGGGTCATCCGGAAGTTCGTCCCTGGTGAGGTAGTTATACACGGGCGTCATCCAGCAATCGCTGTCCCCAATCACGTGCACGTGTAGGGTCGAGGATCCCTTATCGATGCTGGACCGAGGAAGTATCTCTTGGATGATTGACCTATTTCCGCCTTTCCTCTTAGTCCTTGCTAGTTTGGACAGGACGTCTGCTCGCACATTATGTTCGCGTGGAACATGTCTTACTTCTACTGCTCTGAACTTCGACATTTTTCCCTTGACTAGGGTTAGGTATTCAGAGAGACTATCGTTCTTGGTCTGATACTCTCCCGATACCTGGTGGGCTACGAGCTAGGAGTCTGTGCAGATGATGATTTCTTCAGCCCCTAGGTCTTCAGCTAGGCGCAAACCGGCGAGGAAGGCTTCGTATTCGGCCTGGTTGTTCGACGTGGGAAAGGACAATGTGAGAGAAGCCTCGACTATGGTCCCTTCGTCGTTCTCCAAAATTACTCCTGCCCCGCTGCAGGTCGAGCTGGATGCTCCATCCACATAGATGGTCCATCTGTTTGCTATGTGGGACGAGGAGTCTGAGAAGGTTACTTCCGCTACGAAATCGGCCAGGGCTTGGGCTTTAAGAGCTTTTCTGCTTTCATACTGGACGTCGAACTTGGACAGTTCTAATGACCATTTGAGCATTCGCCCGGCCATATCTGGTCGTCCCAGTAATTGCTTGATGGGCTGATCCATTCTTACCACGATCATGTGGGCCAAGAAATAGTGTCTCAGTCGTCTGGCAGCGTTGACGAGGGCCAATGCTACCTTCTCTATCTGTTGATATCGCAACTCTGCGTCCTGCAATGCTTTGCTCGTGAAGTATACTGGCTTTTTCCCGCCAGGATTCTCGCGAATGAGAACAGCGCTAACGGCCTCGGCAGTGACGGCGAGGTATAAAAACAAGACTTCCCCGGTGTCTGGCCGTGATAATACGACCGATTTCGACAGAGCTTGCTTCAAGTGAAGGAGGGATGCTTCACATTCCTCGGTCCATTCAAACGCTGCTTCTTTTCGCAAGAGCTTGAAGAAAGGAAGGGCGTGTTGGGCGGACTTTGCAACGAAGCGGGACAACAAAGTAAGTACCCCGTTGAGGGACTGGATGTTCTTATTAGACGTAGGCGTTGGAAACTCAGAGAATGCCCGACACTTGTCGGGGTTAGCCTCTATTCCTCGTTCCGTTAGGTAGAAGCCAAGGAATTTACCTGCCCGTACACCGAACGTGCACTTCTCTAGGTTAAAACGCATTTGATACTTTCTGGCTTGCTCAAAAATTTTGCGAAGATGGGCGACATGATCTAGTTCCTCGTGGGACTTGACGATCATATCGTCCATGTATACTTCGAGCATGTCGCCTATTTGTCCTTGGAAGACTTTTTTCATCATTCGTTGGTACGTGGCGCCGACGTTCTTCAGCCCGAAGGGCATTACGTTGTAGTAATAGTTGCCCGATTCGATCATGAAGGCCGTGTAAGTTTTATCGCTCGCGGCCATTGGAATTTGGTTGTATCCCGAGTAGGCGTCGAGGAACGATAAAAGCTTAAAACCTGCTGAGTTATCTACGAGCTTATCTATATTGGGGAGGGGGTAGGCGTCCTTCGGACAGGCCTTATTAACATCAGTATAATCAACACACATCCTCCATTTGCCATTATTTTTTCTTACAAGCACAACATTTGAGAGCCATGTAGTGTATTTGGCCTCAGAAATAAACCTAGCTTCTAAAAGGTCTTTGACAGCTTTCTCCGCAGCTTCCATCTTCACCGGGGACTGTTTCCTTCTGCGCTGGGCAACGACTTTGACGGCAGGATCAATTGTAAGTTTGTGGCAAGCGACGGATGGGTCCAATCCTGGCATTTCAGCAGTGCTCCACGCAAACAAGCTTGCGTTCTCCCGGAGGCATGCTTTTAGTTGTCTCCTGGCCAGGTCGGGGAGGTCTGCTCCGATCGTTACTCCCCGTTGGGGGTCTTCTCCGAACGGAACGATCTCGAAGTTGCCATCTGGGACGGGGCGCAGGAAATGGCCGCCGTTGTCGGAATGGCTGCCCGAAGTCGTTGGGTCCTTGGCGTGATCTTCCTCACTGAAACGGCTGTCCAAGTCGATAGATTCGACCTGGGGGAGCGGTTTTGGCTGCTCGGAGCTGCTGGGCAGAGGGGGACGACCAGAAGTCCTCGGTCTTGCTGAGATGGTGCTTAGTCCTTTTGATGCTGCTTCAAAGCACCGACGGGCAGCTTCTATATCGCCGTGGAGGGTGGCGACCATCCCTTCAGAAGTGTAGTACTTCATCTTGACATGTACGGTGGAAGGTACTGCAATCAACTCTGCCAGGGTTGGCCTTCCAAAAATGCACTGGTATAGTGACGGGCATTCAATTACCAGAAACTGTGCTTTAATTGCTCGGGTTGTCTTTCCTAAACCGAAGGTTACGATGAGCTCTACGTAACCCCAGGGCCTTGTCACTGCTCCGTTGAATCCCTGCAGGTCGGATCCAACGTAAGGAGTAAGGTGAGAGTCGTCCAGCTGCAGCGTTTCGAACAGGTGGTTGTACATTATATCAACTGAACTGCCCTGGTCCACGAGTATTATGTGAACGTCAAAGTTCGCCATCCTTGCCCGGATAAGCAGCGGGATGCTCGAGTTCGGTGCCCCGTCGAGGAGCTCCTCTTTGTAGAAGGAAATATGAGCGAATCCTTTATGAGTGGTGTCCAGCGTGGTGACTTCATTGGAGCTTTTGTTGATCAGTTGATCAAATCTCCTCTTGACTGAGTCGACCGTGATTTTGTTGAATCCACCACCAAAGATGACCATGGCCGATGGGAAGGCCTCCCATGGGCTGCGAGCAGTGAGGTACGTGGAGACGGGCAGACCATCGGGGATGCGGAAGTCCTCTGGCCGAGTTATGGACATAGCGACCTGTACGTTGGTGTCATCGGAGGGCGGAGTCTCTTCTGCAGCCTTTTTGCTCTCCTGGGTTTCTTGCCGGGGAGCATCTTTCTTTTTCGCGAACTGCTTCAGGTGGCCGTCGCGAATAAGGATTTCTATGGAATCTCTGAGGTGGATGCATTCTTCCGTCGTATGACTGTGACTCTTGTGGAAGCGGCAATACTTGGATTTGTCTACACCCGGTCTGGCCGGCAGCTGTTTGGGGAAACGGACTCCCGCCTGCTTGAATTCTGAATTGGCACATTCAGACAAGATTTTCTCCCTCGAGGTAGTGAGGGGGGTATAGTCGTGGAACCGCCCAGAAGGTCCCTTCTGTTCGGGTGCATCGCGAGGCCGATCATCGCGTCTTTTATCTCCTCGACGGGATGTCGAGGGTTCTTTAGCTCTAGATGACCGGGCATCTTCTTGGTTTCGAGAGGCCCGGACAGAGTGGGCGGCGACCTTCTCCTCGTATTGTATATGCGACTGGGCTTGGAGGAGAAGGGCGTTAAGGTTCCTCGGTGGATCGAGGCCGATGGCTTTCGCGAAGTCTGAGCCAGGACGTAATCCCTGCTCGAGCAAGAATTTCTTCATCTCGTCGGTCGTTGGAACTTGGACGGCCTCCTTGTTGAACCGCTCAATGTAGGCCCGAAGAGGCTCATCTCTTCCCTGTACGACAGCTCCGAGGGACGCCTCGGTCTTTGGATGGCGTCGCGATGCAGTAAAGTGACGGGAGAAAATCCTCCCCAGCTGCCTCCAGGATGTAATGGATTCTTCTGGCAGCTGCTTGTACCATGTCATTGCTCCCTTCCGGAGCGTGGTCGGGAACAGGCGGCATTTGATGGCTCCCCGTACCCCTCTGTAGTCCAAAAGAGCATCTATGTTTTCTATGTGCTCGTCTGGGTCAGTGGTTCCATCGTAAGTCCCTAGAGACGGAGGCTTCTCTAGTCCTTTAGACAGACGGGTGGCCAGGATCCTGCGGGACAACGGGCCGCGAGGCTCATCGTCGCTGTCTGAACTTAGAGTTGATGGTGACCGTTGTCTGTGCTCGCGATGGCGGTCTCTGCGAGGTGAAGGTGAACGTGGCCGGTCACGAGGTCTGACCGGTGGAGAATGCCTATCCTGCCTTGTTCTCTTGTGTCTTGGTGGTGATCGATCCCGCGGGGAGATCTGGTCGCGCTTGCGAACGTGTCGTGATACAGGCTCATGTCCCGACCTGTGGTCTTCCCCACGCCTAGGTGGCAGGCTTCTTAATTTTTGGTGCTTACTCTTGGGAGGGGAGGATCTTGGGAGAGATGCTTCCTCGAGAGCTCCTATTCTTTCTCCTTGCTGCAAGATAAGGAGGTTTGTGCGGTTAACGGCTTCCAATAGAGCTGCAACGGCCAGGTCGGCGCTGGGAGGGCCAGGATTCGGTCGTTCACCCGACGGTGGCTTCTTGCTTCCTTGCTCGGCGGGAGGAGGAGTTGGAGACGCAGCAACCCCGTCTCGGAGGAAACAGGGATCAGAAAGTAACGGAGATCTGCCGTCGCCGTCCACCTTGTTGAAGGGAACGAGAACCGTAACGTCAGCACCTTTTGCGGAGTTCTGAGCGGCCATATGTGGGCGGATCAAAGAAAGTATGTTTTGATCTTTTAGTTTCCGAGGAGGAAAGAAAGAAGGGGAGAACAAGGAGTTCCCACAGACGGCGCCACTGATCCGGAGTATTCGAACAGGTCCACGTAAGCTGGTCGTCAGATGGCGAGGTGCTCGGACGTATGCTGGTCTTCAGATGGGCGAGGTGTTCGGAATGTTGATGAGGAGAGGAGGGGGTGTACCTGCAAGGCACTCCGACGCTCAAGTAAGAAAGGGTCAGAAAAAAGGGGCAAGTACAAAGTGTATTCTTAGGGTGAAAATGTGATACCTAACTCTCTCAAGCGAGAGGGTTTATATAGAGCCCCCAGCGCGTGGCCAACGGTCATATTTTCGAGGCGAAATAACCGCTTTCCCCAAAGAATAGGTAACTGCCCAAACTAGCCGTTATGTCGGGCAGGGTGCCAGAAACTAGCCGTTATGTCGGGCATAAACGCAGTTTCGGGCACCTGTCCCTTGCTGTTCGGGCAGCGAGGGAGCCGTGCGTAACGGGCATAAAAGCAGGGGAGGACGTTGCGTTCCTTGCCCGGTTGGAGGGGCAGAAATGTCATTTTTTCCCCTCTGTGGATTGGGCTTAGGCAATTTGGGCCGCTCTGGAGCAGAGGCGGATTGGGCCAATTCTAGCCATTGGTCCAGTCCAGAACACCATTAATCTCAATGTTTAGTATCTCATTCAGATTGCTAGTATATCTAGTCTTAATTAGGATCCTTGTTATGTCAAACTTAGCTTGTGATGCAGTTTCTTTGTCACATCGAATAAACTCTCCAATCCGACTAGATATATATTTGAAAAAATCGTTCCTCTACGCGTGACATGGAATGCCAAAACACTTGACCCAAGTTAGCCTTTCCTTATCAACTTCAGCAGGAGTTCAACCTCTAATGTCAGAGAACTAGTTCTTCAGCCAAGCTTCTTCTTCCTTCACTAGCGTTTTCAGTGCATTCATTTCCAAGTCTTCCAATAAGCACATATTGGAACCCATTGGAGTCACTTTGATCTGGAAAAAACCTTCTTTATGAAAAATTTCCTGAATATTATTAGAATTCCCAGCATCCTTTAGCTCACCAACAAATGCTTTTTCAAACCGTTTAATCTCCTCCTCTTCTATATCGAACATCAATCCCTTCCAGTTTGCTGTAGATCTTCGTCCCTCCATCTTTTTCTCCGAATTCACATTTTTGAAGTACTTATATCCTCCACCTTCTTCTCCTCTAATAACCTCCACAAACGACCTCCCTTGCCTCACCGGTTTCCATGAATTATTGACACCTCCATCAATGTTGTTTACTCTCCTTTCCATAAGTTTTGTCTTAGTCATATTGTTGACCACCTCCCTTCTCCTCTCGAACCTCAGTATATTGACAAAAATTTTACGCCCATTGATCTGGATATTATCAAGTTCAATGGCAAATCTTCTTTCATCCTCAACCTTCTTGAACCTCACAAACCCATACCGCTTCCCTCTTTTATCCTTCCTAGCCGGGATAAATACCTCCAGTACAGTCCCAAACTCCTTAAACACATTTGCCATCTCTCCTGCATTGTATTGATTTGGAATCTCCGTGAAGAAAAACGAAGATATTGCCTCATTGTTACCCAGATGCTTTCCAGTTCTTTCTTTCCAAACAGAATACCTTAGATTCTCAGCTCCTTTTTTCTTCCTATTTACTTCAACCCATTCCATGATTTCGCACAGTGGAACTCACAACACTGTACCGCCAAACTATCCGGGAAAATGGAAGACAAGTGCCAAGGCCCCTAGCCCTAAGGCTAGGAGTTTAAGCCAAAAACACTAACCAGTATAATCCCAAATAATTTGAATATCAAGATGAAAAATGAAACGAAACTCAGTTAAGAAAGTTCAGGATGAAACATTGTAACCAACACAATGACATAACGAAGGATTGTTGTTTTTTGGAGACTCATTTAACATGAACATGCAGTTAACCATGGTGGAGGATTGGACATGATCCCTTTTCAGGAAACCATTTAACTTTATCATTATATATAAAAGTATTCTTTTATAAAATAAAAAATAATTTAATATATTTTGTCCAAATCTCCTTCCCGGAAACTCTCTTTCTCTTTCATCTAAATTCTCAAACAAGTCTTAAAAGTTTAAAATGTATTTTCTTCTCTCTAAATATAAATATATTTTGTCTATTTCATTTTTTAGTAAAAAATAGGATAATTTTTATTTAAAAGCTTAAAATTATAATTACTTAACCAGAATAAAGTGTGAACGTTTCAAAATAAATGCTTAGTAATAAAACTTAACTATTGAGAAATATGTATATTCCAATTATTAAGAAAGATGTATATTTCAAATGCGTAGTAATAACACGGTTAAAAATCTATATTTCAAGACTCTTCTTCCATATATCTATATTTTTATTTTATAATTTTTTTAATTTGTTTGTGAATATTGAGTTGAATATTTTTATTAGAATCAATTAATATATATTAAAAATTTATAGTTTTTAAATAATTAGACAACGTGCTACAAAAACACAGCCGTTCCAAAATAAATGTGTAATAATAACACTTAATTATTAGGTTAAAACTTAAAAATATATACTCAAATTACACATTTCATAATTTTATAAATGTGTAGTATTAACGCTTAATTACTAAGATAGAAATGTATATTCCAAGACACATTTTCAATATTTTTATATATGGTAAAAATAGCTGTTTTTATTCGTAATAATTCACTAAAATTTTAAATTTAAACAATACTATATAAAATTCATTTTCTAATTACTTGGCCGGCTTAAAATTGCGTCATTATTATTATTATTATTATTATTTTTTGTTTATTTTGACTTTTAAATCCTAAAGTTATACTCTAACATTTATACCATAATTATTTTCTTTAACCTAAAATTATACCTAAGACATTTATACCATAAGAGCATTATTATGTTGTTTCAAAAAATAATTATTATGTTGCTTCAATAATAAAATTAACTATTAATATAAATACAACTAAAAAAACTCATGAGGGGGAAAAAAGAGAGGAAGGGGACGGGGGAGACCTCCAAGAACCTCGGAACCGCCGCCGCCGGAACCTCTACCAGATCCACCGATTGATGAACCGGAAGTACCAACGGAAGACTCAGAGTTATTAGAGAATGAAGATAAACAAAGTGAAGATAGCATACACATAGAAGGAAGAGACACAAATCAGCACAGAAAAGAGGAAACCCTAAAACAAGCCAAAGCCATGGAAGAACCAAGAAAGCTATGGGTTGATGTCATCAGCAACAATCGAAAGCCAGCGAATGGTATGAATCTTGATTTTATTGCACCTAAAATTGTTGATGGGGACATAGTTGTTGAAATAGAAGAATCGGATATCGAATCGGAAATCAAGTATTGGGGAAGCACTCTCATCATGTATGTGCTAGGGGGAGAGCTGAGTATGAATATGGTGAAGCAATTCATGCAGAAGAATTGGAACACAGTTCAGTTACCAGAATTGCTATACCACGATGATGGCTATTTTCTCATGAGGTTCAATACTTTCAGAGAAAAAGAGGAAATCCTTATGAATGGTCCCTATACGATTAGAAATATGCCTATGCTATTGAGGGATTGGAAACCTGATTTTAACATGAAAAAAGATATGCTGCACACAATTCCCTTATGGGTAAAACTACCACAACTACCCTTGGAGCTTTGGGGAGCAAAAAGTCTGAACAAAATAGGGAGTGCTATTGGAACTCCGGTGGTGACAGATGAGTGTACAACTCAAAAACACAGAGTATCCTATGCTAGATTGCTTGTAGAGATTGATGCAACACAACAAGTTCCAAAAGAGATTACTATTCAGAACCATGAGGGGAGGAAAGCCAAGCAAGCCATTGAATATGAATGGCTTCCCAAATTTTGTGGAAGATGCCAAAAATTTGGGCACAACTGTGCTAATCAGAAGCCTTAACAGGAATGGAAACCAAAGGAGATAAAAGAGAAGAGTCAGAATAGGGAAGCTCAAATCCATGAAGTCACACAGAACACTCCTACAACAGTGGTTGAGAAAGGTGAAAACAATGTGGAGGAGACCCCTAAAGAAAATGGAGAGAGTATCAATGAAGAGGGGACCAGTTGGCAAACACCAAAAGGAAGAGGCACTGATAGGGGTAAGAAACTTATATCTCAACATGGAACAACTAGAATTAATGTTAGCAATGGTTTTAATGCACTAGGGGAATTGATAGATCCTCTAGGGCAGCACACCATTGTCCCATGATTTTATTCTGGAATGTTAGGGGGCTGAATAAGGGTGGTAAACTTAGAGAGATAAACTCCCATCTCTTAAAATTACACCCTGATATTTGTATTTTGCTTGAGACTAGGGTTAAGAAATCTAGAGCTAGCCTTGTGAGAAGCAAACTGAAAATTCATGACAACTATGTTGACAACTATAGCCACCATGAAAATGGTAGAATTTGGATCAGTTGGAATGCAAAGAATGTTACTATTTGTGTTGAATCTATTTCTAGTCAATATATTCACTGCAGAGTCTGTGATCCAGCTGGCAATCTCAAATTCAGAATGACTGTGGTTTATGCCTTAAACACCCTGGAGCAGAGAAGACAACTGTGGGATGATATAGTCAATATACCAACCTCCAATAATGACCCTTGGTGTATAATTGGAGACTACAACAATGTGCTTAAAAGCAAAGACATAATTGGGGGGAGAATGGTGACTGATAGTGAGTTTAAAGACCTTCAAAGAACGATAGACATTTGTAACCTGGCTGAAATGGACAATCAAGGGGACTACTACACTTGGAATAATAAGCATACCATTGATCCTATTTACTCTAGAATTGATAGAGTAGTGGGAAACATTGCTTGGTTTCAAACTATGGATTTCCAACTGAAGCATCTCCCTCCTAGTGTTTTAGATCATGTGATTATGTATTTGTGCAATCAGGATCAAGTCAGGCCCAAAAGGAAGAACTTCAAATTCATCAACTGTACCATTGAGCTGGAGGGGTTTCATGAAGCAGTAGCTAATAGCTGGGCTCAACCTATTGATGGTACTCCTCCTTACATCCTATGGGAGAAACTCAAAAGGCTTAGGCCTGTAATTACAAACTTGAGTAAACCCCTAAATGATACTAACAGAACTATCAAGGCTACCAGAGCTGAGCTTGAAAATTAGCAAAATGAGTTGATTAATGACCACATGAATCCTACAATTATCCAAAGAATCAAAGAGAAGACATAGGAGCTCGTGAAATGGCAAACTATGGAGGAAAAGGTCCTGCAACAAAAATCTAAAGTAGACTGGATAAGGCTTGGTGATGGGAACAACGACTACTTTCATGCTTCTTTAAAAGCCAAGAATCACACTAAGAAGATGATGACTATTTGTAGAGAGGATGGAACTGAGCTGACTGACACCAAGGATATTGAAGAGGAAGTGCTCAAGTACTATGAATCACTAATGGGAATTAAAGATAGAGTCCTGAATCAGGTTGATTTGATTGTTTTGAGAGAAGAAGCCCATCTCAACTTTGATCAAAGACAGAATTTGGTGGCCCCTGTGACAGAGAAAGAGATCTATGATGCTCTGCATGACATAGGAGATTTAAAAGCCCCAGGCCTGGATGGGTATAATGCCAAGTTCTTCAAGAGTTCCTGGACCATTGTTAAGAAGGACCTCATCAACACTATTTGCTATTGGCTAAGGCAAAGCAATATGTCTAAGGCCTTCAATGGCACCCTTGTCACTCTTATCCCCAAGAATGAAGATGCCAAGCACATGAAAGATTATAGACCCATTGCCTGTTGCGCCATGGTTTATAAAATATATTCTAAAGTTTTGACTGCTAGACTTGCTAAAGTCATAGGTAGCATTGTTAGCCACAACCAGGCTGCTTTCATCCCTGGCCAACAAATACACAATCACATCCTGCTGGCTTATGAGCTCATAAAAGGGTACTCTAGAAAGAATGGTACTCCCAGATGTTTGATGTAGCTGGACTTACAAAAAGCATATGACATGCTTAATTGGAAAGCTTTGCAAACCATCCTTTTAGAGGTTGGTATTCCTATGCAATTTATGAACTGGATTATGAATGGAGTAACAACTGTTTCTTACAGGTACAACATCAATGGAGAAAATTCTAGACTGTTGAATGCTAAGAGAGGCATCAGGCAGGGTGATCCAATCTCGCCCTTTCTTTTTGTCATTGTCATGGAATATATGAGTAGGCTTCTTTACAAAATGCAAGGGAATCCCAATTTCAACCACCATTCTAAATGTGAGAAGATTGAGCTCACACATCTCACTTTTGTTGATGATATCCTCTTATTCTGCAGAGGGGATAAGGGCTCTGTTGAACTTATGATGCAAACTGTGAATCAGTTCTCTAACTCAACTGGCCTTGTTGTGAATCCCTTCAAATGTAAGGTGTATCTTGGAGCAGTTGAGGAGGAGGAAAAGATTAACATAATGAGAGTGACTGGATATACTGAAGGCAGGCTTCCCTTTAGATACCTTGGTGTCCCCTTAACTAGCAAGAAGCTTTCTGTGCAACACTATCTTCCTCTCATTGAAAAAATCATGCAGAAGATTAGCCATTGGAGTGCTAGATTACTGAGTCATGCTGGTAGAATGCAACTTGTCAGTGCTGTTGGGTTTGCTATAGCCAATTACTGGTGGCATAGTGCCTGTAGAACTTTCATATGGACTGGTGGCATATCCCCTAGCAGGAAGAGCCCTGTAGCCTGAAGCAGAGTGTGTAGCCCTAAAAGGAAAGGGGGCCTAAATGTCATCAACCTTGATACTTGGAATACTGTCACTTTACTAAAACTTCTCTGGAACCTTTGCAGGAAAAGTGACTGCTTGTGGGTAAAATGGTTGCATATGTACTTTATCAAAGGCAATGATATCATGACAATGGAGGCTAACCAGAGTTCATCTTGGATTATGAAAGGTGTGTTGCAGGCCCGACATTGCATTTCTGACATCCAACATGAATGGAACCAGAGCTTAAGAGATGGAAAGTTCAAAATGGGAAAGATGTACAAGGTCATGCAGAAGCTAGATCCTGATGTTGGTTGGTATGGTACAATTGCAGGAAACGTGGCCAGGCCTCGAGCTGTCTTCTACCTATGGCTTGCTTGTCATAGGAAGTTAGCTACTAAAGATAGATTGGCAAATTGGGGAATGATAACTGATAAAACATGTTGTTTCTGTCAGGAAAATGAAAACATAGACCACTTATTCTTTGACTGCCTTGTGATGAAGGAGATTTGGATTCATGTTCTTAATTGGATGCAGGTAACTCACACCCCTAGCCACTGACAGGATGAAGTAGATTGGATCACCAAGTACTGTAAAGGAAAAGGGAAAAAAGCTGGTATCATGAAAATGGCTATAGCAGAAGTTGTCTACCACTACTGGCAGTTTAGGAATTCCACTTGTTTTAAGAGTCGGCATTGTATAAAGAAAGAGGATGTTGTAAATAATATCATAGAGTCCATCATACAAAGAGGATGGCACAATAGGAGGTATAGGAATTACATAGCAATGCTTATGATGTAAGGAACTTATTGTATTATTTGGTTCTTGAAGTTAATAATATCTTTTTATCGTTCAAAAAAAAAATTAACTATTAATATTATATAATTATTCATGAATATGAAAAATGTAATTTAATTTTATTTCATGTGATTAATATGTATTAATAATAACTAATATTGTGTTTCAATTTGCAAAGTAATATTATTATTATTATTATTATTATTATTATTATTATTATTATACTAACAAAGTAATATTATTATTATTATTATTATTATTATTAGGGTAATGCTAACTTGTGCCCCAAAGGCACAAGTTAAAAAATACATTTATATAAAGTTTGCTTTGAAAACATCAATAAAAAAAATTAAAATTTTTATTTATATTAAAAATAGTATACAATTTACAAAATATTATTTCTACATTTAGTTTTTAACTTGTGCCATAGGGGCATAAAAACTATTTTTTTTTAATTATTATTATTAGAAAATAAATTATTCTAATTAAATGTGTTTTCATTTTCAAATCAATATATAAATGGATTGTTTTATGATAATACGAATCATTTTGTATGGATTTTAGATCCATCCATGTAATTTCACATTCATAATTAATTTTATTTCTTTATTAATTGAAATAATATAAATTAAAAAAATATATATTGTCATTATGAATAAAATTAATAATATTTGTGTCCACAAATTATTCAATTTTCAATTGAATTGTTTACTTGAAACATAAAGTTTTAAATTATATACGATTATACTTTTTTAAGGTGATACTTATTTCTATTAACATAATATTTTTATAATTTCTGACAATACACTAACATCTAAATTAAATTAATATTCATACCACATTCATAATATAAAACTATTTTTTTTTTATATAAAGTTTTTTATAGGTATATGTTAACCATCATCATACTATATTTATTTAATATTTTTAATGACATTGCGCGACCTGTACGAACGCATGAGTAGATGAATATTTAATTATTTCATTTATTTTTTTTACTAAAATATATATTTTCGGCGGGCCGTGTAACACCCTTTTCTACCCCACAAATGTTGCAGCAAAAACAACTCAAATATCAGAGTAAAACATAAAAGTTCTCTCAAAGGGTGCACATTTCTCATTTAAATCAAATAATACACTTGTCCTGTAAACAAGGGATTTCCTCAACATAACTCAAAAGACTTCACATGGCAGCGGAACTCAAACTTCTCAATTAAAAGGTTTTCAACAAACATCGTAATAATCCAAAAAGGTTTTCAACATATAAAACCATATCATCAAATGACAACAAAATAAGGAAAAAACATAGTTCGACTCAAAGGATCCCAACCCGATGTTACACTATCAGAGCAAGACCCTCTAAATCGACCAAAAGCAAATAAACTTCAAGGTCCTCGAAAGCATCCACAGCTAAACACGATCACTTGCACGTTACCCACGTGGAGGCAACATTCAAACAGACAGGGTGAGTAATCACAGTTCATAATAATCATTATAAAACAAGATATACATAAAATGGCATTATCTTCATATACAACTTTCAGGGTCATCACAAGGAAACATCGAAATCATGAACAACATCATAAAACACAACAATGCCAATTAAATGCAAATGCACAACAAGACTCATGCATGTGGTACCAATCGTCATAATAGATGGACACTAGGCCATCAACCCTCCAAAGATCCCCGTCAATAGGATCGATCCCGCAATCAAAACCGGAGCACGTCATAATTACCTCATATCCGCACAATGGGAATGAAGCGTCGTCACAGAGTATGCATATGAATGTATGATACACAACATCACTAATCATCATCATCAAAATAAACTTCATAATGTGCATCATCATTCATCATTTCTCATATACGTCATGTCATCACATATTCGTCAAATAATCACCAAAACATCATCAGATAATCATCAGTAACATCATGGAAAATCATCATAAAAATCACGGCAACAAAACATTACAACAGCACAACACATTACCCAAAATCGCGAAACAGCAGTCGTTCGCCCCAGGGTTCGCCTAGCGAACCTGTTCGCTGTGGCCTTCGCCTAGCGAAGCGGCCAGTGAACCTCACAGACACCACCCTCAACACTAGAAACACAACCATCTGTCATTCTCGCTGGTTCGTTCGCTTAGCGAACCTACTCGTTGTTCCCTTCACCTAGCGAGGCTTCCAGCGAATCACTCTTCCTACTCCAGAATCACCTTTGTACTCACACTCATATTATCGCGCATTCGCTGCGTTACTCGCTTAGCGAGCCTTGGCGAACATTCGCCTAGCGAAGCAATGGTTTGCCTAGCGAACCTGCGATTACAGCAAATCACTGCTACACATCAGTGGCTCCACAACCACCAAAGCATCTGCGATCACAGCCTCAAATGACCCAAAATCATCCCTACAGCAGTCCTAACATATCACAGAAATTAAAGGCCTAAAACCTACGTCTGTTAGGTCGATTCAAGACACTACGGGAAACCTTAATTTCCCTAAACCTTCAAAACTCTCAAGCTTCATATAAACTCCATAAATCCCTTCACCACAAGGTTAAAACTACAACAACGACGGGGAAATCAGCCCCAAGGTCTACTTTAGCGGTTCAATTCCATATTCTTGATTGATTCACAAAATTGCCCTTAAAATCATCAGTTTACCTCAAAACCCATAAACCCTCAAAAACCCCAAAATCTACTTTAATCAATCGAATCCTATAATGAAAACAATGAAAGGCAATTACTCCCCATACCTTAGATTGTCGATCCGATTAGTTCTCTCTTGAGCCTTTGGAAACCTTCACGAAAATCCCCACCTTCTTCCTTTTTCCTCAGAGCTCTGCACTTTCTCCTTATTTTTACGATCTCCACAAATGAATCCTAATTCTGCTCAATTCCTCCTTTTTGGTTAATTTAACTCTTGGGCCTCAAATATGGACTTTCTCCATAATACCCTCACTAATTCTCTCCAATGTCCATCTTACCCTAAATTCCTCTAATATTATTTTAAATTAATAATAATACTAATATATCCATATTACATACTATTATTTAATTAAAATAACCAAAACTTCACCAAAAATACCGACATCGACACCAACCACCAAAAATTCAAAGAAAACCACGAATATAATATTTAAATAAATTAAATAAATATTCTTACGAACTTTGGGATGTTACAACTCTCCCTCACTTAAATAATTTTCTCCCCCGAAAATTACCTCAAGGAAATAGAGTTGGATACGACTCCCTCATCTGATCTTCACGTTCCCAAGTCCAACTTTCGCCAGCCGGTCCACCCCACAACACTTTCACCAAAGCTATGTCTTTACCCTGCAATTGCTTCATCTCTCGACCATCGACACGCACAGGCAACGCTTCCACAGTCAGATTATCCCTCACTTGTACATCATCCATCTGGATCACATGCGACGGATCCGAAATGTACTTCCTCAACTGAGACACATGGAACACGTCATGCAAATTCGTAAGTGACGGCGGTAAAGCAATTCAATAGGCTACCTCTCATATCCTCTGTGATATTTGATATTGACCAACAAAACGTGGAGTGAGCTTCCTAGACTTCAAAGCTCGACCCACACCAGTCACTGGCGTCACTCTCAAAAACACGTGATCTCCCTCTTGGAATTCAAGTGCTTTCCTCCTCTTATCATGGCAGCTCTTCTGACGACTTTGCGAAACTTTCATCCTCTCTTGGATCTTCTTAATCTTCTCAGTCCTCTCTTGCACAATTTCAGGTCCGAGTACGACACTCTCGCCCGATTCATACCAACACAACGGAGTCCTACACCTTCTCCCATACAAAGCTTTATAGGGCGCCATCCCAATACTAGCATGAAAACTATTATTGTACATGAACTCAATCAACGGTAAATGGCCATCCCACGATCCTTCATGATCCAACACACAAGCCCTCAACAAATCCTCTAAAGATTGGATAGTTCTTTCTATCTAACCGTCCGTCTGCGGATGATATGCAGAACTCATCCTCAACTTAGTACCCAAAGCATCTTGCAAACTCTTCTAGAACCTCGATGTAAACCTCAGATCTCTATCCGACACAATACTCAAAGGTACCCCATGCAACTTCACAATCTCCCCAATGTACATCTCGGCTAGTTTCTGCATAGAATGATTAATCTTCATCGGCAAGAAATGAGCCGACTTAGTTAATCTATCCACGACCACCCAAATTGAATCATTTCCCTTAGCAGTCTTCGGCAATCCCGCCACAAAATCCATGGAAATACTATCCCATTTCCATTCTGGAATCCTCAATGGTTGCATCATACCCAAAGGCTTCTGATGCTCAACCTGCGACTTCTGACAAGTCAAACACGCATAAACAAACTCTGCAACATCTTTCTTCATACTTGGCCACCAAAACAAATTTTTTAAATCTTGGTACATCTTCGTAGCACCGGGATGAATACTCAACCTACTTTGATGTCCTTCTTCAAGAATGCTCTTCTTAATATCTGAGACATCTGGGAGACACACCCTATCTCTGAACATCATCACACCATTCTCGTCAATCTGGAAGTCACCTCCGTTACCTTGGTTAATCAAAGTCAATTGGTCAACCAACTTTAAATCAGATTACTGTCCCACTCTGATCTCATCCAGAATACCACTAGTCAACTTCAACATTCCCAACTTCACACTGTCAGGAGTCACTTCACATACCAAACTCAAATATCTGAATTGCTCAATCAACTCCAATTCTTTCACCATAAGCATCGACATATGCAATGACTTTCTGCTCAACGCATCGGCCACTACATTTGCTTTGCCCGGATGATAACTCAAATCAAAATCGAAATCCTTCAACAGCTCTAACCACCTTCTCTACCTCATATTCAATTCCTTCTGATTAAATAAGTACTTCAGACTTTTATGATCACTGAACACTTCAAATTTAGAGCCAAATAGAAAATGTCTCCAAATCTTCAACACAAACACCACCGCGGCCAACTCCAAGTCATGTGTAGGATAATTCCTCTCATGAACTCGCAATTGTCTCGAAGCATAGGCAACCACTTGTCCATTTTGCATCAATACTCCACCAAGACCCATCTTCGACGCGTCACAATACACCACAAAAGATTCACTCGGATTAGGCAAAATCAACACTGGAGCAGTAGTCAATTTCTTCTTCAATTCCACAAAATTCTCTTCACAAGCTACATCCCACACAAAAGTCTGACCCTTTCGAGTCAACTGAGTCAAAGGTAATGCCAACTTAGAAAAGCCTTCAATAAACTTGCGGTAGTAACCCGCTAATCCCAGAAAACTCCGTATCTCAGTAGCAGACTTCAGAGTCTCCCACTGTAATACCGCATCAATCTTAGAAGGATCAACAGCAATCTATCCACTTGAAATCACATGGCCAAGGAAACTCATTTCCTTCAACCAGAACTCACACTTCGGCAGCTTTGCATACAACTTCTTCTCTTTCAACACTTACAACACAGTTCTCAAATGCTCGGCATGCTCTTCTTCAGATCTAGAATATATCAAGATATCATCGATAAACACTACCACAAACTTATCCAAATACTCATGGAAAATCCGATTCATATACTCCATGAACACACCAAGTGCATTAGATACACCAAACGGCATCACAGTGTATTCATAGTGACCATACCTCGTTCTGAAGGCTGTCTTCGGAATATCATCAGGTTTAACTCAAATTTGATGATAACCAGACCTCAAATCAATCTTACTAAACACACAAGCACCTACTAGTTGATCCATCAAATCGTCGATTCTCGGAAGTGGATACTTATTCTTGATCGTCACTTTATTCAACTGCCGATAATCAACGCACAACCTCATACTTCCATCTTTCTTCTTCACTAGCAACACAGGAGCACCCCACGGAGAAACACTTGGTCGAACAAACCCCTTCTCAAGCAATTCTTTGAGTTGTTTCTTCAATTCACTTAGCTCAGAAGCTGGCATCCGATAAGGAGCCATCGACACTGGACTCATACCTGGTATTAAGTCCACTGCAAATTCTACTTCACGCTCTGGATGTAATACCCCGTAAATTATTTCACTCTGGATAATATTGGCATGATCAACTGGACTCCGGTTTACTCTGAGAATGTATTTGATAAAATAATTAGAGTAAACTGACGAGCTCAGAGCAGACCAAATTAATATTATCTGACTCTGAGGTTTTAATTGTGGGAGCTTTAGAGATTACTTGGACAATTAGTAGTGTTTCTAATTGATGATATTTTCTATATCATTTATTTTCCTCTCATTTCCAAACATAGCCAATTTTGAGAAGAAAAGGAAAGGAAGAGAAAAGAGGAAAAAGTCCAAGAGTTCAAGATCATCAACCATCATTCAATCTTCATCAAATCATCTCCCAATATTCTTCATCATCATCTATTCCAGGTGGGTTCTAGATAGATGCTCTAGATGTAGAATTCCATGTGTTTTAGAGTTAGGTTGGAATTGTGAGAAAATGAGAAATTGTGTTAAAATTATGAATTTAACGGATGAAATGCAATATAATTATTGTTAAATGCTTGTTGTTATGATCATACTATGTTTTGATGGTTATAATAAGGTTTGGAGGTGTTTTGAATGGAAAATTATTGATTTTGGGATGAAGAACAGCGTTGTTGAGAAGTGGGATTTTCCCGGCTTCGCCTAGCAAACCTGGGGCGAGTCACAGCAAACAGATTTTCGAGGGTTCGCCTAGCGAACCCGTCAGCGAATGTTCGCCAATGACGTTCGCCTAGCGAACTTTGTGCCTTTTCAGTGCTGTTTGGTTTTGCCTTGCTTCGCTGAGTTGTTCGCGAAGCGAAGGGCGAGGCGAATGTTCGCCACGGAGTTCGCGAAGCGAACTTTATGTCTGTTTTTATTCTCTATGTTCATTCTCCAGGGGCTTCGCCTAGTGAAGGCTGGAGCGAATGCTCACTGGGTAATTCGCCTAGCGAACATGTTAGGTTATGCAGTTTTGTTTCTTTCCTAACTTTTGATCAGCTTATCCTATTTGAGTGTTTTTGATATCAATAGAAAGCCGTGGAAATAATCTTTATGAGGACAGTAAAAGATGCTGATTTTGATGCCCGATTAAATAAATCGGAGAGAACCGTGAATTTGTGTAATATGTGATATGTTGAATTATGTGTTTTCACTATGCGATGGATGATTAATTGCTTATGCTCTTATTGTTAAACATGTTTGAATATGTATGCATGTTAAAATATGAAATAGGTAGAGTGAGGAATATTTTCTTAAATGATTGTCGGATAGTGTGGAATGACATTGTGACGACACTCGTGCAAGAGAGGCCGAGGCGTGTGTCTAGTAATCATAACCAGTTTATCTTCCGGTGTAGTTTCATGAGACTCGAGCACCTCCTCTGAAACGTATGCACAATTACTTGGTAGGTTTGATTCCCTACGTGTAGTACGATTGGAGCCTATATGGTAAAGAGACTTGTGATGGTTAACAAGCCATGAGAAGTGATGGTTCACGGTTAACAGGCCGATGATCCCGAATCCAATTCGTATGCCAAGTAACTACAAGGATCCATGACTCGGGTCATCTTCTAGACGTAGAAGCGGACGGGAAAAGGGGATGCCTTGGTATGGTTATTGATTAGAGAAATTCTTGAGTTAACAGGCTCAGGTCTTATCTTTGTATTAGTGTGAGTTAACAGGCTCACGAGTGTGAATCCATTTATGGCGTGAGTGTACTCAAAGTCATTTCCCTTCCCTTTTGACTTGAGTTAGGCTTGTTAGAACCTTGTAAATCCGAGAGGACTATAAGATAGCTAACTCACTGAGATTTGATATATCTCACCCCACATTGTTGTTTACATCACAGGTACTACAGGTTCGGCGAAGGGTAAGGACAAAGTAGGTTGGCTTTTCCTTACGGATCGTGGCTTTTGTGTGTAGCAAGGCTTCCGTTGTGGAGATTTTGAGATCATTAGTGATCTAGTTCTTAGTTTTATCTTTTTGAACATCTTGTATATATAACATGCCATAGTTGTGGTATTAGATTTTTTGGGCATTTATATGTACACTGTGTTACTAGGAACTTGTATATTTCAGTACCAAACGTATTATTCATATATGATATATGCTTTGATGTATGTATTTATGTATGGGCGTTACAGTTGGTATTAGAGCAGGTCGTATCCTCGACCTAGCCATGAAATAGTATAAGTATTTTCTTTCCGTTTCATATGTGTTGTGTCGCCATTGGTCTTACGTCTTATATTTATGGTATTGAGCCTGATCAACTTAATCCTATCTGTATGACATTTAGGAACATGGCCGACCGACACAGAAACAACTGGGGTAGACCGAGAACCACTCCAGCCGGGACCAATCCACCAGTTGACCGGGAGAATGCCCCTTTGTATCAATTCATACAACAGATGCAGCAACAACAGAATCAATTTGTGCAATAAATGGTACAGCAAATGGCTGGTGGCCTGCATCCTCCAGTGGTTGTTCCTGAAGCTGCATGGGAAACCTTTAGGGATTTCATTTGCATGAATCCTCCGGAGTTTCAGGGAGGATTAGATCCGGTAAAGGCGCATGAATGGATATCCGGTATGGAGCGCATTTTCTTAATAGTTCAGTGCAGTGAGGAAAATAAGGTGGTCTTTGCTTCTCACTTGTTAAAGGGCCCTGCCATGAGGTGGTGGGAGAGTGCTTCAGCCTTAATGACAATTCAAGAGGTACCGAAGGTATGGGAACAGTTTAAGATAACTTTTACGGAGAAGTATTTTCCAAGTTCCTTAAGGTCTCAAAAAGAATTCGAGTTTTAACAGTTGAGACAAGGCAACTTGATTGTGGCTTCTTATGCGGAGAAATTTGAGTCTATGGTTGCTTATTCTAAGCAAGCCATGTATGCTCCAGATGAGAGGTGGAAGATTGACCAGTTTCTGTTTGGTTTAAGGGCTGAAATTTCGCATAGTGTATCTCAGAGGGAATTCACTAGCTATGCTGAATTGTTACGACAGTGTTATGTGGCGGAACATAGTTTGAAGAAGGTACAAGCGGAAGGAGAATTGAGTAGGCTGAATCAAAGTGACCGGGGGAGATCGAATCAACAATTTAGACCAAGGCAACAATCTTTCAAAGGGAAGCAAGTTCAGAGTTCTAGGACGAGTACACCTCCGGTATGCCGTACTTGTGGTAAGAATCATCATGGTAGGTGCGGTTTGGAGGGAATAAGGTGTTATCAGTGTAACAAGGTGGGCCATGTATCGAGGAATTATCCTCAAAATAGGAATCAAATGCAAGAGAAGAATGTCGATCGAGTATATACGTTGGATGCAAGGAAAGCAAAGGGTGATAACTCTTTAATTGCTGGTACGTGTTTGGTTAATGGAAATCCTTGCTTTGTTTTGTTTGATTGTGGAGCAACGCATTCCTTTATATCGGTGCAATGTACGGAGCGACTGGGGTTGCAAACTATTCCATTGTCTCCACCCATGGTGGTTACTACTGCGATGGATGAGATTGTTGAAACATCGTTAGTGTGTGAAAATTGTGTCCTATCGGTGAATGAAAGAGTTTTCCAGATTGATCTTATTTGTTTGCCGCTTAAGAAAGTGGATGTTTTTCTGGGAATGGATTGGCTTTCTGCTAATTCGGTTTTTATCGGTTGTGAAGAGAAGTTAATTATTATTCCATCCGTGGAGGCTACTCCGAAGGATGTGTTGACTACTATTCTAGAAGGTACGGTGGGAATGATTAATTTCTTGTTTGAGAATGAAAAGTTTGTTCTTATGGTTCTCACTAAGGAAGAGACCAACGACCTTCAGGTTCTGAGTATTCCCGTAGTTTGCGAGTTTCCGAAAGTTTTTCTCGAGGATATCACTTCTCTTCCTCTGGAGAAGGAGGTGGAATTCTCTATTGACCTGGTACCTGGAACGACTCCAATATCCGTTTCTCCGTATCGGATGGCACCACTCGAGTTACGAGAATTAAAGGATCAATTGGAAGAATTGATGGCTAAGCATTTTGTTAGACCGAGTGTTTCGCCTTGGGGAGCTCCAATGTTGTTGGTAAAGAAGAAGGATGGTGGAATGCGGTTGTGTATTGATTACCGTCAGTTGAATAAGGTCACCATTAAGAACAAATACCCATTACCAAGGATAGACGATCTGTTAGATCAATTGAAAGGAGCCTGTGTGTTCTCGGAGATTGATTTACGGCCGGGTTATCATCAGATTCGGGTGAAGAGTTCGGATGTACCAAAAACTGCGTTTAGGACTCGTTATGGTCATTGTGAATTCCTCGTGATGCCTTTCAGTGTGACTAATGCTCTGACAGTTTTCATGGATTATATGAACCGGATATTTCAACCTTACTTGGACCAATTTGTGGTGATCTTTATTGATGACATTCTTATCTATTCTCGTGATCCTCAAGAGCACGGAGAACAACTGAGAATCGTTTTATCCGTCTTGCAAGAGAGACAACTTTTTGCCAAGTTAAGCAAGTGTGAATTCTGGATGTCGGAGGTACATTTTCTTAGTCACGTTATATCTCAAGGAGGTGTGGCGGTGGATCCATCAAAAGTTGAGGCGGTGATTAATTGGGAGAGACCGAGGGACGTTGCCGAAGTTCGAAGTTTCTTGGGGTTGGCAGGTTATTATAGAAGGTTTATTAAAGGCTTTTCCCAACTGGCTTTACCAATGACGAGACTTACTCGGAAGGATTGTTCGTATGAATGGAATTCGGCTTGTGAGAGAAGTTTTATGAATTTGAAGAAGAGATTGACTACCGCTCCTGTTTTGATTATTCCTGATCCTAGCAAGTCGTATGAGGTGTACTGTGATGCATCGAAGAAGGGATTAGGAGGCGTGTTGATGCAAGATGGACATGTAGTAGCTTATGCTTCTCGACAGTTGAAAGTCCATGAAGAGAATTATCCGACGCACGATCTGAATTTGGCGGCCATTGTGTTTACTTTGAAAGTGTGGTGTCATTACTTGTATGGTGTACATTTTGAGATGTTTAGTGACCACAAGAGCTTAAAGTACCTTTTTGATCAGAAAGAGTTGAACATGCATCAAAGGAGGTGGATGGAGTATTTGAAGGATTATGATTTGGAACTAAAATACCATCCGGGTAAAGCGAATAAAGTAGCGGACACACTGAGTAGGAAAGTGTTGCATAGTGCTGAATTGATGATGTTAGAGTATGCCTTAATGGAAAGGTTTAGAGATATAAATCTTCAATTTAATTGGACTCCAGATGGTGTGGTGATGGGGAATTTGAATGTCACCTCTACTCTTAGGGAGGAAATCCGACAAGGACAAGAGTTAGATGAGAGGTTACAAGAAATGTTGACTCAACCGGGTTTTGTACGAACTACCGACGGAATCATTGTTTTTGACCAAAGAATTTGTGTTCCGGATGATACGGTGTTGAAAAGAAGGATTTTGGAAGAAGCACATAAGGGTACTTTTACTATTCATCCTGGCTCTTCGAAAATGTATCAAGATTTAAAGAGGGACTATTGGTGGTCCGGAATGAAAAGGGATGTTGCGGTGTACGTGTCGGAATGTGCGGTATGCCAACAAGTGAAGATTGAACACCAAAGGCCGGGTGGCTTGTTGCAACCTTTAGAAATTCTGGTGTGGAAATGAGATAGTATTTCGATGGACTTCGCGGTGGGATTACCCTGTGCGCAAGGTGGTTATGATTCGATTTGGGTAGTGGTTGATCGGTTGACGAAATCTGCTCATTTCTTGGCCGTAAAGACTACTTATAAGGCGAGCCATCTCGCGAGATTATTCATTTTGGAAATTGTGAGATTACATGGTATTCCTTCCAGTATTGTTTCGGATAGAGATCCAAAGTTTACTTCTAGATTTTGGAGAGCTTTTCAACAAGCTATGGGGACGAAGTTGTGTTTGAGCACGTCGAATCATCCGCAAACGGATGGTCAGACAGAACAGACAATACAAACCATGGAAGATATGTTGAGAGCTTGTGTGTTGGAAAGTGGCAGAAATTGGATAGAACTATTGCCATTGATTGAATTCTCTTATAACAACAGTTATCACGCAAGTATTGGTATGGCTTCTTATGAGGCATTGTATGGGAGGAAGTGTAGAACACCATTGTGTTAGGCAGAGGTTGGCAAAGATAGGATTTTGGGACCCGAGATTATTCACGAAACTACGGAAAAGATTAGAATGATTCGTGAAAAGGTTAAACAAGCCCAAGATCGCCCAAAGAGCTATGCAGACAACCGGTGGAGACCTTTGGAATTTGATGAGGGTTATCATGTATTTTTGAAGGTTACTCCGAGATTGAGATTGAAAGGACCATTTAAATCACGGAAGTTAAGTCCAAGATACGTGGAACCGTATCAGATCCTAGAGAGAGTTGGTGAAGTAGCTTACAGATTAGCCTTACCACCTTCTCTGTCCGAGATGCACCATGTTTTCCATGTATCTCAGCTTTGGAAGTTTGTTCCAGACCTTCTTCAGCCAATTCTACCCGATACTATTGCGATAGAAGCATATTTAACGTTTGAGCCTCGACCGAGTCGTATCACGGGAAGAGAAACTAAGGTGTTAAGGAATAAGGAGATTCCTCTGGTCAAAGTTTAGTGGGATGAGACGCATCCGGGAGATGCAACATGGGAACTAGAATCAGAGATGCGAGACGCGTATCCTCATCTTTTTAGGTAATTGTTTTAAATTTGTGGGCGAATTTCTATTTAAGGGGGGGAGGATGTAATACCCCGTAAATTATTTCACTCTGGATAATATTGGTATGATCAACTAGACTCCGGTTTACTCTGAGAATGTATTTGATAAAATAATTAGAGTAAACTGACGAGCTCAGAGCAGACCAAATTAATATTATCTGACTCTGAGGTTTTAATTGTGGGAGCTTTAGAGATTACTTGGACAATTAGTAGTGTTTCTAATTGATGATATTTTCTATATAATTTCTTTTCCTCTCATTTCCAAACATAGCCAATTTTGAGAAGAAAAGGAAAGGAAGAGAAAAGAGGAAAAGGTCCAAGAGTTCAAGATCATCAACCATCATTCAATCTTCATCAAATCATCTCCCAATCTTCTTCATCATCATCTATTCCAGGTGGGTTCTAGATAGATGCTCTAGATGTAGAATTCCATGTGTTTTAGAGTTAGGTTGGAATTGTGAGAAAATGAGAAATTGTGCTAAAATTATGAATTTAATGGATGAAATGCAATATAACTGTTGTTAAATGCTTGTTGTTATGATCATACTATGTTTTGATGGTTATAATAAGGTTTGGAGGTGTTTTGATTGGAAAATTATTGATTTTGGGATGAAGAACAGCGTTGTTGAGAAGTGGGATTTTCCAAGCTTCGCCTAGCGAACCTGGGGCGAGTCGCAGCGAACAGATTTTTGAGGGTTCGCCTAGCAAACCCGTCAACGAAGGTCAGCGAATGTTCGCCAATGATGTTCACCTAGCGAACTTTGTGCCTTTTCAGTGCTGTTTGGTTCTGCCTTGCTTTGCTGAGTTGTTCGCGAAGCGAAGGGCGAGGCGAATGTTCGCCAGGGAGTTCGCGAAGCGAACTATATGTTTGTTTTTGTTCTGTTTATTCATTCGCCAGGGGCTTCGCCTAGCGAAGGCTGGAGCGAATGCTCGCTGGGTAGTTCGCCTAGCGAACATGTTAGGTTATGCAGTTTTGTTTCTTTCCTAACTTTTGATCCACTTATCCTATTTGAGTGTTTTTGATATCAATAGAAAACCGTGGAAATAATCTTTATGAGGAGAGTAAAAGATGCTGATTTTGATGCCCGGTTAAATAAATCGGAGAGAACCGTGAATTTGTGTAATATGTGATATGTTGAATTATGTGTTTTCGCTATGCGATGGATGATTAATTGCCTATGCTCTTATTGTTAAACATGTTTGAATATGTATGCATGTTAAAATATGAAATAAGTAGAGTAAGGAATATTACCGTAAACGATTGTCGGATAGTGTGGAATGACATTGTGACAACGCTCGTGCAAGAGAGGCCGAGGCATGTGTCTAGTAATCATAACCGGTTTATCTTGCGGTGTAGTTTCATGAGACTTGAGCACCTCCTCTGAAACGTATGCACAATTACTTGGTAGGTTTGATTCCCTACGTGTAGTACGATTGGAGCCTATATGGTAAAGAGACTTGTGATGGTTAACAGGCCATGAGAAGTGATGGTTCACGGTTAACAGGCCGATGATCCCGAATCCAATTCGTATGCCAAGTAACTACAAGGATCCATGACTCGAGTCGTCTTCTAGACGTAGAAGTGGACGGGAAAAGGGGATGCCTTGGTATGATTATTGATTAGAGAGATTCTTGAGTTAACAGGCTCTGGTCTTATCTTTGTATTAGTGTGAGTTAACAGGCTCACGAGTGTGAATCCATTTATGGCGTGAGTGTACTCAAAGTCATTTCCCTTCCCTTTTGACTTGAGTTAGGCTTGTTAGAACCTTGTAAAGCTGAGAGGACTATAAGATAGCGAACTCATTGAGATTTGATGTATCTCACCCCACGTTGTTGTTTACATCACAGGTACTACAGGTTCGGCGAAGGGTAAGGACAAAGTAGGTTGACTTTTCCTTACGGATCGTGGCTTTTGTGTAGCAAGGCTTCCGTTGTGGAGATTTTGAGATCATTAGTGATCTAGTTCTTAGTTTTATCTTTTTGAACATCTTGTATATATAACATGCCATTGTTGTGGTATTAGATTTTTTGGGCATTTATATGTACACTGTGTTACTAGGAACTTATATATTTGAGTACCAAACATATTATTCATATATGATATATGCTTTGATGTATGTATTTATGTATGGGCGTTACACTGGAGGCAAATCACTGACGTCATCTGGAAACACCTCTGGAAATTCACAGACAACAGGAAACTCCACACTCGCAGCTTCAAGATCAATTTGCAACGAGGCAAACATTGCAAACACCAAAGCTTCATTCTCCACAAGTTCGTCTACTTGCTTAGGAGATAAGAACATCAACTCCCCACTATCATTAATCTCAGGAATCTCTACAGTCTTGTTATAACAATTGATATGAACCCGGTTGAACTCCAACCAGCTCATTCCAAAGATCACGTCAATTTGGTGCAAGGGTAAGCACACCAAATCCATCACAAAGCTCTTCTCAAAAATCGTCACAGGACATCTCAAACACACAAGGGTAGTAGTAACAGAACCATTAGCTACAGTTTCTATTACCATATTAACATTCATATCAGATAACTTCAAACCCAATCTATTAGCACATTCAAGCGAGATAAAAGAATGAGTAGCACCAGTATCATTAATAGCAATCAACTCGATATTATTAATAAAACAAGTCCCTCGAATCAGGTTTTCCTTCTCTGGCGCCTCTGCACCACTCAAAGAAAACACTCTGCCACTGGTCTGAGCGGCAGTTGCAGTCTTCTTCGGCTTCTGGCATTGAGTACTGATATGACCTTTCTCACCACAATTGAAATAGGTCAGACCCTCATCTTTGCAGTCAGTAGCTCTATGCCCCTTCTTACCACATCGATAGCACCTCACCACATTATTGGTACACGCATCAGCACGGTGACCTTGCTCGCCACACTTATGACACTTTCTAGAAGCGGGAGTCGTATAAGGCTTACCCCTATAATGCCCTTTCTTTTCACTCAATTGCTTATAATGAGCAGATCGAGCTCGGCTATCCTCATCGTAGATCCTGCTCTTGTCAACCAACTCAGCATACCTGCGGATCTGCTGATACCCAATACCCTGCTTAATCTCTGGTCTTAGCCCATTCTCGAATTTGAGACACTTAGACATCTCAACATCAGCACGATTGTAGTGCGGACAGAACTTCACTAGCTTCTCAAACTTCGCGGCATACTCTGCCACAGTCATATCTCTTTGCTTCAGCTCATGGAATTCCACTTCCCTCTTTCCACGAGCATCCTCTGGAAAATACTTCCCCAGAAACTCCTGCTTAAATACAGCCCAAGTTATCACAGTGCCAACATCTGCAAGTCTCTGACGGGTGTTATCCCACCAGTCCTCAGCTTCCACTTCCAACATATGCGTTCCGAACTTAACCCGTTGCTCATCAGAACACCCTATCACTCGGAAAATCTTCTCGATCGCCTTCAGCCACTTGTGTGCACTTGCTGGATCATGCGTACCCACAAAAGTCGGTGGATTGTTCCTTTGAAACTTCCCTAATGCGCGAAACTCATCAGGAGCTCCACCATTTGGATTCAGCTGCGCCACCACGTTAGCAACCGATTCCAACGCATCAGCAATCGCACGATCATTTCTTCCAGCCATCCTGTACACCGCCAACAAGGTTAGAAGAACTAAAACATCGACATTGTACACACACTCGTCGACTGACAGGTGTCGCTCCTGAAATATTCGCATCCAACGGTACAAATGCGAGAGTGGCGCAGAAAACACAGAGTCGCCAGCAATGTGTATTTATCCCGAGGGAGGGAAAGGAAACACTGCATAAACCTGAAGAGAAAGGGGGAAAGACATGGTCATCGCAACCATAGTCCGGGTTCGGGAGTCGGTTATGCAAGGGGAAGGTGTTAGCACCCTACGCATCCATCGTACTCGATGGGATCCACGCTTGTTGTCTAAACGGAGAGTGAGTTGTCCTACTATCTATTGCTGAACAAAAGAAAACGGGGATGGGGATGACTAAGACGGACTCGGTAGGACATATTCGATGCCCTAGGCCTATGTACTCCCTCAGTGAAATGGGAAAGTCAGAGTCAACGTAGTTCGGACGGGAACTGTGGGGGAAGGTTGCTCACCAAGACAATCGCTGTCTCGTGCCTACATATCCTCAATCGGACGAGAGAGAGGAATCAGAGCTAATGTAGTTCGTGGGTACGACCACGGATGGGTAAGTGTTTTTTACGTGAGTGACGAGCTCTTTTCTGAAAAAGAAGTTTGAAACCCAACAATCCCGAAGGATAAAAATATTTGAATTTGTTTTGAGTTTTTTAGACAGAAGTGTTTTTTAAGTTAGTTCATAACTTGCATTGCACCAAAGTCTAGGGCACAGGGACGAATACTTAACGAATCATCCCAAGATAGGACGCCTGCTAAGCACTCTAGAAAGATGAGAGGAAGCCCCTCATTTCTCATTCCCCACGCTTAAGGCTCATGCGCAATACACTTTATCCTTATTAAGTGTTTTCAAGAAGTTTTGAGATGAGAAGAGAGAAGGCGCAAAGGAAACTCTAAAGGGAAACTAAGAGTCCTAATGTTGTCATGCATGGGTAACCTATGGTTAGCGAGGCTTAGGAGAGATGACTACCTAAAACCTAATGCTAATCCTACTCCAAGCTTAATCAAAAATTAAGTTGGACTAGGTAGCTCTAAAGGGAGAGAATCCAAGACTTAATAAAGTCTTGAGATTATGGGGTGAGAAAGAGTGAAAGAGAAGAAATGAGAAAGAGAAGGAGAAGATGAGATATAATAAGTGGAAATAAGCAGATCACATCATAAATCTCCAACTCAAATCAATAAAAAATGTTTCAAAGATTCATGCAAAGCAATTCAAGTAAGCATGCAAAGGTAATCATGAAAGAATGCAAGCATACTTGTATGAAATGCACAATCAAGCATACATGGACTTCATATCAAAATGAAATGATAAAGATAAGATGAAGATGAATGCAAGTCAGAACCAAAATCATATTATCATCAACAATTCTCATGTGCAAAAGTGATTCATATCATGAAGCATTATGATCTAAAGAAGTCCACAAAAGGAAAGGTAATGATATTCACCATACAATTCAAACCAAATGCATTCAACTATGCTCAAGTGAAATGAAAACCAAGTAAGGAACTCAAGAGGCAGTAGCACATGCATCAATATCATTTCAAAACCAAACTCAAGTCATACAAGTCCAAACATCAAGCAACACCTTCAAGACATGCACCAAAGTAATCCACAAATGGAAACTCAAAGTTCAAACACTTATCACATGCCAAACATGATCCACAAATTGCAAAATTAAGTCTCAAAGGACCTCAACCAGGGGTAAACATCACACCAAAAGCTCATGCAAAGAATCACAAAGGAACTCAATCAATTAGGCATGGCAAATCAACTTGTGTAAAGAGGTGTCAAGATATAGTCATGCATAAGTCATTTAAGCACAAATGAACAAACATATATCAAATGGAATTCAAAAATTTTGAAATTAAAAATCAATTTACCTAAGTCAGAAGCCAATCAAATGTTAAAAGATCTCACAAAAATTCACAAGTTAAGCAACTTAAACAATTAAGCAAAGATTAAGTAAGATGCATGATTCAATATGCAAAAGAGAGGGACCAAAATACAATGTGAAATGATTTTAAAACTATGAGAAAAATGTTTTTATGTACTTCAATGTGTTGATGAAATAATCCAAAAAGAATGGACTCAAAATACTTTGTAGATGATGAGAAATAAAATCAGCAAGTTTCAGTATGCACAATTGAAACAATTCAAAAAGAAATTCACACAACAATTAATTCAGATACCAAAAATAAAATAAAAATGGAAAATAAAATTTGGAAAATTTTTATTAAAACCTAAACATGCTTCATGAATTTTTTCATAATTTTTTTATGCTTGAAACTATTTTTAACAAATAAAAATGGAAATGAATCAATTAAATAAAATAAAATGAAAACAAAAACCAGGCAGGGGTGTATTCAGCAATCAAACACGTTGGAAAATGAAATGGATCAAAGCAGGGGGGTGGGGAAAGTAAGCCCAAACCAAATAGTCCATCAGCGCGTACCAAAAAGAAAAAAGGAACTCGGTCAACCATCTGGACTCATCTAAGCCCTAAGATCAATCTAACGCTTCACAATAAGTTAACAAAAGCAATAAGTAGATAAGATCTGTGGCCAGGATTAAAAGCACACAATAATGAATGTTCACACGCGCACACCACATCATTCAGAAAATAAAAAGCAAACACGTGAAAGGCACATGATAACTTTAATGCGTTGGCAACCATACAACCATCAGATTAATCACACGTATCAGGTTAAGTCAACAAATCAACAATTATACGTGATGAGTGGTTAAGATCAAACGTACATGATAACAAAACATGGAATGGCACATACGTAATTAATAAAATAAAATAGATTTTAAAACGACGTGGCAACGCGTGGACCATTGGATCAAAGCAATGAACGGTGGGATTGCATCTTCCACCTCTAAAACCTTCGTCGGACTGAACATGAACCAGGTGTCGGAGCCCTAGCTCCGGTCACCTTCTCCGGTGAGTCTCAACCAAAAAATTTCCAGAAATCAATCATGAGTACATCAAACTGATCAGAATTTCACAAGGATTAAGAATATCACATTCAAAATCACAAACAATGCACAATAATGAGAATCAAACGAAATAAGTTTGGATCCAAAAACTTCAACCATCAAATACTCTCATGATACACGTCCAAACTCCAAATAAAACACATCAGCACACTCAGTGAACATCATAGATCATTATGCACATCAAAAAATTAAGTTCTAAGAGCATGAAATCACCACTAACCTGAGATCTTGAAGAGCTCAAAATACTCCTAGAAAACCGTCTGTAAGCTCCAGATCACACCTTAGAAGTCTCTAATTGCAAAATAAATGCAATTAGAGCTTGAATCTGACCTAGATCTTGAGTTTTGAAGAAGAGGTTTCCAAATTCGAACCCTATGATATCCTTGTTATGAGCTTCAGATGATGGTATATTTGTGTTCTATGGAGCTCAATGATTCAGAATGTGAAAGAATTTTGTGAAAAGCTCTTGTGAGTAGAGAGATTCAAAGAGGAGAAGGTTTAGGGTGAAAAATGGATTCTGACCAAAATAGAGTGCACGACCTAGCAATGAGGGCATGAGTTAGCTTATATACACTTGGTTATTCCCCTGATTATGATTAAGGTCTTGTTAATTCCTTGATTAATGAGTTTTGGAGGTTTATGCAAAAATGCAATTTGAGTTGTACACCCTTATTCCCACGTGCATTGGTCACCAAGTAAGCATGATTCACCTCCATCTTACTTACTGATCACATCTGAATTAAAATTGGGCCTTGTTGTTGATTGGTTTATGAGATTCAATCCAACTTGCAAATTTGCACTTTGTTGAATAAGTGAGAAATATGGCATGAAATAAATTGATTCAAAGGCCAAACTTGTGCCAAATGAAGTGTACTTGGATATTAGAATGTGAGTTGAAGCAATAGAACCAATTACAAGTCAATTCGTACCAAAATGAAAAAGGTGGAAAAAGTGGTACATGTGAAAACCCTTAAAAAGCACCTTGCATTGTTTTGACCATAACTTGAGTTTCACAAATGATATGGAAACCATCTAGTACTTTTTGGAAATGGGGGAGAAAGATCTTCAACTTTCATGTTGGAGGAAAATTCATTTGAAGCTTCCTTGATGATGAAAAGTCAAGTTGAATGTAGTGGAAAAACTACCAAAAATGGAAAGTTCTCATTATAGGTCATTTTCCAAATTTAGTAATTTTTGCACAAACTCTTGATTCTTGATGAATGATATGAAACTTGACCCTTGAAAAACATATGAGGATGTGAGACCTTGAAAACCATGGAAAGAACCTCAAAATTCCACAGTTGACTTTCTCTCTTACAGTTGACTTTTCTTGGTTCACAAGCAACTGATCCACTGAACATTCTTCACCATAAATCATCAACCAAACCCTCACCTATGGATACATGCAAGCATAAAGACCTCATGACACCATGCTTGAACACACAAAGCCCTCCAAGAGGTCCTTTTGATTTATAAACCCTAATTGGTCCCTCTGGTTAGGAGGGAAAGATTCACTCGAAATCCCTTGCCATTCTTGATCTTATGAAGGTATGATGAACTCCTCAAACCACCTTGAAGCTTGAGACTTGAGAATATGGACCAAGTACCTTGATCCCATGCTAAGAACCAATGCTATGCACAAATACTAATGCAAGAAATGCAAAGAAACATAAGCCAGTTAGCTAAAAACAACAAGGCAAATTTTGGGGTGTTACAGTTGCCCCTATTCAATTAACTTGGCCCTGAAGGTATGATAGTGACGGCTATCATGCATTCAAAGGATTCACGGAGATTGAATACCAAGAGAAACCTGAAATTTGCAATCCTCAAAGGAGGGACGACTCCACTGGGGAACAAGCAATAAATGTTGCACTGCCACAACACGTACGAGTGTTGAAAACCAATACAAACAATGTATTGAAATATCTTGAAATAAACACAAACGAGTGTTAACTATGCTGGGAATAAACACGGACGGGTGTCAAGGAATCAAAGAGTTCAATATGGACGGGTATCGAGAAGGTACACGGACGGGTGCAAAAAGGTTTCAATACGGACGGGTATCGAAAAGGTACACGGACGGGTGTAAAAAGGTTCAATACGGACGGGTATCGAAAAGGTACACGGACGGGTGTAAAAGGATTCAATACGGAGGGGTATCGAAAAGATACACGGACGGGTGCAAAAAAAAATCAATACGGACGGGTATCGCAACGGTACACGGACGGGTGTAAAAGGATTCAATACGGACGGGTATCGAAAAGGTACACGGACGGGTGTAAAAAGGTTCAATACAGACGGGTATTGAAAGGTACACGGACGGGTGTAAAAGGTTTCAATACGGACGGGTATCGAAAAAATACACGGACGGGTGTAAAGGGGTTCAATACGGACGGGTATCGAAAAGGTACACGGACGGGTGTAAAAGATATCAATACGGACGGGTATCGAAAGGTACACGGACGGGTGTAAAAGATATCAATACGGACGTGTATCGAAAGGTACACGGACGGGTGTATGAAGTTTCAATATGGACGGGTATCGAAAAAATACACTGACGGGTGTAAAGCAACCTCTATCGGGGATTAATCTCGCTGGGGAATAGAAGGCAACACTGACGAGTGTCATCAAAGGTCAATACGGACGGGTATTGAAATCAAAGGTTCAAACACGGACGAGTGCTGAAGGAAACATGGACGAGTGTCTGACGGTAAAAACCTTGAGGGGATAAACCAAAGGACCACCTGGACGAAGGGGTAAAAATGAAATCACGGGTTAACAATCCTGGCAAACAACTCTGCAAGGGAATGTCAAATATTGCTTCGAATGACTAAACCCACCACTTGTGGAGTAAAGTCAAAATATATCACCTGAAATCCTGCTTTCCTGACGGGGGAAAAAAAAACAAAACTGGCTTATGCTTCGGATGATATGTTTGAATTTTGCCGTAATGCTCCACACGAAGTGGAAATGCTAAGCATTTAGGAGGATGCCATGCAAAACAAATGCTTATGCAATGCAAAAGACCGTCCCAGCGAAATAAACGCTGAGAACAGAAGTAGCTCCACCGAGAACGATAAACAACATTGTCATCAAACCAAAGAACAATGCTGAGGAAAACTTCACCCTGCTAGGGAAGATCACAATCACCAATTCTGCTGGAGATGGACGAAACTCCAAGAGAATACCCACTTTGTTGGGGAATATCAAGATCAACAACTCTCCTGGAGATGGACGAAACTCCAAGAGAATACCCATTCAGCTGGGGAGGGAGATGAACACTGAAAATGGAAACTCCTCCGCTGGGATAACCAACTGTTTCAGAACTTAGATTTGATGTCTGCCAAAAATGATTGGACTTAAGACCTGCTGGGGATACCAGTCACCACCAGACTCTGCTTGGGGATATGAGCTTAATCTGCTGCTAGGGAAATAACCTTACCCTCACCCTGCTGGGGATTAGATCAAGCCGTTGTCGTTGAGACTATACTTTCTGACCAACTGAGGAAAGTAGACACCAGGACCCTGTGGGGATAATAACATCTTTGTCCATGAACTTCCTGTTGGAGATACAACTGCATCCACTTTAGAGCAATCAACTTATGAATGCTTGCTGAGGAATAATAATTCAAACACAACTTCGGCTGGGTATACAATCCTCTATACTCCTGGTGAGGGGAACGATCCTCGACGACTCCGCTTGTGAGAAAAAGTAGTTGTCAACATTCACTCTGCTAGGGGATAAACACACTTTTTCCTGACTAGCTGGGAAAAATGACTGCCCCATACTCTGTGGGGAAACACCACCTGCTAAAGAAAGGTGAGCTAAATCACAACTCTGGCTGGGGCGAACCTCTTATACCCTGCTGAGGGAGACGTTCCTCAACGACTCCGCTTGGGAATTACTTCTTTATATTCTTGTTGAGGAAGACGATCCTTGATACTCTAATGAGGAAGAGTAATAAACTGCTGAGGGCGACCAGACTTCAAAGTTGGAGAGAGCAACTCTAATGGGGAGAACAACAACCTACTGAGGAAAATTAGGCTTCAAAGTTGGGGAGAGCTCTACTGGGGAGGTACACCTGTCATCCTGCAAAACCAACAGAAAGGTCTACGTGCAAAAATGATTACTTTGATTATCATCATAGTGATTGTTGCCTAAGAAATTTCCACTGTTTTCCAACTTGTTTCACAGAGCTCAACATTTTGCATGTAATGTTTATCAAAAATATCGGACATTTTCACAAACAAAGTAGGTAAAACAAAAAACAAAAGCTCTTTGACTGAAATGCAAACTTTATTGAATGATTAGCCTGTAAATAGGCATTTACATTTGGAAACGATTCCTGAAAAGAGGTAATTGCGCAAAAAAGCAAAAGAAAATACACATGTCGGCAATGTGGGGAACAGACATCCACCATGACTCGACTCAGCTATAACCCATATGACTTATTTATCCGCAGATACTTTGGCCTTTGAATACGACTGACTGGACTGATTCCTTTCCTTCGAATTTTCCAAGTGTGAATAGTGATCACAGATCGAACTCGGATAGTAGTCTTTGCTTTTAAATCCCTAACTTTTGCCTGGATCGCCCTTTTCGGGTTTTCAATCCACCGGGATACCCATTTTTGCCAAAGTTGTCCTTTCAGATTTTCAACTTTGCGGGTTTATTCTTTTTTTTCTTTTTATCCCTAATTTTTGCATGAACCTTTTCTTTTTATGGTTCGCCAGGATGCCCCACTTTTGCCTGAACCTCCTTTTTATGTTCAGCGGGTCTCTTTTATACAAAGTATTTTTTGACTGCATCCGCGTTCACAGGGGATGTAAAATCTTCGCCATCCATTGTTGAGAGTAATAAGGCTCCACCAGAGAAAACCTGTCTTACTACATATGGCCCTTCGTAATTCGGAGTCCACTTGCCCCTGTGATCTGTTTGAGGAGGAATGATCCTTTTCAGAACTAATTCACCAGTTTGAAAACACCGAGGATGCACTTTCTGATCAAAGGCTTTCTTCATCCTGCTCTGATACAACCGGCCATACGCAATGGCTTTCAATCTCTTCTCTTCAATGAGGTTCAGTTCATTAAGCCGGGAACGTACCCACTCAGCTTCATCAAGCTTTACGTCTGTCAGAATTCTCAAAGAAGGAATTACAACTTCTAATGGTAGAACTGCTTCCATACCATATACCAGTGAGAAAGGAGTTGCCCCAGTTGATGTGCGTACCGAAGTACGATATCCATGCAAAGCGTAAGGCAATATCGCATGCCAGTCTTTGTATGTCACTACCATCTTCTGCACAATCTTCTTTATGTTCTTATTAGCCGCTTCAACAGCCCCATTCATCTTCGGACGATAGGGAGAAAAATTGTGATGTTCGATTTTAAAGCTCTGACATAGCTCCTTTATCATCTTATTGTTCAAATTCGAACCATTATCAGTAATGATTCTCTCTGGGACTCCATACCGGCAGATGATGTCCTTCTTAATAAACCGGGCTACCACTTGCCTGGTGACGTTGGCATACGATGCTGCTTCCACCCACTTCGTGAAGTAATCAATAGCCACCAGGATAAAAGGATGTCCATTCAAAGCAGTCGGCTCAATCTTCCCAATCATGTCAATGCCCCACATGGCAAAAGGCCAAGGTGACGATAAAACATTCAGAGGAGTAGGCGGTACGTGCACCTTGTCAGCATAAATCTAGCATTTGTGACATTTCCGGGCGTATTTAAAACAATCAGACTCCATAGTCATCCAATAATACCTCGCTCTCAACAATTTTCTTTCCATAGCATGTCCATTGGTATGAGTACCAAAGGAACCTTTGTGAACTTCTTCCATTAACTGGCATGCCTCGTGTTCATCAACACAACGTAGCAAGACCATGTCAAAGTTTCTCTTGTTCAACACATCGTCTTTGTTCAAAAAGAAGTTTCCTGATAACCTCCTCAATGTCTTTTTATCCTTGGAAGATGCCCCAGCTGGGTATTCCTGACTCTTCAAGAAGACTTTGATGTCATGATACCAAGGCTTGCCATCTGATACCCCTTCAACTGCAAATACAAAAGCAGGCCTGTCCAAGCGCATGATTCTGATTGAAGGAGTTTCATTCCAACGATTCACTTGATACATTGATGACAACGTTGCCAACGCATCAGCCATTTGATTCTAAACCCTGGGAATGTGATGGAAGTCCACTCTGTCAAAGAAAGGTAACAACCTTCTGGCATAGTTATTATATGGAACAAGATTCGCTTGACGAGTCTCCCATTCACCTGTAATCTGATTAACCACCAACGCAGAATCACCATAAACATCGAGGTTCTTGATTCTCAAATCAATCGCTTCTTCTAACCCCATGATGCATGCTTCATACTCTGCCTCATTGTTGGTGCATATGAACGCTAATCGGGCAGTGAAGGGTATATGAGAACCCTGTGGAGTCGTAATGATTGCCCCGATTCCATTACCATATGAATTAACAGCTCCATCAAAAACCATCTTCCACTGAGATCCAATCTCAGGTCTTTCATCAGGCAAAGGTTCTTCAAATCCTTCATCTTCAGATACATGATATGCTCATCCGGAAATTCAAACTTCATCGGTTGATAATCCTCAATTGGCTGTTTGGCAAGATATTCTGACAAAACACTTCCCTTAATGGCCTTTTGGGAAACATACTGAATATCGTATTCTGTCAGAACCATCTGCCAACGGGCTATTCTACGAGAAAGTGCTTGCTTCTCAAACACATACTTGATCGGATCCATCTTCGAAATCAATAGGGTTATATAGTTTAACATATACTGCCTCAAACGCTTAGCGGCCCAAGCGAGTGCACAACATGTTTTTTCCAGCATCGAGTACCTTGACTCGCAATCAGTAAACTTCTTACTCAAGTAGTAGATGACGTGCTCTTTTCTACCTGACTCGTCTTGTTGACCGAGCACACAACCCATTGAATTCTCAAGAACCGTGAGATACATAATCAAAGGTCTTCCTGGCACTGGTGGCATAAGGACCGAAGGTTCCTGCAAGTATTCTTTAATCTTTTCAAACGCCTTTTGACAATTTTCATTCCACCTGACCGCTTGATCTTTTCTTAACAACTTGAAGATTGGTTCACATGTGGCTGTGAGATGCGAGATGAACCTAGCAATGTAGTTTAATCTCCCCAAGAAACCGCGAACCTCTTTTTCTGTTTTCGGCACAGGCATTTCTTGTATGGCTTTTACCTTTGCAGGATCGACCTCAATACCTTTTTCACTAACAATAAGCCCCAGCAATTTTCCTGATCTCACCCCGAAGGTGCACTTGTTAGGATTCAACCCCAGTCTGAATTTTCTCAATCTTTCAAATAACTTCTGAAGATTCACCAAATGTTCTTCTTCCGTCTGTGACTTCGCAATCATGTCATCAACATAGACCTCAACCTCTTTGTGAATCATATCATGAAAGAGAGTCACCATCGCTCCCTGATAGGTTTCCCCTGCATTTTTCAATCCAAAGGGCATCACTTTGTAGCAAAAAGTTCCCCACGGTGTTATGAATGTTGTCTTCTCTATGTCCTCTAGGGCCATCTTGATTTGGTTATACCCAGAGAAGCCATCCATGAAGGAAAACACAGAATACTGAGCAGTATTGTCAACTAACACGTCAATGTGAGGGAGCGGGAAATCATCCTTTGGGCTTGCTCTGCTCAAATCCCTGTAATCAACACACATCCTGACCTTCCCATCCTTCTTAGGTACAGGCACGATGTTAGCAACCCATGGAGGATAATTTTTCACGGCAAGAAAACTGTCATCTAGCTGTTTCTGAACCTCTTCATTGATTTTGACAGACATCTCCGGTTTAGTTCTTCTCAACTTTTGCTTGACCGGAGCACAACCTTCTTTAAGTGGTAGCCGGTGTACAACAATATCAGTATCGAGCCCAGGCATGTCTTGGTAAGACCAGTCGAAGATGTCCACATACTCTCGGAGCATTTCAATCAATCTTCCCTTGACACTGTCTTCCAATGCAACCCCTATCCTTACTTCCTTTCTGGCATCCTCAGTTCCCAGATTCACAATCTCAATTTCCTCCTGATGAGGTAGGATGACTCTCTCCTCTTGCTTCAACAATCTGGCCAACTCTTCGGGCAGTTCACAATCTTCGTCAGTCTCTTCTTCAGCCTGATAGATTGGATTGTCAAAGTCATACCGAGCTATAGCTGAGTCATGATCGGTGTCATCTGAACAAAAAGACATGCATGATTGATGAGGTATGTTTTATTATGTATGCAATAAAAGAAACACATTACCATTTTGATGTGGGTTTTTAATGCATAAAAATAAAAACAGAAAGACAGAGATCAAAATATTTGAGTGTGAAAAGTCCTTTATTGATGATAAAGCAAAACATGCAACAGTTAAAAGCCCTACAAATAAAATCACTACGTCTTGGGCAGAACGCAGGATTAACATAATAGGAAAACAAATCAATTACTCGAAGCCTGTCACTTGAATGACTTTCTTGGAAGACCAGTTGCACAGACTTTCTCCTGGGACGCAAGGACGGATCCAGCTATCCATGTCACAATCACTGTCCCCTTCTTCCTCAATGGCATTAACCCTGTCGAAGAAAACACCGGCACTAGTGAAACGTACTGGGCCATAAAATTTGGGAGGATCCCCGTCTCTCCTGGATGGTTTGTATCCCAATCCATAAGTATCCCTCTTCTCCTGAACTTCAACCACCTGGCCCCACCTCTGTGAGCTACCAGCTTCAACCATAACTTTGGCGTCTTTAAACGAAGACATAGAAACCTCAGGTTGATCTGCCACTGCAGGCTGCTCTATAGCTTCAGACTGGACAACCTCTCCAGAAACCTTCACCTTTTCAAACCCCTGACACAACGTCTCATGGATTTCACCATCCACTTCCACGTATTTGAAGGTTGACAGCTGACTAATCATTATGTCTTCTTCTCCGCACACCGTTACTACATGACCATCAACCATGTATTTCAGCTTTTGATGCAAAGTGGAGGTTACAGCGCCTGCACCATGGATCCAAGGACGACCCAATAAACAGCTGTACGCTGGCTAAATATCCATTATATAAAATGTTGCATCAAAAACTTCCGGCCCAACCTTGATCGGAAGCACAATCTCACCAAAAATAGATCTCTTCGAGCCATCAAAAGCTCGCACCACCAAGTCACTTGGTGTACAAATAAGTCCCCTAGTATCTAACTTCATTAATGCTTTCTTGGGCAATACATTCAACGATGATCCAGTATCAACCAATACATGTGACATCAATGAACCACGGCACTCAATCGAAATATGTAGAGCATGGTTATGATTCCTCCCAGCAGAAGTCAAATCAAGATCTGTAAAACCCAAGCCATTGCCCGCATTCACGTGTGCCATAACCCCTTCCAGCTGATTAACAGAAATCTCTTGAGGAATGTAAGCTGCATTCAAAACCTTCAAAAGAGCATTCCTGTGAGCATCAGAACATAATAGCAAAGACAGAATAGAGATCTTGGATGGGGTCTGGTGTAACTGGTCCACGATCTTGTAGTCACTTTTCCTTATGAGCCTCATAAACTCCTCAACGTTTTCAGAAAAAGCATCATCAACCAGGTTTACTGTAGAATCAGTAATCACTGGAGTCTGAACAGAACCATCCATCGCCTGTTTTCCCCTATCTTGCCTAGAAGTACTGGGTTGATCATTAACAGGAGTAAGCACTCTACCACTTTTGGTTATAACAGCAGTCTCAACCTTAACTTCTGAACTAGAACTTACTGGTGAAGTATGCATTAATTCCTGCTTTTGTCCATTGACAAACACCTCTGCACCGTAATTCCACGGAATAGCCTTAGAGCTCTCGTACAGAATGGGTCCAGCCCTTGTAATGATGACTGGAGGTGGCCTTGCTGGACCTGAAATAGTAATCGTTTTGAACGGAATGGTGATAGTGGCAACCTTTTCACTGACTGTTTCTTCTTGCTGATTACCTCTATCAAACTGTAAACAGCCCTCATCAATCAGATTCTGAATACCCATCTTCAACGAATCACAACCATTAACCTTCGACAAACAATCTGAGCTGTTCTCATCACAACCTGGATAGACGCCCCCCTTCAATAACCTGTTTTTAACCACAACTAACGGAGTCTTCAGCTCCTCAACATCCATGATCAAATTCAAAGCTTCACATTCCTCAATTATCGCATTCACCCTCGGCCCATTGTGATCAGGCATAGGATTTTATATAACACTGGGCCCAGCATTCGAGAAATTGATAGCCTTGGAGTCTACAGGGTCTTGCACCTTGTGATGAAATGCCCTACACTTCTCCACAGTGTGCCCCGGAGCACCAGAATGAAAATTGCAGTGTGCGTTAGCATTGTAGCCTCGTGGGAGTTCCCCTGTTGGTGGAGCCAGGGTACGGACCTCAACTAGACGCAACTGTAGCAAATGTTGCAACAACTGTGCATACGACATTGGGGGTTGATCAAAATGCCTCTCTGCACTCCTTTGTCTGTTCTAATACTGGCCCTGCTGTCTATTCTGATTAGCATTATTCCTCTGTTGCTGTGGTGGAGGTAACGTTGCTGGGATAGTTACCGATGCTACTTGTTGATTATTGCCCTGACGTTGTTTCCCTTTTCCCCTGTGAGATGATACAGCGTTGGCCTCTCCTTTCTTCTTATAACTATCAAATGGCTTCTTTCCATGCCCGGAAGACGATTTGTCACCACTAGAAACTTTTCCAACCTTAATTCCAACCTCTACCTTCTGTCCGATAGTAATCACATCTACAAACTTGCCTAGGGAACAAGGCAATAGCTTCTCATAATAGTGCTTAGGCAGTGTGTCCATAAACATATCCAACATCTCTTTTTCCAGCATTGGTGGTTGTACCCTAGCCGCCAATTCACGCCACCTTTGCGCGTATTCTTTGAAACTCTCATCACTTTTCTGGGACATGCTCAACAGCTGAGTTCTGTTGGGAGCCATGTCTGTGTTGTACTGGTAATGCTTAATAAAAGCTGCAGCTAGCTCTCTCCAAGTACGAACATCTTTACTTTCCAGCGCCATGTACCATTCCAAGGACACGCCAGACAGGCTGTCTTAGAAAAAGTGCATCATTAACTTTTCATCCTTGGCATGGGTAGCCATCTTCCTGGTATAAGCCTTTACATGAGTTCTCGGGAAATTAGAACCATTATACTTCTCCAGTGTAGGAATCTGAATCTTGTGTGGAATGACAATATCAGGGACCAACCCTAGGTCGTCCAAATCTATTCCCAAATCATCCTGTTTCACAACCCCTTTCAATTGCGCCTCGATTAAATGGATCCTCTCATCACTGACCACAGGTAGGCCAACGTCCAAGCTTCTGACTGAAAAAACATCATCATGTTGATCATCAATACGAGGGCCATGGATAGCTCGAACAGTACTTCCCTCTCCAACCACTGAAGGAATACCACCCTGTCCACCAGCACCAGTGATAGGAATGTTGATACCAGCACCACCTCCGCCCGAAGGAATAACACGATTAAGAAAACCACCATGTAAGATACCATTTTCATTAACCTGCGACACCAAAGGCTGAACTAGAGTTCTGAACTCATTCTGACTCTGCACCACCCCTTGCATCATCTCCATAAATTGATCGATGCGAGCTTGCATAGCTGCCATGTCCGCCTGAACTTTGTCCATCACTATGCTTTGATTAAGCCTGGTAGAATACCGATGAGTTGGTTGATCAATCCTGACTGAGAAAAAGAGAGAGCATAAGAAAACCAGAGAAACCAAGATAACCTGCAACGCAAAAATGAGATGACTATGCAAATGCAAATGCAAACATGTATGAGCATTATCAAGGCGATCTATCCCTTGATTCCAGTTTTAACAACAGAAGAGAACTGAATTCCTGATCATATAAATAGAATAAGCATCTGTTACAACACAAGTCTGAATAAGCATAAACAAAGACCCCGACCAACAAGCCTGGCGGTGATCCCGGAAATACAAAGAAAACAATAGCAAGGAAACTAAAGGATATCATCAAAACTCAACCATGTTAGAATCCCCCATTCGTCATTCTTCTTGCACCAATTCTGCACTTCCTTGAGAAGCTTCTTGGTATTAGGATGCTCTGGTCTCTGAATCAACTCCTGAATCAAAAGATCCCTCCTGTGCAAGATCCCTGTTAGATAACGGCTATGCAATTCCCAATCATCTTCTCCAGGAGCTCCACCTGAACTTGGACCTTCGCTCCTGGCTCTTCTCACTTTGGCTTGGATCTTCAGCTGTTCCATATCTGCCATAGTTTCCTTGAGTTTTTCCTCATCTGCTCTCCTCTCAAAGATCCATGATAAAATCTCCTTATCCTTTTTCCAAAGTTCTGTATTCAAACCTTCAATCTGCTCCAGATACTTGTCTTCTTTCAACCTGTTGGCAGTAATTGATGTATTCCGACGGTCATGGAACTTGTGAATTCTGGACATAGCATAAGCTAACTCTTTCTTTTTGGATGAAAGGACCTTGCTAACACCTTTCAATGCTTGAGTCACTTTCTCTCTGGTTGTGGCTTCTTTAGCCAATTCTTTCTCCTTCACAGCCAAAAGTTCTGATTTTAACCTGGCAGCATGGATAGCTTCACCTCTTTCATGCTTTAACTGACCAACCTCTCTGCCCAACTCACGATTCTCCTCTTGGAGTTTCTCCTTCTCATCCCATAACTTATCATACTTTTCTATATCAACAGTCGTGGGAGCCTTGATCATCAAAGGATACAAAGGTGGTTCCACCGGGAAAGGAAAGAGCTCCTTTTCTGCTCTTTTCTTAATCCATTCTTCATAGGAAGGAAAAGCCTGGTTATTACATTTCCCGAATGAAGCTTTTCCCTTCTTGGTCACCTGCTTCCAAGCATTCACAATCTTCCTTATCATCTCTTGGTCCTCAGTACCATTGAAGAATAAGGACTTTCTGATATCTCGTTCTTCAGGTGGACCTTTCAAAGGATAACCAAACTGCCTGATAACAAGGGAAGGAGTTAATTCCACCTCTTCTCCCTATCAAGGGTACATTAGGGAATTCTCCGCACTTGCAGATAATCTTCATCCCTAGCAAGTCATGGTTGAACCAAACAATGTTGTCAGCAGTCAAGCCCATTAACCTTTTTGACCATTTCAGAGAATCTCTCATATCAAAGAAAGCGCCAGCTTCGGGGAGATGACTCAGAAACCAAGTAGATAAGAGTGGTGCACAACAACTTACAGTTCTTCCACGCCTATTTTCATTCTTGTAGTGGACTGAGTGATACACATCACCTAGCAAGGTAGGTATAGGGTTCTTTGAAATAAAGATTCTGACAGCATGCATATCCACCAGATCAGGAACATTGGGAAACAGGACAATCCCATAGATGCACATAGCCAGAATAGCTTGGAAAGCAGTCCAATTCTTCTCCTTAACACATGTACAAGCTTGATCAAACAAGAACTTCAATAAGAAACCCTTAGCTCCTTGTTTCTCCACAATATTACTGCTCAGAATGGATTCACCAATATGAAGAGCAACGGCCATTTCTTTTACCCCAGGGCATTCTTCAGAAAATAATACTATGTCATGCCTGATAGGGATTCCCAAAATAAATGAGAACTCCTCAAACGTTGGATCTAAGATATAGTCTGGGAAAGTGAAGCAGCGCAAAGACGGATCTTAGAACTGAAGAAGTGTATGAATGGCATCCTTCTCATACTTAGAGATACTGTAGACAAACTTCAGAAGTCTCCCATACTTTCCAACAAACTCTGTATGAATTCCGGGACCAGCCATACTAATCAGCTTGTGAATCAACGTCAAGGTCGGGTCTGGGAACGAATAAGCAACAGTCTTCTTTCTCTAGACATCCATGCTAAGGCAACCTCAGAAAACCAGAATCAAGAGTAAGATGCAAGCCCTGAAAAATGTCAAACATGTTAGAATGCAAGAAAAATGACATGCACATGCAAGCATGGGATCAAGGCATCACTGCTGGATGTGTTGTGCTGTTAACTGAACGAGAACCACAACCCAGAAAACCAGAATTCCAGAATACCGAACCACTGAGATAACCAGAAACCCAGATAATCAAACACTGATGAGAAATCCAGAAAACCGGGTAGGTTGAAGGTTTTGGTTTCCTGCAAGCCTGCAAACACCCATCCCATCTCACATGAGGGTTCTAAAAAGGCGAGGATCCTCAATATCATGGGCTCTCAGGTCGAGAAATGATGATACGTTCACCATTTCTGGTTTGGCATCATCACCAATCGAGGAGGCCTCAACTGATTCCCCTAAAAAATAAGGTCATCCTACGCGAGTCCCTCAGTATTGGGTCCTCGGATCGACAAGTGTAATAGGTTTGCCATTTCTGGTCTGCCATTATCACAGGTCGGGAGGAGAGGCGCAACTGAGGTATCGGAGAAACGATCACCAGAGTCAACAGCTCTCTAGATCAACACCCTAACATGCGCAAGACACACACGTCAGAATGCGTCCCAAGATAGCCTCGTCTGGTTGTGAATTTCATGAACACACAAACACACCAATCTGGCACGTAGGTCCCACTACTTTCCACTCTAGTCCTAGGGTGTACTCAAGCATGGGTATTGGGCTTATCTCTCAGAACAACCCAACCTGCCAAACAGAAACCAACCAGTACAGTACAGCAATATCCAGTATGACAGTAATAAAATGAAATGCAATGCAATAAAAGCTGTAAAACAGTAATATACAACATAATAAAGCACAGCAAATAAACACCCAACGAAAAAAAAGCAAACAAGCGCTAGGATCGACTCGCTAATGGGGATGGACCAGCAAGAGGTCAACCAGCATCCCCAGCAGAGTCGCCAGCTGTAGCTCCCGAAAGATTCGCATCCAACGGTACAAACGCGAGAGTGGCGCAGAAAACACAAAGTCGCCAGCAATGTGTATTTATCCCAAGGGAGGGAAAGGAAACACTGTATAAACCTGAAGAGAAAGGGGGAAATACATGGTCATCGCAACCATAGTCCGGGTTCGGGAGTCGGTTATGCAAGGGGAAGGTGTTAGCACCCCACGCATCCATCGTACTCGATGGGATCCACGCTTGTTGTCTAAACGGAGGATGAGCTGTCCTACTATCTATGGCTGAACAAAAGAAAACGGGGCTGGGGGTGACTAAGACGGACTCGGTAGGACATATTCGATGCCCTAGGCCTACGTACTCCCTCAGTGCAATGGGAAAGTCAGAGTCAACGTAGTTCAGATGGGAACTGTGGGGGAAGGTTGCTCGCCAAGACAATCGCTGTCTCGTGCCTACATATCCTCAATCAGACGAGAGAGAGGAATCAGAGCTAATGTTCGTGGGTACGACCACGGATGGGTAAGTGTTTTTTATGTGAGCGACGAGCACTTTTCTGAAAAAGAAGTTTGAAACCCAACAATCCCGAAGGATAAAAATATTTGAATTTGTTTTGAGTTTTTTAGACAGAAGTGTTTTTTAAGTTAGTTCATAACTTGCATTGCACCAAAGTCTAGGGCACAGGGACGAATACTTAACGAATCGTCCCAAGACAGGACGCCCGCTAAGCACTCTAGAAAGATAAGAGGAAGCCCCTCACTTCTCATTCCCCATGCTTAAGGCTCGTGTGCAATACACTTTATCCTTATTAAGTGTTTTCAAGAAGTTTTGAGATGAGAAGAGAGAAGGCGCAAAGGAAACTCTAAAGGGAAACTAAGAGTCCTAATGTTGTCATGCATGGGTAACCTATGGTTAGTGAGGCTTAGGAGAGACGACTACCTAAAACCTAATGTTAATCCTACTACAAGCTTAATCAAAAATTAAGTTGGACTAGGTAGCTCTAAAGGGAGAGAATCCAAGACTTAATCAAGTCTTGAGATTCATGGGGTGAGAAAGAGTGAAAGAGAAGAAATGAGAAAGATAAGGAGAAGATGAGATACAATAAGTGACAACAAGCACATCACATCATAAATGTCCAACTCAAATCAATCAAAAGTGTTTCAAAGATTCATGCAAAGCAATTCAAGTAAGCATGCAAAGGTAATCATGAAAGAATGCAAGCATACTTGTATGAAATGCACAATCAAGCATACATAGACTTCAGATCAAAATGAAATGAGAAAGATATTATGAAGATGAGTGCAAGTCTGAACCAAAATCATATTATCATCAACAATTCTCATGTGCAAAAGTGATTCATATCATGAAGCATTATGATCCAAAGAAGTCCACAAAAGGAAAGGTAATGATATTCACCATACAATTCAAACCAAATGCATTCAACTATGCTCAAGTGAAATGAAAACCAAGTAAGGAACTTAAGAGGCAGTAGCACATGCATCAATATTATTTCAAAACCAAACTCAAGTCATGCAAGTCCAAACATCAAGCAACACCTTCAAGACATGCACCAAAGTAATCCACAAATGGAAACTCAAAGTTCAAACACTTATCACATGCCAAACATGATCCACAAATTGCAAAATTAAGTCTCAAAGGACCTCAACCAGGGGTAAACATCACACCAAAAGCTCATGCAAATAATCACAAAGGAACTCAATCAATTAGGCATGGCAAATCAACTTGTGTAAAGAGGTGTCAAGATATAGTCATGCATAAGTCATTTAAGCACAAATAAGCAAACATATATCAAATGGCATTAAAAAATTGTGAAATTAAAACTCAAATGGCCTAAGTCAAAAGCCAATCACATGTTAAAAGATCTCATAAAAATTCACAAGTTAAGCAACTCAAACAATTAAGCAAAGATTAAGTAAGATGCATGATTCAATATGCAAAAGAGAGGGACCAAAATGCAATGTGAAATGATTTTAAAACTATGAGAGAAATCTTTTTATGTACTTAAATGTGTTGATGAAATAATGCAAAAAGAATGGACTCAAAATGCTTTGTAGTTGATGAGAAATAAAATCAGCAAGTTTAAGTATGCACAATTGAAACAATTCAAAAAAAAAATCACACAACAATTAATTCAGATACCAAAAATAAAATAAAAATGGAAAATAAAATTTGTAAAATTTTTATAAAAACCTAAACATGCTTCATGAATTTTTTCATAATTTTTTTATGCTTGAAACTATTTTTAACAAATAAAAATGGAAATGAATCAATTAAATAAAATAAAATGAAAACAAAAACCAGGCAGGGGTGTATTCAACAATCAAACACGTTGGAAAATGAAATGGATCAAATCAGGGGGTGGGGAAAGTAAGCCCAAACAAAATAGTCCATCAGCGCGTACCAAACAAAACAATAGGAACTCAGTCAATCATCTGGACTCATCTAAGCCCTAAGATCAATCTAACGCTTCACAACAAGTCAACAAAAGCAATAAGTAAATAAGATCTGTGGCCAGGATTAAAAGCACACAATAATGAATGTTCACACGCGCACACCACATCATTCAGAAAATAAAAAGCAAACACGTGAAAGGCACATGATAACTTTAATGCGTTGGCAACCATACAACCATCAGATTAATCACACGCATCAGGTTAAGTCAACAAATCAACAATCATACGTGATGAGTGGTTAAGATCAAACGTACATGATAACAAAACATGGAATGACACATACGTAATTAATAAAATAAAATAGATTTTAAAACGACGTGGCAACGCATGGACCATTGGATCAAAGCAATGAACGGTGGGATTGCATCTTCCACCTCTAAAACCTTCGCCGAAGTGAACATGAACCAGGTGCCGGAGCCCTAGCTCCGGTCACCTTCTCCGGTGAGTCTCAACTAAAAAATTTCCAGAAATCAATCATGAGTACATCAAACTGATCAGAATTTCACAAGGATTAAGAATATCACATTAAAAATCACAAACAATGCAACAATAATGAGAATCGAACGAAATAAGTTTGGATCCAAAAACTTCAACCATCAAATACTCTCATGATACACGTCCAAACTCCAAATAAAACACATCAGCACACTCAGTGAACATCATAGATCATTATGCAGATCAAAAAATTAAGTTCTAAGAGCATGAAATCACCACTAACTTGAGATCTTGAAGAGCTCAAAATACTCCTAGAAAGCCGTCTGTAAGCTCCAGATCACACCTTAGAAGTCTCTAATTGCAAAATAAATGCAATTAGAGCTTGAATCTGACCTAGATCTTGAGTTTTGAAGAAGAGGTTTCCAAATTCGAAACCTATGATATCCTTGTTATGAGCTTCAGATGATGGTAGTTTTGTGTTCTATGGAGCTCAATGATTCAGAATGTGAAAGAATTTTGTGAAAAGCTCTTGTGAGTAGTGAGATTCGAAGAGGAGAAGGTTTAGGGTGAAAAATGGATTTTGACCAAAATAGAGTGCATGGCCTAGCAATGAGGGCATGATTTAGCTTATATACACTTGGTTATTCCCCTGATTATGATTAAGGTCTTGTTAATTCCTTGATTAATGAGTTTTGGAGGTTTATGCAAAAATGCAATTTGAGTTGTACACCCTTATTCCCACGTGCATTGGTCACCAAGTAAGAATGATTCACCTCCATTTTACTTACTGATCACATCTGAATTGAAATTGGGCCTTGTGGTTGATTGGTTTATGAGATTCAATCCAACTTGTAAATTTGCACTTTCTTGAATAAGTGAGAAATATGGCATGAAATGAATTGATTCAAAGGCCAAACTTGTGCCAAATGAAGTGTACTTGGATATTAGAATGTGACTTGAAGCAATAGAACCAATTACAAGTCAATTTGTACCAAAATGCAAAAGGTGGAAAAAGTCGTAGATGTGAAAACCCTTAAAAAGCACCTTGCATTGTTTTGACCATAACTTGAGTTTCACAAATGATATGGAAACCATCTAGTACTTTTTGGAAATGGGGGAGAAAGATCTTCAACTTTCATGTTAGAGGAAAATTCATTTGAAGCTTCCTTGATGATAAAAAGTCAAGTTGAATGTAGTGGAAAAACTACCAAAAATGGAAAGTTCTCATTATAGGTCATTTTCCAAATTTAGTAATTTTTGCACAAACTCTTGATTCTTGATGAATGATATGAAACTTGACCCTTGAAAACCTTATGAGGATGTGAGACCTTGAAAACCATGGAAAAAACCTCAAAATTCCACAGTTGACTTTCTCTCTTACAGTTGACTTTTCTTGGTTCACAAGCAACTGATCCACTGAACATTCTTCACCATAAATCATCAACGAAACCCTCACCTATGGATACATGCAAGCATAAAGACCTCATGACTCCATGCTTGAACACACAAAGCCCTCCAAGAAGTCCTTTTGATTTATAAACCCTAATTGGTCCCTCTGGTTAGGAGGGAAATATTCACTTGAAATCCCTTGCCATTCTTGATCTTATGAAGGTATGATGAACTCCTCAAACCACCTTGAAGCTTGAGACTTGAGAATATGGACCAAGTACCTTGATCCCATGCTAAGAACCAATGCTATGCACAAATGCTAATGCAAGAAATGCAAAGAAACATAAGCCAGTTAGCTAAAAACAACAAGGAAAATTTTGGGGTGTTACAACAGGAACAGACATCAAGTAAAAATCTGGCCGGACGGACCGACCTGCTCTGATACCACTAATGTAACACCCTTTTCTACCCCCACAAATGTTACAGCAGGAACAACTCAAATATCAGAGCAAAACATAAAAGTTCCCTCAAAGGGTGCACATTTCTCATTTAAATCAAAATAATACACTTGTCTTGTAAACAAGGGATTTCCTCAACATAACTCAAAAGCCTTCACATGGCAGCGGAACTCAAACTTCTCAATTAAAAGGTTTTCAACAAACATCGTAATAATCCAAAAAGGTTTTCAACATATAAAACCATATCATCAAATGACAACAAAATAAGGAAAAAAAAATAGTTCGACTCAAAGGACCCCAACCCGATGTTACACTATCAGAGCAAGACCCTCTAAATCGACCAAAAGCAAATAAACTTCAAGGTCCTCGAAAGCATCCACAGCTAAACACAATCACCTGCACGTTACCCACGTGGAGGCAACATTCAAACATGTCGATTTCTATCTATTAGATTATATGACTAATCCAAAAACTAGCTTAGACTAATAAGTCTCTCAGTAATTTACTTAATGATTTGGTCCATTTTAAAACACAGATTAAGACATATTGTCATATGTTTTTATTCACTACTTTGCTTTCATACATTAAAAACTAGTTTAAGATCAGAATACTTACTCTGAAAAAAATAAATCTCCTGGTTATCTTACATATAAGAAAGTAGCTGGCTATCAAAAAGACTAAATTGCCCTTTTTGCCTCATAGCCTTCCAAGTGTTCAATACCTTCCCTTACACGTGTTTTTTTCCCTACGTGGCTGGCTCTTTTGCAAGCTTCTGATTTTTCCAAACCCAAACGAACAAACTGTTTCTCCTTCGTTCTCATCTCCCTGTTTTCAACTTTATTTCATTTTTACTATTCCACTTCCTCTTCTTTGTCTTTCTTTCCTCCCCACCATCTCTTTCACCATTTATGTCTCAAACTCTCTATTTTATTGCGCTCTGTTACGACCTTCCAATGAACCAGAAAAATAATCATTTGTATTACATGTTAGGGTTTATCAACAAAAGCTTTCTCTTTTTTCTGCTTACTAATATTATTGTTTTTTCCCTTCAGGTTTTGCTTCGATTTGAAACGGCTTTGGTGGATCTGATATTGGAACAATCAGATCTTAGATTTGTGGATCTGATATTGGAACAATCAGATCTGAAATTTAATGGTATATAAACTTTCTATGAAGTGTTTATGGTTCAATTTATGCTTTTTTTATTTATGGGTTCATTTTATACTTTTTGATTTTATGAGTTCAGTTTATGCATTTTGATTTTAATGGTTCAATTTATGTGTTGATTTTATGGGTTAGAACTTGGAACAATCAGATCTGAGATTGGTGGATCTGATATTGGAACAATCAGATCTGAAATTTAATGGTATGTAAACTTTCTATGAAGTGTTTATGGTTCAATTTATGCTTTTTTTTATTTATGGGTTCATTTTATACTTTTTGATTTTATGAGTTCAGTTTATGCATTTTGATTTTAACGGTTCAATTTATGTGTTGATTTTATGGGTTTGATGGTTCTTCTAACATTTTGATTTTTTACTCTTATTTTGATATTTTGTTTTATTATTTCATTTCATGATAATAAATTGGAAATCTACAAATGGATTGGAAATCTAAAGTGATTTGCTTAATATAATTTCAGCTTTTTTTGTTTGATAAGGTATGGCCTAAAGTGATTTGCTTAATATGATTTCAGCTATTTTTTAATCAAAAGATGAACAATTATTGAGTGGTGCTTATCTTTTTCTTTTTTTCTCAATTTTTCAGACACAATCAACATGGAAGGTGACAGGCTCGAATGGTAAGGGTTGCGGGAAACAAAGACTTGTATCTTGGTACATTTTGTAAGTTTTATACGGATTATAGCATGTTGCTTTCCATAAACTACAATATGCAGTAGTTGTTGCTAGCTCAGCTGCTGCAGAGATCTATGGCTTCAATATACTTGCTCAAGACATCTAGGATTAAGTCTGTGTTACTATGTTTTAAATGACATGGTAGATAATTTGTGTTTATCTTGGATTTGATGCCTGATGGATTTGCATTGGCAGGATGATAGTGATAATATCACTCGATTATCTCAACTAACATAAATAGTTTAATGATCATATGAAGAGTGTGCATTATTCTGCTGGTTTCTTAAATAATGATTATGTCAAGGTCTCTATCAAGGCAACACAACTTATTCTTTTATTAGATTGTTTACCATAGAGTGCGCATTTTCCCCTGATGTTCCCACATTTGAAAGAACTGTTGTGATACTGCAGAGAGATGTTGTTGGATGGTAAAACATACAAATTGTTGATTATTGATAATGGGAACACACTCCACGGTAACTTTCTGATAATGATTTCTTATTCTATGCTTATAATGATTCATTATTATGTAGATTTTATGTTTGGAACAAGAGAAGGAGTGCGGTTCAGATTCTAATGTTGTTGATTTCTTCGCTTCATTGAGCTGGTCAATTCCTTCTGGTCTTCCTGGTATGTCTATTTCTTCATCTTCCCTCCCACAAAATATGTTCCTCTTCTCTCCCATTAAATTTCTTCATCATATTCTCTCTGTGTTATATTTTCTGATTCAGATCTAAAAAAAAAATTGATTATATTTTGGATCTGAATTATGTTCCCATCTTCTTCCGGTAATATTTTATCGTTCTTTGTATTCTTTTTTTTTGTTTTACATAGATTTGAGAATCACAATATTAGAAAAACATATTCTGCATATCTGTTTATTCTCTCTTGTAGATAATTTGATTTCATTTCCTTTCTTGATTCTTTGGAGTATATTTTTTTCCCATGTTTCGATTTAATTTGGGGGTTTGACTTTAATATTTTTGGGTTTTCTTTTTGTTTTGATTTTATGATTCAGATCTAAAAAAAATTATGATTATATTTTGGATCTGAATTATGTTTCCATCTTCTTCAGGTTTTGGATCTGAATTATGTTTCCATCTTATTTAGGTAATTTTTTATCGTTCTTTTTATTTTATTTTTTTTGTGTTTTTTTGTTTTCGTGTTTTACATAGATTTGATAATCACAATATTAGAAAAAAATATTCTGCATATCTGTTTATTCTCTCTTGTGGATTATTTGATTTCATTTCCTTTCTTGATCCTGTGGAGTATTTTTTTTTCCATGTTTCGAATTAATTTGGGGGTTTGACTTTATTTTTTTTTCTTTTTGTTTTGATTTTTTTTGCAGTTGAAGAATTAAAAAATGGATTCAGGTTCAAAGTTTACAAGTTTCGAAGAGGCGACTAAGCACAATAACACCAAAGATTGTTACTTATTATTTCTAAAAAGGTCATGATTTTTTGCATGAATGATTGATTTTGGTAAATTAATGTTTTATTTGATTTTTCATACAATTTTATTTGATTATTTTTGTTAAAGATGAAGGTTGATCTTTTGAGATTCATGCATGTCTGACTTTATTTTATGGATACTGTGCATATTGTGTTTGAGAGTATTATTTATTGTTTTATATTGCTTTTAAAAAAATTTATCTGCAACTTTGTATCTATCTTTAAGATTGATTGTTTTTTGTTGATGATGTTTGTTTATGCTTTATTTGGAAAATGTTTCTTCTTCTTCATCCAAGTGCAGTTAAGGTTTTATTCATCACTTTCAGATCCAACTTTGATAATAGCGGGTTTGATCAAGTATATTTTTTTCGGCGTATTTATGGTGGAAATGGGAGTCGTGATGTGCCAAAGATATATTACAAGAGTAAGAAAGATGATTATTTCATCATGGTATGTTATCTGGTTTTATCCTTGAGTCATTTGGATTTGATTATTTTTAATTATTATTTGAAGGATATGTCTTTTTTTTTATAATTTGAATTTGCTTTGTTTGAAGATCATTTCCGCCTCCTCAATATTTATTTCATATGTGCAGATCCCTGTTTGTTAATTTTGACTTTCAATTGCTATTTTAATGTCTGAAGATTCCTGTTTGTTAATTTTGACTTTCAATTGGTATGTTAATGTTTTTTTTGCTAATTCCAGCCCGTCAACTGAAATGGTTGTTTGTATTGCCATTGAAGTCATCTCTGATGCACTCTTGAAGGTAATTTAAATGCCACTAAACTAATTTATTTCCAAGCATAAACTCTAAATCATTTTTCATTCATTTCGTTTTGGATTATTCATGTGAATAATAGATAGAAACTTTTTGTGAAGATATACATAGAAGAATGGGAATTAAGCTATTTTATAATAGTAATTGAAATTATGTTAAGTATGTGCATGGAGATGTGAATTCCGCTGACGAGAAAAAAAAACCTAATAGATCTTGACTTAGGTATGTTTAAGTTATCACCTGATTATTTCTTTCTCACATGTTGTTTTTTGTTTTTTTTGGCAATAGTGGGTTTGATCAAGTATATTTTTGTCTGCGTATTTATGGTGGAAATTTGAGTAGGAGAACTGTACCTGGAGCTGTAGAGGTATATTTCTCCTCAATATTGAATGATAAGTAGTATTTCTTATATTTTTACATACTTTAAATTTTAGAAATTCACAGTTTTTAATCATTTAATCAGGTAGCAATAAAATTTGAGCCTACATGTGGATTCAAGTGAGTTTTATTTTTGTTCATTCTAGTATTTTCTCTTAATTTACTATCTATTTTTTAGGATATGTTATACATGTTTCTCTTAATTTACCATCTTTTGAACTTTTGAATTGACACTTTAAGAAAAGTTGTGGTAGCATAACAAATATCATCAACAACAACCATGCTTCTGCTGCATTTAATGCAGCCACGGTTCATATCCCATTTATCGATTTTTCCCTTATCCATCCAATCTCAGATTTTCCATCATCATGCTTCTTAAAAATATCAATTGTCTCTTGCATCTCTCATTCATTCATCTCTCAAATTTGATTTTTTGAAACCTTTTTAATAAAAATTATTTAATTTCTTTATTTTGCAGATGTGTAATCTCCTTTCTTTGAGGTGTAAATCTGCTATGAAGATTTTCCAAGATCTGCAAAATAATGTTGGAATCCCCACACCATATATAATAATGCTGACATGTGGTATCAATTGATGAGCAAAAGCATGTACAAGTGGGAAATTGAGATCATCAAGAAGTACAAGGGAATATAGCCACTCATCAATGCTCATTAAAAAATGAATTAAGTATAATGGATTTGTTTTGATAATTATTATTATTTCTGTGGTGATAGGATATGTTATACATTTTTTTAAAGTTATGGAGAAAAACAGATCTAGAGAAACTGTGTCATTTCGTGAACAAACATACCCTATGCGAAACATCTATTTGGTTTTTTAGTAACCATGGTTTGTCTTCAATACCCAGGTGTGATTTTGTTTGGAACCTAAGATCTTTGTTTACATTTTTTGCTGCTATTTTTCTCAATTTATTTATTTTTTTATTTTGTAATATTCCTCAATTTGTATTTTAATTTATTACATATTATTTTTAAGAAATGAAAGAAAGATCTCTTAACCGGTAAAGTTTAGGGTATCTGATTCTTTCCATTTCTATACATATGCAAAAGATAAAGATGAAAGTTGTGGTATATATAATTTTGTTATTTAGTTTTATTTTTTATTTTCTTTATTTTAATTTTACTATTTCTTTTGACGATTAATTTTTTATTTTTTTCTTTATTTTTTATTTTCAAGATTATTCATGAATGATATTTTCAAGATTGTAATGAAGTTTTAGATTTTATCTTCAACACTAATTGCAAAGGGAGGTTTACAGACTTTGGATATGTCAAGTTTCAAACAACAAAATTAGCAGAAAAAGTAAGTTTGTGCTTATATATTGTCTTTACAAATATTTTTCCAATACATTTTGACATTTTATAATTTTCAATATTTGTGTATTTCCACTTAATTATTCCAATTTTGTAAAAAAAAAATTCATAGATAGTTTCATAATATCTGGTGCATGTCGCTCATTTGTGAAATTATTTGTTTGAAAAGAGATTTTGCCATTAACTAAAGTTCTGCATAACTTTTACAATATGATACAACTACATTAATGAATAATACATGATTTTCAATTAATTTTGTTAGTTTTAATTTTTTTGTTGTTGTATGTCATTTCAAATTATGAAGAACGTATTGAGCAGATGGTTTAGGATATGGTGTTAGGTACACACAAGGTTGAATTCTATTTTCATGTTTCTCTATTTTCATATTTCTCTTATGAAGCAATCTGTCTTTTAACCCCTTTTGTTTGTGGTGGAATTTGAAATATTAAGAAATATTTTTTATGAAATTCGGATTTGTCTTATTTTTTTATAGATATTTGGTTATATTTTTAAATCTGATTTTAATTGACGGGTAATTGAGATATTTAAAACATATGTATATATAATACATAAATTAAAATATTTTTACTATTAACAAACCAAACATATATATTTGATTTCATTTCATACAAAATGGCAACATAGTAAATATGTGTCATTAATAATACAAAGAAATAAGAAATATTTATATCACAATTATTTTGTTCAAAATAATAAATTGTGAAATATAGAATAAATAATATTAAATGAAATTTATATTCATAGGATGATTAAATATATAAATAATGTATGAATTATACATTATATTTAAATTATGAGATAATATGAACAACTCATAATTATTTTATATTCATAAAATAAAAATATTATATGAGTTCATGATAAAACCCATATTTTTCTTTCTTTTTAACATTTTTATGTATTTTGTTTTTTCAGGTTTTGATCAATCGATAAGACGACGGAGAAATTTAAACAACATGGACAATTTTTGAATATATTTTTACTTCTTTTGATTTTTATTAATTTTTGTCTCTTCAGTTTCGGAATTTGTTATATATTTTTTAAATTTTATAATAATGAAGAAGTGTAATTATTTTTCTAATGTTTTTGAACATTGAAATGGAAACAAATATTATTTATTTTAATTTAATGTCTTTTATCATCATTATTATAATAATTATTAATTTTAATGGCATCATCATTATAATAAAAGAGGTCAAAATCAGTAACAATTAAGATATGTTCCAATAAAAAATATACTTGTGGATTTTATTGTGAACTTTGTAGAAAAGAGATAGTCAGATTTATTTTTTTGAACGGTGGTGTTCCACAAATGAACATATCTATGGAATATGTAATACCCCGTAAAATTCTGAGCGTTTTGGAATAATATTATTTTGATCAACTGGGTTCTGGTGTACTCTGAGCAATTATTGGATAGAATAATTAGAGTAAACTGACGAACTCAGACTGATTAGATTTAATACTATTTGAACTTGGAATTTTATTAATTGGTGCATTAGAGATAATTTGGATAATTAGTAGTGTTGTCAATTAATATTTTCTATGTATATTTCATTTTCTTTTCTTTGTCTTATTTGGAAAGAAGATAGAAAACAAAAGAAAAGGAAGGAAAAGGAAGAGAAAAGAAGAGAAATTCTCTCAAGAGCTCTAGGTCATCAATCATCAACCAATCTTCATCTTTTCATCTCAGCTTCAACCTCCTCATCTTGTAATCCAGGTGGGTTCTAGTTAGACTCTTTAGATTAAGGTTTTATTGAGTTTTAGAGTTAGTTTGATATTGTTAGAAAATGTGGAATTTTACAATAGAATCATAATCTAACTGCTGAAATTCGATCATTGATTATATGTTATACTGGTTGTTTTGATTATAGCATGTTTTGTGTATTTTGATTGGGGAAAAATGGGATTTTGGGGTTGAATTGGATCAACCCGTAGCAAAACTTGTCTGTAGAAAAATTTATGGGTTTCACCTGTCCGTACGCGTAACACGCAGGGCCATACGCATATTGAGTTGGGCGTTACGCGTATGGAAGTGAAGGATTTTGGGCGTTACGCGTATGGAGGAGGCAATACGTGTATGGTTTGGGCAATACGCGTATTGGAGGAAAAAAATGGAATTTTAAAGGGAAAACAGCCTTTGCCCGTACGCGTATCACTTTGGGCAGTACGCGTACGAAACAAGGCAATACACGTACGGCCAGGACGGGTGCTGAATTGTGTTTTTCGCGATACCATTCCTTGTAAATTCCATAACTTTTGACTCGTTTATCCGATGTGAGTATTCTTGGTATTATTATAAAGCTATGAGTATCCTCTAGCTAATGGTGGTGAGAAATATCTATTTATTTCTCGATTAAATAAATCGGAGGGAACCGTGAATGGGTGTAACGTGTAATATGTTGAATTATATGTTTTCTATGGTGTGATCGATGCCTAATTGCCTATACTCTGATTTCTAAACATGTTTGATTATGTATGCATGTTAAAATATGAAATAGGTAGAGTGAGGACATACCATAAACAATGTCGGAAAGTGTGTAATGACATAGTGACAACGCTCGCGCATGAAAGGCCGAGGTGTGTGTCTAGTCATCATAACCAGTTTCTCTTGCGGTGTAGTTTCAGGAGACTCGAGCACCTCCTCTGAAACGTATGCACAATTACTTGGCAGGTTTGATTCCCGCGTGTAGTACTAATGGAGCCTATGGGTAAAGAGACTTGTGACGGTGTACGGGCTGTGGGAAATGACGGATCACGGTTTACGGGCCGATGATCCCGAATCCATTTCGTATGTCAAGTAACTACAAGGATCCATGACTCGGGTCGTCTTCTAGATGTAGAAGCAGACGGGAAAATGGGATGCCTTGGTATGGTTATTGATTAGTGAGATTCTTGCGTTAGCAGGTTCACAAGTGTGGTTACATTGATGTTGTGTGTGTACTCAAAGTCATTTCCCTCCCCTTTTGACTTGAGTTAGGTGGTTAGAACCTTGTAGAGCCGAGAGGACTATAAGATAGAGAACTCACTGAGATTTGATGTATCTTACCCCACTGTTGTTGCTTACATCACAGGTTCTGCAGGTTCCGCGAAGGGTAAGGATAAGGCTGTGTGACCATCCTTGCTTAGCTGTTGGTTTTGCTTCTGTTGTGAAGTCTTTTGAGATCCTTAGTGATCTAGTTCTTAGTTTTATCTTTCGAACATTTTGTACATATAACATGCCGGTGGTTGTATTAGGTTATTTTGAGCATTTTTATGTATACGATGTTACTAGGAACTTATGTATTTCAGTACCAAAGGTATTATTCATGTATGATATCTACTTTGATGTATATATATATTTGTGGGCATTACAGTTGGTATCAAAGCAGGTCGTATCCTTGACCTAGCCATGAAATAGTATGAGTATTTTCTTTCCGTTTCATATGTATTATGTCGCCATTGGTCTTACGTGTTATATTTATGGTATTGAGTATGATCAACTTAATCCTATCTGTATGACATTCAGGAACATGGCTGACGAGCGCAGAAACAACCGTGGTAGACTGAGAAATGCTCCAGCAGGGACTAATCCGCTGGGTGGCGAGGGGAATGCTCCGTTGTATCAATTCATGCAGCAGATGCAGCAACAACAAAATCAGTTTATGCAACAAATGGTTCAGCAGATGGCGGGTGGTCTACATCCTCCAGTGGTTGTTCCTGAGGTTGCAGGAGGAAACTTTAGAGATTTCATTCGTTTGAATCCTCCGGAATTTTAGGGAGGGTTGGACCCAGTAAAGGCTCATGAATGGATATCATGTATGGAACGTGTGTTCCAAATAGTTCAGTGCAGTGAGGAGAACAAGGTGATCTTTTCTTCCCACTTGTTGAAGGGTCCTGCCATGAGGTGGTGGGAGAGCGCTTCAGCTTTAATGATAATTCAAGAGGTACCGAAGGTATGGGAACAGTTTAAGGTAACTTTTATGGAGAAATATTTTCCAAGTTCCTTGAGATCTCAGAAGGAATTCGAGTTTCAACAATTGAGACAAGGTAACTTGACTGTGGCTTCTTATGCTGAGAAATTTGAAACTATGGCCGCTTATTCTAGACAAGCCATGTATGCTCCTGATGAGAGGTGGAAGATTGATCAGTTTCTGTTTGGTTTAAGGGCTGAGATTTCACATAGCGTGTCTCAACGGGAATTTACTACTTATGCCGAAATGTTAAGACAATGTTATGTGGCGGAGCATAGTTTGAAGAAGGTACAAATGGAAGGAGATTTGAGTAGGATGAATCAAAGTGATCGAGGGAGACCGAATCAACATGTTAGACCAAGGCAACAATCATTCAAAGGGAAGCAAACTCAGAGTTCTAGAACTAGTGTACCTCCGGTATGTCGTACTTGTGGAAGGAATCATTATGGTAGGTGCAATTCAGAGGGAATACGGTGTTATCAGTGTAATAAGATGGGCCATGTATCGAGGGATTGTCCTCAGGGTAGGAATCAGGCACAAGGGAGGAACACCGGCCGAGTGTATACCTTGGATACGAGGAAAGCAAAGAATGATAACTCCTTGATTGCGGGTACGTGTTTCGTGAATGGACATCCTTGTTTTGTTTTATTTGATTGTGGTGCAACGCATTCTTTTGTGTCAACATGTTATGTGAAGCGACTTGGGTTGCAAGTTGTTCCTTTGTTTCCTCCTATGGTGGTTACTACTGCCATGGGTGAAATTGTTGAAGCACCGTTGAGGTGTGAAAATTGTGTGTTATCGGTGCATGAAAGAGTTTTCCAGATTGATCTTATTTGTTTGCCGCTTAAGAAAGTGGATGTTGTTCTGGGAATGGATTGGCTTTCTGCTAATTCGGTTTTTATCGGTTATGAAGAGAAGTTAATTATTATCCCATCTACCGAGGCCACTCCGAAGGATGTGTTAACTACTATTTTAGAAGGTACGGTTGGAATGATTAATTTCTTGTTTGAGGAAGAAAAGTTTGTTCTTTTGATTCTTACTAAGGAGGAGAGTTGTAGCATTCCAGTTCTGAGTATTCTGGTAGTTTGCGACTTTCCTGAAGTTTTCCCCGAGGATATCACTTCTCTCCCTTCGGAGCGGGAAGTGGAATTCTCTATTGACCTGATACCGGGAACGACTCCAATATCCGTTTCTCCGTATTGGATGGCACCACTCGAATTAAGGGAATTAAAGGATCAGTTGGAAGAATTGTTGGCGAAGCATTTCGTTCGACCCAGTGTTTCTCCCTGGGGAGCTCCAGTGTTATTGGTAAAGAAAAATGATGGTGGAATGCGATTGTGTATTGATTACCGTCAGTTGAACAAGGTCACCATCAAGAACAAATACCTATTACCAAGGATAGACGACCTGTTAGATCAATTTAAAGGAGCCTGTGTGTTCTCGAAGATTGATTTACGGTCGGGTTATCATCAGATTCGTGTGAAGAGTTCAGATGTACCAAAGACCGCGTTTAGGACCCGTTATGGTCATTATGAATTTTTGGTGATGCCTTTCGGTGTGACAAATGCTCCAGCAGTTTTCATGGATTATATGAATCGGATATTTCAACCTTACTTGGACCAATTTGTGGTGATTTTCATTGATGACATTCTTATTTATTCTCGTGATCCTCAAGAGCACGGTGAACACCTAAGAATCGTTTTATCCATCTTGCAAGAGAAGCAACTTTTTGCGAAGTTAAGAAAGTGTGAGTTTTGGATGTCTGAGGTTAATTTCCTTGGTCATGTCATATCTCAAGGAGGTGTGGCGGTCGATCCATCAAAAGTGGAAGCAGTAATTAATTGGGAGAGATCGAAGAATGTTTCTGAAGTTAGGAGTTTCTTGGGATTAGCAGGTTACTACAGATGGTTTATCAAGGGATTTTCGCAATTGGCTTTACCATTGACAAGACTTACTAGGAAGGATTACTCGTATGAGTGGGATTCGGCTTGTGAAAGGAGTTTTAGGAGTTTGAAGAAGAGGTTGACGACCGCTCCTGTTTTGGTTATTCCTGATCCTAGCAAGTCATATGAGGTATATTGTGATGCATCGAAGAAGGGTTTAGGCGGAGTGTTAATGCAGAATGGACATGTAGTGGCTTACGCTTCACGACAGTTGAAAGTCCATGAAGAGAATTATCCGACGCATGATTTAGAATTGGCGGCAGTTGTTTTTACCTTAAAAGTGTGGCGTCACTATTTGTATGGTGTACGTTTTGAGATGTTTAGTGACCACAAGAGCTTAAAGTACTTGTTTGATCAGAAAGAATTGAATATGCGTCAAAGGAGGTGGATGGAATATTTGAAGGATTATGATTTGGAACTGAAGTACCATCCGGTTAAAGAGAATAAGGTGGCGGATGCTTTAAGCAAGAAAGTGTTGCATAGTGCCGAGTTAATGATGTTAGAGTATGCCTTAATGGAAAAGTTTAGAGATCTGAATCTTCAATTTAATTGGACTCCTGATTGTGTGGTTATGGGAAATTTAAATATCATCTCTACCCTTAGGGAATAAATCCGACAAGAGCAAGGGTTAGATGAGAAGTTACAAGAATTATTGACTCAACCGGGTTTTGTGCGAACTACCGACGGAGTCATTTCGTTTAACCAAAGGATTTGTGTTCCGGATAACACAGAATTAAAACGAAGGATTTTGGAGGAAGCGCATAAGGGTACTTTTACTATACATTCTGGTGCTTCAAAGATGTATCAAGATTTAAAGAGGGACTATTGGTGGTCTGGGACAAAAAGAGATATTGCGGTGTATGTGTCGGAATGTGCGGTGTGCCAACAAGTGAAGATTGAGCACCAAAGGTCGGGTGGCTTGTTACAACCTTTAGAAATTCCGATGTGGAAATGGGATAGTATTTCAATGGACTTCGCAGTGGGATTACCCCGTGCGCAGGGTGGCTATGATTCGATTTGGGTAATTCTGGACCGGTTAATAAAATCCGTGCATTTCTTAGCTGTGAAGACTACCTACAAGGCGAGTCATCTCGCAAGGTTGTTCATTTCAGAGATAGTAAGATTTCATGGTATTCCTACTAGTATTGTTTCGGATAGAGATCCAAAATTTACTTCCAGATTTTGGAGAGCTTTTCAACAAGCCATGGGAACGAGGTTGTGTTTGAGTACGTCGAATCATCCGCAAACGGAAGGTCAGACGGAACGGACAATACAAACCATGGAGGACATGTTAAGAGCTTGTGTGCTTGAAAGTGGGGGAAATTGGAGAGAACTTTTGTCGTTGATCGAATTCTCTTATAATAACAGTTATCATGCAAGTATTGGTATGGCACCTTATGAGGCGTTGTATGGTAGGAAGTGTCGAACGCCATTGTGTTGGACGGAGGTTGGCGATGATAGAATTTTGGGACCCGAGATTATTCACGAGACCACGGAAAAGATTAGAATGATTCAGGAAAAGATTAAACAAGCCCAAGACTGTCAGAAAAGCTATGCGGATAACCGTAGGAGACCATTGGAGTTTGATGAGGGTGATCACGTATTTTTGAAGGTTACTCTGAGATTGAGATTGAAAGGACCATTTAAATCGCGGAAATTAAGTCTAAGATACGTGGGACCGTATCAGATTTTGGAAAGAATTGGTGAAGTAGCCTACAGATTAGCCTTACCCGCCTTCTCTGTCAGAAATGCACGACGTTTTTCATGTGTCTCAGCTTCGGAAATTTGTTCCAGATCCTCTTCAGCCAGCTTTACCAGATACAATTGAGATAGAAGCTGATTTGACATTTGAGCCTTAGCCGAGTCGTATCACAGGAAGAGAAATTAAAGTGTTAAGGAATAAAGAGATTCCTCTTGTTAAGGTCCAGTGGGACGAGACGTATCTGGGCAATGCCACTTGGGAATTGGAATCGGAAATACGGGAGGTCTATCCTCATCTTTTCAGGTAATTGTTTTAAATTCGTGGGCGAATTTCTATTTAAGGGGGGGAGGATGTAATACCCCGTAAAATTCTGAGCGTTTTGGAACAATATTATTTTGATCAACTGGGTTCCGGTGTACTCTGAGCAATTATTGGATAGAATAATTAGAGTAAACTGACGAACTCGAACTGATTAGATTTAATACTATTTGAACTTGGAATTTTATTAATTGGTGCATTAGAGATAATTTGGATAATTAGTAGTGTTGCCAATTAATATTTTCTATGTGTATTTCATTTTCTTTTCTTTGCCTTATTTGGAAAGAAGATAGAAAACAAAAGAAAAGTAAGGAAAAGGAAGAGAAAAGAAGAGAAATTCTCTCAAGAGCTCTAGGTCATCAATCATCAACCAATCTTCATCTTTTCATCTCAGCTTCAACCTCCTCATCTTGTAATCCAGGTGGGTTCTAGTTAGACTCTTTAGATTAAGGTTTTATTGAGTTTTAGAGTTAGTTTGATATTGTTAGAAAATGTGGAATTTTACAATAGAATCATAATCTAACTGCTGAAATTCGATCATTGATTATATGTTATACTAGTTGTTATAATTATAGCATGTTTTGTGTATTTTGATTGGGAAAAATGGGATTTTGGGGTTGAATTGGATCAACCCGTAGCAGAACTTGTCTGCAGAAAGATTTCTGGGTTTCACCTGTCCGTACGCGTAACACGCAGGGCCATACGCGTATTGAGTTGGGTGTTACGCGTATGGAAGTGAAGGATTTTGGGCGTTATGCGTATGGAGGAGGCAATACGCGTATGGTTTGGGCAATACGCGTATTGGAGGGAAAATGGAATTTTAAAGGGAAAACAGCCTCTGCCCGTACGCGTATCACTTTGGGCAGTACGCGTACGGAACAAGGCAATACGCGTACGGCCAGGACGGGTGTTGAACTGTGTTTTTCGCGATACCATTCCTTGTAAATTCCATAACTTTTGACTCGTTTATCCGATGTGAGTATTCTTGGTATCGTTATAAAGATATGAGTATCCTCTAGCTAATGGTGGTGAGAAATATCTGTTTATTTCCCGATTAAATAAATCGGAGGGAACCGTGAATGGGTGTAATGTGTAATATGTTGAATTATGTGTTTTCTATGGTGTGATCGATACCTAATTGCCTATACTCTGATTGCTAAACATGTTTGATTATGTATGCATGTTAAAATATGAAATAGGTAGAGTAAGGACTTACCAAAAACAATGTCGGAAAGTGTGTAATGACATAGTGACAACGCTCGCGCATGAAAGGCCAAGGTGTGTGTCTAGTAATCATAACCAGTTTCTCTTGCGGTGTAGTTTCATGAGACTCGAGCACCTCCTCTGAAACGTATGCACAATTACTTGGCAGGTTTGATTCCCGCGTGTAGTACGAATGAAGCATACGGGTAAAGAGACTTGTGACGGTGTACGGGCTGTGGGAAGTGACAGATCACGGTGTACGGGCCGATGATCCCGAATCCATTTTGTATGCCAAGTAACTACAAGGATCCATGACTCGGGTCGTCTTCTAGACGTAGAAGCAGATGGGAAAAGGGGATGGCTTGGTATGGTTATTGATTAGTGAGATTCTTGCGTTAGCCGGCTCACGAGTGTGGTTACATTGATGTTGTGTGTGTACTCAAAGTCATTTCCCTCCCCTTTTGACTTGAGTTAGGTGGTTAGAACCTTGTAGAGCCGAGAGGACTATAAGATAGCGAACTCACTGAGATTTGATGTATCTCACCCCACTGTTGTTGCTTACATCACAAGTTCTGCAGGTTCCGCGAAGGGTAAGGATAAGGCAGTGTGATCATCCTTGCTTAGCTGTTGGTTTTGCTTCCGTTGTGAAGTCTTTTGAGATCCTTAGTGATCTAGTTCTTAGTTTTATCTTTCGAACATTTTGTACATATAACATGTCGGTGGTTGTATTAGGTTATTTTGGGCATTTTTATGTATACGATGTTACTAGAAACTTATGTATTTCAGTACCAAAGGTATTATTCATGTATGATATCTACTTTGATGTATATATATATATATATATATATATATATATATATATATATATATATGGGCATTACAGAATAAATGAGTTAATTTTGTAGAAGATGAAGAAAAAATTAAAATAATAATTTTATTTTTGTTGAACAGATTGAAGTGAGTGATACAAATTTTTAATTTAAAAAATTCACATGGAGAAATGAAAGGAGTAGAATTTGAAATGGGTGGTACTACTTTTAATTCAGAAAATTCAGACATTATCATTATTATGAGAATATGTGAACAGTACAATAGCATGTGTATAGTCAATCAGATCGCAAAATTGGGATATAAGGTGATGTTTGACACGAAAATCTTTTATGGTCAATAGAAAATTAACATATTTTTTTTAAAGCAACTGAGATAATGTGTATTTAACGAGAGATTATATTTTAAATGACAATTAAGTTATATTTGTGAATACAATTAAGTTATAATTAGTATATAATTTATATCTGGTCATAATTATAAAAATCAATTTTAAAACTTGAACATTGAATAAAAATATAAATTAAAAATAAATTAAAGAAATAGAAAATCAAAATTAGTAGTATTAAAATTTAAATTTATATTACAATTATTTTGTTCTATTTATACCATAAAGTTGTTTTTATAATATTAATATATTTTATTATTCTTTATGAGATTAATTATCTTTTTTTATATCATTTATTATTTATAATTTAATTACATTTATTCTTTTTTTCTCCAACAAATAATTAAGAGTGTTATTTATAAATAATAATTATTGTTGCGTTAAACTCTAAAATTGATAGATACTTAAATATTTTATTTTTCAACAAAAAAATAATTAAAAATAAATAGAGAAAATATATATTTCAAAAACTTTGAAATTTCATATAAAACAACCATAATTTGATTTGATACAACTGTAATTATATACAAATAAAAATACAATAATTTGATTTGATACAACCAAAACAACTTTAACAAAAACAAAAACTAAAATAATCTTTAGTGTAATTACGGGGAAAAAATATTAAGCTATTGATTTAAATATTAAAGAATAACGGAAACAACTTTACCATTCGTACTACACCAGTAATCGAACGAACACACGGGTACTGATATGGTTATCCCATGAAATAGATATTTGTAATAATACTTACATAAAAAATATTTGTTTATACACGGAGAAAATTGTTGTTCTACTTAATACTTCTATTTATATTTAAATTAATTTTTTTTAATTTAAAATATATCTTTCATATCCATTATATAAATATTATTAAATACATTTTATTATGTGTTACATATTTATGAAACCTTTGAAAAATGTAACTTTTTATTCTTGAAATTACTATCTCACAATATAGATATTTTCAATATTACTTAGAAAAATAAGGAGATTGTAAGAGAAAATATATATATCTACAGGCAAAAAAACTTTTGTTACCTTATCAAAATTTATATCATTAAATAATGATTTATTAAATATGTGTTGTTATTATTGTAAATATGATAAAATATATAATATTGCTTAGGTCTGATTTTTTATTTAATTCATGTTAGTTATTCAAATTCTCATCTAAATTTGAATTTAAATTTTTGGTTACACTTGGAAATGGGCATCTATATGTTGATTTTTTTTATTTTTTAATCTATATTTTCAGTTACAATCTTTTTATCTAAATTAAAATTTACCATTACAATTGATAACTTGTGTCTGAGTGTAATCATTTATTAAATTTATAAATTTATGAGATAAATTGTATGAAATTTTACATTTATATTTTTTTAAATCAATATTTTTACACGGGAAAAATATTGTTCTACTTAATATTTATATTTATATTTAAATTAAATTTTTTAAATTTTATTTTAAAATATATCGTTCATATCCATTGTATAAATATCATTAAATATATTTTATTATGTATTAAATATTTCTGAAAAATATTGATAAAATTTAACATTTTATTCTAGAAATGAGTTAATTATCAATATTTTAAATTCCAAATTTATTTTCAAAAAAACGTTAATTATTTCAAATTTTATTACTTAATTATGATCGTTAAGGGTATCCCACAAAAGAGACATTTTAATAATACTTACATAAATTCTGAGATTGTAATAGAAAATATATATTTACGGTCAAAACTGAATTACTGAAACGGATAAATGAAGTCATTAATATATAAGAATATTTTAATTTATTGTTTTAATATATATATATATATATATATATATATATATATATATATATATATATATATATATATATATATATATATATATATATATATATATATATATATATATATATATATATATAAAGAAGTGTAAATAAACATTCAGATTGAGAGGGATAAATACATTAAATAGTAAAAACATCATTAGACAGGATATTGAATTGTCAGACATTGGAAAATAATAATAATAAGAAATAATTGCTCTATAATTTTGATTGCAAGATAAATATTTATATTAATTAGTAAAAGATTAAGGTTTTAAAATTTTTAATATGTACTGTTTATAGACTTAGAAATTGAATGGATGGATAATCGTTTCTAATTAATAGGAGATATTGAGTTTCAAATTTTTTTTAATATGACACTAATTATAGAGTTTCAAAAGTTTATAAAAAAGAGTTATAAATAATTTTTATTTTTATTAAGTAATAAATAACTAAAATTAAATTTATTATTTTGTCTTCAACTTTGAGAGAAAAAATGTTTTTTATTTTATAAATTACAACGATAGTGTTATAGGTTAATCAGTACCCGGGCGAACACACGGGTACTGATATGAGTATCCCACAAAATAGATATTTGTAATAATATTTATATAAAATGTATTTATTTATGTTGATGATATTTATTTATTAAATTAAAAAATATTTACAAATACTATGATATTATTTGATATTTATAAAACTAAATCATTGCATAAATATTTTTATAAAAAATATCAAACGATGTCTGCGGGTATTGATTTTTATTAAATATAAATTATATTTTTTGTATTTATTAATTTTTATTAATTTTAATTAAAAAAATAAAAACAAATCTGCATAACACATCAGTACTCGGGTGATTACATGGGTACTGATATGGGTATCGCATGAAATAAATATTTGTAATAATACTTACCTAAAATATATTTATTTATATTAATAATATTTATTTATAAAATTAAAATAATATTTACAAATACTATGTTATTATTTGATATTTATAAAACTAAATCATTGCGTAAATATTTTTATAAAATATACCAACCGATGTCTGTGGATATTGATTCTATTTTTTTTAAATATAAATTATATTTTTTTATATTTACTAATTTTTATTAATTGTATTTTTTTCAAAATTTTAAATAAAAACAAATACGCGTCACCGTCGGATGCCCGTGTGAACGCACATGTATCATATTAATTTTTAGTAGATAAGAAATTTACTAATTTTTATTATATTTTGTTTTTTTTTAATTTTAAATATAAATAAATACATTCTAAAAACAAATATATTATGAAAAAAATATATTATGAAAATAAATATATTCTGAAAAAAATACGAGTCACCGACGTGTACTCGTGCGAACGCACGGATTTCATACTAGTTGTTTGTGAAAGTAGGTGCAATGCGTGACCATTATTTATCCACTTGTTGCTTTATCATTAATGACATTAGAATTCCTGGCCATTTCTTAACCAATAGTCGCATTATCACATGTTCCTCATTGTGTGCTTTGTACATTGTTTCACATGGCATAATATATAAATTGATTGACCATATCTTTATAATTGAGGTAATTTTTATCTTATGAATCGATTTTATAGGATTGAGTTAGATTCATTCACATTTTATAATATAATATTAAGAATCTCATTTAAGATTTAATGGACTATCTATTATCATGTTTTCACTATTGAATTACTCACCATTTATTTTTACACCCCAGTTATTTAATCGTGGAAAGAATCTTACTTCGTTTGTTTTTAAATTTTCCTTTTTAGAAAAAAGTTTGTTACTTTTGAATATCAATTCAAAGCTCAAACCAGTATTGATTATTGTTTTATCAAAATTATTTTTAATTATTTATTACAAAGAGAAAAAAAATCAAATAAATTTATAAAAAATTAAGAATAAAATAAAAAATGATAATCATTGTTTAAAAAAATAACAAAATTATTTCTAATTATTTATTGCAAAGAGAAAAAAAATCAAATACATTTATAAAAAAAATTAAGAATAAAATAAAAATTGATAATCATTGTTTAAAAAAAATAACAATTATTAATTATATATATATATATATATATATATATAGTGGCGGAGCCAAAAAAAATTTGAAGTCTTGGCAAAAATTTAAAGACCGCAAAAATTTGTATGAAATATGACGGTTTTAAAATTGCGTTTAACCGCCACTATTTACATTAAAATATGACAGTTTTATAAACTGACGTAGTGTTAATAGAAAAATGACAGTTTTGACCGCCTTTATTTTGACACGTCAGTTCCTTTACAGTGAATTTTGTTTTTATTTTTTTTAAATCGAATATTTTCTTTTATAATTGTAGAAATTGATCTATAGAATTTGTATAGAGTCCTAATATATTTTTTATATATTTGAGGATAAAATTTAATCTTTTCTACTTCTTTTTTACAACACTGTACGTGTTTTTATTTTAATTTTAATAATTGCTACATTTATGTTAATTTTTATTTCTTCTAAATATTCATTTTTAATTTTTGGTTAATTTAGTCATAAATTGCAACTTTAATCTTTATTTCAATTCTTGCACTTTTTGTAATGTAGTTGAATCTAAATATTATAATATCAAAAAAAATTGATGTAATGTATACTTAATTGCATAAAAATATAATTTTTTTGCATAATTTATAATTTTTTGGTTTAAACTTGTAATTTTATGCATAAAAATATAAATTTTTTGGTTTAAACCATAATTTACAACATTATACATGTATTTTTTTCATAATTTATAATTTATAATTTAATTTTTTGTTTAAATTTTGTATTTTTCTGCATATTCATTAATTTTAGCGGTTTAAACTGCCATAATAATACTTTTATAATTTAATTATTGGTTTAAATTTATATTTTTCTTCATTTTCATTAATTATGGCGGTTTAAACAGCCATAATAGCACTTTTATAATTTAATTTTTGGTTCATATTTGTATTTTTCTGCATTTTTATTAATTGTGGCGGTTTAAACCGCCGTAATATTACTTTCATAATTTATATTTTGGTTGAAATTTGTTTTTTCAGCAATTTTCGTTAATTGTGGCGGTTTAGAACGCCGTAATAGCACTTTTTAACCGCCGAAATTTTCAAAATTTTGGTGTAAAGAAAGAAATTTTTTTGGCCAAAGCCTGAGCACATGTCCAGGCTGGCCGGACCTTAAAACCGCCCATGTATATATATATACATAGTGTTATAATTTATGTTTTATCCTCTTACTCAACCTTTTCAGGAAACCATTTAACCTTTTTAGGAAACCATTTAACTTTATCATTATATATAAAAGTATTCTTTTATAAAATAAAAAATAATTTAATATATTTTGTCCAAATCTCCTTCCCGGAAACTCTCTTTCTCTTTCATCTAAATTCTCAAACAAGTCTTAAAAGTTTAAAATGTATTTTCTTCTCTCTAAATATAAATATATTTTGCCTATTTCATTTTTTAGTAAAAAATAGGATAATTTTTATTTAAAAGCTTAAAATTATAATTACTTAACCAGAATAAAGTGTGAACGTTTCAAAATAAATGCTTAGTAATAAAACTTAACTATTGAGAAATATGTATATTCCAATTATTAAGAAAGATGTATATTTCAAATGCGTAGTAATAACACGGTTAAAAATATATATTTCAAGACTCTTCTTCCATATATCTATATTTTTATTTTATAATTTTTTTAATTTGTTTGTGAATATTGAGTTGAATATTTTTATTAGAATCAATTAATATATATTAAAAATTTATAGTTTTTAAATAATTAGACAACGTGCTTCAAAAACACAGCCGTTCCAAAATAAATGTGTAATAATAACACTTAATTATTAGGTTAAAAATGTATATTCATATTACACATTTCTTAATTTTATAAATGTGTAGTAATAACACTTAATTACTAAGATAGAAATGTATATTCCAAGACACACTTTCCATATTTTTATATATGGTAAAAATAGCTGTTTTTATTCGTAATAATTCGATAAAATTTTAAATTTAAACAATACTATATAAAATTCATTTTCTAATTACTTGACCAGCTTAAAATTGCGTCATTATTAGTATTATTATTATTTTTTTGTTTATTTTAACTTTTAAATCCTAAAGTTATACTATAAGACATTTATACCATAATTATTTTCTTTAACCTAAAATTATACCTAAGACATTTATACCATAAGAGCATTATTATGTTGTTTCAAAAAATATTTATTATGTTGCTTCAATAATAAAATTAACTATTAATATTATATAATTATTCATGAATGTGAAAAATGTAATTTAATTTTATTTCATGTGATTAATATGTATTAATAATAACTAATATTGTGTTTCAATTTGCAAAGTAATATTATTATTATTATTATTATTATTATTATTAATCATTAATATAATACTAACAAAGTAATATTATTATTATTATTATTATTATTATTTTCATTATTATTATTATTAGGGTAATGCTAACTTGTGCTCCAATGGCACAAGTTAAGAAATACACTTATATAAAGTTTGCTTTGAAAACATCAATAAAAAAAATTAAAATTTTTATTTATATTAAAAATAATATACAATTTTCAAAATATTATTTCTACATTTAGTTCTTAACTTGTGCCACAGGGGCATAAAACCTATTTTTTTTATTATTATTATTAGAAAAAATAAATTATTCTAATTAAATGTGTTTCAATTTTAAAATCAATATGTAAATGGATTGTTTTATGATAATACGAATCATTTTGTATGGATTTTAGATCCATCGATGTAATTTCACATTCATAATTAATTTTATTTCTTTATTAATTGAAATAATATAAATTTAAAAAAATATATTGTCATTATGAATAAAATTAATAATATTTGTGTCCACAATTAGGGGTGACAAAACGGGTCTGACCCGTTGGGCATGCCCGTTTTACCCACACTTTAGTGCGGGGTGGACCAAGAAATTATGTCCTCACCCTCTAATGTGTCCGCCCCGCCCCGCCCCGTTTTCGTCGTGGACTTTTGCGGGCACGAGAATTTACATAAAATTTTGTATTTTTAAGTTTGTAAGGTGCAGTGCCTGCAAGTTTTCTCCGCCCCGCCCTCACTTTTTTGCGGGGTGGACCTAAGTTTCAGGCCCGCATCCTCAACTATGACTGTCCCGTCCCGCTCCGTTTTTTGACGGACATTTGCGCGACCGACTTAAACGGGACGGGCATGCTCGTTTGCCACCCACAATTATTCAATTTTTAATTGAATTGTTCACTTGAAACATAAAGTTTTAAATTATACACAATTATACTTTTTTAAGGTGATACTTATTTCTATTAACATAATATTTCTATAATTTCTGACAATACACTAACATCTAAATTAAATTAATATTCATACCACATTCATAACATAAAACTATTTTTTTTATATAAAGTTTTTTATAGGTATGTTATGTTAACCATCATCATACTATATTTATTTAATATTTCTAATGACATTGCACGACCTGTGCAAACGCATGAGTAGATGAATATTTAATTATTTCATTTATTTTTTTTACTAAAATATATATTTTCGGCAGCCTGACACTATTTAATTTGTATATCTTTTATATAAATTTCTTAACCATCACTATATTATATTTATTTACTATTTATAACGACATTGCGTGGACCGTGCGAACGCACGGGTGAATGACTACTCTATTATTTCATTTATTTTTTCTACTAAAATATATATTTCTGACTAGTTAAAAGTACTTAGTTTTAATATCTTTTATATATATTTCTTAACAATCATTATACTATATTTATTTATTATTATAATGTCATTGTGCGATCCGTTTTATTAAAATATATATTTTTTATGGGTCAAAACTATTTAATTTATATATATATTTTATATACATATCTTTAAATTTACTATATTATATTTATTTACTATTCTAACAAAAATAAACGATATTACATTATTTATCCACTTGTTGCGTATCATTAATGACATTTGAATTCGTCGCCGTTTCTTAACCAATAGGTTCATAATCACATGTTCCTCATTGTGTCCTTGTATATTATTTCTAGGGATGACAATGGGCAGGGTATGAGTAGAGTAGTTCTTGTATATTATTTCTAGGGATGACAATGGGCAGGGTATGAGTAGAGTACTATAGTATCCGTTCTCATATCCGCAGTTGAAAAAAATCCCCGTACCCGAGCCCATACCTGTTTGGGTATTAAAATTGGCACACGTCTCCGTACCCTATGGGTATATAAGTGCCCGTACCCGTACCCGTTATCCGTATTTCTAATAAAAATAAATATATCAAGTCTAAAATATCATAATATTTTAAGTTTTTAAAAATATTAAAAAATTTTAAAAAAATTTTATTATTGAATTATGAAATAAATGATCACGTATATTAAATATATAGTAATTTAAAATTGATGTTTTTTTTAAAATTTTTTAAATATTTATTTTTATATAATAATATAAATTAAAATATATAAATATATATTGTGCGGGTATGGGGCGGGTTGGGTACTAAGGTGCTCATCCCCGCACCCATCCCCGCTTATTTAAGTGGTTAATTACCCGAGCCCGTATCCATATCCATTTTTGTGGGTTTTTACCCTATCCGTTGTGGGTAATTTTCTGGGTACCTACTGTGAATGGGTCAAATTGTCATCCCTAATTATTTCACATGGGATAATATTTAGATCGATTGAACATGTCTTTATAACCGGGAGAATTATCATCCCCCGAATCTATTTTGTAAGGTTTAGTTAGATCCAACCACATTGTATAATATGATATTAAAAGACTCATTTAAGATTTAGTGGAACACCATAGCTTTTTACTATTGCATCACTTATTATTTATTTTCACGTTCTAATTATTTAATCTTAAATGTGAAGAACTTTACTCCATTTCTTTTCAAGTTTTACTTTTAAGAAAAAAAATTGTTATTTTTTAAATATCAATTCAAAGCTCAAAGCAGTATTGATTATTGTTTTATTAAAATTATTCGTAATTATTTATTATAAAGAGAGAAAAAAGTCAAATAATTTTATAAAAAATTAAGAATAAAATAGAAAAATTACACATATTTATCCTTTCTATTAATTATTGCCAGGTTATGTACACTATGCGTGATGCTGATGTTGGACAAAAAATTGTCCTTTTTCTGAGTTCTTTGTCCACTTTTCACAACTTGTTTAACATTGAGAAATAATTTGATACTCTCAAAGAACAAGTGAATCAAGGCAATTAGTAAAATATTAAAACAATATAAATTAGATAAATAGGAATATACACATATAGTGTAAAATATTTTTACACTGTCAACCAATAATAAGTGTATATTATATCACATATAGTAAAATATTTTTTCTTTGCACACTCTGATTTCTAGAAGAAATGGGCAATAATAATCCAGAACTCGTGCCGAGAGGTACTGACATTGGCCAAATATTGTTAACAGGATAATCCAAAGCCAGTGCACTATCTTTAAACTCTATAAATTAATACAAAAATAATAAACATTACACAATTATAAAAACAATTTAGAAAGAGCTTTTATTTCATAGATTCTCCAAGTTGGCAATCAACGACCAATTTACAGTAATCTCTCTTAAACATCTAAATGTATCAAAATAAAAAATGAAAAATAAAACTAAAACTTAAACGATGGACCACAAAAACTTGAAATGAAATTGGTTGGCGAAAATTTAAATTATGAGTGAATTAACATTCAAGTTTTCAAAATCAAAACCGCCATAGGATTGTCCCACCATAGTCCATACTATGAAGAAATAAATCTGTTATAGCTTTGCTTTTGCTTTGTATTTAAAGTTTGATTCCCCCATCTAAAAAAAAAAAAAGTTTGATTCCACACTGAAGAAATAAATATGTTGATGATTGTTTGTGTGAGTAGGTGCAAATTGCGACCATTATTTACTCACGGGTTGCAATCATATCATTAATGACACTTGAATTGTCTAGACGTGACCGTTTCTTAACCATCATTTTAATTCCTTATTCATTGTGTTTTTATTTGTCTCTTGTAGAAAAAGAGAAGGTCAAAATAATTTTTATTACATAATTGTGTATAGATTAATAAAAATAAGGTATAATTAATTTCAAAGTTATTTAATTAATAGCATGTTTGGATTTGCATCCAAAGCATTGCCACCTTTAAAAAAAAAGCTACAAATTATAGCTTCCGACTTTTGACGCGCGTCTAGTGCATATCCACACAGATACAAACATACCTTTAATTTATGTTTCGCTTTACTTCCTTAATAAAAAGGATTAAAAATTAGTCTCCTAAAAATTATTTTGTTAAACAAAAAGGTCCTTACAATTAAATATTAAAAAATAAACATTAATTTGACTACGTGACATGATTGATTGGCAAATTGAGTCTGTATATATATTAAAAAAATAATAATTTGTTTAAACTAAAGAGGTTTTATTTTAGGAGGTTAAAAACCGCCGTAAAATGTTAATGTGTAAAAAAAAATATCAAACACTTTCATAAATGAACAATGTATAGATCAAACAAATATCTGCAACAACATTTCCTAAATTAGTTCATATTTGCAAAATAAAAAAAAAACATTCAGTTTAATACAATTACTCAGACATTAGAGTATGGTAAGCACCTACTCATTAAATAGATCAAATGAAATAAAATTCGTCATAAGAATATAGAATAGATCAAATGAAATAAATATATGTAAATTCTGATCACTTAAATCTATTATTTTATATATCATTCAATATCAAAATTTATCTTAAGATTAGCTACAAGCCAACTCAAATTGAAGATCTTTACACATTCACTTTCAAATTGAATACCAATAATACTCCAATAAATAAATCGAACATGGATGTACGCAACAAAATCTTGATTTTGATTTTTTACAGGGAAGTAACAATACATGATTATAACCAGCAACCAATTTGCATATTCTTCTACAACAAGAACCATGTAACTTGATTACTCACTTAAATCGTCGTCAAAATAATCCAGATCCAACTCATTGTCAATGGCACCGTTGATGTTAGCATGATCTGCATCTGATGATCGTACAGCTCCGTCAGCCATAAATATCTAACATGAAACTGAAAGGTGCATTCATAGGTGTACATGTAAGTAACACCGACAATTCAACATATAATCCAAATAAACAGTCCATTTGAACTAATTGGGTTAGACTTTTAAAACCTTTGAATTTAAGTGAATAATAAAAAAACAATTACATATCGATTATTATATCGTATAACGACAAACATAAAGTGTAGAAAGCATAAAAATATAGCCTAAACAAACCTTGTCGATCAATATTGCGACAATGATGGTGCTCACATTGTTAACAGCATACAGGTGCCAGAAAAAGATATCAGTGTTACAATTATGCTCACATTAATTTCTAAAACATCAATTCGAAACAAAAAATACTCAATTTAATTAAAATCCAAATCTTTTTCAAGTTCATATACAAAGAGAAGCAACTTCAACAATATTACTTCACCGTCGCCACTTTAATTACCTCTAATTCATATCTGATATTACAGACAGTGCTAAGACAAAATATGTAATCTGGAGAAAAACATTTTATCAAAAGATGTAAAATTTTAAAGGATTTTAGAAGAGATAAACCAAGAGTTATTGTAGTAAAAATGTAAAATTTATCCAACACTAACAAATCTAGTGTTAATCTCAGCTAGGAAATTCGATTTTCTATCACTCATAATTAACTCCAGATAAATTGGGAGGAAAACAACAACAAAAATGAAAAGGAGATTGTAGATCTAAACCTCAAACGACCTGCATATCAATTTTTTCAAATTCAAATAAAAAACAATGAACAAAGTACAAGTATCACAATCAGAAGAAACAAGAGAAGAAACAATGAAGAATTTAATTTTAAATGAAGGATGCAGAGATATCAATGGTTACCCATTGTTATAATAAGGTGCTTTGATTTGAGTGTTGTTGTTGTATTTTGAAGATGCAAATAGTTGAGATTTGTACGACATTTTTTAGGCAGTATTTATGGGAAGAGAGAAAGAGAGTATGACATCTAGGGTTCCAATGAATCATATGAATATTGAATATTTATAATATAAAAAGCCAACAAAAAAGTCAGGTCATACCTGTCATACCCTAATTTTTACCCCTAAAATCGCACCTCATTTGCATCTTTACAATGCATCAAGATCACAAACTTGATTGTCTCCTAACCCTCTCACATTTGGGTTTGCCTTTGTAGAGATCACCAAGCACCTCTTTGTGTATCTTTCTTTTTGTACTTATATGCTTTATATTTTACTAACCTCTAATCAAAATACAAAAATATGTTTTGCCCCTTCTATTTCTTTTGCAAGGTAGGGTTTGGAATCAAGAGCATCAAGTGTCCTTTGTACCACCAAATCAGGGTAGTGGAATGGTAGTGGAAAGGACGTGTTTGATACGTACTATGTATTATTTTCCCTTGTAAACGTTCGATCTTATCTTCTGTACATCAAAGACTTCTGAATAGAGATGATTGAAGCATGAGTAGAAGAGTTGATCACTGGGTCTTCAGAGTCTTGAGTCTTCAGAGTCTTCAGAACTTGTTCACCAAAACCTTGTCTTCAGAGTCTTTAGCACTCAGTCTTCAGAACCTTTGGTCTTCAGAAACTTAAGTCTTCAGAGTCTTCAGAACGTCGTTCAGCAGAACCTTGTCTTCAGAGTCTTCAGCACTTAGTCTTCAGAAACTCAAGTCTTTAGAGTCTTCAAAACTTTGTTCAGCAGAACCTTGTCTTCAGAATATTTAGCACTTAGTCTTCAAAAGATAATGACTTCAGAAGCTAGAAAGCCTTCAGAAGTAAATTATCAGAGTCACGCTCAGAGGCAGAATCCAAGAGAGCATTGCAGCAACAACATATTATTTTCTTAGAATCTTTCTGAATGTGAGTAGATCAGAAGCAGACTTGCTTCTTTGGCGCATAAGCGACTTTTGGTCAAATCAGAGTGACGTTGCACATGGTCTCTATCAGAATCAGAGCCTTCTCTATCAGAGTCAAAACCTGTTTGTTAAACCTTCAGAAAAATAAACGTTAGAGTACCAAAATTGTTCTCACACAAATACTACTTTGTTATTATCAAAACTTAGAGATATCCTGCAGAACCAAATCTTGTTCTAACACTCGGTGCCCTATACTACTCAACCTCTCCTATCTTATGTTTTTACTCTAGACTCGGGTATAGAGCATTTCCCTAAGGTTTGCAATCAAAGCTTATCCAAAGTACCAAGGAACCACAAATATAATATGGAAAACAATAAAGTTAAAAGAATATAAGCAAGCAAAGAAAGATAAACAAACACTCAAACATGCGAAGGAAACAACCTAGACTAGGCTTGACTTGCTTAGGGGCGAACCAGTCCCCAACAAAGTCGCCATCTGTCGTACCTCAAAAAATATGATCTTCGCGATGCGCAAAACAAGGGTTGCATGATCACGAATGAACTTATGAGAGTCGCCACCAAACTTTATTAATTCCTATGAGGGGAAAAGAAAAACATCGAGAAAACACACAAATGAAAGGATAGGGTATGATCATCGCAACCTTGTTGGGTTCGGAAGTCGGTTATGTAAGGGGAAGGTATTAGTAACCCCTACATCCATCGTACTCGATGGGAACCGTCTAAGTTGTCTAGGCATGAAAGGATATCTGATATCTCTAAGCTTGCTAAAGGAAATGGATGATTACTTGAGAAAAAATAAGAGGTTTTTTATTATTGAGTTCGTCTGAATTTTGCAACTCAGTGCCTGCGTATCCCAGAGGGAATCAGAACTCCGTAGTTCTTGTTGAAAAAGTTTGGTTTGTTGTGTGTTTTTTTATGGACGATGCTAAGTTCGCATTCTGTCTGTTTACGATAGAATGAAAGTAGTATGCCCTTTTTGAAAAGGTTTTAAATGGAAAAGCACGAAGGCAAAAAGGTTTAAATTTGTGAGGTGTTTTATCAGGAGATAAGAAAAAAGGTTAGAGATATGTATCACACTAAAGTCTATGACAATAGGAGCGAGTGTCTCGTACAAATGATCCAAGCGTCTCACGTACGAAATACCCTAAGAAGAGGTAAGGAAAACTCCCGCTCATCTTTTTCCATGTACTTAAGGCTCATGGCTCGCAATACATATCGTATTAGTTAAGTATTTTTTTTGAATTTTTTGATTGAGAAAAGATTTTGTTATTTGTTTTAAGTGAAGAGGAAAATATTCCCTAATACTATGGTCATAAGGAAGGGAAATTATCCTAGAAGTTATCATGCAATAGTTTGATCCTAAAGTCTAATGCAACATTGAGTGATCAAAACTTAATCACCTAATGGAATACCTTAAAGGGAACATGTGAATCAAAATCATCAAAAGCACACTTCAAGTTTAGTTAATAGTCATCACAACTTCACAAGAAAATTGACAGATAAATAGTCAAAGTTAACATCAGAATTAATTAAAATTTTAATTAAGATTAATTAGAAATTTAATTAATCAACTAGAATTTTAAGAATTTCAAGTAATCAACTAGAAATTTAATTAATCAAAATTAAAGGTTTAATTAACATCTAAAAAAACCTAACAATCAAAAGTTCAAATTAAATCTTTTGTTAAGAAAAACCTAAAATAAAAAAAAAGGTCTAAAAATTAGATTTGGGGTATAAGGCATAAAGCGCATGGGATGAAGCTTCAAAAGCCCACCCAAGTTCAAACAAAAAGTACCTAAAGGAAAAAATAATAAAGTAAAACTCAGCACACCAATGGTTCACTCACTCTCTTCTCCCTCACGTTTTTCTCTCTCGTTGGACCATGCCGGAGAACACAGATTCTGCTGCGCCACTATCGCCTCGGCGACGCGAGGGTGGAATCAAATCTCTAATCGGTCACCAAGCCTCATCCCTCATTGAATTCACATGATGCCTTCAAACAAACCAAATCGGAGCGGACATAACACAAGCTCTCGAGACAAGATTCAAATAATTCGTAAAGGAAAAGAAACAATCAGACAACACACTAATGATGCGAGGATGAAGGTGTGGTGAATTTACCTATCGGAGTTCGTCTGACGCGTCTTGGACGATGACGCTTAATACGAGAAAATCTGAGCTTTATACATGTACGACTTTTTTCCTTGCTCACTGTTCTTGCATATGGCTCTTATGCTCGTGTGAAGGTGTGTATGTGATTCAATCTGCCCCTGCCTGTTGTGTTGCTTTCTCTTTTTTATAGGCTTTTGTATTAGAGGTGTAGGTAGTAATTACGTGGTTGAGAGGTGTAAAGTGTAAATAAGTATATTGGGCCTTAGGTGAGCTATAAGTAGTTGAGATCACAGGCCTTTGTGACTAACCAATCATGAATGTGTAACAGAATCATTCAATACAATAATATTTCTCCTTCCTCTTCGTTTATCAGTCTTTACATTTTCTTGATTGCTGTTCATTTTCATGGAGATTGTGCTAGTATCAATATGGTATCAATAGCATTTCTCTTCACATCTTGTTTCTACAAGATCTGAAGTTTCGTTCCACATCTTCTTCTTGCTCTATCATCTCCATCATTTTTCTTATGTTTCATCATCATGGAAGATCAACAGCTGAATCCTTTTTTCATTCACCATTCCGATCATCCTGGTCTCGTTTTGGTTTCACACCTCTTGACGGAAGAAAACTATCCGTCGTGGCGTCGTGCAATGCTTATTGCCCTCCGTGCGAAGAACAAGATTGGATTTGTCGATGGTTCGATTCCGCAACCTCCAGATGGTGATCCTCAATCTCTTCTATGGCAGCGCAATGACAACGTCGTTGAATCTTGGCTTTTAAATTCCGTTTCAAAGGAACTCACTGCGAGCATCATCTACGCATCTACCTTGGCGGCGATCTGGAATGATCTTCAAGAAAGGTTTCTTCAGAACAATGGTCCTCGGTTGTTTCAGCTGCGTAAAGATTTCATCACGTGTACTCAAGGTACTCTTTCTGTTGGTCCGTACTACTCCAAGATCAAAGGTCTTTGGGAAGAGTTAGCTGAGTTTCGCCCAATTCATCAATGTGTGTGCGGTGGTGTTACTCCCTTGATCAATCATATTAATCGTGAGTATGTTCTCACTTTCTTGCTCGGTTTGAACGAAAGTTTCAATCACATTCGTAGTCAGATCCTCCTTATGGATCCCTTGCCGTCAGTTAGCCGTGTTTTTTCTCTTGTGATTCAAGAAGAAAAACAGAGGGTAGTAAATGCTATACCAGTTGACAATGCTGAAGCATTAGCTTATGCAATACAGGATTCAAATGGTGCCAAATCCAAGCATGAGAAGAATGATCGACCGATATGCTCTCATTGTGGCGTGCTTGGCCACATCAAAGATAAGTGTTTCAAGATTCATGGCTATCCACCTGGATACAGAAAGGGTAAAGTGGTTGCTACTTCAAATTCTGCAGCAAATGCAGTTAATTCAGCTAATCTTGAAGATGAAATGCCTTTGAACACAAAACAATATCAACATCTGATTGCTTACATCCAAGGTCAAATGTCTCGTCAAATCTCATTTGGATCTACTGCAGGAGATTCAGTTGGTATGATTCTTACTTCATCACATCACAATGAATATCCTTTTTCTCACACTTGGATAGTAGATTCAGGAGCTACGTCTCACATTGTGTGTTCTTTGAAATTGTTTAGTTCATACAATTTTCTGTCTAATAAATTTGTCACTTTGCCTAACAACACAAAAGTCCCAGTTTCTACTATAGGCACTGTTGTGTTAAATTCTCAGTTAACATTGAACAAGGTCTTGTATATCCCTCAATTTCAAATCAACCTTCTATCTGTTGGTCAGTTGTTACAGCAATTATCCCTATCCGTTATTTTCTCTGACTCTAAATTTTTGATTCAGGACACTCAGGAGGGGAAGGTAATTGGCAAGGGTGAATTAACTCATGGCCTTTACTTCCTCAAAATTGACCCTGAATGTACTTTTAATAAGAGCATGCCTATCATACCAACATGTAATTCAGTTGGTAATGTCTCTCTTTCTACTTGCCATGCTAGGCTTGGTCATTTATCTGATCAAGTGTTACAAGTTATTCACAATAAAGTTCCTGAGTTAGTACCTTTAAATGCTCATCATCATGAATTTTGTAAAATTTGTCCTCTTGCAAAATTTCATCGTTTACCTTTTATTTCTAATAATAATCATAGTGTATCACCATTTGATTTGATTCATTGTGATGTGTGAGGTCCTTTTAGTAAATCTACTTATGATGGTTATCACTACTTTCTAACTATTGTTGATGATAACACCAGATATACGTGGATTCATTTGATGAAACATAAATCCGAGGCAACTATGTTAATTAAACTATTCTTTAAGTTTGTCAAAATTTAGTTTAACATTTCTATAAAAGGCATTCGCAGTGACAATGCAAAAGAATTGCAGCTGACTGAATTTTTACAAGCTGAAGGAGCACTGCATCAGTTTTCATGCCCTCATAGGCCTCAACAGAATTCAGTGGTTGAGAGAAAACATCAGCATCTCTTGAATGTTACAAGAGCTTTCATGTTTCAGTCCAAGGTTCCTATTCATTTCTGGGGTGATTGTGTTACTACTGCTGCCTACATAATCAACAAAACACCTTCTCATGGATTGGACAACAAGTCCCCTTATGAACTCCTCCACAATAAGGTACCTGATTATGCTTTTCTAAGAGTATTTGGATGCTTGTGTTTTGCTGCCACCATTCCTGCATATAGGAACAAATTTACCCCAAGGGCCTCACCATGTATCTTGCTTGGTTATCCATCTGGTGTGAAGGGTTATAAACTCTTAGTTTTGGAAACCAGAAAGATCATTACTACTAGGGATGTAACTTTTTAAGAGATTGTTTTTCCTTTTCATTCCATCAAAGATAACAATGCCTTACCCAGCATTTTTTGTGACACAGTCCTACCTGTATCTATTCCTAACTCTACAAGCCCTACAATTCCCATTTTTGTGAACAATCCTGAGTCACAGTCTGGCAGTCCTGAGCCTAACGATTCTTCACCCCCTATGACTGACACTGCACATGATAATTCTGCTTTACCTGTGTCATACCTCGAAAAATGAGAACGACCTCGCGAAGCACAATCGCACGCCCGCGGGATGGACTTAACAGAGTCGCCACCAATCTTTATTTATTCCCAAATAGGGAAAGGGAAAATATCGAATTAAACCCCTAAAAAGAAAGGATAAGAATATGGTCATCGAAACCAATGTCTGAGTTCGGGAGTCGGTTACGCAAGGGGAAGGTATTAGCACCCCCCCCCCCCCACGTCCGTTGTACTCAACGGGAACCCTTTAGTTAGGATTAAATGAGTGTTAGCTTAAGGTTTGCTTCTAATCTTCTACTTGAGGAAAGAGAGAGAAATGTTTTTTGGATTTTTTAAAGGGCAGACCTAAGGGTTTTATTACTAGGGCGCTCGACAAGACTTCACAGTCTCGTGCCTACGTATCCTCATAGTGCAATGAGGAACTCAGAGCCTTCGTAGTTCGGGGCTACGATGACAAATGGAGAGGTGGAATCCAAGAAGGCATTGGATGTAAAGGAAAAAGGAAAAGGTAGAAAAAAGAAAAGGTGGCTCGCTAGGATCTCGCAATCCTATGCCTACGTATTCTCAAGATGAACTTAAGAAATCAGAGCGTCCGTAGTTCTGGCTCTACGGGTGAAAAGCTTGAAAGTAAAGCTTGTGAGGATTGGTTATTTAGGAGAAGAGATTAATGAATATCTCTAAGGAAAGTTTAGTAAGAAGTTACAAGAGATTAATGGCTATCTCTTAGAAAAACTAGTGGTTTAAAAGTGGCTTGAATATATTTTAAGAATGCAAAAGGGTTATGCCAGAGTGCTAGACTCTAACAGTCCTTTTCATTCAAGATTGGTATGAAAAATTATTTGTTGGACAATGAACATTGATAGTAATCAATTGTTCGAAGAGTTGTGCCAAGATGCTAGATCTTGACGGCTCTTACTCATCCAAGTTGAAATGAAAAAATTAATGGACAACGAGCTATTGACGATAATCAATTGCTCAAAGAGTTATGCCAAGATGCTAGACCTTGACGGCTCTTATTCGTCCAAGTTGATATGAAAATGGTTTAATGGACAATAAACGCTTGATGAAAATCAATTGTTCGAAGAGTTGTGACAAGATGCTAGATCTTGACGGCTCTTATTCATCCAAGTTGATTAAAGGTATTTTGAGGAGCGAAAGAATGAATGAATGGCTACCCCAAAGTGCGAGACTTGAGACCAATCGTTCGAGGTTTCTGCTAGAATGCTAGATTCCAACAGTCCTCTTCTTTCGTATTTTTTATTTTTTAAAAAAGTTTAATCATTAAATTTAAATGGAAAGATTTAGGTACAAAAATAAATAAATCTTAATAATAATATAACAATAATAAAAACATGAACACATAAAATATTACATTTTTACAACATAACTTCACAAACTAAAAATATATATATACTAAACTACTAACTATATATGGTATGAACAAAAATAAAGGATGAATGATACTCACAAACTCCAAAGCTAGCAAAGGTGAAGGAAGTGAAAGTGTTTTGATGGAAGTTGTTGTTGTGGTGAAGATGGTGAATGTTTATGGGTATTATGTAAGTAAAAGAAAAGGATAAAATTTGATTCCTAAAAAAAGAAAAAAAAGATTTGACTTAAAAAAATATGTAATGAATGTGCAAGGTTTTGAGAATGTATGTGTGGTATTGTTGGTGCCAAAAAATGAGAGAAAGAGAGATCTTATTTATAGTGTGAATGAGGTGGGAGTGTTGATGTGGCAATCCATGTGACTTTATGAGAATGATTCTTGGCCATTGATAAGTCCAAGTTGGCAATCCATGTGAAATGTGAGAATGATTCTTGGCCATTGATAAGTCCAAGTTGGCAATCCATGTGAAGTGTTTGTACTACAATGTAGTGGTCCCAACTTACCATTTTTCCCTTTATGGACATGAAGACAAACACAAATAAAAGTAATAATAATAATAATAATAATAATAATAATAATAATAATAATAATAATAAAACTAATAATAATAAAATTAATAATAATAAAACTAATAATAATAATAACGTTTAGTAATAATAAAATAAATAATAAAACTAGTACTAATAAAACTAATAATAACAATAAAGCTTAGTAATAATAAAACTAATAATAATAATAATAAAGTTTAGTAATAATAAAACAAATAATAAAACTAATAATAATAAAACTAATAATAATAATAATAATAATAATAATAATAATAATAATAATAATAATAATAATAATAATAATAATAATAATAATAAAACTAATAATAAAAATAATAATAATAGTAAAACTAAAAAATAATAAAAAAGATAATTGAAAATGGTTAGTAAAAAAAAGAAATAAAACAAATTAAATTCTAACAAAAAATGCATGATTAATGAGATGTTTAACTAAAATGCGAGACGATTGACTCAAGATAATATGCAAACGATCAGAATATTTGAGGGTAAAATTTGGAGTATGACAACGTGCACATAACAATTCTGCTTTACCTAGTGGACAAAGTGAGCCCATTAGAAGGTCTTCTATAGTACGCAGAACCCCTTCTTACTTGCAGGATTTCCAGTGCAATGTTACTTATCCCATTCAGCATCATTTGTCTTATGCTGCATTACAACCCTCTTATAGAAATTACATATGTCACATATCCACCATCTATGAGCCCTCTTATTATCACCAAGCAGTCTCAAGCCCTGAATGGAGGCAGGCCATGGCTGAGGAAATTGCTGCCTTAGAAGCTAATAATACTTGGTCTGTTCAAGTATTGCCACCAAGTAAAAAAATCTGTGGGATGTCGTTGGGTGTATAAAGTGAAATATAGGGCTGATGGTTCTTTGGATAGGTACAAAGCTCGCCTTGTAGCTCAAGGCTTCACTCAACAAGCTGGGATTAATTTTCTGGATACTTTTTCACCTGTAGCAAAACTCACAACTGTGAGAATATTACTTTCTGTGGCTGCTCAAAAACAGTGGAGCTTTGTTCAATTGGATATCAATAATGCGTTTCTCAACGGTGAGTTAACTGAAGAAGTGTATATGCAGCTTCCTAAGGGCTATCCCATCAAGGGGGAGAATTTGGTTTGTAAGCTTAATAAATCATTGTATGGATTGAGGCAGGCATCCAGACAATGGTATCAAAAATTCAGCACCACTCTCACTTCCTTAGTCTTTGAACAATCCCCAGCTGACCACTCTTTATTTTGTAGTGGTGTTGGTTCATCTTTAGTCATCTTACTAGTCTATGTAGATGATATCGTCCTTTCAGGCCCTAATCGTCAAAGACTAAGACAAGTTGAAGACCCACTGAAGCAGCATTTCAAGCTAAAAGTTCTGGGAGACTTACATTACTTTCTTGGTTTAGAAATTGCTAAATCTAACAAAGGAATTCATTTGTATCAGCGGAAATATACTCTTCAGCTCCTTCAGGATACTGGTTACATGGCTTCAAAACCTATGAGTATGCCATTGGATTCTTCAATATCTTTCAACAACATTGATGGTGAACCTTTAACTGATATCTCTGGATATAGAAGACTGATTGGAAAACTTATGTATCTGACCATTTCTCGCCCAGATATCACCTATGCAGTGAATAGATTAAGTCAATTCATGCAGCACCCTCGTACACCCCATCTGACTGTTGTTCATCATGTCTTGCAATATCTCAAAGGTACTCCAGGAAAAGGGCTATTTTTTCCTGCAAATTCATCTCTCCGTCTTACTGCTTTTGCTGATGCTGATTGGGGAAGTTGCAAGGTTACAAGAAAATCCACAACTAGATTTTGTATCTTTTTAGGTGATGCCTTGATCGCATGGAAATCAAAGAAGCAACCCACCGTGGCGCGTTCATCAGCAGAAGCCGAGTATCGCACTTTAGCATCTCTTACATTGGAACTCCTATGGATTAAGCAGTTGTTCCGAACCTTTGAGCTTAATCTACATTTTGTTATGCTTTTCTGCAATAGTCCATCAGCCATTCAACTGGCTTCCAATCCTCTAAGCCATGAACGCTCCAAACATGTCGACATTGACTGTCATTTCATCCGGCAGCACATGCAGACGCAGTTTTTGAAACTGGTACATGTTAAGTCCCAACAACAGCTAGCTGATCCTCTTACAAAAGCATTGTCCAAGCCCTTGTATGAATTTCTTACGTCCAAGTGGGAACTGTTAGATATCTACCTTCCCACTTGAGGGGGAGTATTAGAGGTGTAGGTAGTAATTACGTGGTTGAGAGGTGTAAAGTGTAAATAAGTAGATTGGGCCTTAGGTGAGCTATAAGTAGTTGAGATCACAGGCCTTTGTGACTAACCAATCATGAATGTGTAACAGAATCATTCAATACAATAATCTTTCTCCTTCCTCTTCGTTTATCAGTGTTTACATTTTCTTGATTGCTGTTCATTTTCATGGAGATTGTGCAAGTATCAATATTTTGTAGAATTAATCTCTGATTAATGTGTCGAGTATTGTCTTGGAAAGAAACATGGCTGCTTATGATTGGGATTTCCACTTGATGAATGTTTGATTGTGTGTGATGAATTCTTTTCCATTTTTGCTTCAACATGTTTGTGAATGTTTTGGAAAATGATCGAACTGATTGATGAGCCTTCCTTTTTTGTTTGTCATGTTGGGAGTTGCTGCTAATGTGTCGGTTTGTGGTATTTTTGAGAATGAGGACCTACCACTGAATTTTAGGAGATTGGCTAAATACACATATACGCCTAACATTATTGTAGCATGAGACTGTATGCTTGGAAAAATTGGATATGGCACCTGTAGTGAAGCCATGGCATGCAAGTGTCCATTTGTCTTTGTGAGAAGAATTTATTTCAACAAAGAGCCTTTTTGAGAAATATGCTTGATTATTATCAATGTGGTGTCGAAATGATCAGAAGAGATTTAATCACCGATCACTGGAAGCCTTATCTTGAACGTACAATAACTTTGAAACCATGCTATGAAGCAGGCATTAATGGTGGCAAGGTAGCAGTATCAAGTTCAGCATCCATCAAGAAAGCATCCTATTGATGATCTGAATGACATATCTGGTATATATTCTGCATAATTGGTTTACTAGAGAACCCAAAAAACCTCTAAACTATGATTAACTGATACCATTACCAGTACCATCTTTGTTAGCTGCTTTATTTGAATGCGCGAAAACATTTTCAGCAAACCCTCTATCTCCCACTTATTTAGTCTATTTCTGCTTTAATTGCTTTGAATCTCCCTCAAGGAACACCTTGGATTGTAACGACGGGGCGATATTATTTATACGCAACCATGTTAGTTCCCATAATCAATTTCCATTACTATTGCTTCGCTCTAGTACGCGTTCCGCTGTCATAACAAGCAAAGTGTTTTTGAGAAGTTCATGTACGAGCTCTTGAAGCTTCTCGCTTCTCCTTCCCCTAATTTTCACCTTCATAAATATTTCCAAAATGATTTAACGCACCCAACCATAATTTGCTGAAGTCTGTAGATTGTGATAGGTCTTGGAGTAACAAGAGAAAAACTTTAGACAAGCGCTTCAAGGAAAGAATAAGTGTCCCTTCCTCAAAATTGAGCTGCCATATTCAGTGCAATAGGAATCTTGCTTGCAAGCTCAAATGGTGGCCATCGATCTTTTTGTAAAGTTTGTGATATTCTTGAATTTTTTGTAATGAGACCAATTTATTTCTTTTGTAAAGGACTTTGTAAAAAACAATGAACCTTGGAATTAACTTGTACACTTTGAATTTCTTGATGTTAATTTGAGCTTAGCTTGCACCTTGTATCTTGGACTTGATTTGATCATTGACCTTTTCAACTTGGAATTTGTAACCTTGTTATGGCAGAAAGGAGTTGTACTTGAAATTGCTTGAACTTGTAATGAACATGTGCACTTGAAATTAGTTTAAGTAAAGACATGTAAGCTTTGTGACTTCTATAATGAACCATTAAATCTTGAATTTTTAGAATTCATTTGAGTTTGACATGTGAAGTCCTTGACATGAACTTATGAATCCATCTTTAAATGATAATTTAAATTTGAACTCTTGAACAAATATGAAAGAAATTGGACTTTAAACTTGGAATGGGTATTGCTTTAGATCAATTTGGCCTTATTTGGGTGATATGAATGGATATGAAAAGTGGTTATGAATTGAAAATGATTTTGGTTTTAAAATGGATTTTTGATGTGGATTTGGAACTTTAAATGGGCAATGGTTTTGAATGTGGATTTGTGGAATGGGAAACGGATATGGGCTTAAAATGGATTAAAACTTGGATGATGGAATTAGGACATGGATTTTGAACTTAAAATGACTATGGGGAATTGGATTAGACAAAATGTATTTGGACTTGAATCAAAATATGGATTGAAAACAAACAAATGTGGGCTTGTGAAATTTAATTGGAAAAATGGACAATGAAGTATGCCCTTGCAATCTTGAAAGCTCCTTGAAATAAAGTTTGAATTAGGATGAATGTCTTGCCTTTGGTAACTTGAATCCATTTGCATCAAATTCATGCTTTATGACTTCTGATCTTTGATTTAATCATAAGCTCAAGAAGCAACTACATTCCTTCTTGATCCATAACAATGAGGGCACATTTCATTTTCATCTCCTCTTGAAACCACAACATCCTAACCAGAGCTTGCCAACACCTCCAAAACACACAAGTCTTCATGACCTAAACCCTAGGAGATCATGGCCAAAGGCCAAATGATCATCCAGAGGAAGATAAAAAATTAATACAAAGCTAGGTACAAGAAAATAAACAAGGTAGCACAAATTTGTGGTATGACGGGTAAGTAGAGGTTTCAATGTTCTTTTGGGATCCCTTGATGTCGTCATTATCTAACCTTGTAATCAAGATGTCTATGTTTGGACTGTTCTTATTGAAATTCAAAATCTTGTTAATAAATCAATTCTTGTACCAATGTTTGGAACACTCTGTAATTCTCAGTGTTACGTTCTTCTGACCCGTCATGAAACTCATACCTAACATTTACGTCGCACCATGGCTTGTGTGGCTTAAGCATCAAATTCAATAATCTAGGTATTACCATCCCATTTCAAATAAAATGAGGTAGCAGTTGGTTGTATGTCACAAAGATCGGGTCAGCACCTGAGCGTTTCTTTCTAGATCAAATTGAGTTTTGATTGGGGTCTGATTCTGGTTTTGAGCCTGATTCCTCTGACTTGGTTTGGGGATAGGCAATGGATGTTTGCAAGGAGACCTTGGAAGCAAGGACCTAGGATAGCGTCCAATAAGAGAGTCTTGAACTGGAAAATTCGCCACATGTAGTTGCCTTTGATCAGCGGTGACACCGAATGGATGTTGAGAGGTAACAATTTATGCTGCAACAAATGGTGTAGGGTTGCGTTCTTTCCTTAACAAAGTTTGCAAAATATCCATGACCAGACTCATCTGACTTTTTAACCGATTCACTTCCTCTCTTAAAAATTTCTAACCTTGCTGGAGTTTGTCTGTAGCTCCTTGGGGCATACTCCAAGGAAAGATGTTTGATATGTTATGGCTATAAATGAATAACTTAATAAAAAGATTAGATGTGATATGAGTTGTCAATAAACTTACTATGGGAACCCGAGTAGGAGTAACAGATTCTTTGTTGAGAAGTTCTAGGCTAAAAGCAATTTCGGTCGCTTTGATAATTGGAGTATTCGGGGGAAATTTAGAAGTTTGCTGGATCAGAAAAAATTGTAAGGATTAAGGATTCAATCCTAATAATGGAAGTCAAGATATAACAATTTATAAAATAATATAATACCTCATGTTGAACCATGGCATCTTTGATCATTTGGATGATTATTTGTTTATTCTCAATAAGCTTGACAACAGAAGATTGCTTAATGTCCGGTTGGTATTTCACACGAAAAACGAATTCTTTGTCCAATAGACAGTGCCTCTGTATCAGTAAGACTTTATTAAATTCGTTCAGCCATGGTTGATGTAATATATTTTGCAGCATTAAGAAACTAATCATTTAATATAAATTCTTAAATTATTCAGCCATGGTTGCTATAATATCAAGCAATAAGAAACTGATCATTGAATATAACTGATCATAGAATATTGCAGAATCAGATTTACTAAGTTATGCAACATTGCCTAACAATGTGGGAATTTACTTACCTTTTTCATAACTTCTCTTAAATCATGTGCAGACAAACCAACATACTGAATACACTCCTTGTCCCAAAACACGAAACAACTGATGTTGCCTTCATACTCAACTTCTATTTTAATTTTATACCTAGTTAAGAATGTATGTTCAGAATTAAAATTTTGATTTAATTGAAACTAAGTATGAAGGTCTTACCTCATGACGAGGGAAACTTTATTAACGCAACAGAAACATATGAAAGGCACTCCAAGAGACTTATTAGTCCTCTTACAAACTGGACACTGCTCATAATACCAACCAAACAGACTTGACTTGAATCTCTTAGTTTTTCCAAATGTGTTGCAAAAAGTTGACTGCAAAGTAGCGTTATTAGAATTCCAATTTACTAACATATGTAATTGTAGAGAAATGAGTGGAAGAGCAAAACATGATTAGATAATAGACATTACATTTTGAAGTGAACTGATGTTCCCAATAGTTTTGACGTCATTGCTATATGAGAATGATCAGTCTTCAAACGCCCCATGAGATGCAAAACTTTGGGATAGCTGCTGCGAAAGAACATTGGAGTGTCCAATGTCTCCCAATCTAAAGAAAGAATTCAACATGATATAGAATGAAAGCCGTGGCAGATTTATCATTTTAAATTAGTAAGTTAGATTAACATACTTTGTTTTGAAGGATATGACATGTGGATGATCATAATCAAAAAACAATTTTGATCCATTCCAAGCATTAGAAATGTAGAGCATTCCAATTGCTGCGAGAAATTAATACATAGTTTATAAAAAAATACTAACATGGGACAACAACAATGTCTTGAACTGTGTTGTCATATAAATTGAATACATACTTGAACTTTGTTGGCACATGGCATGAGTGAGTATGGTTATTTTGGGGTCATTTGTGGTATCTGCAGCTGCGTCCGCCATAAACTGGTTGGCATACATTTCCCACAGCGTAAGATCAAGTTCACTTCCACTTCAAATAAAAGAGACACTAATAGTTAATAAACCAGATGTAAAAATATGGAAAATGTCAGAGAATAGAAGGTAATGCTAAGATGGCAACCACTCATCTGATAAAATAAGGTTGACGCACGCCTTTCGTCCGCCCCCTGCAACCTGAGTCTTCATTACTTGATCGAGTACACCAATAGCATTTGCAAAATATGTGATTTTATGGTAAAATCATTGATAATGAAAATATTGTGATGAATACAATACACAATAAGGTTGATTCATTTACCGTATAAACGATTTGCTTCGAAATCTCTGTGCAAGAAATCGACAATGGGTTTGAACTGGAACTGGTGCATTGGTATTTCTGGCATGTCCAACATGGTTACGGTGGTTCTGCCATAAAGGAATAACTTCAAGGGGTTGTCACAGACTTTAAAAGCTAGATCATTCACAAGAGATTCACCATTGTAAACCATATATGTTTGGTGTTCTTGTAAGGTTTGTTTCCATATATCGAAATCTCGGATCCGAGTGACAACATGGATTTTGTCCCCCTGTTAATGAATAAAAAACTTAGATTTACTATTAAGTGCATAGATATTTCAATAACATTGGGCCAGCAATAAAGCATACATTGGAATCTTGAAGAACACGTTCAAAGTGTTGTTGTCCATTCCACTTCTTAACAATCCAAAGATCAACCACGCGAATGGCGATTTTCCAAACATTGTTATCTACCTTCAAATCACAAATCATAATAGGTGGTCTTGACATGGTGTGTTGTTGATCTGAAAATCACAGAACGCAAAACAAAAGTCAATATGTAAATCAATAATGATGTTTCTATATTTCACACAAATATAATATGTGCCATGCTCAGGAAAAACTTGGCCAGCATCATTTTTAATAGATATATGTACTTTGAAATGAGAAACATAAAGTTACTTTACATCATGCTTCAACAAACAGTGCTCACGAAAAGTATGCATCATATCTAAGAGTATAAAAAGAAAAATCATACTAACAATATAAAGTTATTCTCATTAAACATCAAGCTTTCTATAAAGTTAAAACCAAATCAACTGCAACAAACAATGTTGAATGACATCACACTAACATGTCTGTTTTGAAGGATGTTAGCAGAAAGATTGTAGCTTTCACACAAAAGCCATCTGTCTGATGCTTAACAAAGACAACTCCGAAAGAAACAATGTTAAATGTTTTATGTACATACAAAATACAAAAAAAAAAGCTAATAACATTAAACTTCTAAAAGCACATTAAGAATAGAAAACATTGAAAGATGTAGTACAACTATGACGGATGCTGCATAACTTATCAATACTAAACATATTACTAAGGTATCCATTTTATCTGCACAAACATGAAACACATGAATGCACAAATATGTGTTTTGTTATCATAATCTTACAAAAATATTTTCAACCAACGATTATGAAGTATTATTTCGAAACCAGAACAAATAAGGAAGGTGGAATGACAAAAGTTTAAATAAAACTGTGTTCGTAATCGTTCATAATAAAGACTATGACAATTACAAAAATCAGCAAAACCGAAAACTTTGATGGACAATAAGAAATATTTGATGAATGCAATATGTCATTACCTTCGAAACCGCATTAAGCAAGACGTTGGAGCAAAAGGAAATGAGTAGAAATTAGTTTAAAATGCTGAATACGGATGAGAGAGAAAGTGACAACACAAATGAGTGAAAAGAGAGAGAAGGTTAATAAAACAAGAGAAAAACTTGCATGAAAACGCACCTAAATTCTTATTGTTAAGAACAACCAATAAAAAGAGAGAAAATTTTTAATTTATTATAAATTTAATTTTCTTTTTAATTAAAATCATGGGTGGTGGTTATTATGCAGGAGAGAGAAAATATTATTTTTTTATTTTTAATTAATAAAAAAAATGTTATTGATTGTTTGTAAATACACGTGTTATGTTTGTTCCTGTGCAAGTATTTTGATAAAATAAAATGAAGGGAATAATGGACCAATAGAAAATCGAAAAGTGGCATCAGAAAGTATTAGAATAATAATTTATATTTTATTTTATATTCACAAACTTAGTCATTAAGTTTGTTAGGGGGTATTTTAGTATTTTATTGTTGCTTTTGGTAACCCTAATTTTAGCTTATAAATAGGGTAGTTGTCACTCCAATCATTTGTATCTTTTATCCTTTGTAGCCGTCATTCAATATAATATATTCTCTTCTTCATCTTCATTATTTTCACCTTGTACACCAACAATTGGTATCTAGAGCTCCGGTTAGGATCAACGGGAAACACGAGTGAAAACGTGAGGATTTTTCTTGTGTGATTGAATTTTGTTCTTGATTTGTGTTGAATCTTGAACGAAGTTCTGATCGGAATCATAAATTTGTGATTCTGTGGGTTGGGAAACACTGTGTGCGGTGAGATTCTGAGTGTACTGTACAAGAAGGTTGAAGATGATGAACGGCGGCGGCGGTATGAACACCAAGCTTCCAGTATTTGATGGCAAAAACTGGAATCGTTGGATGATTCAAATGCGTGTACTGTTCGGTGCTCAAGATGTTCTAGATCTTGTCACCGAAGGTTATGTTCCGGTAGCAGCAGATGCGACGGAGGAGCAGAAGAATGCGCAGAAGGATACAAGGAAGAAAGATCAGAAAGCATTGTTCTACATCCATCAGTGTGTGGATGCGAATGTGTTTGAGAAGATTGCAGATTCTACGACGGCGAAGGCGGCGTGGGACACACTGGTGAGATGTTACGGTGGTGACGCATCAGTGAAGAAGGTGAAGCTTCAGTCTCTACGTAAGCAGTATGAGAATCAGAACATGAAGAACAATGAGAAAGTTTCTGAGTACATCTCTAGAGTGATTGTGATCACTAATGAGATGAAGGCGTGTGGAGAAACTCTTTCTGAACAAGTAATCATTGAGAAGGTATTGAGATCCCTTACTCCTCAGTTTGATTACATTGTGGTAGCAATAGAACATTCTAAAGATCTGAGCACCATGAGAATTGAAGAGCTGCAAAGCAGTCTAGAAGCACAAGAGTTGCGTCTGACTGAGAGAACTTCTGAAAGGGAAGTAGAGCAGCAGGCTCTGAAAGCAGTTTTTGATAGGAAGCATCAGAAGCAGTCAGAAGCTAGGAGAAGATCTGATGGTGGTCAGAAGTCAGAAACCTCAACTTCTGATAGGCAAAAGAATGCTCAGAAGGGAAAAGAGAAGTATGACAAGAAGAAGATCCAATGTTACTGTTGCAAGAAGTTTGGTCACTTTGCTAGAGATTGTTGGTCAAACAAGGAAAGGAAGTCAGAAGAAGCAAATATAGCCAGAAGTTCTGATGATGAATCTGTGCTACTGATGGCTTCTGAATCTGATGATACGAATTTGACAGACTGGTGGTATATGGACACTGGCTGCTCAAATCATCTTACTGGAAATAAGAAATGGCTGGTTGATTTTGATTCTGAGAAGAGAACAAAGATCAGATGTGCTGATGACAAATATCTTAACGCTGAAGGTATGGGAAATGTCAGAGTCGTTCTGAACAATGGGAAAACAGCATTGATTCAGAATGTGTGGTATGTACCTGGCATCAAAAGCAATCTGATGAGCGTGGGCCAATTAATTGAGAAAGGTTTTTCAGTTACCATGAAGGACAATCTTCTGAAGCTGTATGATTGTAATCAGAAGTTGATTATGGAGTCAGAACAAGGAAGGAATAGAACATTCAAGGTGAATGTCAGAACTTCTGACTCTGAATGTCTTAGTGCAACAAGCGTTGTGAAAGAAAGTGAGCTGTGGCACAGAAGATTTGGTCATCTAAATTTCAGAAGCTTAGAACATCTGAATTCGAAGAAGCTGGTACATGGAATTCCTACAATTAAGAAGCCTGAGAAGTCATGCAGAGTGTGCATGGAAGGAAAGCAACCAAGATTGCCATTTGCGTCAGAAGTTGCTCCAAGAGCAAAACATGCCTTGGGAGTAGTACATTCTGATGTGTGTGGTCCATTTCCAGTAGAATCGTTCGGAGGGAATAAATACTTCGTGTCATTTGTTGATGAATTCACGAGAATGATATGGGTATCCCTTATTAAGTTCAAACACGAGGTGTTTGGTGAATTCAAGAAGTTCCGAATGAAGGTTCAGAATCAGAGTGGTCAGACTCTGAAGATTCTTAGAACTGATGGTGGGGGTGAGTATAACTCCAAAGAGTTTCAGAAGTTCTGTGAGGAGAATGGAATTGAGCATGAGGTTACTGCTCCTTACACTCCTCAACACAATGGTCTTGCTGAAAGAAGAAATCGTACTTTGCTTGATATGGTGAGAAGCATGCTGAAGGAGAAGAAGCTTCCTCAGAACTTCTGGGGAGAAGCTGTTGCCACTGCAGCATATGTGCTAAACAGATGTCCAACGAAGAAGCTAAAGGAAATAGTTCCTATTCAGAAGTGGACGGGAGAAAAGCAAAGTGTTAGTAATCTGAAGGTTTTTGGTTCTGTTTGTTACAAACATGTTCCAGAAGCTAGAAGACAGAAGTTGGATGATAGAAGCAAAGTAATGTTACTGGTGGGGTACCACAGTACGGGTGCGTACAAGCTTTATTGTCCAGAAACTAATAAAGTTGAGTTCAGCAGAGATGTTATTGTGAAGGAATCAGAAGTTTGGAATTGGGATAAGTCTCAATCTGATTCTGATGTGAGAACTTCTGAAGAAAGGTCAGAAATAAGAATTTCTGAAACTGATGGTGATTCTGACTCTGAAGAAGACTCAGAAGATGAAGGTGATTCTGATGATCCAGATTCTGATGATGATCAAGATTCTGGTGGTGATTCAGATTCTGGGAATATGCCAGACTCTGAAGGTGGTCAAGGTTCTGGAGGAAGTCCAACTTCTGAAGCAAGAACTTCTGAAGGAGAAACTTTTGAGGACAGAACTTCTGAGGTTCAAGCATCCGGAGAAAGTTCTGAACGAGGTCAGAGGCCACAGAGAATCAGAAACATTCCAAGAAGATTTGAAGAGTTTGACATGTTGCAAGACACTGAAGTAGATTCTGAGGGAGAGATTATTCAGTGTGCCATGTTAGTAGACTCTGAACCCGTGAGTACAGAAGATGCTCTCAAGCAGAAGTTCTGGCTAAAGGCCATGAAAGAAGAACTTGAGGCCATAGAAAGAAACAAGACTTGGAAGCTGACAGAACTTCCAAAGGACAAGAAAGCCATCAGCGTCAGATGGGTTTTCAAGCAGAAGCTAAAGCCAGATGGATCAATTGGCAAATACAAAGCGAGGTTGGTAGCAAGAGGATTTCTACAGAAACCTGGGCTGGATTATTCTGAAGTGTTTGCACCTGTAGCGAGACATGAAACAATCAGATTGGTGATTGCAATAGCTGCTAACAGGAATTGGCCTCTGATGCATTTAGATGTGAAATCTGCATTTCTGAACGGTCCATTAGAAGAAGAAGTTTATGTGTCACAACCTCCTGGATTTGTGAAAGAGAATAAGGAAGGGATGGTGTACAGATTACATAAAGCTTTGTATGGATTGAAGCAAGCGCCCAGAGCTTGGAATCAGAAGATTGATTCATTTTTCAAGAAGCAGGGCTTTCAGAAATGTGAGATGGAATACGGTGTTTATGTTCAGCATATTTCTGAAGGAAATATGATTCTGGTGTGTTTGTATGTTGATGACATACTGTTGACCGGAAGTTCTGAACAAGAATTAGCGAAGTTCAAGAAGGTGCTGATGAATGAGTTTGAAATGACTGATCTTGGGAAAATGACATACTTTCTAGGGATGGAGTTCAGATATTCTGAGAAAGGTATCATTTTGCATCAGCTGAAGTATGAACGAGAACTTCTGAAGAGATTTAAGCTGCAGAATTGTAAGGCTGCTATCACACCTGCAGATACAAATCAGAAATTAGATTCTGATTCTGATGGTGAGGATGTGGATGCTACAACCTTCAAACAGTTGGTTGGTTCTCTGAGGTATTTGTGTAATACCAGACCTGATATTTGCTATGCAGTTGGAATGGTTAGTAGATTTATGAGTAAACCTAAGTGGTCCCATTACCAAGCTGCTGTCAGGATTCTGAGGTATATCAAGGGAACTCTGAAGTATGGAGTGTTGTTCCCTTCTGGAAGAAAGATTGAATCAGAACTTCTGAGTTCTGGAAGGAAGATTGAATCAGAACTTCTGAGTTACTCAGATTCTGATTGGTGTGGAGACAGAGTTGATAGAAGAAGTACTTCTGGATACTTGTTCAAGTTTCTGGGAGGTCCTATTTCTTGGAGTTCTAAGAAGCAACCTGTTGTTGCGTTATCAACCTGTGAAGCTGAATATATTGCAGGTGCTGTTACTGCATGTCAAGCTGTGTGGATTCTGAACTTGCTGGAAGATCTGAAGATCAAAGTTGACAAGCCTCTGAAGCTGATGATTGATAATAAGTCTGCAATCAATCTTGCCAGAAACCCAGTGTTGCATGGGAGAAGCAAGCATATTGAGACCAAGTATCACTATCTGAGAAGTCAAGTTCAGAATGGAGTGTTAGAAGTTCTGCACTGTAGTACCCAGAAGCAGTTGGCAGATGTTCTGACGAAGGCTATCAAGACTGATCAATTTCTTCGCTTAAGGGAAGGAATTGGAGTTGTTAGTTTTGAGGAAATATAAATTAAGGGATGGTATTAGAATAATAATTTATATTTTATTTTATATTCACAAACTTAGTCATTAAGTTTGTTAGGGGGTATTTTAGTATTTTATTGTTGCTTTTGGTAACCCTAATTTTAGCTTATAAATAGGGTAGTTGTCACTCCAATCATTTGTATCTTTTATCCTTTGTAGCCGTCATTCAATATAATATATTCTCTTCTTCATCTTCATTATTTTCACCTTGTACACCAACAGAAAGTCATTTGGTTGATCTTGATAAATTGAATATGTTATTTACTTTATTGACCTTTTATTAGGCATTAATTAATTAAAGTTGAAGGGTAATTTAGGGTAAGTGATTACATATTTCAATAATAGGTAGGTAGTTGATTAATTTGTTCATGATATTTATTCATCACGTTTCAAGTTGCATCATATCATTAATGACATTTGAATTCGACAGACGTGGCCGTTTCTTAACCACTTTACCTCTGTACGATGAGTTTCTATTCACATCTTCTTCATTCAATGTTTGACACCAGGTAACTCTTTCACCTTATTTGAAATCAATTTTTACTCTTTCAGTAAATAAAATCAAACAAAGAAAATGACAGAAAAAAATGCTATACATAGTGTGCTCGCATCCCTCTTCTGTTGATATCAACAACATAAAAAAAAAATGGCAAAGTTTAGTCAAAGCAATGATTTCCCTTTTGGAAAGTTTATTTTTCTTCTTTTATTATCAAATATTTCCTTTCAAGTTGCAACATGTGGCTCCATAGTCAAGTTTCTTCCTGGATTCAACGGACCCCTTCCTTTTGTTCTTGAAACTGGGTTAGTTTTATAAACTTACCTATATACTTCATAGTTTTTAAGTATATATTTTTTTTGTTATTAATCTATGGTTATTAAAATAATTATTTCATATTAATATATTGTTGATAAGGTATGTGGGAGTTGGTGAAAAAGAGGATGTGCAATTGTTTTATTATTTCATTGAATCAGAGAATAATCCAAAGGAAGATCCTCTCATGCTTTGGCTCTCTGGTGGACCTGGCTGCTCTGCTTTCTCCGGCCTTGTCTTAGAAATAGGTAATTGCAACTCTGGTGTATTCCCCTTTGTTGGTTAAGAAATCTAGTTATAATTCATCTTTGAGATGTTGAATTGCATAGGTCCAATTGAATTTAAAAAAGAGGCATACAATGGGAGTTTGCCAAATCTCATCTTAAGGACACATTCATGGACAAAGGTTAGGGTTACAAATCCACTTTCATCAAACCCTTTAAATTTTGTATACATTATGTCACAAATATTTATAATGATTTTCATACATGTAGGTGAGTAGTATTATTTTTGTAGATTTGCCGGTTTTCACAGGCTTCTCATATGCCACAACAGATTCTGGTTCTGAGCGAAGCGACTCGAAACAAGCTCATCAAGCTTACGAATTTTTTAGAAAGGTATTCACCAAGATCTATTGTTTTGGTTTCGTAGTAATCACTTTTTTTTTTTTTTTTTTTAATTTTGTGTGAAACTATGTCATTCCGGCAATAAAATAAGAATAATTATGTTATAAATCTTTGTAGTGGTTGATTGATCATCCAAAATTTCAATCAAATGAAATTTACATTAGTGGTGACTCATACTCGGGCATTATTGTTCCAAAAATTGTTCAAGATATTGCACAAGGTACAAAACTCATTGCTCAACTATTGTTAAAATTTGGTGGTTCATACTTCTTTTGTTGCTTGTTCGATTAAGTTCAATAATCACAAATTAAATTCTTTTCAGCAAATGAAAAAGGGATCCAACCATGGATAAATCTCCAGGTTAGCACCTTAAGGGTGTGTTTGGATGGGTCAATTTGGTGAGGGAAAGTAATTTTTTAAGGTAATTTAAAATGATTGGACCAAATCTCTTGTTTGAATAAATAAATATAAGAATTGTTAAAATGATGGAATATTTTTATGAGTTATTCTTATTAATTTTATAGTTTTTATGAGTTATTCTTATTAATTTTATAATTTTTTTCATAAATGAATTGAATTACATCACTTTATCCAAACAATAGAATTTAAAAATGAATCAATTCAAATACTTCATCCAATCAATAAATTTTGAAAATGAAAGGAATTCAAATGAAGTATTTAAATTCCTTAAATTTCAAATTGACCCATCCAAACACACTCTAAAGGATCACTCCTAATTCATTCATATCACTCTAGCTTCTGTGAACTAACATTTTTTTCAGGGATATGTGTTAGGGAATCCTTTAATAACTAAAAAGGAAACAAACTATAGAATCCCTTTTGCTCATGGAATGGGACTCATATCTGATGAACTATACGAGGTTATTGAATTATACTTTTTTGGTAGCTATTCTTAAAATTTAACTTTACAATGTCTTTTTGGTTCATGTGTTAAAGAAACAAAGGAAAATGTTAACAAATGACTAATATTTTGTAGTCACTGCAAAAAAATTGTAAAGGAGATTATACAAATTCAGAGAACAAAAATGCTTTATGTTCTAAAGATCTCAATTCATTCCATGAGGTATATAAATGTATCATTGTTATCAAATTTAATGAGTAGAATTTTTATTCAAATGACCAATCATTAATTCAACACCAATCTTTTGTTTTTTCAGGCTATATCAGACGTTAATGAAAGCCATATTTTAGATCCGTCATGTCCGTGGCTTAATCCAGAAAATCCTCCAAGGAGATCTCTAATTAAAAAATATCACTCGCAAGTGTCGCCTTTAAAATGCCGAGTAATCTTTCATACTCTCTTATTGAATAAAAGATATTGACTTATGATGCATCATAAATCATATACATATTTGTTAAAATGATGCTTGTTTTTCTCCATTGTTAGAATTTTTCATATAAATTTTGCGTTTATTGGGCCAATGATGATAATGTTCGCAAAGCACTGCACATTCGTAAGGTAGATATATAGTTGATAAATATGTGTTATAATTATAATTTTCTCATGTTATCTATATGATCTTTTGGTTGCATGTGACACAGGGAAGTATCGGGAAATGGCAACGTTGTTCCTATGATATACCTTATAATGATGATTTTCCTAACAGCTATGATTATCTTGTAAATCTAAGTAGAAAAGGATATCGTTCGCTAATTTACAGGTTAATAGTCTCTCATTATGTTTATATATTGTATAAGATAACATTGATTAACTAGTTTTATAATTTCTAACAGTGGTGATCATGACATGCTTGTTCCATTCTTGCATACAAAGGCATGGATAAAATCTTTAAACTATTCCATTGTGGAGGATTGGAGACCGTGGTATACAAATGAGCAAGTTGCAGGGTATTCACGAAACTGTAATCATATATATTAATCATGCTAGGTTTTTGAGTTACAACCAAGTTGATTATGTTTTTGTTTAAATTTTCTGCATGTATAGATATACAAGGACTTACTCGAATCAGATGACATTTGCAACTGTGAAGGTAAGTTTCATGTTCCTCAATTTCTATAACTCAAATACAGATTTCCCTTGACTAATCTATTGTGAAGATTTTATACCTTTGATAAAGAATGTTTTACCATGTTTATCCAATTCCATTTACAGGGTGGAGGACACACAGCACCCGAATATCTTCCTGAAGAATGTTTAGCCATGTTTAATAGGTGGATATCTAAGAGACCTTTGTAGGAATAACGAAAAATAATTCCTTTGTTAAGTTGTCTAAGATTCATGGTAACATTAGAGGTTAAAAAATGATATAAAATTGGCCACCAATGTTGATGCTTTTTCACATTCTCCTGTCTCTAAATTTTAGTCACTATTTAAATTTTTTTAGAAGTCGTGTATTTTACAACAAATTTTGTGGATCTTTCTATTAATAGCAAATAGGGATCCATATTTCAAATGTATCATGAATTAATAAATGAGATGAGATATATTTTTTCTTGTTAGAATCCAAATAAAGTTTTATAGGTTAAATGAAATGCATAACTTTTAAAGTTTATATTTGTACTTGCAAAAAGTATAATGAGTAACAATCCATAGTTGTGTAGAGATGTTTGAGGTTTTTTTTTTTTTACAGTTGTTGTGGTGGTAGAGTAAGCTCACGCAGGAATGGTAAGATCTATATATGAGTGATCGTTGAGTGAATTGAATTTCCTTCTCAACTTTATGGAAGATGTATTTATAGGAATCCTTGTGTCTGGTTCTCAGGCTCCAAGAAATCAATGTCAACATCTTACTCTCTTAGAATCCTTGTGTCTGATATAAAATTAATTAAGGGTAGTTTTGGGAGTTAATGGGCATGTTTTATTTATAGGTATGTAGTTGATTCCAAAGGAAAGAGAGAAGCAGACCTAGACTGAGATTAGATGATGTTAATAAGATCAACTGCAGGGATAAATATATGTTGGAGGACGAATTTACAAGAGATGATGTGTATGAAGCTGTCTTGGAGTGTGATTGCAATAAATGTCCTGGGGTTGATGGCTTCAATTTTAAGTTCCTAAAAAAATTGCTAAGCCTTTTGCATCATCCTTCATATCCCTGGTGCCAAAGGTGGACAATCCTATGTCTTTTGTTAATTTTAGGCCTATAAGCCTTATAGGATGTATAGTGAAGGTTATATAACAAATGCTAGCTAAAAGGTTGAAAGGTGTTATTGGGAAGCTAATCTCACCTACACAAACAACATTTATACCTGGTAGGAATTTGTTTGATGGAGTGGTGGTGGCTAATGAGTGTGTGGATTATATCAGCAGGAGTATAAGGAAGTGTCTGTTGATGAAAGTGGACTTTGAGCAGGCTTATGATTGTGTAGAGTGAGGATTTCTTGAGGCAATGTTGCAGGCAATGAACTTTGGTCCTAGATGGAGAGGTTGGATAAGAGGAGTGGTGCAAAAAAATTATGTATCAGTCCTTATAAATGGGAGTCCAACTAAGGAATTCAAGGCAACAAGGGGTTTAAATCAAGAGGATCCTTTGTCCCCTTTGTTATTTGCTATTGTAGCTAAGGGTCTGGCACTACTAGTCAAGAGAGCAAAGGCATCAAGATTGTTTAGTGGGATTAGTGTGATGGACCAAGAGGTAGGGAGTATCTTGTAGTTTGCGGATGACACCCTGCTTCTTTGTGAAGGTAGGTATTTTGACCTGTGGGCCATCAAATCCATTCTGAGAGGATTTGAACTAGTTTCTGGTATGAAAATTAACTTCCTGAAAAGTAGTGTTTGTGGCATTGGGATTGAACCTGGTCTACTGAAGGCAGCAGAGCAATTCTTGTTTTGCAAGATAGGCACAATACCATTTAAATTCCTTGGCCTAATGGTAGGAGTCAATCCAAGAAGGATAAACTTCTGGCAACCTGTCCTGAACTGTTTGAAAAATAGACTCTCAGTTTGGATTGGAAGGAGCCTGTCTATTAGAAGGAGAGTCACATTACTGAATTCAGTTCTAGCAAATTTGTCAATTCACCACATATCCTTTCATAAGGCCCCAAAGAAGGTGGTTAAAGAGATAATCAGGATCCAGAGACAGTTCTTGTGGTCGGAGGCTGGTGGTGCCAAAGGCATTTCATGGGTGAGGTGGGAATATCTATGTAAACATAAGAAGTTAGGAGGTTTGGGGATTAAACTTGTGGGACTGTTCAATAAGGCTTTGCTAGCTAAATAGGTGTGGAAACTTATTCAAAAAGACAATGAGATTTGGAGAGCAGTTGTGGAATGTAGATATGGAAAAGTGTGTGATAGGTTATGGAATGAGGAGGTGGAGGGCATAGGAGCAGGATGGTCTTTGTGGATGAGGGATGTAATTGCAATGTGCAGACCTGTATATGAGAATTGCTTCCTAAGAATTGTGACTCCATTACTTGGATCAGGAGAAGATATAAACTTCTGGGAATGTGAATGGTTTGGCAGTGTGAAATTCAAGGCCCTATTTCCAAACCTCTATCAAAACTCAATTACAAAAGGATGGAGTGTGGCTGATATGGCAGTTTGGGAGAGTGGCGTGTGGAAATGGAATGTAAAACCACTGCATAGTAATGTTACTGCTGAAGCCAGGACTGACCTGGTGGAATTGGAAGAACTGATGGCAGAGATCCAACCTAGAAGGGATATACATGATAGATGGGTTTGGAAACATGAGAGCTCGAAAACATTCTCAGTCAGATCAATGTATGATAAACTGGTAGAGGGGACTGGCAGGCTGGACTTGGAGGAAGATGTAATAACTGCATTGGATATATTATGGAAAACCAGGATTCCAATAAAAGTGAAGGTTTTTGCTTGGAGACTACTGATCAATAGACTCCCTACACGCAAGAACCTTGCTGATAGAGAAGTTATACATTCTCAACATGAAGAGGTGTGTGTATTCTATTTCAGGGAATTAGAGGATGTGGACCATGTATTCATAAACTGTCTAAAAGTGAGACAAGTTTGGAAGATGATCCTTGACTGGTTGGGGCTGGAATGGATGGTAGAAACAAATAGGACAAAACATGCTATGAGGTGGTTTATCAGATTATCATGTAGGTGCAAAACTGAAAATGTAAATGCCATCTGGTTTATTGTGTGCTGGTGCTTATGGAAAATAAGAAATGGCATATTGTTCAACGAAGAGTTTTGGGACAAAGAGGTCATATTCCACACCATTATGGTTTTTTTTAATAAGCAAATGTTAGTGGGGTGGAGGAATGTTAGTTTCCAGGATTTGAACCCTGGACCTCCTACTTGCAACTCCTTCATGTCCCTTAGCTCGCCAACTGAGCTACCTTCCTGGGGCCACCATTATGGTATTATCATGGAGGTGGTTGCGGTATTGTCACCTAGTAGAAGGTTGTAGAACTCCGTTATAGTCACCATTCTAGTATCGAAATGGCACCTTTTGAAGCGCTGTATGGTCGGAGGTGTAGAACTCCGTTATGTTGGCATAAATCCGGTGAAAGTGTAGTACTTGGACCAGAATTAGTTCGAGAGACTACCGAGAAAGTGAAGTTGATCCGAGAGAAGATGAAATCTTCTCAAAGTAGACAGAAAAGTTACCATGACAAGCGGAAGAAGGATTTGGAATTCCAAGCGGGCGATCATGTGTTTTTGAGAGTCATGCCTGTGACTGGTGTTGGGAGAGCTTTGAAGTCTAAGAAGCTCACTCCTCGTTTTATTGGTCCGTATCAGATTTTGGACAGAGTTGGGAAGGTTGCTTACCGAATGGCGTTACTGCCAAATCTTTCGAATCTGCATGATGTGTTTCATGTGTCGCAGCTTCGGAAATACATTTCAGATCCGTCTCATGTGGTTAATATGGATGATGTGCAAGTACGGGATAATCTCACGGTGGAGACGAAGCCTGTGCGAATCGCGGATCGTGAAATGAAGACTTTGTGAGGGAAAGAGATCGCGTTGGTGAAGGTTGTCTGGTTGGGAGCTACTGGAGAAAGCATGACGTGGGAGTTGGAGAGCAAGATGCGAGACTCCTACCCCGAGCTGTTTGAATCAGGTAAATTTTCGAGGACGAAAATATTCTAAGTAGGGGAGAGTTGTAATGCCCAAATATTTAATTATTTAATTAATTGTTGTGAATTATTCGGTTTATTTTGGTGTGGCGATGAATTAAGTCGTTAAGTCGGAAATATTAAGTTGGTAAGTCGTAGAAATAATATTAGAAATAATATTATAGTCGCGGAATAATATTAGAAGTAATATTATAGTCGTAGGAGAGTATTCGAATTAAGTGGGCTTGGTTTCGTGTCGGAATTAGTAAATTAAGGGGTGTATGTTTTAGGCCCATTAGATATTATAATTGAATATTATTATTTTAATAAACAAGAGAAATAGAAAAGAGTGGGGCGTTTTGTGGTATCAGTAGAAAAAAAAGAGAAGTTACACGAGGCAGTTGGAAAACAAGGTTGGAAGGGAATAGAGTGGGGAAGAGGATACGAGAAAAATTGCCGCCGGTAACCAAGTCCGAAGTTTCGAGCTACCTTCAATCCAATCAGGTAAGGGTGGGTTCGATTATTATAACTGGGTTATGATGAATGTTATTTGGGTGATGGTTATTGTGTAGAACTAGTATTAGAATTACCCTAAAAATTTCCTGTGAAAGCTGAAGTTATTTCGATTAAAATTAATCTCTGAAATTACTAATTTTGATGTTTGGAAACTGATTTTTTGGTGATAGTTTAGAGACCCATTTAATAATTGGGGTACCCATTGAGGTTGAGAATCTGGAATTACTTATTATATTTACTAGGTGTTGGTTGGATAAAAAGATATAGGAATTTGGTCATTTTTGTTTTACATGAATTTAAGAGGTTGGTTTTGTTTTGTATATGCGTGGCAGTCTTATTAACCATGGAAAGGGATTATGCACTTTAGTTTTTTGTACTAATATTATCATGTTCTTAATGACTTGTCCTTAATGAATTGGTTAGAATGTGGCGTAGGCCACTTGCTTCCTAGAATAGGGTGGCGCAGGGCACCCATTAGTTAAGGGAATTTAGGCAATTTTGTTTACATGAAATTAAGGCCTTGGTTTTGGTTTACATGTGTATTGTTTTATTAACCCAAATTAAAGGAAAGGCATGGCAGGCTATATACCTGTGGCGCAGGCCACCCAAGAAAAAGAGAAGAATTAAGTGGCGGGAGCCACATGGACATGGCGTAGGCCATGATGCCCTTTACAAAATTATATCCATTAATTTTTATGCCTTATTAAAGTTACATCCCCACTTAATCCAAGCTACTGGTAGCAATTCCCATGGTTTTAAATTAAATTACTTCTAAACCATTTACTCTGTAGTTAAGATGTTAGCTTTGGATTTTATAGTAGAAAAATAGGATAGCCACTAATAATATATTGCAGCAGAAAGTTAATAGATTTTTTTTAGCTGAGTAATAAATTGGAATCAGGATTTACCCATAAACCTTAGCAGAAAAGTGGAAAAGTAGCAGTGATAGTTTTTAACAGAAAGTGAAAATAACAGGTTTTGCTATAACTAATAGAATTTTGACAGCAACAGGATTAATAACAATTCGTGACAGAAGCTTGGAAATTATTTTAGGGAAAATCGTAACCGAAAGTGGAATTTTGAAATAAACTGGTATTAAATAACAGAGGTTAAAAACAGTGCAGTTTTAGTCGGTTTAGCCGATTTAGGCAGAAAATTTAGTTGTCCGTAATTTAACGGAAATTGTCGGGGTAAGTCGGGTAATTTAGTAGATGACTTTTGTTGAATTATTTCACTGAAATTATGTCGAAAAAGTCGAATTGCAGGTACAACTGAGTTGTAATATTGTTCCGGTTTACGGACGAATCGTAATGTTGTAGGCTTGATAAGCCAACGTTGATATAAGTTGTTTATGTCGAAAAAGTTGCTATTTGGTTTAAGTTGAGTATGTTGTTGATGTTGTTGAGTTGTGCATGTCATCAAACATACATTGCATTTTGTGTCGGAGCGTTGCTCACACCACGTTGGCCTGGATTGGCATATGTTGAAAGTTGAAAGTTGAAGGCTTATGCCTTGATGCCTCGATAAACTGGCATATATTAAGTTGGGAGTTTTACTCCGATGGTACCACATGCATAACATTGTCGAGTCGCATTAAAGTTGCATTTTCTTAAGTTGTTGTTGATTTTATTTGCTGTTGTCGATTTTTATTTGTTGGTTGTTGATGTGAAGTGGTGATTATTTGTATGATTCTTGCCTATGTATTATTTATCATACTCCGTTTATAATTTTTGGTAACTCACCCCTTCTGTTTGAATGTTGTCCCTATGTTGGCAACGTGCAGGTAATCAAGAGGAGTAGCCGGTTACCTTAGTTCGAGTCGGTGGTTGTCGCTCTGATACGTAGCACTCGGGGGGATGACGCATGTCTTTTATTTAGTTGTTTACATGCTGAATTTTAATGGAATTGTTAAAAAAAAATACTTTGTTGTTTAATTTGAAGTTGTTTTATGTCGAATACAGATGCTACTAAGTTGTTAATGAATCCGCTGCGTTGTGTTTGCTTAAGTTGAATAAAGTTGAAGACCATTTGTTGTTTTATGTTTCCCTGGATCGTTATGTATCTTTCATGATTAATTATTACGTGGTTGATTTTAAAAGTTGAAAATGTGATATCCCGTTAAAGTTGAAAAAAATTTTATAACTCTGATTTTAAAATAATTACTGGGTAGAAATGGGGTGTTACAAACTTTCCCTTCCTTCGTTCTCCCTTCAACCGCCGTTCGCTTCCGTTCGCCGCCGCTGACAGCCGTACCGGAAGCATTTTTTGAAGTAAGTTCTCTCTTTTTTCCTCTTTTGCTTGCATTTGTAGGGTGAATCTTATGGTGAACTGATGAAGTTCCCATGGAAATCACGAAGTATCCGGCGGAATTTCATATTTTAGTTGTTGAATCTCGCGGAGAGAGGCGATGAAATCCCCGAGGACACGAAGAATATCTCGGGGTCATGAGATGAACGTTTCTCAGCTCTTTTTTGAACATTCTGGGGATCAAGGACGGAATCCCCGGGGAGCCGACGTTTATCTCGGGGATATGGGTCGAATACCCCAGGGTCCCGCCCAATTTCGCTCCCATCGGACCTGAGGACGGTCGCGGGTTCGCGTTCCCCGACGTTCCCTCCTCGCCCTTTCACTTGATCAGCGGTGGAAGGGGTGGATTTGATATGGGTCATCGAATTCACCATTTCCTTCTGCTTTTTAGGTAAATGGATGTATTGCTAGTGGCCGAGGGGTCTTTGGATATCTACGACGGGCCTGGTTCACCTATGGCGGAGACAACCATAGCCGGGGAGAGGACGCCCGACGAGCGGGCCTGCGAGGAGGCAGTGAACATGATCTCCGAGTTTGTCGACCTGGATGAGGAGGGAATATTTTGTATCGTTGAGCACCGCCTAATAGGTTCACCGAAGTCGTGGAACGTGTTTAGACCTTTGCCACACCACCGAATATGCTCGACATATAGCGGGATGCGGTTCCCCGTATATGAATTTATGTTCGACGAGGCGGGGTGGCGTTTACCCTTCACGGATTTTCAACAGGCAGTGTTCGTCTGATTGCGTTTGGCCCCTTCTCAACTCCACCCCAACTCTCTCGCTTTCATCAGGGCTTTCGAGCTCGTGTGTAAATATCTGAAGATCAGGGCGACGGTGCCCCTATTTTTTTGCATTTTCCATCTTCAACGGCAGGCCGTCGACGGCAAGCATGGTTGGGTGTCCTTCAAGCAGGTGAGCAGCCTGTTTCACACTTATATGGACTCCGTACAAAATTTCAAGTACCGGTACTACCTCGTGAGACCGATCACACATGAGGCCGTAAATACCGTGTACACTCGGGTCGTCGAAGAAGTAGATGGACGGCGAGAGGAGGCCCTTGTGCCGAAGTTCCTGTTGTTCTGGACTGAGGAACACTTCAAGAGGGGAACGGACAGTTATATCGTCAGCCCCGGTAAACTCTGTGAAGGGGATCGCTTGGGTCACGAGGCCATAGTCAAGTTCGTCAGCGGGTTTAACAAAGCTAAGCTCGTGATTCCAAACGGGGACTTCGTTCTGGGCGATGACGGGCAGGTCTTGACGAAGCGTCGACTGATCAATACTAGGGCTCTCCTCGAGACGTTTTCTGACGAGGAGGCTCTCGAGCTGTTAGGTGGGGTGGCCTCCCCGACCTGTCTTTCCCTTCGTCCTTCTTTTCGAATTACTGACCTCTTTGTTTCCTGTTTGCAGATAAGATGTCGAATGCTGAGGAGCGCTTCAAAAAGTTAAAGGCTAACCGTGCTGCGAAGAAAGGAGGCAAGTGTCGCATCGAGCAGCTCCGAGTGCAGGAGCCCGTTCCCACCCCGACACCCAGGGGTTACTCTGACTCTCACCAGGATAGTGATTCTCTCAGCCCTCAGAGCTCCCCGAAGAGGCAACGGCTTGCAAACACAGTGGACATCGACCTTACCGAGCACGAGAGCCCCCCTGCCGTGAAATTTATGCTCCCGCCTTGTCACACAAGGCCGAACTTCTTCATGGGGAATAATTCGCTATGCGTGGGTGCCCCTGAAGCTCAGGCCATCTTAGGCGTCGACAAGGCTTCTCTGAGAAGGATGCTGGTGGAGGACGTGTTTGCTGTGATGCGGGTTTGCGCCGCTGCCTTGGTTCTGAACGACGAGGCGTGCCCCGCAGGCGAGCTGAACAAGTTGCGAGAAAGTTTCCAGTCCATCTCGGCCGAAATAGAGAAGGTGGGTAAGGAGCTGGCTGACTGCAAAAGCCAGAACCAGGCCCAAGTCGAGCTTCAACAGAAATTGGAGGAAAAGTTGAAGAGTGCTGAGGAGGAGCGGAAACGTCTCGTCAGTATTGAAGAGGAGAGGGATCGTCTCTTGGCGAGGAACGCTGAATTAGAGGAGGTTGTCCACCCAGCTGAGGAGGAAACCAAGGATGACAGGTTACTGACTTCGCGGGCAGCGCTGATAGCGAAGCTCCAGGAAGCCGAGGAAGACAATCTCGCGGTAGTTGGCATGGGTTTCAAGAATGCCGTGGAGCAGCTTCGGGTCCTTAACCCCGACCTTTCGACCGAGGGGATTGACCCCGACTACGAGGTGGTCGACGGTCAGATCGTGTAGCCGATGCGAGTCGACGAGGTTCATGATCCCGATCATCCTGAAGGGGCCGTCGCTGAGTAGGATTTTCTTCCCCGTTCTGTTCAATCTGCGAGCCATTTTTATTTATTGGGATATTTCTGCCCGGCCTGTATGCCAGGGGCTTTTTGACATTCGTTTGTAATATTTGTACAATGGGCTTCTGCCCGCTTTAATGCATTTTTGTTTATCTCCTAGTGTGCTGTTTGTATGGTTTTAATTGTGTGTGATGTTATTGCTTTTGTTATACTTTGTTTTTATCTAAGTAATAAAGACCTTGGGATTTGCTCGACCTTGATAGTCCCTGACCGCGTGGAGAGCTGGTCGGGTGGTCGGAGACGTATTCCGACCTTCAACGAGGCTAAGAGCTCGATCGAGGTCTTAGCTTCATGGCGTGAACTTCCTATCGCGAGCTGGGTGTTCTGCCCAATTGGTACGACAACGGCGGAGCTCGGTCGAGGTATCCCCGTCGGATCAAAAGTCCTCGCGCACACACGACGCGACCTTTGATCATCGTGTTTTGTATAGGGGTGACGCGCTCTTACCTTAGTGCGTCCCCGTAATAGCGGTGTTCGTGAGTCGCGGGCAGTGCTTAACTGTAGTATTGTTTGAGCTTCTCAGCGTTTCATGGTCGAGCAAGTTCTTCCCCGTGCAGATTTTCGAGGAAATAGGCTCCTGTCCCCGTTTTCGCGCGGATGCGGTACGAGCCCTCCCAGTTCGCGGCGAGTTTGCCTTCTCGCGAGTCTTTCTGGTTTCTTCGTAGGACGAGGATGCCCACCTGAAAATCACGTTTGATAACTTTGTCGTTATAACGCAGTGTTATTTTCTGCTTAAGTGAAGCTTCTTGGAGAGAAGCACCCGAACGTGTCTCCTCGACGAAATCGAGTTCTTCCCTCAGGGCTTCGTAGTTCGCGTCCCTGTCGAGGGGGGCTTCTGTCCTCCTCGAGGATTCCCTGATTTCCATGGGGATCACTGCTTCCGTTCCGTAGGTCAGATGGAAAGGGGTCTCCCCGGTCGTTGAATGTGGGGTCGTTCGGTAGGCCCAAAGGACGCTGTGTAGCTCCTCGACCCACCATTGTTTGGCATCGCCTAGTCGATGTCTAAGTCCTCGTAGGATTACTCTATTCGTCGCCTCAGCCTGTCCGTTCATTTGAGGGTGCTCGACCGACATGAAGTGCTGCTTCGTGCCTAGCTTGGAGACGAAGTCTTGGAAGTTCTTGTCGGTGAACTGTGTTCCATTGTCGGTGACAATAGCTTGAGGCACGCCGAATCGGGCGAGGATGTTCCTTTTGTAGAAATGCAATATGTTGAAGGCCGTGATTTTGGCCAATGCTTCTGCCTCAATCCACTTCGTGAAGTAGTCCACCCTGACGATGAGGTATTTGTTTTGATATAACCCCTGGACGAAAGGTCCGAGGATATCCATCCCCCACCACGCGAACGGCCACGGGGAGGACAGTGTTTTGAGCTCGTTGGGAGGAGCAAGGTGCATGTCCCCGTGTCATTGGCATCTGTCGCACTTCTTGATATGTTCCTTGGCGTCCTGTTGCATGGTGGGCCAGTAATACCCTGCTCGAAGCGCCTTACGGGCTAATGATCGCCCGCCGAGGTGTTGTGCATTGATTCCTTCGTGGATTTCCTAGAGGATGCTGGGGACCTTGGTCTCCTCGACGCAACCCTCACCGATATAGTTTATCCTCGACTAACGTGTATGAGCACGCCCGCCGCTTGACCATTTCGGCTTCTTTGGGATTTTCGGGCAGTTTTCCCGTCGTGAGGTACTCGTACACGGGGGTCATCCAACAATTGCTGTCACCAATGGTGTTTACGTCTGCCACTGGAGTGGGTTTGTCGATGCTCGGCCGGGAAAGCACTTCTTATATGACGGATTTGTTCCCGCCTTTCTTCTTTGTGCTTTCCAATTTAGACAAGACATCAGCTCGGGCATTGTGCTCGCGGGGGATGTGAGTTACTTCCGCGGAGGTGAACTTTTTCATCTTTTCTTTCACCAAGGCCAAGTATTCTATGAGGTTGTTGTTCTTGGCCTGGTACTCTCCTCGGACTTGCGAGGCCAAGAGCTGGGAGTCGGTGAAGAGTTTGACCTCCTTGGTGCCGAGGTCCTCGGCCAGCCGAAGTCCGACGAGGAAGGCCTCGTACTCCGCTTGGTTGTTTGACGTCGGGAAGGATAGTTCGAGGGATACCTCGATCAGGATACCTTCCTCGTTTTTGAGGATGATGCCCGCCCCGCTTCCCTTCGGGCTGAATGCTCCGTCAACATAGATCGTCCATTTCTGGGATCCGTTGGTCGAAGGTTCCGGGACGATCATCTCTGCTACAAAGTCGGCCAATACCTGAGCCTTCAGGGCTTTCCTCCCTTCGTATTGGATGTCAAACTCGGCGAGTTCGAGCGACCACCTGAGCATCCTCCCCGCCATGTCCGGTCGTCCAAGGAGTTGCCTTATGGGTTGTTCGGTCCTTACGACGACAGTGTGGGCGAGGAAGTAGTGGCGTAGCCTCCTGGCCACGGCAACGAGGGCCAGGGCGACTTTCTCTATCTGCTGATACCTGAGCTCGGGGCCTTGGAGGGCTTTGCTCGTGAAGTAAATTGGCTTCTGCCCGTCTGGGGTTTCCCGAATGAGGACGACGCTGACTGCTTCACTCGTGATCGCAAGATACAAGAAAAGTGTCTCCCCGACCTCAGGTCGTGAGAGGACCGGGGGTTGCGATAAGACTTGTTTTAGGTGGAGGAGCTCCTGTTCGCATTCTTCGCTCCATTCAAACTCTGCTTTTTGTCGAAGAAGTTTGAAAAATGGGAGTGCGTACTGTGCAGACTTGGCGACGAAGTGGGAGAGAGCGGTGAGCATCCCGTTCAATGACTGTATCGACTTCTTTGAGTCTGGAGTAGGGATCTCAAAAAAAGCCCTACACTTGTCGGGGTTGGCTTCGATTCCTCGCTCTGTGAGGTAAAAGCCGAGGAACTTACCTTCCCGAACACCGAAGTTACATTTGTTGGGGTTGAACCTCATGCGGCACCTCCTCGCTGTGTCGAACACCTTCTTGAGGTGCGCGGTGTGGTTGACTTCTTCCGCTGATTTGACGATCATGTCGTCCATGTAGACCTCGAGCATGTCGCCGATTTCAGCCCGGAAAACCTTATTCATCATTCGTTGGTAGGTCGCACCGGTGTTCTTCAGACCGAAGGGCATCACATTGTAATAGTAGTTATCCGACGCGGTCATGAAAGCCGTGTGCTATTTGTCGACCTTGTCCATGGGAATCTGGTTGTATCTCGAGTAAGCATCCATGAAGGATAATAGTTTGTAACCTGCAGAATTGTCGACCAGTTGGTCGATGTTAGGCAAAGGGTAGCAGTCTTTCGGGCAACCCCGGTTAATATCAGTATAATCAACGCACATCCTCCATTTTCCATTATTCTTTTTAACAAGTACAACGTTGGACAAGTACAACGTTGCCTCTAGGAGGTCTTTTACAGCTTTTTCGGCAGCCTCCTCTTTTTCGGGAGACTGCTTACGCCTACGTTGAGCTATGGCCCTAGCGGCCGGATCTAATGCGAGCTGATTGCAAGCCACCTCGGGGTCGAGGCCAGGCATCTCAGATGCGCTCCACGCAAAAAGATCAGCGTTCTCCCTTAGACATGCCTTCAGCTACTCCTTCGCCAGGTCGGGGATCCCGGTGCCAATCTTCACGTTGCAGTCTGGATCGTCCCTGAGCACCACGACCTCAAAGTCTCCGTCCGAGATAGGGCGCGTTGGGTGGAGAGGGTACCCGTTGTTTTCTGCCTGGAGGTCGAGGTCTTCTGCCCCGTCTTCATCGGGTTCTCCTGGGAACCTACTGTCGAGTTCGGCCGCATTGACGCGCGGGAGAGGTGCCTGCTCGGCGTCTGGGGATGGCTTGGCCATGGTCTTGGGTTTGGCGCCGATGGAACTCATGCCTTTGATGGCGGCATCGAAGCATCTTCTGGAAGCGTCTATGTCCCCGTGCATCGTTACCACTCGCCCCCTGGCCGTGTAGTACTTCATTTTGAGGTGGACTATTGATGGCACTACCGTAAGCTCGGCCAGGGTGGTCCTCCCTAGGATGCAGTTGTAAAGGGATGGGCATTCGACCACCAGGAAACGGATCTTCACCTGTCGGGCAGTGTCTTCAGCCTCGAATGTAACCATCAGCTCAACGTAACCCCATGGTCTGGTGGTGGTTCTGTTAAACCCCTGCAGATCTGAACCGATGTACGGGGGTCAGATGTCTTTCGTCGAGCTGAATGGTCCCGAACAGATGGGCGTACATGATGTCGGCCGAACTTCCCTGGTCGACTAGGATCCTTCGAACGTCAAAGGTCGCCATCTGTGCCCTGACCAGGAGGGGAATTGTGGTGTTTGGCGCTCCCCCGGGGAGTTCGTCGGGGTAGAAAGTGATAGGGTTGGAGTTTCCCCGCACTTTCTCGAGAGTGGTTGTCTTCGCCGATGTTGCGGATTCCAGTTCATCAAATTTCCGATTGATCGATCCGACGGACAACTTCTCGGGAACATCCCGGAGATGACCATCACTTTGGGGAAGCTTTCCCAGGTGCTACATGTCGCGGTGAAAATTGGATACCATAGTTATTTGTTAACTAGGATCGCATTTCTGATGTCACCACCGGTCTTTGATTTTATCCAAGGGAAGGGAGAAAAACCGAATTCCCACAATGCAATGCAAATGCACTAAGATTCTAAGTTCGGGGGTTGGTTATACCTAGGGAAGGTGTTAGCATCCTAGATATCTGTAGTACTCTACAGGAACCTCTTGATTTTATTTATGTTATTTGTTATCTGTTTTGCTAAGGGTTTAGGGTAGGTAATTTATTATTTTTAATCCTAAGTGTGCTCAACAAGATATCGCATCTTGTGCCTACATATCCTGTCAGGAGGGAATCAGAGCACTTGTAGTTCCTTATTAAGGATACTAAAATGTTTTAAAGGTTTAGGAGAGAAGATGAGTCATCATCTTAAGAAAACCACCACAGTTTTGAAAATGTTTGTATTTTTTGGGGTATGGGATTGTATGTCCCTTCTTTGAGATGATTAACATCTAATTCTCTTGTGTGGAGAATTATGTGGGCTAAAGTTTGATTTAAAAATCAAAATTAAGGGGGGACTAACCTAGGAAGTCTATCCTAAAGTTGTCTAGATAATCTTATCTTAAGGGTGTCGAGTATGAAATGTAAATGGTTATGCACCATGCACAATAACATGGTTATCATGCATGGAATTTTCCCTTGGATGTTAATGCGATTAAATTATTGTTATTTAGGCGAGGGTGCTAGCAAAGTGATGCTAGACTTGTGTCTTGTGATCGGTAGGTTGAATGCGATGCCTAAAGGCAATCGACTTACATGGGTAGAAAATGGGCTCGACGTTGGATCGAGATTTTTTATGTTTTGAAAGGTTTTGACAAAAAAAGCAATGCATACATAAATATAATAGTAAACATGAGCAAAGCATAATAAGGCATAATATCAAACAAGACTAAACTTATTTCACACACAAGCGTACTATCAAGCGCGGGGGATTCTAACGGGGATCAGTTTATTGAGAAAAGAGTTTGATTCTTTTTAAGGAAACTAAAAAGGTTTATTTTATTTTAGAGTTTATATTAAAGATTATTTTAATTAAAAGTTAGAGTTTTTCTTATTAATAAAAAAAAGTTTTAGTTATTTAAAGTTTTTATTATTTATTATTTTAGTTTTTAAAGTTATATTAATAAAGTTAATAAATAAAAAGGTTTTCTTATTAAAAGTTAATTATTTTAAAAGTTTTGATTTTTAGTTTTAAAGTCATGTTAAGAAAAAGTTAATTATAGAAAAAAAAAGTATTAAGGAGTTTTCTTATTAATTTAGAAGAGGTTTTAATTTTAATATTTTTATAAATAAGTGTTTTTATTATTATTTAATTTTAAAATTATATTTTTATAATAAAAGATATTTTAAATACAAAAAGAAGTTATACTTTAAGAAAAAAGGGTTAAATTAAAAACAAATCTATGATTAAATTAGCGGAGGGATCCTGTGTTCGCAGAGGGAGAGAGGGTCTATCGTGGACCCTCAGAACTCAACCGTCTGATCTAAGGGTTTTGCGATCAGAGCACAAATAGTGAGGGCGCGTCGTGGTGTACCGTGTGTGCGCATGCGTGTGATAATGGAAAAACAAAAAAACAAAGAAAAAGCAAAAGAGAAACGCTTCAGTCTCTCACGTTCCTCTCTCTCTCTCTCGTTTCTTCTCTCAACCTCTCTCATCGCCATCTTCGTTCTCGCTCGTTCACTCGATTTCTCTCACGATCAAACAAATCACGCAGCAAAAACCCCACCCCACACAGCCCATACCCCGATTTCACTATGATTTTTTTTTGTTACATATTACATCAGATTATGAATAATGCGAAAATAAAGGAAAGAAAGAGGAGGCCGGCGAAGGTTGATGGCGGAGACGCGAGCGGCTTCAATGAACTTCAATGGATCCTCATTCAGGGAAGATCTCCATTTTTACCTTTTCGCAAGCTTTTGTTTGCCTTCGTATGTGTGTATGCGTTCTCTCTTATTTGGTGATGAATGGAGTTTTTTGTATCTGATTCTTTTTTAAAGCGTCTTTGCGTTGTGATTGGGATTAAGGTTTGATGTTTGTGGTTGATTTTTGAATTTTGGTGATGATGAATCTCTCTGCTTTTTCGTCTACTTTAGGGTAGGTTTTCTTAGTATGGATTGGATTTTTTTTTTGTGTGTTGTGATGCGTGTTTGTGGTTCTTGAATTTCTGGTGAGTTTGCGTAAGATTTGAATTGTTCTCGTCTTGTGAAATGTGTTATCCATTTTATAGGCTTAGTGACATAAAAGGATTGATTTGAAATTGAAAGTTATTGATTGTATTGCCCACCCTTGTTTCGGAAACAACATGACAGCCTTGATTTCTTGTATGATTCTGTGCTGAAACTATTTTGGGAAGTATGTAATTGTGCTTAATGTTTTCCATTTTAACTTGATCCTGAATTGATGATTTTGAAAATGTGTCTGATGGTATTTTGGGAAGGAGTGGATTGGCTTTGAGTGTGTTTGATATTATTGAGGAAGGTTCAATTTCTGCTATTTCTCACGAATACTGTCGTAGATGCAGCTCTAAACTCAAACTGTAACGTTATTCAAGTTATTTGTGTTAACGGGAATTGCAGAATCAATGACTACACTCCGCTCTTGGCTTAGATTGAAGGCAGTGGAAGAGACAGTGAACATCGCAGTGGCTACGGCTTGCTTGCAAAAGTGCTCAAGATGAACTTTGTGATGCAGGAGTAAGTTTTCAACATTCTTTGATGGATACAGAAAAAAAATTTCTACTCAAAAGTCTGATAGTATATTATTACATCAAGATGTCTGCGAACTGGGTGGAGATCAAAGAGGTATGACCTTCTTGATCCTTTTGTTGGTTCTGAGCAAAACCTTAGGACTCTTCTTTTCTTCAAAGGAGAATCATATATGCCATTGATTCACTGTTGAAATGTTATGATTTTGTGTTATCTGGTTCATACCTTTTGCATGTGCAGCAGTCATGTAATTGCTTCCTTGTTTCTTCTTTTTTCATGTGCCCAAGGTGAGGATGCTTGATGAAGAATTCTGGATCAAAGGCTACCAGCTAGAGGTTATATTCTGACCAAACTCTAAAAGTTCTTGATTTAATTCAATGTGACTAAATTGGTTAGGTTGTGATGGTTTGGATAATGATTCTGCTGCAACATTTGGTTGTGCGCATTATTACTTGTCCCTTTTTCCATTTGCGTCATCCTGCCTTTTGATATCATTCCAATTTGAGGCCAGCTAATAACAATAATTTTCTAACCATTTCCCTTTTTATTATTTCATGTTTTGACGGGTTTGGAATTGAATGGTTTGAATATGGCTTTGATGACTGTTTTTGTTTTTGACAGATTAATACTTGAAGATTCAATTTGATGTTTTGGATTTGGAAATATCAATTCCTGTGATACGTGATCAAAGGTTTCATGATTGTAGGAAATCCAGCCTTTGAGTTTTTAGCAGTTTCTAGAGCTTTACGATATCTGATCTGTCATTGTAGCATCACTAAATGACGAAGGAGAGTAGTCATTTACGACCACTATGGCTGGCGGGTGTTTAACTTATAATATGGCGACGTTTTGGAGTCCTTCGTATTAATTTGATGCATTAAGAAGTGAAACGAACTGCAAATACTCTTCATGTTTTGGATTCAAGTCTTTCTCTTGTAATCTGTATGTCTATGCGTGTCTTGCAATGTATTCAGATTGTCTTCTAAGTGACATTGAAAATTTTAAAGTGTATTCCCATCCATATTATTGTACTCATATGTGAAATCAAAACGCCTTACAGGAAAGCTGGATGCTTCTTTAATAGAATCTTTTATATGCAATCTCAACTAACCCTTCAATTTGACCCAACATCTTCTTTATGAATTCGTTGATCTGCCTGATGAGAATGACTCTAATATATCCATGGTAAATAACATCTTTGAATAGTAACCAAATTACGAAGTATGAAGTAGGATAACTTGGACGGCTGTACTCGAAACTCTGAATGGAATTTGAATCTTTCGTATTCTTTGCACTCTATTACTCGGAATTTTGTAATGATGAATGTTCCGACCTTGTAACTTTGCCTTAAATTTTAACTTTGGAGTGGCGTGTTAAGTACTTGAATAGCCTTGATGAATTTAGTCTTCTTGAACAAAAATTTCTTTGTCTTTGTTACTTGAATATGTGAATTTGAATTAGTGAATGGTGTACTTGAACCTTGGGACTTGGAATAAAGATCTTGAACTTTTGAATCTTGAGTAATAAGAACCAAAGCCTAATCTTGATTTTAATGAGATATAGCCAGAAGCCCATCCAAGACATCTTCAAAATATTGATCCAAGAACGACCCAAGAATAAAGAACAACTCTTAGAAATAGAAATACTAGGACCACTTTAAATCAGGATTAACTGGTCATGCCCCCTGAAATGCTTGATTGTGGAAATGAGTACTATCTCCACTTAAAATTATCACACCTGCACGAACTGGTTAGTCACAAAAAACACGTACACAAAGACCGCGTGACTTAAAGATGCTATGCAAAAGGAATAGGGATCTTAGGGTAAAAAATTAGGGTCTCGACGAGATAGGAGAGACTTAAATACAAACATGCACAAATTTTTGGCCCTAAGATGCCACCAAACGCACATGCTATGAAATGAAATGATATGAAATGCAAGACAGAGATCCCGTGAGGGGTGATATCGCAGGGGACAACCGAAGTTGAAACGCTGAAACACAACTAAAAGAAAAGAAGACCCGATGAGGAACAACCAGCAAAACGAGACTCCACGGGGAAAGAACTAACTCCACTGGGGGAAAGAGACTACTAACTGACAATCACAAGGTGTCTTAAGCGGGGTGATGAACTTGTGATGAAAATCTTCTAACAAAATCTACTTGAGGATCCTGCTTTAGTGGTCAACCGGAGAAATCTTCGAGAGTCTGTTGTTGAGACTTAGAACCTCTTCTGAGAATACCTTCCTCGAGGGTTTTATTGAAAAAGTGTCCATTATCAAAGTATTGAGGAATCCGTGGAGGAAAGAAATGACTGTTTGTCAAAGTTAAAAATTAACCAGGGAATTTACTGCCGAAATCCTAGAAAGAAACAATTGTTTGTCGAAGTTTGAAATTAACCAGGGAATCTACTGCCGAGATCCTGGAAAGAAACGTCTGTCTGTCGAAGTTTGAAATTAACCAGGGAATCTACTGTCGAGATCCTGGAAAGAAACGAATGTCTGTCGAAGTTTCAAATTAACCAGGGAATCTACTGCCGAGATCCTGGAAAGAAACGACTGTTTGTCGAAGTCTGCTGGAGATCTACTGCCGAGAATAACCAGAGAATTTACAAAAGAAACACCTTCTGCCGAGGTCTTATGGAAATCTACTGCCGAGAATAACCAGGGAAATACCTACTGCCGAGGTCTTCTAGAAATCTACTGTCGAGAATAACCAGGGAAATACCTACTGCCAAGGTCTTCTGGAAATCTACTGCCGAGAATAACCAGGAAAATACCTACTGTCGAGGTCTTCTGGAAATCTACTGCCGAGAATAACCAGGGAAATACCTACTGCTGAGGTCTTCGATCAAGTATTCCGCTTGAAAGGGTAGAAAATAAATCATTGCTGCGAGGTTGTCTGCCTCAAACACAAGTCTTGAAATAAACTGCTACGAGATTGTCTGCCTCGAGCAAAGTCTTGAAATGAAAGCTACGAGGTTGTCTGCCTCGAGCAAAATCTTGAGTTGAAAACTACGAGGTTGTCTGCCTCGAGCACAGTCTTGAAATGAAGGCTACGAGGTTGTCTGCCTCGAGCAAAGTCTTGAGTTCCTCCTGGAAAGGTGAATACTTGTTGGAAAGTAACTTCACAGGGGGTCGGGATTTCACTGGAGATCTTTTGACTTCAGCTAGAATCCATAACGTTTTGGAGATTAGGAATTTTCAACCGGGGATCTTCAAAAGAGATGCGGGCCGACTGACTTGTGAAATATGTCTTCTTAAATAAAGAGAAAGATCATTTGAATCCTCACCAAACTCCTCGAAGAGATTCCATTTGATGGAAGCAAATTGAATTGTTGACTCACTGGAGAGAATACCGCTGAGAAGTAATATTGCTGTAGTTGAAAACTGTGTTGAAGCTAGTAAAATTCTTGTAATAGAGATTCTCAAATAAAGAGAATACTTAGAAAGTCTTCAATGAACCTTTCTGATGGATCTTCGGTGAGATAACATCTGACGGAGAGTAGTTGATAACTTTAATAACTTCACCGAGGATAGATGAACTGTCTTGAGGAGACTGCCATTTGTCATCCAGATAGAAAACTGAGCTCAAATAAAGAGCTGCCACTTGTCGTCTGGTATAAATTCCATGAAAATGTTGTAATATAACTTTTATCTTCCATAGAGATCTTTGAATAAATTCTTCCTAGGGAGATAGGGTGCCAAAATAAATGCTCGTTCGATCTAGGTTCAAAATCCTAGAGATATTCACAATTGTGATTGTCAGGGACCAAAGTTCAATTCAGGAAATAACTGAAAATAAACGGTCAATCAAAACTTCATCCAGTGAGGAATGAACTCAAAGGGGTTTATCTTTATCCAAAAATAGAAAAAGAAAACTAAAGCAACCATCTTCCACGAGAATCGAACTCAGTGGGGAATTAGAAAAGGACGCGCTTTTTCTGCCTAGGGCTGACGATTCTACTTGGAGGGAGCAGACAAACCCAATCACTTGGGGGGAACCGCGGCCAAAGTGAAAGAACAAACAAACAACCCAAAAATGCAAAATGCACAAATGCGCACATGCCATGAATCTATATGAAAGAATGCCATGCTATGCTTATGCTTATGCTTATGCTGACAAAACATCGAAGAAGATGCAAACTGGAGATAAAATGAACATCTCGACACGGATACTCGGCCAATCTTCGCAAGATAAGAAGCATCATTGGGGATGAATGGAGAGCCATATATGGAAGAATGTCCTGCTTCAAAGCTTCAAACTTCTCTTGGGAAAAGAGAGCACTCCACTTGGGGATGAACATCATGACTTCACTTGGGAATTGTCAAGATGAACCTTGTGATTCCGTTGGGGATGAGGAAGATTCACTGGGAACGAATCAAACTCAATGATCGAAAAGACTTCATGGGGATAAAATAAATATCCGCTGTGAACTGAAATAGTCTGAGTGAAAGTTGTAGCTGGATAAAATAAATATCCACTTTGTCGGGGAAGCTTGAATCAATAGTAGTTGAAAATATCGGAGATAAAATTTTTAGAGGATGAGATAAACATCCACTTTCACTGGAGAGGGTTGAGATAGTCCAATGAGGAGTGAAATAAACACTCGCTTCGCTGGGGAAGGTTGAAACCGAAGAAGTTCACCGGGGATTCTTAGGTTGCCGACTAGAGAAATCTTGTATCAAACCTGCCATAACTTCTTGAAGTAGATTCACCGGGAAATCGTCATGACCACCTAAAGTAGAAACTTACTGGGGAGTCATCACACCACCCGAGATAGAAGCTCTTTGAGGAACGGGTGAAGAATGTTGTGGGGGAAATGTAGTCCTGTATTGGTGAACTGCGTGGTAGTCACCATTTTGAATAACAATCATTGTGAATGGATGAAGAGTAATCTTCGCTTCTCAAAATGCCATAGATCACATGGTTTATGAGAAGAAGTGATCTCAAGAGGATTTTACAGAAAACATGGCATCCAACAGTTCCAATGTTTTCAAACTCTTGGAGAGATTCGTCAAATCTCGGTGTAACTGCCCCAGATTGACGGTGTTCTGTATAACCGAGTTTTCGAACTTGGAGAGATTTATCAAATCTCAACTTAACCGCCCCAGATTGTCTATAATCTTGCATAACTGAGTCTTCAAACTTGGAGAGATTTATCAAATCTCGACGTAACTGCCCCAGATTGATGGTGTTCTGCACAACGAGTCTTCAAATTTTCCCCCCAATGGTGGTCAGACTGTGAAAGAAACAACTGGGAAACAACTTGCCCCTGCTCAGCAAAGTCTTCAGGTATCGTGCCCCTGGGTACAGTCATCCTTTTGAAACGGTACTAAATTTTAGCTCATCAATGCCACACGTATATTAATTTCTACGATGTCAAGCAATGTTAGCAAGTAGAAAATGTTAATTCTGAAACAGATAATGCAACGTATGTTTGTCTTGAAGTTTTATTTAAACATATTTTTGTGATTGAATTACCGATTTTATAATGCTAACACAAATTTGAGCATAGCTCATGGGAGTCAGGAAACGATGTCTCAATGAGCATGCCTTTGAAATAAACCCTACTTCAACTAGGTCTTTTGAGGGTTGTATCGTGGTTTGGTTCACGGTTTAAGAAACAGAGGATATAAGGCTCAAAGTTTGTTTGTGCCCACCCAATCTTCGCGATATTTTACTCCATTTTTGAAAATTACCCTGCCCCAGGTTAAGAATGAGGGTTTTTTTATTTGGAAGAAGAAAACTCCTACTTCAAAGGTTCAAAGGGGTTAACGAGGGTTTATCTCCTTATGTCTTCGGTGTTTGGGATTTTGAAACAATGCCTTATATCACTAGCAGAGTTTTATTCAAAAGCGTAAAACAAGAGATCTTCCGTTTGATTTCGTCATCCTCCATTCAATTCTCTGCCGAGGCAAGAGATTGGGCAGCATTGGCATTAGAAAACACATTTTAAAAAGAGTGAAACAAATGGACTTCTTCAAGACAAACACTATTCATTGCATTACTTATTCAAAATAACAAGTTCTTACATGCAAATAACAAATTCATTAACAAACAAAGAGCATTACATGCGAAGAGCAGTAAATTAACTAAAGCTTTGAGGAGGTTGTTGCTGTTTTAGCTTGTCGCATTAGCCTTTGTACCTCCTTCAATAGTAATCGCCACTGGTTTTGGCATATTAAAGCGCGGGACTACAACATTCATCCTTTCTCTAGGGATATGAAGAAGTTCCTGATCCAGCATATCTTGGAGATCCCTCTTCACGACAGAACATTCGCGGGGATTCGTCGAGCAAGTTTTACAAGAAGCATGGTTATGCTCGTAGTGGGTAAGCCTACACAGATCGGCATGCATATCCACCAAAGATCCTCTTATAGAATTCACGTCAGAAATACGGCATTCCTTGAGGCATTCTTCTACAGGGCTTTCATAGTTAGGCAACAAGTTAGTTGAGATGTTGGGCCCAAAATTCTCAAAAGACAAAATGCCACTTTGCACTAACTTCTGTACTTCAGCTTTCAAAGCATAACATTGTTCAATGTCATGACAAGGTGCTCCTTGATGAAATAGACAAAAACGATCAGACTTAAACCACCATGGGAGCTTCTTTGGGATGGCCGGCGGTTTCTTTGTTTGCATCAGATTCTTTTGTATTAAAGCAGGATATAACTCAGAATAGGCCATTGGGATCGGGTCAAACCGATCCCCGTGTTGTTTACTTTCGCTACGAGATCCTTTATACTTTTCTCGCGAAATAGCATCAGCAATTTGTTCCTTCTTCTTGAGCAAACCCTCTCTAAGATCCTTAGAGCTGTTAGGAATGTTAACGAGCGCCACGGAAATGGGCGCTGGCGTTATTTCAGAAGTCTCGATCTCCTAAAATGAAGTCTGAGAAATATGAGGAGAAGGTTGACTTTGAGCAGCAATCAGAGTTTCAACCAAAGTAGAGAGCCTTTCCACACTAGCCCTCAAAGCAGTCACTTCCTTGCGGAGTTCACGATTTTTGCGCTCAATATTGTCCATCTTCTTCCTTTGATCGGCCAGAGTATCATATCGATGATTCAGCTTGACTGAGAAGAGAAACACAAATGAGAACCTGGAATGCAAAGAAATGCAAATGCAAATGATGCATATGATGCAGCAAGATTCATGAAACTCAGTTATTTATAATTACCAAGGAATATCAAAAGACTCATTTTTTTTATTATTAAAGCGGTTACAACTATTAGTATCGGAATACTAAAAGATTGATTTATTAAAATTGTTTACAACGCGTTGGTACACTTTCCAAGAGTCATAACGGAAAAGCTAAATAAAAGCTAATAATGATGGATATAAGGAGACTCTTCCAATGGTCTTCGTTTGACTTCTTCTTCCAATTAAGCTTCCAAGGTATTGATTAATAGAGTAACTTCTTTCCAAAATTTCTCCTTTTGTAGTCATATTAGCTCAGACATTTGTCGAAGATAGTAAATGGATTCTTGTCTTAAATAAGTAACTCCATTAGCTGAGAATATTCTTTAAGAATTGTCACCAACAGTGATGGACTGGAGTGGAGTAGATAGTGTTTCCTTATCAATAAGGGCTTCCCCAAATCTGGTCTTGAACCCTTCTTTATCCGTCAATAAGGTCTCCAATCCCCTTAGATCGTCCAGGTTATGACTCTTGTAAGTGTACTTCAACGTTTTATTTTATTTTATTTTATTTTTATTTTATTTTTTAGAGTCCATGATATCCTTATGATGTCTATAAACAAGACTAAGTTCCATGAATCTTTATGATATGATGTCCATGAATGCAGGGATGCAAACACAAAAAGCACAAAGCACAAAGCACAAAGCATACACAAGCAATCAAACAGACGGAGAGTCATAGGTTTGAAAGGTCACAACATGGAACCATGGTCTAACCATCCCAATAGGTATGTACTATGGTTTCAAATGTACCTGCCGAACGGGTTCTACAAAGTTCCCAGGGTCTACAATCCATCCTTCGGATATTATCGATTTTCCAAATCACTTGGTGGTCAATAATATTCTCAAGAGAATCTCGTCTGAGTGTAGTATCGCGTAGCGACTATTGCAGAAATAGACTCCCGCATAATCCCCGCACTACATCCTAATAGGCCAAGTTGGGTTAAAGGTAACTACGGTCCCCAGTCTCTATGGCCTTTAGTTCGAAATAATATCGTCTTCACGAATAGACTCGTTGGACAAAATTAAATTCGAGAGGGCCTAAACTGAGTGGTGAAGTCTCAATTCAACTTCTTCAGGAATCGACTCCCTCAAAGTATCCTTGAATTCTCACCGTTCCTATCATAATTTTCACTCTAGTCCGGGTGTAGGACTTTGTCTCACCACACAAGTAATAACCTAAGCAAACATAAAAAAAACAAATATATAACAAAAACATAATAAATCAAGTTAGGGGGAACCCTCTTATGAGACTCCCCAGTGAAGTCGCGATTTTTGTCGCGGTGAAAATTGGATACCATAGTTATTTGTTAACTAGGATCGCATTTCTGATGTCACCACCGGTCTTTGATTTTATCCAAGGGAAGTGAGAAAAACCGAATTCCCACAATGCAATGCAAATACACTAAGATTCTAAGTTCAGGGGTTGGTTATACCTAGGGAAGGTGTTAGCATCCTAGATATCTGTAGTACTCTACAGGAACCTCTTGATTTTATTTATGTTATTTGTTATCTATTTTGCTAAGTGCTTAGGGTAGGTAATTTATTATTTTTAATCCTAAGTGTGCTCAACAAGATATTGCATCTTGTGCCTACATATCCTGTCAGGAGGGAATCAGAGCACTTGTAGTTCCTTATTAAGGATACTAAAATGTTTTAAAGGTTTAGGAGAGAAGATGAGTCATCATTTTAAGAAAACCACCTCAGTTTTGAAAATGTTTGTATTTTGTGGGGTATGGGATTGTATGTCCCTTCTTTGAGATGATTAACATCTAATTCTCTTATGTGGAGAATTAGGTGGGCTAAAGTTTGATTTAAAAATCAAAATTAAGGGGGGACTAACCTAGGAAGTCTATCCTTAAGTTGTCTAGATAATCTTATCTTAAGGGTGTCGAGTATGAAATGCAAATGGTTATGCACCATGCACAATAACATGGTTATCATGCATGGGATTTTCCCTTGGATGTTAATGCGATTAAATTATTGTTATTTAGGCGAGGGTGCTAGCAAAGTGATGCTAGACATGTGTCTTGTGATCGGTAGGTTGAATGCAATGCCTAAAGGCAATCGACTTACATGGGTAGAAAATGGGCTCGACGTTGGATCGAGATTTTTTATGTTTTGAAAGGTTTTGACAAAAAAAGCAATGCATACATAAATATAATAGTAAATATAAGCAAAGCATAATAAGGCATAATATCAAACAAGACTAAACCTATTTCACACACAAGCGTACTATCAAGCGCGGGGGATTCTAACGGGGATCGGTTTATTGAGAAAAGAGTTTGATTCTTTTTAGGGAAACTAAAAAGGTTTATTTTATTTTAGAGTTTATGTTAAAGATTATTTTAATTAAAAGTTAGAGTTTTTCTTATTAATAAAAAAAGTTTTAGTTATTTAATGTTTTTATTATTTATTATTTTAGTTTTTAAAGTTATATTAATAAAGTTAATAAATAAAAAGGTTTTCTTATTAAAAGTTAATCATTTTAAAAGTTTTGATTTTTAGTTTTAAAGTCATGTTAAGAAAAAGTTAATTATAGAAAAAAAAAGTATTAAGGAGTTTTCCTATTAATTTAGAAGAGGTTTTAATTTTAATATTTTTATAAATAAGTGTTTTTATTATTATTTAATTTTAAAATTATATTTTTATAATAAAAAATATTTTAAATACAAAAAGAAGTTATACTTTAAGAAAAAAGGGTTAAATTAAAAACAAATCTATGATTAAATTAACGGAGGGATCCTGTGTTCGCAGAGGGAGAGAGGGTCCATAGTGGACCCTCAGATCTCAACCGTCTGATCTAAGGGTTTTGCGATCAGAGCACAGATAGTGAGGGCGCGCCGTGGTGTACCGTGTGTACGCATGCGTGTGATAATGGAAAAACAAAAAAACAAAGAAAAAGCAAAAGAGAAACGCTTCAGTCTCTCACGATCCTCTCTCTCTCTCTCTCGTTTCTTCTCTCAACCTCTCTCATCGCCATCTCCGTTCTCGCTCGTTCACTCGATTTCTCTCACGATCAAACAAATCACGCAGCAAAAACCCCACCCCACACAGCCCATACCCCGATTTCACTATGATTTTTTTTTTTTGGTTACATATTACATCAGATTATGAATAATGCGAAAATAAAGGAAAGAAAGAGGAGGCCGGCGAAGGTTGATGGCGGAGACGCGAGCGGCTTCAATGAACTTCAATGGATCCTCATTCAGGGAAGATCTCCATTTTTACCTTTTCGCGAGCTTTTGTTTGCCTTCGTATGTGTGTATGCGTTCTCTCTTATTTGGTGATGAATGGAGTTTTTTGTATCTGATTCCTTTTGAAAGCGTCTTTGCGTTGTGATTGGGATTAAGGTTTGATGTTTGTGGTTGATTTTTGAATTTTGGTGATGATGAATCTCTCTGCTTTTTCGTCTACTTTAGGGTAGATTTTCTTAGTATGGATTAGATTTTCTGGTGTGGATTGGAACTTCTGGTGTGGATTGGATTTTTTTTTTGGTGTGTTGTGATGCGTGTTTGTGGTTCTTGAATTTCTAGTGAGTTTGCGTAAGATTTGAATTGTTCTCCTCTTGTGAAATGTGCTGTCCATTTTATAGGCTTAGTGACATAAAAGGATTGATTTGAAATTGAAAGTTATTGATTGTATTGCCCACCCTTGTTTCGGAAACAACATGACAACCTTGATTTCTTGTATGATTCTGTGCTGAAACTATTTTGGGAAGTATGTAATTGTGCTTAATGTTTTCCATTTTAACTTGATCCTGAATTGATGATTTTGAAAATGTGTCTGATGGTATTTTGGGAAGGGGTGGATTGGCTTTGAGTGTGTTTGATATTACTGAGGAAGGTTCAATTTCTTCTATTTCTCACGAATATTGTCGTAGATGCAGCTCTAAACTCAAACTGTAACGTTATTCAAGTTATTTGTGTTAACGGGAATTGCAGAATCAATGACTACACTCCGCTCTTGGCTTAGATTGAAGGTTGTCGAAGAGACGGTGAACGTCGCAGTGGCTACGGCTTGCTTGCAAAAGTGCTCAAGATGAACTTTGTGATGCAGGAGTAAGTTTTCAACTTTCTTTGATGGATACAGAAACAATTTTTCTACTCAAAAGTCTAATAGTATATTATTACATCAAGATGTCTGCGAATTGGGTGGAGATCAAAGAGGTATGACCTTCTTGATCCTTTTGTTGGTTCTGAGCAAAACCTTTGGACTCTTCTTTTCTTCAAAGGAGAATCATATATGCCATTGATTCACTGTTGAAATGTTATGATTTTGTGTTATCTGGTTCATACCTTTTGTATGTGCGGCAGTCATGTAATTGCTTCCTTGTTTCTTCTTTTTTCATGTGCCCAAGGTGAGGATGCTTGATGAGGAATTCTGGGTCAAAGGCTACCAGCTAGAGGTTATATTCTGACCAAACTCTAAAAGTTCTTGATTTAATTCAATGTGACTAAATTGGTTAGGCTGTGATGGTTTGGATAATGATCCTGCTGCAACATTTGGTTGTGCGCATTATTACTTGTCCCTTTTTCGTTTGCGTCATCCTTTGAATCCCGTCCTATGCCTTTTGATATTATTCCAATTTGAGGCCAGCTAATAACAACAATTTTCTAACCATTTCCCTTTTTATTATTTCATGTTTTGACGGGTTTGGAATTGACTGGTTTGAATATGGTTTTGATGACTGTTTTTGTTTTTGACAGATTAATACCTGAAGATTCAATTTGATGTTTTGGATTTGGAAATATCAATTCCTGTGATACGTGATCAAAGGTTTCATGATTGTAGGAAATCCAGCCTTTGAGTTTTTAGTGGTTTCTATTGCTTTACGATATCTGATCTGTCATTGTAGCAGCACTAAATGACGAAGGAGAGTAGTCATTTATGGCCACTATGGCTGGCGGGTGTTTAACTTAGAATATGGCAACGTTTTGGAGTCCTTCGTATTAATTTGATGCATTAATAAGTGAAACGAACTGCAAATACTCTTCATGTTTTGGATTCAAGTCTTTCTCTTGTAATTTGTATGTCTATGCGTCTCTTGCAATGTATTCAGATTGTCTTCTTAGTGACATTGAAAATTTTAAAGTGTATTCCCGTCCATATTATTATACTCATATGTGAAATCAAAACACCTTACAGGAAGGCTGGATGCTTCTTTAATAGAATCTTTTATATGCAATCTCAACTAACCCTTCGATTTGACCCAACATCTTCTTTATGAATTCGTTGATCTGCCTGATGAGAATTGCTCTAATATATCCATGGTAAATAACATCTTCGAATAGTAACCAAATTACGAAGTATGAAGTAGGATAACTTGGACGGCTGTACTCGAAACTCTGAATGGAATTTGAATCTTTTGTATGCTTTGCACTCTATTACTCGGAATTTTGTAACGATGAATGTTCCGACCTTGTAACTTTGCCTTAAATTTTAACTTTGGAGTGGCATGTTAAGTCCTTGAATAGCCTTGATGAATTTAGTCTTCTTGAACAAAAATTTCTTTGTCTTTGTTACTTGAATATGTGAATTTGAATTAGTGAATTAGTGAATGGTGTACTTGAACCTTGGGACTTGGAATAAATATCTTGAACTTTTGAATCTTGAGTAATAAGAACCAAAGCCTAATCTTGATTTTAATGAGATATAGCCAGAAGCCCATCCAAGACATCTTCAAAATATTGATCCAAGAACGGCCCAAGAATAAAGAACAACTCTTAGAAGTAGAAATACTAGGACCACTTTAAATCAGGATTAACTGGTCATGCCCCCTGAAATGCTTGATTGTAGAAATGAGTACAATCTCCACTTAAAATTACCGCGCCTGCACGAACTGGTTAGTCACAAAAAACACGCACACAAAGACCTCATGACTTAAGGATGCTATGCAAAAGGAATGGGGATCTTAGGGTAAAAAATTAGGGTGCGACACTACGGGGAGTGACGGGGTCCTCGTGGGGGAAGGTCGCCCACATGTTGCGAATTGCTTCTTGGCCTTCAATGATTGGGGGGACAAAGAAATCTTTGGGTCGAGTGACACTGAGGGCGTCCTGAAGGCGACTTTCATCGGGAGGAGGCGTCGTCTCCTCGATGTTCTGGGCTTCCCTGGAGCTGGGACAGGGAGTGTCATTCTTCTGGGCGTATTTCTTTAGGTGCCCTTCCTTTATCAGAATCTCAATCGCATCTTTGAGATGGATGCAATCTTCTGTGACATGCCAGTGACTCCGGTGGAACCTAAAGTATTTCGACTTATCAACGTTCGATTTGGGGGCAGTGGGCTTCGGAAAGGGGACTCCTCCTTTCACAAATTCTGAGTTCTGGCACTCGGAGAGGATACGCGCGTGGGGAATGTTGAGTGGGGCGTATTCAGTGAACTGGCCAGCTGGTCCGCGTGGTTCACGAGGTTCTCAGGGGCGATTATCTCTCTTTCTTTCTCCTCCTCATCGGGGAGGAGAGTCTTCTTCTTTGTGGCCGCGGAGGCCTTCTTTGCGTCTCGATTCGAGTGCAATCTGTGCTGCCTCCGACTCCTCGAGCTCGATGTAAGATTGGGCCCGTTGGAGGAGATCCTCCAGACGGCGGGGTCTGCGGAGGCCCAAGGACTTGGAAAAGTCAGATCCAAAATGTAGCCCGTGGATAATCAAATACTTCTTCATGTCGTCGGTCGTATGGACCTCGACGGCTTCTCTGTTGAATCTCTCAATGTAGTTCCGGAGAGATTCGTTCTTCCTCTGAAAGATGCTTTCTAGGGAAGCTTCTGTCTTCGGATGTCGACGAGATGCGGTAAAGTGTTTGGTGAAGCGTTGTCTTAGTTGCTTTTAGGATGTGATCGACCCGGGTGCCAGAACCTTGTACCAAGTCATGGCACCCTTCCTTAAAGTGGTGGGGAAAAGCCTGCACTTGATGGCTCCCCTGACATTTCTGAAGTCGAGCATGGCTTCGAAACTTTCGACGTGGTCGTCGGGGTCGGACAGGCCTTCATAGTTCCCTAGCTGCGGAGGTTTCTCCATGCTCGCAGGAATTGGGGCGTTCATGATCTCCCACGACAGAGGGGTCCTCTGGTCGTCGTCGTCACTTCCGGTCGGGGACATCGAAGGGGATCGCTGATGCCGCGGCCTCTCCTCGGTCTGCTTGGACTTCTTGGTAGTGGTGGAGGCCTTGGGTTCCTTCCGAGGTGGGGAACGAGGGCGTTTCTGGGAGATCGTCGGCTGGGGGTGCTCAAGACGTGGACGACGGCCCTCGTGCACCGGCGAGGGGGTCTGAGATTCGTCTGAAGGAGTCCTTCGCGGGGAAGGGGAACGGCAAGGTGATGGTGGACGACGATGTCTTCGCGGGGAAGATCGTCGTGCCCGCCCTTACTCCAACGCTTCAATTCTGGTATTCTGGTGCGTGATCAGCTGATTGGTCTGATTGATCAAGGCAAACAGGACCACGGTGCTCGCATCTGCATTGGGCGGAGGAGCAACTGGCTGAAAAACGGCTTGCTGATCGTCTTGGTGGGCGGCGTTGTAAGCCACGTCTTGGGAGTCTGGGGAGGCAGTCTGCCCGTCTCTCACGTCACCTTCTTCGACATGGAGGGCAGCGACGTCTTTGCGGTGGTTCCCGTTCTTGAGCTGCACGAGGACGGTGTCCAGAGCTTTGTTAGCAGACAGATTGTCGGCCATGATGGTGATGAACGAGAGGGTTGCTTTGGTTTATCAGAGGAAAAATGGGGAAGAAAAGGTTTCCCACAGACGGCGCCACTGATCGTACCTGGATCAGACAGTATCTGATGGCCAACAACATCGTCTGGGCTTCAGCTCCGGTGCGGTTGAAAGACGGCCGGGGGGGGGTGTACCTGCAAGGTACTCCGACGCTCAAGTAAGGTAACGGTCAGAGAAAAAGCAAGTACAGAAGAAGAAGGTTAGAGTGTTAAGAAGTGAGTAACCTGACCCTCTCAAGTGAGAGGGTATTTATAGAGAGCCCCCAGCGTGGGGCCAACGGTTACTTGGATTGGGCTGGATTGCCAGGTCCAATCCAAGTAACTGCCAGGGCTTACGTGGCGTAGTGAAGACCAGCACATGGTCTTCGCCCTGGGGTAACCATTCCTAGATCTCTGGAATTAGGGCAGACCGATTCCATCGGGAGTGGGTGGTTACATGAGAACGTGTCCTCTCGGGGAGGAGTCTTACGTGTCAGGGAGAGACGTGTCCTCACGGGGGAGGACTCACTTGCGGGCGAAGATGGCTCCTCTCGGGGAGGAGCGCGGTGAGCGTCGAGGAGACGCGAGCCCGGGGAGGCTTAGAGCCCATGCCCGACGATCCACGTTGTGCGTGCCATACACATCCGAGGTTGGGTGTGTGCCCGACATGGTGGAGGTAAGCATGTGCCCGACAGTGGTCTTTCTAAGGGTCCTTATTGGGACATCCCAGGACGTAGGGGTTGGGCCTGCTCGACTGATGAGCATGCCCCGACCCAGTCCAGAACAAGTTTGAACCATTCTTATAAAATAAGGAGAGACACTCTTTATATTCTCGTTTTAGTTTTTCTTAAGTGGAAATTGAATATTAATAATTTTTTATACATTCTTATGAAAAACACATATGACAACGGTTGATAAATGTATATAATAAGAGTTGAATGTCCGATGTTAAGTAGTGTGTGGTTGTAAGTGTGATATTTACAACTACGATCTAGCCTGCCCCCGCTAGCTAACATAGAAAGAGATTCCCGGATAGCAAAAGTCTCTATGTGAATCTCTTCCCGACTAGGCCAGGTTGTCCATTGTAGTAACCTGAGAAGCGCACTACCTATAACCACAATTATATTTAACAATTGTAGTAAAATATTTATAGGTCCTGGGTTTGATACTGAACAATGCTATTTTTGACATTTATTATTTTGGATAGCGTGCTACCTATAACAACAATTGTGTTAAACAACCATTGTGAAATTATTACTTTTTTTAAAATACATTTTTTAAGAATTCTTAATTTTTTAACCTAAACCTTTTTTGAGTTGTATCAAAGTCAAAATTGTATTAAGGACCAAAAATTGTAAATTACATCAAAATCAAGAATGTCACAAAACAATCTATAATTTACACATCATTACATCAAATATTAGTATCTTGATGTCTTGGTATCTTGTCTCTGGGTATCTTGACTTTAAACACATATAATTTCAAATAGTAATACTTGTTAGTAAATAACCTTAGAAATTATAACTTACAATAAATTATGAATAAAGAATAAAAAATACTTACTTTTTAATTTCTCATATGCCTTATTAATGATCATTACAAATAACATGCACATCTATGAAGTAGACACTTGTGTTGTGTAAGAAAGAATGGAAGGAATATCAAAATTTTCATCACTATGAGGATTGTATTTTCTTTGTAGGACAATAGACCATCTCCTCAATAAGTCTAAAAGGTCTGTCACATAAAAGACTTTTTTTGCTTGAGTAGCCATTATGAATGGTTCGGTCATATAAGTTGTCTTACCAAGGTCAACTCGTGTTAATCCTAACTCAACAGTTTGTACACCATTGCTATTGAAAACCTGTTAGCTGTGATTTTCGACAAGGGAAAAACCTCAGCAAAAAAGGGTAGAGGCGACGGTATGTAAACGATGTGTACAAAGGTTTCATGGTTCAACCAGGATGTGGAATTAGTGTTTTATGATATTGCACGGAACACTTCGACCGCGTGATAGTGTCGACCACGTGATGATTGCAACAATGTCAAGTTGGTCGAGAAGGTGGTTATTTGAGCGTGCAATGTTACGTTTGAATACTCATAACCACTTGTAGGTTTCTTTCTGAAAGGACACATGGAGAAAGCACAAAAACGTGTTGCATGCAGAGCTTCACGTGGCGAACTCTAAAGATAGAAACGTTAGAAGTCGTTATTTCAGACTTGTGTATATAAGAGTTCATTTTTTTGAATTCGGTGTGTTTATTTGGTTATAGAAATCTCACACAAAACTCAAAGTACCAGTGTAACACCCTAAAACCCCCCGCGTTAAATTATAATAATTATCAGAGTAAATTTAAAACATAAACATTTAGGATGTCACATTCACCATAAATCTGCTCATACATTATGATATGTAACACCTGTCACCGATTAAAAATCACTAACAGTAATTGTAACGCCCCAGTTTTTGTGTGAGTTTTATTTAATCGAGTCGTTTGATTATTTTATTATTATTTTATTTTATTTTCGACTTTTATCTAAAAATATGTTATCTTTCAATGTGGTGATATTTTATCGGGTTTTGGGATCGTTTGCGAGATATTTGAGTGTGGGGGTATTTTGGTCATTTCATAATATTTTGATTAAGTAGTAAGAATAGAAAATAGAAAGAGAGAAAAATAGAGAGAAAGAAAAGGGAAAGAAAGAAAAAGAGGAGAAAAGAGAAGAAGAAGAGAAATAGTGAGAAAACTTGGAAAATCAAAGAGATCAACTCCTAGAATCGATTTAATCGGGTAAGGGTGTGAAACTCAATTATTGTATGATTGTGTTTGATTATGTATGTGTATTTGTGATGTTTGTTGGATTGAAATGAAAATATTTGGTAAAACCCATATTGTGTCAAATTGATTAGAAATTGATTAAAGGTGTTGGAAATTATGTTTTTAGTGTTCATTCTTGTTGTTACATGATAGATACATGTTGCTATGCATTGTATTGGTAATTTTCTGAGTGTAGGTGAAAAATTGGATGAACTTGGGTAAGAAAATGCAGAACAAAGTTCTGCAGAAATTTTTCTGGTTTTTCCAGGTCATACGCGTATGGGGCATGTTCATACGCGTATGGACCTTGGCAATATGCGTATCGTGGGCGTGTTTTGGGGCCAATACGCGTATGGGATGGTATTTTGCTCGGCCATCTGTCCATTTGCGTATGATACGCATAGCATTTCAGGGTAATACGCGTATGGTGTTGGCCTTACGCGTATTGGAATTAAAATGGGGATTTTGGGAAGAAAATGGTTTCTGCCCATACGCGTATGGCCTTGGGCAATACGCGTATGGCATGGCGAGGATTTTGGGCAATACGCGTATGGCCTTGGACACTACGCGTATGGCCAGGAGAATGGTAAAATGGGACTTTTCAAAATATCGTTTTCGTTTTTCTTTCGTAACTTGGGTTTCGTTTGTCCAATTTTTACATTCTTGGTATCGTTGTGTAGCTATTGAACTGTACTTTCTTATTATGATGATTTTGAAATTGTTAGCCGATTCAATTACGTCGGAAAATCGGGACTTGTGTCGGTTGTCGACTTTTGCCGTTATGATTGTGCGTAATTGATGTGTATTATGCAAGGTGTTGTTGTATGATGTAAATGTATGTGTTTAGATGGTGTTGTAATGATTTGTGGCCGTATGGCAATTAAATGCATTGTTTTGGGCATAAGTGCAAAGTGTGATTTTGTTGATGTAAATGAATGCATTTATGTGTGCATATTAAATGTCATGAATCATGAATTGCATTGCTGTGACGTCCTGAGTGACGGTTTGGATTCCAGAGGGAATTCGCTATAACATCGTGTGCCTTATACAAAGAGGTGTGAGCGATGATTATAGACGATCGTGTGCCCATGTGGGGTGTGAGCGATCGGGTCATGTGCCTTATACAAAGAGGTGTGGGCGATCCATAAACGTCGTGTGCCTTATACAAAGAGGTGTGAGCGACGAGGAACATCGTATGCCCAACGGGGAGTTACATTAAGTAACGAGCGATGATTCCAGCAGAGTTCCTGAGTGAACTAGTGATGAGAATCAATGGAAGTCGGTACCCGCATGTGCGTATGCATAGAGTCGTGGTGTCGGCCTCTTGCATTGCATAAATCATTATGGTTGTTTTATGTGTGGAATTGTGGATAAAATTGATATATGGATATGTGTTGGTGATGGAAATATGAATCATACCGTGTATTGTGTTGTGTTTGAATTATGGTGTGAATTGTGGTGAGAACCGTATATATATATATATATATATATATATATATATATATATATATATATATATATATATATATATATTGTGTTATATATGATTGTATGCAATTATATTATGGTTGGTTTTCTCACCCTTCTGCTGTTTTATAATGCTCTATGAGGCATTGCAGATTAGAGTTGCTGGAGGTATTTTTGTGAAGCTTTGCGTCTTCATTCTTTTGTCGGTCGGCTCTGATATGTGACACCAGGTAGTTAGGGATACCGTGTGTGATATGTGTATACTATGTATATATATATATATCTTTTGGGCTTGTGTCGGTATAACTTGATGTATGACAAATTTTTCATGATATATGTTTATATATGTTATTCAGTTTTAGATTTTCCGCTTTTATTCTAAATTCTGAAATGTGGGTGTAAGGAACTGAGTTCCCCTGTTTGATTGCTACCCCACTGTTGCATATCTTTATGAGCAGGTGTTGTATGTATTGTTTCAATTTGATGTGACCCCTCGGTCTATGCCATGATAATTTAAATATACTCTGACGAAATTTTGAATTTTCTTTTACCGCTTTAAGTAATTGGGGGTATAGATTGGGGGTGTTACAGTAATAATAATAATAATAAAACATGTCTGAACATTCAACTCTTATTGCAGCGGAACATCAACAACTAGACAGTTTAATGATTCAAAGCATGATCATGATTTAAAGTAATTGTAAAAAACATCATATGAAAAGATATCCAAACAATATCCAACATACATAAATGACATAAAAACATTTCATTCCCCGGTGCTACATATCAGAGCAGACGCCGACTCTAAAAGCATAAATGGAAGACTCCATCTTCCACTCACATCGAATCTCCTACTGCGGATTATCTGCATGTTACCCATGTAGAGGCAACATTCAAACATAAGGGGTGAGATATCATAACTAGATAAATGAAAGCACGATAATTAGCAAACACATTTCATTTCATGCATAAGTCACCCATTTAACACATACTTCCATGCAGTCAATATCCATCAACAAAACACAACAACGATCACAACTACAATGCAATGCAATGAGACTCACAACTAGACTCAATGCATGTGGTACCAATTCGATCCCTTTTCATGATCATAATTCCCTTCGGAATTTCTATATAAGTCACTCACACTCCACATGGGCACACGACATCCGTGATCGCTCACACCCCACATGGGCACACGAACACCCGTAATCGCTCACACCCCACATGGGCACACGATTACCTCAACACAAACAACAACAATACGATTTTATTTCAAAGAATCCGGATAAGGCGCTCACACCCCACATGAGCACATAACTTATCATACAACTTATGCAAACATGCTATGCATCAACGACAGCATACAACGATGACTAATGCATATGACTATTATACAACCAATACATCACACCACAACTGTCCAACATGTAGCATATACCTGCCAAAACATGCAACAATTACAATCCACAACTACAACACACATTCGCACAACCATACTCCACATTTCAACGTTCAACACATTACAACGTACACAGAAACACAATTAATGCATTGAATAGTTAGAATTATGGTATTGAAAATAATTTTAATAGATATTACATGAAACCAGCTTTCCAACGATTCGAAAGGCGACTGAAACAGACCTACGGATCAAAAGATATGAAAGGCGATTAAAAAATTTTGTTCGTTGCAGTGGCAGCCAAATACTGCTTCTGCTCGCCTGATGTTCGCCAAGCGAGATGCCAGCGACACACCTTCGCCCGAAGAAAACCCCCATTCGCCCGACGAAATTCCCCTTTCGCCCAATGCTCGCCCGACGAAGCAGAAGCGAATTTCCTCCCCCATACAAATTTCAGTAGCACCTATTTTCTACCCTTCGCTCGCCTTTCAGTTTCGCCCGGCGGAACGGGTCCTTTGCCCGACGAATCCCTATGAACTACAATTCTGCTATATTTTCACATCAAAACTTATTTTTTTAAGTTGTTTCAAAAACTGTTTTTTCTTAGAATTCGCTCAAAACACTTTTTTCGACAAAAAGACACTTTTCAAAATTTTAGAAACACAAGTTTTCTTTCCCAAAACCGTTCATAACCTTGCTCTGACTTTGACTCGCGATCACACCCACAACAATCAACATCCATATCATACACCTCTCAATCATGCAATTTCAACAACAACAATTGCAATAAAGCACAATTCTAACAGCAGTCACAACAACAATATTCAATCCACGAATCATCAAGAATTCAATCAATCATCATAATCATGAAATAAGAGAAGAAATCCAACAAACCCTACATATCATAACCTACCCATCAATCATCATGTTAACTCTTAGATAGTTAGAACCCCACCCTTACCTTAGATTTCTTCCAAGAACCTCAACCCTTAGCAATGGAGATTCCTCCTAATTCCTCTTCCTTGTCCTAGCTCTTCTTCTCCCTTTCTCTGTTTTTTACATACTGATAACTTCTCCTCTCTTATTCCCCTTTTCTTGTTATTATATTACATTATTACTATTATTACTAATATCCACTTACTAAAATAATAATAATAATAATAATAATAATAATCAATATTTTAATTAATTTAATATTATTCAACTCATTTTATAATCAACCAAATATTGCTAATATAATTTAATTAGTACTACTCTCCACACCACCAAGTTCTACATAATTGGTCACACACCCCCAACATCTTAATCTCTATAATTCTAAGGTCACTACCCCATACTAAGGGCAACCCAAACACAACCAAAACACACATAATCACACACACATATACACAACATCATATGATTTTAATTACGAAAATAATAAAAATAATTAAAATAAATCGGGGTGTTACAACTCTCCCCCACTTAGAATATTTTTGTCCTCGACAATTTACCTCATACGAATAACTCTGGATACGACTCTCACATCCTGCTCTCTAACTCATAAGTGATTTTTCCACCGGCAGCGCCTCCCCACACTACCTTCACAAGAGTGATCTCTTTACCTCTCAATTGCTTCACTTCGCGGTCTTCAATTTGTATTGGTCAAGCCTCAAACGTAAGGTTATCCCTTACTTCTAAATCATCCATCGGAATCACGTGTGACGGATTCGGAATATACTTCCGAAGCTGTGACACATGGAACACATCGTGCAAATTTGACAAATTGGGTGGCAACGCAACTCTGTAGGCAACAGGTCCAACTCTTGCAAAAATCTGATATGGACCAATAACTGAGGAGTAAGCTTCCTCGACTTCAATGCACGTCCAACACCGATCACCGGAGTGACTCTCAAGAATACATGGTCTCCTTCTTGAAACTCAAGATCTTTCCTTCTCTTATCATGGTATCTCTTCTGCCTACTCTGCGAAGCTTTCATCTTTTTCCGAATCAGCTTCACCTTTTCAGTAGTCTGCTGAACAATCTCAAGTCAAAGTACCACACTCTCACCAGATTCATGCCAACACAAAGGCGTCCGACACCTCCGACCATACAAAGCTTCAAAAGGCGCCATTCCAATACTGGAATAATAACTGTTATTATAAGTGAACTTAATCAACGGCAAATGGCTATACCAAGCACCTCCCTGTTCAAGCACACAAGCCCTCAATAAATCCTCCAAGGATTGTATAGTTCTCTCCGTCTGTCCATCCGTCTACGGGTGATAAGCCGAACTCAATCTCAGTTTCGATCCCAAAGCTTCTTGCAAACTCTCCCAAAATCTGGAAGTGAACCTTGGATCTCTATCCGACATAATACTCAACGGAACTCCATGCAACTTCACAATCACTTGAATATAAATCTCTGCCAGCCTCTGCAAAGGAAAACTGATATTAGTCAGAATAAAATGTACTGACTTCGTCAGTCTATCCACCACTACCCAAATGGCATCATGCCCTCTCAGAGTATTAGACAACCCAGTAACAAAATCCATAGAAATGTTGTCCCACTTCCACTCTGGATGATCTAACGGTTGCATCAAACCAACAGGTTTCTGATGTTCCACCTTCGTCTTCTGACAAGTCAAAAAGCATATATAAACTAAGCCACATCACGCTTCAATCCAGGCCACCAAAATATTTTCTTCAAGTCTTGATACATCTTTGTAGCTCCTGGATGGATACTCAAGCTACTCCTATGACTTTCTTCTAGAATCATTCTTTTCAACTCAGAATCATCAGGAATACAAATCCTATCATAGAACCTCAACACACCTTGTTTATCCACTCTGAATTCGTTACCTTCTGCCTGTTCATTTCCAATCATCAAATCCACCAGTTTCACATCCAACTTCTGACCCTCTCTGATACTACTAAGAAATTCATTGTTGATCTTCAGCATACCTAACATCACACTATGCGGTGTTTGTTCGCAAACTAAACTCATATCTCTGAAATGCTCAATCAATTCCAACTCTTTAACCATCATAGCAGACATATGCAAGGTCTTCCGACTCAAGGCATCAGCCACAACATTAGCTTTACCGGGATGATAGTTCAAGCCGAAATCATAATCCTTTAAGAATTCTAACCACCTTCTTTGTCTCATATTCAATTCCTTCTGATCAAACAGATACCTTAAGCTCTTATGATCACTATACACTTCAAATTTGGAACCATAAAGATAGTGCCTCCAAATTTTCAATACGAATACCACTGCAGCTAATTCCAAATCATGAGTTGGATAATTCCTCTCATGGACCCTTAACTGTCGTGAAGCATAAGCCACAACCTTATCATCCTGCATTAACACACCTCTTAAACCTATTAATGAAGCGTCGCAATACACCGCAAATGGTTCATTTGGTTTGGGTAGAATCAAAATTGGAGCTGTAGTCAATCTCTTCTTCAGCTCAATGAAACTCTTCTCGCAGTGAACATCCCACATAAACGCTTTACCTTTGCAAGTTAACTGAGTCAACAGAAGTGCCAACTTCGAAAAGCCTTCAATAAACCTACGGTAATAACCAGCCAAGCCCGAAAAGCTTCTAATCTCAGTTACCGACTTCGAAGCCTCCCACTGTAGAACTACATCTACCTTGGATGGATCCACAGCAATACCATCACCTAAAATAACATGACCGAGAAAACTTACCTCTCTCAACCAGAATTCGTACTTAGATAACTTAGCATAGAGCTTCTTTTCTTTTAACACTAGCAGCACGATCCGCAAATGCTTAGAATGTTCCTCTTCTGACTTAGAATAGATTAGAATGTCGTCAATAAATACTACCACAAATTGGTCCAAGTAAGCATGAAAAATTCTATTCATATACTCCATGAATACACCAGGTGCATTAGTAACTCCGAATGGCATCACCACATACTCATAATGTCCATATCGGGTCCTGAAAGTCATCCTTTGAATATCTTCATCCTTTACTCGTATCTGATGATAACCTGACCTCAAGTCAATCTTGCTAAACACACGGGTACCCACTAACTGATCCATCAAGTCATCTATTCTTGGAAGTGGATACTTGTTCTTAATCGTCACTTTATTCAGTTGCCTGTGATCGATACATAACCTCATACTGCCATCATTTTTCTTCACCAACAACTCCGGAACTCCCCAAGGCGATACACTTGGTCTCACAAATTTCTTTTCTAACAACTCTTCCATTTGCTTCTTCAGCTCTGTTAATTCTGATGCCGACATCCTGTATGCTGCCATAGAAATAGGTCTGGTACCAGGGACAAGATCAATAGCAAACTTCACTTCTCTCTCTGGCGGTACATCAGCAATATCATCCAAAAACACTTCTGGAAATTCATGCACTACTTGCAATTCATTAATTACCAACTCACTCTCCACTGACAAGGATGCAAACAATGCAAGCACTTGAGCTTCTTCTTCTAAGAGCTCTCTCAACTCTCTAGCATATATAAGACCATCTTCTTCCTCTTCCTCAGGAGCAAGAAATTGCACCGACTTGTTAAAATAGTTAATATGAACATGATTGAACTCCAACCAGTTTATGCCCAAGATCACATCAAGATTTCCCAACGGCAAGCAAATAAGATCCACACCAAAGTCCTTACCAAATATTGATAGGGGACAATTCAAACAAACTAGGGAAGTGGTCACCGATCCCTTTGCAGGAGTTTCGACAACCATCTCTCCCTTCATAGGAGAAACAACAAGGCCTGGCCTTCTCACACAATCAACAGCAATAAAAGAATGAGTAACACCAGTATTAATAATAGCAATCAAAGGTGTATTATTAATGTAACATATACCTCTAATCAGCCTGTCATCACTAGAAGTCCGAGTCCCTGTCAAAGCGAACACCTTTCCTCCGGTTGAAGCTTACTTTGGCTTCTGGCAACGAGTACTAATATGGCCTTGTTCTCCACAATTGTAACAAGTCACCACTTTAACCTTGCAGTGAGCAATCAGATGTCCTGCCTGTCCACACTTGAAGCATTTCTTCACATCACTTGTGCGCTCATGAACACGATGACCTAGCTCACCACACCTGTAACACTTCAGAGGAGCAGAGGTACCTCCCCCACTCGGCTTCATGCCATCAGCGTATTTCGGTTTACCTTTCTCAGCTGGAGCTATATAAGGCTTCCCAAGGTTCATCTGTTTTTTCCCCTTCTCTCGGCCAGCCCTTTAAATTGAGCCGATCGAGCCTTGCTATCTTCCTCAAAGATCCTACAATAATCCACCAAATCTGGAAATCTTCTGATTTACTGATAACCAATCGCCTGCTTGATCTCAGGTCTCAATCCATTCTCAAACTTGACACACTTTGAGAACTCAGCAGTTGCCGCAATGAGTGAGGGTAAAACTTAGCTAGATCCGAGAATTTTGTAGCATACTCCGTAACCGACATGTTACCCTGCTTCAATTCTAGAAACTTAATCTCTTTCTTTCCTCGGACGTCTTTAGGAAAATACTTCCTCAAGAACTCCCTACTGAACACAGCCCAAGTGATTACCTCTCCTGTTGCCCCCAACAATTGACGAGTGCTAACCCACCAGTCATCAGCCTCCTCAACCAGCATGTGAGTACCTAACCACACCTTCTGTGCCTCAGAACATTCCATAACCCGAAAGATTCTCTTGATCTCCTTGAGCCAAGCCTGCGCTCCATCCGGATCATATCTTCCTTTGAAGGTAGGCGGTTTATTATTCTGAAACTCGTCATTCTCACCAGCATGAGGTGGGTTCTGTACGGCCTGAGCAACAGCTTGCAAAGCAGCAGCAATATCAGCATCGTTCCTTCCAGCCATTCTAAATCAATTACGCATCAACAACATAACACAATGGTTAAGGGAACGACATCGACAATAATCAACTGTCACACAACAACGACTCGACAACTTGGCCGGACAGACTGACCTGCTCTGATACCACTATGTAGCACCCTAAAACCCCCGCATTAAATTATAATAATTATCAGAGTAAATTTAAAACATAAACATTTAGGATTTCACATTCACCATAAACCTGCTTATACATTATGATATGTAACACCTGTCACCAATTAAAAATTACTAACCGTAATAATAATAATAAAACTTGTCTGAACATTCAACTCTTATTGCAACGGAACATCAACAACTAGACAATTTAATGATTCAAAGCATGATCATGTTTTAAAGTAATTGTAAGAAACATCATATGAAAGGATATCCAAACAATATCCAACAAACATAAATGACATAAAAACATTCCATTCCCCGGTGCTACATATCAGAGCAGACGCCGACTCTAAAAGCATAAATGGAAGACTATATCTTCCACTTACATCGAATCTCCTACTGCGGACTATCTGCACGTTACCCACGTAGAGGCAACATTCAAACAGAAGGGGTGAGATATCATAACTAGATAAAGGAAAGCATGATAATTAGCAAGCACAGTTCATTTCATGCATAAGTCACCCATTCAACACATACATCCATGCAGTCAATATCCATCAACAAAACACAACAATGATCACAACTACAATGCAATGCAATCAGACTCACAACTCGACTCAATGCATGTGGCACCAATTGGATCCCATTTTCATGATCATAATTCCCGTCGGAATTTCCATATAAGTTGCTAACACCCCACATGGGCACACGACATCCGTGATCACTCACACCCCACATAGACACACGAACACCCGTAATCACTCACACCCCATATAGGCACACGATTACCTCAACAACAACAACAACAACAATATGATTATATTTCAAAGAATTCGGATAAGGCGCTCATGCCCCACATGGGAACACGACTTATCATACAACTTATGCAAACATGATATGCATCAACGACAACATACAACGAAGACCAATGCATATGACTATCATACAGCCAATGCATCACACCATAACTGTCCAACATATAGCATATACCTACCAAAACATGCAACAATTTCAATCCACAGCTACAACACACATTCGCACAACCATACTCCACATTTCAATGTTCAACACATCACAATGTACACGGAAACACAATAATGTGTCGAATAGTTGGAATTCTGGTATTGAAAATAATTTTAACAGAAGGTACACGAAACCAGCTTTCCAACGATTCGAACGGCGACTGAAACAGACCTACGGATCAAAAGATATGAATTTTTAAAGTTTTAGAAAATTCTGTTCGTTCCAGTGGCAGCCAAACACTGTTTCTGCTCGCCTGATGTTCGCCCAGCGAGACGCCAGTGACACACCTTCGCCCAGGGAAAACCCCCATTCGCCGACGAAATTCCCCTTTCGCCCAATGCTCGTCCGACGAAGTAGAAGCGAATTTCCTCCCCCATACAAATTCCAGTAGCACCTATTTTCTACCCTTCGCTCGCCTCTCAGTTTCGCCTGGCGACCTCCAAGCGAGATCGCTTCACCCTGCGGAACAGGTCCTTCGCCCGAAGAATCCCTGCGAACTGCAATTCTGCTATATTTTCACACCAGGACTTATTTTTTTAAGTTGTTTCAAAAACTGTCTTTTCTTAGAATTCGCTCAAAACACTTTTCTCGACAAAAAGACACTTTTCAAAATTTCAGAAACACAAGTTTTCTTTCCCAAAACCGCCCATAACCTTGTTCTGAATCTGACTCGCGGTCACACACACAACAATCAACATCCATATCATGCATCTCTCTATCATGCAATTTCAACAACAACAATTGCAATAAAGCATAATTCTAACAACAATCATAACAACAATATTCAATCCATGAATCATCAAGAATTCAATCAATCATCAAATCATCATAATCATGATATAAGAGAAGAAATCCAACAAATCCTACATGTCATAACCTACCCATCAATCATCATGTTAACCCTTAGATAGTTAGAACCCCACCATTACCTTAGAGTTCTTCCAAGAACCTCAACCCTTAGCAATGGAGATTCCTCCTAATTCCTCTTCCTTGCCCTAGCTCTTCTTCTCCCTTTCTCTGTTTTTCACGTACTAACAACTTCTCCTATCATATTCCCCTTTTCTTGTTATTATATTATATTATTATTATTATTACTAATATTCACTTATTAAAATAATAATAATAATCAATATTTAATTTAATATTATTCAACTCATTTTATGATCAACCAAATATTACTAATATAATTTAATTAGTGTAATACCCCAAAATTTGCCCTCTCTTTTCTTCATATCATTTAGCATGAGCTTTCATTGCATTGCATTGCATTCAAGCATAAAAAAACAAAGCATCAAGCATTTAGCAATGCATCTTTCATAAGGGCATGTGATCAGGTGATTCTCTAAGGTGTTGATCATCCAAAGAAGAAGACCAAGTGTCTCTCACAAGCTTCAAGGACCTCTTACATCATGTATCATCTCTATTTGATCTCACAAGTCATGGGAAGAGGAGATTTCATCAAGAAGATTGGACAGTGCATGATCTCCTATACAAGACAATCAAAAGTTGGGATCTGACCCCCAAATGAGCCAGATTTTTGATTCTTTATCATCTCCAAGTGGCACATGTCATCATTGGTGGAGATGATACACATCATATTCAGAGGAATTTGAATTTGGAGGATGTGCTATTTCCTCCTAACCAGAGGGTACCAAAACTAGGGTTTGCCATAAAATCAGTTTATTTCACATTCACCATAAACCTGCTTATACATTATGATATGTAACACCTGTCACCAATTAAAAATTACTAACCGTAATAATAATAATAAAACTTGTCTGAACATTCAACTCTTATTGCAACGGAACATCAACAACTAGACAATTTAATGATTCAAAGCATGATCATGTTTTAAAGTAATTGTAAGAAACATCATATGAAAGGATATCCAAACAATATCCAACAAACATAAATGACATAAAAACATTCCATTCCCCGGTGCTACATATCAGAGCAGACGCCGACTCTAAAAGCATAAATGGAAGACTATATCTTCCACTTACATCGAATCTCCTACTGCGGACTATCTGCACGTTACCCACGTAGAGGCAACATTCAAACAGAAGGGGTGAGATATCATAACTAGATAAAGGAAAGCATGATAATTAGCAAGCACAGTTCATTTCATGCATAAGTCACCCATTCAACACATACATCCATGCAGTCAATATCCATCAACAAAACACAACAATGATCACAACTACAATGCAATGCAATCAGACTCACAACTCGACTCAATGCATGTGGCACCAATTGGATCCCATTTTCATGATCATAATTCCCGTCGGAATTTCCATATAAGTTGCTAACACCCCACACGGGCACACGACATCCGTGATCACTCACACCCCACATAGACACACGAACACCCGTAATCACTCACACCCCATATAGGCACACGATTACCTCAACAACAACAACAACAACAATATGATTATATTTCAAAGAATTCGGATAAGGCGCTCATGCCCCACATGGGAACACGACTTATCATACAACTTATGCAAACATGATATGCATCAACGACAACATACAACGAAGACCAATGCATATGACTATCATACAGCCAATGCATCACACCATAACTGTCCAACATATAGCATATACCTACCAAAACATGCAACAATTTCAATCCACAGCTACAACACACATTCGCACAACCATACTCCACATTTCAACGTTCAACACATCACAATGTACACGGAAACACAATAATGTGTCGAATAGTTGGAATTCTGGTATTGAAAATAATTTTAACAGAAGGTACACGAAACCAGCTTTCCAACGATTCGAACGGCGACTGAAACAGACCTACGGATCAAAAGATATGAATTTTTAAAGTTTTAGAAAATTCTGTTCGTTCCAGTGGCAGCCAAACACTGTTTCTGCTCGCCTGATGTTCGCCCAGCGAGACGCCAGTGACACACCTTCGCCCAGGGAAAACCCCCATTCGCCGACGAAATTCCCCTTTCGCCCAATGCTCGTCCGACGAAGTAGAAGCGAATTTCCTCCCCCATACAAATTCCAGTAGCACCTATTTTCTACCCTTCGCTCGCCTCTCAGTTTCGCCTGGCGACCTCCAAGCGAGATCGCTTCACCCTGCGGAACAGGTCCTTCGCCCGAAGAATCCCTGCGAACTGCAATTCTGCTATATTTTCACACCAGGACTTATTTTTTTAAGTTGTTTCAAAAACTGTCTTTTCTTAGAATTCGCTCAAAACACTTTTCTCGACAAAAAGACACTTTTCAAAATTTCAGAAACACAAGTTTTCTTTCCCAAAACCGCCCATAACCTTGTTCTGAATCTGACTCGCGGTCACACACACAACAATCAACATCCATATCATGCATCTCTCTATCATGCAATTTCAACAACAACAATTGCAATAAAGCATAATTCTAACAACAATCATAACAACAATATTCAATCCATGAATCATCAAGAATTCAATCAATCATCAAATCATCATAATCATGATATAAGAGAAGAAATCCAACAAATCCTACATGTCATAACCTACCCATCAATCATCATGTTAACCCTTAGATAGTTAGAACCCCACCCTTACCTTAGAGTTCTTCCAAGAACCTCAACCCTTAGCAATGGAGATTCCTCCTAATTCCTCTTCCTTGCCCTAGCTCTTCTTCTCCCTTTCTCTGTTTTTCACGTACTAATAACTTCTCCTATCATATTCCCCTTTTCTTGTTATTATATTATATTATTATTATTATTACTAATATTCACTTATTAAAATAATAATAATAATCAATATTTAATTTAATATTATTCAACTCATTTTATGATCAACCAAATATTACTAATATAATTTAATTAGTGTAATACCCCAAAATTTGCCCTCTCTTTTCTTCATATCATTTAGCATGAGCTTTCATTGCATTGCATTGCATTCAAGCATAAAAAAACAAAGCATCAAGCATTTAGCATTGCATCTTTCATAAGGGCATGTGATCAGGTGATTCTCTAAGGTGTTGATCATCCAAAGAAGAAGACCAAGTGTCTCTCACAAGCTTCAAGGACCTCTTACATCATGTATCATCTCTATTTGATCTCACAAGTCATGGGAAGAGGAGATTTCATCAAGAAGATTGGACAGTGCATGATCTCCTATACAAGGCAATCAAAAGTTGGGATCTGACCCCCAAATGAGCCAGATTTTTGATTCTTTATCATCTCCAAGTGGCACATGTCATCATTGGTGGAGATGATACACATCATATTCAGAGGAATTTGAATTTGGAGGATGTGCTATTTCCTCCTAACCAGAGGGTACCAAAACTAGGGTTTGCCATAAAATCAGTTTATTTCTGATTTTTTGGGCAAGACTTGATCCCATGGTATCCCTTATGTCCTCAAGTGTCTAGGAATGGAGGATCGTCCATCAAACTGGTTCAAAAGGGTTTCAATTGATCAGAAGATTGAAAATCAGGAGAATCGGGAATAAAGTCAACTATGCAGTGAAAAAGTTAACTCTTGACTTTTTGAGGTCAACATCATGATTTTCAAGTCAAATATGGTCCATGGACAAGATTTGATCAAGAAATGTTCAAGGGTTCATGAAAAATCAAGAATGTGGAAAAGTTGCTATTTTTGGAAATCTAGGTTTTTAGGAAGTTGCCATTTTGGGAAAGTTTTAGCATGAATTCAGCCATCTTCCAAGCCAATTTCCATCAGGATACGAGCTTCATTCCAATTTTACTCAAACATGAAAGTTGTAGAGCTTGTTCCAAGCTTTCCAGCCATGTAAAGTTTGTCTCATTTGGATTATTTTTGAGAGAGTTATGGTGTCCCAAAGTTGGAATCTTCAAGTTGTAAAATGTGAAAACTTAGAATTTTTTTTAAGTTATTCTTGGACAGTTTTGTGCACTCATGTTCATGAAAATTTTTGACATACTTCCAAGCACCATTTCAACTTGCCTTGGACATCAAAATTACTCCTTGATATGCAAGCTTTCTAAAGAGCATTTGATGGCACAAATTGAGTTAGAATTCATTGGTTAATGGTGGCTCAAAGTTGTTAACTTGGAATTATTTCTCATGCATGAAGTGATGCATTATGTGCCATAATGTTGCAGCAACCAAGACCTGCCCCAAATCACACGAATTATGTGCCAAGATGCCTTGCAAAACATTGCCATAAGTAACCAAACCTTGTATGTACCACCCATGCACACTTTTGAATATTTTTGCCAAAAATGAAAATTCTCTAAACTTGTTCAACAAGGATGGTTGTTTCCACTAATCCACTCTGAATTCCTCAGCCATTGTCCACACAAGATGACAGAAAAAACACACCATGCCATGTGAGCTTGTACCACCACCATTTTCACTCATTTTCAAATTTTTCTCAAAACTTTAACCTTAAGTTTTAACCACAATGCATTTGTTTTTACCACACCAAAGCTTCATATATAAGCTAAATGTGAAACCCTAGGAAGGGGGACTCATTCTCAGCAGCCACAAACTCAAGAATCCTCTCTCACTCTAAAAACCTCTCTCTAAAAAAAAAACTCTCATTTCCTCCAAGTTTCTCTGCATTTTTCGCTGGGTTCTTCATCATTGAGATACAAAGAGACCATTGGAAGCATTTGTTTGGAGTTTCTACGTAGTTTCAAGGGCCAACGGAGCCACTCCGTTAAGTAATTTTCTTCAACTCTAAACTTGCATTTTAGCTCTGTTTTATGTTCATGTTGGGCGCATCTGAAGTCCTACCTTAGGGTAGGCAATGTTTGCATATTTATTTTTGTGTTTTAATGGAGTTTCATTTATGGTGTGCAAACTTGAATCCTTATTTTCTTGAGTTTTAATGGTTGCTTTTCAATTATTTTTGCATATTTGGACTCACCATGGAGTGTACTACATTGTAGTATGTATGTTGTTTTGATTTGTGATTATGGAACCATAAGTGTTTATTCTTGAAGCTTGATTTTCATGGGTTTAGAGAGAGTTTTAGAGAAAACCAAGGCCATTTTTGAGATCTACGCGAAAAACTGAGGGGGGGGGGGTGTCTTTGTTTTTCCGTTTCCGGCAGGACCATCCGCCGCCGGCGGTGGCCGGCGCGGTGCTGCATTTTCCCGGCCGCGGTTACTGTTCACGTGCTGAAATATTTGCATGGCATGAGCTTGATGATGATGATATGGCAAGGTTTGAGTGGTTGTTATTTTATTTTGTCTTTTAGTAACTTAAATTACAATGGACCAATTGATACATAAGTCACATGTTTTTTGTTACATTTAAAACCATTTATTTCCTTTTTATATTAAAAATTCTGAACACATGTGACATGGTCTCATGGGCCTGCGTAAGCTTCCTATCCGCACCACCATGTAGCAGGCCCAGTCGTGTGGCTTTGATTCTTTTCCTTACTAATGCGCCCCTCCATTTCAGCATCTTTTTTATTTTCTTTTTTTATTTTCGTTACCTTTTTAATTATTAAAAATGCTTTATTTTATCAAAAATTTCCAAAAAAAATCATGTACGTATTTTAAGGTTTTAGTTAATTTTATATGAATTTTATTTTCATTTTTCATTTATTTTCGTAATTATATCTGATTTTCTTTTCCAAAGTGTCTTCCATGTTTACCCTTGTGATTAGTGCTTATGTTTGATGACTTTGCCATGTCTTCTTGAGTCAATTTTTTTTCCTTGTTTTGACATGTGGATTAGAGATGTTTTAATGTTATCTTTCTGCCTTGGTGATCATCTTTGATTGTTTTTCATGTGATTTTTGATGCTCTTCGATTCATACACGATCACTTGCATACCTTGTCTTGTGAAGCACTTTTGAACATGCTATTGAGCTAATTCTGTTCCAATCTTTTTACACATGTTAATTGGATGTTTAAGCTTGCCTTTGATTATTTTTTGGGAATTTATTGAACCACTTTGTTATTTTTTGGTTGATTTTTACTTGTGGTTTGAAGTTCATTGAAGCATGCTTAGACACTTGACCTAGTTTGAGTGCATTTGTTTACTTGTGATTGATTGATGCTTGAAGTGATTATATGGTGTGATCATGTTCTGTTTGAGTTTGTTTATGGCTTTGGATTCATCTTCATTTGTCCATTTTCCTATTTGATCTTGATTTTCTAAGTTGGTGTTGTTTGACTTGAATTTTGTGGTATGTTTGACCTAATCTTGTGCAATGCTCCCTTGTATGAAACAATCAATGCATGAGGCCTTTTGTTTGACTTGTATAACATGCTTGAGGTTCTGATCCTCTTGATTTAGGGTTCATTATGTGACATGTTCTCACTTTTTGCTTCACATGTTTCTTTGCTTGCTTGCATGAATAGTAAGTGATTGCTTTGATTAGTTTGGATGCATGCTTTGGATGTGTTGCTTGGTGATTAATCTTGTATGACTTGAGTTTGATCTTGACATGATGTTAATGTGTGTGCTACTACTTCTTGAGTTCTATACTTGATTTTCATGTTACTTGAGCATTGTTGGATGCATTTGGTTTGAATTATGTGATGCATATCATTCCTTTTACTTTGTAACTTCTTTGGTGCATCATGTTGCATAATGTGAACCTCTTTTGCATATATGAATTGTTGATGATGATATGATGTGAGTTCTGGTCTTGTTTCATTTTCATCTTATCTCCTTCATTTCACTTTGATATGACATCCATGTGTGTTTGATGGTGCACTTAATCCAAGTTTACTTGCATCCTTTCTTATGTGCTTTCACTTGTGTGTTAGAGATGTGCTTGTGTGATTTTTGAAGCATGTTTTATGATGTGATTTGGATATGATGGTTATGATGTGCTTGCTGCCCCATCTTTGTATCTCATTTCTCTTCTTCTTTTCTTCTTCTTCACTCTTTATCATCCCATGGATCTCAAGACTTGTTCAAGTCTTGGATTCTTCCCCCTTTAGAGCTACCTAGTCCAACTTAATTTTTGATTAAGCTTGGAGTAGGATTAGCATTAGGTTTAGTTAGACTTCCTCTTTCAAACCTCACTAACCATAGGACATCCATGCATGATAACATTAGGATCCTTTAGTCTCCCTTTAGAATTTCCTTTGCGTTTTCTCTTCTCATCTTCAAGCAAAAATTAAAAAATATTTAATAAAGGAAAACAAACATTGTATTTAGGCCTTTCATGCAAGAACAAGATAGTGAGGGATCTTCTCTCATTTTCTTGGAATGTTTAGCGTGCGTCCCATCTCGGGTCGTTGTGCGAGGCATTCGATCTTACATGAGGGACTTAAATACAATGCGCGTTACAAAATACAAAACAATCAAAACACTTCTTTCTAAAAAACTTCAAACAAGCAATAACGTCTTTCCTTCGGGAATTCTTTTCTCATCTCACTCACTCTTAACGTACGAACGTGCTCCTACTCATACTCTTGCAAGATGGTAATGCACTCGGACCAGCGAGCCTGCAACACCTGAGCTAGAACCTAAGCCGTTCTCTATAAAACACAAACAACTTTTCCCTAGTTAGGGGAACTACGTCGCTCTGATTCTTATGTTCCCGATGAGATACGTAGGCAGTGGGGTAGGGCCCATTCGAGCACTTCTTTTATTTTCCTTACATTTGTTTCTTTTTTCTCTCTTTTCCTTTCCCTTTTTCCCATTCCTTTCCCTTTCCAGTAGCAGTGGAGCTTCAGCTGACGACACCCTTTGATCGAGACAAGCAAGCGTGGATCCCATCGGGTACGATGGACGTGAGGGGGTGCTAATACCTTCCTCTCACGTAACCGACTCCCGAACCCAGTTCTCTTGGTCGCAAGACCATGCTCTATCCTTTCTCTTCAGGTTTACGCGATGTTTCCTTTCCCTCTCTTGGGATAAATACACATTGCTGGCGACTCTGTTTCGGTGCCACTTTCGCGTTTGTACTTGGATGAAAATCCCGGGAGCGACAGCTGGCGACTCTGCTGGGGAACGAACCCAGAATCTCTGGTTTCCTTAGCGAGTCAATCCTAGCGCTTGTCTGTTTTTCTTTCATTGGGTGTTTACTGTACTTTGCTGTATTTACTATTTTACTGTATAGTTATTTACTGTTTTTTGCTGTATACTACTGTATATTACTGCATTTACTGTACTTTAGCATTTTATTCCATATGTTATATTATGCTATGCTGGACTATACTGTGTTCTGTTTGGTGAGACGGGGATATTCTGAGAGATAGGCCCAATACACAGGCCTGAGTGTACTTATGATTAGCGTGTTTCATGTCCTCTCGCGTTCCATCTCGGTTCGAGGAGGGAATATGAAACACAATCTGGATATGGTTCTCTCTAGAGAATTCTGCGTTGTGGATTTTCCACGATGGTAGAGCTATCTGGAAGAGCTGCTAAGTCTGGATGACCTTTTAGGATGACCCCTCTTCTTTTTGAAGTGAGTCAGCGGACGACCTCTTTGATTGGCGATGGCATTGTATCCTTCGGGCTGAATGTGCTATTGTTTCTCAAACCTCTGAAGCTGAGGATCTTTCGTTTATGGAGAATCAGTTGAGGCCTCCTCGATTGATGATGATGCCAAACCAGAAATGGTGAACATATCATCGTTTCTCGACCTGAGAGCCCAGGATACTGAACATCCTAGTACCCACACGTGAGAAGGGCGGGCTGTTTACAGGTTTGCAGGTAACTGTGACCTTCTACCTACCCGGTATTTTGGATTCTTTGTCTCTACAGCCGTATCAGTGTGGTTATTCTGTTATTCTGGTTTGTTCTGAGGGTTCGATGCAGAGCTTTGAATTATTCAGTCAGCACAGTGCAGCCAGTTAGTGCATGTCACCTTGATCCCATGTCCGCTGCATGTGCATCGTCATTCTTGCATACATGTTCTTATATTTCCAAGGATATCATTTGTTGAGGCTCACTGTTGAGCATTTATTCCTTGTGGTTCTTTTGAAAAGTATTGAATTAAAACATAATGATTCCTTGGAAATATTTGAACATGGAATTTGCATCCTCATATCATGAGCATTTTTGCATAACAGGTGTTCCGGAGCGGATTTCTCATTCTGATCAAGGTTCAGATTCAGGACGGCCAACATGACTTCTTCCGACTACTCAATTTACCACAGTCAAGGTTCAGATATGGAACAACTCCGAGCGGAGGTGACTGAGATGAAGGCCCAGCTGGGGCATTTTATGGTGAACATTCAAGTGTTGTCCCGAGGTCAGGAACTGCTGAGAGAAGAAGTCAATAGGATGAAGACTCAGATGGGCCGGGATATGGAAATTCTGAAGGCAGTGTTAAGAAAGGAAAACAGTCAGGCGTCCATTTCCGCAGCAGAGGTTCTCACTCCTCCTATCTCTTTGGGGTCTCCTCTAGACCATGGTTTGCCTCTTGAATCCTCTCCACCGTCAGAGCTTTTTCATCACCAACTGTTTCTTGGGGATCCTAATCCAGAAAAGCTTGAAAGGAAGCCTGATCCGATCCCGTTGCCATACGCTCAATTACTTTAGCACTTGCTCAAGTTTCAGCTAATTGAATTGATCGCTGCAGGACCTCCACACACCAAGTTTCGTATGGGTTCCAATGACGATGATAGGTGTGAATTCCATTCAGGGGTACATGGTCATGATGTTGAAAATTGCAAGATGCTCAAGTATAAGGTCCAGGAGCTTATTGATTCAGGGACAATTGAGTTCGCTCCCATCAGCACTGTCAAGAGAAGAGATGTTCCTCCGAATGCTGCTAAAGAAGTGGATATTCTTCCTACCTCTCAGGGGCCTTCCTCAATCCAGAAGCTTTGGGTTCTGAAACTTCCGCATCAGCAAACCACAGTTGGAACCCTCCCGGTTGTGTCCTTTCATCATCAACTGAAGCAAGAAAGGGTTTTTGATCCTCTACCGATGTGTCATGCCAAATTACTTCAGCAACTGCTTCAGTTAAGATTGATTGAGCTCCGGAAGTTTTCTCCTCCGGCAAAGCTTCCAAAAGGATGGGATGCCAAGGCTTATTGTGATTACCACTCAGGGACACAGGGGCATACCATTGAAGATCGTAAGGTGCTCAGCCATAAAGTGCAAGATCTGATTGATGTTGGGATCATTATTTTCACTGCAGATGGTCTGTACGTTAACTAAAGCTTCCCAAGCCTCCTCAACAAAGAAAAAAAAAACATCATCAGAAGTAATAAGTCCAGATGGAGTCAAGCCTCCTCAACAAGGACAATCATTTAGCTCCTTTGCTGCATTTTCATATGTAGTCTTTATTTGTTTATTCAAACATTGTTTGCATGTTAAAACTTGTTTGTATTAGGTTTGATGATTTTAATGCAATGGATATGTTTTCTTGATTAAGTTCATTTATGTTTACTCATTTAATGCTAACGTGCACTGCAATACCAACTTTCTTGCTTATACTCTTTGAGGGAGGATGATGAGGAAAAAACGCAAAAATCTCTAATTGTATGCTTTTGGATAAAACCCTGTTGAGGATGTACAGGCATTGTTTCAACCCCCCAAACACTGGAGAGATAAGGGAGATAGACCCTCGTTAACCCCTTTGAGCCTTGAAGTAGGAGTTTCTTTTCGTATGAAAAAACCCTCACATTTAACCCAGGGGCTGGGTAGGTGTCAGTTAATTTGACCGAGCGTTCACATTTCAAAAGGAGTGTGCAGCTGAGGATCCATTACCTTCTATTCCACCGTCAAGAGGACAAGAGATGTGAAACCACAATGGTTATCCATCAACCATCAAAGAGTGAGACAGATCACAACCCTTTCAACAAAGTCAAGACAAGCTAGTGTCACACGACGTGTTCAAAAAAAATAAAGAAAAAAAAGAAAATAAAAGGAAGAAGCCCGCTAAGTCGAAACTTGAAAACAAGCGACTTAGGCAAAAGTTAGGGCATCCCGCTGGACTTCAGAATCAATAAAGAAAAAAAGAATCAGTCCAGGCAAAATCAGGGAAAACAAAAGAATGAAAAAGAATAAAAAGTGAAAGGGACGACAAAAAGAAAGTCCTCGAGCAAGAGCGAAGTCGTGTGACTACGAACAAAAGAAAAAAGGGGTGACGGTTACTCCAAAACCTCATTAGGTATCAAACCATCAGTTTCATGGGTTCCTTAAGGATCACAAAATCTTTTCGAGAGATGAATGCTTGTGCCAAATTAGCTGAATGTAGGATTGGAGAACATCACGAAGAATGGGTGGGCACTAATAAACTTTGAGCCATAAACCTTTTTTCTCAAAACCGTGAACCAGGCCACGATACAATCCTCAAAAGTCCTAATTGAAACAGGGTTATTTCGAAAGCACACTACCAAGAGATTGCGTTCCTGACTCCTATGAGTTGTGCTAAAAGATCTTTATTGGTGTTACATGTGCATTGCATTCTTTCATTCAAAGATTAATGTCGTGTCCTAAGCAGTGATTCGTTCGCTGCCTTGCGACATCTTTTTCGGTAAAAACTTCAAGATCAACATGTGTGTTGTATTAGAATTTTCATTCTCAGGTTAAAACATTTTTTTCTTGCACGCATTTGTTTGACATCTAAAGAAGTTTACATATGGAAATTCAGTCCAGAAGCTTAATCTTGCCGAGTTGAGAATCCTGAAACTCCCGAAGGGCAGCCACATCCAATGGTACTTCCTCAGGAAACTTTGTTGAGCAGGAGCTTTCCCAACAAGTTGTGCTAAGATGTAGTCGATCTGGGGCATTCACGTCGAACCATCTCTTTAAGGTATAGCCAATGTGGGCCGGCCATGTTGAGAAATCTCTTCAGAGTTCAGAAAACAGGGGCAATTACTTCAAGATTCTTCTGTAGACCATACAGTCTGGGGTAGTTACGTCGAGATCTGACGAATCTCTCCAAGAGTTTGAAGACATTGAGGCATTTTGGATGTCAAGTCTTCTGTAAAATCCTCTTGAGACAATTTCTTTTGGCGGACCATGCTGGTCTGGGGCAAATGAAAGAAAAACTGTTGTTCGCGCATATGCAATCAATAAGCCAAAAGGTTTGAAACAAAGGGGCATTCCAACCTAAGGCATTTGTGGTCCCCGTCTTCAGCATGCTTCATTAATAATGTTCCCATCAAGAGACGTGTTGGAACTTTTCTCCCAATAAGTGGTGGTTCAGCGTTAGATTTTCTCAGTTGCAGAAGTCATATCCGGGGGCACGTGTGCATATTCTTGCAAATTCAGATGATTTCAAGCACAAGATGGGTAATCACTCATTCCCACGCAGGAGACTGGGGCAATCATGTTCAAGGAAGGGTTCCCTAGTCACCCTTTTGTCGCAACGTTTACTGTTTGAGTTCGTCATTCTGTCGACGATCATTCACGATGTCTCGATATCGGTAAATTGAGTTCAACCGGGTATCGTTGATTCTCCCATTCAGTACTTCCAACAGTTACAAGCTTTTCTGTGTCGATAGCGGTTGTGAATCCCCAGTAGAGTTGTTTCGCAGACACCGAAGTTGATGGTTAGTCCCCAGTGAAGTCGTCAGGAGTTTGAAGATGCTCGATCTTCTGTAAAATCCTCTTATGACGTTTCTTCAGGTAAGTCTTGTATCATGGAGCAGGAAGCAAGTTGTTGACCGTCCCAAGCATGGGGCATCTTGAATTTCCCCCAACAAGATATGTTCCAGATTTATTATCCCCAGTAGAGTTTGAGGACATTTGGTCTTCTGTAAAATCCTCTCAAAAGGCATTCCCCAGCATGAGACGCTTTAAAGCGGTTTTTCCTAGCAGAGTTGGTTATAAACTCATCATCCCCAACGGAGTCGTCAAACGGAAAGTTCGCCCAACATGGGGCATTGTAGCACTTATCTTAGGCTCAACAGTCTTATGCCTCAGCAGATTATTGTAGAGTTGCTTTGGGTTTCCCAGCAGATGTCTAAGGATTCTCCCCCAGCAGGTTGCAGCAGAGCATGTTCTAACCAGGATTTGCATATCCCCGATGGAGTGGCCTTGACCCCCAGCAAGATCGTATCTCTGATAATGGTATCCCCACAGAGTTCGGCATTGAATCTTGTCAACAATACTCCCCAGCTGAGTTTGTTTTGTCCCACAGAGGCTTATTGATCAACATAATTTATTCCCCAGCAAGGTGATAGTATATTCTTTCCCCAGCCGGTTTAGAAGGTTGGTTCTCCCAGCAAAGGATCTTGAGTTTGATAGATCCCCAAGCAGAGTTTTAATGACTTTTCTTCCCTAGCAAGACGTCATGCACAGAAATTCTAATCCCCAGCGGAGTTGCTGTGACCAGAATCCAGCCCCAAGCAGATGAAGTAATTCCTGGCAGAATCATCATTTCCCCATATTTCCAAAGTCCAATTTATTTTTGGCAAACTTGACGATTCGAAGCAGACGGATTGTTCATTCATTCTCCAGCAGAGATATTATCCTTTCAGGAGTCTCCGAGTCAAAACATTGATCATTGTTCCTCAGCAGAGTTAGTAGAGATGTCTGACACGGATGCGGAGAGTAATCCAGTATTGGAAGTTGTAAAGTCCAACCGTAGATTGGCAAAAGGTCCATCTAAGGGTGGCAAATTCTTAAAGTCCAATCGTAGATTGGCAAAAGATCTATCCAAGGGTGGCAAAGCAAGGCAAAGTCCAACCATAGATTGGAAAAAGGTCCATCCAAGGGTGGCAAATTCTTAAAGTCCAACCGTAGATTGGCAAAAGGTCTATCCAAGGGTGGCAAATCATTGCAAAGTCCAACCTTAGATTGGCGAAAGGTCCATCCAAGGGTGGAAAATCATTGCAAAGTCCAACCGTAGATTGGCGAAAGGTCCATCCAAGGGTGGCAAATCATTGCAAAGTCCAACCGTAGATTGGCGAAAGGTCCATCCAAGGGTGGCAAATCATTGCAAAGTCCAACCGTAGATTGGCGAAAGGTCCATCCAAGGGTGGCAAATCATTGGAAAGTCCAACCGTAGCTTGGCACAAGTCCACCCGTAGTGTGGCAAGTCAGTAGTCGTCTGACTCCCGTTAAAAGACCGCAGCAAAGTCCAGCCGTAGATTGGCAAAAGTCCCCCGTAGTGTGGCAATTCAGCTGCAAAGTCTAATCGTAGATTGGCAAAAGTCCCCCGTAGTGTGGCATCTCAGCAAGTCCAACCATAGATTGGCAAAAGTCCCCCGTAGTGTGGCAATTCAGCTGCAAAGTCCACCCGTAGTGTGGCAAGCCAGTAGTCGTCTGGCGTTGTACAAAAGACGTAGCTAAAGTCCACCCGTAGTGTGGCAAGCCAGTAGTCGTCTGGCGTTGTGCTAAAAGACATTGTCAAAAGTCCACCCGTAGTGTGGCAAGCCGGTAGTCGTCTGGCGTTGTATAAAAGACATTGTTAAAGTCCACCCGTAGTGTGGCAAGCCAGTAGTCGTCTGGCGTTGTATAAAAGACATCTCTCTAGTGGTTTTCTTCATCCCCAGAGTTTTCTTCAAGCAGAGTTCGTTTGGTTGGGTTTATTTCCCTTTTCTTCTTCCCGGCTGAGTGCAAATTTTTGGGTTATTGTCAGTATTCAATCCCTCAATACCTTGAAAGTATGACAGCAATCGCTATCATTCGTTCAGGTCTACAGTGATTGAATAGAGGCAGCTGTAATACCCCAAAATTTGCCCTCTCTTTTCTTCATATCATTTAGCATGAGCTTTCATTGCATTGCATTGCATTCAAGCATAAAAAAACAAAGCATCAAGCATTTAGCATTGCATCTTGCATAAGGGCATGTGATCAGGTGATTCTCTAAGGTGTTGATCATCCAAAGAAGAAGACCAAGTGTCTCTCACAAGCTTCAAGGACCTCTTACATCATGTATCATCTCTATTTGATCTCACAAGTCATGGGAAGGGGAGATTTCATCAAGAAGATTGGACAATGCATGATCTCCTATACAAGGCAATCAAAAGTTGGGATCTGACCCCCAAATGAGCCAGCTTTTTGATTCTTTATCATCTCCAAGTGGCACATGTCATCATTGGTGGAGATGATACACATCATATTCAGAGGAATTTGAATTTGGAGGATGTGCTATTTCCTCCTAACCAGAGGGTACCAAAACTAGGGTTTGCCATAAAATCAGTTTATTTCTGATTTTTTGGGCAAGACTTGATCCCATGGTATCCCTTATGTCCTCAAGTGTCTATGAATGGAGGATCGTCCATCAAACTGGTTCAAAAGGGTTTCAATTGATCAGAAGATTGAAAATCAGGAGAATCGGGAATAAAGTCAACTATGCAGTGAAAAGGTCAACTCTTGACTTTTTGAGGTCAACATCATGATTTTCAAGTCAAATATGGTCCATGGACAAGATTTGATCAAGAAATGTTCAAGGGTTCATGAAAAATCAAGAATGTGGAAAAGTTGCTATTTTTGGAAATCTAGGTTTTTAGGAAGTTGCCATTTTGGGAAAGTTTTAGCATGAATTCAGCCATCTTCCAAGCCAATTTCCATCAGGATACGAGCTTCATTTCAATTTTCCTCAAACATGAAAGTTGTAGAGCTTGTTCCAAGCTTTCCAGCCATGTAAAGTTTGTCTCATTTGGATTATTTTTGAGAGAGTTATGGTGTCCCAAAGTTGGAATCTTCAAGTTGTAAAATGTGAAAACTTAGAATTTTTTTTAAGTTATTCTTGGACAGTTTTGTGCACTCATGTTCATGAAAATTTTTGACATACTTCCAAGCACCATTTCAACTTGCCTTGGACATCAAAATTACTCCTTGATATGCAAGCTTTCTATAGAGCATTTGATGGCACAAATTGAGTTAGAATTCATTGGTTAATGGTGGCTCAAAGTTGTTAACTTGGAATTATTTCTCATGCATGAAGTGATGCATTATGTGCCATAATGTTGCAGCAACCAAGACCTGCCCCAAATCACACGAATTATGTGCCAAGATGCCTTGCAAAACATTGCCATAAGTAACCAAACCTTGTATGTACCACCCATGCACACTTTTGAATATTTTTGCCAAAAATGAAAATTCTCTAAACTTGTTCAACAAGGATGGTTGTTTCCACTAATCCACTCTGAATTCCTCAGCCATTGTCCACACAAGATGACAAAAAAAACACACCATGCCATGTGAGCTTGTACCACCACCATTTTCACTCATTTTCGAATTTTTCTCAAAACTTTAACCTTAAGTTTTAACCACAATGCATTTGTTTTTACCACACCAAAGCTTCATATATAAGCTAAATGTGAAACCCTAGGAAGGGGGACTCATTCTCAGCAGCCACAAACTCAAGAATCCTCTCTCACTCTAAAAACCTCTCTCTAAAAAAAAAAACTCTCATTTCCTCCAAGTTTCTCTGCATTTTTCGCTGGGTTCTTCATCATTGAGATACAAAGAGACCATTGGAAGCATTTGTTTGGAGTTTCTACGTAGTTTCAAGGGCCAACGGAGCCACTCCGTTAAGTAATTTTCTTCAACTCTAAACTTGCATTTTAGCTCTGTTTTATGTTCATGTTGGGCGCATCTGAAGTCCTACCTTAGGGTAGGCAATGTTTGCATATTTATTTTTGTGTTTTAATGGAGTTTCATTTATGGTGTGCAAACTTGAATCCTTATTTTCTTGAGTTTTAATGGTTGCTTTTCAATTATTTTTGCATATTTGGACTCACCATGGAGTGTACTACATTGTAGTATGTATGTTGTTTTGATTTGTGATTATGGAACCATAAGTGTTTATTCTTGAAGCTTGATTTTCATGGGTTTAGAGAGAGTTTTAGAGAAAACCAAGGCCATTTTTGAGATCTACGCGAAAAACTGAGGGGGGGGGGGGTGTCTTTGTTTTTCCGTTTCCGGCAGGACCATCCGCCGTCGGCGGTGACCGGCCGGACCGGCGCGGTGGCCGGCGCGGTGCTGCATTTTCCCGGCCGCGGTTACTGTTCACGTGCTGAAATATTTGCATGGCATGAGCTTGATGATGATGATATGGCAAGGTTTGAGTGGTTGTTATTTTATTTTGTCTTTTAGTAACTTAAATTACAATGGACCAATTGATACATAAGTCACATGTTTTTTGTTACATTTAAAACCATTTATTTCCTTTTTATATTAAAAATTCTGAACACATGTGACATGGTCTCATGGGCCTGCGTAAGCTTCCTATCCGCACCACCATGTAGCAGGCCCAGTCGTGTGGCTTTGATTCTTTTCCTTACTAATGCGCCCCTCCATTTCAGCATCTTTTTTATTTTCTTTTTTTATTTTCGTTACCTTTTTAATTATTAAAAATGCTTTATTTTATCAAAAATTTCCAAAAAAAATCATGTACGTATTTTAAGGTTTTAGTTAATTTTATATGAATTTTATTTTCATTTTTCATTTATTTTCGTAATTATATCTGATTTTCTTTTCCAAAGTGTCTTCCATGTTTACCCTTGTGATTAGTGCTTATGTTTGATGACTTTGCCATGTCTTCTTGAGTCAATTTTTTTTCCTTGTTTTGACATGTGGATTAGAGATGTTTTAATGTTATCTTTCTGCCTTGGTGATCATCTTTGATTGTTTTTCATGTGATTTTTGATGCTCTTCGATTCATACACGATCACTTGCATACCTTGTCTTGTGAAGCACTTTTGAACATGCTATTGAGCTAATTCTGTTCCAATCTTTTTACACATGTTAATTGGATGTTTAAGCTTGCCTTTGATTATTTTTTGGGAATTTATTGAACCACTTTGTTATTTTTTGGTTGATTTTTACTTGTGGTTTGAAGTTCATTGAAGCATGCTTAGACACTTGACCTAGTTTGAGTGCATTTGTTTACTTGTGATTGATTGATGCTTGAAGTGATTATATGGTGTGATCATGTTCTGTTTGAGTTTGTTTATGGCTTTGGATTCATCTTCATTTGTCCATTTTCCTATTTGATCTTGATTTTCTAAGTTGGTGTTGTTTGACTTGAATTTTGTGGTATGTTTGACCTAATCTTGTGCAATGCTCCCTTGTATGAAACAATCAATGCATGAGGCCTTTTGTTTGACTTGTATAACATGCTTGAGGTTCTGATCCTCTTGATTTAGGGTTCATTATGTGACATGTTCTCACTTTTTGCTTCACATGTTTCTTTGCTTGCTTGCATGAATAGTAAGTGATTGCTTTGATTAGTTTGGATGCATGCTTTGGATGTGTTGCTTGGTGATTAATCTTGTATGACTTGAGTTTGATCTTGACATGATGTTAATGTGTGTGCTACTACTTCTTGAGTTCTATACTTGATTTTCATGTTACTTGAGCATTGTTGGATGCATTTGGTTTGAATTATGTGATGCATATCATTCCTTTTACTTTGTAACTTCTTTGGTGCATCATGTTGCATAATGTGAACCTCTTTTGCATATATGAATTGTTGATGATGATATGATGTGAGTTCTGGTCTTGTTTCATTTTCATCTTATCTCCTTCATTTCACTTTGATATGACATCCATGTGTGTTTGATGGTGCACTTAATCCAAGTTTACTTGCATCCTTTCTTATGTGCTTTCACTTGTGTGTTAGAGATGTGCTTGTGTGATTTTTGAAGCATGTTTTATGATGTGATTTGGATATGATGGTTATGATGTGCTTGCTGCCCCATCTTTGTATCTCATTTCTCTTCTTCTTTTCTTCTTCTTCACTCTTTATCATCCCATGGATCTCAAGACTTGTTCAAGTCTTGGATTCTTCCCCCTTTAGAGCTACCTAGTCCAACTTAATTTTTGATTAAGCTTGGAGTAGGATTAGCATTAGGTTTAGTTAGACTTCCTCTTTCAAACCTCACTAACCATAGGACATCCATGCATGATAACATTAGGATCCTTTAGTCTCCCTTTAGAATTTCCTTTGCGTTTTCTCTTCTCATCTTCAAGCAAAAATTAAAAAATATTTAATAAAGGAAAACAAACATTGTATTTAGGCCTTTCATGCAAGAACAAGATAGTGAGGGATCTTCTCTCATTTTCTTGGAATGTTTAGCGTGCGTCCCATCTCGGGTCGTTGTGCGAGGCATTCGATCTTACATGAGGGACTTAAATACAATGCGCGTTACAAAATACAAAATAATCAAAACACTTCTTTCTAAAAAACTTCAAACAAGCAATAACGTCTTTCCTTCGGGAATTCTTTTCTCATCTCACTCACTCTTAACGTACGAACGTGCTCCTACTCATACTCTTGCAAGATGGTAATGCACTCGGACCAGCGAGCCTGCAACACCTGAGCTAGAACGTAAGCCGTTCTCTATAAAACACAAACAACTTTTCCCTAGTTAGGGGAACTACGTCGCTCTGATTCTCATGTTCCCGATGAGATACGTAGGCAGTGGGGTAGGGCCCATTCGAGCACTTCTTTTATTTTCCTTACATTTGTTTCTTTTTTCTCTCTTTTCCTTTCCCTTTTTCCCGTTCCTTTCCCTTTCCAGTAGCAGTGGAGCTTCAGCTGACGACACCCTTTGATCGAGACAAGCAAGCGTGGATCCCATCGGGTACGATGGACGTGAGGGGGTGCTAATACCTTCCTCTCACGTAACCGACTCCCGAACCCAGTTCTCTTGGTCGCAAGACCATGCTCTATCCTTTCTCTTCAGGTTTACGCGATGTTTCCTTTCCCTCTCTTGGGATAAATACACATTGCTGGCGACTCTGTTTCGGTGCCACTTTCGCGTTTGTACTTGGATGAAAATCCCGGGAGCGACAGCTGTCGACTCTGCTGGGGAACAAACCCAGAATCTCTGGTTTCCTTAGCGAGTCAATCCTAGCGCTTGTCTGTTTTTCTTTCATTGGGTGTTTACTGTACTTTGTTGTATTTACTATTTTACTGTATAGTTATTTACTATTTTTTGCTGTATACTACTGTATATTACTGCATTTACTGTACTTTAGCATTTTATTCCATATGTTATATTATGCTATGCTGGACTATACTGTGTTCTGTTTGGTGAGACGGGGATATTCTGAGAGATAGGCCCAATACATAGGCCTGAGTGCACTTATGATTAGCGTGTTTCATGTCCTCTCGCGTTCCATCTCGGTTCGAGGAGGGAATATGAAACACAATCTGGATATGGTTCTCTCTAGAGAATTCTGCGTTGTGGATTTTCCACGATGGTAGAGCTATCTGGAAGAGCTGCTAAGTCTGGATGACCTTTTAGGATGACCCCTCTTCTTTTTGAAGTGAGTCAGCGGACGACCTCTTTGATTGGCGATGGCATTGTATCCTTCGGGCTGAATGTGCTATTGTTTCTCAAACCTCTAAAGCTGAGGATCTTTCGTTTATGGAGAATCAGTTGAGGCCTCCTCGATTGATGATGATGCCAAACCAGAAATGGTGAACGTATCATCGTTTCTCGACCTGAGAGCCCGGGATACTGAACATCCTAGTACCCACACGTGAGAAGGGCGGGCTGTTTACAGGTTTGCAGGTAACTGTGACCTTCTACCTACCCGGTATTTTGGATTCTTTGTCTCTACAGCCGTATCAGTGTGGTTATTCTGTTATTCTGGTTTGTTCCGAGGGTTCGATGTAGAGCTTTGAATTATTCAGTCAGCACAGTGCAGCCAGTTAGTGCATGTCACCTTGATCCCATGTCCGCTGCATGTGCATCGTCATTCTTGCATACATGTTCTTATATTTCCAAGGATATCATTTGTTGAGGCTCACTGTTGAGCATTTATTCCTTGTGGTTCTTTTGAAAAGTATTGAATTAAAACATAATGATTCCTTGGAAATATTTGAACATGGCATTTGCATCCTTATATCATGAGCATTTTTGCATAACAGGTGTTCCGGAGCGGATTTCTCATTCTGATCAAGGTTCAGATTCAGGACGGCCAACATGACTTCTTCCGACTACTCAATTTACCACAGTCAAGGTTCAGGTATGGAACAACTCCGAGCGGAGGTGACTGAGATGAAGGCCCAGCTAGGGGATTTTATGGTGAACATTCAGGTGTTGTCCCGAGGTCAGGAACTGCTGAGAGAAGAAGTCAATAGGATGAAGACTCAGATGGGCCGGGATATGGAAATTCTGAAGGCAGTGTTAAGAAAGGAAAACAGTCAGGCGTCCATTTCCGCAGCAGAGGTTCTCACTCCTCCTATCTCTTTGGGGTCTCCTCTAGACCATGGTTTGCCTCTTGAATCCTCTCCACCGTCAGAGCTTTTTCATCACCAACTGTTTCTTGGGGATCCTAATCCAGAAAAGCTTGAAAGGAAGCCTGATCCGATCCCGTTGCCATACGCTCAATTACTTTAGCACTTGCTCAAGTTTCAGCTAATTGAATTGATCGCTGCAGGACCTCCACACACCAAGTTTCGTATGGGTTCCAATGACGATGATAGGTGTGAATTCCATTCAGGGGTACATGGTCATGATGTTGAAAATTGCAAGATGCTCAAGTATAAGGTCCAGGAGGTTATTGATTCAGGGACAATTGAGTTCGCTCCCATCAGCATTGTCAAGAGAAGAGATGTTCCTCCGAATGCTGCTAAAGAAGTGGATATTCTTCCTACCTCTCAGGGGCCTTCCTCAATCCAGAAGCTTTGGGTTCTGAAACTTCCGCATCAGCAAACCACAGTTGGAACCCTCCCGGTTGTGTCCTTTCATCATCAACTGAAGCAAGAAAGGGTTTTTGATCCTCTACCGATGTGTCATGCCAAATTACTTCAGCAACTGCTTCAGTTAAGATTGATTGAGCTCCGGAAGTTTTCTCCTCCGACAAAGCTTCCAAAAGGATGGGATGCCAAGGCTTATTGTGATTACCACTCAGGGACACAGGGGCATACCATTGAAGATCGTAAGGTGCTCAGCCATAAAGTGCAAGATCTGATTGATGTTGGGATCATTATTTTCACTGCAGATGGTCTGTACGTTAACTAAAGCTTCCCAAGCCTCCTCAACAAAGAAAAAAAAAACATCATCAGAAGTAATAAGTCCAGATGGAGTCAAGCCTCCTCAACAAGGACAATCATTTAGCTCCTTTGCTGCATTTTCATATGTAGTCTTTATTTGTTTATTCAAACATTGTTTGCATGTTAAAACTTGTTTGTATTAGGTTTGATGATTTTAATGCAATGGATATGTTTTCTTGATTAAGTTCATTTATGTTTACTCATTTAATGCTAACGTGCACTGCAATACCAACTTTCTTGCTTATACTCTTTGAGGGACGATGATGAGGAAAAAACGCAAAAATCTCTAATTGTATGCTTTTGGATAAAACCCTGTTGAGGATGTACAGGCATTGTTTCAACCCCCCAAACACTGGAGAGATAAGGGAGATAGACCCTCGTTAACCCCTTTGAGCCTTGAAGTAGGAGTTTCTTTCGTATGAAAAAACCCTCACATTTAACCCAGGGGCTGGGTAGGTGTCAGTTAATTTGACCGAGCGTTCACATTTCAAAAGGAGTGTGCAGCTGAGGATCCATTACCTTCTATTCCACCGTCAAGAGGACAAGAGATGTGAAACCACAATGGTTATCCATCAACCATCAAAGAGTGAGACAGATCACAACCCTTTCAACAAAGTCAAGACAAGCTAGTGTCACACGACGTGTTCAAAAAAAATAAAGAAAAAAAAGAAAATAAAAGGAAGAAGCCCGCTAAGTCGAAACTTGAAAACAAGCGACTTAGGCAAAAGTTAGGGCATCCCGCTGGACTTCAGAATCAATAAAGAAAAGAAGAATCAGTCCAGGCAAAATCAGGGAAAACAAAAGAATGAAAAAGAATAAAAAGCGAAAGGGACGACAAAAAGAAAGTCCTCGAGCAAGAGCGAAGTCGTGTGACTACGAACAAAAGACAAAAGGGGTGACGGTTACTCCAAAACCTCATTAGGTATCAAACCATCAGTTTCATGGGTTCCTTAAGGATCACAAAATCTTTTTGAGAGATGAATGCTTGTGCCAAATTAGCTTAATGTAGGATTGGAGAACATCACGAAGAATGGGTGGGCACTAATAAACTTTGAGCCATAAACCTTTTTTCTCAAAACCGTGAACCAGGCCACGATACAATCCTCAAAAGTCCTAATTGAAACAGGGTTATTTCGAAAGCACACTACCAAGAGATAGCGTTCCTGACTCCTATGAGTTGTGCTAAAAGATCTTTATTGGTGTTACATGTGCATTGCATTCTTTCATTCAAAGATTAATGTCGTGTCCTAAGCAGTGATTCGTTCGCTGCCTTGCGACATCTTTTTCGGTAAAAACTTCAAGATCAACATGTGTGTTGTATTAGAATTTTCATTCTCAGGTTAAAACATTTTTTTCTTGCACGCATTTGTTTGACATCTAAAGAAGTTTACATATGGAAATTCAGTCCAGAAGCTTAATCTTGCCGAGTTGAGAATCCTGAAACTCCCGAAGGGCAGCCACATCCAATGGTACTTCCTCAGGAAACTTTGTTGAGCAGGAGCTTTCCCAACAAGTTGTGCTAAGATGTAGTCGATCCGGGGCATTCACGTCAAACCATCTCTTTAAGGTATAGCCAATGTGGGCCGGCCATGTTGAGAAATCTCTTCAGAGTTCAGAAAATAGGGGCAATTACTTCAAGATTCTTCTGTAGACCATACAGTCTGGGGTAGTTACGTCGAGATCTGACGAATCTCTCCAAGAGTTTGAAGACATTGAGGCGTTTTGGATGTCAAGTCTTCTGTAAAATCCTCTTGAGACAATTTCTTTTGGCGGACCATGCTGGTCTGGGGCAAATGAAAGAAAAACTGTTGTTCGCGCATATGCAATCAATAAGCCAAAAGGTTTGAAACAAAGGGGCATTCCAACCTAAGGCATTTGTGGTCCCCATCTTCAGCATGCTTCATTAATAATGTTCCCAGCAAGAGACGTGTTGGAACTTTTCTCCCAATAAGTGGTGGTTCAGCGTTAGATTTTCTCAGTTGCAGAAGTCATATCCGGGGGCACGTGTGCATATTCTTGCAAATTCAGATGATTTCAAGCACAAGATGGGTAATCACTCATTCCCACGCAGGAGACTGGGGCAATCATGTTCAAGGAAGGGTTCCCTAGTCACCCTTTTGTCGCAACGTTTACTGTTTGAGTTCGTCATTCTGTCGACGATCATTCACGATGTCTCGATATCGGTAAATTGAGTTCAACCGGGTATCGTTGATTCTCCCATTCAGTACTTCCAACAGTTACAAGCTTTTCTGTGTCGATAGCGGTTGTGAATCCCCAGTAGAGTTGTTTCGCAGACACCGAAGTTGATGGTTAGTCCCCAGTGAAGTCGTCAGGAGTTTGAAGATGCTCGATCTTCTGTAAAATCCTCTTATGACGTTTCTTCAGGTAAGTCTTGTATCATGGAGCAGGAAGCAAGTTGTTGACCGTCCCAAGCATGGGGCATCTTGAATTTCCCCCAACAAGATATGTTCCAGATTTATTATCCCCAGTAGAGTTTGAGGACATTTGGTCTTCTGTAAAATCCTCTCAAAAGGCATTCCCCAGCATGAGACGCTTTAAAGCGGTTTTTCCTAGCAGAGTTGGTTATAAACTCATCATCCCCAACGGAGTCGTCAAACGGAAAGTTCGCCCAACATGGGGCATTGTAGCACTTATCTTAGGCTCAACAGTCTTATGCCTCAGCAGATTATTGTAGAGTTGCTTTGGGTTTCCCAGCAGATGTCTAAGGATTCTCCCCCAGCAGGTTGCAGCAGAGCATGTTCTAACCAGGATTTGCATATCCCCGATGGAGTGGCCTTGACCCCCAGCAAGATCGTATCTCTGATAATGGTATCCCCACAGAGTTCGGCATTGAATCTTGTCAACAATACTCCCCAGCTGAGTTTGTTTTGTCCCACAGAGGCTTATTGATCAACATAATTTATTCCCCAGCAAGGTGATAGTATATTCTTTCCCCAGCCGGTTTAGAAGGTTGGTTCTCCCAGCAAAGGATCTTGAGTTTGATAGATCCCCAAGCAGAGTTTTAATGACTTTTCTTCCCTAGCAAGACGTCATGCACAGAAATTCTAATCCCCAGCGGAGTTGCTGTGACCAGAATCCAGCCCCAAGCAGATGAAGTAATTCCTGGCAGAATCATCATTTCCCCATATTTCCAAAGTCCAATTTATTTTTGGCAAACTTGACGATTCGAAGCAGACGGATTGTTCATTCATTCTCCAGCAGAGATATTATCCTTTCAGGAGTCTCCGAGTCAAAACATTGATCATTGTTCCTCAGCAGAGTTAGTAGAGATGTCTGACACGGATGCGGAGAGTAATCCAGTATTGGAAGTTGTAAAGTCCAACCGTAGATTGGCAAAAGGTCCATCTAAGGGTGGCAAATTCTTAAAGTCCAATCGTAGATTGGCAAAAGATCTATCCAAGGGTGGCAAAGCAAGGCAAAGTCCAACCGTAGATTGGAAAAAGGTCCATCCAAGGGTGGCAAATTCTTAAAGTCCAACCGTAGATTGGCAAAAGGTCTATCCAAGGGTGGCAAATCATTGCAAAGTCCAACCTTAGATTGGCGAAAGGTCCATCCAAGGGTGGAAAATCATTGCAAAGTCCAACCGTAGATTGGCGAAAGGTCCATCCAAGGGTGGCAAATCATTGTAAAGTCCAACCGTAGATTGGCGAAAGGTCCATCCAAGGGTGGCAAATCATTGCAAAGTCCAACCGTAGATTGGCGAAAGGTCCATCCAAGGGTGGCAAATCATTGGAAAGTCCAACTGTAGCTTGGCACAAGTCCACCCGTAGTGTGGCAAGTCAGTAGTCGTCTGACTCCCGTTAAAAGACCGCAGCAAAGTCCAGCCGTAGATTGGCAAAAGTCCCCCGTAGTGTGGCAATTCAGCTGCAAAGTCTAATCGTAGATTGGCAAAAGTCCCCCGTAGTGTGGCATCTCAGCAAGTCCAACCATAGATTGGCAAAAGTCCCCCGTAGTGTGGCAATTCAGCTGCAAAGTCCACCCGTAGTGTGGCAAGCCAGTAGTCGTCTGGCGTTGTGCTAAAAGACATTGTCAAAAGTCCACCCGTAGTGTGGCAAGCCGGTAGTCGTCTGGCGTTGTATAAAAGACATTGTTAAAGTCCACCCGTAGTGTGGCAAGCCAGTAGTCGTCTGGCGTTGTATAAAAGACATCTCTCTAGTGGTTTTCTTCATCCCCAGAGTTTTCTTCAAGCAGAGTTCGTTTGGTTGGGTTTATTTCCCTTTTCTTCTTCCCGACTGAGTGGAAATTTTTGGGTTATTGTCAGTATTCAATCCCTCAATACCTTGAAAGTATGACAGCAATCGCTATCATTCGTTCAGGTCTACAGTGATTGAATAGGGGCAGCTGTAATACCCCAAAATTTGCCCTCTCTTTTCTTCATATCATTTAGCATGAGCTTTCATTGCATTGCATTGCATTCAAGCATAAAAAAACAAAGCATCAAGCATTTAGCATTGCATCTTGCATAAGGGCATGTGATCAGGTGATTCTCTAAGGTGTTGATCATCCAAAGAAGAAGACCAAGTGTCTCTCACAAGCTTCAAGGACCTCTTACATCATGTATCATCTCTATTTGATCTCACAAGTCATGGGAAGAGGAGATTTCATCAAGAAGATTGGACAGTGCATGATCTCCTATACAAGGCAATCAAAAGTTGGGATTTGACCCCCAAATGAGCCAGCTTTTTTATTCTTTATCATCTCCAAGTGGCACATGTCATCATTGGTGGAGATGATACACATCATATTCAGAGGAATTTGAATTTGGAGGATGTGCTATTTCCTCCTAACCAGAGGGTACCAAAACTAGGGTTTGCCATAAAATCAGTTTATTTCTGATTTTTTGGGCAAGACTTGATCCCATGGTATCCCTTATGTCCTCAAGTGTCTAGGAATGGAGGATCGTCCATCAAACTGGTTCAAAAGGGTTTCAATTGATCAGAAGATTGAAAATCAGGAGAATCGGGAATAAAGTCAACTATGCAGTGAAAAAGTCAACTCTTGACTTTTTGAGGTCAACATCATGATTTTCAAGTCAAATATGGTCCATGGACAAGATTTGATCAAGAAATGTTCAAGGGTTCATGAAAAATCAAGAATGTGGAAAAGTTGCTATTTTTGGAAATCTAGGTTTTTAGGAAGTTGCCATTTTGGGAAAGTTTTAGCATGAATTCAGCCATCTTCCAAGCCAATTTCCATCAGGATACGAGCTTCATTTCAATTTTCCTCAAACATAAAAGTTTTAGAGCTTGTTCCAAGCTTTCCAGCCATGTAAATTTTGTCTCATTTGGATTATTTTTGAGAGAGTTATGGTGTCCCAAAGTTGGAATCTTCAAGTTGTAAAATGTGAAAACTTAGAATTTTTTTTAAGTTATTCTTGGACAGTTTTGTGCACTCATGTTCATGAAAATTTTTGACATACTTCCAAGCACCATTTCAACTTGCCTTGGACATCAAAATTACTCCTTGATATGCAAGCTTTCTAAAGAGCATTTGATGGCACAAATTGAGTTAGAATTCATTGGTTAATGGTGGCTCAAAGTTGTTAACTTGGAATTATTTCTCATGCATTAAGTGATGCATTATGTGCCATAATGTTGCAGCAACCAAGACCTGCCCCAAATCACACGAATTATGTGCCAAGATGCCTTGCAAAACATTGCCATAAGTAACCAAACCTTGTATGTACCACCCATGCACACTTTTGAATATTTTTGCCAAAAATGAAAATTCTCTAAACTTGTTCAACAAGGATGGTTGTTTCCACTAATCCACTCTGAATTCCTCAGCCATTGTCCACACAAGATGACAGAAAAAACACACCATGCCATGTGAGCTTGTACCACCACCATTTTCACTCATTTTCAAATTTTTCTCAAAACTTTAACCTTAAGTTTTAACCACAATGCATTTGTTTTTACCACACCAAAGCTTCATATATAAGCTAAATGTGAAACCCTAGGAAGGGGGACTCATTCTCAGCAGCCACAAACTCAAGAATCCTCTCTCACTCTAAAAACCTCTCTCTAAAAAAAAAACTCTCATTTCCTCCAAGTTTCTCTGCATTTTTCGCTGGGTTCTTCATCATTGAGATACAAAGAGACCATTGGAAGCATTTGTTTGGAGTTTCTACGTAGTTTCAAGGGCCAACGGAGCCACTCCGTTAAGTAATTTTCTTCAACTCTACACTTGCATTTTAGCTCTGTTTTATGTTCATGTTGGGCGCATCTGAAGTCCTACCTTAGGGTAGGCAATGTTTGCATATTTATTTTTGTGTTTTAATGGAGTTTCATTTATGGTGTGCAAACTTGAATCCTTATTTTCTTGAGTTTTAATGGTTGCTTTTCAATTATTTTTGCATATTTGGACTCACCATGGAGTGTACTACATTGTAGTATGTATGTTGTTTTGATTTGTGATTATGGAACCATAAGTGTTTATTCTTGAAGCTTGATTTTCATGGGTTTAGAGAGAGTTTTAGAGAAAACCAAGGCCATTTTTGAGATCTACGCGAAAAACTGAGGGGGGGTGTCTTTGTTTTTCCGTTTCCGGCAGGACCATCCGCCGCTGGCGGTGGCCGGCCGGACCGGCGCGGTGCTGCATTTTCCCGGGAGCGGTTACTGTTCACGTGCTGAAATATTTGCATGGCATGAGCTTGATGATGATGATATGGCAAGGTTTGAGTGGTTGTTATTTTATTTTGTCTTTTAGTAACTTAAATTACAATGGACCAATTGATACATAAGTCACATGTTTTTTGTTACATTTAAAACCATTTATTTCCTTTTTATATTAAAAATTCTGAACACATGTGACATGGTCTCATGGGCCTGCGTAAGCTTCCTATCCGCACCACCATGTAGCAGGCCCAGTCGTGTGGCTTTGATTCTTTTCCTTACTAATGCACCCCTCCATTTCAGCATCTTTTTTATTTTCTTTTTTTATTTTCGTTACCTTTTTAATTATTAAAAATGCTTTATTTTATCAAAAAATTCCAAACAAAATCATGTACGTATTTTAAGGTTTTATTTAATTTTATATCAATTTTATTTTCATTTTTCATTTATTTTCGTAATTATTTCTGATTTTCTTTTCCAAAGTGTCTTCCATGTTTACCCTTGTGATTAGTGCTTATGTTTGATGACTTTGCCATGTCTTATTGAGTCCATTTTTTTTCCTTGTTTTGACATGTGGATTAGAGATGTTTTAATGTTATCTTGCTGCCTTGGTGATCATCTTTGATTGTTTTTCATGTGATTTTTGATGCTCTTCGATTCATACACGATCACTTGCATACCTTGTCTTGTGAAGCACTTTTGAACATGCTATTGAGCTAATTCTGTTCCAATCTTTTTACACATGTTAATTGGATGTTTAAGCTTGCCTTTTATTATTTTTTGGGAATTTATTGAACCACTTTGCTATTTTTTGGTTGATTTTTACTTGTGGTTTGAAATTCATTGAAGCATGCTTAGACACTTGACCTAGTTTGAGTGCATTTGTTTACTTGTGATTGATTGATGCTTGAAGTGATTATATGGTGTGATCATGTTCTGTTTGAGTTTGTTTATGGCTTTGGATTCATATTCATTTGTCCATTTTCCTATTTGATCTTGATTTTCTAAGTTGGTGTTATTTGACTTGAATTTTGTGGTATGTTTGACCTAATCTTGTGCAATGCTCCCTTGTATGAAAAAATCAATGCATGAGGCCTTTTGTTTGACTTGTATAACATGCTTGAGGTTCTGATCCTCTTGATTTAGGGTTCATTATGTGACATGTTCTCACTTTTTGCTTCACATGTTTCTTTGCTTGCTTGCATGAATAGTAAGTGATTGCTTTGATTAGTTTGGATGCATGCTTTGGATGTGTTGCTTGGTGATTAATCTTGTATGACTTGAGTTTGATCTTGACATGATGTTAATGTGTGTGCTACTACTTCTTGAGTTCTATACTTGATTTTCATGTTACTTGAGCATTGTTGGATGCATTTGGTTTGAATTATGTGATGCATATCATTCCTTTTACTTTGTAACTTCTTTGGTGCATCATGTTGCATAATGTGAACCTCTTTTGCATATATGAATTGTTGATGATGATATGATGTGAGTTCTGGTCTTGTTTCATTTTCATCTTATCTCCTTCATTTCACTTTGATATGACATCCATGTGTGTTTGATGGTGCACTTAATCCAAGTTTACTTGCATCCTTTCTTATGTGCTTTCACTTGTGTGTTAGAGATGTGCTTGTGTGATTTTTGAAGCATGTTTTATGATGTGATTTGGATATGATGGTTATGATGTGCTTGCTGCCCCATCTTTGTATATCATTTCTCTTCTTCTTTTCTTCTTCTTCACTCTTTATCATCCCATGGATCTCAAGACTTGTTCAAGTCTTGGATTCTTCCCCCTTTAGAGCTACCTAGTCCAACTTAATTTTTGATTAAGCTTGGAGTAGGATTAGCATTAGGTTTAGTTAGACTTCCTCTTTCAAACCTCACTAACCATAGGACATCCATGCATGATAACATTAGGATCCTTTAGTCTCCCTTTAGAATTTCCTTTGCGTTTTCTCTTCTCATCTTCAAGCAAAAATTAAAAAATATTTAATAAAGGAAAAAAAACATTGTATTTAGGCCTTTCATGCAAGAACAAGATAGTGAGGGTTCTTCTCTCATTTTCTTGGAATGTTTAGCGTGCGTCCCATCTCGGGTCGTTGTGCGAGGCATTCGATCTTACATGAGGGACTTAAATACAATGCGCATTACAAAATACAAAACAATCAAAACACTTCTTTCTAAAAAACTTCAAACAAGCAATAACGTCTTTCCTTCGGGAATTCTTTTCTCATCTCACTCACTCTTAACGTACGAACGTGCTCCTACTCGTACTCTTGCAAGATGGTAATGCACTCGGACCAGCGAGCCTGCAACACCTGAGCTAGAACGTAAGTCGTTCTCTATAAAACACAAACAACTTTTCCCTAGTTAGGGGAACTATGTCGCTCTAATTCTCATGTTCCCGATGAGATACGTAGGCAGTGGGGTAGGGCCCATTCGAGCACTTCTTTTATTTTCCTTACATTTGTTTCTTTTTCTCTCTTTTCCTTTCCCTTTTTCCCGTTCCTTTCCCTTTCCAGTAGCAGTGGAGCTTCAGCTGACGACACCCTTTGATCGAGACAAGCAAGCGTGGATCCCATCGGGTACGATGGACGTGAGGGGGTGCTAATACCTTCCTCTCACGTAACCGACTCCCGAACCCAGTTCTCTTGGTCGCAAGACCATGCTCTATCCTTTCTCTTCAGGTTTACGCGATGTTTCCTTTCCCTCTCTTGGGATAAATACACATTGCTGGCGACTCTGTTTCGGTGCCACTTTCGCGTTTGTACTTGGATGAAAATCCCGGGAGCGACAATTAGTACTACTCTCCATACCACCAAGTTCTACATAATTGGTCACACACCCCCAACACCTTAATCTCTATAATTCTAAGGTCACTACCTCATACTAAGGGCAACCCAAACACAATCAAAACACACATAATCACACACACATACACAACATCATATGATTTTAATTACGAAAAATAATAAAAAATAATAAAAATAAATCGGGGTGTTACAACCAGCGTCCAGAGAAACGAGTTACGACTGAGAAAATGTACGAACAATGAATTACCATCCTTTACTTTCAATGCAACGTTTCTAATTTATCTTTTCTACTTCGCTTTATTTCATTTGCTTCCAATACTTTTCAAGTTATTTTCGCTCAACATTTTCACTCTTTTTCATTTTCTTTGTGTATTACTGAAAGTAGTCAAAGTTTACATCATACATGTTCCTTGAATCACTTAAGACCATATTTCGACCTATCGTTCCTCGAAAGCTACAATCCTTCGCGATGGACGCTGAAAAAATTAGTTCGAACAGAGTCACCACTGAACTTTATTTATTCCAATGAAGGAATAGGAAAGTACCGATAAAACCTTTTAAAATAGAATAATGGTCGCCGCAACCATATTCGGGTTCGGGAGTCGACAAATACAACGGGAACCTCTTAGTTAGAGTTGCGATTGAATGTTAGCTCATGTTTATTTACTTTATTCGAATGATAAAAGAACTAAAGAGAAAGGAAAGGAAAATGCTAAAGGGGAAAACAAAGGTTTTTATTAGGGTGCTCGCCAAGGATTGGGGCCCTCATGCCTACGTATGTTTATTGTGAAATGAAGAATCAGAGTGTCCGTAGTTTGGAGGACTACAGGGAAAAGGTTTGGGGTAAAAAGAAAAAAAAGGTAGAAAACAAAAGGTAGAAAGGAAGGTCGCTCGCCAGGATCTCGACTTATGATCCTGTACACTTGAACATCTATTAGCAAACCTTATTGTTCTTTTAAATACATTATTATCATCAAAACCTTTTAAGGGCATAAATAAATATTGTTCCAACAGAGCAAAAGTAACGAATCCTTGACGAATAATTCGGCCGTGCAAAATTAGACGAATTATTCGTCATCGATAGCGCAATGCGTTGGTGAAAGTAGGTGTTGCCCATATTTATCTATTTTCTATAACTTATGTTGAAACTCTCGTAAAAGAAGTGACTCGGATTGTATAATGTGTTAGAGTGAGAACCATAACCCTGGGTCCTTTTTTCCTCCATTGTGATTTAAGTGATTTTGCAATTAATCTGCTTTTATTTAAGTGTTTTTTATTTAAGCTATATTTACCAAACCTCAAATTATTGATTTCTTTATATATACATCGATAGGACGAAATTCGGTACTTAAACCATTGGTATCTATGGTTTGATAAGTTTTTACTACTTCGCACACCCGTGCATTTGCAACATGTTAGTGAACATGAATCCACAGAAATAATAGGAATATGAAGGTTGAATACGCTCTCAAATTAATAGTGTGGGGATGTTACAAGTTGGTGGATCAAAATTTGGATCTGAGATCACTTATTCGTAGGAACCAGACATTGTTTCCTGTAGACAACGCCGCTGTTCCGTTCGGGAATCAGAAACAAAAGCTCTAGCTCTCGAAGGAACCATAAATGACGAGAGCTTGACGATAATGGTCTTGAACGGTTGCTCCAATTTTCTTTACAATGGCGCAGAGTGGATCTACATGGTTAGCACTCCAACACCTAAATCAATTCAGTGTTAAATAAGAGTCAAGTGAAATTGGAGATCAGAGATTATGCACATTCTCATTGCATGTGAACTACTATATATGTTGGGTCAAATAGAGCGAGCTTGAGGCGGATTGAGCCTTAGTATCTTTGGCCTTTGGACGGTCTATAACAACTTTGTTACCAAAACCACATTAGCCAGCCACGAAAGGTATTTATTTTCCTTTATAAAACTGGCGCTTGTCATATTTTATACTTCTCCGTCAATGGTTGCTCTCTTTTATTCACCAACCTTGCATTTTCCCCAAGACACTGGCTTGACTGGATGATTTAGGTCAAGGCGATGACACATTACTCTAGTGTCAATGCTAAGCATACCTAAGGGATCCCAGGTGAACAGGTCAACGTTCCACTAGAGCAGGGCGATCACATTTTCTTCTTTAGGTTCAGACAACGAGGTGCTTAACTTGGTGTCCTGGTGAGGCAAGGGCATGATCATGACCTATTTCATATCTTTAGTTAGGGTAAGCCTTTCACTTTTGACTCCCAATCTTGGATCCCAACTTACTGTATCAGAGTCATCCATTTAGGGCGCGGGATTGCAGCTATGGTGGGGGGCTTTATCATTATTTCTAGGCTACTTAGGTAACATTCTTGGGTGATTATCTGGTCTCCCTTAACGGTACCCACGTTCTCATTAGGCAATGGGTATTTTAAGCTTAGGTGGTGTGTGGACATGACCGCCCCTAACAAATTAAGGGCAGGTCTCCCCAAGATGACTTCATAGGGGGACATGACGTCCACTACGAGATATTTTACTTCTATGGCCCTGTCGCTCGCCCTTGACATGCACATGTTCGCCTAACAAACCCATCTGGGATCCCTGGAAATATCCAATATCATGGGGATCTATTATCAGCCCCTGGAAGATACCTCATAACATAATATCTACGGTGTTTCCAGGATCAATTAACACTTTTTCACCTCTCAGTTAGTCTGCTAAATTATAATTACCATATGATCATTGTTGTGAGGGATATGCCTACAAAGTCTTCTTTCAAGAAGGTGATTTCAGGCTCTCAGCTTACACCAAAGACGCTAAGGGTTTTTTAGGGGAGTGATATCTACTTCTAAAACCTATCGGGCGTATCTTCTCTAGGAGGAACTGGATTCGAATCCTCCTGCGAAACTTCCAGTGGTAATGTTACTGATCTCTTGGAACTTTTCTCGAGCATCCTTGTGGGAAGATGGTAAGAGCAACTCGTGATAGGATGATGCGTGTGTGACCCATGTTAGCTTTATCAGAGCCCCACTGTGCGCGCTAATTGTACTTGAAAAAAATACAATGAGCGTGACAACCCCTAATAGATAAGGGATGTCAGAGACTTTAGGGTTTGTTAAGGATTAAAGCAAGCCCACACGATGAAGTGAGAAGCTCTGTATGGATGATTTATTTGTGTGTTAGAGATTGAATTTCTTAATATTGTGGTATTGATGTACTTATAGCTCCTCGGAGGCCTTGAATTGAGTGAACCAAGTCTCCATAGAATATAAAAGCCTTTATAGGATTGGGCGGTTAATACCCAAAAACTCATGAGAGATAGTTAGACCCCATGACTTCTTAGGTATTGATTGTTCACTCAATACATGTTCCACGCACGTTATGGACAGGGGAATGGAAAGTTGGGCGATCGAATCAGATGAAGGGCGATCAAACCAAATGAAACGTACTCAAACTATTATAAGGACAACTCGGAAGGACAACACATACGCCTCTCACCGTCGCCCTGAAGTTTTCCTCAATTATTTCACTACAATTATAAACTTTTTATTTAATATTTTAATTAAAAGTCTGACTAATGAAATTTTTATTCACGACTACTTTTAAAATTTTAATGTCTAAAATTTATTCTATTTTAAAGTTTTGTTAATTTTATATTTATAAATAAATAAATAAAGAAAATCCTTCTAACTTTTTAAAAGTAAAAAAACAAACATTAACTCTTTTGATTTGCCAAAATTTCTAATTTTTGGATTTGTTTTTCTAATTTTATTGATTCATGTCGATTTCTATCTATTAGATTATATGACTAATCCAAAAACTAGCTTAGACTAATAAGTCTCTCAGTAATTTACTTACTGATTTGGTCCATTTTAAAACACAGATTAAGACATACTGTCATATGTTTTTATTCACTACTTTGCTTTGTCATACATTAAAAACTAGTTTAAGATCAGAATCCTTACTCTGAAAAAAATAAATCTCCTAGTTATCTTACATATAAGAAAGTAACTGGCTATCAAAAAGACTAAATTGCCCTTCTTGCCTCACAACCTTCCAAGTGTTCAATGCCTTCCCTTACACGTGTTTTTTCCCTACGTGGCTGGCTCTTTCGCAAGCTTCTGATTTTTCCAAACCCAAACGAACAAACTGTTTCTCCTTCGTTCTTAGCTCCCTGTTTTCAACTTTATTTCATTTTTACTATTCACTTCCTCTTCTCCGTCTTTCTTTCCTCACCACCATCTCTTTCACCATTTATGTCTCAAACTCTATTTTATCGCACTCTGTTACGACCTTCCAATGAACCAGAAAAATAATCATTTGTATTACATGTTAGGGTTTATCAACAAAAGCTTTCTCTTTTTCTGCTTACTAATATTATTGTTTTTTTCCTTCAGGTTTTGCTTTGATTTGAAAGGGCTTTGGCGGATCTGATATTGGAACAATCAGATCTTAGATTTGTGGATCTGATATTGGAACAATCAGATCTGAAATTTAATGGTATGTGAAATTTCTATGAAGTGTTTATGGTTCAATTTATGTTTTTTTTTATTTATGGGTTCATTTTATACTTTTTTATTTTATGAGTTCAGTTTATGCATTTTGATTTTAATGGTTCAATTTATGTGTTGATTTTAAGGGTTGGAACTTGGAACAATCAGATCTGAGATTGGTGGATCTGATATTGGAACAATCAGATCTGAAATTTAATGGTATGTAAACTTTCTATGAAGTGTTTATGGTTCAATTTATGCTTTTTTTATTTATGGGTTCATTTTATACTTTTTGATTTTATGAGTTCAGTTTATGCATTTTGATTTTAATGGTTCAATTTATGTGTTGATTTTATGGGTTTGATGGTTCTTCTAACATTTTGATTTTTTACTCTTATTTTGATATTTTGTTTTATTCTTTTATTTCATGATAACAAATTGAAAATCTACAAATGGATTGGAAATCTAAAGTGATTTGCTTAATATAATTTCAGCTTTTTTTGTTTGATAAGGTATGCCCTAAAGTGAGTTGCTTAATATAATTTCAGCTATTTTTTAATCAAAAGATGAACAATTATTGAGTGGTGCTTATTATTTTCTTTTTGTCTCAATTTTTCAGACACAATCAGCATGGAAGGTGACAGGCTCGAATGGGAAGGGTTGTGGGAAACAAAGACTTGTATCTTGGTACATTTTGTAAGTTTTATACGGATTATAGCATGTTGCTTTCCATAAACTACAATATGCAGTAGTTGTTGCTAGCTCAGCTGCTGCAGAGATCTATGGCTTCAATATACTTGCTCAAGATATCTAGGATTAAGTCTGTGTTACTATGTTTTAAATGACATGGTAGATAATTTGTGTTTATCTTGGATTTGATGCCTGATGGATTTGCATTGGCAGGATGATAGTGATAACATCACTCGATTATCTCAACTAACATAAATAGTTTAATGATCATATGAAGAGTGTACATTATTCTGCTAGTTTCTTAAATAGTGATTATGTCAAGGTCTCTATCAAGGCAACACAACTTATTCTTTTATTAGATTATTTACCATAGAGTGTGCATTTTTCCCTGATGTTCCCACATTTGAAATAACTGTTGTGATACTGCAGAGAGATGTTGTTGGATGGTAAAACATACTAATTGTTGATTATTGATAATGGGAACACACTCCACGGTAACTTTATGATATTGATTTCTTATTCTATGTTTATAATGATTCATTATTATGTAGATTTTATGTTTGGAACCAGAGAAGGAGTGCGGTTCAGATTCTAATGTTGTTGATTTCTTCGCTTCTTTGAGCTGGTCAATTCCTTCTGGTCTTCCTGGTATGTCCATTTCTTCATCTTCCCTCCCACAAAATATGTTCCTCTTCTCTCCCATTAAATTTCTTCATCATATTCTCTCTGTGTTATATTTTCTGATTCAGATCTAAAAAAAAATTTGATTATATTTTGGATCTGAATTATGTTCCCATCTTCTTCAAGTAATATTTTATCGTTCTTTTTATTCTCTTTTTTTTGTTTTTGTGTTTTACATAGATTTGAGAATCACAATATTAGAAAAAAAATATTCTGCATATCTGTTTATTCTCTCTTGTGGATGATTTTATTTCATTTCCTTTCTTGATTCTTTGGAGTATATTTTTTCCCCCATGTTTCGATTTAATTTGGGGGTTTGACTTTTATTTTTTTGGGTTTTCTTTTTGTTTTGATTTTATGATTCAGATCTAAAAAAAATTATGATTATATTTTGGATCTGAATTATGTTTCCATCTTCTTCAGGTTTTGGATCTGAATTATGTTTCCATCTTCTTTAGGTAATTTTTTATCGTTCTTTTTATTTTTTTTTTTGTTTTTTTTTGTTTTTGAGTTTTACATAGATTTGAGAATTATAATATTAGAAAAAAATATTCTGCATATCTGTTTATTCTCTCTTGTGGATTATTTGATTTCATTTCCTTTCTTGATTCTTTGAAGTATTTTTTTTTCATGTTTCGATTTAATTTGGGGGTTTGACTTTAATTTTTTTTGTTTTTTTTGTTTTGATTTTTTTTGCAGTGGAAGAATTAAAAAATGGATTCAGATTCAAAGTTTCCAAGTTTCGAAGAGGCGACTAAGCACAACAACACCAAAGATTGTTACTTATTACTTCTAAAAAGATCATGATTTTTTGCATGAATGATTGATTTTGGTAAATTAATGTTTTATTTGATTTTTTATACAATTTTATTTGATTATTTTTGTTAAAGATGAAGGTTGATCTTTTGAGATTCATGCATGTCTGACTCTATTTTATGGATATTGTGCATATTGTGTTTGAGAGTATTATTTATTGTTTTATATTGATTTTAAAAAATTTTATCTGCAACTTTGTATCTATCTTTAAGATTGATTGTTTTTTGTTGATGATGTTTGTTTATGCTTTATTTGGAAAATGTTTCTTCTTCTTCATATTTGGGAAGTGTTCATCTTCTTCATCCAAGTGCAGTTAAGGTTTTCTTCATCACTTTCAGATCCAACTTTGACAATAGTGGGTTTGATCAAGTATATTTTTGTCTGCGTATTTATGGTGGAAATGGAAGTCATGATGTGCCAAAGATATATTACAAGAGTAAGAAAGATAATTATTTCATCATGGTATGTTATCTGGTTTTATCCTTGAGTCATTTGGATTTGATTGTTTTTAATTATTATTTGAAGAATATGTCATTTTTTTTATAATTTGAATTTGCTTTGTTTGAAGATCATTTCCACCTCCTCAATATTTATTTCATATGTGCAGATCCCTGTTTGTTAATTTTGACTTTCAATTGCTATGTTAATGTTTGAAGATCCCTGTTTGTTAATTTTGACTTTCAATTAGTATGTTAATGATTTTTTTTTGCTAATTCCAGCCTGTCAACTGAAATGGTTGTTTGTATTGCCATTGAAGTCATCTCTAATGTACTCTTGAAGGTAATTTAAATGCCTCTAAACTAATTTATTTTCATGCATAAACTCTGAAATTCTAGTATGACAGATCCCAGAAGTCCTACAGGATGTCGAGACATCTGGTTTGTTACAGATAACATGGCAAGGTATAAACAATAACAGTACTGAAAAGCATAAACAACACAAGAATTTTTCACCCAGTTCGGTCTAACAACCTACATCTGGGGGCATACCAAGCCAGGAAGGAAGTTCACTATCAGCAGTATCAATTCATAGACCCTACAATCAACACACCCGTTGATGATCTACTCACTTAATCACTACCCAATGACCCTTCTACCTAAGTCCACCCTAGATAAGAGACTCCATCTCACTTCCAACCATCGCAATGATGTCTAGTAGTCAACACCTCAGCCACTGCATCAACAACTTGATTTCCAACAACTCTTCAATCACAGAAAAGTAGAAGACACACCTTGGAGTTGCTTCAAAGCTTCCTCCAAGAACAATACAAAACTCATTACCTACAGGGTTTTGAGTGAGAACACAGTGGCCATCTCACAACCCGAGTGGTTCACTTAAACAAAACCCAAATGATCTATATCTTGGACTCGTCAATTTTCTAGGTTACAAACATTCTACTTATAATATATTCCCAACTGGATTTGGGCTTCAAATCACAGCATATTAGCTGCTACAAATCAGCAGAAACTTCTGCTACATAATAGGTCTTCAATCAATTCCTTCCTAATTTATCTCCATAATTAGAAAGTCATTATTCTTCAATATTCTTCTTGATTCTGACTTGAATCTTCCAGACCTATAAAACAGCGCCTAGGATAACATAATATTCCCAGAGACATTCCTTACATTAGGCATTAGCAGATCTTAGTTTTAATTAATAATTAAGACTAATTATTCTCCAAATCTTTATGCATTAAAATAGCCAACCCTATTCTTCACAAACAGATTGCTTCCAAATAATATCACTCCAACATAATTTTACTCCCAGAATTACGCATGCAATCACTCAACACAATTACAAAATAACGCAGCAAATAAAACCTAAAAATCTGAACTAGAAGTTCTATCTACTGATGTCAGAACATCGTGTTTGACATCATGCACAAATCCTGCAATACTAAAAACACACCACCTGCAGAATGTTAGAATCACATGTCAAGACATCAAGCAAGACATCTTGATGTACCACATTCAGCTGCAAGATCTTCTCCATAAAAATAGGAACAAATCTCTAAATAGTTTCCTAAAAAGTCTCCAAGATCCTTTTTATGAAATCCAATTAAATTTGCACTTTGTTCCTAATAAATCTCCTTGACTTGTGTATAATGATGAGGTATATCCAAAAAGATCTCATCAGATCAAATCAAATCTGTCAAGAGATATACCATAGCAGCACCTGCTATAACAGACAATGATGTTGTGACATCTCCTTTAACATCTTGATTAACCATCACATGACAGCAAAACAGCAACACTTGTTGTACCAAATTAGGATGTTATGACATCTATCTTCGACATCTGTCTGAACCACATACTGTTGTACCAGATCAAGATGTTATGACATAAGACAGTAGTACTGCCATGACAGCTGATGATGCTTCAACATCTTACTCGACATTCTGTCAAGTATTATAACCACATCTGTACTGATGTCTGATCAACCAAGTCAGGACCTAACAATCTCCCACACAATAAAACCATTCAGTCCAAAATCCCCACTTGTTGCATAGGTTGAAAGTTGTATTTATCTGATGCGCAGCTGCTTCAATCTTGGAAAATGCGCATCATACATCACAGAAATCCTGAAGCATCCCTGCATAAACAGCCACGTCGCAGAACCTTAACCTTCAGGTTCAGTGAAGTGCAACATGTCATGACATCTGTCATGACATCTCAGAAAACTCCTGCAGAATGGAATTCTGTCACACCATAAAATAACCATGCACTCATACTAGCTTAGTGCAGCACAATGTCACAACATCCCACTTGACATATCACAACCTGCAATTAAACTATTATGGCAGATACACATGTACCACAACAGTATATAAATCAGATAGAAGCTTGTGTTCTCTGGAGACAAAAACCATAACATTCTGAACAGAATGTTCTGTCAGCAGATGTTAAGACATCAGTCTTGACATCATGATTAGAATCCAGCTGCACTAAGAAAAACACCACATTCCAAATAAAAACAGAATCTCCAAGCTCCCCCTTAAGCCGAGGAACCAACAAACCAGAAAACCAAACAACCACCTCAGCACACAGAATTCTACACTACAACACTCTTTACTCTCCCCCTATCTTTCTCAACATATGCTTTTTCAGCAAGAAACACCCTAAAACCACTACATGATATCTTATGACAGCTTCATGATCATATAGTGTGTGGATACCCAGAACACATCCGTGTACCACAACCAACAACCTTGAGATCAAAGCTCCATGAAATTTTCAGCCCATTTGTTCCATAAGCACTAAACTTATCCACTTCTAGCATGTCCCATTCACATCAGGCTTCCAAGACAATCCTTTACCCATCATTCTCCCGTATGACAAGATAAATACCTCTTAGATAAGATGTGAACTCAGAGTCCTACTCCAAGGATAACTAACCCCGAAAATGTTCTAATATCTGTTAGGACATTCTTGACATATCACATACACCACACACCATGAAAAGAAATAAACAGCCAAATAGAGAAAAGTAAATTCTCAACACTTCTGCAGTCCTGCACTTTTACATCAGACATATACATAGTTTCCCGTCAATGTATTTTGTCATTAGTTGAAAGCACAACACCTTAGATACACGTACAGCTCCCTTCAGAGTATCCACTATCGGTTAGATGCACATCCTTGTCAAAAGCAGACAAATACTCAACTCCTGTCAAGGTATTTATCATCTGTGATAAGGTAACCTTCTCACACAAGGTATGACATTTGGTCTGACATTCTTTTCCTACACACTTGTGGCACTAGCTGATCCCTCTTTTATTAATCCACACCACTGATCACTTCAGATTAGGTAAGTGGCTTGACCTGATACTCCACCATGAGCACAACTAACTTCCTTGGCTGAAAACTCAACACCTTTGAGATGTTGTTCCAACATCAGATCTGACAACAATCTCAAACACATGGATTTGACACTTACTATGGTTTTGGAGGTAACATCCGTAGTAATCCATGTACAACTCTTTGCAGGGGATACAAGAGTTCACCAGTAGCTGATCATCCTTTCTGATCAGACCATAAATACTTGCATGATACACACCATCAACACGTCTGCATCTTTTACTCTTCCAAGTGTTCCATCATGTGGGGGACATCACATAGCTGAACCTAAGCTAGATGAAGACTTCCCTTGATCATCTTAAAGGTCTTCAAAACTAATCCAAGCTCCAGCAAAACTAAACAACAGCAAGACTCAGAGTCACTTTCCTAATTAGGTCAAGTATCTGAAAGACTCTTCTAAAGACTAAAATAAATGGCTCTATCCTTTCTTCAACAGATTTCTTGAAGAGTAAATCAACCACACACTATAGTGCCTTTAAGAGTGGACTTGAGAAATAAACCTCAAGTATCGTTGGCAACTTTACACAGTTGGTTGAAACAGTCTTGCATCATCACACATCAACTTTTCTGAGGAGACCAACCCTTCTGCCCTTCCTTTACTAGCGAGACAAGGACCCCCAGGGTTCCACAACAATCACAACCTCCTCAACAGTCTTCAGGTACAACATATTACACAAAACCACCACTATCTAGGTGCAATCTAAATTCTAGGTTTGAAACAAATCAAATAAAATCTCCACCATGATTTTCGCCAGGAATCTCTCATCAGGAAAACCCAAAGAATTGTAACCAAAAGGTAACAAACCAAACACAACATTCTAAACTGAATGTTCTCCAGTTCAGTAGTCACATGTTAGGACATCAGACTTGACATCATGAACTAAAGCTCTGCAACAAAAAAACACCATTCTTCCACTTTGGCTAATATTGGCTGAAACAGCCTTTGCATGAAATATTGGGGAACCACAATCAAACATAGCAGCAATTAAACAGAACACGACACTAGAACAAATCAGAGGCGCACACAGCGGAATTAACAGAGCAATTCCTTGGAGATAAATAAACTCCCCCACAACAAGATCCTCCAAAAAACTGAAACATGGTGTCAAGACATCTTGTCTGACATCACAGCTACACAGCAAGCACACATCCACCATACATCATTTTCTGCCTATAAGTACCAGTTGTCACGAATAGTCCATCCTCCACTTCTAGGGACCATTGAAACACCAATATGAACCTATCACGTTCAAATAGCTTTTCAGTATAACATCCTTCTTCCTTTACCATGAACCAGAAAGTATCCCCCTCGGATCTCATCCAGAACCAGAACAGGATGCCTGCTTTGATACCAATTGAAATTCTGGTATGACAGATCCCAGATGTCCTATAGGATGTCGAGACATCTGGTCTGTTACAGATAACATGGCAAGGTATAAACAATAACAGTACTGAAAAGCATAAACAACACAAGAATTGTTCACCCAGTTCGGTCTAACAACCTACATCTGGGGGCATACCAACCCAGGAAGGAAGTTCACTATCAGCAGTATCAATTCATAGACCCTACAATCAACACACCCGTTGATGATCTACTCACTTAATCACTACCCAATGACCCTTCTACCTAAGTCCACCCTAGATAAGAGACTCCATCTCACTTCCAATCATCACAATGATGTCTAGCAGTCAACACCTCAACCGCTGCATCAACAGCTTGATTTCCAACAACTCTTCAATCACAGAAAAGTAGAAGACACGCTTCAAAGACACACCTTGGAGTTGCTTCAAAGCTTCCTCCAAGAACAATACAAAACTCATTACCTACAGGTTTCTGAGTGAGAACACAGTGACCATCTCACAACCCGAGTGGTTCACTTAAACAAAACCCAAATGATCTACATCTTGGACTCATCAATTTTCTAGGTTACAAACATTCTATTTATAATATATTCCCAACTGGATTTGGGCTTCAAATCACAACATATTAGCTGCTACAAATCAGCAGAAACTTCTGCTACATAATAGGTCTTCAATCAATTCCTTCCTAATTTATCTCCATAATTAGAAAGTCATTATTCTTCAATATTCTTCTTAATTCTGACTTGAATCTTCCAGACCTATAAAACAGCGCCACATAGGATAACATAATATTCCCAGAAACATTCCTTACATTGGGCATTAGCAGATCTTAGTTTTAATTAATAATTAAAACTAATTATTCTCCAAATCTTTATGCATGAAAATAACCAACCCTATTCTTCACAAACAGATTGCTTCCAAATAATATCCTCCAACATAATTTTACTCCCAGAATTACGCATGCAATCACTTAACACAAACACAAAATAGCGCAGTAAATAAAACCTAAAAATCTGAACTGGAAGTTCTGTCTACTGATGTCAGAACATCGTGTTTGACATCATGCACAAATCCTGCAATACTAAAAACACACCACCTGCAGAATGTTAGAATCACATGTCAAGACATCAAGCAAGACATCTTGATGTACCATATTCAGCTGCAAGATCTTCTCTATAAAAATAGGAACAAATCCCCAAATAGTTTCCTAAAAAGTCTCCAAGATCCTTTTTATGAAATCCAATTAAATCTGTACTTTGTTCCTAATAAATCTCCTTGACCTATGTATAATGATGAGGTATATCCAAAAAGATCTCATCAGATCAAATCAAATCTGTCAAGAGATATACCATAGTAGCACCTGCTGTAACAGATAATGATGTTGTGACATCTCCTTTAACATCTTGATTAACCATCACATGACAGCAAAACAACAACACTTGTTGTACCAGATTAGGATGTTATGACATCTGTCTGAACCACATACTGTTGTACCAGATCAAGATGTTATGACATAAGACAGTAGTACTGCCATGACAGCTGATGATGCTTCAACATCTTACTCGACATTCTGCCAAGTATTATAACCACATCTGTACTGATGTCTGATCAACCAAGTCAGGACCTAACAATCTCCCACACAATAAAACCATTCATTCCAAAATCCCCACTTGTTGCATAGGTTGAGAGTTGTATTTATCTGATACGCAGCTGCTTCAATCTTGGAAAATGCGCATCATACATCACAGAAATCCTGAAGCATCCCTGTATAAACAGCCACGTCCCAGAACCTTAACCTTCAGGTTCAGTGAAGTGCAACATGTCATGACATCTGTCATGACATCTCAGAAAACTCCTGCAGAATGGAATTCTGTCACACCATAAAATAACCATGCACTTATACTAGCTTAGTGCAGCACAATGTCACGACATCCCACTTGACATATCACAACCTGCAATTAAACTATTATGGCAGATACACATACAGCATGTTAAAACACCTTCAGTGACATAAGAGCTAACATAAAGGTTTTAACAAAATTTAGCCAACATACATACTGCATAGCTGCAGAACTAACAAACTCTAAATCATTTTTCATTCATTTCGTTTTGGATTATTCCTATGAATAATAGATAGAAACTTTTTGTGAAGATATACATAGAAGAATGGGAATTAAGCTATTTTATAATAGTAATTGAAATTATGTTAGGTATGTGCATGGAGATGTGAATTCCGCTGACGAGAAAAAAAATCCTAATAGATCTTGACTTAGGTATGTTTTAGTTATCACCTGATTATTTCTTTCTCACATGTTGTTTTTGGGTTTTTTGGCAATAGTGGGTTTGATCAAGTATATTTTTGTTTGCGTATTTATGGTGAAAATTTGAGTGGGAGAACTGTACCTGGAGCTGTAGAGGTATATCTCTCCTCAATATTGAATGATAAGTAGTATTTCTTATATTTTTACATACTTTGAATTTTAGAAATTCACAGTTTTTAATCATTTAATCAGGTATCAATAAAATTTGAGCCTACAAGTGGATTCAAGTGAGTATTATTTTTGTTCATTCTTGTATTTTCTCTTAATTTACTATCTATTTTTAGGATATGTTATACATGTTTCTCTTAATTTACCACCTTTTGAACTTTTGAATTGACACTTTAAGAAAAGTTGTGGTGGCATAACAAATATCATCATCAACAACAACCATGCTTCTGCTGCATTTAATGCAGCCACTGTTCATATCCCATTTATCGATTTTTTTTCCCTTATCCATCCAATCTCAGATTTTCCATCATCATGCTTCTTAAAAATATCAATTGTCTCCTGCATCTCTCATTCATTCATCTCTCGAATTTAATTTTTAAAAACCCTTTTAATAAAAATTATTTAATTTCTTTATTTTGCAGATGTGTAATCTCCTTTCTTGGAGGCGTAAATCTGCTATGAAGATTTTCTAAGATCTGCAAAATAATGTTGGAATCCCCGCACCATATATAATACTGCTGACATGTGGTATCAATTGATGAGCAAAAGCATGTACAAGTGGGAAATTGAGATCATCAAGCAGTACAAGGGAATATAGCCACTCATCAATGCTCATTAAAAAATGAATTAAGTATAATGGATCTGTTTTGATAATTATTATTATTTCTGTGGTGATAGGATATGTTATACATTTTTTTAAGTTATGGAGAAAAGCAGATCTGGAGAAACTGTTTCATTTCGTGAAAAGACATACCCTATGCGAAACATCTATTTAGTTTGTTAGTAACCATGGTTTGTCTTCAATACCCAGGTGTGATTTTGTTTGGAACCTAAGATCTTTGTTTACATTTTTTGCTGCTATTTTCCTCAATTTATTTATTTTTTCATTTTGTAATATTCCTCAATTTCTATTTCAATTTATTACATATTATTTTTAAGAAATGAAAGAAAGATCTCTTAACAGGTAAAGTTTAGGGTATCTGATTCTTTCCATTTCTATACATATGCAAAAGATAAAGATGGAAGTTGTGGTATATATAATTGATCTTACCCGGATCAGACAGTTGTTCAGTGGCCAGCAACGTCGTATGGACTTCAGCTCCGGTGATGATGATATGGCAGGGGGTGTACCTGCAAGGTACTCCGACACTCAAGTAAGAAAGGGAGTAAGCAAGTACAGAAAAACATGTGAGAGTTAGAATATGTTGTGTAACCTGACCCTCTCAAGTGAGAGGGTATTTATAGAGAGTCCCCCAGCGCGGGGCCAACCGTTACTTGCATTGGGCTGGATTGCCAGGCCCAATCCAAGTAACTGCCAGGGCTTACGTGGTGTAGTGAAGACCAGCACGAGGTCTTCACCCTGGTGTAACGGTCCCTAAATCTCCGGAAGTAGGGCAGACCGATTCCTTCGGAAGTGGGAAGTTACAAGAGAACGTGTCCTCGTGGGGAGGAGCACGTGGGTGTCAGGGAGAGGTGTGCCCGTAGGGCACATGCTCCTGTCCAACAACCTTTATCTCGCATGCCCGGCGTCCAAGAGGACTAGGACGTGCCCGACACGGATGTGGCTTTGGCCTTATTGGGCTTCCGCTGGCCATTGGGCTTGGGCCTGCCCGACAACGAGGCAGGCGATGGCCCAGTCCAAAACAGGAGCCCCCCAAGTCGTTGCTCTGCGGTGTCAGAGTAATGACTTAGGGATCAGCACTATGTCGAGGAAGTATCCCGTCGAGGAAGGGATTTTGAACGAGGAGCGGTTGGTCAAGCGGGCAGAAATAAGTCAACTCGCTCGTGCTAGTCTGGTCGAGTTTGGGTGACGTTGCGGGGATACGGGAAGCTTAAACCGAGGAGAACAAAAGGACGCGTGTTGGGGAATGAAGCGACATGCATGGGAGAGCGTGTGCCACGTGTCGCATCTCATCATTGCCTAGGGCGGCTACACTAGGGTAGCGTAATCGATTGCCTAGGAGCCCTCGAGACTCGTGAGACCCTAATAAATAGGGCCCATCTCATTTCATTTCCGTTTTCGCTCCCCCTTTGCTCAAACTTTCCCTTCTTTCGTTCTTTCTTCAACCACCGTTCGCCACCGCCGATAGCCGCACCGGAACCCTACCGGAAGTACATTTGAAGTAAGTTTCTCTCTTTTTTCCTCTTTTTCTTGCATTTGTAGGGTGAATCTATGGTGAAGTGATGAAGTTCCCATGGAAATCACGAAATATCCGGCGAAAATGGCGGAATTTCCTAGTTTACTCGTTGAATCTCGTGGGGAGAGACGATGAAATCCCCGAGGACATGAAGAATGTCCCGGGGTCGTGAGATGAACATCTCTCAGTTCTTTTGTTGAGTCTCCCGGGGATAGCTGACGAAATCCCTGGGGTCACGAAGAATGTTACGGGGACGTGGGTCGAATATCTCGGGGTCCCTCCCAACGCCGATCCCCGCAGACCTGAGGATGGTCGCGGGTTCGCGTTTCCCGACGTCCCTTCCTCGCCCTTTCACTTGATCAGTGGTGGAGGGGTGGATTTGATATGGGTCATCGAATTCACCATTTCCTTCTGCTTTTCAGGTAAATGGACGTATTGCAAGTGGCCGAGGGATCCTTAGATACTTACGACGAGCCCGACTCACCTATGGCGGAGACGACCAGCGCCGGGGAGAGGTCACCCGATGACTAAGCCTGCGAGGAAGCTGTAAACATGATCTCCCAGTTTATCGATTTGGACGAGGCCAACATATTTTGCACTGTCGAGCACCGTCTAGTGGGTTCATCGAAGATGTGGAACGTGTTCAGGCCTTTGCCACATCATCGAATATGCTCGACATATAGCGGGATGCGGTTTCCCGTATACGACTTCATGTTCGACAAGGCGGCGTGGCGTTTTCCCTTCACGGATTTTCAACAGTCAGTGTTTGTTTGGCTGCGTTTGGTCCCTTCTCAACTCCACCCCAACTCTCTCGCTTTCATCAGGGCTTTCGAGCTCGTGTGCAAATACCTGAAGATCGAGGCGACTGTGCCCCTATTTTTTTGCATTTTCCATCTTCAATGGCAGGCCGTCGACGGCAAGCATGGCTGGGTGTCCTTCAAGCAGGTGAGCAGCCTGTTTCATACTTATATGAACTCTGTACGAGATTTCAAGTACCAGTACTACCTTTTGAGGTCGGTCACACTTGAGGCCATAAATTCAGTGTACCATCGGGTCATCGAAGAAGTAGATGGGCGGCGAGAGGAGGCCCTTGTGCCCAGGTTCTCGTTGTTCTGGACTCAAGTACACTTCAAGAGGGGAACAGACAGCTATATTGTCAGCCCTGGTAAACTCTGTGAAGGGGATCTCTTGGCTCACGAGGCCATAGTCAAGTTCGTCGATGGGTTTAACAAAGCCAAGTTCGTGACGCCGAACAGGGACTTCCTTCTGGACGAAGACAGTGAGGTCTTAATGAAACGTCGATTGATCAACACTAGGGCTCTCCTCGAGACATTTTCTGACGAGGAGGCTCTCGAGCTGTTAGTTGGGGTGGCCTCCCCGACATGCCTTTCCCTCCGTCCTACTTTTTGAATTACTGACCTCTTTGTTTTCTGTGCAGGTAAGATGTCGAGTGCCGAGGAGCGTCTCAAGAAACTGAAAAACACCCGTGCTTCGAAAAAGGGTCGGGTCGAATAGCTCCGAGCCCACGGATTCTTCGACCTCTCCCCAAGGGAGTCAGTCTCCCAGTAGCCAAGGGTCTCCGAAATGGCAGCGCACAGACGGGCAGGTGGACGTCAACCTGACGATTGAGAACAATCCTCCCTCTGAGAAGTTCATACTTCCTCCTTGTCACTTGAGGCCCCACTTCTTCTCGGGTGCCAACTCTCCAGGTATCCCTGCTGCCGAAGTCCAGGCTGTCTTGGGTGCTTCTCAAGCTTCGAGGAGGAAAGCCCTACTTAAGGACTTGTCCGCCGTTATGCGAGTTTGTTCGACGGCTTTAATCTTGAACGACGAGACTTGTCCAGCAGCCGAGCTGACCGGGCTGCAAGAGAGGTTCTAGTCCGTTGTTGTCGAGGTGACAAAAGTGGGCAAGGAGCTGGCTGAGTGCAAAGAACTGAACCGAGTTCAGGCCGAGCATCAGAAGCAGCAGGCTGAAAACCTAAAACAGATTGAGGAGAAGTGGAGAAAAGCCGAGGAGGGAAGGAAAAGACTCTTGGAGAAGGTCGCTGAATTGGAAGATGTTGCTCGCCCCGCCGAGGAAGAAACCGAGGAAGATAGATTGTTAACGTCGCGGGCAGCGTTGATTGCCAAACTCCGAGAGACTGAGCAGGACAGCCTTGTGGCCACTGAAATAGGATTCAAGAATGCTGTGCAGCAGCTTCAGATTCTCAACCCTGGCCTCATTACGGAGGGAGCCCACTCCGACTACGACGTGGTTGATGGTCGAATCGTGCGGCAGGTGGAAGAGGAAGAGGTTAACGGGGACGCGACCGGGCGTGAGCAGCCAGAGGGGACGGCCGCAGAATAGGTTCTGTTTTCTTGTTTTTCTTGGTCTGCGAGCCATTTCATTTTGTTTCTTTTGTTTGCCCGGCCTGCGTGCCAAGGGCTTTTGGAATATTTGTAATATTTGTACAATGGCCTTTTTGCCCGGATTTATATTTTGATCGCTGCGTTTATATGTGTGTGATGTTATTGTATTTCCTATACTTTGTTTATTTTTGTCTAAGTATAGAGATTTTGGGGCTTGCTCGACTTCGATAATCCTTGACTGTGTGGAGAGCTGGTCGAGTGGCCGAAAGTGTATTCTGACCTTCAATGAGGCTAAGAGCTCGGTCGAGGTCTTAGCTTCGTGGCGTGAACTTCCCATCGCGAGATGGGTGTTTCGCCTGATTGGTACAACGACGACGGAGCTCGATCGAGGTATCCTCGTCGGATCAAAAGTCCTCGCACACACACAACGTGGCCTTTGATCATGTGTTCTGTATAGGGGTGTCGCACTTGTACCCTAGTGCATCCCCGTAACCGCGATGCTAGTATTTCGCGGGCAGTGTTTAACTGTAGTACTGTTTGAGTTTCTCAGCATTCCATGGTCGAGCAAGTTCTTCCCCGTGCAGATTTTCGAGGAAGTAGGCTCCTGTCCCCGTTTTCGCGCGGACGCGGTACGGGCCCTCCCAGTTCGCGGCGAGTTTGCCTTCCCGCGAATCTTTCTGGTTCCTTCGTAGGACGAGGGTGCCTACTTGAAAATCACGTTTGATAACTTTGTCATTATAATGTAAAGTTATTTTCTGTTTAAGTGAAGCTTCTCAGAGAGAAGCGCCCGAACGCGTCTCCTCGACGAAATCGAGCTCTTTCCTCAGGGCTTCGTTGTTTGCATCTCCGTCGAGGGGGGCTTCCGTCCTCCTCGAGGGTTCCCTAATCTCCATGGGGATCACCGCTTCCGTTCCGTAGGTTAGACGAAAAGGGGTCTCCCCGGTCGTGGAATGCGGGGTTGTTCGGTTGGCCCAGAGGACGCTGTGTAGCTCCTCGACCCACCATTGTTTGGCGTCGCCTAATCGATGTTTCAGTCCTCGAAGTATTACTCTATTCGCCATTTCGGCTTGCCCGTTCGTTTGAGGGTGCTCGACCGATGTGAAGTGCTACTTCGTGCCCAGTTTGGTGACGAAGTCTTGGAAGTTCCTGTCGGTGAACTGTGTTTCGTTGTCGGTGACAATAGCTTGGGGCACGCCGAATCGGGCGAGGATGTTCCTCTTGTAAAAACATAGTATGTTGAAGGCCGTGATTTTGGCCAACGCTTCCGCCTCGATCCACTTCGTAAAATAATCCACCTCGACAATGAGGTATTTGTTTTGGTACGGTCCCACGACGAAAGGTCCGAGGATATCCATCCCCCACCACACAAACGGCCACGGGGAGGATAGTATTTTGAGCTCGTTAGGAGAAGTGAGGTGCATGTCCCCATGTCGCTGGCATCTATCGCACTTCTTGACGTGTTCCTTGGCGTCTTGTTGCATGGTGGACCAGTAATACCCTTCCCGAAGTGCTTTACGGGCTAACGATCGTCCACCGAGGTGCTGTGCATTGATTCCCTCATGGATTTCCTGGAGTATGCCGGGGACCTTGGTCTCCTCGACACACCTGAGGAGGGGAATAGAAAACCCTCGCCGGTATATCTTATCCTCGACTATCGCGTACGAGCACGCCCGCCGCTTCACCATCCTCGCTTCCTTGGGATCTTTGGGCAGTTTTCCCGTCGTGAGGTACTCGTATATCGGGGTCATCCAGCAATTGCTGTCCCCCGATGGCGTTCACGTCTGCCGCCGGAACGGGTTTGTCGATGCTCGGGCGGGAAAACACTTCTTGTATGACGGATTTGTTTCTGCCTTTCTTCTTTGTGCTTGCCAATTTGGACAAGACATTTGCTCGGGTATTGTGCTCGCGAGGGATGTGGGTTACCTCTGCGGAGGTGAATTTTTTCATCTTTTCTTTCACCAAGGTTAAGTATTCGATGAGGTTTTCGTTCTTGGCCTGGTACTTTCCTCGGACTTGCGAGGCCACGAGCTGGGAGTCGGTGAATATTTTGACCTCCTTGGCACCGAGGTCCTCGGTCAACCGAAGCCCGACGAGGAAAGCCTCGTACTCTGCTTGGTTGTTCGACGTCGGGAAGGATAGTTCGACGGATACCTCGATCAGGATGCCTTCCTCATTTTCGAGGATAATGCCCACCCCGCTTCCCTTCGTGCTGGATGCTCCATCGACATAGATCGTCCACTTTTGGGATCCGTTGGTCGAAGGTTTTGGGACGGTCATCTCCGCCACAAAGTCAGCCAATACCTGAGCCTTCAGGGCTTTCCTTCCCTCGTATTGGATGTCAAATTCGGCGAGTTCGAGCGACCATCTGAGCATCCTCCCCGCCATATCTGGTCATCCAAGGAGTTTCCTTATAGGTTGTTCGGTCCTCACGACGACAGTGTGGGCTAGGAAGTAATGGCGCAGCCTCCTGGCTGCGGTGACGAGGGCCATGGCGACTTTCTCTATCTGCTGATACCTGAGCTCAGGGGCCTAGAGGGCCTTACTCGTGAAGTAAATCGGTTTCTGCCCGTCCGGGGTTTCCCGGATGAGGACGGCGCTGACCGCTTCACTCGTGATTGCGAGGTATAAGAATAGTGTCTCCCCTTGATCAGGCCGTGAGAGAACCGGGGGTCGTAATAGGACTTGTTTTAGGTGGATGAGCACCTGCTCGTACTCTTCGCTTCATTCAAACGTCGCTTTTTGTCGAAGAAGTTTGAAAAACGGGAGCGCGTATTGTGCAGACTTGGCGACGAAGCGGGAGAGGGCGGTGAATATCCCGTTCAATGATTGTATTGACTTCTTCGAGTTCGGAGTAGGGATCTCGGAGAAAGCCCTACACTTGTCAGGGTTGGCCTTGATTCCTCGCTCTGTGAGGTAGAAGCCGAGGAACTTACCTGCCCGAACACCGAAGGTGCATTTGTCAAGATTGAACCTCATGCGGCATCTCCTCGCTGTGTCAAACACCTTCTTGAGGTGCGCGGCATGGTCGACTTCCTCCATGGATTTGACGATCATGTCGTCCATATAAACCTCGAGCATGTCGCCAATTTCGGCTCGGAAAACCTTGTTCATCATCCGTTGGTAGGTCGCCCCAGCTTTCTTCAGGCCGAAGGGCATTACGTTATAGTAGTAATTGCCCAACTCGGTCATGAAGGCCGTGTGTTGTTTGTCGACCTTATCCATGGGAATTTGGTTGTATCCCGAGTAGGCGTCTATGACGGATAATAGTTTGTAACCTGCAGAGTTGTCGACCAGCTGGTCGATGTTAGGCAAAGGATAGCAGTCTTTTGGGCATGCCCGATTAAGATCAGTATAGTCAACACATATCCTCCATTTTCCATTATTCTTTTTGACGAGTACAACGTTGGACAGCCAGGTTGTGTATCTGGCCTCCGAAATAAAATTCACCTCTAGGAGGTCTTTTACAGCTTTTTCAGCAGCCTCCGCTTTTTTGGGAGACTGCTTACGCCTACGTTGAGCTATGGCCCTAGCGGCCAGATCTACTGCGAGCTGATGGAAAGCCACCTCGGGATCAAGGCCAGACATCTCAGAGGCGCTCCATATGAATAGATCAGCGTTCTCCCGGAGACATGCCTTCAGCTGCTCCTTCGCCAGGTCGTGGATCCCGGTGCCAATCTTCACGTTACGGTCTGGATCGTCCCCGAGGGCCATGAGCTCAAAGTCTCCGTCTGGGATAGGGCGCGTTGGGTGGAGAGGCCGCCCGTTGTTTTTTGCCTAGAGGTCGAGGTCCTCTGCTCCGCCTTCTTCGTGTTCGTCTAGGAACATGCTGTCGAGGTCAACTGCATTAACGCGTGGGAGAGGCCTCTGTACGGTGTACGTGGCTGGCTTTGCTCCGGTCTTGGGCTTGGTGTCGATGGAACTCATGCCTTTGATCGCAGCGTCGAAGCACCTCCTGGCCGCGTCTATGTCCCCGTGCATCGTAACTACACGTCCCCTGGTCATGTAGTACTTCATCTTGAGGTGGACCATTGATGGTACTGCTGTGAGTTTGGCCAGGGTGGTCCTCCCGAGGATGCAGTTGTAGAGGGATGGGCATTCAACCAGGAAGCGGGTCTTCACTTGGCGGGCGGTGTCTTCGACCCCGAATGTGACCATCAGTTTAACGTAGCCCCATGGTCTGGTAGTGGTGTCGTTGAACCCCTGTAGATCTGAACTGATGTACGGGGTCAGATGTCTCTCGTCGAGCTGGAGAGTCCCGAACAGATGGGCATACATGATGTCGACCGAACTTCCCTGGTCGACGAGGATCCTTCGAACGTCAAAATTCGTCATCTGTGTCCTGACCAAGAGGGGGATGGTGGCGTTGGGTGCTCCGCCTGGGAGCTCTTCAAGGTAGAAGGTGATAAGGTTTGATTTCCCTTGCACCTTCTCGAGAGTAGTGGTCTTCGCCGATGTTGCGGACTCCAGTTCGTCAAATTTCCGCTTGATCGACCCAACAGACAGCTTCTCGTAACCACCCCAGGAGATGACCATAGTCTTGGGGAAATCTTCCCATGTGCTGCGGGCATCGACGGGGTCTTCATGGGGGAAGTTTGCCCACATGTTGCGAACTGCTTCTTGGCCCTCGATGCCTTCGGGGACAAAGAAATCTTCGGGTCAAGTGACGCTGAGGGCGACCTGAAGCCGACTCTCGTCTGGAGGGGGTGTCATTTCCTCGACATTTTGGGCTTCCCGGGAGCTGGGACGAGGAGGGTCATTCTTCTGGGTGTATTTCTTTAAGTGCCCTTCCTTGATCAGGATCTCAATTGCATCTTTGAGATGGATGCAGTCCTCCGTGACATGTCCATGGCTCCGGTGGAACCTGCAATACTTGGACCTGTCCGTGTTTGATTTGGGGGTCGTTGGCTTTGGAAAGCGGACGCCTCCTTTGAGAAATTCCGAGTTGGAGCACTCGGAGAGGATTCGCGCGCGGGGAGCATTGAGTGGGGTGTATTCCGTGAAACGGCCAGCTGGTCCGCGTGGTTCGCGAGGATCCCAGGGGCGATTTTCTTTTTTTCTTTCGCCTCCTCGTCGGGAAGGAGAGTCTTCTTCTTTGTGGCCGCGGGGGCCTTCCTTCCGCCTCGACTCAAGGGAGATCTGCGCTACCTCCGACTCCTCGAGCTCGATGTACGATTGAGCTCGTTGGAGGAGGTCCTCCAGACGGCGAGGTCTGTGGAGGCCCACGGACTTGGCAAAATCGAATCCAAAACATATTCTGTGGATGATTAAATACTTCTTCATATCGTCGGTCGTATGAACCTCGACAGCTTCCCTATTGAATCTCTCAATGTAGTTCCTGAGAGATTTGTTCTTCCCCTGGAAGATGCTCTCTAGTGCAGCTTTCGTCTTCGGGTGTCGACGAGACGCTGTGAAGTGTTTGGTGAAGCGTTGTCTTAGTTTCTTCTAGGATGTGATCGACCCGGGTGCCAGACCCTTGTACCAAGTCATGGCGCCCTTCCACAAGGTGGTGGGGAAAAGCCTGCACTTAATGGCTCCCCTGACGTTTCTGAAGTCGAGCATGGCTTCAAAACATTCGACTTGATCGTGGGGGTTAGCCAGGCCGTCGTAGGTCCCCAATGGCGGGGGTTTCTCCATGCCCGCAGGAATTGGGGCGTCCATGATTTCCCATGGTAGGGGGTCCTCTGGTCGTCGTCGTCGCTTCTGGCTGGGGACCTCGAAGGGGATCGGTGATGTCGACCAGGTTCTTGTTGTGAAGGGGAATTCCTTGAATGGTTCCTCGGCCTCTCATCAGTGATCTTGATCTTCTTGGTAGTTGAGGAGGGCATGTGTTCCTTCTGAGGCGGGGAACAACGGCGCTTCTGGGAGATCGCCGGCTGGGGGCGTTCGAGGTGCGGCTGACGGCCCTCGCGCACCGGCGAGGGGGTTCACGATTCTTCTGAAGGAGTCCTTCGCGGGGAAGAAGAACGGCGAGGCAAAGGTGGCGACGATGTCTTCGCGGGGAAGATCGTCGTGCCCACCCTCGCTCGAGTGCTTCGATTCTGAGATTCTGATACATGATCAGCTGGTTGGTCTGATTGACCAAGGCAAATAGGGCCACGGTGCTCGAATCTGCATTAGGCGGAGGAACAACTGGCTGAAAGACGGCTTGCTGGTTGTCCTGGCGGGCGGCGTCGTAAGCCGTGTCTTGGGAGTCTGGGGAGGCAGTCTGTCCATCTCTTTCTGTTCTCGAGTTGCGCGAGGAAGGTGTCCAGAGCTTTGTTCGCAGACGGGTTATTGGCCATGCTAGTGATGAACGAAAGGATTGCTTTGGTTTATCGTTGAAGGAAAAACGGGGAAGCAATGTTTCCCACAGACGGCGCCGCTGATCTTACCCGGATCAGACAGTTGTTCAGTGGCCAGCAACGTCCTATAGACTTCAGCTCCGGTGATGATGAATATACGGCGCGGGGGGGGGGGGGGGGGGGGGGGGGGGGGGTACCTGCAAGGTACTCCGACGCTCAAGTAAGAAAGGGAGTAAGTAAGTACAGAAAAACAAGTGAGAGTTAGAATATGTTGTGTAACCTGACCCTCTCAAGTGAGAGGGTATTTATAGAGAGCTCCCAGCGCGGGGCCAACGATTACTTGCATTGGGCTGGATTGTCAGGCCCAATCCAAGTAACTGCCAGGGCTTACGTGGCGTAGTGAAGACCAGCACGTGGTCTTCGCCCTGGTGTAACAGTCCCTAAATCTCTGGAAGTAGGGCAGACTGATTCCTTCGGGAGTGGGAAGTTACAAGAGAATGTGCCCTCGCGGGGAGGAGCACGTGGGTGTCGGGGAGAGGTGTGCCCGTAGGGCACATGCTCTTGTCCAACAGCCTTTACCTCGCGTGCCCGACGTCCAAGAGGACTAGGACGTGCCCGACATGGATGTGGCTTTGGTCTTGTTGGGCTTCCGCTGGCCATTGGGCTTGGGCCTGCCGGACAGCGAGGCAGGCGATGGCCCAGTCCAAAACAATAATTTTGTTATTTAGTTTTATTTTTTTATTTTCTTTATTTTAATTTTACTTTTTCTTTTGACGATTAATTTTTTATTTTCTTTTTCTTTATTTTTTATTTTCAAGATTATTCATGAATGATATTTTCAAGATTGTAATGAAGTTTTAGATTTAATCTTCAGCACAGATTGCAAAGGGAGGTTTACAGACTTTGGATATGTCAAGTTTCAAACAACAAAATTAGCAGAAAAAGTAAGTTTGTGCTTATATATTGTCTTTACAAATATTTTTCCAAATACATTTTGACATTTTATAATTTTCAATATTTGTGTATTTCCACTTAATTATTCCAATTTTGTAAAAAAAAAAATTCATAGATAGTTTCATAATATCTGGTGCATGTCGCTCATTTGTGAAATTCTTTGTTTGAAAAGAGATTTTGCCATTATCCAAAGTTCTGCATAACTTTTACAATATGATACAACTACATCAATGAATAATACATGATTTTCAATTCATTTTGTTAGTTTTAATTATTATTTGTTATATGTGATTTCAGATTATGAAGAACGTGTTGAGCAGATGGTTTAGGATATGGTGTTAGGTACGCACAAGGTTGAATTCTATTTTCATGTTTCTCTATTTTCATATTTCTCTTATGAAGCAATCTGTCTTTTAACCCCTTTGGTTTGTGGTGGAATTCGAAATATTAAGAAATATTTTTGATGAAATTCGGATTTGTCTTATTTTTTTATAGATATTTGGTTATATTTTTAAATCTGATTTTAATTGACGGGTAATTGAGATGTTTAAAACATATGTATATATAATACATAAATTAAAATATTTTTACTATTAACAAACCAAACATATATATTTGATTTCATTTCATACAAAATGGCAACATAGTAAATATGTGTCATTAATAATACAAAGAAATAAGAAATATTTATATCACAATTATTTTGTTCAAAATAATAAATTGTGAAATATGGAATAAATAATATTAAATGAAATTTATGTTCATAGGATGGTTAAATATATAAATAATGTATGAATTATACATTGTATTTAAATTATGAGATAATATGAACAACTCATAATTATTTTATATTCATAAAATAAAAATATTATATGAGTTCATGATAAAACCCATATTTTTCTTTCTTTTTAACATTTTTATGTATTTTGTTTTTTCAGGTTTTAGATCAATCGATAAGACGACGGGAAAATTTAAACAACATGGACAATTTCTGAATATATTTTTACTTCTTTTGATTTTTATTAATTTTTGTCTCTTCAGTTTTGGAATTTGTTATATATTTTTTAAATTTTATAATAATGAAGAAGTGTAATTATTTTTCTAATGTTTTTGAACATTGATTTTAATTTAATATCTTTTATCATCATTATTATAATAATTATTAATTTTAATGGCATCATCATTATAATAAAAGAGGTCAAAATCAGTTACAATTAAAATATGTTTCAATAAAACATATACTTATGGATTTTATTGTGAACTTCATAGAAAAGAAATAGTCAGATTCATATTTTTGAATGGTGGTGTTCCACAAATGAACATATCTATGGAATAAATGAGTTAATTTTGTAGAAGACGAAGAAAAAATTAAAATAATAATTTTATTTTTGTTGAACAGATTGAAGTGAGTGATACAAATTTTTAATTTAAAAAATTCACATGGAGAAATGAAAGGAGTAGAATTTGAAATGAGTGGTACTGCTTTTAATTCACAAAATTCAGACATTATCATCATTATGAGAATATGTGAACAGTACAATAGCATGTGCATAGTCAATCACACGGTGTGAAACGCAAAATTAGGATATAAAGTGATGTTTGACACATATAGATAATGATGACTAATATTTTAAATGACAATTAAGTTATATTTGTGAATACAATTAAGTTATAATTAGTATATAATTTATATCTAGTCATAATTATAAAAATCAATTTTAAAACTTGAACATTGAATAAAAATATAAATTAAAAAAAAATTAAAGAAATAGAAAATCAAAATTAGTAGTATTAAAATTTAAATTTATATTACTATTATTTTGTTCTATTTATACCATAAAGTTGTTTTTTATAATATTAATATATTTTATTATTCTTTATGAGATTAATTATCTTTTTTGATATCATTCACTACTTATAATTTAATTACATTTATTCTTTTCTTTCCAACAAATAATTAAGAGGGTTATTTATAAATAATAATTATTGTTGCGTTAAACTCTAAAATTGATAGATACTTAAATATTTTATTTTTCAACAAAAAAAACAATTAAAAATAAATAGAGAAAATATATTTTTCAAAAACTTTGAAATTTCATATAAAACAACCATAATTTGATTTGATACAACCGTAATTATATACAAATACAAATACAATAATTTGATTTGATACAACCATAACAAAAACAAAAACTAAAATAATCTTTGGTGTAATTACGGGGAAAAAATATTAAGCTATTGATTTAAATATTAAATAATAACGGAAACAACTTTACCATTCGTACTACACCAGTAATCGGACGAACACACGGGTACTGATATGGTTATCCCATGAAATAGATATTTGTAATAATACTTACATAAAAAGTATTTGTTTATACACGGGGAAAATTGTTGTTCTATTTAATACTTCTATTTATATTTAAATTAATTTTTTTTAATTTAAAATATATCTTTCATATCCATTATATAAATATTATTAAATAAATTTTATTATGTATTACATATTTATGAAACCCTTGAAAAATTTAACTTTTTATTCTTGAAATTACTATCTCACAATATAGATATTTTTAATATTACTTACAAAAATTAGGAGATTGTAAGAGAAAATATATATATCTACGGGCAAAAAAACTTCTGTTACCTTATCGAAATTTATATCATTAAATAATAATTTATTAAATATGTGTTGTTATTATTGTAAATATGATAAAATATATATTACTGCTTAGGTCTGATTTTTTATTTAATTCATGTTAGTTATTCAAATTCTCATCTAAATTTGAATTTAAATTTTTTGTTACACTTGGAAATGGACATCTATATGTTGATTTTTTTGATTTTTTTTAATCTATATTTTCAATTACAATCATTTTATCTAAATTAAAATTTACCATTACAATTGATAAATGGTGTCTGAGTGTAATCATTTATTAAATTTATAAATTTATGAGATAAATTGTATGAAATTCTACATTTATATTTTTTTAAATCAATATTTTTACACGGGAAAAATTGTTGTTCTACTTAATATTTATATTTATATTTAAATAAATTTTTTTTAATTTTATTTAAAAATATCGTTCATATCCATTGTATAAATATCATTAAATATATTTTATTATGTACTAAATATTTTTGAAAAATATTGATAAATTTAACATTTTATTCTAGAAATGAGTTAATTATCAATATTTTAAATTCAAAATTTATTTTCAAAAAAACGTTAATTATTTCAAATTTTATTACTTAATTATGATCTTTAAGGGTATCCCACAAAAGAGACATTTTAGTAATACTTACATAAATTCTGAGTTTGTAATAGAAAATATATATCTACTGTCAAAACTGAATTACTGAAATGGATAAATGAAGTCATTAATATATAAGAATGTTTTAATTTATTGTTTTAATGTCATAATATATATATATATATATATATATATATATATATATATATATATATATAAAAGTGTAAATAAACATTCAGATTGAGAGGGATAAATACATTAAATAGTAAAAACATCATTAGACAAAATATTGAATTGTCAGACATTGGAAAATAATAATAATAAGAAATAAGTGCTCTATAATTTTGATTGCAAGATAAATATTTATATTAATTAGTAAAAGATTAAGGTTTTGAAATTTTAAATATGTACTGTTTATAGACTTAGAAATTGAATGGATGGATAATCGTTTCTAATTAATAGAAGATATTGAGTTAATTTTTTTTAATATGACACTAATTATAGAGTTTCAAAAGTTTATAAAAAAAGAGTTATAAATAATTTTTATTTTTATTAAGTAATAAATAACTAAAATTAAATTTATTATTTTGTCTTCAACTTTGAGAGAAAAAATGTTTTTTATTTTATAAATTACGACGATAGTGTTGTAGGTTAATCAGTACTCGGGCGAACACACGGGTACTGATATGAGTATCCCACAAAATAGATACTTGTAATAATATTTACATAAAATGTATTTATTTATGTTGATGATATTTATTTATTAAATTAAAAAAATATTTACAAATACTATGATATTATTTTATATTTATAAAACTAAATCATTACATAAATATTTTTATAAAAAATATCAAACGATGTCTGCGGGTATTGATTTTTTTTAAATATAAATTATATTTTTTGTATTTATTAATTTTTATTAATTTTAATTAAAAAAATAAAAACAAATCTGCATAACACATTAGTACTCGGGCGATCACATGGGTACTGATATGGGTATCGCATGAAATAAATATTTGTAATAATACTTACATAAAATATATTTATTTATATTAATAATATTTATTTATAAAATTAAAAAAATATTTACAAATACTATGTTATTATTTGATATTTATAAAACTAAATCATTGCGTAAATATTTTTATAAAATATATCAACCGATGTCTGTGGATATTAATTCTATTTTTTTTAAATATAAATTATATTTTTTTATATTTACTGATTTTTATTATTTGTATTTTTTTTTCAAAATTTTAAATAAAAACAAATGCGCGTCACTAACGGGTACCCGTGTGAACGCACGGGTATCATATTAATTTTTATTTTATTTTATTTTATTTTTTCAAATTTTAAATATAAATAAATACATTCTAAGAACAAATAAATTATTAAAAAAGTATATTTTGAAAACAAATACGTTCTGAAAATAAATACGCATCACTAACGTGCACCCGTGCGAATAGATTTTATAGGATTGAGTTAGATTCAATCACATTTTATAATATAATATTAAAAATCTCATTTAAAATCTAATGGATCACTTGTTATCAATATTTTCACTATTAAATTACTCACCATTTATTTTTACACTCCAGTTATTTAAGCGTGGAAAGAATCTTACTCAGTTTGTTTTTAAGTTTCCTTTTTAGAAAAAAGTTTGTTACTTTTGAATATCAATTCAAAGCTCAAAGCAGTATTGAATATTGTTTTATTAAAATTATTTCTAATTATTTATTACAAAGAGAAAAAAATCAAATAAATTATAAAAAATTAAGAATAAAATAAAAAATGATAATCATTGTTTAAAAAAAGTAACAAAATTATTTCTAATTATTTATTACAAAGATAAAAAAAATCAAATAAATTTATAAAAAAAATTAAGAATAAAATAAAAAATGATAATCATTGTTTAAAAAAAATAACAATTATTAATTTTTTTTATATATAAAAAACATAGTGTTATAATTTATGTTTTATCCTCTTATTCAACCTTTTCAGGAAACCATTTAACTTTATCATTATATATAAAAGTATTCTTTTATAAAATAAAAAATAATTTAATATATTTTGTCCAAATCTCCTTCCCGGAAACTCTCTTTCTCTTTCATCTAAATTTTCAAACAAGTCTTAAAAGTTTAAAATGTATTTTCTTCTCTCTAAATATAAATATATTTTGCCTATTTCATTTTTTAGTTAAAAATAGGATAATTTTCATTTAAAAGCTTAAAATTATAATTACTTAACCAGAATAAAGTGTGATCGTATCAAAATAAATGCTTAGTAATAAAACTTAATTATTGAGAAATATGTATATTCCAATTATTAAGAACAGGTTTGACACCCCATTTTACACCTACACCGTATTTTCGTACTGTACGGACGACACTGTTCATGTACGGATGATACTATTCACAGTACGGACATATTCATGTACGGACAGCACTATTCACCGTCCGTACATATGGTGTGGGTTTCAACTATAAAGCAATTACAATGAAGTGCATGGATTTTCCAATTGTACCCTTGCCATACCATTTATTTACACTGCCCCAAGGGCAAAGCCGTAACCCAGCATTTCACCAACCTTTTCTAGCTCTTTTTCCCCAAACTCAGCCATTTGTTTCACTATCATTGGTTTACTTGTCTAATCAGTTTTTCCCTCCACACTCTTATTCATACCATTACACAATGCAATGCTTTTTCAAACACCACTCTTCTACTTACTGCTTCGTTTTCACCTTCACAAGCTCTCTCTCCAACCACTGCTTCTCTCTTCAACTGCAGGTGAGTTATTCCGCATTTCTCCATTGCTTCTTCACCTTCATCGATGCTTCTTTTTCCACCTGCACCCGCATGATGAGCCTTCACGGTTCAGTTTTTATTCAATATGTTTTCATGTTTTCATGTGGAATACTCTACGTTTTAATCTTGCTACACCAAGTTGTTGTTGTGTTGTCATGAACATCATCCCTGTTCTGCTATCTCTGTTTTTTCCATACATTGTGTTGCTGAATACGAACGAGTTCGTTAACACGTAAACGTGGAAGACACATTCCGTTGATGTTCCGTGGGTGTTGTTTTGCTGTTTAATATTTTTTTGAAACGCATTATACTGCTTGTATGTCCAACACAAGAACACGGTTTATTGTCATTAACGTAGATTCCTGCATAATGTGTTCCATATGATTCTGCAGTTATTCTTATCTAACACGTTGTACTGCTTCTATGTTTAGGAAATGAACTATGTCAAGAGCTCCCATTCTTATTAAGGATCTGGTCAAGGGAAACCAAGTTTGGAAGATGCTCATTCGGGTTGTTGATATGTGGGTTGTTAAGGAGATAAATGGTCAAGAACACGTTGAAATGGTCATTCAGGATGGAACGGTAAGATTATTTTGACACATTTGTGACATGTTTCTGTCTAACTGAACATTTGTTGTTTATAACATTCACAGGCAGACCAGATTCATGTTACCACCAGAAGCAGGGACCTCAAAGATTGGCTTGACCAGCTGAAAGAGAATGAAACGTATGCCCTCTACAATGGAGAGCCAGTTGTTAATGATGGCCCTTTCAAGGTCTGTTCTAACCCACTCAAACTGTTCTTCAATGGAGGGACTACCGTGACTAATGTGGCGATACCAGAGATACCTACCCAAAAATTTAACTTTCACGCTATACAGAATTTTCTCAATGGAAAATTCAAACCTGATTTGCTGTATGGTGAGTTTGTAATTGTGCTTATGTTGTTTGGCCTGTGTATTTTGCATTATAGTCAGTTTACACTCGTGCTGAAGTTGTTTCCCCTGTGTATTTGGATATTACATTGTTACAGATGTTATTGGTGTTTTACAAGATGTATTGAAGACACAGATGAGAGGTGGTGGTAAGAAGTCTTGCGCCAATATCACATTGCGTGATATTGAAGGCAATGTCATTGAGGTTGCGTTGTGGGATGACTATGCAAAGCAATTCATCAATTACGATAACCCTACCAAAGCCACTGCTCCTACCATTATCATCTTGACACATGCTTGGTGCAAGACAAATAAAGGTTTCAAATTTTCCTTTTCCTGCAAAGTTTCTCAATACATGTCAATCGTTTACTATTTAAGTTTGGTAACTGCCTCTTCTTATGGTATGTCACAGTTTCAGGATTACCAAGTCTATCAAACGCATGGAACGGTTCTAAACTACTACTAAACTTGGATCATCCACAGGTTAAAGAGTTCAAGTCCAGGTTATAGCCAATGCATACACTAGATAGCTATGTACTATGTCCCTTAACAAAGAATTTGACGTCTAACATGTAACCTAATTTTGTTACAGGTTTGCAGCAAGTGACTTACCAGCTGCACCTGCACTTTCTCAATCTGTAACATGTGATTCATCCATTCAATCCACAAACAAAAACTGGACTAGCCTAAACGAGGTCAAGAGTATCCGTACTATATGTGAAGCCGGCAGGGTCTGTTTACTATTCAAATTATTTACATAATTATGAATGCTTTCTGTAGATGTGTTTTATTATTTGTCCGTTATCAACTATTCTTGAACACGATAGGATTATTTTGCAACAACTATTGGCACTACGAAACGGTTCAAAGCTTCAAAGTTTGGTTGGTATTTTGAGACTTGCCCTGACTGTAAAGCTTCTAACAAGTCTGGTGGTGCAAAATTTGTGTGTTCTTGTGGAGTTACTGATGTAGAACCTGTCACAAAGTAAGCCTATGTTGTTGCTTACATGTTTTATTTCAGCTAAAAACATAGTCTGTCATTGAATTGACGTTTCCTATATTTTGTTGCCGTAGATTCAAAATTGAAGTTGAATTTGAGTATGAAACCTATAGAGGAACCTTCGTGTTTTGGGATAAGGATTGTATTCCTTACACAAAGAAGTCTGCAAAGGAATTACGACAAATAATGAAGGCGGTTAGTATTGTGGAGCATTACTTGATGTATAATTTACTATGAAAGGTTGTCCTGAAAATTGTAACCATTGAGATACTAATGCTTTTTTTTGCCCGTAGGCTGGAGAGGACAATCCTAAAATATGGCCTGCTCATCTAGATGTCCTGTTGAATAGAGAGTTGGTTTTTCGTATCAAGTATCAATCCTTTTACGAACAATTCTCTGTGGTTACCATACTCAATGAGGACAATCTTTACAATAAGCTGCACAACTTCCTCACTCCAAATGAGGTTCTTCATTTGTGTTTTTAAGAATAAGTATTTCATTGGTTCCTGCTTTATTATGGTTTCATTTTGTATGTTTAAACATTTGCAGCATACTTCATGTCCAACTGCTATGGAAATCTCCAATTCCTCTCTAATCAATGACCCAAAACAACTCTTGGTATGCCATCTTATCTAAAATGTTATACATTATTCTTAATTAATCTCAAAGATTTGTGAAAACTTACAAAATGACATATGTAGGTTACTGATTCATCTCAACAGTCACAGTCTGCAGAACCATCCTCTGCTGCAAGCCATCCTTGGAGTCCTTCTGCAAGCTCCAACACTACACCTGCCAAGAGGGTTGCCATACCAAGCTCTGCAAATGATTTCATTCCAGTTGAGGAAATTACGCCCAAACAATCCGCAACTAAGGGCAAGCCTGGGAGGAAGGCCAAAGTTATCAAGACGGAATGAAATGGTTTGCGAATCTCGGGAGACATCCAATTTTTGATGCATAATCACAAACAGAAAGCTTTTTTGATTGCTAACTTCCAGCATTGATGCCATCTGTTGACTGCAATGCCAACTCATCTGAATGTCTTACCCCTTCAACAATCAATTATACGCATCATGGATTGCCATTTCGTCATAATACCGTCATTGAGTTTGGGAGCTCTTCTCATACAATCACGTAAGTTAAGTACTTTTTTTGATAGGTATAAAAATGTATGGTATTCTACATTGATTTATGCTATGTATGTTCTACATTTATCCACTACATTTAACGGAATAATTGTTTATGCTGAACTTTTTTATAATATAACAGTTTATACAGAAATACAAGCACAAATGCATCAGGTCGAGGCAGGCTTGGGCAACGGTTGGGTATTCCACATCGCGCGTTAGAGTCTACCTTAAACAATCCTGCTAACACAAATGCCACAGAAGCTTATACTTCTAACACAGCAATGACTGTTAACACAAATGCCACAGAAGCTTATACTTCTAACACAGCTGTCGGTTCAACCTCCAATGCTCGGTAATCGTTCATTAAATATCTTGACATTAACAGGATTGTGTTACTTAATGTCACACCACTGTAAACAACACAAGGCGTTCATCTAAGAAAAACCAACTGTCAACTTTTCTTCTTGTGTAAATAGGGTACATACCAAAAACAAACCAGGACGTGGGAGGCGTAGGACACTTGGGGTCCCAAATCTTGCATTTAACTTGACCAGAAATTTTCCACACGAAGCAAACAATCATATGTCAGACAGTTCAACAGAAACTAGGTACATGTCGTTATAATGAAACAAGTAACATGTTTAACTCACTTTACTCATTTGTAATTAGTCGCTACCACATCCATCCTCCTGACTATAAAATTTCTTGACAGACAAGGCAGAGTACTTAAAACAGTGATCCGTGGTCCAAATGTACCCCATGAAGGGCATCGACAGGCCTCCCCCGTGGCTACAACAGTTTCAGATTCTGCATATATTCCAAGGCAAACCTCTCAACCTACATGCCCTGTTTTTACACCTACGGTCAATTTGGATTTTAATAGCGACTCCGATAATGACTCAGACGGTGGCCCTTTTGCAGGTACGTATACAACTTGGTTTCTGCCAGTCCTAGCAATTTTTTGAATCATCCTTTTAGGTAATCCTGACAGTGAATAAATAATTTTTAATGTTTCGGTTCGTGAATAGCAGATCTATCTGAAGATGAGGTTGATTCAGAATCAGACGACGTCGACGTACCGTATACAATTCTTGCCAATTCAGGGAGAACTTCTGAAGGTATACCATTGTTACACCATATGCTGTGACATTACAACCTTCCTTGGATTTTGTATATAAGGGTTATTCGTATGATGCAATGATTAATTTTGTAGATTATTATGACATCGGGGACCCTCTTATTGAATGTCCTTACTGTAATGCCATGATGTGGTATCAAGAGAGGATGCACAAGAATAGGAACTCTCCCAATCCAAAATGTATGCTCTGCTGTGGTAATGGCAAAGTAGAGATACCAAAACTAAAACAACCTCCTGGAGTACTTTCAAAGCTTTTGTTTGATCACAATGATTTGGTTAGCAAGAAGTTTCAACAACATATCAGAACTTACAATATGATGTTTGCATTCACATCACCTGGGGAAAAGTTGGACAATCGTTTTAACAATGGACGTGGTCCTCCAACAATAAGGATACAAGGTCAGACTTGTCACCGAATTGGAAGTTTGTTACCTCCTGATGGTGAACCACCTAAGTTTGCTCAACTATATATTTATGACACAGAAAATGAGGTCCAAAATAGAATGCAAGGTTTGAGGTAAATTTCTGTTACTGAACATTGATCTTTGTAGTTCATAGTTCCCAGCCCTATATATATAATTACCAAATAAACATTGCTAACCATTATGCTAACCATTTTCATTATCGTAAATTCTTTAGGAACGCCACGAATATTGATCCGTTGGTTGTACAGCAATTGTCTGAAATGCTGTATGAATACAATGCTCATGGAAAGTGTTTCCAAATGGCTAAACAATGGTTACATAGCGGTGACGCTCAAAACATGAGGCTGAAACTAATTTCAAACAGATCCACGGATGGTAGAGTATATAATCAACCAACGGTTTCTGAAGTTGTTGCGTTAGTAGTTGTGATATTGACACCGCGGAAATGAGGGATATAATCATGCAAACAAAAGGAGGAGGACTTCAGAGAATCAATGAGCTTCATGCGAGTTACATGGCTTTCCAGTATCCTTTGATATTTTCGTATGGTGAGGACGGATATAGACCAAATATTGCTCATAGAGATAGGCTGTTCAACGCGAATAGCATAAGAAATAGGCTAACAATTAGAGAATGGGTTTCATATCGCATTCAAACCAGAGCAGCTGAGGCAAAGACTTTGTTATGCTCGCGAAGGTTGTTCCAACAATTTCTGGTCGATGGATACACAATGTTAGAGTCAGAGAATTTGGAATGGATTCGCAAAAATCAACCAAAGCTTAGGGTGTCCAAGTACAATACTCTATGTGAAGAAGGGGATCAAAGTCAAACTCCCGGTTCAAGCATAGGTAAAAGAGTTATTCTGCCCTCTACCTTTGTCGGCGGTCGTAGATTTATGGATCAATTGTACTATGATGGGATGGCCATATGTAGTAAAGTTGGATTTCCTGATTTGTTCATAACCTTTACTTGCAATCCAAATTGGCCTGAGATTCAAAGAGTACTTGCACCACTTCATTTGAAACCACAAGATCGGCCTGATATCATTTCAAGAGTATTCAAAATCAAGTTCGATGAACTTCTATCTGATTTAACCAAGAAAGGTGTCCTAGGCAAAGTCCCAGCATGTGAGTTATTTCTTCCTCTACTGTGATATTTTTTATCCTACTGTTTCATGTATAAATTCATACTTTATTCACTTCTAACATTAGTTAATTCCAATGCTAGATATGTACACAATTGAGTTTCAAAAGAGAGGACTTCCACATGCACATATTTTGATCTTTTTGCATCCTTCAAACAAGTATCCAGGTCCTGAAGACATTGACAGGATCATTAGTGCTGAAGTTCCTGATCCGTTGATACACCCCCGACTGTACAATTTGGTTAAATCTCATATGGTTCATGGGCCTTGTGGTTTGGCAAATCTTAGTTCTCCTTGCATGAAAGATAGAAAATGCTCCAAGTATTTCCCAAAAAAATTTCAGCCAACAACTATAGTGGACCAAGATGGCTATCCTGTTTATAGGCGAAGAAACAATGGAAACACAATTGAGAAAAACGGCGTCATTCTACATAGTGGTCATGTAGTTCCCCACAACCCAGGTTTATTACTAAAGTACGAAGCACACATCAACATGGAATGGTGCAATCAGAGTACTTCTATCAAATACCTTTTCAAATACATGAACAAAGGTTCTGATAGAATTTCTGCTGTCATACAAGGTGAAGACAACAACAACATTGATGAAATCAAGCAATATTTGGATTGTGGATACATCTGTCCGAGTGAGGCATGTTGGAGGATATTTTCCTATTGCATACACGGTAGAAAGCCAGCCGTTGAGAGATTATATTTTCACATGGAAGGTGAAAATTCGGTTTACTACAAAGACTACGAGCAAGTTGGAAATGTTTTACTCAAACCAAGTGTATCCGAATCTATGTTTACGGCTTGGTTCGAGGCAAACAAAACTTATGAAGAAGCAAGATTACTAACTTATGGTGACTTTGTTTCTAAATTTGTTTATGATAAGCGCAGTAGGAGTTGGAAGCCACAGAAACAAGGGTATACAATTGGTCGTCTTATTTGGGTTCCTCAATGTACAGGTGAACTATTTTATTTAAGGATGATGCTAACTATCACGAAAGGGCCAATGTGTTATGAAGACATCAAGAAAGTTGATGGTAAACAATACAAAACTTTTAGATGAGCATGCTTTGCTATGGGTTTTTTACAAGACGATAGGGAATTTGTTGAGGCAATTAAAGAGGCGCATGTTTGGGGATCCGGTTTGTTCTTACGTAAGTTATTTGTAACGTTGTTGTTGTCATCATCCATGAATAGACCCAAACATGTATGGAGAAAGACTTGGATGTATTTAGCTGATGGTATTCTCTACGAACAACGAATGTTGACAGGAAATCGAGGTTTCACTTTTTCTACAATTTTTCTTTTTTCTACTACATTTGTTTACAAGTTATAACACTTCTGCTATGCCACTTATATATAACGACTAATGTAGGAAGGCATAAACAACTGGACAAATAACTGCCTGTATGTATTATACTTCATGCTAGTATGCTTTAAAAAATAGCAGCAGTGCAACGATGTCTCTGCCTTGCAGGCTGCTATAAAAATATAACGAAGCACACAATCTGTTGACGCCTTGCATAAACTACTAAAAGTAACAGTTAACACCTAATCTAGAGAAACAAAATACAGAAATTAAACCTGTTGCGGTCGTTTCATTGAGCAATATGCCGATTCAAATTTCAATTATGTTGCAATAATTTCATACGCAGGTTTCATATCAGCTGTATTAATTGCGCATTTCTTTGTAGGTTTGACCCTAAATGATGAGGAGCTCAAACAACTTACACTTGTGGCAATTGAGAAACTGTTACAGAATAATAATAGAAGTCTGAATGACTATAAGACAATGCCATATCCAAGAGATTATGTTGTTGTGGATGTAGGCAATAGACTGCTTTTTGAAGAGCGTCAATATGATCCTGTTGCTCAAGAACAACTTTATTTAAAATTGTCCTCTTCTCTTACAGGTAAGTGGGTTGTGGTTTAGGTTGTTTAACATTAATAATTAGTTTCATTTCATTGACATGTACACGAATCTTCCACAATTTTTAGCTGAGCAGAGACGGATTTTTAACGAAATCATGGATGCGGTAGAAAGGCAACAAGGCGGGGTGTTTTTCTTATATGGCTACGGCGGGACTGGTAAGACTTTTATGTGGAACACTTTATCAGCAGCACTTCGGTCTAAGAGAAAAATTGTCTTGCCTATTGCCTCGAGTGGAATTGCAAGTTTGTTGTTACCAGGTGGAAGAACAGCTCATTCTAGATTTAAGATACCAGTTCCTACCTTAGAAACTTCCATTTGCAACATTAACAAAAAGGATGATCTTGCTGAGCTACTAAAGATGACAGATCTTATCATATGGGATGAGGCTCCTATGGCCAACAGGTTTTGCTTTGAGGCTCTTGACAAATCCTTAAAGGATATTATGAGTGGAGTTCCAGAAGCATCTAAGAAAAAATTTGGACGTAAAGTTGTTGTCTTTGGAGGTGACTTCAGACAAATTCTCCCCATTGTACCCAGAGGTACAAGATCTGATATTATCCATGCAACTATCAATGCTTCTTATATTTGGAATGACTGTAGAGTCTTGAAGCTTACGAAGAACATGCGTTTGGCAACTGGTGCAGCTACCTCTACAGTTGAAGACATAAGGGGATTTTCAGAGTGGATTTTAAAAATTGGAGACGGAACCATTTCTGAGACAAACGAGGGTTATGCTGATGTTGAGATTCCACCAGAGTTTTTGATATCAAAATTTTCTGATCCAATTCAGGCAATTGTTGAGGACACATACCCTGATCTGATTCATAATTATCTTGATGCTGAATATCTTCAAAGTCGTGCAATATTAGCCTCAACAATTGAAGTAGTAGATGAAATAAACCAATACATCACAAACCTTCTTCCAGGTATGAAGCTCGCTTTTCTGTAAAGATTCTTATGGGATTAAATAAAAGTATCGTTATATATCTTACGTTGCCATTAATTATATTTTCTCACATATTGTAGGAGATGAGAAAGAATACTTCAGTAGCGATTCCATAGATAAATCTGATGCTACTACGTTTGATGCTTATGAACAAGTCACACCAGAATTCCTGAATGCTCTTAAAACTTCTGGATTACCTAATCATTCAATTAGGTTGAAAGTAGGGGCAACTATAATGCTAATGCGCAATCTAGATCAGTCTGAAGGGTTGTGCAACGGTACACGGCTCACTGTAACGAGACTTGCCAATCACATCATTGAGGCCAAGATCATTTTTGGAAAAAATATTGGCAACATCATTTATATTCCTAGAATGTCTTTGTCCCCGTCGCAGTCACCATGGCCTTTTAAATTGGTTAGACGCCAGTTCCCTATCATTGTATCATTTTCCATGACAATTAACAAGTCTCAAGGACAATCTCTTAAACATGTTGGTTTGTACTTGCCAAAAGATGTTTTTAGTCATGGCCAATTATACGTGGCTATTTCTAGGGTTACTTCCAAAAATGGTCTCAGGATTCTTATTCATGACAAGGATAAAGAGGCATTGAGTACTACAACCAATGTGGTCTTCATGGAAGTCTTCCAGAACATTTAAAAGGTATGTTTTTATGAGAACTTCTTTTCATTCATACTTACAATGGTCAACATTTCATACTTACATACCTAACATTATAGATGGTTTCGTTATCCATTTTCAGGTTTAAGGAACATATTGTTTTGAACATGTCATTTGATTTTCTGATATTCAGCTGATGGTTCATGGCAGTCTGCTATAAACAGCAGCAGCAGTGCAACAATGTATCTGCCTTGCAGCCTGCTCTAAAAATATAGCTTCAAAACAATCTGTTCCTGCCTTGCATAAACTACTAAAAGTAACAGTGTTACGGCTGTGGTTGTTTATTTCTATCATTGTTTTTTGTAATTCTATCAATGGTACAATAGATCTATATATTATATTTTGCCGGACCGAAACTTTTTCTTTAATGGAAACTCTATCAATGTTGTCTGCCTATTCATGATTTTATGTTTGCTAGATGTCTATAATGGTTAAATTCTTTTCTGTTATCTTTTTTTGAAAGCATTAGTGGTTTCCTGCAAACTCTTTGAATGTTGTAACAGAGGTTACTTCAGAATATTATGAGGACATCAGCCAAAACAACATTTACTGAGATAACCACATCAACCCACATCAAACTACATGACAGTTTACTCATAATCTCCAAACCACATCAAACTGAATCACTGATCAGTTTCAAAGGTTGTGAATAGTACCACCCTAACCTCTATAACACATATAACAGCAGCAAAATTTAACACTGCATATAAACCACCCCATATATTTTGGCAGTGCAAACTTAACAGGCAGATACATGGTCCAACTAAAAAACATATTTTACCGAATCAAATAACCAGCCTTATAGCTGCTTATAACTCCAAGTGTTCACACAATTTCCAACATATTAAAACATGACAATCAAAACGAATTAGTCGTGCCACAGTCGAAGTACAAGCCACTTAAAAATTGTGCCCATCCAACCATTTAACAAAACCAGAATTTGTAATCAACAGTGTGAATCATCAGCCTAGATCATCCTTCACGGTTCACTTCTTTTTCAATTCTGACTTGGTGGGCTTAATTCCTCCACATGGCTCCTTCTTCTCCACAGCCTTGATGACTAAAACAGTGACAGTTTTAATCGTCACTTATATGGGAATCTTCATTTATATACCAGAAACACCAAGATTCTGGAATTTGGGCACCTTCTCAATCTCCTCAACGAATCGCCTGTCAATCTTGGTAAGAAGCTCAGCAAACATTACATAAATGTGGCAGTGGCATATCCGTTTCCAATCTGACCAAGATTGGCACGACGACCAACATATATGTTCACCCCATGACCTCACAGGTTCTAACATTACAGTTTTTGATGGAAATTCAACTTCTCATTCCATGGAACCTCACAATCCTTGAAACTGCATGCTGTTTTTCTGATTTTCACATAACAGAAACTCAGAAAAAATAAGATACTTTTCAAAGATTTATTGTATATAACACCTGAGTTTAAATTGTTCTACTGCACATGCCCATATACAATAAATTAAACCAGCTGATGAATGCTAACATAATGAAACAGACTGCAAACTTAAATACGCACTTTTTGGCGGACAAATCAATATTGATTTCTCATTCAACATTATATTATAGATTAAACACGCAGTGATAGTGGTAATACAGCATTCATATTATATGATTGTATATTACATCCAGCCATCCTCAAAATACATACATAACGATACTTAAATACCACAAACTTAACTTAAGGTTTGACCACGACATTGAGTTCAAACATAACTTATACATAATAGACTTAAATACTATATTGGTTATCTAACTGCTTCCCACCATCTACCATTACGAAGCAGCGGTTCACATTCTTCAAATGATCAACGATTTAACAGCTGCACCACAATCATGTTGCCCGGAGGGTCCTTGAGCATGAATCGCTGTTTATTGCCTCTTCGCAGTTGCTTCTTTTTCACAAAGTCTTTCCACCCTTTCCAAATATATTTCTCCACAGATGGATTTCTTCTTGAGCTGAGGAGCTCACACTCATACCTCTGTCTGGTGTCGAAGTCATACAACACCATTCGTGGCCCAACTCCCTCCAGCGCTGAGGCGATATATTTCTGAGGAAAGTGCTGCAAATAACACAAACACACTTACATGAATACATGGCAATGTCTATTATCCAGGCTTCTATTAACTAAATGCAGTTGTAACAAAAGTCACCAGAACGTTATACGCAGCTTTTCTTGCAGAAGATATCCGCTTATTCCACAGATAGATTTTTGGCCTCATGCACATATCTTCATCACTGGAGCCATCCACAGACCTGACATAACACGTAACATATCATCTTTCAATGCTACAAAACTGGCGTACGTCACGGACAAATCAATATGAACGACTTCAAACTTACAGAATAAAATGAAACATTACTTGTCTCATTTTTTATAACTTGCGATTACGCTTTATCCTATAACCCGCATGCATTGACTGGGTATTACAATTCCACATATTGGACTTATCGTATAACAAACATCATATCCCAAATCAACATATACTTTCATTGATATATAACTTTTATTCCTAAATACTATTCTTCAACGTTAAAAAACGGTTATTCAGAAATATGGGGCACACATATTGTAATGACGTTGCATGAACACCCAATCATACAAGCAAACCGGATACTACACATGCATCAACTTTCTGAAACAATCAAACAAGGTTCTGTAAATCCGACCGATAACTAATCCGAACCATATGAAATCCCAACATTCAACATTCTCTAAAAATCAAACAACATATACATTCAGAATGCAAATGAACAAAACCACTAGCTGTACCTTGCGTCGTCATGCATTTCGGTTTTCACAGACATCAGCCACGAACCCTCGCGACTTCAGGCGGCAGCTTCGATTTTCTTCCTGGGTTGCGTCGCCTGAGCAAACACGGTTGAATGCAAGGGGTCACAAAACCATTACTCAATTCCTTTTTTTTACTGATGGTTGAATTACATGGACCACAAGAACCCTTACTGTTTCATGGCCCATTTCCATTAACCCAAACTTCAGCATGTTGGGAGTTTAAATAAATTTTTTTCTTTTGCAAGCTTTTATTTAACTATCAATTTATTTTCTAATTCATTATTTTTTATACATTTTTAAGTGGTCCACTTAACCCCTTTTTTTATATTACATTTTTCTTTTTTTCCTTTTGCTTTTAAATTGGTTAGAAATTTTCTAAATATTCAGTATTTTATTACCCACTTTTCTTATATTATATTTTTCATTTTTCTCAATTACCTTTTAAAATCATACCACTCTTTCTAAATATTTACTAAATATAATTATTTTAATATTTTTTACATTTTTTCATACTTATCTGTATTAAAACAATTATTTACCTTTTAGAAATATCTGCATTTACCCGTGCGGGAGCACGGGTGTTTGACTAGTTTTTATTAAAAAAGATGTATATTTCAAATGCGTAGTAATAACACGGTTAAAAATCTATATTTCAAGACTCTTCTTCCATATACCTATATTTTTATTTTATAATTTTTTTAATTTGTTTGTGAATATTGAGTTGAATATTTTTAATAGAATCAATTAATATATATATATATATATATATATATATATATATATTAAAAATTTATAGTTTCCATATTTTTATTCGTAATAATTCGCTAAAATTTTAAATTTAAACAATACTATATAAAATTCATTTTCTAATTACTTGACCAGCTTAAAATTGCGTCATTATTATTATTATTATTTTTTGTTTATTTTAACTTTTAAATCCTAAAGTTATACTCTAAGACATTTATACCATAATTATTTTCTTTAACCTAAAATTATACCTAAGACATTTATACCATAAGAGCATTATTATGTTGTTTCAAAAAATAATTATTATGTTGCTTCAATAATAAAATTAACTATTAATATTATATAATTATTCATGAATATGAAAAATGTAATTCTATTTTATTTCATGTGATTAATATGTATTAATAATAACTAATATTGTGTTTCAATTTGCAAAGTAATATTATTATTATTATTAATCATTAATATAATACTAACAAAGTAATAATATTATTATTATTATTATTATTATTATTATTATTATTATTTTCATTATTATTATTATTAGGGTAATGCTAACTTGTGCGCCAAGGGCACAAGTTAAGAAATACATTTATATAAAGTTTGCTTTGAAAACATCAATTAAAAAAATAAAATTTTTATTTATATTAAAAATAGTATACAATTTCCAAAATATTATTTCTACATTTAGTTCTTAACTTGTGCCATAGGGACATAAAAACTATTTGTTATTATTATTATTAGAAAAAATATATTATTCTAATTAAATGTGTTTCAATTTTCAAATCAATATGTAAATGGATTGTTTTATGATAATACGAATCATTTTGTATGGATTTTAGATCCATCCATGTAATTTCACATTCATAATTAATTTTATTTCTTTATTAATTGAAATAATATAAATTTAAAAAAATATATTGTCATTATGAATAAAATTAATAATATTTGTGTCCACAATTAGGGGTGGCAAAACGGGTCTGACCCGTTGGGCATGCTCGTTTTACCCACACTTTAGTGCAGGGTGGATCAAGGATTTATGTCCTCACCCTCTAATGTGTCCGCCCCGTCCCGCCCTGTTTTCGTCGTGGACTTTTGCGGGCACGAACATTTACATAAAATTTTACATTTTTAAATTTATAAGGTGCAGTGCCCGCGGATTTTTTCCGCCCCGTCCTCACTTTTTTGCGGGATGGACCTAAGTTTCAGGCCCGCATCCTCAACTATGACCGTCCGGCCCCGCCCCGTTTCTTGACGGATATTTGCGGAACGGACCTAAACAGGGCGAGCATGCTCGTTTGCCACCCACAATTATCAATTTTCAATTGAATTGTTTACTTGAAACATAAAGTTTTAAATTATACACGATTATACTTTTTTAAGGTGATACTTATTTCTATTAACATAATATTTCTATAATTTCTGACAATACACTAACATCTAAATTAAATTAATATTCATACCACATTCATAATATAAAACTATCTTTTTTTATATAAAGTTTTTTATAGGTATATGTTAACCATCATCATACTATATTTATTTAATATTTTTAATGACATTGCGCGACCTGTGCGAACGCATGAGTAGATGAATATTTAATTATTTAATTTTTTTTATTAATATATATATTTTCGGCGGGCCGACACTATTTAATTTGTATATCTTTTATATAAATTTCTTAACCATCACTATACTATATTTATTTACTATTTATAACGACATTGTGTGAGCCGTGCGAACGCACGGGTGAATGACTACTCTATTATTTCATTTATTTTTTCTACAAAAATATATATTTCTGACGGGTTAAAAATACTTAGTTTTAATATCTTTTATATATATTTCTTAACAATCATTATACTATATTTATTTATTATTTATAATGTCATTGTGCGATCCATTTTATTAAAATATACATTTTTTATGGGTCAACACTACTTAATTTATATATATTTTATATACATATCTTTAAATTTACTATATTATATTTATTTATTATTCTAACAACTTCACAAATAAACGATATTACGTTATTTATCCACTTGTTGTTGTATCATTAATGACATTTGAATTCGTCGCCATTTCTTAACCAATAGTTGCATAATCACATGTTCCTCATTGTGTCCTTGTATATTATTTCACACGGGATAATATTTAGATCGATTGAACATGTCTTTATAACTAGGAGAATTATCATCCCACAAATATATTTTGTAAGGTTTAGTTAAATCCAATCACATTGTATAATATGGTATTAAGAGACTCATTTAAGATTTAGTGGAACACCATAGCTTTTTACTATAGCATCACTTATCATTTATTTTCGCACTCTAGTTATTTAATCTTAAATATGAAGAATTTTACTCCATTTCTTTTTAAGTTTTACTTTTAAGAAAAAAAAATTGTTATTTTTTAAATATCAATTCAAAGCTCAAAGCAGTATTGATTATTGTTTTATTAAAATTACTCGTAATTATTTATTACAAAGAGAGAAAAAAGTCAAATAATTTTATAAAAAATTAAGAATAAAATAGGAAAATTACACATATTTATCCTTTCTATTAATTATTGCCAGGTTATGTACACTATGCGTGATGCTGATGTTGGACAAAAATTTGTCCTTTTTCTGAGTTCTTTGTCCACTTTTCACAACTTGTTTAACTTTGAGAAATAATTTGATACTCTCAAAGAACAAGTGAATCAAGGCAATTAGTAAAATATTAAAACAATATAAATTAGATAAAAAGGAATATACATATATAGTGTTAGAGGTGTTCAAAACCGAACTAACCCAATAAAAAACCGCAAACCAAACCAAACCAAACCGAAATCGCAAAAAACCGCATTTGGTTCGGATTTGTTCGGGCCATCTTTTAACAAAACCGCATTGTTCGGTTTGGTTTGCGGTTTGTATTTTGTAAACCGAACTAAACCAAACCAAACCGCATTATGTTACAACTCAAACTTCACTTATCTCACATCTAACCCAAAACTCAAACCCATTATGCCTTAACCTTACAATTACGAAATATTTTCTCTTACTCACACTTAACTTTTCAGTTTTAATTTTCTCAAATCTCTCCTAATAGTATTGTGCATTCTTCTCATCTTTTTTGCCATGTACGTCTTGCCTCTTCTACACTAATCTCTCATCTCACATGTTCTTTCTTTTTCATCTTCTCATTTTTATGTCACCATTTTCTCTTCTAATTATATTTTTATCGCACATTTCTTCTCTAATCTCACATCTGTTATGTTCTTTCTTTTTCATCTTCTCTAATCTCCCTTCTCTTATATTTTCTATTTTATTATAATATTTTGATATTGTTTTATGCTACTATTTTTTTTTACACTTTTGTTTAAATTGATTTTTGTATATTGAATGAGAATTTTTTGTCTAAATATGATGAGTTTTGTTGTTATTTGGCAATGTATGAATGACTAAACACAAAGTTATGTTGTTCTCTATATATATAAATATCACTCAATAAAAATCTTGTAAAAAACTGAATCAACCGAACCAATCCAAACCGCATTGGTTTGGTTTGGTTTGGTTCAGATTTTTTTTAAAAGCCAACCAAACCAAACCAAACCGCATGCTTTTTTCTCTTGCGGTTCGGATGATTTTTAGCGTCAAAACCGCCCAAACCGCACCGCGAACACCCCTATATAGTGTAAAATATTTTTACACTGTCAACCAATGATAGACGTATATTCCATTACATCACATTTTTTTTTTTAAATATTGTTATGCTTTGACATTTTAAAATAAATTGATTGGATGTCTGTGTAATATATATATATATATTTTGCTTTGCGCACTCTGATTCTAAAAAAAAAAGAGTCTTAGTAATCCAAAACTCGTGCCGAGAGGTACTGACACTAGTCAAATATTGTTAATAGGAGTCGAAAGCTACAATTTATAGTTTTTGTTTTTTAACGGTGGCAATGCTTTGGATGCAAATCCAAACATGCTATATATTATACCTTATTTTTAAAACCTTTGAATTTAAGTGAATAATAAAAAAAACAATTACATATCGATTATTATATCGTATAGCGACAAACATAAAGTGTAGAAAGCATAAAAATATAGCCTAAACAAACCTTGTCGATCAATATTGCGACAATGATGGTGCTCACATTGTTAACAGCATACAGGTGCCAGAAAAAGAGATCAGTGTTACAATTATGCTCACATTAATTTCTAAAACATCAATTTGAAACAAAAAAATACTCAATTTAATTAAAATCCAAATCTTTTTCAAGTTCATATACAAGAGAAACAACTTCAACAATATTACTTCACCGTCGCCACTTTAATTACCTCTAATTCATATCTGATGTTACCCACAGTGCTAAGACAAAATATGTAATCTGGAGAAAAACATTTTATAAAAAGATGTAAAATTTTAAAGGGTTTTAGAAGAGATAAACCAAGAGTTATTGTAGTAAAAATGTAAAATTTATCCAACACTAACAAATCTAGTGTTAATCTCAGCTAGGAAATTCAATTTTCTATCACTCATAATTAACTCCAGATAAATTGGGAGGAAAACAACAACAAAAATGAAAAGGAGATTGTAGATCTAAACCTCAAACGACCTTCTTATCAATTTTTTCAAATTCAAATAAAAAACAATGAACAAAGTACAAGTATCACAATCAGAAGAAACAAGAGAAGAAACAATGAAGAATTTAATTTTAAATGAAGGATGCAGAGATATCAATAGTTACCCATTGTTATAATAAGGCGCTTTGATTTGATTGTTGTTGTTGTATTTTGAAGATGAAAATAGTTGAGATTTGTACGACATTTTTTAGGCAGTATTTGTGGGAAGAGAGAAAGAGGGTATGACATCTAGGGTTCCAATGAATCATATGAATATTGAATATTTATAATATAAAAAGCCAACAAAAAAATCCAGGTCATACCTGTCATACCCTAATTTTTACCCCTAAGATCGCACCTCATTTGCATCTTTACAATGCATCAAGATCACAAACTTGATTGTCTCCTAACCTCCCACATTTGGGTTTGCCTTTGTAGAGATCACCAAGCACCTCTTTGTGTATCTTTATTTTTGTACTTATATGCTTTATATTTTACTAACCTCTAATCAAAATACAAAAATATGTTTTGCCCCTTTTGTTTCTTTTGCAAGGTAGGGTTTGGAATCAAGAGCATCAAGTGAATGTATCCTCAGCTAGGGTTTGAGTTCCTCAAGTCAAAGTGTGGTCAACCCTTGGTCTTCAAAAGCTATTCATCTAAGCGTGCCCTCTAATCTCAACTCATAGAGTCTCAAGTATCATTCAACTTTATTTGATCAAAGATATCTTACGATTGGATGGCTTGTTTCTCAAGGAATTTCCAAGGTTCATGTGTTTATTTCCATGTCTTCATCAACAAGTCTCTTCAAGTCATTGCAAGCTTAATCAAATAACAATCAAGAGTACACTATTTTGATCTCATATGATCATCAATGTGCCTTGAAATGCAAGAAAATATCCAAGGTTGCAAGTTTGTTCAAGGATGTTTGACCAAAAAGTCAACATTTCATGCCTAAGTTCAAGACTTCACAACTTCCTCATACTTCAACACTTTTGAATGCTTCTTTGGGAAAATGACTCATCTTGAAATCCTCTCCAACTTCTCTTCACAAGTCAATAACTAATTGTGCTGGGAAGACCATCAAAAGTGTGGAAACATTATATGCCATTTTGTGGACTTAGAATTTTTTGGCCTAGGTTTAAGTATGGCATGCCTATGTTCCAAAGATCATAACTCCTTCAATATTCAACTTTTATGGGCACTTCTTTTTGCCAAATATCCCTCTTGATGTCCTCTATAAATTTGCTTTAGAGGTCAAACATCAATTCATGCTCTAAGGACCTCAAATCTTGAAGGTCGTTTGTGCACAATGTAACACCCCCAATCTATCCCCCAATTAAATAAAGCGATAAGAAATAAATCAGAGTATAATTAAAACATTCATGGCATAGACGGAGGCGTCACATCAATTGAAACAAAATACAACAACCTGCTCATATAGATATGTAACAATCAGGTAGCACACAACAGAGGAACTCAGTTCCTAACACCCACAATTCAGATACAGAATAAAAGCGGAAAATCTGATAACTGAATCTCATATATATATATATATCATAAAAAGTTTGTCTGTCATATACAGAGTCATACATGTACAATCCAAACAGAACATATACATATACACATAATCACAAACGATCTCCCCGACTACCCGGTGCTACATATCAGAGCCGACCGACAAAAGAATGAAGACATAAGCTTCACAATAAGACCTCTAGCATCTAATCTGCAATGCCTCATAGAGCATTCAAAATAGCAAAAGAGTGAGAAACACAATCATAATATAATTGCATACAATTATATAATAACACAAAAGTACACATGTAAAATATTCTCACCACAACTTACCCCAGGATTCAAATACAAAACAACACAACGCATATCTCATATATCCATTACCAAGGCATATCAATCATGCTCAATGCATTTATCACCAATATATATATATATATATATATATATATATATATATATATATATATATATATATATATATATATATATATATATATATATATCTCAACTCATCAATTCCATTCACAATTCCACACAAAATCAATCCATTCATGATTTATACAAATGCAAAGAGACCGACACAACGACTCTATGCAAATGGAATGCGGTACCGTTTCATCCATCATTTTCATCATTAGTTCACTCAGGAACTATTGGAATCATCGCTTGTTACTTAGTGTAACTCCCCGTCGGGCAAACGATGTTCCCCGTCGCTTTAGGTTCTCTTGGTATAAGGCTCACGACGTTTATGGATCACTTTAGGTCCTCTCGGTATAAGGCTCACGATCCGATCACTTTAGGTCCTCTTTGTATAAGGCTCACGATCGTCTATAATCATCGCTTTAGGTCCTCTCGGTATAAGGCTCACGATGTTATAGAGGATTCCCTCTGGAACCGTTTCGTCGCTCACACCCACTAGGGCACACGACATCATAAGAATGCATATCATGATGCTTGGCATACAATGACTCATGACATTCAAATGCACACATATACACATCCATAATCATGCATATACAATCAAATACAACACAATGCATTTTCTTGCCCTTAGGCCACAAACCATCATCACAATATTTCATCACATGCATTCACATCATATAACATCACACAAGTCATACGATATATATCAAAAGTATATTGCATGATAACACATCAAATACACACCATTAAAACGGTAAAAGTCGACAAAATGACACATTTCCAAATTCCTGACATAATTAAATCGTCCAACAACCTCAAAACTATTTTAATAAGAAAGAACATTTCAACAGCTTTCTAACGGTACTAAGAACGCCTCGATCCGAGTTACGGATCAAAAGTTATGAATTTTCAAAGAAAAGAATTTATTGAGAAACAGCCAGATTAGCCTGGCGACTTAGGATTTTGCTTGGCGGATCCCCCTTCGCCAGCACTTCGCTTGGCGAACTAGTGGTGAACCACAAATTTAGAAAAACCCCAAGAGTTACAGAAGCTAACCCATTTTTGTCTTTCCTATTTCGCCTGGCGACTTACGATTTCGCCTGGCGAATCCCCCTTCGCCAGAACTTCGCCTGGCGAACTAGTGGCGAGACCTAAACCGCCTGGCGAATTTCCAATTCGCCTGGAGAATCGCACCAAAACCAGAATTTTCTGCTGCGGGTTACATGGTTCTAAAACCCCCAAAAATCCTATTTTTCATCCCAAATCAATTCCAACAGCAAAACAAATATCAGCAATTGCTCATAAACACAGTGTGATCATACAACGCGATTTATATCGATTTTCGACCGCGAAAACATCGATTCCTAATCATTTCCTCATTTCCAACCTAAAAGTAAAAACTATGGAAAGGCAAGAGAACATTCAAACACACACATACATATTCATACACAAGCATAAGATAATCGAGTTTCACACCCTTACCCGATTTAATCGTGTTTGAAAAGTCGGTTGGATCAATTTCTTTCTCTCCAAGTTTCCTCCCTCTTTTCTTCTCTTCTTTCCCTTTTCCTTCTTCTCTTTTTCTTTCTCTCTATTTTTCTCTCTATGTTCTATTTTAAATGAAAAACATAATATCTACCCATCAAAAGACCAAAATACCCCTAAACTCCAATATCTCGCAAACGCTCTCAAAACGCGATAAAACATAATCACGATGAAAAAAATAATATATTGCCAAATAAAAGTAAAAAAATAAAATAAAATAATATAATAATAAAAATAATTAAATCGACTCGATTAAATAAATTTAACAAAAACTGGGGCGTTACAACTCTCCCCCACTTAGAAATTTTCGTCCTCGAAAATATTACCTGAGATGAACAACTCCGGATACGACTTTCGCATCCGACTCTCCAACTCCCAAGTCAAATTGCCCTCAGCAGTGCCTCCCCACGCTATTTTCACAAGCGCAATATACTTGCCTCTTAACCGCTTCAACTCGCGATCCAAAATTCTCACTAGTAATGCCTCAACCGTAAGGTTCTCCCTTACCTCTACCTCATCCATTGGAATCACATGCGATGGATCCGGAACATACTTCCAAAGCTGTGAAACATGGAACACATCGTCCAAATTTGAAAGACTCAGCGGCAACGCCACCCGATAAGCCACAGCACCCACTATAGTGGATATCTAATAAAGACCAATAAACTGAGAAGTAAGCTTCTTCGACTTCAATGCACGACCAACACCCGTCACCGGTGTAACTCTTAAGAATACATGACCGCCTTCTTGAAACTCAAGATATTTCTGCCTTCGATCATGATAACTCTTCTGCCTACTCTGAGAAGTCTTCATTTTCTCATGAATAAGTTTCACCTTTTCCATAGTCTGTTGCACTAACTCCGGTCCAACCACCGAACTCTCACCAGATTCATGCCAACACAAAGGTGTTCGACATCTCCTTCCATACAACGCTTCAAAAGGTACCATTCCAATACTCGAATGGAAACTGTTGTTATACGTGAATTCCACCAACGCAAGATAAATATCCCAAGCACCACCTTGCTCAAGAACACAAGCTCTCAGTAAATCTTCCAACGACTGAATAGTTCTCTCGGTATGACCATCCGTCTGCGGATGATAAGCCGAACTCAATCTCAACTTGGAACCTAACGCCTTTTGCAAACTTTCCCAAAATCTGAAAGTAAACCTCGGATCTCGATCTGAAACAATACACAACGGAACACCATGTAGCTTCACAATCACACGGATATAAATCTCAGCCAACCTCTCCAAAGAAAAACCGATGTCAATCGGAATGAAATGTGCCGATTTAGTCAGCCTATCCACAACTACCCAAATGGCATTATGTCCCCTCTATGTATTCGGCAACCCTGTAACAAAATCCATAGAAATGTTGTCCCATTTCCACTCAGGAATATCCAACGGTTGCAACAATCCACTAGGCTTCTGATGTTCTACCTTTGACTTCTGACACGTCAAACACGCATAAACAAACTGAGCCACATCCCTCTTTAATCCGGACCACCAAAAGATCTTCTTCAAATCTTGATACATCTCCCGGATGTATACTCAAATTACTCATGTGTCCTTCCTCTAAAATCATCTTTTTCAAGTCCGAATCATCAGGAATACAAATCCTACCACGAAATCTCAAAACACCCTTATCATCCACTTTAAAGTCACCATTCACACTTTGATCTCCAACCGTCATCAAATCAACAAATTTCACATCCAACTTCTGTTTCTCGCTAACGGTTAACAGAAAATCATTAGTAACCTTTAACATACCAAGCCTCACGCTATCAGATGTCAATTCACACACCAAACTCAAATCTCTAAATGCTTCCAAAAGTTCCCACTCTTTAACCATCAAAGCGGACATATGCAAAGACTTCCGGCTCAACGCATCGGCTACCACATTAGCTTTACCCGGATGGTAATTCAAGCCAAAATCGTAGTCCTTCAAAAATTCCAACCATCTCCGTTGCCTCATATTCAACTCTTTCTGATCAAACAAGTATTTTAAACTTTTATGATCACTAAAGACTTCGAATCTTGCACCGTAGAGATAATGCCTCCAAATTTTCAACACAAAAACCACAGCCGCTAATTCCAAATCATGAGTAGGGTAGTTCTTCTCATGAATCCTTAATTGCCTCGAAGCATAAGCCACAACCTTACCTTCTTACATCAACACCCACCTAAACCAATCAAAGACGCATCACAATACATCACAAACGGTTCAGTAGGATTCGGTAAGATCAAAATCGGAGTTGTAGTCAATCTTCTCTTCAGCTCATTAAAACTTTCCTCACACTGAATATCCCAAATGAACGCTTTACCTTTATAAGTCAATTGGGTCAACGGAAGTGCTAACTTGGAAAAACCTTCGATGAATCTTCGATAATATCCAGCTAAACCCAAAAAGCTTCTAATTTCAGTAACAGATCTAGGAGCCTCCCATTGTAGAACTGCATCTACTTTATATGGATCCACAGCAATACCATTACCTGAAATCACATGCCCAAGAAAACTCACTTCTGACAACCAGAACTCACACTTGGACAACTTGGCAAAAAGTCTCCTCTCCTTCAAATTTTGCAACACAACACGCAAATGCTCCGCATATTCCTCTCGAGACTTAGACTAAATCAAGATGTCATCAATAAACACAACAACAAATCGATCCAAATGTTCATGGAAAATACGATTCATATACTCCATAAACACACTCGGCGCATTAGAAAATTCATTAAAAATAGCTCCATTCACTTTTTTCACTCCATTTTTTTTCATAATTTCCTAAACATATTTTCTATTTTATGAGAATTTTTTCATATTTTTATTTCATCATTTGCTAGTTTTCATTATTTTCTTCATTTTTCATGCATTTTAATTTGTTTAAAAATATTTTTATGCATTTTTAAATTCTCCAAATTTTTTCATGTGATCCTTGACTTGCTTCTGATTTATCATAATTTTCTTGAGCTTTGATTTGTTGCTTAGAAGCTCCTTTCTCATTTTCTCTCTTATTTTCATTTTAAAATTTATTTAAAAAATCTATTTGTGCATTTTAATTATGTATTATTGCATTTTGATTTGCTTGCTGGTTATTGCCTTGGATCATAACTTGTTGATCAAGTTTTTCTTCAATTTCAATGGAATTTGTGTGTTGATGAGGTTGGATGAACCTTCATCAATTCAAATCTATCATTAAATGAATCATTTGATTCATTTTTGGTGGTCTGAGTTGATGATAGGTTTAGTGCCTTAATCCACCAAGAAAAGTGATTAAAATTAATGATGAAGTGATCTTGCGTCTTGATTCAATTTGGCTCTCTCTTCATCTTTCCTTCTCCTTCTTTTTCTTTTTCTTTTCTCTTGATCAATTGGATGGTTTGTTGTCCATCTTGTTGATGATGTTTGGACTGATGCTTGATAAACTTTCATCATTTCAAATCTACCATTTGATTGATCATTGATCATCGAGGTACTTTGGATTGATGCATAAGTTTGTCCTAAGTTGTCATGAAGGATTAATTGATGTAATGGACCAATCTCCTTGCCTTAGTGCTTGATCTCTCCATGGTTTTTACTTGTGCTACATGTTTTAGGAGTGTGATTTCTATCATATCTCTAACATGTATGGTACATAAATTGTTATTGGTCGGCATCTCATAGTATGATCTTCCTTATTGATTGTGCTACAATTGTTTAACATAACGCTAAATTTGTCTCATATCGGACTATTAACCCTAACATCAATACTAACCATATTATTGTGCTAACTTTCACTTTATGCCATTTACTTTTATGCACCTTTATTGTTATGTCATTTATATTTCTTGCTCTTTATATTGCTTTACTCTTATCATTTACATTTCATATTGATATTGTTTATGTTTATGTCTTTTTCCTATTGTCCACTTAGACCTTTTTTTCTCTTTCTTTTAAGACATTAATAAAGGAAAAACCCCTTAAAAGAATTAATTATTTCCTTAGACTATTGGATACTATCCCATGCTTAGATGATGGACTTATGGACTTAGAATTAGGTTCTCGATCCTTTGCTTTGGAGCTGTGACTTGAGGCCTTGGGATTCATCTGGTACCTTTGACCTTGTGTTGACTTCTTGAAGACTTGGTTCTATTACCTCATCTTTGGCCTTGGCTTAAGTTCGTCTTTATCTGATACTTGGCTTATTCTTTGCTTGATTGTTGCTTATTGCTTAATCCAAAGGATGAGAGTGTTTGGCTTGACTTATGTTAGAAGCCTGCTATCTTGGTTAGATATTTCCTTTCCTTGATTTTACTTTGTACATTATGGTAGCCTCTTCATCTCCTCCCCTTCTTAAAATTTCAAAATCTTCTCCCTTTTTCAAAATCTTCTTGTTTTTAAACTTGAACCACTTTCACAATAAACCTTGACTTTGTTAAGTGATTTTCAAACTCTTTTTCTTGATTAATTGCTAATTCATCTTAGGCGTATCAAGACCATTTCAAAAGACATAAAAGATACACAACTCATTTAAACCATTTTCTGCCCTTTGTGCACTTTTCCTTTTAAAACTTTTCCTTAAGGATTAGACATGAGTCATTTTCATAGTTGAAATGTAATTCTCTTATCCCCATAGTAATGTTTGATGCTGATTCTTTTCCACTTGAGAGAGTTAGTGGCATACTTGTTGTCTCTATCCAAGTTGGAGCCCTTCTCAATAGTGATGCAAAGGTCCATTTTCATATACTTGTGGGTGATTATTTGAGTTTTCTCTTTAAAATGACAACTTGTCTTTCCATTTAAAATCAATCATAACAAACACTTTTGGGTGTGTAGGCACGAGACTCAGAAAGTCTTGTCAAACACCTATAACCTTAAAAATATTTCTCTTATCATCTCCTCATTCTTTTGCAAACAACACATCTTAAGCCAAACATAGATTTTCAAGAGGTTCCTATAGAGTACTATAGATGTTTTGGGTACTAACACCTTTCCATTGCATAACCAACCCCATTACCCTTTGTCTCTCTATTTTATTAGTTTTGTTTTAAAACTTATGTGGGGTTTGTTCGTTTTTTTCCCCATTCCTTTGGAAAAATAAAAGTGCGGTGGCAACTCTTGTTTTATGAGTTAAGTTAATCAATAGCTTAATCTCAAATTTTCACGCTACAGAAAAGTGACGACTCTACTGGGGAGTAGTCCCAAGTGGGTTAAGCCTATTTTGTTTATATGTGTTTTTCTTATTATATGTTGTTTGCTTTTTTTATTTTTGTGCTTGGTGATCTCTGAGTGGTGAGATAAGTTCTATACCCGGACTTTAGTGCACTTGAGATAGGATGGTGGTATAGTCATGTTTGGCTTACGTGGAGTTAATCCTTAATAAGCTGACTTGAGATCCCTAACTCAGTGGAGGCCTCCTTGAGGGTAAATATGATGAACAAGTAATTGTGAAGGAATTTTACTTTCAACCTGAGAGCCTGAGAAGTTGAGGACCTTAGAACCCTTTAACCCATCTTGGCCTTATTAGGACGTAGTGCGGTGACTATTCAGGTGTAGAATTGAATTAGTTGTTACACGATACTACACTCAGACAAGTTTCTCTTGAGAATATTATTGACTGACTAGTAGTCATTTAAGCCGATAATATCCAAAATGAAATTCTGGCACACAGATACCAGATGTCAAGACAAATATCATGGTACTGGGATCAAGACAGCAAATAACATTTATGTAGAAAAATAAAAGCTTGAATGTAAACAATAACACAGTCAATTGTTAACCCAATTCAATGCAACATCACCTACATCTGGGGGTATCCAAGCCAGGAAGGAAATCCATTATAATAGTATTAGTTCAAAGCCACAGAAAACACCCATAGGTTTACAAGCTTCTCACTTAATCACTACCCGTACTATCTTCTACCTAGGAACTCCTAGATATAAGACCCCTCTCACTTCCTACTAGTTACACAACAGTGACAAACTCAACAATAAAGAAGAAAGGAAGTCACATTTCCAAAGACACAAAAATCCACTCTTTGCTTAAAAGCTTAGGAGTGATTACAACTCAAAACTTATTCCAATTCAAGTACCTAAGAAGTACATTAGTGGCTCACAAATGCACAAACAAAAACATTCCAACTCAAATGTCAAAAGGCATAAGAGAGGATCACAAAGAACAAATAACAAAAAGAACAAACTCTCTAAACCCTAATACTCTTGTTTTCTATACACGACTTCACACCTTCATAAGGTTTAGAACTCCTCTTTAAATATCCTTCAGATCAGCATGGGCTTGGGCTCTTCAATTAAATAAAACACAAATCACAAAATAACAGCTTCAAATCTTCTGCAAGATCTTCTGCACATAAATAGGAACTGAATAGAAAGTTTCCTAAAAAGGCTCCAAGATCATTTTTATGAAATACAAGCAAATATGTCAAGATAGAAGTTCCTAAAATATCCCTCCTTGGATTGCGACACTGTGTGAATTAAAATACAATCAAATCTCACACTTTAAATGTCAAATTGTCCCAGTCTTAAACTACTAGTATAACATGTCCTGCCACATGCCCAACATCATGTTGATTATATTGTCTGACTGACTTGTCAAGACATCTGTGACAACATCTTGTTGTGAACTTATTTTAACAAAATTGTTGCTAAACCAAAAACCTCAGAACTTACAATCTCCCCATTTGGAAAATTTTGCTTAAAACAACCTTTGCATGAAGAACAAAAAAAACATACGATAACCAAAAGCACACTAGAACAAATCTGAGGCAAACGCAGCGGAAAAAAAATCAAAATCACACAAAGAGAAATAAACTTTCTCACAACAGGACAAAAAAAACTTCATCACAAAACATCAAGAACCCCCCCTGAATTTCATAGCCAACAATTTAGCAAAAAAACTAATGTCAAGACATCTTGTCTGACATCACAGAAATGGCAGCAGAATTCCCCCTGTCAGAAAGCTCCCCCTTAAGAACACAACCACAAAACTCCTAGACACATGATGAAATGATGTTAGAACATATAAAATGACATCCCAGCACCACCATCAAAGACCTCCCAGCAACACAAAAGAAAACATAGAAAATTAGGGATCATCATTAATCCCATGCTCCACACTACCATCACCATTACTCCCTCTTTTTAGGCATAAATTTGACACTAGATTTCTCATATGCCTAGTATCCTCCATAATCAAGACTAATTGCTATAATTCTTCAAAAATGAAAATTCCTAGTTCATCCCTTAGTTTCTCAAACTGATTTGCATCCAAAGCCTTAGTAAAGATATCAGCCAGTTGCTTCTCAGTGGCTACATGTTCCAGAATGACTACTTTGTCTTCAACAAGCTCCCTGATAAAATGATGATGAATGTCAATATGTTTTTTCCTGCTTTGTTGAAAAGGATTCTTAGAAATGTTGATAGCACTCAAGTTGTCACATTATAATGTCATGACATCCTGTTTGACATTGTACTTCTTCAGGATCAGCTTCATCCAAAGTAGCTGAGAACAGCAGCTTCCTACTGCTATGTACTTAGCCTCAGTAGTGGACTGAGAAACACAATTCTGCTTCTTACTGAACCAAGATATAAGATTGTTCCCTAAAAAGAAGCAGCCTCCTAACATCAACACAATTCTTGCTGCTAAGTGCTCTTCCTACCATCAACACTACCTGCCCAATCTGCATCATAATATCCCACCAGCATGGAATTAGATCCATGAGAGTATAACTTGCCATAGTCAGATGTGCCATTTATATACTTCAATATTCTCTTCACTTGATTGTTGTGACTCATCTTAGGTTCAACTTGATATCTTACACAAACACCTACTACAAATGCAATGTCAGGTCTGCTGGCCGTAAGGTATAACAAGCTACCTATCATGCTTCTGTAGAGACTTTGATCCACATTAACACCCTTTTCATCTTTAGAGAGCTTCAAGTGAGTAGGAGCAGGTGTTTTCCTGTGACTAGCATTCTCCATCCCAAACTTCTTCACTATATTCTTTGCATACTTGCATTGAGATATCAATATAGAGTATTCCATCTGTTTGACTTGCAGCCCAAAAAAAGTAGGTTAATTCACCCACAAGACTCATCTCAAATTTAGATTGGACTTGTTTGAAAAAATGTTGGACCATCTGGTCTGAGATCCCACCAAAGACAATATCATCCACATATATCTGAGCAATCATGAGCTTGCCATCCATTTCTTTAACAAACACTGTCTTATCTATTCCTTATTTTTTTTATCCATTGCTGACCAGGAATTCTGTCAGCCTTTCATACCAATCCCTAGGGGCTTTCTTTAGACCATAAATAGCCTTCTTCAGTTTGTACACATGATTTGGAAACGTGGGATCAACAAACAGTTTTGGCTGTTCAACATACACCTCTTCTGGTAAGAGCCCATTCAAGAAGGCACTTTTCACATCCATCTGAAACAACTTGAATCTCAACAAACATGCCACTCCTATTAATAATCATATGGATTCAAGGCGAGCAACTGGAGCAAAGGCCTCATCAAAATCAACACCCTTAATTCGAGTTTACCCTTGAGCTACAAGTCCGACCTTGTTTCTGGTAACCACTATATTTTCATCGGATTTATTCTTATAAACCCACTTTGTGCCAATGATATTTGTTCCCTCAGGTCTAGGAACCGAATCCCAAACTTTATTCCTCTTGAACTGCTCCAATTCTTCTTGCATGGTATTAATACAAAATTCATCAGTTAGAGCCTCTTTCACATTTTTTGGTTTAATCTTAGATACAAAACAAGCATTGGATACCACCTCCCATGATCTAGTAATAATCCCTTCATTAGGATTTCCTATTATGAGTTCCTTGGGATAATCCTTCATAATTCTAATAGAGGTCCCTTTATTTGCCTGATTTCCATCATCCTCCGCAGTAGCAGGTTCATTGTTGTTGTTATTATCAGCATCATTACCTGCAGTGGCAGTCACATGTGGTAATGTTTCAACATCATCTTCGACATCTGCCTGCTTCTCTATAGTTAAGTCATCTATCACAACATTAATAAACTCCATCATTACCTTGGTTCTAGTGTTGAACACTCTATAGGCCCTACTATTTGTGGAGTAGCCTGAGAATATCCCTTCATCACTTTTGGGGTCCATCTTCCTCCTTTGATTACGATCAGCCAGAATATAACACTTGCTCCCAAAAACATGGACGTACTTGATAATAGGCTTTATTCCCTTCCACAATTCATAAAGAGTAGTTGAGGTACCAGTTCTCAAGGTAACCCTATTAGGAATATAGCATGCAATATTCATTGCTTCAACCCAAAAAAGATAAGGCAGATGTTTAGCTAAAGCATGATTCTAGCAGACTCTCGAAGAGTTCTATTTTTTTTGTTCAACCACTCCATTTTGCTGAGAAGTGATGGGAGAAGAAGATTCATGGCTAATACCTTTTGAGGAACAGAAATCAGCAAACTTGTTATTCTCAAACTCTTTTCCATAATCACTCTTAATTCTTACAATTTTGCTTTCCTTTTCTCTTTGAAGCCTTTGACATAATTCCTCAAAAACATCAAACACATCTGATGTGTCTTTGATAAAGTGCACCCAGGTGAATCTTGAGAAATCATTAACCACTATATAGGCATACCTTTTACCCCCAAGGCTTTCAACTTGCATAGGACTCATCAAATCCATGTGAAGAAGTTCCAACACTTTTGAAGTAGCCAGATGTTGGACCTTTGGATGGGACATCTTGGTTTGCTTTCCAATTTGACATGCACCACAAATTCTTCCTTCCTCTATCCTGAGCTTGGGAATTCCTCTGATAACTTATGCAGACATAATCTTCCTTATACCTTTCAGATGTAAATGACCAAGCTTTTGGTGCCACAGTTGAACTTCATCTTCTTTAGACATCAAACATGTAGGAGAGCATTTTGTTGATTGAGGTGTCCATAAGTAACAGTTATCCTTAGATCTGACTCCCCTCATCAAAACTTCATCCTTCTCATTAGTCACCACACATTCAGACTTAGAGAAATTGAGTTTCAACCCTTGATCACATAACTGACTTATGCTTATCAAGTTAGCAGTCAATTCTTTTACCAGTAGCACATTCTCAAGACTAGGAAATCCTGAACAGGCTAGTCTTCCAACCCCTTGAATCTTTCCCTTGGCACCATCCCCAAAGGTAACATAGCTAGTAGAGTGAAACCTAATGTTGACCAAGAAGTCCTCAACACTAGTCATGCGTGGGCATAGGGTTGTTCTTAACACATGGTCCTCTAGGAGTAAAGGTTAAGTCCTTGGATTCCACCAGTTCTTGAACTCGATTCTGAAAAGCATAGCAATTTTCAATAGTATGTTCAGGTGCACCTTTATGAAACTCGCAGTGGGCATTGGCATCATACCCCGAAGGATATGGAAAGGTGGGAGAATGCAAGTCTCTTAGAGTCAAATAACCTCCTTGCATCAGATAAGGAAATATTTGGCTGTAAAGCACAGGCAAAGGATCAATTGGCTTCCTTAGAGCTCTCTGATGAAACTGTCATTTCGCTTAATTATTTTGTTGGTATTGTTGAGGATGTTGTGCGGCAACTTGTTGGTATTGTTGCTGTTGATAGGCTGTTGAGTAGGTGGTTGATACGGGAGTTGAGAAATTATAGCTACCTATTGTAAGGAATGTTCTGAGGAACTCTTCCCTCGTTCCTCTCATCACAACATTGGTCTCACCCTTCTTCTTCTAATGGAAGTTCGAGTAAGGCTTCTTATATAAGTCAGATGCTTCGATACTAGCTTGTATCTTCCCTTCTTTCATACCTTGTTCAAATCTGTCACCAATAGTTACCAGATCAACAAAACTTGGAGCCCCACTACTCACCAATCTGTCATAGAACAGATCTTTCAGAGTATTCACAAAAATCTTGGTCATCTCCCTTTCAGACAAGGTTAGCTCTACCTAAGCATCCAATTTCCTCCAACATTAGGCGTAATCCTTGAAGGATTCCTTCTCTTTCATTGACATACTCTGAAGTTGCATGCGATTAGGTGCCATATCCAAGTTATACTTGTATTGGCATATGAAAGCGTCGGCTAAGTCTTCCCAACTCTGGATCTGCCTCTGTTCTTGACTCATGTACCACTTGAGTGAAGTTCCATTTAAACTATCTAGAAAACAATGAATAAGTAGATTCTCATTGTCAATGTGAACAACCATTTTTCTGAAGTACATGACCAAATGACTTCTTGGACATGTGTTGCCTTTTAACTTTTCCAATTCAGGAGTCTTGAACTTGGCCGGAATAACCAAATTCGACACGAGACTCATGTTGGACGTAGACGATTCTAAGATGTTGATACCTTTGATAGCTTTAACCTCCTTTTTTAGGTCAAGAAACCTTTCAAGGGATAGTTCAGGCGCTGTCATAGCAGTGGGCATAAATGGTGGGGTACGCCAAAAGCATCATATTGCTCATCAACATCAATCATAGAACCATGTAGAGCATTTGCAACAAAGAACTCTGGAGGGTCTTCGTTGATCACAGGAATAGGGATAACACCCTCCTTGGCTACTCCAGATAAGCCCACTTGATTAGCGAGCTTCCTGACTTCAGAATCTATTTATCTAAGATACATTTGGAGTTGCTTCATTGCTAGCTACTGGTGGCAGAGTCTGAAGAACAATTTCTAAGTGTGGCTTAACGTAGACTCTGAACTGAAGGCCTCAGCATTCAGACGAGTTTCTACACTTAGTATTTGTATATCACCTTCTATTACCATTCAGAGTTGGTGATAAAGCTATGGGCTATCCGTACTACTGAAAGCATGTTGTATTGTCTTATCAGCCTATCAGCTCGAGTCTACAGTATTGCAAGGCTCAATAAAAAGCTGGTATGTTCTATGGATGTCTACTCCCAATGGATCTATTAGTATATAACCTCTTGAAGACTCAAAGGTTAAACGTGTTACACAATGGATTCATAAATCTTCTGTGCATTCATCTTTCAACATCTCTTGTACTTTGGAGCAGCAGCAGAGACACTTGATCAAGCAACCTTCTCAATGGCTAGTTTCAGGAAAGGCTATATATATGGTTGAAGATTCAAGCTTGAATTTTTAACAAGGATTCTTCTGTTGAAGGAGTAGCAAGATCAAGCAATTATCAACTCTATGTAATATGCATATTTTCTGTTGTAGGTTGTAATTAAAAAAGCCTTAAGATTTCTTACCCTTGTATATATTTAGAAATCTTAAGTGCTTTAGGTCTTTGTTATGGTGATCTCCCGTACCTCTGATGCTTGCATCATGTACACCTTGTTCTCTATTCTGCTGAGCCTTCAGTAGTTTAGATTAAGTCTCCTGTTATGTGCTAGAGCAAAAGTCTTGTCTCATTGGGATTCAAGCAACAAGTCTTGAGCTAAGATGCTTAAGCCATGTAAGTCTCATTACTTAAGTGCTTGAGTTGTGAAAGTCTTATTCAGCCAGTCTAATTGAGCAAAATTAAAGTCTTAGAATTTGGTCTAAGAAAAGGTAAGTCTCAGCAAAAAAAGACAGATGAACAGGTGTCTCAGTCTGAAGGTGTGAGCAATGAAAAGTCTTAGACATGTGCTCTAAGCAAAGGAAAGTCTCAGTTAGAAGACAAATGAGCAAGCGGCTCGGTCTGATGGTGTGACCAAAGGAAAGTCTTAGACATGTGCTCTAAGCAAGGGGAAGTCTCAACCAGAGAGCGGATGAGCAGGAGGCTCAGTCTGATGGTGTGAGCAAAGGGTAAGTCTTATAAATGTGCTCTAATCAAGGGAAGTCTCATACAGTTGGTCTGAGCAGTTGTAAAAGACTTATGCAAAAGCATAAGTGATTGTAATTATGAAGTGGTTATAATGAAAAACTCTTGTGAGGCAATGGGATTGGACTACTCTCAGTTAGGGAGGAACCAGTATAAATCTTTTGTGTCTTCTGCTATTATTTTATTTACTTTTGTTGTATTTGCTGCCAACTTAATTAAATCAGAATCTGAACATCAGTTCTGATTCTGATACTTTGATCAGAAGATAAGTAATAAGAAAACATGAAACACAATTCAACCCCCATTCTTCTGAACTTTTCACACCTTTAATTGGTATCAAAGTATGGTCTGTGCTTAACACTTAACAGTGGTGCATATATTGATCCAGTAAGAAAAGTATATCTCTTCTTCAAGAAGGAATCAAGTTCCACATGAAAAATATCATACGGCTTTTCCTACTATATTCAAATGGGTGATTCCATTGAATTTAAATGATGGAAAAGCTAAAGATATTTTTAACTCATTGGACTTGATAAAGGGTTGCTGAAGGTCTATAGAATATCCTTGAAAAAGGTATTAGTATAGAAGTTGATGGTGTTATTAGATGATCTTTTTGAAAATCTCTTTCACCAACTCAGAAGATGCATATTGAATATCTTTAGAGATAGCTGCATTCTGGTAGATACACTATCTCACTTTTGAGTATATCAACATCATTGATATGTCTGATGCTTGGACTATCTTTGAAGTCTTGTGCTTGGATTTGTGGGAATCTGTTTGTGAATCTTGAAGTAGGTATACTTCATCTAATCTTTTCAATCAAATTCTGAGATGACTGTTTCTTGACTTAAATCTAAAGTCACCGTTTTTTTATGTTTACAACCAAAATCTGCCGTGTTCTGAAGATTTGTCTGGCAGTATTTAAAGAAAAGAAATGAAGTTGGATGATGAAAAATTATTCAACAGATCATCCTCTCTTCTTTAGCTTAAGTTCTTTTGAATGACTAATGATAAGAACCTTAGGTTTCTTGTCAGAAGGACTTTCATACTGGTTGAATGAATTGTGATATCTGTTGATAGAAGAGTAACTTCAAGAGCTTCTAAAATATGTATATTTCAACTAGTTTCCCAAATCTGAAAGCAAGAAGAAAATTCTACCAGAATCTAAAATAAAAATCAAGTATTGAGAAGCAAGAGATGTTGTTAAAGCTATCTTGTTTCAAAATATTTTATTATATGGAGTTTGTTCTTTAAGGTGATATTTTAAGAAACTCCATTGCTTCTTGGTTGAGGACAATCATGGAAGTTGTTTTAAAAGACACTTTTATGAGAAATCTTCAACTCCTCTTTGAGCTCTGATTAACTGTACTAAGACAGTACTCTGATCATTGTGTCATTTTCTAACAAGATTCTTATTTTTTTGGAGATTCTTGTTTAATTTCTTTTTCTTTTTCTTTCTTCTTGTGTGCGTGCTGATCAAACTAAACCTGAGATGGGTTCTTCAGTTTATTCTACGTTGAATCAATTGGTTGTCATCAATGAAAAGTTTGTGGATTTTGATGAGTTGCTTAAGATTGGTTTAAACTTCTGGGAGACTGTATCTAAACAAAAATGGAGTGGATATTTTGAGATGCTCTGTGGTTTCACTTATCCAAGTCTTGTCAAAGAGTTTTGGATTAATACCTCCATTGTTGAGCTGAATTCTGAGTATGTTATTTTGTCTAGAGTAACTGGTGTTTCCATTACAGTAACCTCTAAAGTGATTGCAAATGTGATCAATTATGAGGAGATTGGAGAAATTCCAGGAACTCTTGTTTGGGAACACTATCTTCCTACTTGGCATATCTTTGTAGATCCATATGATACATCAGTGGTTTCTAATCTTCCTGATGTTGTTGTTTGGAGTTAGATTCTAAATTCAAACTTACTGCCAAAGGATCAAGATTTAGACCAAGTGGACCCTATTGAAAAAGATCCGATTCTACTTCTTAATTCAGATTTGAAGATTGATCTTCCTCAAGTTATGTTTGACCATCTGAAAAGGTCTCTTTCTTCTTTTAAAAAGGGAAAGACCTTCTTCATACCTTTTGGACGACTTATTTCTGAATTACTTGTTTAGCAAGGGGTTAACATAAGTTCTGAGGCTAGTTCTTCAGAGATTTGGAGAGACAAGTTTGAATCTATCTACGAAAGATTCTGATGTTAGATTTTCTGCATAGTTATGCTTTGTATTGTTGTTGAAATATTTCTATTAAGTAACTTATTAATATATTCAGAAGTTTGTTTATGCTTGTGTTCAGTTTTAACTAATTATTATTTACTCGCACTGTTCACTGAGTGTCTGAAATAGATGAAAGAACTTAAATGCTTGCAACTTATTTTATTAATGAAAGAGGAAGCTATTACAAGAAAATTAGATTTTTCTAGTCTAATGGATATGTCCTAAGGAAATCCCTAGGATCATATGACATGTCTAGATTGTCTAAAAAATATTATGATTCTTCCTTAGCAAACTCCAAAGCTTCCTTCCTCAGTTTGTTTCTGCGCCTGGATCCAGAAGACTTATTTCTTCTGTCTGTCTTCACAAAAGATACTGAAGAGGAGAGCACTTCTAAAGTTGGCTTCTTGCTTGCAGGTTCTTCAGCTGGTGTCTTCCTTTGATTTGCTTGAGTTGTTGCATTCAATAATGCTTCCTTCCTGAAGTCTCTCTTTGGAACCCAGATCTACTTTTGCTTATACATCTTGGTGTTTTAGAGATTAAGTGATGATGGAAGAAAGCTTACTTGAGTCCTTTTATAGACAGATTACATTCATTATCTTGAGTTTAATATTATTTAATTCCTGATTAAATCAGCATTTTAATAATGACTCTTGGTAATGTAATATAATCTCTTAAGATTCTCTGAGTTAGTGTGAGTTTATGAATGATTTGTTCTAACTGTCGTTTCTGTGTCAGTTTCACTTTTTTAAATGTACCTTCAGATTATCTAAAGTAAAATTCTGGAATGTAAATGTGTGATAAGAAGTATTGGTATGAAATGAAATTTTTCATTAATTAAATGAGGATTACAACTTTTTATCAAAAAAGGGGTACAAGATGATGTCTAGAATTCATCCCTAGCCATTGCATCGCGTACCTAGCAGGGTCCACTGTTGCTGCAGTCTACCTCCTCATCTTCTGAATCAATCACTTCTTCCTCCTCTATGTCTGGAAGAAAGTTGTAAATCCTCTTATTAGCCCTCCTTTTCTTTTTCCTTGATCTCTTCATTCTTCTTCTCTGAGGCTTCAAGGTAGTCACTGTTGAACCGCCTTCTGAAGGTCGTTCAGGTGCTACTGAAGTGGCTTCTTTAGAAGCAAGTTGTGTTGAGACCACATGAACGATGGTGGAGGACTCTGAAGCATCTTGCTTCTGAGGGAATTGGACTAGCATGCTTGTAGAGCTCTCAGTTGTGTCTGTTACGACATACGCCTTATGACTCTCAGATGCTGACTCCATATTCTTAGGATGGGTGATTGATGAAATTGATTTAGGAGTGAGATGTTTTTATAGCAACTTCTGTGGATACCAAGCGTCTAAATTTAATCCTTGTTTAATTCTTGAAACAGGTAACGACCACTAAGACTTCAATGCGTGCACTTTACAAATCTTAATGACTCTTATTACTTGATTACTCTTCTTTCTTGGAAATTGATCTTGTAATGATGATCTGAGTTACATTTATTGGTTTTCTTTATCTTTCCTTCTTTTCCTTTTATTCTTTTTGATGTGACAAAAGGGGAAGAAATAATAGTAAGTATTTAAGTGGAAACTGAACCCATTGAATACATATTGGTCATTTATTTTCGTGTCATTTATTTTTCTGTTATTTTCCCAGGGTGCATTTTGACTTTCTTGTACATAGGTTTGAGTATGAGCATACAAACCTCAAACTTAGCCTATCAGACCCAGAAGGAGCTTACAAACCTCACATTCTGGTGTTGCCAAAGAAAGTTAAAAAGGGCGACACATTTTAACTCTCTTGTACATAGTGTTAAGATAGAGCTTACAAACCTCTGACATAGCTTATGAGACTCAGATGGAGCTTACAAACCTCATATTCTGGTGTTGCCAAAAGGAGTTAAAATGCAGTCATTTTGGTATTCTTAACTATGGAACTAAGGGGGAGCTTACAGAACTCAACCTAGGAACTTGTTGACTCAGGGGGAGCTTACAAACCTCAGACCCTGATGTTGGTAAAAAGACTAGTTTATTTTTCTTGAGAAATAGTTCTTAATGGTAGAACAAGCTTTGCTGTGAACTATCAGACTCAGGGGGAGCTTACAAACCTCATACCCCGTTGTATTAAAGAAAATTAAATGCCCAACATTGTCCTTTAAATACTTGTGTTTGTCATCATCAAAAAGGGGGATATTGTTAGAACACGATTTGTTCTTGATATTTTCTCTTTTAGTTTTAATGATAACAAAAGTATTAAAAGAACTATGGTTTATTTGATGTGTGCTTTATTTATGCAGGTTCTTGTTCTTATACATAAATAATCAGAATCTATTTATCTAAGATACACTTGGAGTTGCTTCATTGCTAGATACTGGTGGCAGAGTCTGAAGAACAATTTCTAAGTGTGGCTTAACGTAGACTCTGAACTGAAGGCCTCAGCATTCAGACGAGTTTCTACACTTAGTATTTGTATATTAGCTTCTGGTACCATTCAGAGTTGGTGATAAAGCTATGGACTATCCGTACTACTAAAAGCATGATGTATTGTCTTATCAGCCTGTCATTTCGAGTTTATAGTATTGCAAGGCTCAAGAAAAGCCGGTACGTTCTATGGATGTCTACCCCAACGGCTTTATTAGTACAGAACCTCTTGAAGACTCAAAGGTTAAACGTGTTATACAATGGATTCAGAAATCTGCTATGCATCCATCTTTCAACATCTCTTGTACTTTGGAGCAGAACCAGAGACACTTGATCAAGCAACCTTCTCAATGACTAGTTTATGGAAAGGTTACATATATGGCTGAAGATTCAAGCCTGGATTTTTAATAAGGATTCTTCTGTTGAAGGAGTAGCATGATCAAGCAATTATCTACTTTATGTAATAGGAATATTTTCTGTTGTAGGTTGTAATTGTAAAAGCCTTAAGATTTATTACCCCTACATATATTAAGAAATCTTAAGTGCTTTAGGTCTTTGTTATGGTGATCTCCCGTATCTCTGATGCTTGCATCATGTATACCTTGTTCTATATTCTGCTGAGCCTTCAGTAGTTTAGATTAAGTCTCCTGCTATGTGCTAGAGCAAAAGTCTTGTCTCATTGGGATTCAAGAAATAAGTCTTGAGCCAAGATGCTTAAGCCACATAAGTCTCATTGCTTAAGTGGTTGAGCTGTGAAAGTCTTATTCATCCAGTCTGATTGAGCAAAAGTAAAGTCGTAGACATTTGGTCTAAGCAAAGGTAAGTCTCAGCCAGAAGACAGATGAGCATGTGGCTCAGTTTGAAGGTGTGAGCAATGAAAAGTCTTAGACACGTGATCTAAGCAAAGGAAAGTCTCAACCAGAAGACAGATGAGCAGGCGGCTCAGTCTGAGGTTGTGAGCAAAGGAAATTCTTAGACATGTGCTCTATGCAATGGGAAGTCTCAACCAGAGAGCAGATGAGCAGACAGCTCAGTATGACGGTGTGAACAAAGGGTAAGTCTTAGACATGCGCTCTAAGCAAGGGAAGTCTCAGACAGTTAGTCTGAGCAGTTGTAAAAGACTTATGCAGAAGCATAAGCGATTATAATCATGAAGTGGTTATAATGAAAAGCTCTTGTTGCCATACCCCAAATTTTGACCACCCGATTGTCAAAACCCGATTGTGTTTTCACTTCGTGTCATCTGCATATCATATCATTTGTTTTTGTCAGGCATATCGTTTGAATTTTCAGTCAGAATATATGCATTGAAATCTCCGTCTTTTCTGGTTAATTATGCGAAAAATCGGTGAACGGATGTGTTTTTCAATTAAATTTACAAATGTTCATTATTCATCTATCTTTCGCACGATTTAATCGATTTCTCATTTTTATTTTATTTTTACATATATAAATTAAAAATGAAAATAAAAATAATAAAAAAATAATATATATATATATATATATATATATATATATATATATATATATATATATATATATATATGTTTGATATATATATATATATATATATATATATATATATATATATATATATATATATATATATATATATATATATATATATATAATTAAATTATTTTTAAAATTCATATATTTTGTTTTTTTATACAAATTGTTTTTTTAATGAATTTTTGTTTTTTTATATATTTTGTTTTAAAAAACTTTTGTTTTTAATACAATTTTGTTTTTATATTATTCTATTATATAGATATTTAATTTAGCTTAAAAATTAAGTTAGCTTAAAAACTAAGTTAGCTTAATTTTTAAGATTGTTATATGTCATTGCATACATCACCATTGCTTAGTTTTTAAGCTCAAATTTTACTATAAATAGACAAGAGATCTTCACATAATTCTTACACCAAAACAATTTCCTCACATTGTTTTCTCAATTCTCTCCCACATATATTTCTCTCTTTCATTATTTATTTTTAATTTTCTTATTTCTAGTTTTAATTAGGTTAATAAATATTTAAAAATGTAAAAAAATATTATTTAATTATTAATTAATTTCGATATTTTTATTTAATATTGATTAATTAAATTATTAATTAATCTTATTAAATATTAATATTTAAATTAATTGATAATTCTTCTTGTGGCCCATTCTTTCTTTTTAATACAACTTTATTTTTTTAGTTTAGTTAATCTTGATTAAATATTCTAAAATATGTTAATAATTTCTAAGTTATTAAATTTGCTTTAATTAATTTGTAATTAATCATTTAATTGTTTAAATTGATTTATTCAATTATTTGGTAATTTATTCCTAGGATTATTTTCAAGTAAAACTTTTGTAAATAATTAATTAAATGTTCAAATTCGATTCTAACCACTTGATAAGACTTAGGGAATTTCTCTATGATCTCTGGTTTTCTCTGCTTTGTCTTTTACCTGATGCAGGGGTTCTTATATGATACTTTGGGGATCATTATCTCGCTTCTGGAAGCTTGAGAAGAGGCATTGGACCTTGCTCCAATAGGTAAGTTTTCTTGAACTCGTTATCCATGTTTTATTCACACGATGCTTTTCCGTGTATATTTTCAATTGGCATGATATCCCGATGTTCTTCCATGTATATTTTATCACATGATGTTTTTCCATGTATGTATATCTCTGATTCCACGATACTTTGCCGTGAAGTTTCTGTTTATTTTACACGATGTTTTGCCGTGTATATTTTATCACATGATGTTTTTCCATGTATTCAGTTTCACACACGATGTTTTGCCGTGTATATGCTTTTATTCTCCGGATGTTTTTCTGTGTATATTATATCTGTTAGTTGTCACGATGCTTTGCCGGGTATTCATTTATTCCACAATGCTTTGCTGTTTATTCATTTATTCCGTGATGTTTTGCCACGTATGCATGTTCCCTTAGGATCTCTTAGTTCAAACTTAATTTTCGATTAGTGACAGACATTAGAATATTCAACCAAGCATGATAACTTTAGGTTAAATTTCCCCTCTCGCCGCCGTGCGATTTAAACTTTATCTTCTGTAGTTCGTGCCCCGTAGGGGCGAACTACGACCGCTCTGATTTCTCAAGATCCCGTTTGAGAATACGTAGGCATAAGACTGCAAAGTCTTAGCGATCGACCTTTTTATTTATATCTCTTTCAATCCGACGTTTTCCCAGATATTTGTATTTTCAACCTCTTATTTTTTATCTCTTTTTATCCGATGCTTTCCCAGATATTCATATCTGCAATCTCTTATTGCAATCCGGTGTTTTCCCGGATATTCATATCGTTTCTTTTCAAAACAACTTTCCTTGTGATTTAAATTCAAATTCCTATTTGTTATCAAAACTTTCTTCAATTTCTTGAACAACTAACAAAACAGCATGGAAGCTCTACAACGAGTAAGTGTTTATCCGCTTTCTTTTATCTGCTTTCCTATATATAACTGTATTGTGGGGTTGCTTCACTGTAAGTCTTCTTTCACATCCTTTTACATACTTGTCATATATCAACTGTATATATACTAGTATAGTTATTTAGAGTTTTCCCCGACAATTAGGTTTAGAACTAAGTAAAGCCCTGTTGGTCACTCTTAAATACAAACAAAACTAGATCCCCATAGGATCTCCAGATACAGTCTTCCCTTCTCTTGGGGTTAAACAATATGGAACAAAGAGAAAGGCACTATTCCCGGTGAACCTTTTCTCAGACTGTCACCCCTAGAAATTGTCAAAGAAATTCTATTCCCCAGAGTTGATCTTTTCTCCGTGAATGGCATCTCTTGCGTTTCTTCCAAACCCTCGAACTTTCCTGGAATGATCTCTTCTCTGTGAATTGCATTTCTTGAACTTCTCTTGGTTTAAGGACCCACAGGCTTCCTAAAAGCATCCCCGCCTCCTCTTGGGCGTTGTACAAGGACCCTCCGGCTTCTTAGAAGTTCTCATGCCTTCTCTTGGGCTTAGTACAAGGACCCGACGAACTCTTAAAGGTATAGGAATAGAACTTAGTCATCCTTTGCTAGAGTAGTCTTTCTAGAGTCAAAACATCAAACCAATTTAGGGTTGATTCTCATCCCTTAATACACCAGCCTCCTCTTGGGCATCATACAAAGATAAACCTCTTCATACCAGTAGACTTGGACAGTCTCACCTCCTTTTGGATCTCAAGAAACCCTCAAGTTTCCTAAAAAATACAGGAAAAACCCTTTCCTCTTTTTTTCATCCAACGCTTTCCCGGATATTCCTTTTCTTTTCATCCGACGCTTTCCCGGATATTCCTTCTATTTTCATCCGATGTTTTGCCCGGATATTTATATCTCAATCTTTAATCTTTTCAACCTTTCAATCAATTCCCACAAATAACCTTTAGCTTCAATCTTGGGCTTTGAACAAGACACCAAAATATCTTTTTCCTCCCTTAGAATAGGAGGAACCACGATTGCTCTGATTTCCCTGTTTTCTTTAACGGGAATACGTAGGCATAAGATTGCGAAATCTTAGCGAGCATACTAATAAAAAAACCTTAGGTCCAGTACCTTACCAAAAACATCGAAAAACCTGAAAAACAACAAAAATATTTTTTCAACATCTCTCAACCTTCCCAAAGGAGAAACTTTCCCATCTACAACAGATAAACACCAATAAGTAGACAATAGTAGAACAGTAAGAAAAATTGCTAACAACCCATGGATAACCATGTATAGGATGGATAATTGACAACTCCCCATTGTATAACCTGACCCCGAACTCCCCAATCTCTTAGCATTTGTTAAAGAAAACATTTGAGTGCAAGGTTAGTTTGAGATAACTTCCCTTTCCTTTCCAGCTTCATAGGATAAATAAGAAATCAGAAAGTAGCACCCAATCCCATCCGCAGGCGGATGTGGGCGGTCACGAAAACCGCGCTACAGAAAAATGGCGACTCTGCTGGGGAGTCTTTAGGATTAGAATTCTTAAGAGGTCTAGGTTGTTAGAAATTTTTCTATATACTATCTGATATCCGTGTTTAATTTTCTGCTAATGGGACTGCGGGTGATGCCGCATGTGGAAAGTTTGAGTGACACTTAAGATAAGTGATGGCACTAGACGGGTAATCTTACAGGGAGTGACTCCCAAATAAGAGGTCCCGGTCGACCATCGAATTAGTGGAGATGCCCTTTGCGGATTCAATGCCTATACGACTTCGGTTGTTGAAAGCAGATTGTTCGATTGGGTTATCTGAGAAACTGAGGATTTTAGTAGACTGAAACCATTTTGTAGTGCGGAAACTATCGAAAATAGTTGTCATGCGATACTACCCTCATTTGAGATTACTCTAAGATGCTACAGCTCGCTTGGTGATTCGTTTGCTGTCGTTATCCCAAGAGGGGTCAATGATTTTGAGGACAGGTACAAAAAATCACCAGTATAACCTTTGGGGATGGGTAGAGCCTTGACTTCATGACACCGAACCTTTGACCCCATGTTTTTTCTATGTTTTTGTGTGGTGCATCCATGCATTGCATTTGCATCCCTTGTATTAGTTCTTGTGTTGGCTGGAATTTTGGTAAAACAAAGTTGAACAATGTTAATGTCATATGTCTGATGTCATAACATTGGTTCTTATCATTAGCTGTTGCAGGGTTGGAAGTTTTGTTTGCTGATGTTATAAGTGATGTCTTGACATCACTATACCAGAACATCGGTTTGTGATGTTTTAGGGCTGCGCGTGTTAGGATGTTTTCTGTTGAGAGATAGAGAGATTGCAGGCGAATTTATTGGAGAAGATTTATTCTGATACAATTAATTATGCATATCTTGTGGAGAATAGTTTGTTACTATTTTTGTGCAAACAGACATGGAGAATTGTTCCTATTTGTGTGGAGAAGATCTTGCAGCTGAATTAAAAAGTGAAGATTTAAAAGATACATAATATCTTGGAAATATTATGTGGAGATGATTTAAAGGTGTGGAAGATTAAAGATAAAATCTAGTAAAGATTGAGTATTTAAAATATGAAGATTTGATTGAAGATTTAATTGAAGATTTGATTGAAGATTTGATTTAAGATCTATTTAGTAGCAGAATCTTTTGCAGATTGGTGGTGATTTTGAAGGCCCAAATCCAGTTGGGAAATAGGTTATAAATAAAAGCATTGTAACCTAGTTTTAGTAAGCCAGCCATCATGTAAATTATAAGGGCTGTGTTGGTTGATGAACCACCTGGTTTGTGGGATGATCATCGTGTTTATCTCGAAGCCTGTAGGTAAGAGATGTATTGTTCTTGGAGGAAGCTGTTAAGCAACTCTAAGTATTGTTCTTAGTCATGTGTGTCATGTCTAGGTATTGTCATGGAAGTGTGTCTTCTAAGTTTATATGACAGAAGAATGTTTGGTAATCAGGCTGTTGATGCAGTGGCTTAGTTGCTGACTGCTAGACATCATTACGATGATTGGGAGTGAGATGGAGTCTCTTACCTAGGGAGGACTTAGGTAGAAGGGTCATTGGGTAGTGATTGAATTAGGTAGATTGTCAACTGGTCTGTTGAGTCTGTAATTTGATACTACTAATAGTGGACTTCATTCCTGGCTTGGTATGCCCCCAGAATGTAGGTTGTTAGACTGAACTGGGTGAACAATCCTTGTGTGTTGATTTTCTGTTACTATTATTGCCTTGTTTATACAGCAGATTGCGATATTGTGACATTGCATGAGACATCACACATCTGTACCAGAATTTCAATTGGTATCAGAGCATGCATCCTGTCTGTTTCTGGATGAGATCTAGGGAAGATACTTTCTGGTTAATGAGCAAGGAAGAGAGTTGTTTGGATGATCCCTTGGAGTGAAGGATGGACTATTCATGATTATTGGCACGTGGCTTATGCTGATAGTGTGAAAGGATTTTTGAGTAGTGCCTGAAGGTTGTTGAGGAGTTGTTATGTGTTCTGCTGCATGGTATCTGATGTAACCCTGGTGGTGAGATTCTAGGAAGGTATTCTCTTGGAAAGACATTAGGATTTGGTCTCCTCAGCAGGATAGTCTAGTTTATGCAAGACAGCTTCAACCGGTTGGTTATAGATGCCAAAGATACTTGAGGATTATCTCATATCTTTGTTTTGGGAAAGAAGTGATCAAAAGGTGAGTGGATCTTATTAAAGAATGTATGACATGGAAGTTTCATCAAGAAAGAAGCTGAGCTTAATATGTCAATTCTAATGTCTCGACATCGCGCTACACAATCAGCAGTCTATGGTAAATGCTGAATCAAAGTTCTATTAAATTGTAGTTGTTTTAAGGGATCTCTGAAGCTGTGAAGTTGAACATTGGTTGAGATGATGTCATAGCACCTCAGATGGGCTGGTTGTAGAAAAGGTAGTAATCTTGATAGCAGTAAAGAAGGAGAGGATCCTTGAGGACTATTTTATAGGGAAAATGCTTCCAAGAGTTGTGTGCAGTAGCAGGGTAAATCAACCAGTGGTCAATTGGTGCTTGCTTCAAGGTAGCAGATTGTCTATGGTATGCAGAAGGACAAGAGGTCTGAACCTGGTGCTTCTGGAAGAGTGTGTTATGCAAGTTGGTGATATGTTCTCGTGTGTTCCCTACAAGAGATATGTGTGGATTAATATGTTCTTTGCTTAGGGAGGAATGAAAGGTCAAGACACTGACCTAATCTAGAATGTTGTTATGGTGTGAATGGTTGTCATAATGGCTTATTTTAAAGAAGAATCAACAGATGCCTGTTGTGTGAGAATGTTACCTTGACAGGAGTTGAGTATTTGTCTGCTTTTGATGAGGTTGTGCATTCAACTAATGACAAAATACATTGACGGGAGACTATGTATATGTCTGAGGTAAAAGTGCAGGACTGCAGAAGTGTTGAGAGTTTACCTTTCTCTATGTGGCTGTTTTGAAGTATTTTCAAGGGTTAAGCACTTTGGAGTTAAATCAACTGGTGGGGTTGATTGGTTACTATGGAGTATCATCCAAAGAGTCCGGGATGTGTTTGGATTATGAGAGGCAGATTGTGGAATGTTGATGACATCCAACATCTCAAGTCAAACAAGTTGTTGGCTTTAAGGCTGAAAGATATGAAGACATCACATCTTGATGGGTACAACTTGGATCAGGTTTGGAGCATGGTGTTTGCTCTGGTTGTGAAGGTCGAGGATAAGTGGTAGTTATCTCTGGCTTTCTACTGACGGCTCTACTAAGGGAAGTGACTTTCTTTAGTATTGCTATGGGGTAGTCTTGGACTAATTATTTTCTAAAGATTCAGATGTGGTAGGTTTGAAGTCTTTGGATTTTCTAAGCAGGATAGAGGTTGTTTACTCAAACATGATTGTTGAATCAAGTCTATGAGAGCATGGAAATCTGTTTCTGCAAAGGGAAGAGGTTCTTCTGAGTGGCAGAAGGTATAGCTGAATTCAACAGTTGGATGTTCTGACATCTAGCTTAACATCAGGAGTCTCAGCTGGTGATGTGGCACATCAGTGAATGATAGAGTGATCTACAGAGGTGAACAATAGGATGCTCCAAAAAGATCATTCTCATGGCAGTTTGCAGGAGCTGCAGGAAGGAGAAGATGTTACATGACCATGGCTTAGGGAGTCTAAGTGTGTTTGCTTTTGAGCAAGTGGAACATGTGACTTGAAGATCAATTTTCCTTGATGGATCAAGATATCTTTATGAGAGTTCTAACAAACGTAAGGCTTTATGAATGAGGTGATCAAACTATGGCATTTGGTTGATCTCAGAAGTGGATTCGAAGAATCAAGATAATCAGAGTGTGGCAGTTGGTTATTATTGAGGATTGTCTTGGAACAAGTTACTCTTGAGCAGAAGGGTGATGAGTTGAAGACTCAAGGATATTATTCTTCTTGAAGGTGGGTGAGAGTTTAATTCTCTAGTTCTTTGGATTACTATAGTAAGTCCAGTTGGTGGAGCATATCAAGAATCATGGCGATGATGTCTTGGTGTGTGGCAGATGTTCTAACTTGTGTTGGGACATTATCTGGTTGGAGATCCTTGGTGAAGGATGATTATGCTCTGGTTCAGAAGCGTGGTGCCTACATTATGCCTAAGGAGCATCTACATAGTCATACGGGAGAATGATGAAGTAGAAGGTCTGCCTTGGATGGAGAATGTAGAGAAGACTGAAGTAGATCAAGTATTGATTGATTGGAAGTCTGAAGATGAAGAGTATGATAGGGAATGACTGCCTTTGGAGAAAGGGACAATGGTACCAAAATGCATGTGCTCAGCAAGTGTGCTCAAATGTTCATCTTCATCTAGAGCATTAGGAAGGTACATATATTGTGAAGAATGCATGCTGATCAAGATTGTGAAGATTGGTTGAATCTTATGAGGATATAATGTTAGATAACATGTTATGACATTAGGCTGTTGGTTGGCATTGGATGGTTCTAGCCATGTGAAGCTAAGTGTTTGAATCATATGCGCACATGCTTCTGAGGAGAAGTCTGAAGGACGACTTTGGTTGTGTATGGGAGATGTCACACTTGTCTTGGTGTGTGAGTTCAGTGGAAGGCATTGTGTGTGTATGATGGATGAAGACTGTGTCTGATTTTTCCAAATGTTATGATCAAGGAGTTCATTGTGATCATTTCTGTGGATATTATAGAGAGAAGTTAATCAGCTTGGCAAGATGTGAGTTTTGGAGCTTGAGAAGATAACAAACCAAGAGGGAATCATGTGAGTTCTGGTATTTGGATTATTTGAGGATTAAGCATTAAGTGAATGCGTTCAGCAGGTGTGTTGAACAGAGGGTGCGCTCTTGAAGACATGAAGATGAGTCTTATGTTTTCCATTCATTTAAGGTGTTTTTCTTGCAAATGAGCACTGGTTATCTTCGATAGGGAGAGTTGATCTTTTGTTGAAGAAGTTGTTTATCCAGATTGTAATGTCAGACAAGATGTCGTGACTTTGTGCTACTGGTGAAGTTCATGGTGTACTTGACAATTTAGACCTGGTTCTATAGATTTGGGTGTCAATGGATTGAATCAGAAGTATACATTTACACCAATGTTGTCAATTTTTGGCCATAAAGGGGGAGAGAATGTACAGTAGTAGCTGCTGAGTCTGGATTTTGTTCTGAGTATATTGGTTGGATGATTCAGAGTTTGATTTTGGAATTTTTTTGTGCTTGCTGCGATGTTCAGAGTTTGTCCAATTGTGGCTAAAAAGGGGGAGAGAGTTGCCAAGGTGTGGTTCTGAAGCCTTTTCTGATATGGTGTAGCAGTTGAGAGGGAGAGTGTATGAACAGCTGTGAGCTGATTCTTGGTTTGAGGGGGAGTTTGCCCTATGCTGATGTGAAAGTGAGTTTATGCAGCTTGTTGGTTTTTGTTGCTGCTGGTTAGTGAGTTTGTGCAGCTTGTTGAAGAGGTGTGCAGCTTGTTGAAGAGGTGCTGCTAGGTTCTCGGATGATGGCAGAGTTTGTTTTAGCCAAAATTAGCCAAAGGGGGAGATTGTTAGTTCTTGTGTTGGCTGGAATTTTGGTAAAACAAAGTTGAACAATGTTGATGTCATATGTCTGATGTCATAACATTGGTTCTTATCATTAGCTATTGCAGGGTTGGAAGTTTTGTTTGTTGATGTTATAAGTGATGTCTTGACATCACTATACCAGAACATCAGTTTGTGATGTTTTAGGGCTGCGCGTGTTAGGATGTTTTCTGCTGAGAGATAGAGAGATTGCAGGCGAATTTATTGGAGAAGATTTATTCTGATACAATTAATTTTGCATATCTTGTGGAGAATAGTTTGTTACTATTTTTGTGCAAATAGACATGGAGAATTATTCCTATTTGTGTGGAGAAGATCTTGCAGCTGAATTAAAAAGTAAAGATTTAAAAGATACATAATATCCTGGAAATATTATGTGGAGATGATTTAAAGGTGTGGAAGATTAAAGATAAAATCTAGTAAAGATTGAGTATTTAAAATATGAAGATTTGATTGAAGATTTAATTGAAGATTTGATTGAAGATTTGATTTAAGATCTATTTAGTAGTAGAATCTTTTGCAGATTGGTGGTGATTTTGAAGGCCCAAATCCAGTTGGGAAATAGGTTATAAATAGAAGCATTGTAACCTAGTTTTAGTAAGCCATCCATCATGTAAATTATAAGGGCTGTGTTGGTTGATGAACCACCCGGTTTGTGGGATGGTCATCGTGTTTATCTCGAAGCCTGTAGGTAAGAGATGTATTGTTCTTGGAGGAAGCTGTTAAGCAACTCTAAGTATTGTTCTTAGTCATGTGTGTCATGTCTAGGTATTGTCATGGAAGTGTGTCTTCTAAGTTTATGTGACAGAAGAATGTTTGGTAATCAGGCTGTTAATGCAGTGGCGGAGTTGATGACTGCTAGACAATATTGCAATGATTGGGAGTGAGATGGAGTCTCTTACCTAGGGAGGACTTAGGTAGAAGGGTCATTGGGTAGTGATTGAATTAGGTAGATTGTCAACTGGTCTGTTGAGTCTGTAATTTGATACTACTAATAGTGGACTTCATTCCTGGATTGGTATGCCCCCAGATGTAGGTTGTTAGACCGAACTGGATGAACAATCCTTGTGTGTTAATTTTCTGTTACTATTATTGCCTTGTTCATACAGCAGATTGCGATGTTGTGACATTGCACGAGACATCACACATCTGTACTGGAATTTCACCTTGGATATTTCATACATACGTCCGGGTCATCGTCAATTCATTCCAACCTTCTTTCTTTCAGTCATCTGTAAGTCGTCAAACTGATTCCTCATCACCGATACAGAACTGAAACTTCAATCAACTTCAGCTCAGTTACTTCCCAAAGACAGGACAACTCATCCTTGTGTTTGATTAGTCAATGACCTTGTTTCTGTCTATTTTGCATTTTCCTTGTTTGTATCATATTTATTTTCTTTCAAACTTGTTTATCTTTCAATGTCAGTTTTAATGAAATCAGCATGTACAGTATTTTGATTCAAATCATCTGTTTATTCGCATCTTCTTTCAAAAAACAAAAACTTAAAAAAAAATACACCTCTTTTTCAAATTTTTTACTATGCAAATATTTGTGGGAGGATGACGAAAACATAATACCCATAATTGCTATCGGTATGCTTTCGAATAAAAAACTTTGCTGACGATGTAAGGTGAAATTCTAGTATCAGATATGTGATGTTAAGTGTGATGTCACAACAACACAATCTGCTATATGAAACAAGGCAATAAAATAACAGTAAATCAACACAGAGAATTGTTCACCCAGCTCGGTCTAACTACCTACGTCTGGGGGCTACCAAGCCAGGGAGGAAATTCACTATTAGTAGTATTAAATTACAGACTCAACAATCCTAGTTGACAATCCACTAACTTAATCACTACCCAATGACACTTCTACCTAAGATACACTTAGATATGAGAAACCACTCACTCCCCCTAAATCACCACAGTGATATAATTCAAAGATTACAAAGTATAGAAGTCACACTTCCAAAACACAACTTGATCTTGCTTAAAAGCTTTGATCAAGAACAATTAACAACTCAAAACAATTACACCAATTCAAACATGAATGGCTTACAATACACAGACGAAACACACATTTGACTCTCAGTCTTTAATCGCTTTGAATAAAAACTTAGACTTGGGCTTGGACTCCTTGAAAATATCTGATTTGATTTGAATTTAAAACATATTTTATCTTCAAATCTTTCCATATCTTTCAGCCCTAAAAAAATAACAAGATCTGCTCCATATCTGATTGCAACATAAAGAATCTAATCCAAGATCTTTGCCTGCAATCTCTCAATCAGATCTTCTAATAACTAATTAAAACACGCGCAACCCTAAAAACAAAACAACTGATGTTCTGTCACTCAATGTCAAGACATCGTTTTTGACATCAGTACACAAAACTGCACCCCTAACAAACTTAATGTTAGTAACTCTTGTTAAGACATCAGACATATGACATCTTCAACAACAACATTGTTTTACCAAAATTCTAGCCAATAACAAGAACTAACAATCTCCCCCTTTGGCTAATTTTGGCTAAAATAACCTCAGCCAACATCAGAGATACCTGCAGCGGATAAGACAAACTAACATTTTCACCACACAAACAGCAGCAACAACTACCAATAGCTGCACAACTACAAACTCCCCCTCAAACCTAGAACCACAACAAAAAGCTAGGCAACAGCAAACAGCAACACTAGGCTTAACTCTCCCCCTTTTTAGCCACAAATTGACAACCTTGAACCTATCAAAGCAGCAAACACAAAGTCCTGACATTTACTATGACAAGGTCAAATAACAAGCTTCCCAAAAAGAACAAGTTCCAAAACTTTGACTGGTCAGGCGATACAAACAATGCCCTCTCTATGCATTATAAAAACCAAGCCTTCTTGCTTCTAACAACAGAACTAGGAAATAACCATGAGTCAGTCTAACAGAGATGCAGAAGAGAAACACATGCAAGAGGTTAAGAAACCAGATCCACAGAAGTTGAAGAACAAAACACTGTCTACAGTTGGGGCAACTCCAGGAGCAACAAGAACAAGAAAAACATCAGAGACAAGGATGAAAACCATCAAAAAACCTCCAGTGCAACTTCATGCTTCTGATGATGAATGGGATGAAGATTGTAAAACTTTTCTTGATTCAGGGGGTTGGGATAATCTTTAGACCCTTTGTTTGTTGCTTTTGATGTACTAAAATCTAATCTTGTATGCTTTCAGCAGTTGAATAAAATTCTGTTTCCTTTAAACTAAACATATGCAATAAAGTTCACAACTGCAAAAGACACCTCCCAGCACACTTAATCCTCATATATGAAAATTCCTAATTTGCTTCTTAATTTTTCAAATTGATTTGCATCTAAGGCCTTTGTAAAAATATCAGCTAATTATTGTTCAGTAGCAACATGTTCCAAAGCAACTACTTTGTCTTCAACCAAATCTCTTATAAAGTGATGACGTATATCAATATGCTTAGTCCTGCTATGTTGAATTGGGTTTTTAGAGATATTGATAGCACTCAGATTATCATAGTACAATGTCATGACATCTTGCTTGACATTGTATTCTGTTAACATTTGCTTCATCCAAACAAGTTGAGAACAACTACTCCCTGCTGCTATGTACTCAGCTTCAGTAGTAGAAAGAGACACACAGTTCTGATTTTTGCTGAACCAAGAGATCAGATTATTCTCTAAGAAGAAACAACCTCCTGAAGTACTTTTTCTATCATCAGCACTTCCTGCCCAATCAGCATCACAATAACCACATAACTCAGTGCCTGATCCATGACTGTAAAGCATGCCATGGTCACTAGTCCCATTTACATACTTCAAAATCCTCTTTACTTGATTCAAGTGACTAACCTTAGGCTCAGATTGATATCTGGCACAAACTCCAACAACAAAAGAAATATCAGGTCTGCTAGCAGTGAGATACAATAGACTACCAATCATGCTTCTATATAGACTTGGATCCACACTCACACCATGTTCATCCTTTGACAACTTTAAGTGAGTAGGAGCAGGTGTCCTCTTGTGATTAGCATTTTCCAGACCAAACTTCTTAACAATGTTCTTAGCATACTTGCTCTGAGAGATGAATATGGAGTCTTCCATTTGTCTAACTTGTAGACCCAGAAAATAGCTGAGCTCTCCAACAAGACTCATTTCAAACTCAGACTGCATCTGTTTCACAAAATGTTTAACCATTGCATCTGACATCCCACCAAATACTATGTCATCAACATATATTTGAGCTATCATCAGTTTTCCTCCTTCATCTTTGACAAACAAAGTCTTGTCAATCCCTCCTTTTCTGTAACCATTCACAGCCAAAAATTCAGTAAGCCTGTCATACCAAGCTCTTGGTGCTTGCTTCAAACCATAGAGAGCTTTCCTAAGTTTGTAAACATGATTAGGAAATATTGGATCAATAAATCCTTTTGGTTGATCTACATAAACCTCTTCATTTAAGTACCCATTCAAAAAGGCACTTTTAACATCCATCTGAAAAAGCTTGAATTTGAGATTACAAGCCACACCTAAGAGTAATCTAATAGATTCCAGTCTTGCCACTGGAGCAAAGGTTTCATCAAAATCAATTCCTTCAACCTGAGTGTATCCCTGAGCAACCAATCTGGCCTTGTTTCTTGTGACCACTCCTTGTTCATCAGATTTATTCTTGTAAATCCACTTGGTGCCTATCACATTAACTCCATCAGGCCTTGGTACAAGGTCCCACACTTCATTCCTTTTGAATTGTTCCAGCTCTTCATGCATGGCATTAATCCAGAATTCATCAGTCAGTGCTTCTTTGACATTCTTGGGCTCAATTTTGGACACAAAACAAGAATTTGACACAACCTCTCTTGATCTAGTGCTAACCCCTGATTTTGGATCACCTATGATAAGCTCTTTTAGATGGTCCTTTTGCACTCTAATAGATGGTTCTTTATTAGGTTGTTCAGGTTCAGCCTCAACATCAATAGGACTGGGAGCAACACTTCTATCTTCAGTTTCTGATGTAACATCTTCAAACAATGTTCCAACATCATCCAGGACATCAGCATCTTCCTTCATGTCACTGTCATCAATTACCACATTTATAGACTCCATCATAACCTTGGTTCTGGAGTTGAAAACCCTATAAGCTCTGCTATTTATAGAGTATCCCAGAAAGATTCCCTCATCACTTTTAGGATCCAATTTTCTCCTTTGTTCACGATCTGACAAAATATAACATTTACTTCCAAAAACATGAAAGTACTTCACAGTTGGTTTTCTCCCTTTCCACAGTTCATACAATGTAGCTGAAGTGCCTCTTCTCAGAGTAACTCTATTGTGAATATAGCAAGCAGTATTCATGGCTTCAGCCCAGAAATGGTAAGGAAGCTTTTTGGCATGAATCATTGCCCTAGCAGATTCTTGGAGAGTTATGTTCTTCCTTTAAACAACTCCATTTTGCTGAGGGGTAATAGGAGAGGAAAACTCATGACTGATGCCTTCAGCAGAGCAATATTCAGCAAACTTGCTATTTTCAAATTCCCTCCCATGATCACTCCTTATTCTGATGACATTACTCTCTTTTTCTCTTTGGAGTCTTTGACATAAATCTTTAAACACATCAAACACCTCTGTTTTGTCTTTGATGAAGCTTACCCAGGTGTACCTAGAATAGTCATCTACAGCAACACAAGCATACTTCTTCCCACCTAGACTTTCTACCTGCATAGGTCCCATCAAGTCCATATGAAGAAGTTCCAAAAGATTGGAGGTGGTGTTATGTTGAAGCTTCTGATGTGACATCTTGGTCTGCTTCCCTATTTGACAATCTCCACAGACTCTTCCTTCTTCAATTTTAAGTTTAGGAATTCCTCTTACAGCTTCTGAGGATATGATTATCTTCATTCCCTTTAGATGAAGATGTCCCAACTTTTGATGCCAGACTTTGACTTCATCTTCTCTAGCAAAAACACATGTTGAGGGACTTGAGTCTTGTTGCACCCATAGATAACAGTTGTCCTTAGACCTAACACCCTTCATGATGACTTCTCCTTTCTCATTTGTGACAATGCACTCAGATTTTGTAAAGTCTACTATGAATCCTTGATCACAAAGTTGGCTAATACTGATCAAATTTGCTGTCAACCCTTTGACAAGCAGAACATCATCCAGTCTAGGAGCACCAGCATAATTCAACTTTCCCATACCCTTGATTTCTCCTTTGACACCATCACCAAAAGTTACATGACCTGAAGAATGGAGCTTAACATCCACCAACAAATTCTTCACTCCTGTCATGTGTCTTGAACACCCACTATCAAAGTACCAGTCTTCTTTGGTAGAAACCCTAAGAGAAGTGTGAGCTATTAAGCTGGTAACTTTACCTTTTGGAACCCATTGCTTCTTAGACTTGATGGCCAGATTACCTTTGTGAAAATTCTGTCTGGGAGTATACTGATGTGCCTTCTGAGGATACCCCTGAAGCTTATAACAGTAGGCCTTTATGTGTCCAAAACGCCCACAATGATGACATCTCCAGCGCCTAAATTTCTTCCTAGAGGGAGGCCTGTCAGGATGTTTAAACATCTATTTTAACATCACTGGCTTGAAACTGGTAATAACATCATTTGAAGCTGATACATTGTCGAATCCCAAACCACTTTTGTCTCCAGTAGTTTTTCCAATGCTAATAATGTTGTCTAGAGCATCAGCTCCATTATTCAACATTCTGACAGATTTTGACATAAAATCCAGTTTAGAGTTCAGCATACTGACTTCATTTTCCAGCTCAGTTTTTTTCAGCCATAAACTGCACAATGATTTTCTTTTGCTTTTCTCCTTCTAGACAGACTTGTTCACTTCTAATGCACAGTTTTCTATATGAGGCAGCAAGTTCTTCATATGTAACCTCATCATCACTTGAATCATTTTATAACTCACAAATCCCAATCATTGCTCTAACAAGCTTAGCTGATTCTTCTTCAGGTTCACTATCAGTATCCTCATCAGACCAGGAAACAGATAACCCCTTTTTCTGCTTCTTGAGATATGTAGGACATTCTTTTCTGATATGACCATAACCTTCACACTCATAGCATTGAATTCTTTTGTCATCATTGGACTTTTCTTCATCTCTTGATTTCTTCCCCTGATCACCTGACCTGTTTGTGTCAGATGTGATGTTCTTGACATTAGGTTTGTAGCTCCAGTCTATCTTTTTTAGAACCTTATTAAACTGTCTTCCCAGCAGAATAATGGCATTTGAAAGCTCCCACTGAGTTTTAGGACCACACTCTTTCCTTTCATCTTTAGACACCAATGCTATGCTTTTGGTCTTCTTTTCAGATTCCTCATTCATCCCTAATTCAAATGTCTGAAGAGAACCAATCAACGCATATACCCTCGGTAGCGAGCGATTTTGGACGCGGTTCTTAAGCGTTGGTCGCTCTCTGCGGTTTGAGCTTAAACTACAGGTCGATTCATTTTTTATCCTATTAAAGCTGATGAAGGAAGGGAAATAGATGTCTCCAATTAACCCTGCTTTGCATATTGAGTTTAAACAGCGGTCTGTTAGGTTACGAATGCTATCAATGTGGGGGGCCTTTGTACTGGTTATTTGTATTTTTGCCAATACTGTTTTCTCTCTGGGATTTCTTGTGTTATTTTGACATACAGGTTTCTGGCAGGGAACAAGGATTAGGATGTTAGGACTGATGGTTTTTGATAGATATGTGAGAGTATGGGATTTTGGGTTTAGTGTGCTCGCTAAGATCTTTTCTTTCAATCTTATGCCTACGTATTCCCATTTACCGAAACAGGGAAATCAGAGCGTTCGTAGTTCCTCCTATTCTATGGGAGGAAATGGGTGTTTTTGGTGTCTTGTTCAAAGCCCAAGACGTGAAGCGAAAGGTGGTTTGTATCTTGTTCAAAGCCCAAGATGTAAAGCTGAAGGTGATTTGTGTCTTGTTCAAAGCCCAAGACGTGAAGCTGAAGGACCTCGACTTTAGAGAGAATTTGTCATCTCTAAAGAGGGGGTTGTTTGTCACAACTGTTGGGTGACTGACTGTAAAGGAGGATTACTTTAACCGGGATACGCGGATCCTAGTAATGCCATAATTTCCTTTAAAGGGGATTTTAACCTGAAGGAGAAGACTTTAACTCAGTGTAGAGCAATGCCATCTTTCCTTAGGAGTTTCTCATGCTAAAAGAGGGACAGTGGCATGGATGTAGATGATCCAGAGGCTTGCCGCTTATAGCGATTAGATGAAGGGAAAGGAGTTGTTGATGTTTGTGTACTGTGAACAAGGCACAACTTTGATGCTAAAAGGTTAATTGGATTAACCAGTGGTTTTCTTATACAAAGCCTAAGAGGAGGCTAATATGTGTCTCGTACAAAGCCCGAGAGAGAGGCGAAAAGGTTTTGACTCAACGAGGGAATCTTTTCGTATCTCGTATAAAGCCCGAGATGGAGGCTATTGTTTGTTTAGCTCAATAAGAACCCTTTTGTATCTCGTACAAAGCCCGAGATGGAGGCTAAAGGGGTGATTGACTCCGCTGGGGAGAATCATTGTACAAAGCCCAAAAGGAGGCTAATATGACTGTTTCAGTTGAGTGACAGGTCCAATATACTGATTTTGAAAGAGAAAATCAGTTCTTATATGAGCAACATTGTGCTCAGGGATTTGATTCAAGGATCCGGGTCATTCCTATTCTTCAAGGAAGCGGGAAATCCGGAGGGTATTGAGACTGTCCGAGTCTACGGGTTGCCTTCCTATTTAACGAAGGGGTCACTTGAGAATGTCTTTGAGACTCAAGGAAGTTAGACTGTCCGTGTCTAGAGTTTTGTCTTTTGTACTATGCTTTGAGAAATAGTAGTAGACTCTACGATAGGACTGCTCTATGAGGATGACTAGGTTCTGTTCCTATACCTCTAGGAGGTCGTCGGGACAATTTGTACGAAGCCCAAGAGGAGGCTGGAAACTTTTAAGAAGCCGACGGGTCCTTGTACGAAGCCCAAGAGGAGGCTGTCATTCCCGAAGGAAGAGATCATTATATGAAGCCTAAGAGGAGGCTGTGAATACTTCTAAGAAGCCGTAGGGTCCTTGTACTAAGCCCAAGAGGAGGCTGAACAGCTTCCCTACACCCTATGGATTGTGTTTGAATGCTTGGACTTGATTGAAATTGGCTAGATCACTTTGTGGCATCTCAACTGCATTTTGGTTAAAACCTTGAGCAATTGACTGGTGATTCTGAGAAATCAGTGTTCCAGTTGTTGTTTAAGTGTTTGATCAGCTCATATGTGATGTATGTGAGGTGTGTGAGTGATTGGTTTGATTGGGAAAGCTCTCAAACTCAAAACCCGATAGCTACCTTGCTAGGAAAGGCATTTTTGCCAAGAGAAAGAGATTTTGAGGAAAGCATCTGTTAGATGGATTTGGTGTACTCAAACTGATCACAATTGAGCTCTATTTATAGTAGAGCAAGTTTGTTTTGGGATCCACAGTGAATGGCAACTGCAGCAGGTGTTTGTTCAATGTTGGCCAATGGAAATGCAAGTCTCCTCTAGCCATTGACTAGAGGTTAGGGCTCAGAGCTTTGGTTCCCTTGGTCTTGGATAAGTCTTGACTGATTTCAGATGAGAATTGCTCAGTCCATGCCACCTTGATGCTTCCATTGAATGCTCCAATCCAAATTTGAAGTCTTGTCCCTATTTTGGCCATTCTAGGTTCAACATGCTATTTTTTGTTCCATGGACTTTGGAGGCTTGGCTCAGTGATTGTCCCCTTTAGATTCAATCCTCTAAGGTGTCCAAGTGGATAGGAGCATTTGGATTTGGCTGATTTTGGCAAATCAAGCAAAGTTACAAATTCTGCCCTGCCTTGACAGATTTCAGCAAGGCAACTTTCCAATGTCATATCTCATGACTCAAGTGGAATTTGGCAATGTTCTTGGTCATTTTGGAAAGCCCTTACATCATACAACAACTGTTTGAACATGTTTGGTTTTGATCTCTTTTGAATCCAAGTGAAAAATCCCCCTACATTTGAAAAAAAATGAAGACAGATTCTGACTTAGTGAAAATTTCACTAAGTGTTGGAAAAAGTGACATTTTCATTTTTCAACCATTTTGATCACTCCATAACTCAAAATCCTTAATGAATTGGAGTTAGGTCTAGTTGAAGTTTTTGTAGAGGGTAATGAGGGCTACAAATCCATCTTTGGATGAGAAAAAATGGCCTTGTGGTTTAAGAGTTATGGTCCTCCAAAGTTGGTACCCTTGCCACTTTATTTTTAACTTAGAAAATTTTCTAAGTTTTTATGGTTACCCCTTTTACAAGTTATCCAACTTTTCTTGATTTTTCTTGATGAATGATGATTCAAATCATACATTAACATCATTTTAGGGTTAAAAAACCATTTTGGTGAAAAATCTCAAAAAGTCAAAGTTGACTTTTGTGCACAGTTGACTTTTTTATCAGATGAATTCCAAATTGTGCAATTCTTCAGGAAATCATGTCCTTGACCTAAATCAAACTTGATGGACATGTTCCATGGGTGTCATAGGGCATATTGAGGTATGTCCTAGGGCTTAGGAGTATGTCTTGGTCAAAAGTCAAAGTTACAGTTGACTTTTTCCTTAAAACCCTAATTGTGGTGCAGATGAAATTGAGACTTATTGCTCAAGCTTCTTGGATTAATCCATTGTTCCAAATGGATAAATATAGTTCATTAGAGACCCTCAAACCCTCTCTTGAGGTCTTGGATCATGATTTGCCCTAAAAGTCAACTTAGGGGTGAATTAGGTCAAGAAACCCTAATTCCTGATTTTTGATGTATGCATCCCCTGAGGCAAAATTGACTTGATGGTTGGGTCCATGAGGTTTCATGGAGTATATTAGGTTATGTTTTGGATCATTGGCTTGTGCCCAGATGAAAATTTTCCATCTGGAGGCCCTGGTCGATCAAAACCCTAATTTGGTGACACTGTCGATCTTGAGACTTGATCCACCTAGAAGGGAGCAGCCTTGTGCTTAATCCTTGAAGTGGGAGTCCTTTTGATCCATTGTGGATGTTTGAGAGGTTAGACAAGTTGAAGATCATGTCATTCCTTGATTGATCCTTTGTCTAAGGCTCAGAGAGGGCTTGAAACCCTAATTTTGATTGTAGTGAATGCTTAACAATTCCTTGAGGAGATTGATGAGGCACAAAGGTACATCCATATTGTGGTGATGATTTTCACAATGATGGGAAATCTTAGTGGTCAAAATTTGGGGTATGACACCCTCATCTTGCTGATGTCTTGAGCTTCTTTTATAGCAGTCACCTTCATTTTATATCTCTTGGGAAGGGATCTAAGAATCTTCCTCACCAGCTTATCTTCAGTCATCCTCTCTCCTAGGGAACTAGAAGCATTTGACAGCTCAAGAATATTCATGTGGAAATCATGAATGGTCTCATCATCCTTCATCTTCAGATTTTCAAACTTTGTTGTCAAAAGTTGAAGTGTTGACATCTTAACCTTGGAGGTTCCTTTATGAGTAGTTTTCAAGATATCCCATGCTTCCTTAGCTACTTCACAAGTGTTGACCAGCCTGAAGATGTTCTTGTCAATACCATTGAATATGGCATTTAAGGCTTTAGAATTCCCAAGGGCAAGCTCATCTTCTTCCTTGGTCCATTCTTCTTCAGGTTTCAGCTTAGAGCTACCATCTTTTTCCACAATAACAGGATGTTTCCATTCTTTCACAACTGCCTTCCAAGCCCTGTTGTCTAAGGACTTCAAGAATGTAACCATACGAGGTTTCCAATAGTCATAATTTGAGCCATCTAGAATAGGGGGTCTATTCATAAATCCACCACACTCCTTGTCCATTGTACCAGAAAGTAACAACCCTAGATCTCACCCAGATGCAGAGCAGGATGCCTGCTCTGATACCAATTAAAATTCTGGTATCAGATATGTTATGTTAAGTGTGATGTCACAACAACACAATCTGCTATATGAAACAAGGAAATAAAATAACAATAAATCAACACAGAGAATTGTTCACCCTGTTCGGTCTAACTACCTACGCCTGGGGGCTACCAAGCCAGGGAGGAAATTCACTATTAGTAGTATTAAATTACAGACTCAACAATCCCAGTTAACAATCCACTAACTTAATCACTACCCAATGACACTTCTACCTAAGATACACTTAGTTATGAGAAACCATCCACTCCCCCTAAATCACCACAGTGATACAATTCAAAGATTACAAAGTATAGAAGTCACACTTCCAAAACACAACTTGATCTTGCTTAAAAGCTTTGATCAAGAACAATTAACAACTCAAAACAATTACACCAATTCAAACATGAATGGCTTACAATACACTGACGAAACACACACTTGACTCTCAGTCTTTAATCTCTTGCATTCGTCCGTTCCAAGTAGAGTTGAGGCTTCTTTAAATAGAAACTCAGACTTGGGCTTGGACTCCTTGAAAATATCTGATTTGATTTGAATTTAAAACAGATTTTATCTTCAAATCTTTCCATATCTTTCAGCCCTAAAAAAATAACAAGATCTGCTCCATATCTGATTGCAACAAAAAGAATCTAATCCAAGATCTTCGTCTGCAATCTCTCAATCAGATCTTCTAATAACTAATTAAAACACGCGCAACCCTAAAAACAAAACAACTGATGTTCTGTCACTCAATGTCAAGACATCGTTTTTGACATCAGTACACAAAACTGCACCCCTAACAAACTTAATGTTAGTAACTCTTGTTAAGACATCAGACATGTGACATCTTCAACAACAACATTGTTTTACCAAAATTCTAGCCAATAACAAGAACTAACATAAGGCATTTTTTTTCAATTCCCAAACACTGGAGATATAAGGAAGATAATCCCTCGTTAACCCATTTGAGCCTTGAAGTAGGAGTTTCTTTCTTTATAAAAAACCCGCAATTTTAACTAGGGGCAGGGTAGTTCTCAGTTTAATTTGGGTTGTGTATTCGAGTTCAGAAAGTTTATATACAACAAACAGATACTGAAAACGTCTTTCAAATCAAAAGCCAGTGATGATCCATCGTAATCATCAAATCTAGCAGTCACTTTCTTTCTAAGAAGAAATCAAAAAGAAAGTAAAAAAAAAACTTAGGCAAAAAACTAGGGCATCCCGCTGACTATAAATTTCAAAAGAAATAGTTCAGGAAAAATTTAAGGATAATACAGAAAAGAGGTCCTTAACTCCTCGATCTTCAAAAAATCCACAAAGACGAAAAATAACTAAATGTTGCAAAGAAGCAGTAGCTGCTGTCTCAAGACTTCTGGACCATCGTCATCACTATCATCAGTACAATTCCGAAACCTTTTGGAACCTGAATGCACAATTTAAGTTTAACTGAGCATAGGACTGGAGAACATCACGAAGTTGGGGTGGGCACAAATAAACTTTGAGCATTTATCTTTCTTTCATAAACAGTGAACCAGGCCACGTTATAACCCTCAAAAGACCTAATTGAAGCAAGGTTATTTTGAAAACATACTACAGCAAGGTTGCGTAAACTGACTCCAAAATAATTTTTTTTGCAAATCATTTGTTTTGGTACTATACCTCTATTTTACTTTTCATTCAAAATGTTTTAAACCATCGTGTTTTAATCAGTAATTCATATTACTGTGCTTTTTCTAAAACAATGATTTTGTTTTCAAAATTTTTACTTGAACTTTGCATTAGATTTGCCATGTCTAAAATAAACATTTTTGATTGCAAACTAGCTTTCCTCTCAAGGAATTTTCAAAACAGTTTAGAAACTAGGTCAGTGACCCTATCAGGGGCAAGTTCTTTCCAGAGCCTATTAAGAATCAGTTCAAGATTTGTTCAGTGCAAGTCCTTATCAGAATTGGTTTATTCAGAAAAACTTTCAAGACGCATTACTGGAGCAAGCCTTCCTAGTATACAACATACAATCATTATCATTCAAGCTGAGGCAATAATCAGTTCATCTACAACAATCAGCAAGTCTGGGGCAATTTATTTGGAAAAATCCCTAGGCAAGCTATCCAACCTCCCTCCAAGGATTATAAACTTGATATAGTTTATCAGTATGACAAAGATGTGTTTAACAAACCGTATTTTCAGTCCCTAAGCAATGGCAGTGATCTCTGTGTTGAGGAATCAGTCTTGTCTGTCACTCCCCAAAAGAGTATAAACTTGTTGGTTGTCACTCCTCAAAGAGTCTAAACTTGTTGTCAGCATTTTCATTTGCATTACATACATTTAATCATACATCGTAACATTTTCATATACTATGTGTTTAAGAGTGTTTTAATCCTCATTTGCATTCATCAGTGGTCGTGTTATTATCAACATCTTACCTTTCTATAAAGTCCAACTTATCTGGCGTCTATACTTTTATGTCTTATCTGATGTTCTTCCAGATATAACTTTGTTTCTATTTGATGTTCTTCCAAATATGTCTGTCTGTTCTGATACTTTTCCAGAACTTTCTTTGTGTTCATCCGATGCTCTTCCGGATATGTCTCTTTTATTCTGATGTTCTTCCAGAAACTCCTTTAATGTCTATCTGATGCTCTCCCGGATATGACTTTTTCTCATCTGATGTTTTTCCAGATGTAACTTTTGTTTTGATGTGCTTATCTGATGTTTCTCCGGATATGTCCATCATTCAGCCAGTCTTCTAAAAATTCTTTCCCATACATTTAACGCTTTTCTAAATGTTTCGGATTTACTCTCAAAGTTATTTTTAATACATTCAACGCTTTTCTGGATGTCATTAATATGCCTCCGAGTTTGTTTCTCTTTTCATCCAATAAAATTAAACTGCTTTCTCAGAAGTCTCTGACATATCCTCAGATCTGGACGCTTTTCTAGATGTTGTTGATATGTTTTCCAAAGTGTGTTACCTCTTTCGCATCTGATGTTTTTCCGGATGTCTGAATCTCTGTTCCAGGGTTTATCCCTCTCTTTCCAAATACTACTGAATACTCTTCGTCGCATCGGCAAATTTCCACAATATCTTATATCCCAAGAAAATTCTGTTAGTTTGTCTCCTATGGCATCATTCCCCACAGTGTTCAAAAGTCTTTCATTCATCACATATCATTTCATTTGCATTCACGGTCAAAATTTTAGGTAATCTGATATTTAATCCTCTTATACCTCGAATGTCTAAAGACTCTTTGCTATTCATGCCTTCGGGTCTAAGAAGATTAAATAGGGGCATCTGTCATACCCCAAATTTTGACTACCCGATTGTCAAAACCCGATTGTGTTTTCACTTCGTGTCATCTGCATATCATATCATTTGTTTTTGTCATGCATATAGTTTCAATTTTCAGTCAGAATATATGCATTGAAATCTCCGTCTTTTCTGGTTAATTATGCGAAAAATCGGTGAACGGGCGTGTTTTTCAATTAAATTTACAAATGTTCATTATTCATCTATCTTTCGCACGACTTAATCGATTTCTCATTTTTATTTTACTTTTACATATATAAAATAAAAATGAAAATAAAAAAAAAAAAAAAAATATATAATAATAATATATACATATAAATTTCCGTAATTATATATATATATATATATATATATATATATATATATATATATATATATATATATATATATATATATATATATATATATATATATTTAAATTATTTTTAAAATTCATATATTTTTTTTTTATACAAATTTTGTTTTAAAAAACTTTTGTTTTTAATACAATTTTGTTTTTATATAATTTTATTATATAGTTATTTAATTTAGCTTAAAAATTAAGTTAGCTTAAAAACTAAGTTAGCTTAATTTTTAAGCTTGTTATATGTCATTGCATACATCATCATTACTTAGTTTTTAAGCTCAAATTTTACTATAAATAGACAAGAGATCTTCACATAATTCTTACACCAAAACAATTTCCTCACATTGTTTTCTCAATTCTCTCCCACATATATTTCTCTCTTTCATTATTTATTTTTAATTTTCTTATTTCTAGTTTTAATTAGGTTAATAAATATTTAAAAATGTAAAAAATATTGTTTAATAATTAATTAATTTAGATATTTTTATTTAATATTGATTAATTAAATTATTAATTAATCTTATTAAATATTAATATTTAAATTAATTGATAATTCTTCTTGTGGCCCATTCTTTCTTTTTAATACAACTTTATTTTTTTAGTTTAGTTAATCTTGATTAAATATTCTAAAATATGTTAATAATTTCTAAGTTATTAAATTTGTTTTAATTAATTTGTAATTAATCATTTAATTGTTTAAATTGATTTATTCAATTATTTGGTAATTTATTCTTAGGATTATTTTCAAGTAAAACTTTTGTAAATAATTAATTAAATGTTCAAAGTCGATTCTAACCACTTGATAAGATTTAGGGAATTTCTCTATGATCTCTGGTTTTCTCTGCTTTGTCTTTTACCTGACGTAGGGGTTCTTATATGATACTTTGGGGATCATTATCTTGCTTCTGGAAGCTTGAGAAGAGGCATTGGATCTTGCTCCAATAGGTAAGTTTTCTTGAACTCGTTATCCATGTTTTATTCACACGATGCTTTTACGTGTATATTTTCAATTGCCATGATATCACGATGTTCTTCCGTGTATATTTTATCACATGATGTTTTTCCATGTATGTATATCTCTGATTCCACGATGCTTTGCCGTGAAGTTTCTGTTTATTTTACACGATGTTTTGCCGTGTATATTTTATCACATGATGTTTTTCCATGTATTCAGTTTCACACATGATGTTTTGCCGTGTATATGCTTTTATTCTCCGGATGTTTTTCAGTGTATATTATATCTGTTAGTTGTCACGATACTTTGCCATGTATTCATTTATTCCATAATGCTTTGTTGTTTATTCATTTATTCCGTGATGTTTTACCACGTATGCATGTTCCCTTAGGATCGGTCACCTATTCTACTTAGTTTTTGTCAATCATTCGGCAAGAATTTCGCTATATCGGTAACACTTTGGTTTGTTTTTATCATTTTTCTTTAAGTATTAAAGTTTTTGCATTTTGTTTGCTTGTCTTTGTTTAGTTAAAATTATGATAAATAAAGTACTCTTGAAGTCTATGTTTGGTAGTTCCGTTGTTTTCAGGTCACAATTTGGAAGCCGGAGAGTTTACGCGAAGAAATATCAAGTTCGGATGCGGTTCGAATGCAGTTTTGGAAGGAGCCAGAAGCCTGACACGGGCCCCCGTGTTGTCTGACACAGGCCGTGTTAGGAGAGACAAGGAAAAGAAGAGTTTTGGGCAAAGTCAGAGGGCTGACACGAGTGCCCGTGTCAGCTGACACGACCCGTGTCAGCAGGCCTGAAGCAGAAAGAGTTGGCGCAGAGGAACAGAAGCCTGACACGGGTGCCCGTGTCAGCAAGCCTGGGAGATGAAATTTTCTGGTTTTTAATATTTTCTGAGTTTAAATGCTCCGAGGGGTATTCTGGGAATTTCATGTTGTTTTAGTGATTTGGAACTACTTAGGCTTGGTGGAGAGAGGGGAATAGACACTTTTACTTTTCACGAACAAATTCACAAATTTGATGCGATCAAGGGTTTTTGGGAAACGGAGATCATTCAACCGCGGAAGCCATTGAAGATCAAAGGGATCCAAATACTATTGTAATGGAATTTTCTTATTCTTTTCTTGTTATTATTTTTAGTTTGAACATGAGAGGCTAAACCCCCCAATGCTAGGGGGTGTCCCTGAATTGTGATGTATGAACCTATTTTGATTTAGTCAATGAGATTTTGTTTTCTTACTTTAATATTTTATTATGCAAATTATAAAATATTTGTTGCAATTAGTTAAATTGGGAACGATTTATGATTAGGGATTTGGTCTGAAAAACCCAATCTATCATTTTGCATAATAACACTACGGTAGATATTGCCTAGGAATAGGGATACCCTGTAGTGACTTTTATAAACCTTGTCAGGACTATTGCTTGATGTTCTTTCTTGACCACTAAGGAATTAGGGTCAAGGGAGAATATCAAAGGTTTTTCGATTAAGGAATTTAAGAAAAATACTATTAAGGTTTTGTAAAATTAAGGTTTGAGGCATTTCTCTTTTATTATAATTTAAGGTTCTTACTAAGCAATTTATACACCTTCCCTAGCATGTTTCATAATTTTCGTAAAAAGCACTTTTATTATTCTGCTGATTTTATTTTGTTAGTATAATTCTATCAACTAAACAAACCCCAAAAGAAAACTTTTGTTTAATTGAATTAGCATCTGCACTTACATTGACGCGCAGTCCTCGAGAGACCGACTCTGGGGATAACCCCAATTATTACTATATCATTAAATAGTACACTTGCTATTTACCGATCAAGTTTTTGGCGCCGTTGCCGGGGACTGCCAAAATTATGAGTGTTATGTTAGCTCAATTGAAATTTTGTCACTCCGCGACCAAAATTTTTATTTTTCTGTCATTTTTTTATTTTTATATTTTTTTCATTACTAATAATTTTCTAACCTGTGTATGCGAGGTAAGACCTCAGCTGAATTTTCTTTTGACGCAGAACCAGAGAGATTTTTGCACGCTAGACGTCGTCAAGCTAAACTAGAGAGACTGGCAGCGTCGGGTTCAGAACCAATTATTTCTAAGCTCGAGAAAGAAGAATCAGTTTCAGGACACTCAGAGCACACAGATTCCGGCACAGGCTCAGAGCCAGAAACTCTTATTATGGCGGAAGATCCACCAGCAGAAAGACTTCTCGGTGATTATGGAAGGGCTAATGCTCCAACAGTGCGGTTGACAATCGTTAATCAACCTGTTACTGTTGTGCAATTCCAGCTGCATCCGTCCACCATCTGACAGCTTCAGAGTAGGCCATTTTCAAGAAGGATCAATGAAGATGCCAACAAGCACCTACAAAGATTCCTTACCATGAGTACGTCCTTAAAGATTGAGGGACACTCTGAATAAGCAAAGAAGCTAGTGATGTTCCCGTTCACCCTATCTGATGAAGCCGAAGAGTGGTTTTACTCCTTACCTGCGGGGAGTATCACTACTTGGCAAGAGACGGAAACTACATTTCTGAATGAATACTTCCCTGCTTCTGTGTACATCTGAAAGCGGTACGACATCGTTAATTTCAAGCAGAAAGAGGGAGAGTCACTTGGAGATGTTTATAAGAGGTTTAAGAGGTGTTTGGTTGCATGTCCCACTCATAATATGGACGCAACCGAACAAATGAAGAATTTTGTGAATGCTCTTAAGATGAAGACTAAGCAGCTCATCGATACAGCTGCCGGTGGCTCAACCAACTTTACAACAGCCACTAGCATTAAAAAAATAATTGAGGCTATTGCAGCAAATGAGCACTTGGAGTTTTATTATCACAACGTAAGCCAACCTGAAAAGATTATTGATATGAAGCTTACGGAGCAAGTGGTAAAAATGAAAGAGCAGATTGCGGCTGAGGTAGAAAGAAGGATTAAAAAGATGAATCTTGATACTCAAACTGTGGCACATGTTCAACCAGTTCAAGCAGTGAATTGTGAAATCTGTGGAGGGCCGCATTTTACTGTGCATTGTGTTGCCACCGCTCAACAAGTGGAAGTAATCAACTTTTTGAAGCAGAATAATCCTTATTCCAACACCTATAATCCGGGGTGGAGGAATCATCCGAATTTCTCATGGAAAGACCAGTAAGGGAATGTTTCAAAGCAAGGAGTTGCTCCACCTCCTAACCAACCGCAACAACAACAATACTGCCCTCAACAACAACAACCTCATCAGCCGTACCCTCAATAAATTCAGCAACAGTTTTAACAACACCCACAACAGTTTTAGCAACAAGCACCTAGAAAAGCTGATTGGGAAATCGCCATTGAAAAGATGGCCGCTCAGAGCTCCCAATTCCAAGAAGAGACAAGAAGCAATCTTAGGAACACAGGTGCCTCGATAAAAAACCTTGAAGTCTAGATGAGCCAAATAGCGCAACAACTAGCAAGTTCTCAAGCACCAGGTGCTCTACCTAGTGCCACTGTGCCCAACCCGCGGGATCATAATAATGTTAGTGTTGTGACCACAAGGAGTGGTAAATATATTGAGGTTCCTAAAAAAATTCTGAATTAGAAGACCAATTGCTGGAGGTCGATCTTGAGATAAAAGAAAATGAAGTAGTAGCTGAAAAGGTGGTGTCACCGGAACAAGTAGTGAAAGAAAAGGTTATTGAGCCCAAACCGGTCATTAAACTTCCTTACCCTCAAAGGAACAAGAAGAAGGAGCAGCAAGAGAAGAACTTCGAAAAATTCTTGGAGATGTTCAAAAGGCTTGAGCTCAATATCCCATTTTTGGAGGCACTCGAGCAATTGCCCACTTATGCAAAGTTCATGAAGGATATCATTTCAAAGAAGCGAACCATTGACACAGATCTTATTATCCTAACCGAAACTTATAGTGCCATTTTGCAGGGTATGAAGATTCCAGTAAAGAAGAGAGATCGAGGTGCTGTCACTATTCCTTGCACAATTGGGGATAGATCGTTCCAGAAAGCTCTTATTGACTTGGGTGCTAGTGTGAGCCTAATGCCCTTATCCATCTATCGAAAGTTGGGTATAGGTGCGGTAAAAGACACTAGGATGACACTTCAATTCGCGGATCACTCGGTGAAGAGACCTTATGGGGTCGTGGAAGATGTGCTAGTGAAAGTTGACAAGTTTGTATTCCCGGTGGATTTTGTGATTCTTGAAATGCCTGAAGATGAAGAGATTCCCCTTATTCTTGGTAGACCCTTTTTGGAAACTGGGAGATGCATGATAGATATAGAAGGAAGAACCATCACTATGAAGGTTTATGATGAAGAGGTAAAGATTGATGTTAGAAATACAATGAAGCACAAAAGTGATTTTGGCACAAGCAATATTATTAGGGTGATTGACCAAGTTGCTGAAAATGAAAATCTTAAAAGTGCAGCCCAATTGCCTCTAGAAAAAGTGTTAAGTTTGTCAATTTTTGAGGATAGCGAAGAAGTGGGTGAGAGAGAGTTGGAAGTGATGGCTATGATGGAAGCTTTACCTCCATGGAAAGGATCTCGACCACACCGGTGGGAGGATCTAAGACAACCTTAATTGGTGGAGGGGAGTGAAGAGACCAAAAAGAGTGCGGGATTGAAACAACTTCCGGAAAACCTCAAGTATGTCTTCCTCGACACCGAAGGTAAATGTCCAGCCATCATAAGTGCTAGCCTAAAAATTGTTCAAGAAGATAAGTTAATTGAAGTCCTCAAAAAGTACAAGGGGGCTATAGGTTGGAAAATTGAGGATTTGAAGGGTATTAGTCCCACTGTTTGTATGCACAAAATTCTAATAGAGGATGATCATAAACCGGTTGTCCAACCTCAAAGAAGACTTAATCCAGCTATGAAAGAAGTTATAAGAAAAGAAGTGGTGAAGTTGCTTGATGTGGATCTTATTTACCCGATATCTGACAGCTCATGGGTGAGTCCTGTCCATGTAGTGCCCAAGAAGGGGGGAACCACCGTCATCAAAAATGAGAAAAATGAGTTGATTTCGACGAAGACGATTACAGGATGGTGGGTGTGTATTGACTACAAAAGGTTAAATCTTGCCACAAGGAAGGACCACTTCTCACTGCCGTTCATTGATCAGATGTTAGAACGGCTAACGGGTCATGATTACTATTGTTTCCTAGACGGAAACTCCGGTTACAACCAAATTGCGGTTGCTCTGGAAGATCAAGAGAAGACGGCTTTTACATGCCCATATGGTGTTTTTGCTTACAGAAGGATGCCATTCGGGTTATGTAATGCCCCAACTACATTTCAGAGATGCATGACTTCCATCTTTGCTGACATGCTTGAAAAGCATATGGAAGTCTTCATGGATGACTTCTCGGTATTTGGTTCTTCTTTTGAAAATTGTTTAACTAATCTTTATCTTGTTTTAGAAAGATGTCAGGAAAGCAATTTAATCCTCAACTGGGAGAAGTGTCATTTCATGGTCTGTGAAGGTATAGTGTCGGGTCACAAAATTTCCCACAAGGGAATCGAAGTAGACCAAGCCAAAGTGGAGGTAATCTCAAAGCTTCCACCTCCGGTAAACGAAAAAAGTATACGAAGTTCTTTAGGCCATGCGGGTTTCTACCGCCGGTTCATAAGAGACTTCTCTAAAATAGCCAAGCCCCTGACCACCCTTTTGGTTGAGGATAGGGCTTTTGTTTTTTATAAAGAGTGTGCCGATGCATTTGAGACATTGAAAAATAAATTAGTGTCGGCACCTATTGTTATTTCCCCCGATTGGTCTTTACTATTTGAGATCATGTGCGATGCTAGCGACATTGCAGTAGGGGCTGTTTTGGGACAGCGAAGAGATAAGTTATTGCATGTTATTTACTACGCTAGTCATGTGTTGAACCCTGCACAGATGAACTACGCAACTACCGAAAAGGAGTTGTTAGCGGTTGTGTATGCCTTTGATAAATTTAGGCAATATCTGTTGGGTTCAAGATTCATTGTTTATACTGACCATGCTGCTTTGAAGTATCTTTTTGCTAAACAGGATTCTAAGCCAAGACTCTTGTGATGGATTTTACTCCTTCAGGAGTTCAATGTTGAGATTCGTGACAAGAGAGGGTGTGAAAATATAGTTGCTGACCACCTTTCTCGTATGTCACTTATTGAAGAAACAGAAGAGAAACGACCGATAAAGGATGAGTTTGCTGATGAACATATCCTCGCTATTACTGGTGTTCCTTGGTTCGCAGATTATGTAAACTATTTGGTAGGTGATATCATCCCTGATGATTTTGATTCTAACCGAAAGAAAAAGTTTTTGCATGATTGCAGGTTCTATCTATGGGGTGATCCATTCTTGTACAAAAGAGGAGTGGATGGTTTAGTGAGAAGATGTGTACCCGAGGTAGAACAGAGGGATGTGTTAAAAGCTTGTCATAACTCAGAATACAGAGGGCATTTCAGTGGTGATAGAACCGCAGCCAAAGTCCTTCAGTCAGGATTATATTGGCCTTCATTGTTCAAAGATGCCCAAGAGATGTCAAAGAGTGTGACAAATGCCAAAGAACAGGGAGTATATCTAAGAGAAATCAGATGCCCCAAAATTCTATGTTGGAAGTTGAATTGTTCGATGTTTGGGGGATAGACTTCATGGGGCCATTTCCACCGTCATTTGGAAAACACTATATCTTAGTGGCGGTAGACTATGTTTCTAAGTGGGTCGAAGTCGTGGCCCTACCCACTAACAATGCCAAGGTAGTGGTAAAGTTCTTAAAAGATAAAATTTTTGCTAGATTTGGAGTGCCCAGAGCGTTGATAAGTGATGAGGGAACCCATTTCCTAAATCACCTCATGGAAAGGCTACTCCAAAAGTATAATGTGAAGCGTCGGATCGCCACTCCATACCATCCTCAAATAAGTGGCCAGGTAGAAGTGTCTAACCGGTAATTAAAGCAAATTCTTGAAAAGACGGTTAGTTCCTCTCGGAAGGATTGGGCAACGAAGTTGGATGATGCTCTTTGGGTGTATCGAACGACATTCAAAACGCCAATCGGTATGTCTCCTTACCAATTAGTCTATGGAAAGGCCTGCCATTTACCGTTAGATTTGGAACACAAGGCACTCTGGGCACCGAAATTCCTTAACATGGATCTATCTAAAGCTGGAAGTTCGAGGATTCTTCAACTCCATGAGTTAGAGGAATTTCAGAATCGGGCGTATGAAAATGCCAAAGTCTACAAAGATCAAACTAATAAATGGCATGATATGAGGATTCAAAAGAAAGAGTTTTGGGAAGGACAGTTGGTCCTTTTATACAATTCTTGGTTGAAATTATTCCCGGGAAAGTTGAAGTCTAAATGGTCAGGGCCGTTTGTAGTTCACAAAGTGTTTCCCCATGGTGCGAATAAGTTGAAGAATTCAACGAGTGGAGATACATTTAAAGTGAACGGGCAGAGGTTGAAACCTTATTTTCAAGGACAACCAGGTGAAAGAATTGAAGTTGTTCATCTTACAGGGTAGGATGGGCGACCGTCGAGCCATGCGACGTTAAACGAAGCGCTACGTGAGAGGCAACCCACGCGTTTTTATTCACCGTTTTTTTGTGTGTGTGTTTTGTTTATGTGTGTTTGTTTGTCTTGTGTTGTGTAGGTACTCATGTATGTTGCAGTTGTTCAGATGAGGAGTCAAAGAAAAAGTGAAAAATTGGCTATTGTGTGAAAATTAGAGGCCTGACACGGGTGCCCGTGTCACCGGACACGGCCCGTGTCAGGGAAGTTATCAAAAAGTTGAAAAAGAGATGAAAAAGGTGGAGTTTCAGGGGCCTGACACGGGTGCCCGTGTCATCGGACACGACCCGTGTCAGGAAGGCGAAAAAGAATAGTTTTTGGAATTGGAGGAAAATGGGTTCCAGGGGGCTGACACGGCCGCCCGTGTCAGCTGACACGACCCGTGTCAGACCTCCTGAAGGTTTAGTTTTATTTCTTTTTATTTTATGGTGAACCAGTGACCTGACACGGCCGCCCGTGTCAGGCAGTGCACCCCTAATTTTCAAAACTTTTCAAATTTTTTTAGTTGATCCGGGGGACCCACACATATTTTAATTATTTTTATTTCATAATTAACCAGTCTTTATTCATTTTACTCCATTATCTCTCTCATTCTCCCACTTTTTCTTCTTCATTCTTCTTAAAAACACATAAACCCCATTGTCACCCATCACAAAAGCTTACATTTTTGCATCACCCACTCATCAAAACCATTATCCCGCTTCACAAAAGTTGTTCTACTCATCATTCTCTACGTTTCTACGGTTTCTTTTTCTCCTAATTTTCGTTTTCAGTTTGTGTGATTTTTCCAGGTTGACAATAAGGCCCCCAAGGCGTGCAGATAGAGGAAAGCAACCGATGGCTGAGCCATATAGGACTAGGAAGCGCACTATCCTCCGACCCAATGCTCACGAGATAATTTTTGACAATGACGAGCACGAGCGAAGGTATTCCGCGCATGTTAAGACAAAAATCACTCCGACTAGGTACTTATGTTCTGAAACTCTGTCTCAATTAGGGCTGCATATAGAGGTAACTAGAATGTTCCATAGTTTAGGAATGTTGAAATTTATTATGTATGAGGCGCCGACTTACGAGCGCATTACCCTCGAATTTTTAAGTACTGTCGATTTTAAACTCAAAAAGACATGGACAGGTGCTGCTTATTATTTTCATGACACTTTGAGTTTCATGTTACATAATAATGACCACGTGTTGACAGTGGAAGACCTGGGGAGCATTTTGGACCTTCCAATTGATGGCCCCGGGGCTGTTCCAGAATCATTTGATGCGGCAACTTTTTGGACGGCAATAACAGGCCACACAGAGTATGTGGCTAAGGGAGCTAAAGCCTCAGGGATACAAAATCCTTGTTTCAGACACGCTCAGAATGTGTTAGCTTATACTCTGTTCGGTAGAGGAGACAGTACTGGGGTTGATACCTAGAAGGAGCTTTATTTCTTGTACGCCATGGCGAATGGGATATAACTTAATGTGGCTGCCTTTGCAGCTGACTATCTGGGAAGAGTTGGCCGTGCCAATTTTGGCGGCATTTCTGTACGTGGGATGATCACCCAAATAGTTGAACACTTGGGTTATGACACGCCGGTCTTAGGTAAGGCCAAATTGGATATGAATTCTTTAGTCCAGCAGAGAATGATTGCTTATGCTGGAGGTTCGTGTGGCTATTTTTGTTCTGAGCAATATGTTATGACCCTGCCTAACCCCAATAGAATTAGGATTGATGATAATGCGAACTGGCTTTATGGGAATGTCGTCCCCGATGTAGTGGACGAGCAGGATGAGGAAAATTTTGATGCAGGTGAAAATGATTTCCATGTTGAGCCAGAGCCACATCAAACTGTTCCGCCTCATGCGGGAACATCATCCACAGGCACCGGGACATTTTCCATGGAACCGGATCAATGGTCGTGGATTAAAGCTGAAATTGGAGAAATTCGGGATTAACATGCGTGTCAAGGACGTGAGCAAACCAGACAAGGTGATATCCTGGATGAGATGCAGACCATGATGCAGCAGATAATGCTGCGATTTCCTCCCCCTCCTCCTCAGTGAGGCTTTGTGAGTCCCCTCTCATAGTTGTTCTAAAATAGTGAGGTCACTGTTTGGTTCAAGTGTGGGGGGGTTTTTATTTTATTTGCTTTTTGTGTGTTTTATGTTCTGTTTAAGTCCTTTTGTTATTTTTGTTAATGTTGTGTGTTACATATGGATTGGATTCTGCCGGATGAATGATGAACGAGTATGTTAGTTCTTGGATTGGCTGGAATTTTGGTAAAACAAAGTATGTTCAATGTTGATGTCAAGGTGGTGATGTTGCAACATTGAGTCTTAACACTGGGCTGTGTTAAGTATTTAAATTGCTGAAGTTGGATGTCTGATGTCACATGTGATGTTGTGACATTAGATCTGCAGAATTAATAACATCAGGTTGTGATGTTGTTAGGGTTTACGTGTTAGCTGGAATTGTGGAGAGCAAGCTGTCTCATTGGATGCGAATATCTTGGGATAGATATTTTCTGCTGCATAGGAGATCTGGTGCAGATTTGTAGGAGATTTAAAAGGTTGAAGATTTAAAAAGATTTTAGGAGAAAATATGTTTTAAAATATTCAGTTTTAAATAACAAATCAGGTCAGATATTGTAGCAGGTCCAAGTCCAATTCAGGTTGCTATTTAAAGCGCACAAGACCAAAGGAAAAAGTACATAAATACAGAGAGAAGATCAAGAGCATAGGCTGAGTGTCTTGAGTATTTTGTACGAGTTTTGTATGAACCATTCTAGGTTGAATTGGTGAGTCGTTTTCTGTCCTCTCTTAGAAGCTGTGAAGTAATAGAGAGTTATTACTCGATCAAAGCTGTGAAGTAAGATCAAAGTTGCTCAAAGAGGTTGTTCCTTGAGTATTGTTTTAGGAATTGAGTAGTGTTCTCATATCTAAGTGGTTTCTTAGGTAGAAAGTCACTAGTAGGAATTAAGTTTAGGAGATTGTCAACTGGGTTGTTGAGTCTGTAAATTAATTCTACAAGTAGTGAATTTCATCCCTGGCTTGGTAGCCCCCAGACGTAGGTAGTTAGACCGAACTGGGTGAATAATTCTTTGTGTTGATTTGTTACTGTTATTGCTGTCCATTTGCAGAGTGTGTTGTTGTGACATCGCACCTTAACATTACACGTCTGATACCAGAATTTCAATTGGTATCAGAGCAGGCATTCTGTCTGTCTCTGGGTGAGATCTAGGGAAGTTACTTTCTGGTGTAAAGATGGACAAAGAAGTTGGAGGATTCGTCAACAGACCCCCTATTTTGGATGGATCCAATTATGACTATTGGAAGCCAAGGATGACTACTTTCTTAAAATCCTTGGACAGCAGGGCTTGGAAGGCTATTATTAAAGAGTGGAAAGCACCTGTTGTGTGTGAGAAAGATGATGCTGGCAAAGATAAAGAAGGCGCCTCAAAGCCAAAGCCTGAAGAAGAATGGACCAAGGAAGAAGATGAGCTTGCCCTTGGAAATTCCAAAGCTCTAAATGCAATTTTCAATGGAGTGGATAAGAATATCTTTAGGTTAATCAATACATGTGAAGTTGCTAAGGAAGCGTGGGATATTTTGAAGGCTACACATGAAGGAACGTCTAGATTGAAGATGTCTAGACTTCAGCTTCTAACATCAAAGTTTGAAAGTCTGAAGATGAAGGAAGATGAGACTATTCATGACTTCCACATGAGTGTTCTTGAGCTGACCAATGCATCTAGTGCTCTTGGAGAGAAAATGTCAGAAGAAAAGCTTGTAAGAAAGATTCTTAGGTCCCTTCCTAAGAGGTACAAGATGAAGGTGACTACTATTGAAGAAGCTCAAGACATCAGCAAGATGAGAGTTGATGAGCTCATTGGATCTCTTCAAACTTTTGAGCTTGGTTTGAATGAAGAAGAACCAGAAAAGAAGCCCAAGGGTATTGCTTTGGTCTCCACTCCTGCAGAAGCTAAGGAAGTCAAAGATGATGATTCTCAGGAAGATTTGTCTCAAGCCATTGCTATGTTGGGAAGGCAGTTCAACAAAGTGTTAAAAAGGTGGAACAATAACTACAAGCCTAGTGTCAAGAACATCTCTTCTGACATCAACAAGCCAAAAGAGAAAGATGAAGAGAAGACTGCCCAGGATAAAGGTGTTCAGTGCTTTGAATGTGAAGGGTATGGACATGTCAAGAAAGAATGTCCCACATTCTTGAAGAAGCAGAAGAAGGGCATGCCAGTTTCCTAGTCTGAATCTGATAGTGAAAGTGAAGGTGATTCAGCAAGGCATGTTAGAGCCTTAATAGGAACTGTTGTGTTTGATGATGATAGTAATGGAGAAATAACTTATGAGGAGTTAACATCTACTTATCAAGAGCTGTGTTTAAAAAGTGCTGAGATTTGTCAAGAAAGAAAGTGTCACAAGCAACAGATTGCTCAACTTGAAAATGAAAAAGCTGATCTGGAAAATGAAGTTGTACTAGTTAAGTCTCAACTGGATCAGATGACAAAATTCGTTAGGATGATGAACAGTGGTACAACTACTCTTGATAAGATTCTTCAGTCAGAGAAAGCTGATGGAGATAAATCAGGTATAGGATATGTGGCAAGCACTTCAGGAACAAAGAAGGAGATGTCTCAACATCAACCTAAGAGACAGGGTCCTACACCAAAGAAGGTTGTTCAGCCCCAGAATGTTGAGAAGAAGAATGGTCCTCATCAGAGGAAGATGCAGCCCCAAGGAGTCAGTCAGCAGATGCCTCCCCAATATCACAAGAGCATGGAGGTTGTTGGGTCCAATCAGAACAGGTTTCATCATCAGGGGAACTGGGATGGAAATAAATACAACAATGATGTGTCTCATTACTATGGAAGAAGGAAGCCTCATCACCATAGGAGACAACCTAAGAGACAGCATCCTTAGTACAGAAGAAGACAATCCAACTATGGAACAAGGAGACAACATTATGGGAGGCAGCCAAAACATTATCATCAAAGTGGAAGAAGATTTAACCACTTTAGAAACAACAGAGTCAGATGCTTCTATTGTGGCAGGATTGGACATATACAGTCCTCGTGCTTCAAGCTTCACGGTTATCCAAATTCTGCTCCTCAACCCAGACAGAAAGAGGTCAGGCCTAAGGTAGTGAAGCAATGGGTTCCTAAAGTTACCAGCTTGATAGCTCACACTTCCTTAAGGGTTTCTACCAAAGATGACTGGTATTTTGATAGTGGGTGTTCAAGACACATGACTGGAGTAAAGAATCTGCTTGTAGATGTGAAATTTCAGGCTTCTGGCTATGTTACATTTGGTGATGGGATCAAAGGAGAGATAAAGGGGATTGGTAAACTAAACTGTGCTAGTGCTCCCAGACTAGAGAATGTGCTTCTTGTTAAAGGACTAACAGCAAATTTGATTAGTATTAGTCAACTATGTGATCAAGGATTCAAAGTAGACTTCACAAAGTCTGAATGTATGGTCAAAGATGACAAAGGATAATTCATTATGAAGGGAGCCAGGTCTAAGGACAATTGTTATCTTTGGGTGCCTCAAAACCCAAATTCTTCCACGTGTGTACTTGCTAAAGAAGATGATGTCAAAATCTGGCATCAGAAGTTGGGACATCTTCACCTAAAGGGAATGAAGAGAATTATCTCCTCAGAAGCAGTCAGAGGGATTCCCAAACTTAGTATTGAGGAAGGAAAGGTGTGTGGAGACTGTCAAAAAGGAAAGCAGACAAAGATGTCTCATCCGAAGCTTCAACATGACACCACCTCCAAGGTATTGGAACTTCTTCATATGGACTTGATGGGACCTATGCAAGTTGAAAGTCTGGGTGGAAAGAAATATGCTTATGTAGTTGTGGATGACTATTCAAGATACACCTGGGTGAACTTCATCAAAGACAAATCAGAGGTGTTTGATGTCTTTAAAGAGCTTTGTCAAAGACTCCAAAGAGAAAAGGAGAGTAAGGTCATCAAAATAAGAAGTGATCATGGAAGAGAGTTTGAGAATAGCAAGTTTGAAGAATTTTGCTTTGCTGAAGGTATAAGTCATGAGTTTTCATCGCCTATCACCCCTCAGCAAAATGGAGTTGTTGAGAGGAAGAACAGAACTATCCAAGAGTCGGCTAGAGCAATGATTCATGCCAAGAAACTTCCTTATCATTTCTGGGCTGAAGCCATGAACACTGCCTGCTACATTCACAACAGGGTTACCCTAAGAAGAGGCACTCCATCCACTCTGTATGAACTATGGAAGGGAAGAAAACCTAATGTTAAGTACTTCTATGTTTTTGGAAGTAGATGCTATATTCTGGCTGATAGAGAGCAGAGAAGAAAATTGGATTCTAAGAGTGATGAAGGAATATTTTTGGGATACTCTACTAACAGCAGAGCATATAGGGTGTTCAACTCTAGAACCAAGGTGATGATGGAGTTAATCAATGTGGTGATTGATGACAGTGACAAGCAGGAAGATGATGATGTCCCAGATGCTGTTGAGACATCAGTTGGTGAAGTTGCACCAGAAGCTGAAGACAGAAGCCAAACTCCTAGTGTTGCTGCTGCTGAGCCTGAAGCTGAGTAACCTCATAAGGATCCCTCCATCAGAGTGCAGAAGGACCACCCAAAGGAGCTCATTATAGGTGATCCAAAATCTGGAGTAAGGACTAGGTCAAGAGATGTTATAGCAAGTTCATGCTTTGTCTCTAAAATTGAGCCAAGAAATGTCAAGGAAGCATTGGCTGATGAGTTTTGGATAAATGCAATGCATGAAGAACTGGAGCAGTTCAAGAGGAATGAAGTATGGGAGCTTGTTCCTAGGCCTGATGGAGTTAATGTTATTGGAACAAAGTGGATCTACAAAAACAAGTCTAACGAGCTTGGAGTGGTTACAAGAAACAAAGCTAGACTTGTTGCACAAGGCTATACTCAAGTTGAGGGAGTTGACTTTGATGAGACTTTTGCTCCAGTGGCTAGATTAGAATCCATCAGACTACTCTTGGGTGTGGCTTGTAACCTAAGATTCAAGCTGTTCCAAATGGACGTGAAGAGTGCTTTTCTGAATGGCTATCTGAATGAAGAAGTCTATGTAGACCAACCTAAAGGATTCACTGATCCAAACTTCCCCAATCATGTGTTCAAACTGAGGAAAGCTCTGTATGGCTTGAAACAAGCTCCAAGGGCCTGGTATGAGAGGCTGACAGAATTCTTAGCAGCAAATGGATATAGAAAAGGAGGGATTGACAAAACTTTGTTTGTCAAGGAAGAAGGCGGAAAATTAATGGTAGCCCAAATCTATGTGGATGACATTGTATTTGGGGGAATGTCAGATGCTATGGTGAAACAGTTTGTTCAACAAATGCAATCTGAATTTGAAATGAGTTTGGTTGGAGAACTTAGCTACTTTCTTGGACTACAAGTCAGACAAATGGAGGATTCCATCTTTATTTCTCAAAGAAAATATGCTAAGAGCATAGTAAAGAAATTTGGCCTGGATAATGCCAATCACAAAAGGACACCTGCTCCTACCCATTTGAAGCTATCCAAGGATGAAAATGGAGTGAGTGTGGACCAAAGCTTGTACAGAAGTATGATTGAGAGTCTACTGTATCTCACAGCAAGCAGACCTGACATTTCCTTTGCTGTTGGAGTGTGTGCCAAATATCAATCTGATCCTAAGGTGAGTCACTTGAATCAAGTGAAGAGGATTATGAAATATATGAATGGAACAAGTGACTATGGGATGCTATATAGTCATGATTCTGGGACTGATTTAAGAGGATACTGTGATGCTGATTGGGCTGGAAGTGCAGATGATAGAAAAAGCACTTCAGGAGGCTATTTCTTTCTAGGGAATAATTTGATTTCTTGGTTCAGTAAGAAGCAGAATTGTGTATCTTTCTCAACTGCTGAAGCTGAGTATATAGCAACAGGAAGTAGTTGCTCTCAGCTGGTTTGGATGAAGCAGATGTTGAGTGAATACAATGTCAAACAAGATGTTATGACACTATACTGTGATAATTTGAGTGCCATTAATATATCTAAAAATCATATACAGCATAGTAGGACGAAGCACATAGACATAAGGCATCACTTCATAAGGGAATTGGTTGAAGACAAAATTGTTATCTTGGAACATGTAGCCACAGATAAACAGCTGGCTGACATATTCACTAAAGCCTTAGATGTAAACCAATTTGAAAGGTTAAGAAGCAAATTGGGAATCTGCATTTATGAAGACTAAATGTGCTAGAAAGGGTTGTGAGCAGTTGGAGTTTTTTTTTGAAAATGTTTAGTCAACTGCCAGGTGAAGGTTGTCAAATTGTGGCTAAAAAGGGGGAGAAATAGCCAAGAGAGTCAAGAGTATCAAAGAATGTCAAATGCTGCTGCTAAAGTGATGTGATGCAGAAGTGCAGAAATTAAGGGGGAGTAATTGCTGAACAGCTGCTATGCTAGTTCATGGTTGAGGAGGAGCAACATTGTTGAAAATTGTTGCTGTTCTATTTTTGCTGGTTCATGATTGAGGGGGACCAACATTGTTGAAAATTGTTGCTGTTGAAGATGGTGCTGCAGCAGAATTTTTGTGAAGCAAAGTCCATAATGAAGTTTTTATGATGCTGCTGCTGCTGGATGCTGAAGTGAATTGAAGATACTGCTAATGTTGAAATATGTGCAGCTCTGGTTGAAGATTGTAGCTGTTTTGTTGATGTTGCTTGGAGTTTCAAAATCATTGAAGTTTTTTTCCGCTGCTGAAGTCTCTGAAGGTGCAGAGATTGTTTTAGCCAAAATTAACCAAAGGGGGAGATTGTTAGTTCTTGGATTGGCTGGAATTTTGGTAAAACAAAGTATGTTCAATGTTGATGTCAAGGTGGTGATGTTGCAACATTGAGTCTTAACACTGGGCTGTGTTAAGTATTTAAATTGCTGAAGTTGGATGTCTGATGTCACATGCGATGTTGTGACATTAGATCTGCAGAATTAATAACATCAGGTTGTGATGTTGTTAGAGTTTGCGTGTTAGCTAGAATTGTGGAGAGCAAGCTGTCTCATTGGATGCGAATATCTTGGGATAGATATTTTCTGCTGCATAGGAGATCTGGTGCAGATTTGTAGGAGATTTAAAAGGTTGAAGATTTAAAAAGATTTTAGGAGAAAATCTGTTTTAAAATATTCAGTTTTAAATAACAAATCAGGTCAGATATTGTAGCAGGTCCAAGTCCAATTCAGGTTGCTATTTAAAGCGCACAAGACCAAAGGAAAAAGTACAGAAATACAGAGAGAAGATCAAGAGCATAGGTTGAGTGTCTTGAGTATTTTGTACGAGTTTTGTATGAACCATTCTAGGTTGAATTGGTGAGTCATTTTCTGTCCTCTCTTAGAAGCTGTGAAGCAATAGAGAGTTATTACTTGATCAAAGCTGTGAAGTAAGATCAAGGTTGCTCAAAGAGGTTGTTCCTTGAGTATTGTTTTAGGGATTGAGTAGTGTTCTCATATCTAAGTGGTTTCTTAGGTAGAAAGTCACTAGTAGGAATTAAGTTTAGGAGATTGTCAACTGGGTTGTAGAGTCTGTAAATTAATTCTACAAGTAGTGAATTTCATCCCTGGCTTGGTAGCCCCCAGACGTAGGTAGTTAGACCGAACTGGGTGAACAATTCTTTGTGTTGATTTGTACTGTTATTACTGTCCATTTGCAGAGTGTGTTGTTGTGACATCGCACCTTAACATCACACGTATGATACCAGAATTTTAGAGTAGTTAGAGGATGAAAAGGCACAACCCATACTTGCTCTCTAAGAAACCCCCGAAAGTTGGTGCTGCTGAGGTGGATGATTGGACGCGACTTTCCAACACTAGACTGATACGGGAATACTGTGCACCTGAGACGGAAATGAAGCAACATTACACTAGAGGTACCTTGGAATTTGTCCGTATGCCAAACATGGTGAGGATCATAAAAAGCCAAACACCTTATCATCATGAGAGTTCGTCAGGTATGTCTTTGTCACTCTTAGTTTGCATACTCGTCTGTTGGAGTTTCAATGCATACATATACACACTGAGGCACTTGTTTGTTTTTAACCCTGAGCCTTTCCAGCCTACCCTTTTATGTTATCCTTCGTTAACCCCCTCGAGCCTTCTTCCTTTTGTTTGTTTATTAACCGCATAATTAAACCATGAGCCCAAACACTCCCTCACCATGCTCAAATAAGTGTTGTTGATTTTTTATCTGTGAAAAATTCTAAGTTTGGGGTTGAGATACCTTTAAGAACTAGGTAAGTGCAAAAAGAAAAAAAAAGAAAGAAAATTAAAAAAAAAAAGGAGAAAAGAAAGAAAGAAAAAAAGAGAAGTAGAATAAAGCACTTACTTAGAGGAGGATTTAGTTTGAAGAAGTCAAAAAGTAAGCTCAAAGAAACAATTGAGTGTAAACTAAAGAATCCTAGTAAAATGGTGTCTGATACCCTTGATTGTGAAATAGAACAAATACCATAGTGATTAGAATGAAGACACTGAGTCTGATCTAAAAACCAATTGTTTTTCCGTTTTGTTTGTTTATCCCTCCTTGTCCCTAAGCCCCGTTACAACCATAAAAGCCCTCAAAAAGTGTGTGTTGTGTGCGTTTGAGATGAAAATAGATGTTGTTCAAGCTTATGAGTTGACTTTGCATGCTATGATTATTGAGTGTAAACACTGTAACCCGAGAGATTTGGTGAGAGTGTGAAAAGCTGACAGGTAAAGAGGTACTTTGATGTGGAAGTGAAGTGGACCGTCAAAATTCAGGTAAGAAGGAAATGTTGAAAGAAAAGTGGAAAGATAGTCGCGAAAGATCTCAGCGGTGTTATGGTAAGATAATTTTGATTAATTTGGGGGTGACCTTTCTGCTATCTCGAGCATTACTTGAGGACAAGCAATGAGATAAGTTTGGGGTTGTGATCGGTCACCTATTCTACTTAGTTTTTGTCAATCATTCGGCAAGAATTTCGCTCTATCGGTAACACTTTGGTTTGTTTTTATCATTTTTCTTTAAGTATTAAAGTTTTTGCATTTTGTTTGCTTGTCTTTGTTTAGTTAAAATTATGATAAATAAAGTACTCTTGAAGTCTTGGTATGGTAGTTCTGTTGTTTTCAGATCACAGTTTGGAAGCCGGAGAGTTTACACGAAGAAATACCAAGTTCGGATGCGGTTCAAATGCAGTTTTGGAAGGAGCTAGAAGCCTGACACGGGCCCCTGTGTTGCCTAACACGGGCCGTGTCAGGAGAGACAAGGAAAAGAAGAGTTTTGGGCAAAGTCAGAGGGCTGACACGGATGCCCGTGTCAGCTGACACAGCCCGTGTTAGCAGGCCTAAAGCAGAAAGAGTTGGCACAGAGGAACAGAAGGCTGACACGGGTGCCCGTGTCAGCTGACATGACCCGTGTCAGTAAGCCTGGGAGATGAAATTTTCTGATTTTTAATATTTTTTGAGTTTAAATGCTCTGAGGGGTATTCTGGGAATTTCATGTTGTTTTAGTGATTTGGAACTACTTAGGCTAGGTGGAGAGAAGGGAATAGACACTTTTACTTTTCACGAACAAATTCACAAATTTGATGCGATCAAGGGTTTTTGGGAAACGGAGATCATTCAACCGCGGAAGCCATTGAAGATCAAAGGGATCCAAATACTATTGTAATGGCATTTTCTTATTCTTTTCTTGTTATTGTTTTTAGTTTGAACATGAGAGGCTAAACCCCCCAATGCTAAGGGGTGTCCCTGAATTGTGATGTATGAACCTATTTTGATTTAGTCAATGAGATTTTGTTTTCTTACTTTAATCTTTTATTATGAAAATTATAAAATATTTGTTGCAATTAGTTAAATTGGGAATGATTTACGATTAGGGATTTGGTCTGAAAAACCCAATCTATCATTTTGCATAATAACACTACGGTAGATATTGCCTAAGAACGGGGATACCATGTAGTGACTTTTATAAACCTTGTCAAGACTATTGCTTGATGTTCTTTCTTGACCACTAAGGAATTAGGGTCAAGGGAGAATATCAAAGGTTTTTCGATTAAGGAATTTAAGAAAAATACTATTAAGGTTTTGTAAAATTAAGGTTTGAGGCATTTCTCTTTGATTATAATTTAAGGTTCTTACTAAGCAATTTATACACCTTCCCTAGCATGTTTCAGAATTTTCGTAAAAAGCACTTTTATTATTCTGCTGATTTTATTTTGTTAGTATAATTCTACCAACTAAACAAACCCCAAAAGAAAACTTTTGTTTAATTGAATTAGCATCTGCACTTACATTGGCGTGCAGTCCTCGAGAGACCGACTCTGGGGATAATCCCAATTATTACTACATCATTAAATAGTACACTTGCTATTTACCAATCAATTCCCTTAGGATCTCTTAGTTCAAACTTAATTTTTGATTAGAGACAGACATTAGAATATTCAACTAAACATGATAACTTTAGGTTAAATTTCCCCTCTCGCCGCCATGCGATTTAAACTTTATTTTCTGTAGTTCGTGCCCCGTAGGGGCGAACTACGACCACTCTGATTTCTCAAGATCCCGTTTGAGAATACGTAGGCATAAGACTGCAAAGTCTTAGCGAGCGACCTTTTTATTTTTATCTCTTTAAATCCGATGTTTTCCCGGATATTTGTATTTTTAACCTCTTATTTTTTATCTCTTTTTATCCGATGCTTTCCCGGATATTCATATCTGCAATATCTTCTTGCAATCCGGTGTTTTCCCGGATATTCATATCGTTTCTTTTCAAAACAACTTTCCATGTAATTTAAATTCAAATTCCTATTTGTTATCAAAACTTTCTTCAATTTCTTGAACAACTAACAAAACAGTATGAAAGCTCTACAACGGGTAAGTGTTTATCCGCTTTCTTTTATCTGTTTTCCTATATATAACTGTATTGTGGGGATGCTTCACTGTAAGTCTTCTTTCACATCCTTTTACATACTTGTCATATATCAACTGTATATATACTAGTATAGTTATTTAGAATTTTCCCCGACAATTAGGTCTAGAACTAAGTAAAGCCCTGTTGGTCACTCTTAAATACAAACAAAACTAGATCCCCATAGGATCTCCAAATACAGTCTTCCATTCTCTTGGGGTTAAACAATATGGAACAAAGAGAAAGGCACTATTCTCGGTGAACCTTTTCTCAGACGGTCACCCCTAAAAATTGTCAAAGAAATTCTACTCCCCAGAGTTGATCTTTTCTCCGTGAATGGCATCTCTTGAGTTTCTTCCAAACCCTCGAACTTTCCTGGAATGATCTCTTCTATGAATTGCATTTCTTGAACTTCTCTTGGTTTGGGGACCCACAGGCTTCCTAAAAGCATCCCCGCCTCCTCTTGGGTGTTGTACAAGGACCCTCCGGCTTCTTAGAAGTTCTCATGCCTTCTCTCGGGCTTAGTACAAGGACCCGACGACCTCTTAAAGGTATAGGAACAAAACCTAGTCATCCTTTGCTAGAGCAGTCTTTCTAGAGTCAAAACATCAAACCAATTTAGGGTTGATTCTCATCCCTTAATACACCAGTCTCCTCTTGGGCATCATACAAAGATAAACCTCTTCATACCAGTAGACTTAGAAAGTCTCACCTCCTTTTGGATCTCAAGAAACCCTCAAGTTTCCTAAAAAATATAGGAAAAACCCTTTCCTATTTTTTAAATCCGACTCTTTCCCGAATATTCCTTTTCTTTTCCTCCGACGCTTTCCCAGATATTCCTCCTATTTTCATCGATGTTTTTCCCAGATATTTATATCTCAATCTTTAATCTTTTCAACCTTTCAATCAATTCCCACAAATAACCTTTAGCTTCAATCTTGTGCTTTGAACAAGACACCAAAATATCTTTTTCCTCCCTTAGAATAGGAGGAACTACGATTGCTCTGATTTCTCTGTTTTCTTTAACGGGAATACGTAGGCATAAGATTGCGAAATCTTAGCGAGCACACTAATAAAAAAACCTTAGGTCCAATACCTTCCCAAAAACATCGAAAAACCCGAAAAACAACAAAAATATTTTTTCAACATCTCTCAACCTTCCCAAAGGAGAAACTTTCCCATTTACAACAAATAAACACCAGTAAGTAGAAAACAGTGGAACAGTAAGAAAAACTACTAACAACCCATGGATAACCATGTATAGGATGGGTAATTGACAACTCCCCATTGTATAACCTGACCCCGAACTCCCCAATCTCTTAGCATTTGTTAAAGAAAACATTTGCGTGCAAGGTTAGTTTGAGATAGCTTCCCTTTCCTTTCCAGCTTCATAGGATAAATAAGAAATCAGAAAGTAGCACCCAATCCCATCCGCAGGAGGATGTGGGCGGTCACGAAAGCCACGCTACACTTGTGAGGCAAGGGGACTGGACTACTCTCAGTTAGGGGAGGAACCAGTATAAATCTTTTGTGTCTTCTGTGGTTATTTTATTTACTTCTGCTGTATCCGCTGCCAACTTAATTAACTTAGAATCTGAACATCAGTTCTGATTCTGATACTCTGATCAGAAGCTAAATAATAAAAAACATGAAACACAATTCAGCCCCTCCCCTTCTTGTGTACTTTTCACACCTTCATTGGTAATTTTTCCCCAACCTTAAATATCTGATCTGCTCAACAAGAACGGAACAGGATTACCAGCTAAGAATATCTCTACCACTGAACGGTCTATAAACTTCTCCACCTTTGGGAACAACACAATTCCATACACAAGTAATGCTAGAATGGCTCCATAAGACACCCATATTTCTTCTTTGACACCTTTCCATGCTTCTTCTTCCAAGAACGCCCTTGAGAATCCTCCTTTTTCAGACCAGTTGGCTACAATAGTATCAGTCAGAATACTCAAAGCAATAGTTACCTTGGACATAGTAAGGTCTACTTCCATCTTCAGGAATGGATTAAAGTATTTGATGGGTCGATCCAAGAATGTTTCAAACTCTTCTAAGGTAGGAGCAACTTAGAAGTCAGAGAAGGTAAAACAACGAAGCGAAGCATTATAATATTGAGCCATAGCTGTGAGAGCTTCAATGTCAAAATTTTCAGGCAATACATTTAGAATCCTCCCAAAGGTAGCATGAAACTTGTTGTGCTCGAGGGCAGTGATATTTGAGCTCAGAGCTTTCAATCTATTAATCTTTCTGTTCCTTGAACTTGAAGGTGAAGGTGTTCTTTCTGATAATCTGACTTGTCATGATTGCTTTGTTAAGTACTTTAATCTGCAACAAACATAAGAAACTGAGAGCTTTATTTTTTTTAATGTTTTTATATGATGAATGGATGCATGAACGAATAATTATGGGGTTTCCAGATAAGTAGCTCCAAGATTCTAAGACACAGATGGAGGATACTTTGATTGCTCTCCTTACAAGGATCTCACAAGGTAGGCTCTGGAGTTTAAAGGAAACCCAAAGTCATGAATCCATATGACTGTTCATCAAATACGCCATGAGTATGACGATTGATGATTCCATCATATGAATCTCTTCTAGGTGAGGTCATCGTATTGAACTATACGAGGAGTGCACCTCGGTGTCCCATACTACGTGACCATCGACGTTGGATTCTAAACAAAAGTCGCAGAGTCATGGATTTCCTTGACTGTTTATTGTGTATGTCAGTGATTTCCAGGCAAACGACTCCATCAAGAAAGTCTCTGCTGATTGAGATCTTCATATTGAACTACGCGAGGAGTAAACCTCGGTGTCCCATACTATGTGACCATCAATACTATTTTTTTTGGCCAAATGGTTCAAGGTTCTAAAAGGTCCTTAGACTCATGGATCCCAATGAAAATATTAGTCGTCCACGTCAAAAACTTGACGATCACCAACATCCTTATTAGAATCTACTCTAAGCGAGGTTCTCGTATCGAACTACACGAGGAGGACTCCTCGGTGAAGGTGTGAGAAAACACAAGAAAGGGGGAGTTTGAATTGGGTTTTCAAAAATGAAAGCTTTTTGTGAAACTCAAACAAAGATCACAAAGAAACTAACAAGAGAGAAAGACACATGATATATCTTGGTTCACTTGAAAACTGTCAAGCTAGTCCAGTCCACCCGCCTAGGTGATTTCGCCTTATACACAAGGACTTAATCCACTTTAATCAACTGATTACACTGCACTAGCAACTGCTGGTGACTAACAAGCACAAGACTAACTGTCTCTTCTTAAGGATTCTAACCTAACTAGTCCCTTAAGGAATACAAATAACTGTTTGAAAAAAATTAATGTTTACAATGAATTGCTTCTACACAAGCAAATATAAACACTATGAATAACTCAAATAACTTAAAGAAAATTTATACAGTATGAATAATGTTTCTTGCATTGTATTGTGCTTCACTGTTCTTGGTTCATTGTCTTGCGCATTATCTGTATTTCTTCAAGTGATCAAGTCCTTATATAGCCAGTAAGAGATTCGTTGGAGGGCAGATCAGGAATATCCTTGAGATAGTTGGCGACTTGAAATAATGTCGTTACGCAGGGATGAAAATCATACACAAAAGTTGTCCTTTGTACCACCAAATCTAGGTAGTGGAATGGTAGTGGAAAGGAATGTGTTTGATACGTAATTATAACACCAAAAAATTTTCCCTCTTATTTATACCCAATAAGTGGTTTATGCTTCACATTTCATATGCATTTAGGACATAAGCATTACACATGCATCATTGGTCTCCCCAAGGCATGGTATCAAGAATTCCTTCATCATTGATTGATCAAAGCAAAGAGAGTGGGATATGCTCAATCACTCAAGCCACAAAGGCTCCTCAAAGACCAAGACATCTCATTTGATCCAAAATTTCATTCAAAAGGATTTCAATTGGACAGATGATTGAAAATCAGACAAATTGTGAATAAAGTCAACTGATCGAGGAACAAGTCAACTCTCGACTTTTTAGGTCAAACTCATGTTCATCATGTCAAATATGGTCAACGGGAGAGATTTTAACAAGAAATATCAAAGGAATCATGAAAAATCAAGAATTATGGAAAGTTACCAATTTTGGAAAGAACTAGGGTTTTAGAACTTTCCATTTTGGGAAAGTTTTTCATGCCATGCAGCCATCTTCCAAGCCATTTTTCAGCATGATGCAAGCATCATTTCAACTTTTGTTAAACATAAAAGTTGTAGTGTAGATTCCAAGCTTTCTATCCATATAAAGAATGTTCCATTTGGATTTCTGGATCAAAAGTTATGATCAATCAAAGTGGGGATTATCAAGTTGTTCATATGAAAAAACTTAGAATTTTTTCTACGTCCCTAAAGTCAGTTTTGTGACCATGTTTTCAACACCATTTTCCATGAGATTTTAGACCTCAAATCCATTTCTTTTTGACATTAACTTTGTTCTATCAAATACCAGCTTTCCAATGACACCAAACTCATGCAAATTGATTCATTATCCTTCAAGAAATTCATCAACAAAGTCACCTTCATGGACATTTTTTCATGCCATAAACCATAAAAACTCCATTTTTCAAATTGAAAAAACTTCGTGAGCAAGTTGTGTTGGCTATACTAACTATCATCTTACACCATTACTATCATCATAATACACTCCTTGGTAACTAAAATACACCACCCACATAGTAAAATTCATACACCACCATGAACCCTCATTTTTTCAACTTTCACTAATCCATCTTTAACTAACTTTTTAACTAGGATTAGCCTTTAACCAAACTCTCACCCACCATATAAAGTTCCATTCTCTCTCTAACAGAAGTTAGTTACACCATTAGAGAGAAAATAGATCAAAAAATGAATTTCACACCCACAACTTCAATCTCCAAGACCTCTCTCATCTTGAGGTTTTTTTTCTAGAATTCTTTCATCATCTTCATCACCACATGGAGTATAAGCTACTGTTGGCATCTATTTTTACCTGGAATCATTGTATCATCACCTACAAGTTCAACTTCTTCCATTACCAATTTGGAATTCATTCAAGATTTGAAGAGGTTAAGCATTTATTTTGCTTAAGGGAGATTTCAAGACATTGCATTGAAGTTTTACGGGTTTCTCAATCTCTAAACACCACAAAAGGAAGTAAACAAGTTTCTATTTGGTAAGTTGCTTCAATTTTGTCTCTCTCATTTTAGGATTTAAATGTATGATAGAAGTATCCACATCTTGCATCTGAAGTCCTTTATAAGAAGGCATTGGAACTAGGTTCAAATATTTCATATTAATTTTGAAGGTCTGTTGTTTTACATACTTGGATCTTCATGTTCGTGGCCATTTTTCTCTGTGATTAAATGTTTATTTGTGAAAACTAATGGTGTATTGTTGTTCTACTCATTTTGGGCTTCAATTTGGTATATTATTTTGTTGATTTTGGTCAAGAATTGGTGTTGAAATTTAATGTTAAAGTGTGTGAAATTCATCTTGCTTCTTGTTGCATTTTTCTTCTTCATGAAACTATGATGCGCATGAATTGCATGGAGGGGGAAGGGAACGACTACGTGTCTCCCCCTGTGTGGCCGGAATAATTTTTTGTCTCATCCCACTTAAATAAAAAGTGACCAATTGATATTGAGGACATGCAATAATGTTACGTTCCTTTCGTTTCACTCGTTGTAAGTGGATACAAGTAGCACACAATAATAATAGATAATAGCATTTAATGCATGCTTCTTGAATATCGGGGCCCACACGCATCAGTACTGCATGCAATGTAACGTTTGTTCTCTTTAAGTTTCACTGCAAATGATGTGAATAATAATGACCAGTGAATGTCTTTTGAGGAACTGGGCCCCACGCAGATGTATTTCATGCCTAGTAACGATTTTTTTCACGTTTGTTGCAAATAATAATAAATATTAATGAGTCACAGCATGACATGGGCCCCACGCGGTAGAATCCTCATAGCATGGCATGTACCATTTTTTCTTTACTGCATTGGCAATGATAGTAAGTGAATGCATCATAAAACTGGGCCCTACCCTGCAAAGAAAAGCACATGCAACGTTTTTTCTTGTTCTCAGTGCAAGTGATATAAATAATAATAATGTAAGCATAGGCGGGCCCCACACGCATATCAGATGGCCTAGCAAAGCAACATTTTCTTCTATCCTTTCTTAGTGCAAGTGGCATGAATACAATAATAATAATCAAAGTGTTCCTTTTTTGTTTTTTTTGTTTGGTTTAATGACATGGACCCACGCGTAAAAGGATACGCGCACCCCCATCTGGCCCATCAACCGTAAACCAACTGATTTTTACTTAGTTCACACCCCCATTTCTCTTTGTAGATTTTATTTTCTATTTTGACTTTCGTTTGCTTTCACAAATTTAAAAATAGATAAAATCATCAAAAAATTCTCAATTAATTTATGGACAGTATATGAGGCTTTAATTAATTTTTAATGTATTTTATTTTCATTTTTTTATTATATTTGGTATTTTTCCCAATTTCTTATTGGAATGTGTGCATATGGACATACCTTGTGAATCTAGCTTTGAAAAATGACTTTCCTCTAATATTTTTGATCCAATTTTTTGTGTGTGTTTTGAAACTTGATAATAGGATCCTTACATGTTAAATTTATGCTTTTATCATGATTTTTGAGTCACTCTCTAAATGCTTTTTGTGACTTGTGCTTGTATGATCCTTAATTGAAACATGCCTAATGTTTGTACTTTTTTGAGCACCCTTAATGTATACTTTTGATCCAATTTTTTGTACATGATCACCTATTGACCTTACCGTTGCATGAATAATTTTACATAATATTTTAATGCCTTCATCCATTTTTCATGAATATTCCTTTTCATGCTTAACATTTTGTCATATGCTAGAATTAGGGCCAAACTTAATGACAATAGGTGACCTCTCTTGAGCTAAATTTCTTGACTTGTTTAAGGACATTCATTATGAAATCTTGTAAAACTTTGTGATGAGTTGAATTTGGTTTTTGATCATGATTTGGATGCTTGTTTTGAGTCCTAATTACATGCCTTTCTTACTTGATTTTTGGTGTGAATCTTTAGGATGTTTAGTGATGCAGTTATGCCATCCACTTGAAATATTTTAATCATTGATTGAGACTTAATATAACATGATGTAAAGTTTGTCCATGCCACTTTATAGGTCCTTTGGATGACCTCTAATTGATGTTATTTTTTAGTGAACTTGTACATGTTAACTTGTCCACTTTGCCCACTTTTTGCTTGAGCTTTGTATACCATTTTGGCTCAATGTTTTTGTGATATAATTATGACATGTTAGAGGTCATTTGGTACTGCCCCATGCGATTTCTCACTTTGAGTTTAGTTGTTTGAGCTTGTTGAAGTGCAACTTACATGAATTTTGTAATGACATTTGTTTGTGTTAGGATGTGAACCATAACTTGTAATCTTTTGATAATGCTTAGACATTAACTTAGATAGGATAGAATAGGTTTAGCTACTGCTCCTATTAAGATCATATCCCTTTAGGTTTCATTTCTCCTTGCTCATTGTTTGATTTTGCTCCTAGGGTAGAATTAGGGCACTTCCTTGTGCATTAGGACATAGTTTTGTATTTTGTTTTCGACTACTTGATAGTTGATGTTAGTTCTTGTAGTTGGCTGGAATTTTGGTAAAACAATGTGGATGTCATGGTTGATGTTTCAATATGAGTTTCTAACATTCTGGTTATGTCAAGTTGTAAATAGTTGCAGATTCTGTGCTGATGTCAAACCCGATGTTAAGACATCAGTTGATAAAACATCAGTCTGAGTTGTTTTATTAGGGCTGCGTGTTTCTGTTATTGGAGAGATATTCTACTGAAGAGAGTGAGAGATTGTAGGCGAGTTACTATCTTGGTAAAGATATATTCAGTTGCAATCAGATTTGGAGCAGATCTTGTTGTTGTTTTTAAGGCTAAAAGATATGAAGATTTAATTGAAGATTTAATTGAAGATCTATTTAGTAGCAGAATCTTCTGCAGATTTGTAGCAGTTAATATGCTGAGATTTAAAGCCCAAATCCAGTTAGGAAAAAGGTTATAAATAGAAGCATTATAACCTAGTTTTAGGAAGCCAACCATCATGTAAATTCTAAGGGCTGAGTTTGTGAACCACTCTCTAGGAGAGTTGGTATGTGTGAACCACTCAGTTGTGAGATGGTCATTGTTCTTAGAGGAAGCTGTTAAGCAACTCTAAGTATTGTTCTTAGTCATGAGGGTCATGTCTAGATATTGTTATAAGAGTGTGTCTTCTATGTGTTTGAAGAGTTTTTGGAAATCAAGTTGTTGATGCAGTGACTGAGATGTTGACTGCTAGACAGCATTGCGATGATTGGGAGTGAGATGGAGTCTCTTATCTAGGGAGGACTTTGATAGAAGGGTCATTGGGTAGTGATTAAGTTACTGGATTGTCAACTGGTTTGTTGAGTCTGTAATTTGATACTGCTAATAGTGGACTTCCTTCCTGGCTTGGTATGCCCCCAGATGTAGGTTGTTAGACTAAATTGGGTGAACAATTCATTGTGTTGATTTACTATTGTTTATTGCCTTGTTCATAGCAGATTGTGTTGCTGTGACATCACACTTAACATCACACATCTGATACCAGAATTTCAATTGGTATCAGAGCAGGCATCCTGTCTGTTTTTGGATGAGATCTAGGGAAGATACTTTCTGGTTCATGAGCAAGGAAGATAGTTTTGCTGAGTTATGGACTTGGTCAGTTCATATAGTTATTTGTATGATCCCTTGAAGTGAAGGATGGATTATTCATGACAAGGTATGTATTGGACCTGTCTGTTGTTATCAGGAGAACTGCTATTGTGAGTTTGATTTGTTGGGACTTGGTTTATGGTGATGGTGTGCAAGGATTATTGAGTAGTGACTGAAGGTTGTTGAGGAGTTATTGTGTGTTCCGCTGCATGGTATCTGATGTAACCCTGGTTGGTTCTTGTATCTCTGGTGGTGAGATTCTAGGAAGGTATTCTCTTGGAAAGACATTAGGGTTTGGTCTCCTCAGCAGGATATTCTATGATGTTGTAGTTTATGCAAGACAGCTTCAACCGTTTGGTTAGAGATGCCAAAGATACTTGAGGATTATCTCATATCTTTGTTTTGGGAAAGAAGTAATCAAAAGGTGAATGGGTCTTATTAAAGATTGTATGACATGGAAGTTTCAGTTTTTTTAGAAGAAGAATATATTTTAAATCAGGCATTGAAGACCAATCTGTCCAGAACATTGATTCCTTCTTTATCAATTTTCTTGATGGTGAAAGAAGAGGGTGGAGCCAAAGCAAAAGAGTATCACTGTCAAATCTTTCATGCGGGAGTGAAGATCTTGATAAGTTATCTCTTAGGCTTGGTTGTGGTGACCTAATTAGGAGGATCTTCCTAGTTATGATGTCAGATGTAGTTCTGGTATATCTGAAGATGAATTCTCTTGTGAAGATATATGTTTCTGATTTTCAAAATCATGAACTGGAGGAAGTTTCATCAAGAAAGAAGCTGAGCTTAATATGTCAATTCTAATGTCTCGACATCGCGCTACACATCAGCAGTTTATGGTAAATGCCAAGTCAAAGACCTATTAGATTGTAGCTGTTTTGAAGGATCACTGAAGCTATGAAGTTGAACAATTTTTGAGATGTTGTTCATAATGTCATAACATCTCAGCTGGAGCTGGTTGAAGAAAAGGTAGTAATCTTGATAGCAGAAGAGAAGGAGATAATCCCTGTTTAAGCTAAAATGTCTGAGGATAATTTTATAGGGAAAATGCATCCAAGAGTTTGTGTGCAGTAGCAGTGTAAATCAGCCTGTGGTCAATTGGTGTTTGCATAAGCTCTTTCAGTTTTGTGGCTTGAAGGATTGGAAGTAGCAGATTGTCTATGGTATGTTTATGCAGAAGGATGGCAGTTATCACTCTTAAGTTAGACAAGAGGTCTGAACCTTGTGCTTATAAGAAGAAGCTTCTAGAAGAGTGTGTTATGCAAGTTACTGCAGTTTTGTTGGTCTGATCTTGGAAGTTGATATGTTCTCGTGTGTTCCCTACAAGAGATATGTGTGGATTAATATGGTTGTAGTCTCCAAATCCATAGGAGATGTTTAATGTGATTTAGACTAATGTCGGAACTGATGTTGAAACATCATTTCAGTTCTTTGCTCAGGGTGGAGTAAAAGATCAAGACGTTGACCTAACCTGGAAGGCTTTTGTGGTATGAATGGTTGTCATAATGGTCTGTCATGAAGAAGATTCAGAAGATGCTGGAATCTGAAGAAGGGTTAAACCACAGGGATCAATTGCTATTTGTGAAATTCATAAGTATTTAATTGATTATCCTTGGAAGACAAGATTAAGGATGTTCTGTCTATTGTTGTAACATCTTTTCATCAGAGGTTTGGAGAATCATGGGAGGGGTTCTACATTCGTTCACAAGTCGCCCAGGTGTTGACCTGGGATTATTGCTTAGCATCTGTTCCTAGAAAGTATTGTGAATGACTTGTCCAGATGGTGGTGCTGTTAAAGATGAAGATGGAAGACTATGAAGACATCATAATCTTGATGGTTACAGCTTGGATCAGTTTATTTCTGATCTAAGTGGTTTGGAGCATGGTGTTTGCTCTGGTTGTGAAGGTCGAGGATAAGTAGCAGTTATCTCTGGCTTTCTACTGACGGCTCTGCTAAGGGAAGTGACTTTCTTTAGTATTGCTATGGGGTAGTCTTGGACTACTTATTTTCTGAAGATTCAGATGTGGTAGGTTTGAAGTCTTTGGAGTTTCTAACCAGGATGGAGGTTGTCTACTCAAACTTGATTGTTGAATCAAGTCTATGAGAGCATGGAAATCTGTTTCTGCAAAGGGAGGAGGTTCTTCTGAGTGGCAGAAGGTAGAGCTAAATTCAACAGTTGGATGACATAATGTTCTGACATCTAGCTTAACATCAGGAGTCTCAGCTGGTGATGTGTCACATCAGCTAATGATAGGGTGATCTACAGGAATGAATAATAGGATGCTTCAAAAAGATCGTTCTCATGGCAGTTTGCGGGAGCTGCAGGAAGGAGAAGATGTTACATGACCATGGCTTAGGGAGTCTAAGTGTGTTTGCTTTTGAGCAAGTGGAACATGTGACTTGAAGATCAAGTTTCCTTGGTGGATCAAGATATCTTTGTGAGAGTTCTGACAAACGTGAAAAGGGTCAAAATGTGGCATTTGGTTGTTTTCATATGAGGATTCATGAATGAGGTGATCAAACTGTGGCATTTGGTTGATCTCAGAAGTGGATTCGAAGAATCAAGATAATCATAGTATGGCAGCTGGTTATTATTGAGGATTGTCTTGGAACAAGTTACTCTTGGACAGAAGGGTGATGAGTTGAAGACTCAAGGAGATTATTCTTCTTGAAGGTGGATGAGAGTTTAATTCTCTAGTTCTTTGGATTACTATGCAATAGTAAGTCCATTTGGTGGAGCATATCAAGAAACATGGTGATAATATCTTGGTGTGTGGCAAATGTTTTAACTTGTGTTGGGACATTATCTGGTTAAATATCCTTGGTGAAGGATGATTTTGTTCTGGTTCTGAAGCTTGGTGCATACATTATGCCTAAGGAGTGTCTACATAGTCATACGGGAGAATGATAAAGTAGAAGGTCTGCCTTGGATGGAGAATGTAGAGAAGACTGAAGTAGATCAGGTATTGATTGATTGGAAGTCTGAAGATGAAGAGTATGATAGGGAATGACTGCCTTTGGAGAAAGGGACAATGGTACCAAAATGCATGTGCTCAGCAAGTGTGCTCAAATGTTCATCTTCATCTAGAGCATTAGTTAACCATGACTGGGGGAGTACTTGTCTATGGATTTTGCTGCAAAGGTACATATATTGTGAAGATTGCATGCTGATCAAGATTGTGAAGATTGGTTGAATCTTATGAGGATATAATGTCTGATAACATGTTATGACATTATGCTGTTGGATGACATGTTGGTGTGGACATGAATGGTTCTAGCCATGTGAAGCTAATTGTTTGAATCATATGCGCACATGCTTCTGAGAAGAAGTCTGAAGGACAACTTTGGTTGTGTATGGGAGAATTTATTTTTCTCTGCAGATTTTGGAAGAGCTTTGTGAGGGTCCTTGTTGATGGGAGATGTCACACTTGTCTTGGTGTGTGTAAGAGGAGTTTATTTAGAGTTTAGTGGAAGGAATTGTGTGTGTGCTTCAGAACTTGTGGATGATTGTGTGAAGCATTCCTGACTGGATGAATGAAGACTATGTCTGGATTTTCCAAATGTTATGATATACTGGTCAAGGAGCACCATTTGTGAAATATAATGGGAGAACTTCTGTCTATACTAGTGTGGTATTTGGATTGTTTGAGGATTAAGCATTATGTGAATGCGAGGGTGCGCTCTTGAAGACATGAAGATGAGTCTTATATTTTCCATTCATTTAAGGTGTTCTTCTTGCAAAGGAGCACTAGTTATCTTTGATAGGGGGAGTTGATCTTTTGTTGAAGAAGTGGTTTATCAAGATTGTAATGTCAGACAAGATGTCGTGACATTGTGTTACTGGTGAAGTTCATGGTGTACTTGACAGTTTAGACCTGGTTTCATGGTGTCAGACAAGATGTCAATGGATTGAATCAGCAGTATACATTTACCCCAATGTTTGTTCAGCTATTGAGTCTGGATTTTGTTCTGAGTATGTTAGTTGTCAGATTCAAAGGGTGTCCAATTGTGGCTAAAAAGGGGGAGAGTTAGCCCATGTGTTGCCTAGTTTTGTTGGTATAGGCTTGAGGGGGAGTAATCGTGTTTGAGCAGCTGGTATGATGGTTCTTGCTTTGAGGGGGAATTTGTTTTGTGCTGAGTTACTAGTTGTTGCAGCTGGTTGGTATTGCTGTAGGTTGTGCTGTGAATGTTAGTAAGTGTTTTTCCACTACAAGCTGAAAGTGTTTTAGCCAAAATTAGCCAAAGGGGGAGATTGTTAGTTCTTGTAGTTGGCTAGAATTTTGGTAAAACAATGTGGATGTCATGGTTGATGTTTCAACATGAGTTTCTAACATTCTGGTTGTGTCAAGTTGTAAATGGTTGCAGATTATGTGCTGATGTCAAACCCGATGTTAAGACATCAGTTATAAAACATCAGTCTGAGTTGTTTTATTAGGGTTGCGTGTTTCTGTTATTGGAGAGATATTATGCTGAAGAGAGTGAGAGATTGTAGGCGAGTTACTATCTTGGTAAAGATATATTCAGTTGTAATCAGATTTGGAGCAGATCTTGTTGCTGTTTTTAAGGCTAAAAGATATGAAGATTTAATTGAATATTTAATTGAAGATTTAATTGAAGATTTGATTGAAGATTTAATTGAAGATCTATTTAGTAGCAGAATCTTCTGCAGATTTGTAGCAGTTAATATGCTGAGATTTAAAGCCCAAATCCAGTTGGGAAAAAGGTTCTAAATAGAAGCATTGTAACCTAGTTTTAGGAAGCCAGCCATCATGTAAATTCTAAGGGATGAGTTTGTGAACCACTCTCTAGGAGAGTTGGTATGTGTGAACCACTCGGATTGTGAGATGGTCATTGTTCTTAGAGGAAGCTGTTAAGTAACTCTAAGTATTGTTCTTAGTCATGAGGGTCATGTCTAGATATTGTTATAGGAGTGTGTCTTCTATGTGTTTGGAGAGTTTTTGGAAATCAAGTTGTTGATGCAGTGACTGAGATGTTGACTGCTAGACATCATTGCGATGATTGGGAGTGAGATGGAGTCTCTTATCTAGGGAGGACTTTGATAGAAAGGTCATTGGGTAGTGATTAAGTTAGTGGATTGTCAACTGGTTTGTTGAGTCTATAATTTGATACTGCTAATAGTGGACTTCCATCCTGGCTTGGTATGCCCCCAGATGTAGGTTGTTAGACCGAATTGGGTGAACAATTCATTGTGTTGATTTACTGTTGTTTATTGCCTTGTTCGTAGCAGATTGTGTTGTTGTGACATCACACTTAACATCACACATCTGATACCAGAATTTCAGTTGAGCTTGGCTTGGAGATGGTAAGTTACTTGTGATACTTTACTTATTATGTATACTTGCATGATTCCCTTTTCATCTCTCTTCTTCTTCTTTACTTCTCTCTTTTGTGATTGATTAGAATAATGTTTACTTGTGTTTGTTCACATGATCCCTTAGGATTCCTAGATCTACTTAATTTCCGATTAAGTTAGAGGTAGGAGAGACATTAGGCTAGCAATCCATGCATGATAACAAGTAGGATAGTCCCCTTTTAACCTGAACTATAGGGCCACCATTGCATGACAACATTAGAATCTAGTTTCCCTTAGTTATTTTCTTTCAACTTTGAGTCTCTCTTCTCCCATCTCAAAAGAAAAACAAAAACACTTAATAAATATTGTATGTAGAGTACGCCACGAGCCTTAAGCACATGGGAAATGATTAGTGAAGGTCTCCTTTACTATTCTAGGGTACTTTGCAACCGTTCCGTTGGGAGCGACCTTGCAAAGTATTCGCTCCTATGTCATAGTCTTTAGCACGATACATACCATAAACACATTAAATAAAAACACTTTTTATAATTTACAAAAAAAAAATCACTCGTCTTCCTTCAGGATTCTCTTCTCACCTCATTCACTCTAATCGTAAAGGATACGTTATTTCCGTTATACCGCAAACAGGTAAACACATAAGACTCCACGCAACAAGCTGCAACACCTAAATTTCTAGAACGCAAACGTTAGCGTCATCCACTTAAAAAACACAAAACAAACAAAGACCTGTAGGTCGAACTACGACTGCTCTGATTTCCTCCTTATCGTTAGATTAAGGATACGTAGGCACGAGACGGCGATGTCTTGGCGAGAAACCTTCCCCCATAATCCCGTAGTCCCCTGAACTACGTTGAATCGACTTTCCCATTCCCGAGGGAATACGTAGGCCTAGGACTGCAATGTCCTATCGAGTCACCTTTTCTTTTTCTTTCCCCGTTTCTCCGTTTCCCATTCTTTTCTGTTCCAGTTAGCACTAGAGCTTCAGATACCCACACCCTTTGATCAAAACAACAAGCGTGGATCCCATCGAGTACGATGGACGCGAGGGGGTGCTAATATCTTATTCTCGCGTAACCGACTCCCAAACCTAGACTATGGTTGCGATGACCATGTATTTCCCTTCATCTAGGTTTTCTTCGATCGTTTCGTTTCCCTACGTCGGGATAAATAACGTTCGGTGGTGACTCTTCTGTCTTTTCCTCCCGTTGATTTTCGTAGATGCGACAGCTGGCGACTCTGTTGGAGACTCTGGTTCCCTAAGCGAGTCAATCCTAGAGCTTGCTTGTTTTCGGTTGTTGGATGTTTATCTGTATGTTTTATCTGTTTTATTTATGGATTTTATGGCATGTTTACCGCTTTTATCGCATTTACTTGCTTTACATTTCATTATTGCAATATATATATCGGACTGTGCTATTTTCTGGTTTTCTTTGGTGGGATGGGTGTATTGAGAGATAAGCCCACTACCCAGGCTTGAGTATACACATGGGATTTAGAGTGGATAGTCGTGTTGCTTGCGTGGTGGTGACCACATGTAGTGCTCACGAGACCCACACCAGACGAGGTTCCTCTATGAGATATCTGATACTGCATGTTGATGCAAGTTATTGGATGTTTCCATGGTGGGTTGTCGACTCTGGTGACCGTTCCCGAGGACTCAGTTGAGGCACTCCTCCCAATGGGCGATAATGTCAGACCATAAATGGCAAACACATTACGCTTCTTGATCCGAGGACCCGAAACTGGGAACTTGCTATAGGATGACAGTTTTTTAGGGGGAATCAGTTGAGGCCTCCTCGATTGATGATGATGCCAAACCAGAAATGGTGAACGTATCATCATTTCTTGACCTGAGAGTCCATGACACTGAGGATCCTCGGTTTTAGAACCCACATGTGAGAGGGGCTGGGTGTTTACAGGTTTGCAGGAAAGTTTGACCTCCAACCTACCCGGTATCCTGGTTTTCTTATCAGTGTGGACTTATCAGCTTGGTATTTTGGTATTCTGGTTATTCCGGTATTTTAGGTATTCTGGTTTTCTTATCGGGGTAGACCTTTGAACTTAGTCCATCAGCAGCACAGCTGCTAGTCAGAATTTGTGGAAGCTTGGATCCCATGTCTCTACATCTATGTCATCATTCAGACATACATGTTCTTTTATTTCCAAGTATTTTAACTTTGGGTCTTGTAATCGAGTTGTCTATCTTTTCCCTGTGGTGTTCCTGTGAAAAACTTGAATCAAAGCAGAAAGATTTTTTAGAAATAATTGAACATGGCATATGCATGCATTCATACATTTCATTTTGCATAACAGGTGCTTATTGTTGGATTTCCTAACCTTGTTTGATTGACAGGCAGGATTGCTGATTCTTATATCCATCATTATTCAACACGTCAAAACCAACAACGAGCTATGGAACAACTGCAGGCAGAGATGGCCGAAATGAGGGCCCGTATGAACCAGTTTATGGACCTAATACAAGGGGTGGTCCAGGGCCAACAAGAGTTGAGGGCCATGGTACAAAGGCCCGAAGTTGAAGTTCCAAACGCTGACAATCAAGTTGACCCTCTGGCTGGAGGTGGTATTCCTGTTAGCAGAGTTAATGGTGGTATTTCTGTTGGTGGGGTTAATGGTGGTATTCACGTTGCTGGTGGTATTCCCGTTGCTGGAACTACTGGGGGTGCTATCCCCATTCATATTCCTATTCCTCAGCTGGAGGACAACCACAAGGATCAGTTTTCTTTGATGAACGCAGATTTGGGCAGTAACAACAATGACGGAGACCGGAGGTATCAATTGCTGGCTGAAAGGATCAAGGCTGTAGAATGTCAGAATACTATGGGCATTGATGTAGCAGACATGGGGTTGGTTCAGGGGGTAAGGATCCCTCCTAAATTCAAGGCTCCATCTTTCGACAAATACAATGGCAATTCTTGCCCAAAAAATCACTTGCAAGCTTACTTCAGGAAGATTTCTGCTTACTCCAATGATGAAAAGCTATGGATGTACTTTTTCCAAGATAGCCTGTCTGGGGCATCTTTGGTGTGGTACATGAAACTTGAAAGGGTTCACGTCAGGAACTGGAAGGAATTAGCGGAGGTGTTTCTAAAACAGTATTAGTATAATATTAATATGGCGCCTAATCATACTCAATTGCAGAGTATGACGCAGAAGAGCAAGGAGAGTTTTCAAGAATACGCCCAGCGGTGGCGTGAGTTGGCTGCACGGGTGCAACCACCGTTGCTTGAAAGAGAAATGGCTGACATGTTTATGGGATGCTGTAAGGTCCATTCCTGGAATGCTTGGCAGGGTGCCCTTCAACTGGTTTTTCTGATATTGTAGTCGTTGGGGAGAGGATTGAGAATTTGCTCAAGCTGGGCAAGATTCAAGACAGTGTTGGGTCATCTTTTGGTGTGCGGAAACCTTTTGCGGGTGCAAGTAAAAAATGTGAAGGGGAGACTAATGTCGCGTCTTCTCAGAAGAGCAGAAATAGAGGGTATCAGGCCCCATATCATCAGGCTACTGCTATAATAATTCCGGCTGCGCCACAACAACAAAATGGTGTTTCTCGTCGGTATCCTGCAAGACCAAAAATGGCAGACAGGCATTTTGATGCCCCGCCTATGGCTTACGCTCAACTATTACAACATCTGCTTCAGTTACAATTGGTACAAAAGAGAACGTTGGCTTCACTAACCGACACTTATCCACCCGATTAGGATGCCAACGCCCACTGCGATTTCAATTCTGGAGCACCGGGGCATCACATCAAAAATTGTAAAGCATTCAAGCACAAGGTCCAAGACTTGGTTGATTCAAAAGCAATGAATTTTTTCAACTATGTTCCAAATGTAATCCAGAATCCTATGCCTAATCATGGTGGGGCATAGGAGCATTCAACCTATGTTGGGGGTCATTGCTTTCATGAAAGACGGTCTGCACACCAATTGAAGCCTTCCAAGTGAAGCACTCATGCTACAAATAAGTCTAGATGGAGTCGGACCTCCTCGACAATGGCATTTCTTAGCTTCTTTATTATATATTGAGTTGTAATTTTTCATTGTTTGTTAATACGTTGTATACATGTAAAACTTGTTTGTACTGAATGGTGGTTTTAATACAATGAATATATTTTTCTTGAAGTAATTCATTCTTACTCATTCATATGATATTTCTGTGCATTGCAATACCAATTTACGTGCTTAAACTCTTAGAGGGAGAATGAAGAATTGAAAATGCAAACTTTCTGTTCGTATGTTTTTGGGAACAAAACCTTGCTGATGATGTACAGACATTGTTTCAACTCCCTAAACACTGGAGATATAAGGGAGATAGACCCTCGTTAACCCCGTTAAGCCTAGAAGTAGGAGTTTCTTTCGGAAAAAAAACCCTAACACTTAACCCAGGGGCAGGGTAGCTGTCAGTTGATTTGACCGAGCATTCAAATTCCAAAAGGAATGTATGTCTAAAGGTCTGTTACCTTTTATTCCTCCCCAGAAAGGTCAATGGGCATAAAACCATAGTGGTTATCCCTCACCGCGAGGAGTGAAGCAGTCACAATCCTTTCAAAGAAGTCAAGACAGCCAGTGTTGCACTATTTATTCAAAAAAAAGGAAAAAGAAAAAGGAGAAAGAAAGCCCGTTAAGTCGAAAGCTTGAAAACGAATTACTTAGGCAAAATTTAGGGCATCTCGCTGGACATCAAAATCGAAAAGGATTCGAAAGAATCAATCCAGGAAAAATCAAGGAAACAAATGAAGAAAGAAGCAAATAGAAAAAGCGAAAAGGATTACAAAAGAAAAATCCTCAAGCAAGAACGAGTCGTGTGACTATAGGCACCAAAGACGAAAGGAGCGAATGCCACGCCGAAAGCATTGTGGGCTCCTTAACCATCGTTGATGACATGCAATAACCTTTTGGAAGGTGAGCACTTGTGCCAAACGAACTGAATGTAGGACTGAAGGACATCAAGGAGAATGGGTGGGTACAAACAAAATTTTGAGCCGTAAATCCTTCTTTCTCAAACTTTGAACCAGGCCACGTTACAACCCTCAAAAGTCCTAATTAAGGTAAGGTTACTCCGAAGGCGTACTTCTGATAAGACAACGTTCCTGACTCCCATGAGTGGGGCTGATAGGTTTGTTGGTATTGCATATGCATAATGTCTTTTATTCAAATTAGTGTCGTATCTCAACTAGTGATTCGTTCACGAGGTTTGGCGATATCTTTTCAATGATAACTTTAAGGTTAACATGTATGTTTCATTATAATAATCATTCTCAGAATAAACATTTTCTGTTTACATACATTGTACTTGACACTAGTGAAGCTTGCATAATGAGCATCAGTCAAGAAGTCTAACTTTGCCAAGAGGAAATTCCTGGACTACCATATCGATGATCATGTAGCCAAAAGACTCCGTCAGGTAACAGTTTTCTCAGCAAGTTGTGCTCAAAGTTCAGCCAAACCGGGGCAATCACGTCGAGGAATCTCTCCAAGATCAGCCAATCTGGGGCAATCATGTCAAGATTCTGCAAATCTCTCGGAGACAGGGATAGAATTACTGCAAGGCTCGTATTGAGGTAGGCCACCTCAGGAGCGAGAAGTTGTCCTCTCCAGAGGAAGGTTAATCAAAAGCACCTCTTCAAGATTCAGAATACTGGGGCAGAAGATTTTAAGTCATTATGAATCCTATCGAGGTAAATTCCTTCATAGATTATGTAATCTGGGGCAGTTACGTCGAAATTCGATAAATCTCTCTAGGAGTTTAAAGACCTTGGGGCATTTTGAACGTCGGGTTTTCTGTAAAATCCTACTGAGACGATTTCTCCCAGTGGGCCATGTGGTCTGAGACAAGTGGAGAGCTAAAAGAGCCATTGTTCGCTTATGATAATTGGCATGCAGTTTATCAGCAGAAGCGTGAAGCGCCAAAGTAGTTCCCAATATGGGGTTTCTCTTCCTTAGCAAGGCTCTAGTATGGCATTATGAAGATTCTGATTATCCTCCCCGACGAGAGTCCAGAGGTTTGGCTTCCTAGCCAGAGTTGGATTTGTCTTTTCTCCAGCAAGAGTTCAAGCCCCAGACAGGGTAAGGATGATCTGTTCTTACTCCCCAAGCAGATTGGCATCCCCAGTAGAGTCTTTCTGTCTAGCATTAAAGACTTAGCATACTGAGTAGAGCATCGGGAATTTCTTTCTCCCCAGCAAGAGTGCAGAGAATTGCTTTCTCCGGTCAGATTGGTTTATTGCTCCCTAGCGAGTATTCAAAAGTTGATTGTCCTAGATAGGATAATGTTACTTCTCCCACAGGATATTGGTTTGATGTCTCCCCTTGATAGAGATCTGTGTTCCCCACTGAGTCTCGGTGCCTACTTTCCTCGTCGAGTCAGGAAGTATACTCTCTCCAGCAGCAGTGTGCTCTTAACCCCAGTAGGGCAAGGTTAAGGACGTTTCCCCAGTAGGTTAAGTGCATTGATATTCCCAGGCCGGTTTGATATTATTGACTTTAGTACCCAAGCAGAGTTTAGTGTTAATTATCTTAATGGTTTGATCAATAGTGGTTGACAGCCCCGACAGATTCCAAGCCCAATGGTTATTGGCACTTTTTCTGTATCAGATCTTTGGGTTTCATCTTCAGCAGTTGTCATACGTGATTCCCGGTGTAGGGAAAGTCATTTTGGGTTCTATCTTCAACAAGGGTTACTCGAGATCCCCAGCAGAGGATTCTCTTTGCATCTTGCATATAGTAATCATCATTACATTGCATCCTCAAAACGCATAGCATTTCCATTAGATATGGAGCATTACGCCATGGAAAAATTCAAACACATGCATTCGAAGCATAAGCCAGGGTTGACATTATCTTTACCAGATGTTTCTCAGCAGAGAATGGCATATTTGAGGAAATTCAATCTTACTCTATCCCCGGTGAATTTGCTGATGAATTCACTCATCATGCTTGTACTCCCCTGCATAGTTGTTTGGTTAAACTTCTCTTTGCCCCAGCGGAGTCATCTTCCATTCAGGTCGTAAATCTGTAAAGTCTACTTCCTGTATATCTCATGTCATCTTAACTATTGGTTAGTATCCTCTATCCCAACTATTGGTTGGTATCTTTTTTTTTATGAGTAGGCCTTTGGTGGGCATCCTCGTTATCCTAACTCTTGGTTAGTACCCGTTATCCTAACTCTTGGTTAGTATCCTTCATTGTGAGTACGCCTTTGGTCGGCGTTCTCGTTATCCTAACTATTGGTTAGTATCCTTTATCCCAACAATTGGTTGGTATATTTTGTTATGAGTTCGCCTTTGGTCGGCGTTCTCGTTTATCCTAACTATTGGTTAGTATCCTTTATCCCAACTATTGTTTGGTATCTTTTGTTATGAGTTCGCCTTTGGTCGGCGTTCTCATTTATCCTAACTTTTGGTTAGTATTTTCTACCCCTACTATTGGTTGGTACCATACCCTTTATCCCGACTATTGGTCGGTAATCTTCGGTTTCATCCTAACTATTGGTTAGTATCCTCTTTCCCAACTCTTGGTTGGTATCTTCCGTCGCGAGCACGCCTTTGGTCGGCGTCCTCGCCATCCTAACTATTGGTTAGTATTCTCCGCTGTGAGTTTCCACCCGGTCGGCGTTCCGTATATCCCCTATCCTAACTATTGGTTAGTACCCGTTACCCTGACTCTTGGTGAGTATCCTTCATCCTAACTATTGGTTAGTATCCTTCGTCGTGAGTTCGCCTTCGGTTGGCTTCTTGGTTATCCTAACTCTTGGTTAGTATCTTTCATCCCGACTCTTGGTTGGCATCTTTTGTTATGGGTTCGCTCTCGGTCGCCGTTCTGGTTGTACTAATCCTTGATTAATGTTCCTTTATCCTAACTCTTGGTTAGTATCCTTCATGTCATCCTAACTTTTGGTTAGTATACTTCACTCCATCCTAACTCTTGGTTAGTATCTTCTTTCCCAACTCTTGGTTGGAAATCTCTCGGTCAATATCTTTTATCTTAATCACCTGGCTAGTTTCCTCTATCCCAACTCTTGGTTGGTAATATCTTGGTTAGTCACCTCTATTCCGACTCTTGGTTGGTGTCTTCTCTCTTTCCCAATTATTGGTTGATAATCTTCAGTTTTATTTTATCTCAACTTTTGGTTGATACCCTTTGTGAGCTCGCATTCGGTCGGCAACCTCGTAATACTAATTGTTGGTTAGTGTCCCGTATCCCAACTATTGGTTGGTACTTTATCTTTTACCCTGGATCGTGGTAGATATCACATCCTTTATTCCAACTCTTGGTTGGTATTCCTTGTCACGAGTTCACTCTGCATCATTGTCCTTTTCATCCCAACTCTTGGTTGGCACTATTTGTTGACTCATCTGTCACTTTTTGCTATCTTAACTTTTGGTTGGTATCCGCTATCTTAGAGCCCACCTTTGGCTGGAAATCACTCAATCACTTCATTATATCTCCCCGCAGTTTGCAAATTTCTGGGTGCTGTTGGTATTCAATCCCCGCGTACCATAAATGTCTGAAAGTCGTTGCTCTCATCCTTTCAGATCCACAGGTGATTGAATAGGGGCAGCTGTAACACCCCAAAATTTACCCTCTTATTTATACCCACACTTCTACGAAAAACCCATTTAACGACGCCAGGCTTACCACGGATTCATATCCCAACGTTGTAATACGTTAAAAAATTTATAACGCCATATTTAACGACGGTTGTACTAAAGAACCGTTGTAATACAAGCTGTGTAACAAGCTTCGATTCCCAGCTACTACATTTTTTTTCCATATTTTTATATTTAAAATGCGGTTGTATTAAAACACCGTTGTAATACATGTAACAAGCTTTGATTCCCAGCAACTATATTTTTTGTCATGTTTTTGTATTTTAAACATATATTTTATTTCTTTTGTTAGTTTTACGGGGATTTAACCTCAAAACTCAAAATTCATCATTGTTTTTCTTTTAAACATATATTTTATTTCTTTTGTTAGTGTTTTTAAGTGCAAGAGAATAGTATATATAACTTTAAAAATAAAACTGTAAGAGATGAGCAGATATAAAATAACATTTTATTAAGATTTCATTAAAAAGAGTACATTGATAATCATATTACATATATTAATCAATGTCAGTGCCCATTGCTGCAAATGCATCTTCATAATCCAGATATCTCTCCTCACTCCCCTAATCGGAATCATAATAAACTGTTCTCCTTTTCTTCTTTATCTTTTTCTTCTTCAGCTTCTTCTTCTTCTTCTTCTTCTTCTTCTTATCCTTCCTCACCCTTAAGGCATCCCTGGCCGCTGGTTGGACCTCCTCTATTGGCGCCTGACGTTCCTCATTGGTGATTCTAGCATTCTCATTTGTAGAACTCATTGTTAAGAAGAATATATTATAAAGAAATTTAAATTTATCTATTTATAGATGAGGTTGAAGATGAAAAGTCTGATAGTTTAATGCTTGCAATGATGATAACTTGTAAATGGTTGATATTCTGGAACGATATTTTTTGAAAAACAGATAAAATTTTAAATCATTATGGCCAGAGTGTTCTCTACTTCGGGAAGAGCAAGGGTTATAATATTACAACGGTTAGTAATAATAACCGTAGCGATACCCCTTATACTAGGCAACAACATTTTTCTATTTTACGTAATTATAGAAAAATGTTGTTGCTTGGAGTCGAACCTTGTACCAATTAGAAGGGTTATCGCTACGGTTAATATAACTAACCGTTGTGATATTATTAAAATAATATATATACTTATCATTATGGCTATTTTAGAAAACCGTTGTGAAATATTTACCTATATAAAGGAATTAACTTTCTATTTTTGACAGTAGCGCCGTTTCCTTCACAACGAAACCCTAGCACCCATTTTTGGCAGCAAACTTCATCTTTTTATAGAATCCGCGAAAAGAAATACAAGAAGTATGAAGCTTTTGATTTAAGCTTCTTCCTCCTTGTATTTCTTCTTGGAGAATCTAAAACTTGATGAACATAGTGATGATGCTGGCGGTAGCAAGCGTAATGTACATATTGTTTATGGAAAATAAGGTAGTCTTCTACTTCAATCTTTTTGTTAGATAGTTCCCATTATCTCGTTTGCTTCATGTTGTTTTTGTTGATTGTTCTCATTTTGTGCAGATTCAACTTCAATGCTTCACAAGCAAGGTGAACTTCATTGTAATGGTACAGTCCCACTTCTTAGGGTTTTGTTTCAACTTTTGGTTGTTTTGTTTTGAATACTAACTAATTTTCTTCATTGCTTCCCACTTCTTAGGGTTTGTTTCACATGGTGATGATGATGGTGGTACATATATATGTGAATTCATTCTGATAAGGTACATATATATGAATTCATTCTAATATTGTATATGAAATTTAGTTTATTATATACTATGTATATTGTTTGTTTCACTATCCTTTTATTGAAAATGCAATCAGTTAAATTGATGTATAACATTAGTTTATTATATATATACTATGTATATTGTATATAGTTAAATTGAATACTAACTAATTTTCTTCATTGCTTCCCACTTCTTAGGGTTTATTTCACATGGTGAAGATGATGGTGGTACATACATATGAATTCATTCTGATAAGGTACATATATATATGAATTCATTCTGATATTGTATATAAAATTTAGTTTATTATATACTATGTATATTGTTTGTTTCACTATCCTTTTATTGAAAATCCAATCAGTTAAATTGATATAGAAACTTATAATCTGAAAATTAGGATGTATTTTAAAACCAACCTTTATCATGTCAATGTTTTTCGAATTGTATCCATTTCATTCAGCACATTTAATGTTCCTTAAGATAAAATTTATGGTACAATGGTCTGTTTGCTTCAATTCATCGATATCTTTTCTTATAGTTTACCTCATCGTCGTCACTAATCATCATGGTTGTTAAGATCATGATTGTTATGAAGTTAAAATCGCGATGATTTTTAGCGATGATGAGGTAAACTATAATAAAAGATATCGATGGATTGAAGGAAACCGACCATTGAACCATAAATTTTATGTTAAGGAACATAAAATGGGCCGAATGAAATGGATGCAATTTGGAAAACAGTGGTGTGTTTAAGTTGGTTTTCAAGAACAGTTTAATTTTCAGATTATATAGTTCTTTACCAATTTTAATGGTTGTATTTCTTTAATTAGGTGTATGGTAAAACAAGCAATATACATTTGTATTTAATAAACTAAGGGTGCATTCCACAATGGTTGAGACACATAACCGTTGTGATAGTTAATATATATGACAAAGGTTGATACTCATAACCGTTGTGATAGTTAATTGATATTATAACGGTTGAAATACCTAACCGTTGCAATATAACGCGCGCTTCCAGAATACAACAACGGTTTCCAGACCGTTGTAGAAACGACGACCTTACAACAACAATCTACATAACAACGCCTTCGCCCGCGTCATTATATGTCATTCCCAACCGTTACTAAATGGGTTTTTCGTAGTAGTGCCGATAAGTGGTTTATGCTTCACATTTCATATGCATTTAGGTCATAAGCATTACACATGCATCATTGGTCTCCCCAAGGCATGGTATCAAGAATTCCTTCATCATTGATTAATCAAAGCAAAGAGAGTGGGATATTCTCAATCACTCAAGCCACAAAGGCTCCTCAAAGACCAAGACATCTCATTTGATCAACAATTTCATTCAGAAGGATTTCAATTGGACAGATGGTTGAAAATCAGACAAATTATGAATAAAGTCAACTGAACGAGGAACAAGTCAACTCTTGACTTTTTAGGTCAAAATCATGTTCATCATGTCAAATATGGTCAACGGGATAGATTTGATCAATAAATATCAAAGGAATCATGAAAAATCAAGAATTATGGAAAGTACCAATTTTGGAAAGAACTAGGGTTTTAGAACTTTCCATTTTGGGAAAGTTTTTCATGCCATGCAGCCATCTTCCAAGCCATTTTTCAGCATGATGCAAGCTTCATTTCAACTTTTGTTAAACATGAAAGTTGTAGTGTAGATTCAAAGCTTTCCATCCATATAAAAAATGTTCCATTTGGATTTCTTGATCAAAAGTTATGATCAATCAAAGTGGGGATTATCAAGTTGTTCATATGAAAAAACTTAGAATTTTTTCTAAGTCCCTAAAGTTAGTTTTGTGACCATGTTTTCAACACCACTTTCCATGAGATTTTAGACCTCAAATCCATTTCTTTTTTACATCAACTTTTTTCTATCAAATACCACCTTTCCAATGACCCCAAAATCATGCAAATTGATTCATTATCCTTCAAGAAATTCATCAACAAAATCACCACCATGGACATTTTTTCATGCCATAAACCATAAAAACTCCATTTTTCAAATTGCAAAACCTTGGTGAGCAAGTTGTGTTGGCTATACTAACTATCATCTTACACCATTACTATCATCATAATGCACTCCATGGTAACTAAAATACACCACCCACATAGTAAAATTCGTACACCACCATAAACCCTCATTTTTTCAACTTTCACTAATCCATCTTTAACTAACTTTTTAACTAGGATTAGCCTTTAACCATACTCTCACCCACCATATAAAGTTCCATTCTCTCTAACAGAAGTTAGTTACACCATTAGAGAGAAAATAGATCAAAAAACGAATTTCACACCCACAACTTCAATCTCCAAGATCTCTCTCATCTTGAGGTTTTTTTTTTTCTGGAATTCTTTCATCATCTTCATCACCACATGGAGTAGAAGCTACTGTTTGCATCTATTTTCACCTGGAATCATTGTATCATCACCTACAAGTTCATCTTCTTCCATTACCAATTTGGAATTCATTCAAGATTTGAAGAGGTTAAGCAATTATTTTTCTTAAGGGAGATTTCAAGACATTGCATTGAAGTTTTCCGGGTTTCTCAATCTCTAAACACCACAAAAGGAAGTGAACAAGTTTCCATTTGGTAAGTTGCTTCAATTTTGTCTCTCTCATTTTAGGGTTTAAATGTATGATAGAAGCATCCACATCTTGCATCTGAAGTCCTTTACAAGAAGGCATTGGAGCTAGGCTCAAATATTTCATGTTAATTTTGAAGGTGTGTTGTTTTACATACTTGGATCTTCATGTTCGTGGCCATTTTTCTCTGTGATTAAATGTTTGTTTGTGAAAACTAATGGTGTATTGTTGTTCTACTCATTTGGGGCTTCAATTTGGTATATTATTTTGTTGATTTTGGTCAAGAATTGGTGTTGAAATTTGATGTTAAAGTGTGTGAAATTCATCTTGCTTCTTGCTGCATTTTTCTTCTTTATGAAACTATGCTGCGCATGAATTGCATGGAGGAGGAAGGGGACGACTACGTGTCGCCCCCTGAGTGGCCGGAATAATTTTTTGTCTCATCCCACTTAAATAAAAAGTGACCAATTGATATTGAGGACATGCAATAATGTTACGTTCCTTTCGTTTCACTCGCTGTAAGTGGAAACAAGTAGCACACAATAATAATAATAGATAATAGCATTTAATGCATGCTTCTTGAATACCGGGGCCCACACGCATCAGTACTGCATGCAATGTAACGTTTGTTCTTTTTAAGTTTCACTGCAAATGATGTGAATAATAATGGCTAGTGAATGTCTTTGAGGAGCTGGGCCCCATGCAGATGTATTTCATGCCTAGTAACGATTTTTTTTTCACATTTGTTGCAAATAATAATAAATATTAATGAGTCAGAGCATGACATGGGCCCCACGTGGTAGAATCCCCATGGCATGACATGTACCATTTTTACTTTACTACATTGGCAATGATAGTAAGTGAATGCATCATAAAACTGGGCCCCACACTGCAGAGAAAAGCATGTAGCATTTTTTCTTGTTCTCAGTGCAAGTGATATAAATGATAATAATGTAAGCATAGACAGGCCCCACACGCATATCACATGGCCTAGCAAAGCAACATTTTCTTCTATCCTTTCTTACTGCAGGTGACATGAATACAATAATAATAATAATCAAAGTGTTCCTTTTTTGTTTTTTTTGTTTGGTTTAATGACATGGGCCCACGCTTAAATTGATACGTGCACCCCCATCTGGCCCATCAACCGTAAACCAGTTTATTTTTACTTAGTTCACACCCCCATTTCTCTTTGTAGATTTTATTTTCTATTTTGACTTTCGTTGGCTTTCTCAAATTTAAAAATAGCAAATATCATTATTCAACTCCAAATTAATTCATGGACACTATATGAGGTTTTATTTAATTTTTTTTGAATTTTATTTTCATTTTTTATTATATTTGGTATTTTTCCCAATTTCTAATTGAAATGTATGCATATGGACATACCTTGTGAATCTAGCTTTGAAAAATAACTTTCCTCTAATAATTTTGATCCAATATTTTGTGTGTGTTTTGAAATTTGATAATAGGATCCTTACATGTTAAATTGATTCTTTGATCATGATTTTTGAGTCACTTTCTAAATGCTTTTTGTGACTTGTGCTTGTATGATCCTTAATTGAAACATGCCTAATGTTTGCAATTTTTTTAGCACCCTTAATGCATAATTTTGATCCAATTTTTTTGTACATGATCACCTACTGACCTTACTGTTGTGTGAATAATTTTCCATAATTTTTAAATGCCTTCATTCATTTTTCATGAATATTCCTTTTCATGCTTAACATTTTGACGTATGCTAGAATTAGGGCCAAACATAATGACAATAGAGGACCTCTCTTGAGCTAACTTTATTGACTTGTTTAAGCACATTCATGATGACATATTGTACACCTTTATGATGAGTTGACATTGGTTTTTGATCATGATTTGGATGCTTGTTTTGAGTCCTAATTACATGCCTTTCTTACTTGATTTTTGGTGTGAATCTTTAGGATGTTAAGTGATGCAGTTATGCCATCCACTTGAAACATTTTAATCATTGATTGATACTTGTTATAACATGATGTAAAGTTTGTCCATGACACTTTATAGGTCCTTTGGATGACCTCTAATTGATGTTATTTTTTAGTGAACTTGTACATGTTAACTTGTCCACTTTGCCCACTTTTTGCTTGAGCTTTGTATACTATTTTGGCTCAATGTTTTTGTGACCTAATTGTGACATGTTAGAGGTCATTTGGTACTGCCCCATGTGGTTTCTCACTTTGAGTTTAGTTGTTTGAGTTTTTTGAAGTGCAACTTACATGAATTTTATAATGACATTTGTTTGAGTTAGGATGTGAACCATAACTTGTAATCTTTTGACAATGCTTAGGACATTAACTTAGATAGGATATAATAGGTTTAGCTACTGCCCCTATTAAGATCATATCCCTTTAGGGTCCATTTCTCCTTGCTCATTGTTTGATTTTGCTCCTAGGGTAGAATTAGGGCACTTCCTTGTGCATTAGGACATAGTTTTGCATTTTGCTTTCGACTACTTGATAGTTGCGCTTGGCTTGGAGATGGTAAGTTACTTGTGATACTTTACTTATTGTTTATACTTTCATTATTCCCTTTTCATCTCTTCTTCTTCTTCTTTACTTCTCTCTTTTGTGATTGATTAGAATAATGTTTATTTGTGTTTGTTCACATGATCCCTTAGGATTCCTAGCTCTACTTAATTTCTGATTAAGTTGGAGGTAGGAGAGACATTAGGCTAGCAATCCATGCATAATAAAAAGTAGGATAGTCCCCTTTTAACCTCAACTATAGGGCCACCATTACATGACAACATTAGAATCTAGTTTCCCTTTGTTGTTTTCTTTCAACTTTGAGTCTCTATTCTCTCATCTCAAAAGAAAAGCAAAAACACTTAATAAATATTGTATGTAGAGTGCGCCACGGGCCTTAAGCACATGGTAAATGATTAGTGAAGGTCTTCTTTACTATTCTAGGTTACTTTACAAACGTTCTGTTGGGAGCGACCTTGCAAAGTATTCGCTCATATGTCATAGTCTTTAGCACGATACATACCACAAACACATTAAATAAAAACACTTTTTATAAAATACAAAAAAGAAAATCACTTGTCTTCCTTTGGGATTCTCTTCTCACCTCATTCACTCCAATCGTAAAGGATGCGTTATTTCCGTTCTACTGTAAACAAGTAAACGTGTAAGACTCCACTTAGCGAGCGGTAACACCTAAACTGCTAGAACGCGAGCGTTAGTGTAATCCACTTAAAAAACACAAAACAAACAAAGACCTGTAGGCCAAACTACGACTGCTCTGATTTCCTCCTTCTCGTTAGATTGAGGATACGTAGGCACGAGACGACGATGTCTTGGCGAGCAACCTTCCCCCACAATCTCGTAGTCCCCTAAACTACGTTAACTCTAACTTTCCCATTCCCGAGGGAATACGTAAGCCTAGGACGACGATGTCCTATCGAGTCACCTTTTCTTTTTTTTCCTCGTTTCTCCGTTTCCCGTTCTTTTCTGTTCCAGATAGCACTAGAGCTTCAGATACCCACACCCTTTGATCAGAACAACAAGCATGAATCCCATCGAGTACGATGGACGTGAGGGGGTGCTAATACCTTCCTCTCACATAACCGACTCTCGAACCCAGACTATGGTTGCGATGACCATGTTTTTCCCTTCATCTAGGTTTTCTTCGATCGTTTCCTTTCCCTGCGTCGGGATAAATAACGTTCGGTGGCGACTCTTATGTCTTTTCCGCCGGTTGATTTTCGCAGATGCAACAGTACTATGTACTATTTTCCCTCGTAAATGTTTGATCTTATCTTCTGTACATCAGAGGCTTTTGAATAGAGATGATTGAAGCATGAGTAGAAGAGTTGATCACTGGGTCTTCAGAGTCTTGAGTCTTCAGAGTCTTCAGAACTTGTTCACCAGAACCTTGTCTTCAGAGTCTTTAGCGCTCAGTCTTCAGAACCCCTAGTCTTCAGAAACTTAAGTCTTAAGAGTCTTCAGAACGTCGTTTAGTAGAACCTTGTCTTCAGAGTCTTCAGTACTTAGTCTTCAGAAACTCAAGTCTTCAGAGTCTTCAAAACTTTGTTCAGCAGAACCTTGCCTTCCGAATCTTTAGCACTTAGTCTTCAGAAGATAATGACTTCAGAAGCTAGAAAACCTTCAGAAGTAAATCATCAGAGTCACGCTCAGAGGCAGAATCCAAGAGAGCATTGCAGCAGTAACATATTTTTTTCTTAGAATCTTTCTGAATGTGAGTAGATCAGAAGCATACTTGCTTCTTTGGCGCAGAAGCGACTTTTGGTCAAATCAGAGTGACGTTACACATGTTCTATATCAGAATCAGAGCCTTCTCTATCAGAGTCAAAACCTGTTTGTTAAACCTTCAGAAAAACAAACGTTAGAGTACCAAAATTGTTCTCACACAAATACTACCACTACTACGAAAAACCCATTTAACAACGGTTGGGAATGACATATAATGACGCGGGCGAGGGCGTTATTATGTAGATTGTTGTTGTATATATGACACTTACAACCACGGACTAGTAGGCATTGTAATAAACTGGAAAGCGCGCTAACTATCACAATAGATTTTACAATACACCGTTGTAATAAAAATAATTGTCCTCGGTTCGATTCCCAGCAGCGCAGTTTTGATATTTAGTTTTTCCTGGACAGCGCGCCAGATATTATAACGGTTATGAAATATAACTGTCATTAAAGTTTCTGCAAAATTAACAAATATGATACTGCTTTTATAATTAATCCCATTTTTTTACCTGTATTATTGTTCTCCATATCACAGCACAACAGAAAAATACAATTCACATTTTGTGATAAAGTTTTCATAATAATATTAATCGTATCATATTCATAATATCACATATACCACATTACAGTTTATCAGAACAAACAATCTACATAAATAAAAGATCACATATACCATATTACAGTTTACACACATTACATAACTTCACATAATTGTAACTTGGTGTATTGGTATCTTGTCTCTTGGCCTGGTGTCTGGACTCGAAATACCTATGATTTCAAATAATTATACTTGTTAGTAAAAATACTTCTAAACTATAACATACAATTAATATATTATGAATAAATAATAAATTATGTACTTGTTAATTTTCCCATATGCCTTCTTCATGATCGAGTCGTATAGCATGCACGGCATCTCCATCAACTTCATCATATAAGGTAGGAACTTGTGTTGTGTAAGAAGGTGTGGACGAAATATCAAGACTTTCATCACTAAGAGGAATGTATTTTCCTTGGAGAACGATTGACCATTTCCTCGATATGTCCGACGGATCGGTAACATAGAAAACTTGTTTTGCTTGAGAAGCCATGATGAATGGTTCTGTATTAAAAGATGCCTTGCCAAGGTCGACCCGGGTGAATCCTAAGCCATCAATGTCTACACCATTACTATTATTGGGAACCCACTTGCATTTAAATAAAGCCACTTTGAAAATAACATTATCAATCTCCCAAATCTCATCAATGACACCATAAAACGCGGTAGTTGCCAATACCGGATTCTTATCTTTCAAACTAGAGAAATACATCGATTTGGCTTCAACCATAACCCCACTATTTTGTATTGTACTACGATCATCTTTTGATTTTGTATAAAAGGTATAATGACCAATGTCGTATGCACTCCAAGTAATGACACAAAATTTTGGCTCGTACGACTACCATTTAAGTATCTTGGATGCACTACGATTATTAGATACACTTTTATCAAACCAATCTATGAATCTATTGTTATGCTCTGTCAACAACAACTTGTCACTCATTCGGGGATATTTTTTCTTCAAAAGTATTTTGTGAGTATCTATGAAAGGTTGAACCTCATCTATATTATTCAATATATAGAAATGTGATTGAATAACTACATCCTGAGCCATTGACCTAACATTAAGACCTTGAATACCTCTTTCGTCTGTGTCAGCATGACAAGACTTTGGAATTCCTATAGAATCTGCATCCGACAAATAGTTTGTACAAAACTAAACAGCTTCTTCTGTGATGTACCTTTCAACAATCGAAGCTTCTGGTCGGTGATGATTCTTCGTATATCCTTTAAAGATCTTCATATATCGCTCTATTGGATACATCCACCTTAAATAAACTGGACCACAAATTCTGATTTCTCTTACGAGATGAACAAGTAAGTGAACCATAATGTCAAAAAATGATGGCGGAAAATACATCTCCAATTGACATAAGATTATGGCAGCCTCATCTTCTAATTCGTCCAATTTTTGAAATCAAGAACTTTATTACATATGGCATTGAAGAATAAACACAGTCTCGTTATAGTTACTCTCACATTTTTTGGAAGGATCCCACGGATAGCCACTGGTAGAAGTTGTTGCATCAATACATAACAATCATGAGATTTTAAACTAATTAACTTGAGATCTTTCATTGATACAAGTTTCTTGATGTTTGATGAGTAATCTTGTGGAACTTTAATACCTTGCAAACACTCGCAGAACGCCTTCTTTTCCTTTTTAGATAGAGTGTGACATGCTGGAGGCATATAAGTTCTTTTTCCTTTCTCTATTGGAGCCAACTGTTTTCGTATACCCATCTTCTCCATATTAAGACGGGAAGTCTTACTATCTTTAGTCTTGCCCGTAATGTTTAGAAGTGTGCCAATCAAACTATCACACACATTTTTTCCCACGTGCATCACATCAAGACAATGTCTAACATCAAGACTTGACCAATATGGAAGATCAAAGAAGATGGACCTCTTTTTCCATATATTTTTCGCAACTGTCCCTTTTTCTTTTCCTTTCTTTCCACCTTTTTCTTTTTCTATCTTCCCACCTTTTTCTTTTTCTCTCTTCCCAAAGACAACATTAATGTGTTCCTGCCGTTGATAAACTTCATCCCCGGATAAAGGTTTAGGAGCCTCGCCAAACGCTTGCTTTCCATTAAAATCCTTTTGCAATCTACGATAAGGATGACCCGGTTTTAGAAATTTTCGATGCCCAAGGTAAACGGTCTTTTTTCCAAACTTAAGTTGGTGATAACAAATATCATCTTCACATATAGGACACACTTTATGTCCTTTGACACTGTATCCAGCCAAGTTACCGTAAGCCGGAAAGTCATTAATTATGCAAAATAACATTGCACGCATATTAAACTTTTCCCCAGAATATGCATCATCAACTTCAACGCCTTCATCCCACAAGAGTCGTAAATCATCAGTTAATGGACTTAGATAAACATCTATGTCGTTGCCAGGTTGTCGTGGTGCAGAAATCATCATACTTAATAGTATATACTTGCGCTTCATGCATAACCAAGGAGATAGGTTGTAAATAGTGAGAAGAACAGGCCACGAAGTATGATTAGTGCTCAGATTACCAAAGGGGTTCATTCCATCGGTGGCAAGCCCAAGCCTAAGGTTTCTTGGCTCGACTCCAAAATCCAGAAACAACGAATTAATTTTCTTCCATTGCAACGAATCAGCTACATGACGAATGTTTCCATCATGAATCCTTTCATCTGCATGCCATCTAAGATTCTTTGCATCATTCGAATTAGCAAAAAGTATCTTTAATCGTGAAACTATTGGCAAGTATCATAACACTTTAGCAGGAGGATGCTTCCTACTAACATTGTCATAGTGATCATTGTCATCACCATTGTTAGACTTTAGTTTGTAACGCGACACACCACATTTCGGACATTGAAACAAGTCTTCATACTCTTTCCGGTATAATATGCAATCATTAAGGCAAACATGTATCTTGATATACTCCAGACCCAGTGGACACAATATCTTCTTGGCCTCATAGCAACGATCTGGCAATTTGTTATCTGCTGGTAACATTTGCTGTAGCAATTCAAGTAATTCCGTGAAACTTTTATTCGACCATTCATTTTTTGCCTTCAGATTAAACAACTTTAACACCGCCGACAATTGTGTGAACTCTGTGCATCCCTTATATAAATGGGTGTCTATATCACTACATAAATTATCATAAATATGAGCATTCATAAAAGAAGATTCCCCAATATCACAGAACATATCCTCTAGTTGATCTTCCATATATTCATCTTCCTCCACTCTTTGACTTTGTGACGCCCGACTTTCCTTATTATCCACCTCACCATGCCACGTCCATATTATATAATTTTGACATATACCATCACAACAAAGGTGATTGTGTATTTCTTTCTTTGTACCCTTTTTTATATTCGCGCAAATAACACAAGGACAATAAAAGATACCATTATTGCCAGGAAGATGTTTATCAGTGTATTCAAGGAATTCACGAACTCCGTTCTCATAAACCGGACCTAATCTATTGGCTTTCATCCAACTACGATCCTTTACAAATTCTGAAATTTATACATGTATAATAATGTGAATGACACACCAAAATCTAATCCAAAAAATCATACTAAACGTAAATCATACTAATCTATATGCATATACAATATGAACAAAGAAAAAATCAATGAAGATGTACTCTCATACTAAACGTAAAGCATATGAAACATCTCATTCTGACTTGAGCATATACAATATAAACAAAGAAAAAAAGGAATGAAGATATTGAAGAATACCATACTTCAAATCTGTAATCAAATGAACGTAAGGAATGAAGATGTTGAAGAGTACCGTACGTCAAATCTGAAGAATCAAATGAACGGAGACGGTCAATATTTGAGCATAAACCAAGAAAAAAGGAATGAAGATGTTGAAGAATACCTTACTTCGAAGCTGAAGAAGCAAATGAATGAAGACGGTCAATATTTGAGCATAACCAAGAAAAAAGGAATGAAGATGTTGAAGAGTACCTTACTTCGAAGCTGAAGAAGCAAATGAATGAAGACGAAGAGGGTAAAGGTTAGGGCGTCTCTGGCTCACTTGTTCGATTAGGGCATCTTATGAAAGAAATACAAAATAAGTTTAGTTTTAATTTATCAGTAAAGCTTTTAATCTCGGTTAGAGAAACAAGCCGTAGTGGAATCTTAAGTGACACACGCTAAATGTATCCTAAAAAATGGAAAAAATGTGTTGCAGGGAATCGAAGCTTGTTACATTTCATTTATTACTACGGTTATTCATATTAACCGTTGTAAAATAATTTACAATTTATTTTTTAAATAATGGACTTAAGTGACACACGCTAAATGTACTCTAAAAAATGGAAAAAAATGTAGTTGCAGGGAATCGAAGCTTGCTACATTTTATTTATTACTATGGTGGTTTAAGTCAACCGTCATTAAATGACTGTTTATACCCCAAATTTTTCCTGGGCGCGAAATTTTTAACCTATTACAACGGCGTAAAAGGATGCGTTGTAAGCCTGGCGTTGTTGTTTTACCGTTTTGTAGTAGTGTACTTTGTTATTATCAAAACTTAGAGATATCCCGCAGAACCAAATCTTGTTCTAACAATCTCCCCCTTTTTTATAATGACAAAATAATGTATTTTGATGAAACAATTTTGTACAAAGATAATCAATAGGAAGTGAGAGAGATAAGTTTAGTGATAACTTCCCTTTATCAAGCTCCCCCTGAATCTAAGACTAAAAAAAATCTTATCCGATTTGGGATACCAGAGCCTGATTATAAAGATCTTGTCTTATTCAGAATAATAGAGCTTGATTATAGTGGTAATGAAGTCTGATTATATAACAGATCCTGATTGGTTAAATCAGAGCCTAATTGCCACAACATCAATATTGTTCCTGAAAAACATTCTAAGAAAGATTGTGTGCATTTAAAATGTTAGAATGTCACAACTATGATTCAAAGACAAGATATTTTTAGCAAAATAATTTTCCATTAATACTCCCCCTTTTTGTCATAATCAAAATGGTAATCAATGGTTAGCGCAAACATTTGGAGTATTGGGTTTGATTCAAGAGAAATTAGGTAAATTAAAATCAATACTTCTCCCCCATTGTTAGAAATCATAAAGAAATGCAATAAGATAAAACAGAAGCAACAAAAGGTAAATTTCATTGATTAAAAAAAATGCCAGAGGCGCAGGTACATGAACAAGAAGCAGAACAAGACAACCACTAAAAACAACAGACGGACAGATAAGCAAAACGATTAATCAAAGGCATGAAAAGAGAGAACAAATTCTGAAAGACCAACAAGAAAACCCGCCCACCAATCATCAAAAGTCCTCCACCTTATCAACCCTTTCACATCTTTCTTCAACCATAGCATTTTCTGGTCCAAGTATTCTAGCTAATCAAATGATTTCAGCCTTGAAGAACAACTCAGACAGAATTCTTCCATAGGGAATGAAGGACTTATACTGATTTCTGGAGATTTCAACAGAGTACTTCAGATGATTGAAGATAGTTTGAGGCAGGTTGACCTGAACATTGTACATCATGAAGTAGATAAAGAGTCTATCATCATGAGACAACGCATTTTTGGCCACTCCTCGGGGTCGAAAGTTGGTTAGCAGGAGTTGAAGCCAGATTTTACCGGTGGGAAGGAGTCCTTCAGGATTGTAAGGTTCATATATGTTAAGAGAAACATCATGAATGCCAATGAGTTCTTCAACAAAGGAGTAGAACAGATGGAAATCTTCAACAGTGACCCTAGATTGGACACAGTTGATGGCTTGAGCGATGGAGGTAGGTGTTATAATGAATGGAACACCAAAAACAAAAGACCAGATATAGTTGTTATCTTCTCCAATCCTTGCATATTTCCATAATTCCTTCACAAGGACAGGAAAGATGGGTCCATGCAAGATTACGTAGTATCCAGACCACCCTTGAATCTGCATACTGGTAGATATGTATAAGCCTAGGTCTCTGAGTCTGGGGAGATTAGACCTTTTCTCATAGATGATTTCCATAGCTTCTTCATTGCCAAGAAAAGTTTTGACAGACATAGTGATAAAAACAGGATAGGAAGGATAAACAAGTTGAGAAAGACTGATGAAGAGAAATGAGGTGGAGTATGATATATATAGAGAAGAAATGTATTAACAATAAATAGCAATTAAGTTGAGATGAACTGAAACGAAAATTCATCATTTCCAAGACAAGTGACGTAGAACAAGAGCAGGGTGAGAGACAAAGTTATCAAAGAATGAGAAAATAGTGTAGCAGTCTCCAAAAGGTCACAAATTAGGTATACGTTATTCAAATCTTGACATCAGTCAATAAATACAAATAAATGTATACTTAAAATTGGAAGGAAAGAATCTGACAAAGAATAAAGCTTGAGAATAAAAGGGCTTAGTTTCAAGAAATATTTGTCTTACAAACATCTTAATGAATGCACATTAATAGGGGAAGGCATAAATATTTAATCTATTTTCAAGTAAGTTACCAAACCCAATGCATCAAATCGTGATTACAACAATAATAGGGAATAATAAGGAGTAATTACTTGAAACCTAGTCTCACGAAATCAAAACGCTCGAGGTGTCTCTTCGACAACAAGATATGATTTGGTATTGCACAACTGTCACAAAATAATCATAGCCGTTTGTTTAAGATAACACGTTTGATATTCCCAAAGTCAAGAATACCAAGAGGTATCTAAATAGACAAGTTTCTGATCAAGGAATCCTCTAACATGTAGAAGTATCGTTAATCAGAAAGACATTAAAAAAATTGCTTAACGTCAGAATCTTATTTCAGAAATTCTGCTTTAAGTTCTAGAGTTAGAGATGATTTTAGCTTAAGTTAGGTTTTGTGAGAAAATGCTTATTTTGCAAATCAATTAAATCTAATGGATAAAATGAGCTATAAATTGCGTAGTATGATTATAACATGTGTAGAATCATCTATTGATATTGTTATGAAGTTTTGGATTGGTTGTGTTGATTAGAAATTCTTAGGGTTTTGGTGTAGAAATTATACATTGTTGTTTTATGAAGTTTGATGGAGGAAATATGATGGAAACATGAAAATATATCTCTGTTGGTTGTGTGTATGGAGTGGAGAAGAAATTGGGGGATTGGATTTTCTGCTGTTAAAAGGAATATTTTTCTGCATAACGCAGAGCGCGCTTAGCGCGGTCTGAAGAATTTGCAACCTCTCCAGGCAGTGAGGAGCGCGCTTAGCTCGGGGTGGAGCTCGCTTAGCGCGACCTGGAACAAAATAAAAACTGTTTTTCTGAAATCCATAAATTTTGATCCGTAACTCAGATCGAGATGTTCTTAGTACCTTAGAAAGCCACAACCACTCTCTACTAAAAAAAAAGTCGAAATATTGAGTATGGTGTGGGAATAATTAATTAGTGGCATTTGAATGATAACAATGTTATGTGATATGTTGAAATCCATATCTTTTGGATCATAAATCCGATCGAGGCATAATGATAGCCGATGTAAAGCTGTGAAAATATCCTACGGGATAAAAGCGGAAAGTATTGATTTCGATACCCGATTAAATGAATAGGAGGGAACCCGAAAGTGATGTTTTATGTGATGAATCATTATATGTGATTCTATTATATAATTGTAACATGCTTTTGTATAACTTGTGATGAAATTATTATATTTATTTCAAATGTGCAATTATAATATGCTTTGCCTAATTGACGTTAAACTTGATTAAAAGAATATGCATGCTTAAAATATGAATTAGGAAGAGTGAGTAAACTTTACCCCAAAACAAATGGCATAGTTTAAGATAGTGGAACGTAGTAATGGCTAGGAATTGATAGAAACTCTATATGGCGACGCTCGTGCATTCGATGTAGAAAGGTGCATCCGTGACGAGTTCTGGCCTAGAGTAGATAACCTAGATAGCGATGCTCGGGCACTAGGTGTAGAAAGGTGCATCCGTGACGAGTATTGGTCTAGGAGAGAGTGAACGCTAGTATGGAACACGTGTATTTATTATGCTATATTGATAAAGGCAAAAGAGGCCTAAAGGCTAGTGTGGCCTAGAAATGTTGAATACAATTATGGTTGTATGTGAATTCACAAAATCGTAACCATTATTCTATTATGTGCCATTTCATGAGTAACGAGCTCCTCTGTAATGAATGCACGATTTCTTGGTAGGTTTGATTCCCAATGTTATAGTATGAATGGAGCCTACGGGTAAAGAGACTTGTAACTGCGACAAAATTTGGATTTTTGCCTTGTCACTTGGTTGGAGTGTGTCGTCTGAATGTTTTAACTTTGTTCTGCATTACCTTGAGTGGATCATGGTTGGTGAATGTAATGTAAGTTAAGAAGCCGCGAGTTAAGAATGATATTCCAAGATAGAACAAATCGGATTGATGGTTTGGGTAGGGATGGCTTGAATTAAGAAAGAGCTGATTTCCAGTTTCTGCAGCAGTGTTAACTGATTAACACGTGCAAGGGAAAGTGTTTTATGTTGAATTTTGAGGAGTTAACCGATTGACCTCAGACGGGTAATCGATTGACATGTGTGTAAATTGTGAAATCCCTTAGGAACCATCATCTGTGTTTTGTCACCTTATGTCGCTCCGAGTGGAGAGTGTTGTGTGAATGAAAGACGGAATTGTGTTTTGAAATTGGAACTTCTGGAAAGGTGTTGCGTGATCGACCAATTGTTCAGGCAACGAGAGAGTTTGATTTCGAGGAAGAATCTTATGAACTGGGTTGAGTATGAGGGAGTCTTAAGTGTATTACTGTTGAAAGTTTTAAGGACGAAGTTGGAGAATACTCACGAAGTATTGATCTTACAAGGAATATTTTGGTGTTGAATTATGGTGTTAGTAAGGTATGGATGGTTGATCAGAGTTAGTAATTGTTATCTTTCGTGAGATCATAGCATCGAATTTAGATCGTGAGAGTGGTACCAGTTGTGTGCAGTTGTGTTTTACCAAGAGAATGAAATTTAGAGGTTATCCTTCCAAGTAAGAGTGAAATTGGACTTTCCGAAGTTAAGCATGTAACTTGGATCGTTTATGAAACAGAACAAATGAAAAAAAAAGTGGATTCAATTGAGAAGCGTTGCATGTCCTTTAAGGGTGTGTGTACATGTAGAGTGTTGTATGGGAATTGGTGAGTAATGTGGAACCTCACAATTGTGTTGTGGATGGTTTAAGTTTCATTAAATGGTGACTCACATATGCTTGAAGTTCTGTGTTGGTGTTATGTCGTTTTGGGTGGAGATCCCGAATCAACAAGAAGCATTGAGGGAATCAGAAACCGTAAGAACAATCGATTTGGAATGTGGTAACCATAAACAGAGGTTGTTAAGTTATTTTGAGATGTATTGATTCGAGTTTAGAATGATTTTGGAGTTGTTTATGTTATGATTCTAACAGTGTAATTCCTGCACCTATCGTCTGGAGAGTACTGGACCAATGTTTGTATATTGTGTGATGGCAACGAAATTGTTCTACCATAGGATGCCAGTAAGTTCATTGTACCATTGGTTAGTAAGGATCCCAGTGGATAAGTGTGTTCTCTATGGACTGTTAGCTACTTGGTAATGCTTAAGAATTGGTGGTATCCCATTGTTAGAATGGAGTTGCACAGTGGAAGGTGACAAATGAAAGGGACCAGTCGGATTTATAAGAATCGGAGGAGAAGTTGATTATAAGATTGGAAATAAGAAGATTTTGTTCTAAGTGTGTTACCCTTTGGTGTGATACGAAAGAAATGAATTATCGGACGTAATGGTTACATTGTTTAGTATCGGACCAGATGAAACTGGTAAGAAGTTTGACAATCTATGAAGTTAAGGAATCACCGAATTACCTCATAAGGATTTGTTGAGTGTTTGTTATCCTGAATCAAGATAAGATATTACGGTTTGGGCTGTGACTCAGTAGAGGAATGTAGAATGGTACATTCTTTCCGAAGTAAGATGCGACCAAGTGTTTGGTATGGATCAACAGATGAATTAAGGGGAAAAGCAAGTTAGAAGTTAACCCAATATTGGAATAAGAGTATAACTAAGGACACGAAGTCTGGTAGATTGAAAAAAAATAATACGGCTTTTTGGTCTGTGAAATCAAGTTGGAATTGGTATACGTCAGAATTTGAACAGAAAGGTTAACGGAAGTTGAGTGTGGAACTAAGACAATGATGCAAGTAGTGGTTATTAATGAACGAAGGAAATTCGGGGGCGAATTTCAATTTAAGGGGGGGAGAGTGTAATACCCCGTATTAAATAAGTGCTCAATTGGATATCAGAAGAGATCAATTATTTTATTAAAAAGTCAGAGTGATATTTATTAGTTTAAGGGAGTATTTTAAGGTAATTATAATAATTGATCCATTGGGTTGAGATGACAAAATATCAATTGGAGATATTTTACGCTGTTGGATTATATTATATAATATTAGTTTATATATATATATATATATATATATATATATTTGGAAAGAGAAAAGAAAGAAAAAAAGAAAAAGAAGATAGTAAGAAGAAGAAGGGAAAAAAGGAGAAAAAGAGAGAAAGTGAAGAAAGTGGAAGAAGAAGAGCTTGGATCTTCATCATCTCTTCATCGATTCATCATCGTCTTCAAACTCCTCTTCGATTACCAGGTGGGTTCTAGATAGAAGCTTTATGTTCTAGAGTTAGATATGATTTTAGCTTAAGTTAGGTTTTGTGAGAAAATGCTTATTTTGCAAATCAATGAAATCTAACGGATAAAATGAGCTATAAATTGCATAGTATGATTATAACATGTGTAGAATCATCTATTGATATTGTTATGAAGTTTTGGATTGGTTGTGTTGATTAGAAATTCTTAGGGTTTTGGTGTAGAAATTATACATTGTTGTTTTATGAAGTTTGATGGAGGAAATATGATGGAAACATGAAAATATATCTCTGTTGGTTGTGGGTATGGAGTGGAGAAGGAATTGGGGGATTGGATTTTCTGCTGTTAAAAGGAATTTTTTTCTGCATAACGCAGAGCGTGCTTAGCACGGTGTTGCGCGCTTAGCACGGTTTGAAGAATTTGCAACCTCTCCAGGCAGTGAGGAGCGCGCTTAGCGCGGGGTGGAGCCCGCTTAGCGCGACCTGGAACAAAATAAAAATTGTTTTTCTGAAATCCATAACTTTTGATCCGTAACTCGGATCGAGACCTTCTTAGTACTGTTAGAAAGCCACGACGACCCTCTACCCAAAAAAAAGTGGAAATATTGAGTATGGTGTGGGATTAATTAATTAGTGGCATTTGAATGATAACAATGTTATGTGATATGTTGAAATCCATATCTTTTGGATCGTAAATCCGATCGAGGCATAATGATAGCCGATGTAAAGCTGTGAAAATATCCTACGGGATAAAAGTGGAAAGTATTGATTTCGATACCTGATTAAATGAATCGGAGGGAACCCGAAAGTGATGTTTTTTATGATGAATCATTATATGTGATTCTATTATACAATTGTAACATGCCTTTGTATAACTTGTGATGAAATTATTATATGTATTTCAAATGTGCAATTGTAATATGCTTTGCCTAATTGACGTTAAACTTGATTAAAAGAATATGCATGCTTAAAATATGAATTAGGAAGAGTGAGTAAACTTTACCCCAAAACAAATGGCATAGTTTAAGATAGTGGAACCTAGTAATGGCGACGCTCGTGCATTCGATGTAGAAAGGTGCATCCGTGACGAGTTCTGGCCTAAAGTAGATAACCTAGATAGCGATGCTCGAGCACTTGGTGTAGAAAGGTGCATCCGTGACAAGTATTGGTCTAGGAGAGAGTGAACGCTAGTATGGAACACGTGTATTTATTATGTTATATTGATAAAGGCAAAAGAGGCCTAAAGGCTAGTGTGGCCTAGAAATGTTGAATACAATTATGGTTGTATGTGAATTCACGAAATCATAACCATTATTCTATTATGTGCCATTTCATGAGTAACGAGCTCCTCTGTAATGAATGCACGATTTCTTGGTAGGTTTGATTCCCAATGTTATAGTACGAATGGAGCCTACGGGTAAAGAGACTTGTGACGGTGCACGGGCCATGTGAAGTGACGATTTAAGGTGATAATGTGTCCCTTATTTTCGAATCCATTTCGTATGCCAAGAAATCTACGAGGGTCCATGACTCGTTCCTACTTCTAGACGTAGAAGAGGGCGGGAGAAAGGGGATGCCTTGACAAGGTTATCGATAAGTGAATATTTTGAGTAACGAGCTCAATAACGTGTTTCCATATAGTGTAAATTTGTGTACTCAAGGTCTTTTTCCTTCCCCTTGACTTGAGTTAGGATTTGGCTAGAACCCTGTAAAACCGAGAGAATCCATAAGATAGGGAACTTACTGAGATTTGATGTATCTCACCCCACTATTGTTGATTATTTTCAGGTATTGAGTACAGGTTTGATTTACTAGAGGAGCTATGCTTGGTTGTTTCAATAGAAGCTTAGTTGAGCTTATTTCTGCTGTGTATTTGTTGTATACAATTGAGGATATTATATATTATTCTTAGTTTTTATTATTTTGGCTAGTTTCCATGACTTGTGCCATGTGTTGTATTTATGTTTTAGAAATGGACAAGTATGTGAACTATGTCATTAGGCACTTTTGATGTGTCAGTACCAAATAAAACACTTGTATGGTATTATTCTAGATATATATTATACAGGGCGTTACAACTTAACACATTAAAATTTCATCTACTCATTCTGGACACGGTTTTATAAATAGATTTTCCAGAATGAATACGAATCTATCTTTAGCAAGAGGTTTTGTGAAAATATCAGCCCACTGGAGGTTTGTATCCACAAATTTTAACTGAAAAATACCCTTTTGAACATAGTCACGTAAAAAGTGATGTTTTATTTCAATATGTTTAGCCCTAGAATATAAAATAGGATTCTTGGATAAACAAATAGCAGAAGTATTATCACAGAAGATAGGAATGTTACTCTTGTGTATCTGAAAATCTTCTAGTTGATTCTTCATCCAGAGTATCTGAGTACTGCACAGTGATGTTGAGATATATTCTGCCTCTGCAGTTGAAAGTGCAATGATTAATTGTCTTTTTCTTGCCCAAGAGACGAGGTTGTTACCTAGAAAGTGACAGTTTCCAGAAGTACTTTTCCTTTCTAATCTGTCTCCAGCATAATCTGCATCACAATAACCAGAAAGCTTATAATATAATGTTTTCTTATACATCAAGCCAAGGTTAGTTGTTTCTTTTAGATACCTTAGGATTCTCATAACAGCTGTTAAGTGAGTTTCCCTTGGATCTGATTGGAAACGAGCATAAAGACATACACTGAACAGAATATCTGGACGAAAAGTAGTCAGATACAGAAGAGAGCCTATCATACCACGATAGAGCTTCTGACAAACCTTTTTACTTCTTATTTCTCCAGAATGCATGTCGGATGCATATGAGTCTTTGCAGGTTTACTTTCTGACATATTAAACTTCTTCAGAAGTTCTCTTGCATAATTGCTCTGATGAATGTACATTCCTTCTGGACGTTGATCAATTTGAATTCCCAGAAAGAATCTGAGTTCTCCCATCAGACTCATTTCAAATTCAGCCTGCATTAACTTAGAAAATTCCTTGCACAAAGAAGTATTAGCAGAACCAAATATAATATCATCAACGTAAATTTGCACAACCAGAATATTATTCTTAAAGGTTTTGCAGAAGAGTGTTGTATCCACTTTTCCTCTGGTGAAGTCATTTTCCAAAAGAAAGTTACTTAGTATTTCATACCAAGCTCTGGGAGCCTGTTTCAGACCATATAACAATTTTTTAAGTTTGAAAACGAAATATGGGTTTTTCATAACTTTCAAAACCAGGAGGTTGGTGCACATACACTTCTTCAGAAATATAACCGTTTAAAAATGCACTCTTTACATTCATTTGATATAAAGTGGTGTCATGATTTACTGCAAAAGAAATTAAAAGAAGAATAGATTCTAACCTGGCAACTTGTGCAAAGGTTTTTGTATAGTCTATCCCTTCTTGCTGACTATAACCTTGTGCTACCAGTCGTGCTTTGTTTCTTACGATCTCACCTTTCTCATCTAACTTGTTTATGAATACCCACTTTGTTCTAGTGACGTGGAAACCTTTTGGCTTCTAAACAAGATCCCAGACATCATTTCTGGTGAATTGATTCAGTTCTTCTTGCATGGCCAAAATCCACTCATTCTCCATAAGAGCTTCATCAACTGATATTGGCTCTATCAGAGACACCAACCCCAGAAGAGTTTCTTTAGAAGGTTTGAATGATGAACAAGTTCTGACTGGATCAACTTTGTCTCCCAAAATCAATTCTTCATAATGAGAAGTCTTTAGTCTATTCTTCTTCTGATGAGATGAACTATTTGTTGTTTTTGGTAAGATTGTATCTGATTCTGTAGTTTCTGCATCTTTGTCTCCTTCTTTAGAATCTCCCTCCTTGGTTTCTGATAAAGTAATCTTCAAATCTGCAAACTTTTCAACTAGCTTTGACTTTTCAGGGTCAAGCTTATCATTGAATCTGACATGAATTAATTCCTCAACAATTCGTGTTTTTGTGTTATAGATTCTGTAGCCTTTAGAGCATTCAGAGTATCCTAACAATAAACACTTTTGAGCTTTGGAGTCAAACTTGCCAAGATTCTCTTTAGTGTTCAACATAAAACAAGTACAACCAAAGGGATGAAAATACGAGATGTTGGGTTTTCTATTCTTCCACAATTCATAGGGAGTCTTACCCAGAATAGGTCTGATAGAAATTTTGTTCTAAATATAACATGTTGTATTTACTGCCTCTGCCCAGAAATGCTTAGCCATGTCAGTTTCTTGGATCATGGTACGAGCCATTTCTTGCAAAGTCATATTCTTCCTTTCCACTACTCCATTCTGTTGTGGAGTTCTAGGACAGGAGAAATCATGGGAAATGCCATGGGAATCAAAAATATTATCAAAGTATTTGTTCTCAAATTCTCCACCATGATCACTTCTGACTCTGACTATTTTACAATCCTTCTCTGTTTGCCCTTGTGGTCAAAAGGTAGAGAACACATAATGTGACTCATCCTTGTGTTTCAAGAATTTTACCCATGTCCAATGACTATAGTCATCAACGATAACTAATCCATACATCTTTCCACTAATTAAAGCAGTTTTCACTGGTCCAAACAAATCAATGTGTAGAAGTTCTAACGGTCTAGAGGTGGACACAACATTTTTTGCTTTGAAGGAAGTTTTAGAGAACTTTCCTTTCTGACATGCTTCACAAAGAGCATATGAAGAATACTTCATATTTGGTAAGCCCCTGACAAGTTCAAGCTTATTTAGCTGAGAAATCCTCCTCATGCTAACATGGCCCAAATGTCTATGCCATACCCATTGTTCCTCGTTAACAGACATTAAGCATTTGACATTCTATTTAAAGAGATCAGAAAGTCTAATCTTGTAAATGTTGTTTTTCCTCTTTCCAATAAAAAGGATTGAGCCATCTTTCTGATTGACAGCCTTACAAGACTTTTGATTAAAAATGATATCATAATCATTGTCACTAAGTTGACTAATTGACAATAAGTTATGCATCAAACCATCGACTAGAAGAACATCAGTAATAGAAGAAAGTTTACCATTACCAACAGTTCCATAGCCAATGATTTTCCCCTTCTGGTTTCCTTCAAAACCAACGAAGCCTCCAGGCTAAAGTTCCAAACTTTGGAACATATGCCTTCTTCCCGTCATGGTTCGCGAGCAACCATTGTCCAGGTACCATAATTGGTGTTTCAACTGAGCTGCTAAGGATATCTACAACATAGATTATCTTATCCTTAGGTACCCACTTTTTGGGTCCTCTTTTGTTAGTTTTCCCAGAGTGTTTAACAACCTTGGGTTTATGTGCAACAGGATAATCAAGTGGAATTTGTGCATGATATTTAGGTTTAGAAATAGATTTCTGTGTCGGTGGGGGGTTATGTGCAAGCTTAGAACAATCAAGCTCAGTGCTTGAAGGCACAAAATGGTCATAAAGAGGTTTTGGTTTTACAGGTTGACTTTCGTCAATTTCAAATGTTTATGTACATCCCAAACCTTTCTTGCCATTTCTGCTAACTCCATAGATCATGGAAGCTATTTTGCTTTTATCCATGCTTTTAGCCAGAAAGTGTTGGAATGCTCTATCATACTTGTTGACACAACTAGTGTTAGAGACATTGGAGACTAATTCTTCTTCTAGTTTGAAAATTTTACTTTTCAAAGCATAGTTACTATTTTTTAAAGAGAAAATATTTTCACTTGGAGAAGAATTATTCTGCTCAAGCTTATCTCTAACTTTAGAAGCAATTACATGGGATTTTTTAAGATCCTTGTATTTACTTTGAAGAGTTTGATATTTTTCCAACATTTCTTAAAGACACGACCCTAATTCACAACGAGAGAGTTTAGATATACCTCTAAGTCAGAGTCTGAGTTTGATTCTGGTTCTGATGACATTTTGTCTTCTGGTTCTCTAGAGACTTCAATGTTAATTGTTGTTTCCACTAGTGTAACATTTGCCTGTTCTTCATCAGAGTCTTCTTCTTCAGAATCAGAGTCATCCCAAGTTGCCATGAGTCCCTTCTTGGCTTTGGAGAGGTTTTCCTTGGGATTATTGTCTTTCTTAAGCTTTGGACACTCGTTCTTGTAATGACCTGGCTCATTACACTCATATTTGATGACTTCTTTTCCAGAACTCTGCTTCTTTTGTCTAGATGATGAGTCAGCACGACCTTTGTTCCTTCTTGATCCTCTGAAATTTCCAGAGTTTGTTGATCCTTCTGGAGATAAGTGATAGTTCATCTTCTGAGTCTTCCTCAGAATCTTCTGATTCTTCCTCAGCTTGATAAGCATTTGCCTTTTCAGGTTTAGACTTAAGAGCAACAGATTTACTCTTCTTCTAAGGTTCATCTTCCTCCAGCTGTATCTCATGACTTCTTAAAGAACTAACAAGTTCTTAAGACTTATACTGTTTAGATCCTTGGATAGCTTTAGAGCAGTTACCATAGGTCTCCATTTCTTGGGAAAGCTTCTGATGATCTTTTTGACATGATCAGCAGTTGAGTATCCTTTGTCCAGAACTTTGAGTCCCGAGACTAGCATTTGAAACCTTAAAAACATAGTCTCAACTGTTTCATCATCCTCCATTCTGAATGCCTCATATTTCTGGATTAGGGCAAGCACCTTTGTCTCCTTAACTTGAGCATTTCCTTCATGAGTCATTTTTAGAGAATAAAAAATGGATTTGGCAGTATCTCTGTTTGTTATCTTCTCATACTCAGTATAAGAGATAACATTTAGCAGTATAGTTCTTGCCTTGTGATGATATTTGTAATCTTTCTTTTGTTGATTGGTCATAGCACTTCTTAACACTTTTACTCCTGCAACATCAACTGGGTGAGTGTAGCCATCAACTACAAGATCCCAGAGATCTATGTCGTAACCAAGAAAGAAACTTTCAACTCTATTTTTCCAGTAGTCAAACTTTTCACCATCAAAGTCTGGTGGTTTGGCACTGTAATGATCTTTCTCTTCTTGAATAGGATTAACATTAGCTGCAGCCATGATATCTCACACAAATACCAGATCGGTACTGAACACGGTGAAGTGTTGATAAAACTTTTATCACAATCATAACTAAAGCTCTGATGCCAATTGAAGGTGTGACAAAACACAAGAAAGGGGGGTTTGAATTGGGTTTTCAAAAATGAAAGCTTTTTGTGAAACTCAAACAAATATCACAAAGAAACTAATAAGAGAGAAAGACACACGATATATCCTGGTTCATTTGAAAACTATCAAGCTAATCCTGTCCACCCGCCAAGGTGATTTTGCCTTATACATAAGGACTTAATCCACTATAATCAACTGATTACACTGCACTAGCAACTGCTGGTGACTAACAAGCACAAGACTAACTGTCTCTTCTTAAGGATTCTGACCTAACTGGTCCCTTAAGGAATACAAACAACTGTTTGAAAGAAATTAATGTTTACAATGAATTGCTTCTACACAATCAGATATAAACACTATGAATAACTCAAATAACTTAAAGAAAATTTATACAGTATGAAAAATGTTTCTTGCATTGTATTGTGCTTCACTGTTCTTGGTTCAATGTCTCGTACATTCTCTGTATTTTCTTTAAGTGATCAAGTCCTTATATAGCCAGTAAGAGATCAGTTGGAGGGCAGATCAGGAATATCCTTGAGATAGCTGATGACTTGAAATAATGTCGTTACGCGTGGATGAAAATCATACACAAAAGTTGTCCTTTGTACCACCAAATCAGGGTAGTGGAATGGTAGTGGAAAGGAACGTGTTTGATACATACTATGTACTATTTTCCCTCGTAAACTTTTGATCTTATCTTCTGTACATCAAAGGCTTCTGAATAGAGATGATTGAAGCATGAGTAGAAGAGTTGATCACTGGGTCTTCAGAGTCTTGAGTCTTTAGAGTCTTCAGAACTTGTTCACCAAAACCTTGTCTTCAGAGTCTTTAGCACTTAGTCTTCAGAACCTTTGGTCTTCAGAAACTTAAGTCTTCAAAACGTCGTTCAGCAGAACCTTGTCTTCAGAGTCTTCAGCACTTAGTCTTCAGAAACTCAAGTCTTCAGAGTCTTCAGAACTTTGTTCAGCAGAACCTTTTCTTCAGAATATTTAGCACTTAGTCTTCAAAAGATAATGACTTCAGAAGCTAGAAAGCCTTCAGAAGTAAATCATCAGAGTCATGCTCAGAGGCAGAATCTAAGAGAGCATTGCAGCAACAATATATTGTTTTCTTAGAATCTTTCTAAATGTGAGTAGATCAGAAGTAGACTTGCTTCTTTGGCGCATAAGTGACTTTTAGTCAAATCAGAGTGACGTTGCACATGGTCTCTATCAGAATCAGAGCCTTCTCTATCAGAGTCAAAACCTGTTTGTTAAACCTTCAGAAAAACAAACGTTAGAGTACCAAAATTATTCTCACACAAATACTATTTTGTTATTATCAAAACTTAGAGATATCCTGCAGAACCAAATCTTGTTCTAACACTCGGTGCCCTATACTACTCAACCTCTCCTATCTTATGTTTTTACTCTAGACTCGGGTATAGAGCCTTTCCCTCAAGGTTCGCAATCAAAGCTTATCCAAAGTACCAAGGAACCACAAATATAATATGGAAAACAATAAAGTTAAAAGAATATAAGCAAGCAAAGAAAGATAAACAAACACTCAAACATGCGAAGGAAACAACCTAGACTAGGCTTAACTTGCTTAGGGGCGAACCAGTCCCCAACAAAGTCGTCATCTGTCGTACCTCAAAAAATACGATCTTCGCGATGCGCAAAACAAGGGTTGCATGATCATGAATGGACTTATGAGAGTCGCCACCAAACTTTATTTATTCCTATGAGGGGAAAGGAAAAACATCGAGAAAACACACAGATGAAAGGATAGGGTATGATCATCGCAACCCTGTTGGGTTCGGAAGTCGGTTATGTAAGGGGAAGGTATTAGTAACCCCTACATCCATTGTACTCGATGGGAACCGTCTAAGTTGTTTAGGCATGAAAGGATATCTGATATCTCTAAACTTGCTAAAGGAAATGGATGATTACTTGAGGAAAAATAAGAGATTTTTAATTATTGAGTTCGTCTGAATTTTGCAACTCAGCGCCTACGTATCCCAGAGGGAATCAGAACTCCGTAGTTCTTGTTGAAAAAGTTTGGTTTGTTGTGTGTTTTTTATGGACGGTGCTAAGTTCGCATTCTGTCTGTTTACGATAAAATGAAAGTAGCATGCCTTTTTTGTAAAGGTTTTAAACGGAAAAGCACGAAGGCAAAAAGGTTTAAATTTGTGAGGTGTTTTATTAGGAGATAAGAAAAAAGGTTAGAGATATGTATCACACTAAATTCTATGACAATAGGAGCGAGTGTTTCGTACAAATGATCCAAGCGTCTCTTGTACGAAATACCCTAAGAAGAGGTAAGGAAAACTCCCGCTCATCTTTTCCCATGTACTTAAGGCTCATGGCGCGCAATACATACCGTATTAGTTAAGTATTTTTTTGAATTTTTTGATTGAGAAAAGATTTTGTTATTTATTTTAAGTGAAAAGGAAAATATTCCCTAATACTATGGGCATAAGGAAGGGAAATTATCCTAGAAGTTGTCATGCAATAGTTTGATCCTAAAGTCTAATGCAACATTGAGTGATCAAAACTTAATCACCTAATGGAATACCTTAAAGGGAACATGTGAATCAAAATCATCAAAAGCACGCATCAAGTTTAGTTAATAGTCATCACAACTTCACAAGAAAATTGATAGATAAATAGTCAAAGTTAACATTAGAATTAATTAAAATTTTAATTAAGATTAATTAGAAATTTAATTACTCAACTAGAATTTTAAGAATTTCAAGTAATCAATTAGAAATTTAATTAATCAAAATTAAAGGTTTAATTAACATCTAAAAAAACCTAACAATCAAAAGGTCAAATTAAATCTTTTGTTAAGAAAAAACTAAAATTAAAAAAGGGTCTAAAAATTAGATTTGGGGTATAAGGCATAAAGCGCATGGGATGAAGCTTCAAAAGCCCACCCAAGTTCAAACAAAAAGTACCTAAAGGAAAAAAAATAAAGTAAAACTCAACACACCAATGCTTCACTCACTCTCTTCTCCCTCACATTTTTCTCTCTCGCTGGACCATGCCGGAGAACACAGATTCTGCTACGCCACTATCGCCTCGGCGACGCGAGGGTGGAATCAAATCTCTAATCAGTCACCAAGCCTCATCCCTCATTAAATTCACATGATGCTTTCAAACAAACCAAATCGGAGCGGACATAACACAAGCTCTCGAGACAAGATTCGAATAATTCGTAAAGGAAAAGAAACAATCAGACAACACACTAATGATGCAAGGATGAAGGTGTGGTGAATTTACCTATCGGAGTTCGTCCGACGCTTCTTGAACGACGACGCTTAATATGAGAAAATCTGAGCTTTATACATGTACGACTTCTTTCCTTGCTCACTGTTCTTGCATATGTCTCTTAAGCTCATGTGAAGGTGTGTATGTGATTCAATCTGCCCTTGCCTGTTGTGTTGCTTTCTCTTTTTTATAGGCTTTTGTAGAATTAATATCTGATTAAATGTGTCGAGTATTGTCTTGGAAAGAAGCATGGCTGCTTATGATTGGGATTTCCACTTGATGAATGTTTGATTGTGTGTGATGAATTCTTTTCCATTTTTGCTTCAACATGTTTGTGAATGTTTTGGAAAATGATCGAACTGATTGATGAGCCTTCCTTTTTTGTTTGTCATGTTGGGAGTTGCTGCTAATGTGTCGGTTTGTGGTGTTTTTGAGAATGAGTGATGAGCTGTTCTACTACTACCAAGAGATTAGGGTTTACTAGAGAGACAAATAAAAATAGAAAGATAAAATAACATGATTTAATTTCTGCATAACAAAATCAGGTCACACCAATACTTAAATACATAAGTGTTAATAGACCTAAACAATGGGTCAAGAAACCCACTTGGAGGAAAAAACAAGAATTACTTAAAGTTCTAAATGATAATAATTTTAGTCCAAAATAAAGTCATGCTGCCATGAGGGCCTTTTAGTAACTCTAATGGGCCTGCCCAACTTCCTATCACTACTATCCGGCCCACCAAAAACCTTGTCCTCAAGGTTTGAATTAACAAATTCAGCATTTTTATTATAAGAGTCCATCCCACTTGAAGAAGAGGGAGAAATTTGACGGTGATTTGAAGATTGAATGGGTGGTAAAGTTGAATTGCGTGTGGCAGTGGGCTTCTCCTGCAAAAAGGAATCCGTAGAAGCCAAAGGGGTGGGGATGGGAAGCGGAGTGTGGCACGTGTCTAGCTTGGAGGGAATGGGATGTTGATCTATCAGTGGGGAATTATTGGTGAGTTCCAAGGGCTGTTGTAACTCTGCACCCCTAGGATGCATAGGTTCAGCTACAGCTGGAAATGTTACCGTTTCCGAAGCAGTGGAATACAGCTGTGTTCCAATATTTAATTTTGGGGATAAATAAGGGCCACGTGGGTGAAATTGGTAAAGCGGCGGTGTTCCAGAAGAGTATCCAAGGCTCTTCAAGGGCACCAACGGTGGGGAAAGTTTCAAAACATCTAAGGACAAGGTGGATTTATAAATAGGAGTCATGTACTTCATTGATTCAGTTCCACACCTTTCCGTTGCACCCTTCTCTTCTTTTTCTTTCTCAAGTACTTCCGTCTCCACAATGTCTTGAGAACTCCCAGTTTGCAATACCAAATCATTTTTCAACTCTTTTTTTTCCAATGGAGTTTCTGAAACATTACTAGTCACAACATCCTCATCTAATAAACTCTCCTCTTTCAGATTATAAGGGATCGATATCTTGTCCTTGTGAGGATCATCACCTTGATAACGCCGCAACTGTGAAACATGGAAGACGAGGTGGATTTGAGAAGAGCTAGGGAGACTGAGTTCGTAGGCCAAAGATCTGATGCGTCGTACAATTGAAAATGGTCCAAAATAGTATTTTGAAATTTTTTGAAAAGTGCGTCTCTGAACAGAGGTTTGACGGTACGGTTGAAGACGAAGCCATACAAGATCCCCAACGGCAAAGGTATAATCTCTTCATTTTTGTTAGCTTGGTCTTGCATGTTTTTCTGACTTCGAGCTAGATTTAGCTTCAAGGTGTTGATAATGAGTTGTCTGTTTTGCAGGGAGGAGTCAAGAGAAGGAAGGTTTGTATGGCCCTTGATATAGTCTCGCGTAGTCGGTGGTTTTCATCCATAAAGTACCCGAACGGAGTCATGTTTATAGACTAATTAAGAGTTGTGTTGTGCCAATACTCCGCCAAATGAAGGTAGTTGAACCACTGATGCGGCTGACCACTGGTAAAACACCGAAGGTATGTTTCTAAACTGCGATTCACAACCTCTGTATTTCCATCAGTTTCTGGATGATAAGTCGTGCTGTATTTCAGGGACGTTCCTTGAACACGGAAGAGTTCTTTCCAAAAGGCGCTTAAAAAGAGAGGATCCCTGTCAGAAACTATGGATCGAGGCACTCCATACAACCAGCAAATCTCGACCGAAAATCGCCTTGCTAAGTCTTGAAAAGCGAAGTGAGTGGGCAAAGCAACGAAATGAATAAATTTGGAAAGTCTATCACATATAACCCAGATGACTGTGTGTCCAAAAGATTTGGGAAGGTGAGTGACGAAATCCATTGATAAGTCTTCCCATACTTGTTGTGGTATTTCGAGAGGTTGTAACAAGCCTTGTTTTTTTGTTGGTAAGTATTTATTTTGTTGACATGTGAGACAGGTCTGCACAAACCGCTTGACATATTTGTAGAGGCCAGGCCAAAGGAAGGTTGCTGAGATGCGTGACAGAATGGGTTTGAGGCCGGAATGACCGGAGGTTGGTGCGCAATGGTACTTCTTGAGGATGCTGGTGCAAAAATCCCCTATGTCAGGTAGAAAAATACGGTCTTTGAAATACAACAGATTGTTGTGGAAATGGTAAAGCACTTTCATTTTCGTATCAGTCTGACTTTTTCTGATAAGATCCTTTCCTTGGCTTGTTGTATAGAACTGCTTGAGGGTAGTGATGAAGTCTGGAATGGGAATGGAGACTGAAAGCATAAGAGCAGCTTCATCTGTGTGGCTTCGGCTCAAAGCATCAGCGACTAGATTCGTTCTCCCAGGTTTGTAAAATATATCAAAGTTAAAACCCTGTAACTTAGCAGTCCATTTTTGTTGCTCGGGAGTTTGAATAGTCTGAACTAGTAAATTTTTCAAACTTTTTTTATCTGTAAAAATGTGGAAATATTGCCCAGTAAGGTACTGACGCCATTTCTTAATAGCTTCGGTGATGGCGTACATCTCCCTCACATATACTGATGAAGCTTGCATGCGTGGGCTAATTTTCTTACTGAAGAATGCCAGAGGATGTCCATATTGGGAGAGAACAACACATATTGCAACCGCAGGAGCATCCGTTTCGATGACAAAGGTTTTGTTGAAGTCAGGAAGCACCAGAACCGGCGTCTCTGTCATTTTTTCTTTAATGTTGTAAAAGCCATATCTGTATCTGTACTCCATGTAAACTTATTGAAATGCAAAAGATCGGTGAGGGGAGCGGCGAGAGTGGCATAGTGTTGGACAAAACGTCTGTAAAAACCGGTGAGGCCCAAAAATCCCCTGAGCATCCTGAGTGATCGTGGCTTTGGCCAGTATAAAATTGCTTGAATCTTCTCTGGATCAGGGGTAACTCCATTAGATGAAATTACATGACCTAAATAATCAACTTGATGAACTGCAAAAACACACTTAGAAAGCTTTGCAACAAAGTGATTTGAAGCAAGTAAATCTAAAATCAAGGTTAGGTGAAGTAAATGGTCTGAATAAGAGTTACTGTAAATAAGAATATCATCAAAGAAAACAAGAACAAACCGTCTCAAGTATGGACGTAAGAGGTCATTCATCGCCGATTGAAAAGTACTAGGAGCATTAGTTAAACCAAAAGGCATCACTAAAAACTCATAGTTCCCATCAAAGGTTCTAAATGCCGTCTTATGAGTGTCTTCTGGTTTGACCCTAATTTGGTGGTAGCCCGACCTGATGTCGATCTTTGTAAACAAAGAAGCAGAACCTAGCTCATTAAATAGTTCATCAATGGTAGGTATCGGGAAACGGTCGCGTATGGTAACTGCATTTAAGGCTCGATAGTCCATGCAAAAACGCCATGAGCCATCTTTTTTTCGGACAAGTAGGATTGGTGAAGAGAATGGGCTGGTGCTGGGTTTGATTATACCCTCGGAAAGCATTTCATTGATAATTTTGGCCATTGCTTCTTTTTGTGAGTGAGGGTAGCAGTAAGGTTTCACATTGGTTGGGGAAGTGTTTGCGTATAGAGGAATCTGGTGATCATGAGGTCTGGAAGGTGGAATTCTGTGTGGGGTTTGAAACACGGTTGGATAGGATTTTATGAGGTTTATGATTTCTGGTGGTGTAGTTGGGTTAGTGAGTTCTTGAGTTGGGTTGGATGGACTTGCATTCTGGTTAGAGGTGGGTTGGTACAAGAGGAGGTGTATAGAGGTTACAGGGTCAGTGTGTAAAAGTTGGCGTAGCTGGCTGAAGGTTGAATGGGTTGGGTTTTGGGTGTTATCACCTAAAATAGTGATATTTTGATTGTCATAGGTGAAAGATATTTGGGGTATCGAGAAGTCAGCCTTAAGTGGGCCAAGTGTTCTTAGCCATTCCATTCCCAACACAACATCAGCCCCTTCTATTGGGAATAAGTAGAATGGAATGATGAATAAATGAGATTGTAATGAGATAGGAACTTGAGAGCATAAGCCTGAGCAAAGAAGTTTGGATCCATTCCCTACCATAACAGAAAAATTGGGGATGGTTTGACAAGGGATTTGGAGATGTTGAGCGATTCGTGGTTGAAGGATATTGTGGATAATTCCCGTATCGATTAGGACTGTCACTGGTAATCCGTCAATCATCCCTTTAAATTTCAAAGTTTTGGGAGAGAATTCCCCACTCACAGCTTGTGGAGATAGTTGGAAATAAGTTTCAGCATTTTCTTGTGGAGGAGGCTCAATTTCCACAAAATCAGAATTTTCCAAAAAATCCAATGGGATAGGGGGTTTGAATCATCATCCACCATAAGTAAAAGAAATTTTCAAGCCGCACATTTATGGCCAGGAATAAATTTTTCATCGCAATTGAAACATAGGCCTTATGCTCTACGTTCAGCTTATTGTGCTGGAGAAATTCTTCAGATAGGTAAACGACTAGTGGACAGGTGGGTAGTTTGTGGGGTAATAGGTTTTGATGTAAGGGTAGTTGGAAGAGTTTGGGTTGCAGGCATAGGGGAGGCAGATTGGGAGGGTTGGGCTTGATGGGGTGTATAAGGACCTTTGAACTTGGGTTTTGAGTCTTTTATTTTGGCTTCAATGAGCTTTGCCAAACCAACAGCATGTGAGATTGAGTGTGGTCTTTGGAAAACCAATTCATTTCTAATTTCTGGAATTAAACCAGAAATAAAACAATTTAGAATAGCTTCAGGCGGTAATCCAATCACTCTATTACCAAGTTTCTCAAAATTAGCTTGATATTCGGTAACTGTTACATGCTGTCTTAATTTGAATAACTGTGCTTGGTGATTTTCATAAGTTGAGGGACCAAAACGTAATTCCATAGCCCTAGAAAATGCTTCCCAAGTGCTAAGTTCATTACTTTGAAACATCCACTTATACCAACCAAGAGCCTCACCTTTCATATAAAATGCTACCATTGGTAAACAATTTTTAAGAGGGATATTATAAAACGCAAATAATTGTTCAGCTTGGAAAAGCCATTCCAAGACATCACTTCCATCGAAAATATTCAACTCAATCTTTGGCTGTCTAAAATTCGTATTTTGCATTATGTTGGGTTGTTGTAGGTAAGGGTAAGGATATGGGAAATTAGGGTAAAGGGTAGATTGTGTGAGGTGGCTGTTTGGGGGAAAAGTAGAATAAGTATGGGGATGTGTGAGAATGTGTGGTGGTTGTGTGTAGTTCGGTGGGAATGGGGTGGTGAAGGTTTGAGAAAAAGGTTGAAATGCAGAATTTGCAGAATGTATGGTAGGTGAAGTCCTAGTAAAAGATATAGGCGGTGGTGGTGGTGGTGGTGGTGTGTAAAGTTGTGTGGAACGTAGGGTGGAGTTGATATGTGACAAAGATGATGTTAAGGAAATAGTAGAGTTACCTACGTCAGATATGGGTGTAGAAATAGGTGCAGATCTAGCTGCTGATGTAGTGGCAGATCTAGAAATAGTGGCAGCAGCATTCATGGCTGCAAATTGTTGGGTCATGAGAGCCGTTAGGGCTGTAAAATTGTTGTTCATGGCAGACTCCAAGTTGTTGTGATTTGTGTGGATCTGACCAAGTTGTAAAGCAACAGCTTGATTGTTAGCTTCCATGGAGGATTCAAGGTTTTCATGGGTATTGATAAGGTTTTCAAGACGTTGGTTTGTGGCTTGTAAAGTTTCATCTAGGTCTTTGGGGGTGGGGTTGGTGATTTTGGGAGGCATTGAGGTCAATGAAAGCACCAATGATGAGCTGTTCTACTACTACCAAGAGATTAGGGTTTACTAGAGAGACAAATAAAAATAGAAAGATAAAATAACATGATTTAATTTCTACATAACAAAATCAGGTCACACCAATACTTAAATACATAAGTGTTAATGGACCTAAACAATGGGTCAAGAAGCCCACTTGGAGGAAAAAACAAGAATTACTTAAAGTTCTAAATGATAATAATTTCAGTCCAAAATAAAGTCATGCTGCCATGAGGGCCTTTTAGTAACTCTAATGGGCCTGCCCAACTTCCTATCAATGAGGACCTACCACTGAATTTTAGAAGATTGGCTAAAGACACATATACGCCCAACATTATTGCAGCATGTGACTGTATGCTTGGAAAAATTGGAGATGGCACCTGTAGTGAAGCCTTGGCATGCAGGTGTCCATTTGTCTTTGTGAGAAGAATTTATTTCAACAAAGAGCCTTTTTGAGAAATATGCTTGATTATTATCAATGTGGTGTCGAAATGATCAGAAGAGATTTAATCACCGATCACTGGAAGCCTTATCTTGAACGTGCAATAACTTTGAAACCATGCTATGAAGCAGGCATTAATGGTGGCGAGGTAGCAGTATCAAGTTCAGCATCCATCAAGAAAGCATCATATTGATGATCTGAATGACATATCTGGTATATATTCTGCATAATTGGTTTACTAGAGAACCCAGAAAACCTCCAAACTATGATTAATTGATATCATTACCAGTACCATCTTTGTTAGCTGCTTTAGTTGAATGCACGAAAACATTTTCAGCAGACCCTCTATCTCCCACTTGTTCAGTCTATTTCTGCTCAAGGAACACCTTGGATTGTAACGACGGGTCGATATTATTTATACGCAGCCATGTTAGTTCCCATAATCTATTTCCATTACTATTGCTTCGCTCTAGTACGCGTCCCGCTGTCATAACAAGCAAGGTGTTTTTGAGAAGTTCATGTACGAGCTCTTGAAGCTTCTCGCTTCTCCTTCCCCTAATTTTCACCTTCATAAATATTCCAAAATGATTTAACGCACCCAACCATAATTTACTGAAGTCTGTAGATTGTGATAGGTCTTGGAGTAACAAGAGAAAAACTTTAGAAAAGCGCTTCAAGGAAAGAATAAGTGTCTCTTCCTCGAAATTGAGCTGCCATATTCAGTGCAATAGGAATCTTGCTTGCAAGCTCAAATGGTGGCCATCGATCTTTTTGTAAAGTTTGTGATATTCTTGAATTTTTTGTAATGAGACCAATTTATTTCTTTTGTAAAGAACTTTGTAAAAAACAATGAACCTTGGAATTAACTTGTACACTTTGAATTTCTTGATGTTAATTTGAGCTTAGCTTGCACCTTGTATCTTGGACTTGATTTGATTTTTGACCTTTTCAACTTGGAATTTGTAACCTTGTTATGGCAGAAAGGAGTTGCACTTGAAATTGCTTGAACTTGTAATGAACATGTGCACTTGAAATTAGTTTAAGTAAAGACATGTGAGCTTTGTGACTTCTGTAATGAACCATTAAATCTTGAATTTTTAGAATTCATTTGAGTTTGACATGTGAAGTCCTTGACATGAACTTATGAATCCATCTTTAAATGATAATTTAAATTTGAACTCTTGAACAAATATGAAAGAAATTGGGCTTTAAACTTGGAATGGGTATTGCTTTAGATCAATTTGGCCTTATTTGGGTGATATGAATGGATATAAAAAGTGGTTATGAATTGAAAATGATTTTGGTTTTAAAATGGATTTTTGATGTGGATTTGGAACTTTAAATGGCCAATTGGTTTTGAATGTGGATTTGTGGAATGGGAAATGGATACGGGCTTAAAATGGATTAGAACTTGGATGATGGAATTAGGACATGGATTTTGAACTTAAAATGACTATGGGGAATTGGATTAGACAAAATGTATTTTGATCGTGAAGGTTAGATCAGATCCTGTAGAAGTGGGCCACCAAGTGCGTCTGGGATGCTGGTCGTATGGAGAGGAGGGGGAAGTATCTGCAAGGTACTCCGACGCTCAAGTAAGAAAGGGTCAGAGAAAAGGGGCAAGTACAAAGGATTAGTTCATAGGGTGAATATTGGATACCTGACCCTCTCAAGCGAGAGGGTTTATATAGACCCCCCCGCGCGTGGCCAACGGTCCTATTTTCAGGGCGAAATAACCATTTTCCCCAAAGAATAAGTAACTACCCAAACTAGCTGTTATGTCGGGCAAAGTGCCTGAAACTAGTCGTTATGTCGGGCACAGACATGGTTTCGGGCACCTGCCCTTGACTGTTCGGGGAGCAAAGGAGCCGTGCATAACGGGCAGTAATTCTGGGGAGGAACGACGCATTCCTTGCCCGGTTGGAGGGGCAGAAAGGTAACTTTCACCCCTCCCCCCTTTGTGGATTAGACTTAGGCAATTTGGACCGCTCTGGAGCAGAAGCGGATTGGGCCATGTCTAGCCATTGGTCCAGTCCAGAACAGGAGCCCCCCAAGTCGTTGCTCCCGAGCATGAGAGTGATGACTTAAGGACAGCTCGTCATTCCGGGGATCTAGCGTGAAGTCGTCGTTTGGTGACGAGGAAGGTTGTCTCAGTGTGCCCGCGACCCGTGGTGTCCGTGGGATTCATGATCGTGACCTTGTTGCCCGGTGTCCAGGGAGACTAAAGGTCAGTCAGAATTGGAAACGTTGGGGCGCCACGTGTGCCTAGAGCGTCGTGTAGCAGTCGCTAGGTAATGCTGGCTAGTTGATAGTCATCATGGCCTACGAGCGCGTGTTTGCACGTGCCCCTTTGTATAAAATGGGGAAATTCGTTTCATTTGGAACTTTTTCGCTCTGATTTCTCTTCGTCTCCTTCAAAGTTCCTGCCCGTCACCGCCGTCTGCTTCTCCGACCACCGTTCCAAGCTTTCGAGCAGCCACTTTCGTCTTCTTAAATCAAGTAAGTTTTTGATCATGTGCTTGTTCTACTCCTTTTGGTAGTCAATGGTAGATTGCATGTGGTTAGGGCTACGTTTAGAGGACGAAATAGGTTGATATCCGGCGATTGTTGGTGGTGGACGGTGGTTGTGCCATTTTTCCACTTCTGACATGTCGTCGGACGTGTTAGTATGATTTGGTTAGAAAGACGGTTAACGGCATCGTTGCGATGGCGACGCTTGTGTAACCATCGTGATTGTTCATCTTCTGAGTGGGTGATGAGTTTTTCGGTAGAATGCTCCCAGATTCTGGTGAAGTTTTGCGGTTTCTGGCGAAGCTTCGATCGAAAACTGGGTATGAGTTCGGGGAAGCTCCTCGTTTGGGGCGATTTGTTTCGAGCGTCTCCTCGCGGGGAGGTTTCAGCTTTTTGATGTTAGGGCTTAGGCCGGAGACGTTGTCTTCCGCCCTTTGCGCGCCCTTTCACTTGACTTAGCGGTGGAAGGGTGGATTTGATTTGTTGTCGAATTCACTTTTCTTTTCTGCTTTTCAGGTGATCGACATGGCGACGGGGCCAGATAGAGAGATTCTCTTAGATACGTCCGAGGAAGAAATAGGCTCTTCGGAAAATAGTAGCTCGAAGACCTCGAGCACCTCCAGTGATGCCGGGGAGGAAGAAGAATTGGAAGTCATGGACGAGGACGTTGTTGAGGGTCCCGTGGAAGAGTGGGAGGTGTCCGAGCCTTCCGAACATGTGTCCACTTTTGCCACGTATTTGGGTGACGTCTTTACGGAGGTTGGACCAGAGGGGGAGTGGAAGGTGCACTTCCCTTCTGAGGATGAGCGGGTCTGCATGGATTTCGGGGACCACTTCACAATGTATGAATATGCTTTTAAGGAGCTGGGTCTGAGGCCGCCGTTCATCGATTTTCAGTAGTCGGTGTTTACGCACTTGAAGTTGGCTCCCACGCAGTTGCATCCCAACTCGTTGGCCTTCATTCGGGCGTTCGAGCTGGTGTGCGAATACCGCTCTATCGGGGCTACTCTCCCTTTGTTCTTTACCATCTTCCATCTTCAAAGGCAGTTTTCGGGGAGGAAGTATGGTTGGGTTTCCCTGAAGCAGCCTCGCAAATTGTTTAAACCGTTTTCGGAGTTGATACGGACGTTCAAGGAGCGTTATTACGTTGTCGAGCCTGTGTCCAAAGCTGCCCAGGACAGTGCATACATCTGGGAGATTGAGGTAGATGAGGATGGGAACGACCTACGCGACGAGGAGGGGAAGTTTATCGGGCAGAGAATCTACAAGTTCCCCATTCATTAGCCTGCCCATTTCGCCAAGAAGCCCAGCGACTACGTTCTCCAACCGAACGAGCTACACGGGCAGGACGCCGTGGCGTACGAGGAGTTGGTGAAGTGCGTTAACTCCTTCCGGCTCGCTAAGTGCTGGACGAATAAGGGTAGCCCGATCTTCGAGGAGGATGGTAGCCAGAGGGTTGAGTACCGGTTTATCAATACCAAGGCACTGCTGGAGTGCAAGACTCCTGCGGATGTCGAGAAGCTGCTTGGTAGTTTTAATTATTTTAGATTTGCTCGTGTTATGTCTTTCTCTCGCGACTAACATGTTCGTATTTTTTTTGTGCAGGTGAGATGCCTCAGGGCCATGAGAGGGTTGTAAAGAATGCCCTTGCGAGGAACAAGGCCAGAGCAGTTCCTCTGAAGTCTCGGTTTGCTGGTGCTCGTGCCCCTCCTTCGGCGCAGTCTGCTGCGGGGACCACTTCTTCTCCTACTCCTGCTCCCCGGGGGTCTCCTCTTCCTTTGACCGGTCGATCCAAGCGGCCAAGGTTTAATGATGTTGTGGACCTCACTCAGGCATCGGAGAAGGGGAAGTTCGAGCTTCCTCCTTGCATCTTTGACAGGAAATTCTTCGAGGGGAATTCTTTTATCGTGCCTCGGACGGAGTCTCTTCGCTTGGAAAGTATGGACCGCCCGAGCAAGAGGGCGTTGGTGGCTCAGGATGCTTCAGCTTTGGTTAGGATGCTGGAGATGGCAGCCATTTATGCCGAAGGATACTCTACAACTGAGGCTGAACTCAACGCTGCTTGGGCTACCATGGCGTCCCTCAGAGAAGAAGCCAAGGTTGCCGATGATGCTCGGGAGAAGGCTGAGAAGGAGGTAGCTCGGTTGAAGAAGAAGAATTCCACGCTGGCGGCGGAGAAGAAAGCTTCCGAGGAGCTGGTCCAGCAGTTGAGGGCGGCCAATGCCCCAGGTGAGGATGAGCCGGAAGATGTGAAGGAATTGAAAACGAGATCCGAGCTGGTCGCTCGTATGCTGGTGGTCGAGGATGACAGCATTGCCGTCACGGACGAATCCTTCAGAAATGCCGTGGCTCAACTGCGGGTGGTGAACCCCGAGCTTGACTTTTCTGTCGAGGGTACCCACTATCTGGCGCATGTTGAGGATGGCCGGATCGTTATGCCCGACGCTCTCCTTGAAGGGAACACCGAGGATCAGCCCGCGGAGGACCAGGGACCCCAGTCTGAGCCAGCCGAGTACGTGGACGAGTGAGGAGTCTGTTTTTGTTGTTGTAATTTGTCCGGCCTATGTGCCGCGTAGTTGTTGTAATTTAATTTTGGGGGGGGCATGGCCCCCATTTTATGTAATCTAGTACAGCTGTGGTCCTAGTGGCCACTTATTTATGTTTAACTTATACGCTCGATTCTGTTATCTGCATGATTTTACTTGCTTTTATTTTTTTCTAAGTGTTGTACTCATGCTCGTTGTGAATGTATATTTGCCCATGATTGGGAGTGTTTTAGGGGATTGCTCATTGTAGATGTGTTCGGCAGTGAGGGGAACTGGTCGAACGGCCGGGGAATGCCCTGGCGGGGATGCGGAGCTCAGGTCGCGTTTGAGGCCTGAGTTCGCAGCGTGAACGTCCCATCGCGAGCTGGGGTCCTTCCAATCATGGTACTTTGACGACGGCGATGCTCGATCGAGGACCGCCGTCGAGCATTTACTCGGCTCGTTACTGAGCGGGGTTCTGCTTTATTGGTATGCGACACTTGTACCTAGGCGTGCATAGTGGTCGTTAGCTGACGTCCGTCGTCGTGACGGGTAGAACCGAGAATTAGGGTGTTAGTTCCTGGATTGGCTGGAATTTTGGTAAAACAAAGTATAGTCAATGTTGATGTCAAGGGTTGATGTTGCAACATTGAAGTCTTAACACTGGGCTGTGTTAAGTAATTAATTGCTGAAGTTGGATGTCTGATGTCACATAGGCGATGTTGTGACATTAGATCTGCAGAATTAATAACATCAGGTTGTAATGTTGTTAGGGTTGCGTATTAGCTGGAATTGTGGAGAGCAAGTTGTCTCATTGGATGCGAATATCTTGGGATAGATATTTGATGCTGCATAAGAGATCTGCTGCAGATTTGTAGGAGATTTAAAAGGTTGAAGATTTAAAAAGATTTTAGGAGAAAATCTGTTTTAATATTCAGTTTTAAATAACAAATCTGGGAGATATTGTAGCAAGTCCAAGACCAATTCAAGGAGCTATATAAAGCGCACAAGACCAAAGGAAAGGTGGACAGAAAACATTCAGAAGATCAGGAGCTGGAGGCTTAGTGTCTAGAGTTTGTTTAGAGTGCTTGTATTTACACTATTCTAGGGCTTGAATAGGTGTTGCGTTTCTGTCCTCTCTAGAAGCTGTGAAGCAATAGAGAGTGGTTGATTGATCGAAGCTGTGAAGTAAGATCAAGGTTACTCAAAGTGGTTTCTTTGAGTGTTTGTAAGGGATTGAGTAGTGTTCTCATACCTAAGTGGTTTCTTAGGTAGGAAGTCATTAGTAGAGTATAAGTTTAGGAGATTGTCAACGGGTCGTTGAGTCTGTAAATTATATCTACAAGTAGTGAATTCCATCCCTGGCTTGGTAGCCCCCAGAGTAGGTTGGTTGTAACCGAACTGGGTCAAAAATTATTGGTGTTATTTTGCTGTTTATTCTGTCCATTGTACAGAGTGTGTTGTTGTGACATCGCACCTTAACATCACACGTCTGATACCAGAATTTCAATTGGTATCAGAGCAGGCATCCTGTCTGTCTCTGGGTGAGATCTAGGGAAGTTACTTTCTGGTGTAAAGATGGACAAAGAAGTTGGAGGATTCGTCAACAGACCCCCTATTTTGGATGGATCAAATTATGATTATTGGAAGCCAAGGATGACCATTTTTTTAAAATCCTTGGACAGCAGGGCTTGGAAGGCTGTTATTAAAGAATGGAAAGCACCTGTCATGTGTGAGAAAGATGATGTTGGCAAAGATAAAGAAGGCACCTCTAAGCCAAAGCCTGAAGAAGAATGGACCATGGAGGAAGATGAGCTCGCCCTTGGAAATTCCAAAGCTCTAAATGCCATCTTCAATGGAGTAGATAAGAATATCTTCAGGTTAATCAACACCTGTGAAGTTGCTAAGGAAGCGTGGGATATTTTGCAGGCTACACATGAAGGAACATCTAGAGTCAAGATGTCAAGACTTCATATTTTAACATCAAAATTTGAAAGCCTGAAGATGAAGGACGATGAGACTATTCATGACTTCCACATGAATGTTCTGGAGCTGGCCAATGCATCCAGTGCTCTTGGTGAGAAAATGTCAGATGAAAAGCTTGTACGGAAGATCCTTAGGTCCTTTCCTAAGAAGTATAAGATGAAGGTTACTGCCATTGAAGAATCACAAGACATCAGCAAGATGAGAGTAGATGAGCTCATTGGATCCCTTCAAACTTTTGAGCTTGGGTTGAATGAGGAAGAACCAGAAAAGAAGCCAAATAGTATAGCCCTGGTGTCAAATGGTGAAGAAGAGAAAGGGAAGAGTTCTGAATCCCAGGAGGATCTACCTCAGGCCATAGTGATGTTGGGAAGACAGTTCACCAAAGTATTCAAGAGAATGAATAATAACTCCAGGCCTAATGTCAAGAACATGACTTCTGACACCAGCAAGAAGGATGAAGAGAAAACTGCCCAAGATAAAGGAGTGCAGTGCTTTGAGTGTGAAGGGTATGGACATGTCAAGAAAGAATGTCCCACCTTCTTGAAAAAGCAGAAGAAGGGCATGACGGTTTCCTGGTCTGACTCAGATAGTGAAGGTGAGTCAGCAAAGCATGTTAGAGCCCTAACAGGAGCTGTTGTTTCTGATGATGATTCTAGTGATGGAGAAGTAACTTATGAGGAGTTAGCATCTACTTATCAAGAGCTGTGTTTAAAAAGTGCTGAGATTTGTCAAGAAAACAAGTGCCACAAGCAACAGATTGCTCAGCTAGAGAATGAAAAGACTAATCTGGAAAATGAAGTTGCGCTAGTTAGAGCTCACCTTGATCAAATGACCAAGTCTGTTAGGATGCTGAGCTATGGTACAGACACACTTGACAAGATCCTTCAGACAGAAAAGGTTGCAGGTGATAAGTCTGGTATAGGATATGTGGCAAGCACCTCAGGAGCAAAGGAGGAGGTATCCCAACCTATGAGTTAATGAGTTCTGATGTGAATTTGTTTAAAGGAAAGTCTTTATGGAGGGAAAAAGTTATTGACACTCCAAATCAAGCTCCTAGCCTCAGAACCCCCTTTCCCGGTGCTGCAACATCACGCTTCTTCAAAGCCCTGTTCTCGCAACAAATTAACTTCTTTGCCTTCAAGAATCAACCTTCTCTAGAAGGATTCATGGCATCTCCATCCAAGAAATCTGAGTGTCAGAATTCCACTAAAGGAAAAGCTAGGGTTTCCACTGACGAAGGTTCAGCATCCGATCCTATGGACATTGAGCCCCTCTCAACCATTCTTCCTAAATCAGGTACTACGAGACCCACTAAACTAACTCCCAAGAGACCTGGTACTATCTTTAAGAATCCTGAAACAAAGAAAGTAGTTACTAGTGTGTTGTTTGGAGACAAACCTAGAACTGCCAATCCTTGTCCACAAACTGCTGAGGAAAAGGTAGATGCTGATAAGTGCATGGGGCAGATTATTGACAAAATTCTTGAGAAGGGACTTCCTATTAAGGGTATTTCTAGACCCCTGAGACAAATGGCTGCTGATCAGGGTGACATGCAATCTACTGATTCAAATCTTCACAGATTGGCTGTCTCCGTAATCGAAGATGCTAAGAAGGAAGTTGAAGGTAATGCTGAAGCAGATGACACTCATGTTGAACGGGATGTCAGAACATCGCCTAGTAGGGATGATGAGGCTACTCCTGGAGGAGAAAAGAGTACTGATGTGATTAATGTTGATGACTTATCTGATGATGAAGTCATTGGAAGAGTAGTGCCTGGTCTGGCTAAGAGACTAAGGACAAGGAAAGAAAAGCAGGGTGGATCGTATCCAAAGAATGCCTCTGATGAGAAGAAGAAAAAGACTGTTGTTGGGCCAATAAAAGCTTGGAGCAAGGTCGAGGTGACTCCAAGAAAGAGGAAGATTGTGGAACAATCTGAGTCTGAGCATGATGATGAGGATGATGCTCAGAACATCACTCATGTCAGAAAATCTATTGCAAAAAGGATTGCAGACAAAGTCCCAGATGTACCTGTGGATAACATCTCCTTCCATCGTGCAAGCAATGCCTATATGTGGAAGTTCATTTGCCAAAGAAGAATTGCTCTTCAAAGAGAGATTGGCAAAGAAGCCATGGAGATTAAAGAGGTGATGGAAGGAATTAAATCTGCTGGGTTAATGAAAACTGTGTGTGGATTTTCAAGGTGCCATGAAGGGCTGGTAAAGGAATTCATAGTAAATCTTCCTATAAATATCTCTGACAAGAGCAGTCCAGATTATATGAAGGTCTTTGTCAGAGGAAAATGTGTTGAGTTCTCACCTAAGATTGTCAATAGCTACTTAGGAAGAGAGGATGCCGAGTATACAGAACTGGAGGATACAGATAATGAAGTGTGCAAGGAAATTACTGCTGGACAGGTTAGAGTATGGCCATTAAAAGGAAAACTACCAACTAGCAAACTGAGTGTGAAGTATGCTATACTACACAGAATTGGAGCTGCAAACTGGGTGCCCACGAATCACAAAACCAACATAGCTGTTGGATTAGGAAGGCTTATCTATGTTGTTGGTACTCAGAAAAAGTTTGACTATGGCACATACATATTTGATCAGATTGTAAAACATGCAACAACAAATGCTATTAAAATGCCCATAGCATTTCCTTCTCTCATTAGTGGAGTCATTCTGAGTCAACAACCATGAATATTGACTTGTGCAGATAAAGCATGCAAAAGAAAGTCTCCATTATCCTTGCATCAGAAATTGTTTATGGGAAGCCATGTTGCAGATATTGTGTTAACATCAAATGCAGGTATCAAGAAGAAAACTTCCAAGGCTGATTTGCTAGCTAAGCTGAAGGCAACTAGCAAAGACTTGGATGTTGTGATTAATACCAGTCTGGCTAGAAAAGAAAAGATTGAGAAAATGATCAAAATTTTGGAACAAGATGATCATGCTGACTCTGATGATGAAGGACAAGATAGTGCAGATGAAGCAAGTTCAGAAGAAGACTAGCCTATTTGCTTTTGCTTTAGTTTTTGGACCTGCAATGTTTTTTTTTGTTTTGCACTTGTTGGTTTTGTAACTTGAATACTGTGCTGTTATATGCACTAGTTTTGTTTTCTATGATTTGTTTTTCCTGGTTGCTAACTGTGAGGCTAACAATGAGAGCTAGGCTGTACTGACTAGAGTTAATAGGGCTTCTAATAGAAGCTTGCCTAATTGTGGCTAAAAAGGGGGTGAAAATATCCAAGAGAGTCTAGAGTGTCATGGATGTCGCTCCCAGGATTTTCATCCAGGTACAAACGCGGGAGTGGCGCGGAAAAACAACAGAGTCGCCAGCCGTGTAAATTTCTCCCAAAAGAGGGAAAGGGAACACCGCATAAACCTGAGGAAGAGGGAAAGGAATGGTCATCGCAACCATAACCTGGGTTCGGGAGTCGGTTACGCGAGGGGAAGGTACTAGCACCCCACGCGTCCATCGTACTCGATGGGATCCACGCTTGTTGTCTATTTTAAGGGTGAGTTATACTATCATCTATGGCTGTACTAAAACGGGGGAGGGGAAAACAAAGACAGACTTGGTAGGACGTCGACGTCCTAGGCCTACGTACCCCCTTTGTGCAATGGGGAATTCAGAGTCAACGTAGTTTGGACCAAGTTCTTTTTGTGTTTTTTATGAGCGACGCTAAGTTCGCGTCCGGCAGTTAGGGTCGATGCCTGTTTGCGACTCAGACGGAAAGTAACGTGCCCTTTTTGAAAATAGCCTTTAGTTTGACAATCTCAAAGGATAAAAAGGTTTGAAGTTGGTTTGTATTTTTTAGGACAGAAGTGGCTTAAGTTAGTTCATAAGTTGCATTGCACCAAAGCCTAGGGCACAGGGGCGAATACTTAACACATCTTCCCAAGACAGGACGCTCGCTAAGCACTCTAGAAAGATGAGAGGAAGCCCCTCATTTCTCATTCCCCACGCTTAAGGCCTGTGCGCAATACACTTTGTTCTTATTAAGTGTTTTTAAAGAAATTTGAGATGAGAAGAGAGAAGACACAAGGGTAACTCTAAAGGGGACTATGAGTCCTAAAGTCATCATGCATGGGTGACCTACGGTTAGTGAGGTTTGACGACAACCTAAACCCTAAAGGAAGAAGATGAGGGAAGGAAAAAGTAAGGGTGACCATGGATACTTATCCATACCCTTAAAGAACTTACCTTAGTCCCTGCATAAAAGGTTAGTGAGAAACAGACATAAATAATATCAAAGCAAATGAAAATCAAGCAATGGCATATAATGGTGATACCAATCCAAACATGAATTCAGAAATCAAAGAAACAACCCCAAAGCAAATGGCACAAGTGCCTTTTCAAACAGATAATCAGGTGTGGTCAGAAGTAGGCATACAAGAAGATCTCAAGTGAAAGCCAATCAAATAATTAGAAAAATAACTCCTAAAATTCCCAAATTAAACATCAATATTACTCAACCAGAGATGAACCAAATATCAAGAATCCTTGCAAAAAACCAAGATATTAGTCATTTAAACAATTAGGCAAAGTTCAGGTGGGAAGTAGGGATCAATGTGCAAAAAGAGGACCAGAATGCAATATGAAATAATAATTAAAAATGATTTAAAAATATTTGGATGCATTTTAGAATGTTAGTGAACAAATTCAAAAAGAACGGATTAAAAATATTTTATGGTTGCAGAGAAATAAAATAAAGAAATTTATGTATGCATGATATGAGTAATGCAAAAGAAATTAACTAAATAATTAGTTTAGATGATAAAAATAAAATAAAAATAAAAAAATAAAATTTGTGAAAATTTTATAAAATGATAAAAATGATGTATGAATTTTATGATGATTTTTAGATGCAAAAATGTATTTTTAACAATTAAAATATGAAATATAATAATTGAAATAAAATAAAATGAAATAATATGTAGGGGGTGCGTTAGTAAGGAAACCACGTTGGAATGGAGACATGGGCTGAAGATGGGGGGTGCGAATAGCAGCCCAGCCCAAGGATTTATCAGAAAAAAACAAAAAATAAAGAGGACTATGCATGGGCTTGCCACGCGCACGGCACATGCCCATTTTAATTCGCTGGCTGCTTGTTGTTCGTTTGATTCATCGTACGTCCCTAGTTTGGTCAATTAAAGTAAAAGTAATTGAAATGGGAGGATTTAATTGGATGGCACACCTTACTTACCATGGGGTGATGAACATGGGATCACAAGTTAAAACTCAGAAAAAAATATAAGAAAAAATACGTGGCGTCGTTTGGACCGTTGGATGAAACGCATGAAGGGTGAGGATTGTATCTTCCTCCTCAAAACCCTTCGCCGGCCAGCCACCGCGCCAGTCGCCGGAACTAGGGTTTCGGTCGACTCCTCCACCACCTGCAACCTGAAAAGTGTCCAGAAAACATGAACCCATATACCATTCCGCCCAGATTTTCGCAAGGAATACGAATATGCTATCAAAATTTGCAAACCATTAGTGTATAATGAAAAACGAATGAAAAACCATTAGGGCACAAAACTTTAAACACATAGAACAAGCCATACACGCATCCATATTAAAAACCAATTATATCAACATGATCAGTGACAGTCACACAACAATATACACGTAAAAAATAGGAGTTTTAAGAGCACGAAAAAATCGATCGACCTGAGATGGTGCAACTCCAATCCTTGCTTTTGGCTGCAAATGGTGGTTGGGTTGTGTTCTAGAGATCACCAGGAGAAGTTTTGTGGAAGAACTTTGAAGAAACTCCTTGTAATTCGTGAGATTTGTTGAAAGAGAGCTTTAGGGTTCAAATTCTCCAATCCTCCAAATGTCACGTGTATGAACCCTAACCAGTGCATAGATAGGTTTAAATAGGCTAGGGTTTTCCTCTGATGATGAATTGGGCTTGGGTAATTCCTTGTTTAATGAGTTTTTGAATTATTTTGAAAAATTGCATTATGTTAAGTACACCTCCTCCATGCATGTATACTTAAGAATTCCATGATGGATCACTTTCATTTGGATTGCTAATTACACCTCAATGGAACTTGGGCCTTGAAAACAATTGATTCATGAGTTTTAAACAATTTGGGAATTTTGAATAATGGAGAATAAATAGTACATACACCATGAAACCACTTGATTAAAAAGCCAAAAATGCTTCTCAAGGAATGTTCTTTGATATTAGAATGTGGCATGAAGCAATGGAATTAATCATAGGTACATATGTCCCAAAATCTAAAAGTTATGAAAATGAAACCCTAAAAACCACTTTGCCTTCTTTTGACCATAAGTTGAGTTTCACAAATGATATGGAGACCCATTAGTACTTGTTGGAAAGAGGAGAAAAATATATTCAACTTTCATGTTGGAGAAAAATTCATTTGAAGCTTTCTTGATGGTGAAAAGTCAAGTTGAATGCAGTGCAGGAACATACCCAAAAAGGAAACTTTCAAATTATAGGTCATTTCCATTTTTAGTAACTTTTGCACCAACTCCTGATTTTTGATAAATGGCATGAAACTTGACTTTTGAGGACCATATGAGGATGTGAGACCTTGAAAACCTTGGAGAGAACCTCAAAATTCCACAGTTGACTTCTCCTCTTACTGTTGACTTTTACCCCATTCACCTGATTCCCAATCTTCTGATCAATAAAATCTCTCCTGAACCAAACTGATGGCCAACCTCCCATCCCTAGGTACTTGGGGACCCAAGGAATACCATAGAATTAAGTCTTGCCCAAAAAATCAGAAATAAACTGACTTTATAGCAAACCCTAGTTTTGGTATCCTCAGTCTAGGAGGAAATAACACAGTCTCCAAATCCAAATTCCTCTGAATATGATGTGTATCCTCTCCAACAAAGATAAGATATGCCATTTGATGATGATAAAAACCCAAGGAGCTTGCCCATTGAAGCAATAAAACCCAAGAATCTCAAAACCCTAATCTATGCACTGGTTAGGAGAAAGTAATCCACTTGAGCTCTCTTGCTTGACCCTTTGAAGAATATCTCATGTACCTTGACCTCATGCTAAGAACCAATGATATGCACACATGATAATGCAAAATGCAATGCAACATAAGCCAGTTAGTAATAAAGTAAGGAGAGAAAATTTTGGGGTGCAACAGCTGCCCCTATTCAATCAACTTGGTCCTGAAGGTATGATAGCAACGGCTCTCAGACATTCCAGGGTACACGGGGATTGAATACCGAAAGGGCCCCGGAAATTTACTAATGGTAAGAATAACGAGATAGAGTGTGCTGAAAAATAAGGAATATGACCTCAACCATACCCACAAGGGAAAAACAAATACGACCTCAATTGTACCCAAAAAAATGAATACAACCTCACTTGCACCCACAAAGGAAGACTGATCTCGATCACTCCACCCACCAAGAAAATACGAATACGACCTCAATCACTCTACCCACCAAGAAATACGAATACGACCTCAATCGCACTCACAAAACGAATACAACCTCAATTGCACCCACAAAGGAAGACTGACCTCGATCACTCCACCCACAAAGAAAATACGAATACGACCTCAATCGCACCCACAAAACAAATATAACCTCAATTGCACCCACAAAGGAAGACTGACCTCGATCACTCCACCCACAAAGAAAAACACGAATGCGACCTCAATCGCACCCACAAAACGAATACAACCTCAATTGCACCCACAAAGGAAGACTGACCTCGATCACTCCACCCACAAAGAAAATACAAATACGACCTCAATCGCACCCACAAAACGAATACAACCTCAATTGTACCCTCAAAGGAAGACTGACCTCAATCACTCTACCCACAAAGAAAATACGAATACGACCTCAATCGCACCCACAAAACGGATACAACCTCAATTGTACCCTCAAAGGAAGACTGACCTCAATCACTCTACCCACAAAGAAAATATGAATACGACCTCAATCGCACCCACAAAACTAATACAACCTCAATTGTACCCTCAAAGGAAGACTGACCTCAATCACTCTACCCACAAAGAAAATATGAATACGACCTCAATCGCACCCACAAAACGAATACAACCTCAATTGTACCCTCAAAGGAAGACTGACCTCAATCACTCTACCCACAAAAAAAAATACGAATACGACCTTAATCGCACCCACAAAACGAATACAACCTCAATTATACCCGCAAAGGAAGACTGACCTCAATCACTCTACCCACAAAGAAAACATGAATACGACCTCAATCATACCCACAAAACAAATAACCAACCTAAAGTGAACTTCACTGGGGATAACGTGAAACAAAACTTCTGGTTCATACCACCCCTACTGAGAAAAGGATACTGGTAAACTGGATCTCACAAAAGAGAAAGGCCAAATGAAAGCAAATTTCTAACGGACTCAAGATCCACAGATAAGATGACTCCGCTGGGGAAAGGAGAAGTCTAAATAAAAGACTCTGCCGGGGAACACAAGTATGAGGAACGCATCCCTCCAAAATCTCCTGAGTTATGCCATCTCTGCTGAGAAAGAGAACTGGCAAGGAAAGTATCAAACCTGGCTTATGCTTCGAATGCAAATGTTTGAATTATGGCGTAATGCTCCATACGAAATGGAAATGCTACGTGTTTGAGGATGCAATGCGAATGCTTATGATATGCAAAAAGGGTCCCTCCAGCAAAATAAATGCCGGAGAGAAAAGATCCATTCAGCTGGGGATGACAAAAATAAATTGCCCTCTAAATCCAGGAACTCTGCTGATCGACTCTTCGGATCAACAACTTCTGCTGGGGACGAAATCCCAAAAGAACATCCATACTACCGGGGATTATACATGTCCTCTACTGAAAGTGACATAGAACCTGAGATTTCTCCTCTGCTGGGGGAGTCGAGAATGAATGCCGATAACAGAACCGGAAGTCTGTTACTGAGGATTGCCAATAACAATTGGGCTTAGGACCTGCTGGGGGATGCCAGGCCATAATCATCCTGCTTGGGGAAAACAGTCCATAATACCATCCTGCTTGGGGATACTGCTGAACTTAACCTGCTGATGGGGAGAATGACTTTACTCCCACCTTGCTAGGGATTAGAATATAACGTTGTTGGTGAAAGTACACTTCCTGACTGGATGGGGAAGGTGAACACCCTGATTCTGTGGGGAGGTAACGTCTTGATCCGGAGAGAATACTTCCCTGAGCCTCCTGCTGGGGAAAGCCTGCTCTGCTGAGGAAAGTTTTGTTCTGCTGGGGAAGGAGTAATCTCACTGCTGGGGAGTGCAATGCTGTTGCCCTGCAACCTGACTTGTCTTTATGGTCGTAAGCGACTCTTTGAACTTTTCATCTCAAGAGGATTTTACAGAAGATCGGGCGCTCGCACTGCCCCAGGGTCTTCAAACTCTTGGAGAGATCATATCTCGACATGATTGCCCCAGTCTTCATAATCCATGACGTACATTACCTCGAAGGGGATCGTAGTGACTTGACAATACTCTGCTTTAGCATCTTGAACCTTGAGGAGGTGTTTTCATTTAACCATTTTCAGGAGTGGACGATCTCCCATGCTTTAGAGGTGGCCTGCCCCACTATGGGCTTTGAAGTGCCTTTGCCCCTGATCCTAGAATGAATGCCCCAGAATAACTGAATTTTGGAGAGTTTTCTTGACGTGACTGCCCCAGATTAGCTACATCTTAACACGACTTACTGGGGAGAGCCCCCTCTACACTGAGTCTCTTGGCAGCCTTCCCTTTGATATGATTGTCCTTTAGAATTTCCAAGCATCCCAACTTGGCAGGATCATGCTTCTTGACTGACTTTCACTGTGTAAGCTGCATTGACGCTTAGGCACATATATGCAAACAGAAAATGTTTATTATGAGAATGACAATTCTAATGCAACACTCATGTTAACCTTGAAGTTTTATTGAAAATGCGTCGCCAAGCTTCGTGAACGAATTACTAGCTGGGATACGACCTTGGCAAAACAATGCGCACATGCAATACCAACCAATCTTATTAGCACAACTCATAGGAGTCAGGAACGCTATCCTGTTGAAGTACACTTTCGGAATAAACCCTGTTTTAATTAGGACTTTTAAGGGTTGTAACGTGGTCTGGTTCACGGTTTCAAAAAAAGGATTTATGACTCAAAATTTATTGGTGCCCACCCACTCTTCGTGATGTTCTCCAGTCCTATGTTCAGTTAATCTGACCCAAACGCTCATCTCTTAAAAGGTTTAGGATCTTTAAGGAACCCATGCAACTAATGGTTTGACACCTAAGGAGGTTTTGGAGTGACAGTCACCACTTTTTATCTTTTGTGTCTGTAATCACACGAATTTGTTCTTATCGAGGATTTTTCTTTTGATCTTTTCCTTTTGTTTTTCGCCCCCTTTTTTAATTTCCCTGATTTTGCCTGGACTAATTCTTTTGAGTTTTTTCGATTTTGAAGTCCAGCGGGATGCCCTAACTTTTGCCTAAGTCGCTTGCTTTCAAGTTTCGACTTAGCGGGCTTTCTTTCTTTTATTCTCTTCCTTTTTTTTTGAACAAAGCGTGTGACACTGGATGTCTTACTTGCTTGAAAGGGTTATGACTGCCTCACTCCTTGATTGTTGATGGATAACCATTGTGGTTTGACATCTCTTGACCTCTTGACGGCGGGATAGAAGGTAATGGATCCCTAGATGCACACTCTCCTTGGAATTGGAACGCTCGGTCAAAATAACTGACGCCTACCCGGCCCTTGGGTTAAGTATGAGGGTTTTTTCGTACGAAAGAAGCTCCTACTCCAAGGCTCAAAAGGGGTTAACGAAGGTTTATCTCCTTATCTCTCCAGTATTTAGGGGTTTGAAACAATGCCTGTACATCCTCAACAGGGTTCTATCCAAAAGCGTACCATTAGAAATCTGCATTCTTATTTCGTCATCCTCCCTCAAGAGTTCTAAACAAAGAAAATTGGTATTGCAGTGCGCATAAACATTTAAGAGTGAAAACGAATGGATTACTTCAAGGAAAACATACTCATTGCATTAATATCATCATAAAAAAACAAACAAGTCTTGCGTACATACGATGCTTTAACAAGAAATAAAAAACTACAAATGAAAATGCAGTAAAGGAGCTGAAGATTGCCATTGCTGAGGAAGCTTAACTCTGCCTGGACGTACTTGCGGACTGGGTGTTCATTAGAGAAAGGAGGCTTCCATTGATGTACATATCATCCTCAGTGAATACAATAATCTCGGAGTCTACCAGGTCTTGCACCTTGTGCTGGAATGCCGTACACTCATCAATCTTATGCCCAAACGTTCCCGAGTAGAACTCGCACCTAGTAGTCATGTCATAATCCGGAGGAACAGGGTACGGTACTGGCGTGATAATCCTTGTTTAAATCAGAGAGTTCTCGAGCAGACGAGCAAACAACTGACTATAAGGGATAGGAATAGGATCAAATATCCTGTTGGGCCTTCTTGGTCTCGGTTGCCCCTGTTGCTGATAACTCTGTTGTCGGTGCTGATTTGGGCGCCTCACCTGCGCTGGCACTTCCCTTTCCGTATTGGGCTGAGGCACAATCAAAGGTTGTGGAAGAGATCCCTGACGCGAGGTGGATCCTTTGGCAAAAGAGGGAGTCCTCAGTCCCTTTACAACACTGGGAGTAACATCACTTTGTTTACTAGTGCCAACTGATGTAAACTTGATTGCCCTTGAATCAATGAGCTCTTGGACTTTGTACTTGAGCATCTTACAATCTTCAACATTATGACCAGGTGCCCCTGAATGGAATTCACACCTATCATGGACATTGGAACCCATACGAAACTTCGTGTGTGGAGGTCCTGCAGCAATCAATTCAATTAGCTGAAACTTGAGCAAATGATGAAGCAACTGAGCGTATGGCATCGGAATCTGATCAAACTTCTTATCAAGCTTCTCTGGATTAAGACCCTCATGAAATGGTTGTTGATGAAAAAGCTCTGACGGTGGAAAGGATCCACGAGGTAATCCATGGTCTAGAGGAGACCCCAAAGAGATGAGAGGAATGAGAACCTCTGCTGTGGAAGCGGGTACAGGATTGTCTTCCTTCTTCAACACCCTATTCAAAATTTCCATGATCAAACCCATCTGAGTCTTCAACTGACTGATCTCCTCCCTCAGCATCCTCTGCTCCTAGAGCATGTCTTCCCCAAATTGACTCATCTGGCCTCGTAGTTCCCTCAACTCAGCTTGAGCTTGCTCCATGATCAACTCTTGAACGGCCTGAGGAGTTAAGTCTGCAATTCTGAGATTTAGAACAAGATAAGAATACTGGAGATAAACACCTGTCATGCAGAATGATTATGCAAAATGATTATGAATATGCAAATGCAAATGGACATGTTTGAAAATTCACAAGGCGATCCACCCCTTGATTCCGGTTTAATAACAAGATATAATGGAACTTCTGCTTATATATTAAGAAAACTAGAGAAAAGTCAAATGTCAACAATCACAAATCTGGGATAACAAGTCTGAATATAAAAACCATAGGTCCCAACCAACAAGCCTGGCGGTGATCCAAATACAAGAAAGAAAACAGAAAACTATGGCATATCATCAAAGTTCACAAGTGTCAATCCTCCCCATCCACTATGCTTTCTGCACCAGTCTTGAATTTCCTCGAACAGCTTTCTGGTGTCGGGATGCTTGGGTCTCTGAATTAGTCCTTGAATGAGAAGGTCTCTCCTGTGTATGATCCCATCCAAGTATCGGTAATGCAACTCCCAAGCGTCGTCTCCAGAAACACCATCCATGCTAGGTCCCTCATGTCTAGATCTCTTTACTCCAGCTTGGACCTTCAGTTCTTCTATGGAGGCTATGGCTTCATTTAGACGACCCTCAACTTCTTGTCTCTTGAATACCCCTGACAAGATCTCAGCGTCTTTTTTCTTGAGCGTCGATTTCAACTGATCAATCTTAGCTAGGTAGTCTTCTTCCTTTCTCTTATTCTCAGCCATGGCAGTTTCTCGGTGATCATCGAACCTGTGAATCTTCAACAAAGCCTTGCCTAATTCCTCCTCCTTGGACTTGAGAACCTTACTGATACCATCCAAAGCTTCCTTCATCCTTTGTCTGGATGCGACCATGTCAGCAAGCTCTTTTTCTGCTTTAGCAAGGAGCTCTGTCTTCATCTTGGCGGTATGAACAGCTTCACCCCGCTCATGCTTCCACTGATAAATCTCTCTTTTTAGCTCACTATTTTCTTCCCGCAGCCTTTCCTTTTCAGCCCATAATTTGTTATGCTTCTCCAACTCAACGGTGGTAGGAGGCTCGATCACCAAAGGATACAAAGGTGGTTCCACCGGGAATGGAAGAAGCTCCTCTTCTGCTCTCTTCTTAATCCACTCTTTATAGGAAGGGAAGGCCCGATTGTTACTTTTCCCGAATGGAATTTTACCCTTCTTGGTCACCTGTTTCCAAGCATTCACAACTTTCCTTATCAACCCTTAATCCTCAATACCATTGAAGAATAAGGACTCTCGGACATCTCGCTCTTCGGGTGGATTTTTCAAAGGATAGTCAAACTGTCTGATAGCTAGGGAGGGATTATAGTTAATTCCACCTTTCCTCCCTATTAAGGGTACATTAGGGAATTCTCCGCATTTGCAAATAATCTCCATTCCTAGCAAATCATGATTGATCCAAACAATGTTGTCAGCAGTCAAGCCCATAACCCTTTTCGACCACTTCAGAGAATCTTTCGTATCAACGAAAGCGCCAGATGCGGGGAGACGACTCAGAAACCAAGTAGCTAAGAGCGGTGCACAGCAACTCACAGTTTTTCCACGCCTATTCTCATTCTTATAGTGGACCGAGTGATACACATCACCTAGCAAGGTAGGTTTAGGATTCTTCGAAATAAAGATTCTGACGGCGTGCAGATCCACCAGATCCGGAATGTTCGGGAACAGAACAATCCCATAGATACACATAGCCAGAATAGCTTGGAAAGCAGTCCAATTCTTCTCTTTGACATGTATGCAAGCTTGTTCAAACAAGAACTTCAACAAGAAACCCTTAACTCCTTTTTTTTCTTCAATATTACTGTTCAGAACAGATTCACTAATATGAAGAGCCACAACCATTTATTTTACCCCGGGGTGTTCTTCGGAAAAGAAAACTATATCATGCCTGATGGGGATTCCCAAAATAAATGAGAACTCCTCCAACGTTGGAGCCAAGATGTAGTCTGGGAAAGTGAAGCAACGCAAAGACGGATCGTAAAACTGAAGAAGTGTATGAATGGCATCCTTTTCATACTTGGAGATATTGTAGACAAACTCCAGAAGTCTTCCATACCCTCCACTGAACTCTGTACGAACTCCAGGACCAGCCATATTAATCAGTTTGTGAATAAGTGTCAAAGTCGGCTCTGGGAATGAATAGGCAACAATCTTCTTTCTCTGGACATCCATGCTAAGGTACTCAGAAAACCGGAATCAAGGGTAAGATGCAAGCCCTACAAAATTTCAAACACATCAGAATGCAAGAAAAATGATATGCTCATGCAAACATGGGGTCAAGGCACACTGTTGGATGTGCTGTGCTGTTAGCTGAACGAGAACCACAACCCATAAAACCAGAATTCTGAACCACTGAGTAACCCAAATAATCAGACATTGATGAGAAATCCGGAAAACAGGGAGGTTGAAGGTTTCGGTTACCTGCAAACCTGTAAACGCCCATCCCCTCTCACATGCGGGTACTAGGATGTTCAGTATCCCAGGCTCTCAGGTCGAGAAATGATGATACGTTCACCATTTCTGGTTTGGCATCATCATCAATCGAGGAGGCCTCAACTGATTCTCCAAAACAGAAGGTCCTCAGCTTTGGCACTGAGGTCGAGAAACAATAGTACATTCATCCCTCAGGGTACAGTACTATCGTCAATCGAGGAGTGCCTCCACTGATTCTCTTCAAAACGTAGGGGCCATCCTATGCGAGTTCCAAAGCGGGCCCTCGGGTGAGAATGGGTTTGCCACAGGATGTGGTCTGCCACTGTCACCACTAAAGAGGGATGTTTCCACTAAGGTCCTCAATGATCGGTCACCAGAGTCGACAGCTCTCTAGATCAACACCCCAACATGCGCAAGACACACACGTTAGAATACGTCCCAAGATAGCCTCGTCTGGTTGTGAATTTCATGAACACACAAACGTACCAAGCGGGCACGTAGGTCCCACTACTTTCCACTCTAGTCCTAGGGTATACTCAAGCCTGGGTATTGGGCTTCTCTCCCTGACCCATCCACCTGCAAAACAAAGACAGCCAGCACAGCACAGCAGCATGACAGTAATAAAAAAATGAAATGCAGAAAATGCGGTAAAAATAAAAATAAAATACAACACAAAAAGCAAAACAAAAACAAAACACCCAAAGAGAACAAAGACAAGCAAGCGCTAGGAATGACTCACTTAGGGATGGACCAGCATAGGTCAACCAGATTCCCCAGCAGAGTCGCCAGCTGTCGCTCCTAGGATTTTCATCCTGGTACAAACGCGAGAGTGGCGCGGAAAAACAGAGTCGCCAGCCGTGTAAATTTATCCCAAGAGAGGGAAAGGGAACACCACATAAACCTGAGGTAGAGGGAAAGGAATGGTCATCGCAACCATAACCTGGGTTCGGGAGTCGGTTACGCGAGGGGAAGGTACTAGCACCCCACGCGTCCATCGTACTCGATGGGATCCAGGCTTGTTGTCTATTCTAAGGGTGAGTTATACTATCATCTAGGGCTGTACTAAAATGGGGGAGGGGAAAACAAAGACAGACTCGGTAGGACGTCGACGTCCTAGGCCTACGTACCCCCTTTGTGCAATGGGGAATTCAGAGTCAACGTAGTTCGGACCAAGTTCTTTTTGTGTTTTTTATGAGCGACGCTAAGTTCGCGTCCGCCAGTTAGGGTCGATGCCTGTTTGCGACTCAGACGGAAAGTAACGTGCCCTTTTTGAAAATAGCCTTTAGTTTGACAATCCCGAAGGACAAAAAGGTTTGAAGTTGGTTTGTATTTTTTAGGACAGAAGTGGCTTAAGTTAGTTCATAAGTTGCATTGCACCAAAGTCTAGGGCACATGGGCGAATACTTAACGCATCTTCCCAAGACAGGACGCTCGCTAAGCACTCTAGAAAGATGAGAGGAAGCCCCTCATTTCTCATTCCCCACGCTTAAGGCCCGTGCGCAATACACTTTGTTCTTATTAAGTGTTTTTAAAGAAATTTGAGATGAGAAGAGAGAAGACACAAGGGTAACTCTAAAGGGAACTATGAGTCCTAAAGTCATCATGCATGGGTGACCTACGGTTAGTGAGGTTTGACGACAACCTAAACCCTAAAGGAAGAAGATGAGGGAAGGAAAAAGTAAGGATGACCATGGATACTTATCTATACCCTTAAAGAACTTACCTTAGTCCCTGCATAAAAGGTTAGTGAGAAACAGACATAAATAATATCAAAGCAAATGAAAATCAAGCAATGGCATGTAATGGTGATACCAATCCAAACAAGAATTCAGAAATCAAAGAAACAACCCCAAAGCAAATGGCACAAGTGCCTTTTCAAACAGATAATCAGGTGTGGTCAGAAGTAGGCATACAAGAAGATCTCAAGTGAAAGCCAATCAAATAATTAGAAAAATAACTCCTAAAATTCCCAAATTAAACATCAATATTATTCAACCAGAGATGAACCAAATATCAAGAATCCCTGCAAAAAAAACCAAGATATTAGTCATTTAAACAATTAGGCAAAGTTCAGGTGGGAAGTAGGGATCAATGTGCAAAAAGAGGACCAGAATACAATATGAAATAATAATTAAAAATGATTTAAAAATATTTGGATGCATTTTAGAATGTTAGTGAACAAATTCAAAAAGAACGGATTAAAAATATTTTATGGTTGCAGAGAAATAATATAAAGAAATTTATGTATGCATGATATGAGTAATGCAAAAGAAATTAACTAAATAATTAGTTTAGATGATAAAAATAAAATAAAAATAAAAAAATAAAATTTGTGAAAATTTTATAAAATGATAAAAATGATGTATGAATTTCATGATGATTTTTAGATGCAAGAATGTATTTTTAAGAATTAAAATATGAAATATAATAATTGAAATAAAATAAAATGAAATAATATGTAGGGGGTGCGTTAGTAGGGAAACCACGTTGGAATGGAGACATGGGCTGAAGATGGGGGGTGCGAATAGCAGCCCAGCCCAAGGATTTATCAGAAAAAAAACAAAAAATAAAGAGGACTACGCATGGGCTTGCCACGCGCACGACACATGCCCATTTTAATTCGTTGGCAGCTTATTGTTCGTTTGATTCATCGTACGTCCCTGGTTTGGTCAATAAAGTAAAAGTAATTGAAATGGGAGGATTTAATTGGATGGCACACCTTACTTACCATGGGGTGATGAACATGGGATTACAAGTTAAAACTCAGAAAAAAAATATAAGAAAAAATACGTGGCGTCGTCTGGACCGTTGGATGAAATGCATGAAGGGTGAGGATTGTATCTTCCTCCTCAAAACCCTTCGCCGACCAGCCACCGCGCCAATCGCTGGAACTAGGGTTCCGGTCGACTCCTCCACCACCTGCAACTTGAAAAGTGCCCAGAAAACACGAACCCATATACCATTCTGCCCAGATTTTCGCAAGGAATACGAATATGCTATCAAAATTTGCAAACCATTAGTGTATAATGAAAAACGAATGAAAAACCATTAGGGCACAAAACTTTAAACACATAGAACAAGCCATACACGCATCCATATTAAAAACCAATTATATCAGCATGATCAGTGACAGTCACATAACAATATACACGTAAAAAATAGGAGTTTTAAGAGCACGAAAAAATCCATCAACCTGAGATGGTGCAACTCCAATCCTTGCTTTTGGCTGCAAATGGTGGTTGGGTTGTGTTCTAGAGATCACCAGGAGAAGTTTTGTGGAAGAACTTTGAAGAAACTCCTTGTAATTCGTGAGATTTGTTGAAAGAGAGCTTTAGGGTTCAAATTCTCCAATCCTCTAAATGTCACGTATATGAACCCTAACCAGTGCATGGATAGGTTTAAATAGGCTAGGGTTTTCCTCTGATGATGAATTGGGCTTGGGTAATTCCTTGTTTAATGAGTTTTTGAATTATTTTGAAAAATTGCATTATGTTAAGTACACCTCCTCCATGCATGTATACTTAAGAATTCCATGATGGATCACTTTCATTTGGATTGCTAATTACACCTCAATGGAACTTGGGCCTTGAAAACAATTGATTCATGAGTTTTAAACAATTTGGGAATTTTGAATAATGGAGAATAAATAGTACATACACCATGAAACCACTTGATTAAAAAGCCAAAAATGCTTCTCAAGGAATGTTCTTTGATATTAGAATATGGCATGAAGCAATGGAATTAATCATAGGTCCATATGTCCCAAAATCTAAAAGTTATGAAAATGAAACCCTAAAACCAATTTGCCTTCTTTTGACCATAAGTTGAGTTTCACAAATGATATGGAGACCCACTAGTACTTGTTGGAAATAGGAGAAAAATATCTTCAACTTTCATGTTGGAGAAAAATTCATTTGAAGCTTTCTTGATGGTGAAAAGTCAAGTTGAATGCAATGCAGGAACTTACCCAAAAAGGAAACTTTCAAATTATAGGTCATTTCCATTTTTAGTAACTTTTGCACCAACTCCTGATTTTTGATAAATGGCATGAAACTTGACTTTTGAGGATCATATAAGGATGTGAGACCTTGGAAACCTTGGAGAGAACCTCAAAATTCCACAGTTGACTTCTCCTCTTACTGTTGACTTTTACCTCATTCACCTGATTCCCAATCTTCTGATCAATAAAATCTCTCCTGAACCAAACTGATGGTCAACCTCCCATACCTAGGTACTTGGGGACCCAAGGAATACCATAGAATTAAGTCTTGCCCAAAAAATCAGAAATAAACTGACTTTATAGCAAACCCTAGTTTTGGTATCCTCAGTCTAGGAGGAAATAACACAGTCTCCAAATCCAAATTCCTCTGAATATGATGTGTATCCTCTCCAACAAAGATAAGATATGCCATTTGATGATGATAAAAACCCAAGGAGCTTACCCATTGAAGCAATAAAACCCAAGAATCTCAAAACCCTAATCTATGCACTGGTTAGGAGAAAGTAATCCACTTGAGCTCTCTTGCTTGACCCCTTTGAAGAATATCTCATGTACCTTGACCTTATGCTAAGAACCAATGATACGCACACATGATAATGCAAAATGCAATGCAACATAAGCCAGTTAGTAATAAAGTAAGGAGAGCAAATTTTGAGGTGCAACAATGGATTGCCAAATGCTGCCAGTGTGATGCAGATATTAAGGGTGAGTTATTGACAGTTGCTATGCTGGAGGGGGAGCAACATTGTTGAATGCAACATTGTTGAAAGTTGTTGTTGCATTAAGGGGGAGTTCTGATTGAGATAGTGAAGATTTCATAGCATTTGAAGAGTGCAGCCAAGCAGATATCAAGGAGGAGAAAAGTGCTGCACATTGTGAGCTACTGAACAGCTGTGATGCTGGTTCATATTTTTGAGGGGGAGCACCAATTGGCTGTTGTCAATAATGAAGATGGTGCTGCAGCAGATCAAGTGATGAAAACTATGAAAATTGTCAAACTGCTGCTGGTGAAAGTTTCAAAATGATCAAATGATTTATTGATTGGAGTTTTTCCGCTGCTAAAGCCTCTGTTGTTTGCAGAGTGCAGAGATTGTTTTAGCCAAAATTAGCCAAAGGGGGAGATTGTTAGTTCCTGGATTGGCTGGAATTTTGGTAAAACAAAGTATAGTCAATGTTGATGTCAAGGGTTAATGTTGCAACATTGAAGTCTTAACATTGGGCTGTGTTAAGTAATTAATTGCTGAAGTTGGATGTCTGATGTCACATAGGCGATGTTGTGACATTAGATCTGCAGAATTAATAACATCAGGTTGTGATATTGTTAGGGTTGCGTGTTAGCTGGAATTGTGGAGAGCAAGCTGTCTCATTGGATGCGAATATCTTGGGATAGATATTTGTTGCTGCATAGGAGATCTGCTGCAGATTTGTAGGAGATTTAAAAGGTTGAAGATTTAAAAAGATTTTAGGAGAAAATCTGTTTTAATATTCAGTTTTAAATAAAAAATCTGGGAGATATTGTAGCAAGTCCAAGACCAATTCAAGGAGCTATATAAAGCGCACAAGACCAAAGGAAAGGTGGACAGAAAACATTCAGAAGACCAGGAGCTGGAGGCTTAGTGTCTAGAGTTTGTTTAGAGTGCTTGTATTTACACTATTCTAGGGCTTGAATAGGTGTTGTGTTTCTGTCCTCTCTAGAAGCTGTGAAGCAATAGAGAGTGGTTGATTGATCGAAGCTGTGAAGTAAGATCAAGGTTACTCAAAGGGGTTTCTTTGAGTGTTTGTAAGGGATTGAGTAGTGTTCTCATACCTAAGTGGTTTCTTAGGTAGGAAGTCATTAGTAGAGTATAAGTTTAGGAGATTGTCAACGGGTCGTTGAGTCTGTAAATTATATCTACAAGTAGTGAATTCCATACCTGGCTTGGTAGCCCCTAGAGTAGGTTGGTTGTAACCGAACTGGGTCAACAATTCTTGGTGTTATTTTGCTGTTTATTCTGTCCATTGTGCAGAGTGTGTTGTTGTGACATCGCACCTTAACATCACATATCTGATACCAGAATTTCATAGGGCCTTAGCTATAATATTATTTTAGCTTTTCGGCGTTCCATGGTCGAGCAAGTTCTTCCCCATTGAGATGTTCTAGGTAGTAGGCCCCATTTTTAGTCTTTGCTCGGACGCGATAAGGTCCTTCCCAGTTGGCTGCTAGTTTGCCTTCGCGAGAGTCTTTGTGGTTTCTTCTTAGAACAAGGCTTCCCACGTCGAACTCTCGCCGTATCACCTTGGCGTTGTGCCTGATGGTAATTTTTTGTTTTAGTGAGGCTTCGCGGAGGGCTGCCCCGGTACGGATTTCCTCGACGAGGTCGAGTTCTTCTCTTAAGGATTCGTCGTTCATTTCCTCGTCTAGGGGCGACTCTGTCTGTAACGACCTGAAAATCTGAATTTATCATTTATTTATTTAATTTAGAAGGAATTAAGAGATTTTTGGTAATTTGGAGAATTATGGATTAAAAGAGTATTTTTAAATAATTTTAATAAAGTGAATAATCATGTATTATTTAGATTATTACTATTATTAAAAATAATAAGAAAAGGGCAAGGTGGTCATAAAGGGAAAGGAGTAAGGGTAGAGTTGGAAGTTCATAAACTGGGATAATGTAACTAAAGAAGAAAGATCGGTCAATTTTCTAACTGATCGTATTTTTGTGAAGAACGCTGAAGAATAGAAGAGGAGGAGAAAACCTAGGGTTTTGAAGGATTGCTAGGAGAATCTTGGAGAAAGAAGGAAAAAGTTTCGGATTACTCTAAGGTATGGGGAGATTTCATAATTTCTTATAGTTCTTTAGGACATGGTGATGAATAGATTAGGTATTCATGAATTGTGTATAATTGTGGTGAATGTTGATGTAGAATGAATGACTTGATGAGAATATGATGAAATTGAGTGGTATGTGTTGATATATGTGTATTATATGAGCCTTTTGATCGAATTTTCGTGGGGGAAAACTGATTTTTGGGGTAATTGAAGTCAAAAACGCAGAAAATCACTTTTCGGGAAAAGTTGGGTTTTGTCGCACCCTGACACGGGCCGTGTCACACAACACGGGCACCCGTGTCAACTTTCTGGTTGGGCATGTGAAAATTTTTATTAACAGTTTGCCTGACACGGGCCGTGTCACAGGACACGGGCGGCCGTGTCAAACTACTGTTCCTGTATAATTTTTTTTGGTTTTTGGGAATTTTGTCTCAGACTTTCTGACACGGGCCGTGTCACAGGACACGGGTGACCGTGTCAGGTTGCTGTCCTGCTACACTTTTGTTGTTTTGGAATCGTGTCAGACTACTGTTTGTTTTGTTTTTGCTGTTTCTTGAGGTCTCTTGATGTTTTCTCGTATTGATTCCTTGTGGTCGAGTTGTTGCTGATATATGGATAATAAAACATGAATTTATGATGAATGTTGCTGAAAAATGAAATGAATGATGCACATGTTGATATTTGGATGAAATGAGGAGAATTAGCATCATTGCATTTCATGGCATTTTATTATGTTGGGGCTTCGGCCTATTGGTAGCTTCAATCCAATTGTGCGGATTGAAGTGATATGTTGTTATGTTGTGCTCCCTTGTGGAGGGTTGATGGCCAGTGTCCATCAAATGGAGAAATCGGCACCACATGCATTCCTTGCATTTCATTATATTTGACATTGCATTTTATGAGGTATTTGTGATTGTGTTGCGAAGGATTTGATGATGATACGATATTGTTGTTACTTATTCTGTTTATTTTCTAAGTCCTTATATTACTATAATGAATTATGGTTTCTCACCCTGCCTGCTTGGAAATGTTGCCTCTTATGTGGGTAACTTGCAGATAACCAAGAGTAGATTCGCGATGATGGAGGATGTAGCCTTGAAGTGTGCCGTTATCGCTGTTTAGTTTAGAGGTGTCCTGCTCTGTGTCATGTAACATCGGGTTGGGATTTGTTGTGAACCTCGCGTTCTTTTGTTTTATGTTGAATTTGTACATTGTTGGTGATGATTTGATTTGGATACATTTAGTATGAAGTATTTTATTGAATTGACATAAAAAGTTGATTTCCGCTGCGTAGTTGTTAATTTTATTATTAAGAATGGGTAACCCGCGTTGCGGGACAGGAAAGTGATTGTTAATTGATGTTTTGAATATATGTGGCACCTTTCATGTTGATTTTACTTTGATAATATGAAATCTTTGCCTAAAATTGTATGTGGGGTAGAAGGGTGTTACATTAATGGTATCAGAGCAGGTCGGTCTGTCCGGCCAAGTTTTGTGTTGTCAGTCTGTTGTCAGTCGTTACCTGTTAACGATTATTTGTTTTTTTTCTAACGTGGTGAGTGTTGTAAGAATGGCTGGAAACAACACGCGTGCTCTTGCTGAGGCCATTGCAGCTCTTGCTCAGAACAATGCTCCTGATGAGTTTCGTGCGTTAGAGAAGTTTCAGAGGAACAACCCACAGAAGTTTGAAGGAACTCATGACTCGGCGAACGCACAAAAGTGGCTCAAGGCAATTGAGAATATTTTTAGAGTGATGGGGTGCTCTGATGCGCAGCAAGTGCAGTTCAGAACGCATATGCTGGAAGAAGAGGCCGAGGACTGGTGGGATAACACTCGTCAGAGGCTGGAAGATGTTGGCACTGTGGTGACTTGGAATGTGTTCAAGCAAGAATTTTTGGGCAAGTATTTTCCTGAAGATGCTCGTGGTAAGATGGAAGTGGAATTCATTGAATTGAAACAAGGAAATATGACTGTGGCAGAATATGCTGCCAAATTTGAGAGGCTTGTGAAGCTTTGTCCTCATTACAACCGTGCAGATGCTGAACTTTCTAAGTGTCTCAAGTTTGAGAATGGGCTGAGACCAGAGATTAAGTAGGGGATTGGATGCCAACAGATTCGCAGGTATGCGGAACTGGTGGATAAGAGTAGGATCTATGATGAAGATAGCCGAGCTCGATCTACTCACTACAAACAGCTAAGTGAAAAGAAAGATAAGGGTCAGTTTAGAGGAAAACCTTATGCGACCCCAAGTGATAAAGGGAAACAGAGGGTATCAGATGAGAAGAGGTCAAGTAGGGGAGCCGTTAATGCACCTACTAAGTGCTATAAGTGTGGAGAGTCAGGTCACAAAGCTGATGTGTGTACTAACAAAGTTCTGAGATGTTACTGTTGTGGTAAGACTGGGCATAGAATTGGTGATTGTCCGAATGAGGGTCCGACCTGTTTCAACTGTGGTGAACAGGGGCATATCAGTACTCAATGCCAGAAACCAAAGAAGACTGCTACTGCTACCCAGACTACTGGAAGAGTATTTGCTTTGGCTGGCTCAGAAGTGCCCAAGAAGGACAACTTGATTCGAGGTACTTGTTTTATTAACAATGTTGAGTTGATTGCTATTATTGATACTGGAGCGATACATTCATTTATCTCTCTTGAGTGTGCTACTAGATTGGGTTTGAATTTGTCTAACATGAATGGTAGTATGATAATAGAGACTCCGGCTAATGGTTTTGTGACTACCATGCTTGTTTGTTTGAAGTGTCCTTTGACAATCTTTGAGAAGAATTTTGTGATGGATTTGGTGTGCTTACCTTTGCACCAAATCGATGTTATCCTTGGTATGAACTGGTTAGAGTTCAACTACGTTCATATTAATTGTTATAGTAAGACTGTGAGGTTTTCGGAGTTAGGTGAGAATGGTGAACTGATGTTCTTATCTGCTAAGCAAGTGGATGAACTTTTATTATATGAAGCGTTGATGTTCGCAGTGTTTGCATCGTTGCAAGTTGACGGTGAAGCCGTCAGTGTTGAGTTGCCTGTGGTTTGTGAGTTTCAAGATGTGTTTCCTGAGGATATAAGTGATTTACCTCCGGAACATGAAATTGAGTTTGCTGTGGACTTAATACCAGGTACGAGTCCAGTGTCGATGGCTCCTTATCGGATGTCTGCTTCGGAATTGAGTGAGCTGAAGAAACAACTAGAAGAATTGTTAGAAAAGAAGTTCATTCGACCTAGTGTTTCTCCGTGGGGTGCTCCGGTGTTGCTCGTTAAGAAGAAAGATGGTAGTATGAGATTGTGTGTCGATTATCGATAGTTGAATAAGATGACCAACAAGAATAAGTATCCGCTTTCGAGAATCGACGATTTGATGGATCAACTCGTAGGTGCTTGTGTGTTCAGTAAGATTGATCTGAGGTCTGGTTATCATCAGATTAGAGTTAAAGCTGATGATATTCAGAAAACAGCTTTCAGAACGAGGTATGGTCATTACGAATATACGGTGATGTCATTTGGAGTTTCTAATGCGCCTGCTGTGTTCATGGAGTATATGAACAGGATCTTTCATGAATATCTTGATGAGTTTATGGTGGTTTTCATAGATGACATCTTGGTATATTCTAAATCAGAAGAAGAACATGCGGAACAATTGAAGATTGTGTTACAAGTGTTGAGGGAAAAGAAATTGTATGCTAAGTTGTCAAAGTGTGAGTTCTGGTTGAAGGAAGTGAGTTTCCTAGGCCATGTGATTTCAAGTGGTGGGATTTCTGTGGATCCCTCAAAGATTGATGCGGTGTTGCAGTGGGAGACTCCGAAGTCTGCTACGGAGATTCGTTGTTTTCTTAGATTGGCTGGTTATTATCGTATATTCATTGAAGGTTTTTCTAAGTTGGCTTTGCCGTTGACGCAATTGACTCGAAAGGGACAAGCATACGTATGGGATGTCGCTTGTGAGGAAAGTTTTGTGGAACTAAAGAAAAAGTTGACAACTGCCCCAGTGTTGGTTTTGCCAGACCCGAATGAGTCCTTTGTGGTTTATTGTGATGCTTCAAAGATGGGCCTTGGTGGAGTTTTGATGCAAAATGGTAAAGTGGTAGCTTATGCTTCTAGGCAGTTAAGAGTCCATGAGAGGAATTACCCTACACACGGCTTAGAGTTGGCTGCTGTAGTATTTGTGCTGAAGATTTGGAGGCATTATCTTTTTGGTTCGAAATTTGAGGTATTCAGTGATCATAAAAGTTTGAAATACTTGTTCGATCAGAAAGAGTTAAACATGAGGCAGAGAAGGTGGCTAGAATTATTAAAGGATTTTGAGTTCGATTTGAATTATCATCCCGGTAAAGCAAATGTAGTGGCTGATGCTTTGAGTAAAAATTCATTGCATATTTCGATGCTTATGGTGAGAGAACTTAAAATGATTGAGCAATTCAGAGACATGAGTTTGTTGTGTGAGACGACCGCTGATAGTGTGAAATTGGGCATGCTAAAGCTGACTAGTGGAATTTTGGAGGAAATTTGGGAAGGTCAGAAATCTGATTTGAAATTAGTTGACCAGTTAATGAAGATTAATCAAGGTAATAGAGGTGAGTTCCGAATTGATGAAGATGGAGTTTTGAGATTTCAAGATAGAGTATGTATTCCGGATATTTCTGGAATAAAAAAGAGTATTTTGGAGGAAGGGCATAGAAGTCGATTGAGTATTCATCCTGGTGCTATGAAGATGTATCAAGACCTGCATAGATTGTTTTGGTGGCCGGGTATGAAAAGAGATATTGCTGAATTTGTGTATGCATGTTTGACTTGCCAGAAGTCCAAGATTGAACATCAGAAGCCTTCAGGTATGATGCAGCCGTTGAATGTTCCTGAATGGAAATGGGATAGCATTTCCATGGATTTTATGACTGGGTTACCGAAGACTGCAAGAGGTAATGACTCGATATGGGTGATTGTGGATAGGTTAACTAAGTCGGGGCATTTCTTGCCGATGAGAATTAATCATTCTATGCAGAAGTTAGCTGAGATTTATATTGATGAAATTGTGAAGTTGCATGGAACACCTTCGAGTATTGTATCGGATAGAGATCCGTGGTTTACGTCAAGGTTTTGGAAGAGTCTACAGGATGCTTTGGGTACTAAGTTGAGGATGAGTTCTGCTTATCACCCACAGACAGATGGTCAGACGAAAAGAATAATCCAATCTTTAAAAGATTTGTTGAGAGCTTGTGTGCTGGATCAAGGAGGATCTTGGGATAGTCACTTGCCATTGATCGAGTTTACATACAACAACAGTTTTCATGCTAGTATTGGGATGGCTCCATATGAGGCGTTGTATGGTAGACGTTGTCGAACTCCATTATGTTGGTATGAGTCGGGAGGGAGTTATGTGCTTGGACATGAGATTGTTCAAGAGACAACGGAGAAGATTAAAATGATTCGGGATAAAATGAAGACGTCGCAGAGTCGTTAGAAGAGTTACCTGATAAGAGAAGAAAAGCACTTGAATTCCAAGAGGGAGACCACGTGTTCTTAAGCGTTACTCCGATGACTGGTGTGGGACGAGCTTTGAAGTCTAGAAAGCTTACTCCACACTTTATTGGTCCGTATCAGATTATGCAGAGGATATGAGAGGTTGCCTATCGGGTGGCTTTACCACCGTCACTTGTGAATTTGCACGATGTGTTTCATGTGTCGCAGTTGAGGAAGTATATTTCGGATCCGTCGCATGTGATTCAAATGGATGATGTTCAGGTGAGAGATAACCTGATAGTAGAAGCTTTGCCTGTGAGGATTGATGGTCGAGAATTGAAGCAACTGCGAGGTAAAGAGATTGCTTTAGTGAAAGTATTGTGGGGCGGACCAGCTGGTGATAGTTGGACTTGGGAGTGTGAAGATCAGATGAAAGAGTCGTATCCGACTCTGTTTACTTCAGGTAATTTTCGAGGACGAAAATTCTTAAAGTAGGGGAGAGTTGTAACGACCTGAAAATCTGAATTTATCATTTATTTATTTATTTATTTAATTTAGAAGGAATTAAGAGGTTTTTGGTAATTTGGAGAATTATGGATTAAAAGAGTATTTTTAAATAATTTTAATAAAGTGAATAATCATGTATTATTTAGATTATACTATTATTAAAAATAATAAGAAAAGGGCAAGGTGGTCGGTCATAAAGGGAAAGGAGTAAGGGTAGAGTTGGAAGTTCATAAACTGGGATAATGTAACTAAAGAAGAAAGATCGATCAATTTTCAAACTGATCGTATTTTTGTGAAGAACGTTGAAGAAGAGAAGAGGAGGAGAAAACCTAGGGTTTTGAAGGATTGCTAGGAGAATCTTGGAGAAAGAAGGAAAAAGCTTCGGATTACTCTAAGGTATGGGGAGATTTCATAATTTCTTATAGTTCTTTAGGACATGGTGATGAATAGATTAGGTATTCATGAATTGTGTATAATTGTGGTGAATGTTGATATAGAATGAATGATTTGATGAGAATATGATGAAATTGAGTGGTATGTGTTGCTATATGTGTATTATGTGAGCCTTTTGATCGAATTTTCGTGGGGGAAAACTAATTTTTGGGGTAATCGAAGTCAAAAATGCAGAAAATCACTTTTCGGGAAAAGTTGGGTTTTGTCGCACCCTGACACGGGCCGTGTCACACAACACGGGCACCCGTGTCAGCTTTCTGGTTGGGCGTGTGAAAATTTTTATTAACAGTTTGCCTGACACGGGCCGTGTCACAAGACACGGGCGGCCGTGTCAGACTACTGTTCCTGTATAATTTTTTTTGGTTTTTGGGAATTTTGTCTCAGACTCTCTGACACGGGCCGTGTCACAGGACACGGGTGACCGTGTCAGGTTGCTGTCCTGCTACACTTTTGTTGTTTTGGAATCGTGTCAGACTACTGTTTGTTTTGTTTTTGCTGTTTCTTGAGGTCTCTTGATGTTTTCTCGTATTGATTCCTTGTGGTCGAGTTGTTGCTGATATATGGATGATAAAACATGAATTTATGATGAATGTTGCTGAAAAATGAAATGAATGATGCACATGTTGATATTTGGATGAAATGAGGAGAATTAGCATCATTGCATTTCATGGCATTTTATTATGTTGGGGCTTCGACCTATTGGTAGCTTCAATCCCATTGTGCGGATTGAAGTGATATGTTGTTATATTGTGCTCCCTTGTGGAGGGTTGATGGCCAGTGTCCATCAAATGGAGAAATCGGTACCACATACATTCCTTGCATTTTATTATATTTGACATTGCATTTTATGAGGTATTTGTGATTGTGTTGCGAAGGACTTGATGATGATACGATATTGTTGTTACTTATTCTGTTTATTTTCCAAGTCCTTATATTACTATAATGAATTATGGTTTCTCACCCTGCCTGCTTGGAAATGTTGCCTCTTATGTAGGTAACTTGCAGATAACCAAGAGTAGATTCGCGATGTTGGAGGATGTAGCCTTGAAGTGTGTCGTTATCGATGTTTAGTTTAGAGGTGTCCTGCTCTGTGTCATGTAACATCGGGTTGGGATTTATTGTGAACCTCACGTTCTTTTGTTTTATGTTGAATTTGTACATTGTTGGTGATGATTTGATTTGGATACATTTAGTATGAAGTATTTTATTGAATTGACATAAAAAGTTGATTTCCGCTGCGTAGTTGTTGATTTTATTATTAAGAATGGGTAACCCACGTTGCGGGACAGGAAAGTGATTGTTAATTGATGTTTTGAATATATGTGACACCTTTCATGTTGATTTTACTCTGATAATATGAAATCTTTTCCTAAAATTGTATGTGGGGTAGAAGGGTGTTACACTGTCTGCCTGGAGGGTACGTGAACTTCGACGGGGATCACAGCCTCGATTCCGTATGCTAAACGAAAGGGTGTTTCCCCGGTCGTAGAGTGTGGGGTTATACGGTAAGCCCATAAGATGTTGTGCAATTCCTCAACCCAAGCCTTCTTCGTTTCGTTCAGCCTTCGTTTGAGGCCTCGAAGGATGACTCGGTTAGCTGCCTCAGCCTGGCCATTTGTTTGGGGGTGCTCGACGGATACGAAGTGATACTTCGTGCTCAATTGGGCGACGAAGTCCTAAAACTTTTTGTCCGTGAATTGCGTCTCATTGTCCGTTACTATCGCGTGGGGAATGCCGAAGCGTGCAAGGATGTTTCGTTTGTAGAAATGCAGTATGTTGAGGGCAGTTATTTTGGCTAGAGCTTCCGCTTCTATCCATTTTGTGAAGTAGTCTACACCCACTATTAGGTATTTGTTCTTATTTGATCCTATCACAAAGGGTCCTAGGATGTCTAGGCCCCACTAGGCGAATGGCCACGGGGAGTACATAGCCTTGAGCTCGTTAGGCGGAGCCAGGTGCATGTCCCTGTGCTGTTGGCATTTATCGAATTTCTTCACGTGTTCTTTTGCATCGTATTGCATGGTCGGCCAGCAGTATTCTGCTCGGAGAGCCTTTCGAGCAAGGGACCTTCCTCCGAGATGCCGGGCGTTGATTCCCTCGTGGATTTCACGCATGATGTGCACAACCATTTCCTCCTTGACACATTTGAGCAGCGGAATGGAGAATCCCCGCCTGTAGAGTTTATCTTCAACCAAGACATAAGAGCAGGCTCTTCGCCTAACTGTGCTGGCCTCCTTTGGGTCGGACGGAAGTTCGTCCTTGGCGAGATAGTTGTAGACAGGGGTCATCCAACAGTTGTTGTCACTGATCACCTGCACGTCGAGGGTCGGGGAGGCCTTCTCAATACTGGGTTGAGGAAGTACTTCCTGTATGACGGATTTGTTTCCGCCTTTCTTCTTAGTGCTGGCTAGTTTGGATAACACGTCTGCTCGCACGTTATGTTCGTGGGGAACATGTTTCACTTCCACCGTTGTGAACTTCGCCATCTCCTTCTTGACCAGGGCCAAGTATTCGGTCAGGTTGTCGTTTTTGGCTTGATATTCTCCCCGGACCTGGAGGGCCACGAGTTGTGAATCCGTGCAAATGACGACCTCTTCTGCGCCCAGGTCCTCGGCCAGGCATAGCCCTGCGAGGTTGGGAAGGATAGGGTGAGTGATACTTCAACGATGATTCCTTCGTCGCTTTCCAGTATGATGCCCGCGCCGCTCCCTGCCACCGTCAACGAAAATGGTCCATTTGAGCATTTCGCTCGCAGGGGAGTCCGTGAACGTCATTTCCGCGACGAAGTCGGCCAGAGCTTGGTCCTTGAGGGCTTTCCTGTTTTCGTATTGGATGTCAAATTCGGACAGTTCTAGCGACCATTTGAGCATTCGGCCAGCCATATCTGGTCGTCCGAGCAGTTTATTTATGGGTTGATATGTTCGAATCACGATTGTGTGAGCCAAGAAGTAGTGTCTTAATCTTTTGGCTGCGTTGATGAGGGCCAGTGCTACTTTCTCTATCTGTTGGTATCTTAACTCTGGTTCTTGCAGCGCTTTGCTCGTGAAATATATGGGTTTTTTCCCGTCAGGTGTCTCACGGATGAGAGCGGCACTCACTGCTTCGGTTGCTACGGCCAGGTACAGGTACAATGTTTCGCCATCGTCCGGGCGAGAGAGGACCGGTGGCTCTGAGAGTGCTCGTTTCAGATGGAGGAGGGCCTTGTCACACTCCTCGGTCCATTCGAATGCTGCCTCCTTGCAGAGGAGTTTGAAGAACGGAAGGGTATGCTAGGCGGACTTGGCCACGAAACGAGATAGTGACGCGAGCATCCCGTTGAGGGATTGGATGGATTTCTTAGACTTAGGCATAGGAAACTCGGAGAATGCTCGGCATTTATCGAGATTGGCTTTGATTCCTCATTCCATTAAGTAGAAGCCGAGGGATTTGCTTGCCCGGACGCCGAACGTGCACTTCTCTAGATTAAAACGCATTTTGTATTTCCTGGCCTGTTCGAAAACCTTTCTCAAATGGGCAGTATGATCGGTTTCCTCGTGGGATTTCACGATCATGTCGTCCATGTAGACTTCGAGCATGTCGCCTATTTCTCCCCGGAATACCTTGTTCATTATTCTTTGGTACGTTGCTCCGGCTTTCTTCAGGCCGAAGGGCATTACGTTGTAGTAATAGTTGCCCTATTCGGTCATGAAGGACGTATATTTTTTGTTGGACATTGCCATCGGAATTTGATTATATCCCGAGTAGGCATCCATGAATGATAAAAGTTTAAAACCAGCAGAATTATCAACAATTTTATCAATATTGGGGAGGGGGTAGGCATCCTTCGGGCATGCCTTATTGAGACCGGTGTAATCAATGCACATGCACCATTTTCCATTAGATTTTTTAACTAGTACAACGTTGGACAACCAAGTGGTGTACTTGGCCTCTGAAATAAATTTGGCCTCGAGGAGGTCCTTTACAGCTTTTTCAGCAGCCTCCATTTTCTCCAGAGACTGCTTTCTCCTACGTTGTGCTACGGCCTTGACGGCTGGGTCGATTGTCAGCTGGTGGCAGGCGACGGACAGATCCAAGCGGGGCATTTCGGCGGTGCTCCATACGAAGAGGTCGGCATTCTCTCGAAGGCATGCTTTGAGCTATTTCCTCGCGATGTCGGGCAGGTCTGCTCCAATCTTCACTCCCCGTTGGGGATCTTCGCCGAACAGAACAATCTCGAAGTTGCCATCCGGGATAGGGCGCATCGGATGGGGGCTGCTGCTGGACGGTGTAGGCGGGTTGGCTGAAGCTGCTCGTTCCTCCTGTTGGTCTTCTTCGGGGAAGCGACTGTCGAGGTCGATGGAGTCGACCTGGGGTAGAGGCTTGGCTTCCTCGGAGCTGCTTGGCAACGCTGGCTTGCCCGACGCTTTCGGCTTGGACGCAATGGCGTTGAGCCCCTTTGTAACTGCCTCGAAACACCGTCGGGAAGCTTCGATGTCGCCATGGAGGGTGGCGACCATTCCTTTTGAAGTGTAATACTTCATCTTCAGGTGTACTATTGAAGGCACTGCTACCGACTCGGCCAGAATTAGCCTTCCGAATATGCACTGGTAAAGCGACGGGCAATCGATCACCAGAAATTGCACCTTGACTGATCTGGCCGTCTCAGCTGATCCAAAGGTAACAATCAGTTTGACGTATCCCTAAGGCTTGGTCACTGATCCGTTGAAAACCTGTAAATCAGATCCTACATAGGGGGTTAGGTGCGATTCGTCCAGCTAAAGTGTTGCAAACAGCTGGGAGTACATGATGTCGACCGAGCTGCCCTGGTCGACGAGGATTCTACAAACTTCGAAGTTCGCCATTCGGGCTCGGACGAGCAGAGGAATGCTCGAGTTTGGGGATCCCCCGAGGAGCTCTTCCCGGTAGAAGGAGATGGGGACTGAGCCCTTCTGGGCCTGATCAAGCGTGGTCACCTTATTGGAGCTTGTGTTGATCAGATGCTCGAATTTTCGTTTCACGGAGCCCACCGTGACTTTGTTGAAGCCCCCGCCAGAGATAACCATAGCGGAGGGAAACGTCTCCCACGGGCTGTGGGCCGCGAAATAAGCTGGGGCGTTGAGCCCGTTCAGGACGTAGAAGTCCTCTGGTCGCGATACGGACATAGCGACCTGTATGTTGGCATCTTCCGAGGGGGGTACCTCCTCCTCCTCCATCTTCTTAGACTCTTAGGCGTCCTGCCGAGGAGTGTCCTTCTTCTTCGCAAACTATTTCAGGTGGCCGTTCCTGATCAATATCTCAATGGCATCCTTCAGATGGATGCAGTCTTCCGTAGTGTGGCAGTGACTCTTGTGGAAACGGCAGTGTTTTAATTTGTCCAAGTTTAGTCTGTTCGGCAGTTGTTTGGGGAAGCGGACCCCTGCCTGCTTAAACTCCGAATTGGCACATTCGGACAAAATCTTATCCCTGGAGACGGTCATGGGGTGTAGTCGTGGAACCACCCGGAGGGCCCCTTGTTGTCAGGGGAGTCACGAGGACGGTCCTCGCGTCTCCGTTCGCCTCGACGAGATGTTGAGGCCACCTCGCCTCTGGAGGTTCGAGCGTTCTCCTGATGGCGTGATGCTCGGACGTTGCAGGCCGCAACCTTCTCTTCATACTGAATGTGTGATTGGGCTTTGAGGAGGAGGGCGTCTAGGTTCCTCGGTGGTGCGAGGCCGACAGCTTTAGAGAACTCGGATCCCGGGCGGAGCCCTTGCTCGAGCAGAAACTTCTTCATTTCGTCCGTTGTAGGGACCTGTACTGCTTCCTTGTTGAACCTCTCGATATATGTGCAGAGAGGTTCGTCTTTTCCTTGGATTATGGCCCCAAGGGAGGCCTCAGTTTTGGGGTGACGGCGAGATGCTGTGAAATGCCGCGAGAACATCCTGCCCAGTTATCTCCACGAGGTAATGGACTCCTCGGGCAGCTGCTTGTACCATTTCATCACTCCCTTTCGGAGCGTGGTTGGAAATAGTCAGCATTTGATGGCGCCTCGTACTCCACGGTAGTCCAACAGAGCATCAATGTTTTCGATGTGCTCGTCGGGGCCAATGGTTCCGTCGTACGTGCCGAGTGACGGGGGCTTCTCCAGGCCTTTAGGGAGATGGGTAGCCAAGATTTCTTGGGACAATGGGCCGTGAGGCTCATCGTCGCTGCTAGAACTGGTGAACGATGGGGACCAAAGGGGACGATCGCGGCAGCGGTTCCTCCGAGGAGAAGGAGAACGGTTCCTTTGAGGAGAAGGTGAGCGGTTCCTTCGGGGAGTAGGTGAACGGGCTCGGCCTTTAGACTTGACCGGGGGAGATTGCTCGTTCCTTCGAGTCCTCTTGTAGCCGGGAGAGTGTTGGTCACGGGGGGAAATCTGGTCACGCTTCCGGGCTGCGCGAGGGTCAGGCTCTTGGCGCAGTCTCCGGCCAATATCTCTCTGGGGCTGCGTTCCTCCGCAGAGGAGGGGATCTTGGATGCTTGATTTCTTCTAACACCCCGATCCTCTCATTCTACTGCAGGACCAGGGTGTTGGTTTTGTTGATCGCCTCCAAGAGGGTAGCCACGGTCGGGTCGGCGTTGGGCGGAATAGGAACAGGCTGGACATCAAGCGAAGACTGATCGTTGTTGCGATCAGCGGGAGTAGGGGAAGGAGAAGCAGTGGCTCCATACCTTAGAAAATGAGCATCTCTGAGGAGAGATGATTGGCCATCAACGTCAAATTTGTTGACGGGGAGGACAGTGGTTTGGAGAGCATCCTTGGCACGATCTTGAGAGGCCATGATGATAATGATCTTTGAGAATTGTTTTGATCTTCGGTTTCCGAGGAAAGAAAGATGGGGAGAACAATGTTTCTCACAGACGGCGCCACTGATCGTGAAGGCTGGATCAGATCTTGTAAAAGTAGGCCACCAAGTGCGTCTGAGATACTGGTCGTATGGAGAGGAGGGGGTGTATCTGCAAGGTACTCCGACGCTCAAGTAAGAAAGGGTCAGAGAAAAGGGACAAGTACAAAGGATTAGTTCGTAGGGTGAATATTGGATACCTGACCCTCTCAAACGAGAGGGTTTATATAGAGCCCCCAGCGCGTGGCCAACAGTCCTATTTTCGGGGCGAAATAACCGTTTTCCCCAAAGAATAGGTAACTACCCAAACTAGCCGTTATGTCGGGCAGAGTGCCCGAAACTAGCCGTTATGTCGGGCACAGGCATGGTTTCAGGTACCTGCCCTTGACTGTTCAAGGATCAAAGGAGCCGTGCGTAACGGGCAGTAATTTCGGGGAGGAACGACGCGTTCCTTGCCCGATTGGAGGGGCAGAAAGGTAACTTCCCCCCCTCCTTTGTGGATTGGACTTAGGCAATTTGGGCCGCTCTGGAGCAGAAGTGGATTGGGCCATGTCTAGCCATTGGTCCAGTCCAGAACATATTTGGACTTGAATCAAAATGTGGATTGAAAACAGACAAATGTGGGCTTGTGAAATTTAATTGGAAAAATGGACAATGAAGTATGTCCTTGCAATCTTGAAAGCTCCTTGAAATAAAGTTTGAATTAGGATGAATGTCTTGCCTTTGGTAACTTGAATCCATTTGCATCAAATTCATGCTTTATGACTCTTGATCTTTGATTTAATCACAAGCTCAAGAAGCAACTACATTCCTTCTTGATCCATAACAATGAGGGCACATTTCCTTTTCATCTCCTCTTGAAACCACAACATCCTAACCAGAGCTTGCCAACACCTCCCAAACACACAAGTCTTCATGACCTAAACCCTAGGAGATCATGGCCAAAGGCCAAATGATCATCCAGAGGAAGATAAAAAAGTAATACAAAGCTAGGTACAAGAAAATAAACAAGGTAGGACAAATTTGAGGTATGACGGGTAAGTAGAGGTTTCAATGTTCTTTTAGGATCCCTTTATGTCGTCATTATCTAACCTTGTAATCAAGATGTCTATGTTTGGACTGTTCTTATTAAAATTCAAAATATTGTCAATAAATCAATTCTTGTACCAATGTTTGGAACACTCTGCAATTCTCAGTGTTACGTCCTTCTGGCCCATCATGAAACTCATACCTAACATTTACGTCGCACCATGGCTTGTCTGGCTTAAGCATCAAATTCAATAATCTAGGTATTACCATCCCATTTCAAATAAAATGAGGTAGCAGTTGGCTGTATGTCACAAAGATCGGGTCAACACCTGAGCGTTTCTTTCTAGATCAAATTGAGTTCTGATTGGGGTCTGATTCTGGTTTTAAGCCTGATTCCTCTGACTTGGTTTGGGGATAGGCAATGGATGTTTGCAAGGAGACCTTGGAAGCAAGGACCTAGGATAGCATCCAATAAGAGAGTCTTGAACTGGAAAATTTGCCACATGTAGTTGCCTTTGATCAGCGGTGACACCGAATGGATGTTGAGAGGTAACAATTTATGCTGCAACAAATGGTGTAGGGTTGCCTTCTTTCCTTAACAAAGTTTGCAAAATATCCATGACCAGACTCATCTGACTTTTTAACCGATTCACTTCCTCTCTTAAAAATTTCTAACCTTGCTGGAGTTTGTCTGTAGCTCCTTGGGGCATACTCTAAGTTCTGAGCGCATGCCGGGTAATCAGCTATTTGGTTATGAACAAAAGGCGGAATAAGTGTTTTGTTGTTTTTTGAAAAATGATATGCATGCCGATGAAATGTGAATGCATAATTTTGTTTTTGATATGCAAAAATGCAATTCCATGCCACACATGGATGCAATGAAATGTCATGTGCTGGTAACTATATAGGGTGACATTGTTAACAATTGAACAACCCAAATAGGTAATCTTCATATGTCGGAATAACTCTAAGTTTTATTTACCCATGAAACCCACTCACAAGGTTAACTCTAAGAGTTTGGACAAAAGGGTACCTAGAGTCACAGATCTTAATTAGAATTTTGTCATGCAACAGGCGAACCATTTTATGACAAACCTCATGAAAAGATCTACTCTATGTGGGGTCTTTGTATTGATCATATAAGGTGTGCTCCTTGGGGATCAATACTACACAACCACCATAAATGAAACGAGTTCTAAAAGGTCCTTAGAGTCATTGACCATAATCGAAAGTTTCATCATGCAACAGGTTAGCCGCTTTATGAGAAACTTCACGAAAAGATCTACTCTAAGCATGGTCTTCGTGTTAGGCATACAAGGTGTAGACCTTGGGGACTAACACTACACAACCACCTCCTAACTTGTGTTCATTCTCTTTTTTTCAAAAGCTCAGGATGAGAGTTTCACTCAAGTACCAATTCTCAATGCCCACATATAGAGTCATTGACCATAATCTAAAGTTTCATCATGCAACAGGTTAGCCACTTTATGAGAAACTTCACGAAAAGATATACTCTAAGCAGGGTCTTCATGTTAGGCATACAAGATGTAGACCTTGGGGACTAACACTACACAACCACCTCCTAACTTATGTTCATTCTCTTTTTTTCAAAAGCTAGGGAAGAGAGTTTCACTCAAGTACCAATTCTCAATGCCCACACATAAATATATACACATATATAAAAATGTGATAAAGCAACAATAAAAGAAACAATACAACCAAAGAAGAAGAGACAGACAAAGTTAACACACAAACAAAAGGCTAACCAAACTAGGGTGGACTCGCTTAGGGGTGGTTATATCGCCAGCAGAGTCTCCAGCTATCACGTTGTGTTGTTTATGTTTGAGTATGTTTAAAGGTGGTGTTGGAAGGGATGTGTTTGTGGAGGTGGAGAAGAATGGAAGAGGGTGATATGAAAGAAGAGTGGTGAGAGGTAGCAGGTTGTATTTTGTAATTAAGGAGGAGGGAGGAAACCGAATGGGAAGAAAAGGTATTTTATTGGAATTGTGAGAGAGAGGATCCATTGAGGGAATAAAGTGAACCATTCACCAATTCACGTGAGGGAGCTCCACAATGCCATAGTTTTTTTGTCTTCTTTTGATTGGTCCTCAAACTTTTAGAAAGTCTCCATTACATAAGTGACATGTGGCAGCTTGGTATGGGAGGAAAAAATATATTTTTCTTTCTTATTATTTCCTTTATTCTCTCAATTTTGTTTTTAATGACAAATAAAAGTTAGTAATTAGACCAAACAAAATAAATTAAATCTAAATTACCTAATTTATCCTAATTAAATACACTGATTATTTTGACTAAATAATAAAAATAAAAGGATAAAAAATGAAGAAAAAAAAGTCGGGCAAAAAAATGATTGCTAAAATAAATTGAATGCACCAAAATGATCAACGCGAAATAACCTCTGGAAAACAAACAGGTTTGATCTAAATTTGAATTGAAAAATGACCAGTTAAAAAGACTCTGCCTGATCAAAATGCGACTGAAAAAGTAGTCGAAAAATAAAACAAACATGCCAGGTTAAACTACGCGAACCATAGATTAATAATACTGACGTCTGCAAGTTCGATTTTGAAATTTTTCGCTCGCTAATTTGACATACATTTGAAAATTAATTCAACCGGTCTGTCTGTAGATCCGAAAATTTATTCCGGTTGACATTTTAAGTATTATGCGAAACAAAATGGGTGCTATGATGAGTAAATGATGCGGATGTCTGGTGAATACATTGATTTTTTGAATGAATAATTGTGAATATATAATCAGATGCAAACGAATCAACTCTTGGATCCTTTGCCTCTAATTCTCAATCATAATGACAATCAAAACCTTACAAAGACTTAGATGACAATAATACTCTTGATTGTTATCCCTATGGACTATTTGAAACTGAATGCAATGGAATGAATGATGCATTGAGACTAAGAAACCAGTCTTTTAACTTCTTAATCAACGGATAACTAAATGAATTTGTGATGGGTCTTGGTCCAATTCGTGGGCTATGAAATCTATTTTGAAGGGATTCAAAATGAATTCCGGTTTAAAGATTAATATTGGTAAAAGTTCATTGCCCGACATTGGGGTGGAAGACTTCTTCTTAAAGGTAGCAAAATAATTTCTATCTTGCAAGATTGACTCATTGCCCTTCAAATTCCTGGTTGTGTATGTTGGGGGAAATCATAGAAGAATTTCTTTTTGGAAATCGGTGATCGACTGTTTGAATATGAGGTTATCGAGGTGGAAAGGTAAATTGATATCCATAGGTGGAAGGGTGACTCTCATAAATTCTGTCCTTACGAATCTGCCCATACATTTTCTTTCCTTTTTCAAAATTCCTAGAAAAGTTCTATTGTCCACGATTTCTATTCAGAGATAATTTTTGTGGTCTGGCTCAAAGTTATCGTGCGGTATCGCTTGGGTAAGTTGGAGGGCTATTTGTAAGGTGAATGAGGAAGGTGGCTCGGGTATCAAAGATATTGGATTGTTCAATAAAGCTCTTTTATCTAAGTGGTTGTGGAGGTTTGTAAACGAAAGCAATGTGATTTGGGCGGAGATTCTTGCGGGAAGATATGGAAGCTTTGCTAATACAATTTTGTCCAAAGAACCATATAGCAAGGGTAAAGCCTTTTCCTTATGGTGGAAGGACCTTATGCAAACTCGTGAGGGTGTGTGTGATGGTGATTTTACTGACTTGTTATCTCACAAACTCAGTGACAAAAGCAACACTTTTTTCTGGTTTTCGAAATGGCTCGGGGACATGCCAATTCAAAATCTATTTCCTGGGCTCTACAGCAGGTCGAACATGAAAGACAACTTGGTTATTCGGATGGGGTATTAGAGTGATGATGTGTGGATTTGGAACCTTGACAATATTGATGTGGTTGGGTTTGTGACACTACATCAGGATTTGCAGGAACTTTCTTTATTACTATTGGACGTTTTCCCAACAAAAGATGTTGCAGACATTATCATGTGGTCGTTTGATTCCTCCAAACGTTTCTTTGTTAAATCATTCTACGACAGGCTGTTAATGACATACGATGGTGGTCACTTGGATAACGATATCAAGGCTGTTCTGAGCTTGGTTTGGAAAGCATCAGTTTCGGTGAAAGCCAAGGTACTTGTGTGGCGGTTGGTAATTAATAGACTTCATACACGCCGTAATCTTGTACGCCGAGAAATTATCCCTATTTCTCACGAGCAGATATGTGTGTTTTGTTTTGCTTTTGATGAAGATGAATATGTTAATCACTTATTCTTTAATTGTGCCAAAACAATTTCTATATGGAGAAAAATTTACTGTTGGTTTGGGGTGGGTGACTTGAATGAGGTTGGTGGTTGCTACCATTTGTGTGCTTGGATTGATAATTTGAAGGGAAAGGTTGCAATGCCTAATGCAGTAGGGATGTGAGTCATTGTGTGTTAGTGCATACGGTGGACGAGGAATCAAATTCTTTTCAATGACGAAATAGGTGATCCGGAACTGGTGGTGCAGAGTATTATGCTCATTTCTTGGGGGTGGCTTTCCAAGAGGCTTAATCATAATTTCAATTCTAGTTACTATGATTGGTGTAAATATCCATGAGAATTCCTATAGTTTTAGGACTTGGTGGAAACTTTGTGTTATTTTGTTAGCGATAAATTGTCCAATGTAATTGGGTTGGGGTACCCCAAGTACCCCTATTGGAAATGAATTTTGCTTATAAAAAAAACATGATTAAATGAATGTCATCAAGACCAGATAAAATGCCAGAACTCCTGACGTTTCATCTAAACCCCGGTGAATGTTTTTGAATGATGGAATGCACGATCAAATGAAATGATTAAGCTATGCTAATGCAGGTGAAAGAAATTAGGGTAAAATTTAGGGTACGATAAACCATTATTGAATTCTCTTTGAAGAATTATTTGAATTTCTTCTCATTTAAAACTTATTTAGAGTGGTCAAACAACCATTATTAAATACTCAGAAAATTATTTGAGGTTCTTATAATCATATAAAATAAAATTGAATTGTCTTATCCTTGCGGCGTCATGATTGATCGTCTGTCTTACATAAATTTAAACAATAATACAAAACGTTTTAAAAAGAGCTATTTAATCCACAATTTGAATCGATAATTTCTTCGGTAACTTTTTTCAAAACATATTTTTAAATCAAAAAAGGACACCAATTCTCAAGAAATAAATATCTTGATTATTGTTTGTGTGAGTAAGTGCAATGCAACTACTTTTCCTCGTACATGACCATTATTTATTCACGTGTTAAGTTGCATCATATCTTTAACTAGACAAACACCGTGTTCTCGTACGGGTTTATTATAAATATTGTTGTTAATCATTCGTAATATATATTGTATAATATTTTATTTATTAAATAAATATAATACATAATTTAATTAATAAATTTGAAATTAAAAAATATTAATAATTTTTTTTATCATATGAGTATGTACTTTCAATATAATTAAAAGAAATGATTGTATTAAATATGATTTTGTTTTAAATTCAATTTGTTAAATTATACATATTAAATTTTGCAAAGTTAAGGGGGATTTGATTTTGTGTTCAAATTTTTGTTTTTTTTTTAATAAAAACAAAAAATTTATCCCATACTTTATTTATAATTATCCGGGACAGTTTTATTTCACATATTTTTTATGAATGAATGACAAATAAGTATTTTGTATTTGTCAATATTCCCGAGATTTTATATTAATCAGTGTCTTTTATTTTTTATATATCAATTATGATAAGTATTTTTTATTTTATTTATATAACAATGAAAAATAATATGTTTTTTCCATATTCTGTTTATAATTATTGAAGACAATTAGTTATCCTATCTTTATTTTGCATTAATCAATAATAAATAATTTTTTTACTGTGATTAAAATGTATTTGGTCAAAAGTATATGTTGATTATGATAAAAATTATATGTATTGTATATTTTATTTTTATGGATCGAATGTAGAATGATTTTTTTTCTCGTTAAAATAATCAAATAGATTAATAAATAATTCAAATAAAAATAGGTGAGTCAATAATAAAATTGAAGTGTAAAAAAAATTAGTTTATACATTATAATTATTTTCATTATTATTTAAATACATTTGCAAAAATTTAATTTTAACTAAATTTTTAGATAGAGACATTTGTCAAATGTATTGTTTTATGATAAACTCAAGTAACTATTTTATTATTATTTGTACTTAGAAAATTTAAAAATATTAATTTTATCTATCCTGTGGAAAATAAACATTTTTCTCGTGGAATTTATAGTAATGCACTGTCAATGTATAAAAATATTATACATACATTCAATCAAAATACTTTAACATGTTAAATTATATAAATAATTTAAAATTTACATTCTAACTTGACGAAATATAAATTTGTTATTAGTTGACATTGTAAAAATATATTAACGCCACCCATTTTCTATTTCTCATGTATGATGTGTATGTGCCAAAGATTTGTTTAATGACTCATTTAAAAAAAAAAATGTTTAGAAATTTGAAGTGTAAAAAAAATTATAATATATATATATATATATATATATATATAATGTCAGATAATTATAATTGTTAAATAATTGTAAGTGTTTGACTTTTTCTAATAACTATGATACATTGACCATGTAAAATGTTAAATGCTAAAATTGTATAATAATTAATATATTTTTATTTTTATGTTGATAATTATAAAAAAAACATTAGTTCTAAGTGTTTTTTTATGTATTAGTGACAAATACTTTTTTTTTTAATTTTTTTATAATACAGATTTTTTTTATATTTTATTTATATTAATAAACAAATATTTGTTTTATAATATTTTTTACTAACCAAACACCATCAAGTGATGTTTACATATGTAAACTGACATATTGTAGTATTGAAATTAATTAAAGATTGTTTTCGAGACTTCAAATGTGAATTTTGGATTGCAGTAAAATGTCCTTACAATGTTTTTATGATTTTATTTTGATGATATTAAAATTTTAACTTTTGTTAATTATTTTGGTTATAAAAAATTTAAGTGAATTGGTCTTAATGATTTAAGAGAGATTCAAAATACACTTACCGATTATCTTTTAATAAAATGATGAAATCAATAATAGAAGTTGAGTTTACAACTTTTTGATGTGTGGATCAACTTCTTACTAATTGATTCAAACTTAATTAGCTAATCACAAATATTTGTCTATATGTAATATTTATATTAATTAAACTTATTATATTGATATTATTTTTATTTTTAAATATATATAAAAAAAATATTAATTTAATTTATTGATTAGAAAGAACCTTAAATAAAATTACAAAGTTTAAACATATTAAAAAGAAGATAAAAGTGCCACTTTTGTCATTGCCTTTCAATATTATAAAAAAAAATAACATGAAAAATATTTGGCTTAAATGCATTTTTGGTCCCTCTAGTTTTGTGTTTTTACACTTTTGATCCCCCTATTACAAAACCTGTGTTTTTGGTCCTTTAGTTTGGTGCGCTTTGCATTTTATTGGTCCCCCTCCACTTTTGCATACGTGACATTGATTATTAGAATTAAAAAATTATTTTTAATGAATTGTTATTGATGACTAGGATATTTTATTAATTAATATATTTTAAACTAAATAGACATTTATTAATTAAGGTTTTTTTAGCAAATTACTAAGAAATTAAATAATACAAAGTTTAAAAGCAATATGTAGGGCCATAAGCCCATATAGTTTAGTCCAATTGCAGAACAAGTTATTGTCTCAATACATGTGTGAATTATATAAACACCAATATTGTTTCAAGGCAAAACAATGTGGGACTTACTTTCCATAAAAAAACAACCCATCTCTTTTCAACATCAACACAAAGGAACTGCAGGTGCTCTGCGGTTGGTGACAGAGAAAAAATTGGCCGAACTTTACTATCAAACATCGTGTGCTTATTGATTACGAGTAAAACTCCATGATCAAGAATTCTTCTATGGAGAGAAAATTATGATTTTCTTTGAATGAACAAAATGGTGATATCATACTTCTGTTATGAAGTATGCACACAATCCATCTTGTGCACAACTTGTTTTCTTTATGTTAGTTTTGTATCAATTTATTTATATATTCTCAAGTTACTTCCAGTTTTGAATATTTTTCTCATTTTAACCATTCAAATGCATTAGGAATCTTTTGTTGTTTCTCTTTGTAACCATTAGCTAGTAATATGCATGCGTAATTAGAGCAGATATTTGGATGTAAAACATATTTAAATCCTTATTTTCTCAGAGGGCTTTAGAATGAGAGTCATGTTGCGACCTTTGTCAACATTGTTGTAATTTATCTTTCAATAACCTTATTATTATACTACATAAAACATTCTATGGTTTCAAATAATTCAGATATCAGTATTCGATCCATAAATAGTTAAATACTGCTACTGCAATGTAGAACGTGTCAAGCAAGATTTAATTCCTATTACTTAATCCTTACTGGGGCCACACATGGGTGGAACTTCTCTGGTACACTGTGTTCACACCATGTGCCAAGCAGGAGTCACAATATTATACACTACTACACACTTTGGTAAAACAACACTCTATTATACACCAGTTTACTTATTACCTTATTGCATCTACAAATCAATCTCTAATTTCCTTTCTTCCGGCCCAATCTAATCTTCTTGCTCGTGATCATGGCAGTGATTGTTGTTGGTGAAGCACTTCTCATGATATGGTGTTGTTGTTGTCTGTTGAAGTTGAAACGTGGGTTCTGGTGGTGTTGGTAGTATAGTCCCACATTGTTTATTCATGTTATAATATCAAGATTTATAAAGCTTGAACATGTGGAAGATATTGCATAAGTGTTTGTGATGATAGTGGGCCTTTTAGAATGGACCATGTGCTGCAATGAAGAAATGAGCTTTAAGCCATGATTTTCAAAATTTATTAAATAAAAATTTATTAACTTATTAATTATGTAAAAAAGTGTTAATAAATAAATAATCTAGTCATCAATGTCATGTCATTAAAAGTAAATTTTTAATCTTAATCATCACTGTCACCTATGCAAAAATGGAGGGGGACCAACAAAATGCAAAACGCATCAAACTAAAGGGACCAAAAACACAGGTTTTGTAATAGGGGGATCAAAAGTGTAAAAACACCAAACTAGGGAGACCAAAAGTGCATTTAAGCCAAAATATTTTAATATATATATCAAAAACTACCACATAATCCTTATAAATTTCTTTCTATGTTAAACATGTGTAACTTTTTTTTTTTTTTAATCTTTTGTAAGGTTTGAATACACCTACTATTTTGGTTTTAATCTATAACTATGCGTACATTTATTCATACACCTATATCGTATACACTGTTTACAAATATGGTAAACAATACTGTGAACAGTGAAACCGTACATGAATAGTAACATAAACAGTGTCATATGAATAATATCCGTAAATAGTTCAAGAACAATAACTTTTAATAGTAAATCAAAGTTGGTTAATGAAATGTAAAAAATTGATTAATTAAGTGATGAAGTTGGTTAACAAACGTCCAGATATTAAAAAATAATTTTTACAAGTAAAACAAAGTTGGTTAATACAATATAAAAAGTTGTTTAATGAAGTTATGAAGTTGATTAATAAACGTTCAGATATAAAAATTGTTTTTAGTACTAAAATAAAATTGGTTAATACAATATAAAAAGTTAGTTAATAAAGTTATGAAATTGATTAATAAATGTCCAGATATAAAAAAAAAATTAATTTTTATATTTTGTAAAAAATTTATTTTATTATTATAATATTTCACTGTTCACCGTATTAATGAACAGTGAAATACAATGTAAGTGTATGAATAAGTATAAGAATAACCTTTCTCTTTAATCTAATCTCATTTGCTTTTAAAAAAAATGTATCTGTTTTAGAGTAAGGCTCTGTTTGGTAAAACTAATTGATAGCTGGTAGCTGATAGCTTATAGCTTGTAGCTGATGGCTGATAGCTAATAGTTGATAGCTTATAGCTGATAGCTGGTAGCTGATAAGTTAATTTGAGTGTTTGGTAAATTAGCTGTTATACTAGCTGATAATTACAAAATGACCTAAAAAGACATTTTTAATTAAGAAATTGGTGATTTCATTATTTTATTATATTATATTATTAAATTAATTTTTATTCGATAAAAGTAAATGTATTAATAACAACATGCAAAATAATTTTAATATATATGAAAATTTGAAGATATCATCAAAATATATAAATTTGTATATAAGTTTGATGAGCTTTGCTATTTAGTATGAATATATTGAAACAAAATTCAATGAATAAAAAAATCAGCAAACCATACATGATGCGGGGATATTTCATAAAGCTATTTAGGAGGACATAAATATAAAAGTAATCATAATAACTACAATTCTTGGTATGATTAATTCATTTTTTTCGTAAATATAATTTTTTTCTCAAATTTTATAATAAAATTTTATAAAATACGTGAAATAATAACATTGTAATTTTGAATTTGGTTATATTAATCTAAAATAATAACAAGAATAAGTTTATCGACTAATATTTTATAATAAAACTGCAATAATATTTTGAATTTTCTTCACCTTATTGATTTCATTGATTTTCCTCCGATATTTCACTAACTTAAGAATTATCAACATTATTTCTAAATTAATTATATAATTTATATTTAATAAGTAAAAATAATTTCTAATAAAGTAAAGAAAAATAGTAAAAGTCTGTTATATCATTCTTTAAAATTTCTATAAATTCAATTTTTTTAAATAAATTTTTTAATAGTAAATATTATATATATATATATATATAATATTTACTATTAAAAAATTTATATAATAAAGATATAATTGAAATAAAAAATCATAAATTAAAAGTTACAAACTCAAAAACTACTTAAATAACTTTTGAAAAAAAAATTAAAAACTAATTAAAAACTAAAAATTAAAAGACAGTTACCAAGAACTTTTTCATGTAAGTTAAAAAATTATAAACTAAAAATTAAAAGCTATTTTTTGTATCTTACCCTATAGACTCTTCTAAGTGTATATTTGTTCTAAGTGAATATTGGTTCATGATATTTATTCACGTTTCAAGTTGGAGTTGGACTCTGCTCCATTTCTTAAAGAGTTCAGTTATCCAATTAATCTCATTGATGTTTGACACGTGGTCTTTAACACTTTTAATGGCTCAGATTTTAAGTTTAAAAATTGGTAATAATTATTAAAAAAATAATAGAAACATCTTTCTTTTTCTTCTTTCAACTAGAAGCTGCATTTCTCGTCTCTTTTTCTTTCCAATCTACATCAATTTCTCCTTGCATGTACACACAGATATTCAATTTAATTCTTTTTTTAATTCTTCATCACTCCCCACAACGGTGACACTACTCGTTTCGACGATTTATACACTTCCGTCGAGCTTGCGGAGCTGATACACCCGTTCGATTTGCACTTGAAGTTTTTTAGATCTGACTCATCTCGTCTCTAAGATTAGGAAATTCTTTTTGCCACTGTCATAATGTTTTTAATGGAGTGTCTGGGTTGAAAAGCACAACGAATATTAATTTTGATGATATGTTTTTATTTACTATTTTTTCCCAATTTTTTTGGCAATATAATTAAGAACCAAATGTTTGTAAATTGGACGAACAAAAAATTTCCCAGAATAGTTTTGCAACTTTTCCATCAACAACCTTCAATTTCTTCTATCTTAAAAAAAATCTCAAATCTTTTTCCAGTAACAATCTTTGAAGAAAATCTCAAATGAAACATAAGTAACAAGCACCGAGTCACTGAGAAATTGAACAAGATTCAAACTGTATTTTTATTGAATGGAGTGTGGTTTTGGACGGATTGAAAACGAGTTATACGAAGAAGATGAAGAGAGACAGCATCGGGTTCTCTGTTTATGTTTTAAACTTAGTTTTCAACTTTTAATCTCAGTGGTTGATTTTAAATTGCCGCGCGTCACTCATCTATAAAGAGAACTGGAAAACTGGACATGTCTGGTACTGGAGCGGATCCGAACTCGTAACTCTTTCACCTTATTTGAAATCAATTTTTACTCTTTCAGTAAATAAAATCAAACAAAGAAAATGGCAGAAAAAAATGCTATACATAGTGTGCTTGCATCCCTCTTCTGTTGATATCAACAACATAAAAAAAAATGGCAAAGTTTAGTCAAAGCAATGATTTCCCTTTTGGAAAGTTTATTTTTCTTCTTTTATTATCAAATATTTCCTTTCAAGTTGCAACATGTGGCTCCATAGTAAAGTTTCTACCTGGATTCAACGGACCCATTCCTTTTGTTCTTGAAACTGGGTTAGTTTTATAAACTTACCTATATACTTCATAGTTTTTAAGTATATATTTTTTTTGTTATTAATCTATGGTTATTAAAATAATTATTTCATATTAAAGGTTCTATGTTTGCCCATCAAAATGTATGAATTTTTGGTTTTGGTGTATGTTTACAAAAGAGACCCTTCTAGGTCAATAAAGTTGTGACAGAAAAAAACAATTAGGAAGGAGTGGCATATTATTAAATTCCTTTGAGCATGTGCAATCTGCCAATATAATTGAAATGAATATAAAATAAGTTATCTACTAGACCCCTAACATGATGCTCCATTCTATACACTGTATATTGTTGACCTTTGAAAATCACACATATTTTGCAACAGGCTTCATTTGACATCAACGACTAAAAATGGCAAAGTTTAGTTCTTGTTATGGGAAGGATTTTCTTTTTGCTGTTCTTTTACTATCAAATATTTCCTTTCAAGTTGCAACATGTGGCTCCATAGTCAAGTTTCTACCTGGATTCAACGGACCCCTTCCTTTTGTTCTTGAAACTGGGTTAGTTTTATAAACTTACCTATATACTTCATAGTTTTTAAGTATATATTTTTTTTGTTATTAATCTATGGTTATTAAAATAATTATTTCATATTAATATATTGTTGATAAGGTATGTGGGAGTTGGTGAAAAAGAGGATGTGCAAGTGTTTTATTATTTCATTGAATCAGAGAATAATCCAAAGGAAGATCCTCTCATGCTTTGGCTCACTGGTGGACCTGGCTGCTCTGCTTTCTCCGGCCTTGTCTTAGAAATAGGTAATTGCAACTCTGGTGTATTCCTCTTTGTTGGTTAAGAAATCTAGTTATAATTCATCTTTGAGATGTTGAATTGCATAGGTCCAATTGAATTTAAAAAAGAGGCATACAATGGGAGTTTGCCAAATCTCATCTTAAGGACACATTCATGGACAAAGGTTAGGGTTACAAGTCCACTTTCATCAAATCCCTTTAAATTTTGTATATATTACTCCCTCCGTCTCAAATTATAAGTCAATTTGTCAAAAAAATTTGTCCCAAATTATAAGTTAACTTACATTTCCAATGCAATATAAATGAAATCTTTCTCAATATACTCTCAAATATTTATTATTATTTATTCTTTCAACTCTTTTAATTTTTCTCTCCTATATAATTATGAGGGGCATTACTGTAAAGTTATACATAATTTGACTTTCCCATAAAGTAATAATTAAGTTTCTTAATTTGTGTGAAACGCTCAAAACGTCTTATAATTTGGGACGGAGGGAGTATGTTACAAATATTTATAATGATTTTCATACATGTAGGTGAGTAGTATTATTTTTGTAGATTTGCCGGTTTTCACAGGCTTCTCATATGCCACAACAGATTCTGGTTCTGAGCAAAGCGACTCGATACAAGCTCATCAAGCTTACGAATTTTTTAGAAAGGTATTCACCAAGATCTATTGTTTTGGTTTCGTAGTAATCACTTTTTTTTTTTTTATAATTTTGTGTGAAACTATGTCATTCCGGCAATAAAATAAGAATAATTATGTTATAAATCTTTGTAGTGGTTGATTGATCATCCAAAATTTCAATCAAATGAAATTTACATTAGTGGTGACTCATACTCGGGCATTATTGTTCCAAAAATTGTTCAAGAAATTGCACAAGGTACAAAACTCATTGCTCAACTATTGTTAAAATTTGGTGGTTCATACTTCTTTTGTTGCTTGTTCGATTAAGTTCAATAATCACAAATTAAATTGTTTTCAGCAAATGAAAAAGGGATCCAACCATGGATAAATCTCCAGGTTAGCACCTTAAAGGATCACTCCTATTTCATTCATATCACTCTAGCTTCTGTGAACTAACATTTTTTCCAGGGATATGTGTTAGGGAATCCTGTAATAACTAAAAAGGAAACAAACTATAGAATCCCTTTTGCTCATGGAATGGGACTCATATCTGATGAACTATACGAGGTTATTGAATTATACTTTTTTGGTAGCTATTCTTAAAATTTAACTTTACAATGTCTTTTTGGTTCATGTGTTAAAGAAACAAAGGAAAATTTTAACAAATGACTAATATTTTGTAGTCACTGCAAAAAAATTGTAAAGGAGATTATACAAATTCAGAGAACAAAAATGCTTTATGTTCTAAAGATCTCATTTCATTCCATGAGGTATATAAATGTATCATTGTTATCAAATTTAATGAGTAGAATTTTTATTCAAATGACCAATCATTAATTCAACACCAATCTTTTGTTTTTTCAGGCTATATCAGACGTTAATGAAAGCCATATTTTAGATCCGTTATGTCCGTGGCTTTTTAATCCAAAAAATCCTCCAAGGAGATCTCTAATTAAAAAATATCACTCGCAAGTGTCGCCTTTAAAATGCAGAGTAATCTTCATACTCTCTTCTTATTGAATAAAGGGTTAATTATACGATTCCCCCTGATTTTTTTATTTATTTCAACAAAATATTTATTAAACATATTGGACTCAATATACCAACACTTAAGCCCAATGTCATAGCCCATTACTTCTAATTCATTTGAAATTGGTTTTGTGAATTAGATATATAAACATTAAAAACTTTTAACCCACAAACGATGTGGGATTTGTAGACCTGGTGAGGTGCTGTTGGCTTCATTTGATGCAGTCAGTAAGTAAAACCAAGTAAAAACACTTCATGAAAGAACCCATCTAGGCTTATCTCTAACTTGGAACAGACACTGTAAGTTTATTATATATATTAACTCCGTTGAATTTCAACAAGTTGGACACAATCATGCATCAGTTCAATGAGGACATCCAAACGCGTCCTTGACCACCACACCCTCACTACCAATCCTCACATCTTCACTCACGTGCTCCTTCTTCAATCAGCCCTTCCATTTTGGATTCACCCTCCGCCTCCACGCCTACCAAACCCACCCTTTTCTGTTGTTGTTTTATGTTGTTGCTGAACTGCTATTTATTGTTAGAATAGTGTTGTAATTTTCTTGGTTGCTAGATTACTTTATGATATAATAAGCTGGTGTTCTACATCCAACCTTGAGGATAAGGTTATTTATAAGAGGTGGCATTGAAAGGACAGCTATAAACACTTAGGAATATTCGAGAAGGTTATAGAAGAAGTAAACCTTAGAGTTAGTTAGAATATTCCCAGATTTTAGGGAATTTTTGTTATTAGAGGGAAGGGAAGTTGAGATTCATTCAGAAAGTTTGTTGGAAAACAGTTGGTAGATAATTCTCACTGGTTTAGTAGCCTAGCTCTGGTTTAGGAGTTCATAAAACTCTGTTTTGCATTTCCTTGTATTGTTTTCCCTAGTATAGAGCCTTGAGCTCACCAATTTCCATTCTATAATACAGTTTCCTTATCTTGATTTTACGGGTTCATCAGTTTCCGTATCACCATTACAAAGTCGAACAAGAGCAGACAAACCACTGTCTTGAACATCAAGCCTAGTCAAACTCCAAAACGTTAGTCATCAACACAATGCAAGTTACCAAGTTAACTCAAAGCAAGTTATGTTTTAGTATTAAGAATTCATTCGGTCCAGTCAACTAAAAGGAATAAATATGATTCAATGATTTAGAATACCGACAGTTGAAACACACATGCAGTTACAGAGAGACTCACATCTTGAATTGTTTCCCTGGATGCTTTGCATTGCATTGTTTAGTGTTTTAAATTTCTCAAATCCAATTACACTATATTTTTAAGATAGGTGAATGATGTAACAAATTACAATGTGGTGAATATGATTGGATTTGGAAGTTGTTGTTTCCCTTGATGCTTTACACTATTCTTGATAAGCATAAAGCCATGCGCGTGTGTATGCACCAGAGGAAATAGAAGTATTTAAGTTTCTGAGAGTTGCATGGATAGTGTAGCCTTTAGCAAGAGTCCCACATCGTAAGCCCCTCCAATTGAAATAGTGTTTATATACTAAACACACAATTCAAGTAATGAATTGAAAACATGGTTAAGTGAGTGGGCTGCTGTTAGCTATGGACTTATGTGTTTGATGTTGTCCAAATATATTTACTTATGGTGCATCATAAATCATATACATATTTGTTAAAATGATGCTTGTTTTTCTCCATTGATAGAATTTTTCATATAAATTTTGCGCTTATTGGGCCAGTGATGATAACGTTCGCAAAGCACTGCACATACGTAAGGTAAGATATATAGCTGATAAATATGTGTTATAATTATAATTTTCTCATGTTATCTATATGATCTTTTGGTTGCATGTGACACAGGGAAGTATCGGGAAATGGGAACGTTGTTCCTATGATAGACCTTATAATGGTGATATCCCTAACAGCTATGATTATCTTGTAAATCTAAGTAGAAAAGGATATCGTTCACTAATTTACAGGTTAATAGTCTCTCATTATGTTTATATATTGTATAAGATAACCTTGATTAACTAGTTTTATAATTTCTAACAGTGGTGATCATGACATGACTGTTCCATTCTTGCATACAAAGGCATGGATAAAATCTTTAAACTATTCCATTGTTGAGGATTGGAGACCGTGGTATACAAATGAGCAAGTTGCAGGGTATTCACGAAACTGTAATCATATATATTAATCATGCTAGGCTTTTGAGTTACAACCAAGTTGATTATGTTTTTGTTTAAATTTTCTGCATGTATAGATATACAAGGACTTACTCGAATCAGATGACATTTGCAACTGTGAAGGTAAGTTTCATGTTCCTCAATTTCTACAACTCAAATACAGATTTCCCTTGACTAATCTATTGTGAAGATTTTATACCTTTAATAAAGAATGTTTTACCATGTTTATCCAATTCCATTTACAGGGTGGAGGACACACAGCACCCGAAGATCTTCCTGAAGAATGTTTAGCCATGTTTAACAGGTGGATATCTAAGAGACCTTTGTAGGAATAACGAAAAATAATTCCTTTGTTAAGTTGTCTAGGATTCATGGTAACATTAGAGGTTAAAAAATGAGAAAAAATTGGCCACCAATGTGGATGTTTTTTTAACACTTGGCAACTTATCTAGAAACGGATTTCACATTCTCCTGTCTCTAAATTTTAGTCACTATTTATTTTTATTTTTTTAGAAGTGGTGTATTTTACAACAAAATTTGTGGATCTTTCTATTAATAGCAAATGGGGATCCATATTTCAAATGTATCATGAATTAATAAATGGGATGAGATATATTTTTTCTTGTTAGAATCCAAATAAAGTTTTATAGGTCAAATGAAATGCATAACTTTTAAGGTTTGTATTTGTACTTGCAAAAAGTATAATGAGTAACAACCCATAATTGTGTAGAGATGTTTGAGGTTTTTTTTTTTTACAGTTGTTGTGGTGGTAGAGTAAGCTCACGCAGGGATGGTAAGAAGTTCTATATACGAGTGATCGTTGAGTGAATTGAATTTCCTTCTTAACCTTATGAGAGATGTATTTATAGGAGTCTCTTGTGTATGGATCTCAGGCTCTAAGAAATCAGTGTCAACATTTTCCTCACTTAAGATCGTCAGAAATGGGTGGTTATTTTCCTATTACTCTAGAGAATGTGGCTTCCCTTTTTACTCCCTCTCCCACACCGTTACAGGATAGAGACACGTCCTTCCCCATGTTTCCATAAATGGGAAAGTATTACAAGCAACAAGAGACATAACTAGGTAATGGGCCACATTATGATAAATCAGCGCACTTAGCAACAGGTGGACGCCTAGCGAGCCTACTTAGGCCGATGGTGTCATATCCTAAATTTTACCATGAGTTTTTCATCTGCATCCGCATAGTGCAAACCGTTCATTTTGTCATACGTTCTTTAAGTCAAAAGCATTCATCAGAGTTTAGACGTTAAGTCAGGAGTTCTAGCAGTTCATCTAGTCTTGATAACATTTAGTCAATCATTTTGTTTGATTAAAAAGTCAAAAGGCTTGATTTCTTAATCTCAGTGCATCGTTCATTTAGCTATAACTTGTTTCACAGGTCCAGAGGGTGACAATCAAGAGTATTGTCGTCATCTGAATCTTGGTGAGGTTTAATTGTAATAGAGCATCAGAAGTAAATGGTCCAATGGCGATTTATTTGCATCTGGTTGACTATTCACGGTGATTTGATCAGTAATTTATCGCATTTACAAGACCTCTGCATTTTTAACTTGTCACAGCTTGCATTTTGTTCCGCTTAACGCTTAAAATGTCAACCTGGATAATTTTTCAGATCTATAGACAAATCGGTCGAACCGTTTCTCAACTGTACGTCGAATTAGCGGACAAAAATTTCAAAGTCGAGCTAACACACATCAATATTCTTAATTTACTTTTCGCGTAGTTTAACCTGGTGTCCTCGTTTTAATTTTTCAACTCCTTTTTCGGTCACATTTTTTTCAGCATGAGCATTTAACCAATAAAATTTTATTTCAAAATTTGATCAAAACCTATATGTTTCTGAGAAGCTTATTTCATGCTGATTATTTTAGTGTATTGATTTTAATTTTTCGAGCACTTTTGCACCTGACTTTTATTTCATTTTTAATCCATTTATTTATATATGTTGGTAAAAATAATCTTTAGGATTAATTAGAATTTAATGTGTGTTTAGTTTAATTATTTTTTATGTTATTTCATTTTTAATTAATTACTAAGTAAAACAATCAAAGAAATTGAATTAAAAAAAAAAGAGAGAGAAAATGGGCTCCAATGGGAACACGCCAAGCATCCCCTCTTAAATCTTCCCTCACGTTTTCGGTTAAGCCAATGTCATCATCTCTCATTTTTAACCAAAACATACATAGTAACACATGCACGTGACCTTCATTTCTCTGGAAAAAAATATCTTTACCCCACTAGTCACCACTTATCATCTTCACTCATCCATTCCTTCATACTTGCTTCTATCATAAAACACAAAGACACTCTTTTTTTTCCATCACGATCTCTTAAAATATCTTATAAAAAACTCTCTTAAAATATCCCATATAAAACTCCAAAACTTACTGCTCTAATTCCATGTACTGAACTCTCCTGCTCAAGCCACACTGCCTCAAGACTGTTGCTCCAAGTGCCATGAAACGAGCCTTCCTACTTGATCCCTCAGATACAAGACTTACTACTACAAATTTCATGCACCGAGCTAACCTTGCTCAATCAATCTATTTGATTAAGACTTTCACTGCTCAAGCACATAGCAAGAGACTTACGTACTCAAGCATCTTGGCACGAAACTTCCTTGCTTGTATCCCAATGATACAAGACTTATACTCAATCAATCCACTTGATTAAGACTTTCACAGCTCAAGCACATAGCAAGAGACTTATGTGGCTCAAGCATCTTGACTCAAGACTTCCTTGCTTGTATCCTAATGACACAAGACTTTTATCTAAACTGCTGAACAAGCTTAGCAGAATAGAGAAAAAGGTGTACATGATACAAGTATCAGAGGTACGGGAAATCAACTTAACAAAGACCTAAAACACTTAAGATTTCTAAGATATTCAATGTGTAAGAAATCTTAAGGCTTTTACAATTACAATCTACATCAGAAAAGTCTGCATATACAATGTGTTGATAATTGCTGATCTTGTTTCTCCTTCTTCTGGATGATCCTTGTTAAAGATTCAGCTTGAACCTTCAGCCAAATTTATAGCCTTTTTAGAAACTAGTAGTTGGAGATGTAACTTGATCAAGAGTCTTTGTTGTTACTCCACAATACAAGAGTCGTTGAAGATAGATACACCAGAAGAGCTTGATCCAATGTGTAACATGTTTAACCTTTAAGTCTTCAAGAGTTTTTGTAATATTAGAGTCGTTGAGAGTAGATATCGATAAAGCATCTCAGCCTTTTTTGAGCCTTGCAATCAGTAGACTCTAGCTGACAAACTGATTTGACAATACAACTTGCTTTCTGCAGTACGAAAAACTTCAGCTTTATCACCAACTCTGAATGGTACCAGAAGCCAATTTGCATTTACAAAGTGTAGAGACAATTATGTTGCTTCTTCTGATGCTGAGACCTTCAGCTTCAGAGTCTACGCCAAACATCACTTACCAAGTGTTCTTCAGATTCAGCCACCAGAAGTTAGCAATTCAGCAACTCTCAAAGTGTGCTTAATGTAACACAGATTTTGACTATAATATTTACAAGTATTAGAATCTGCACACATGTAACACACATAAAAAAAACCATTGTTCTTTTAATACTATGTTATCATCAAAACCCAAGGAAGATATGTCATGAACAAATCATGCTCTAACAATCAAGACCAGATAAAATGTCAGAACTTCTGACCTTTCATCTAAACCCTGATGAATGCTTTTGAATGATGAAATGCATTATCAAATGAAATGATTAACTATGCCAATGCAGGTGAAAAAAATCAGGGTAAAATTTAGGGTACGACGTACCATTATTGAATTCTCTTTGAAGAATTATTTGAATTTCTTCTCGTTTAAAAAAATATTTAGAGTGGTCTGAAGATGGCTGGTTTATACATGAGTGAATCGCACACTCAAAGATACAACAGAGTCGCCACCGAACTTTATTTAGTCCCAAAGGACAGGGAAAATATTGATAAAACCCAAGGGGGAAGAGAAACGGGACCGGGGGTCCGTTATGCGAAAGGAAGGTACTAGCACCTAACGCATCCGCCGTACTCGACGGGAACCATTTTGCTTGCTTCTAGGCTTGGATGGGTTATCTATCTAAAGGCTTCTAGCTAAAAGAAAGGAGAGAGAGAAGAGAAAAGAGAAGAAGAAAGAAAGTGCTCGCGGAGGATTAGGGCCCCTCGTGCCTACGTACCCTCATAGTGCAATGAGGAAATCAGAGCGCCGTAGTTCAAAGAAACCAGGGAAAAGAAAGGGGAATGGAAGAAGGTGGAAGGGTGCTCGCCAAGATCATCGCGATCTTGTGCATACGTATCATACATTCGAATGAATGCAAAATCAGAGCTTCCGTAGTTCGGGGAACCAAGACGGAAAAAGAAAAGGAAAATGGTGTCAAAACCAAGAGCAAAAGAAAGAAGGAAACTCCGCTGGGGATACAAAAGAATTGGTGTCAGAACCAAGAAAGAAGTGCAAAGGAAAAGATAGTAACTGTGCTGGGGATAAAGTGCGAGAGTGGTGTAGACACCAAGAAGATAAAAGAGCAAAAGGATAACAGAGACTCCACTGGGGAGTAAGAGAGCATAACACTGTGCTAGTGATCAGAGGGTAGCGACCCTCACTACTACGAAAAACCCATTTAGCAACGGTTGGGAATGACATATAATGATGCGGGCGAAGGCATTGTTATGTAGATTGTTGTTGTAAGTTCGCCGTTTCTACAACGGTCTGGAAACCGTTGTTGTATTCTGGAAGCGCGTGATATATTGCAATGGTTAGGTATTTCAACCGTTGTAATATCAATTAACTATCACAACGGTTATGAGTATCAACCGTTGTCATATATATTAACTAAAACAACAGTTATGTGTCTCAACCGTTGTGGAATGTACTCTTAGTTTATTAAATACAAATGTATATTGCTTGTTTTACCATCCACATAATTAAAGAAATACAACCATTAAAATTGGTAAAGAACTATATAATCTGAAAATTAAACTGTTCTTGAAAACCAACTTAAACACACCACTGTTTTCCGAATTGCATCCATTTCATTCCGCACATTTTATGTTCCTTAACATAAAATTTATGGTTCAATGGTCGGTTTCCTTCAATCCATCGATATCTTTTATTATAGTTTACCTCATCATCGCCAAAAATCATCGCGATTTTATCATCATAACAATCATGATCTTAACAACCACGATGATTAGTGACGACGATGGGGTAAACTATAAGAAAAGATATCGATGAATTGAAGCAAACGGACCATTGGACCATAAATTTTATGTTAAGGAACATTAAATGTGCTGAATGAAATGGATGCAATTCGAAAAAGATTGACATGATAAATGTTGGTTTTCAAATACATCCTAATTTAGATTATAAGGTTCTATATCAATTTAACTGATTGCATTTTCAATAAAAGGATAATGAAACAAACAATATACATAGTATATAATAAACTAAATTTCATATACAATATCAGAATGAATTCATATATATGTACCTTATCAGAATGAATTCATATGTATGTACCACCATCATTATCACCATGTGAAACAAACCCTAAGAAGTGAGAAGCAATGAAGAAAATTAGTTAGTATTCAATTTAACTATATATAATATACATAGTATATATATAATAAACTAATATTCTATATCAATTTAACTGGTTGCATTTTCAATAAAAGGATAGTGAAATAAACAATATACATAGTATATAATAAACTAAATTTCATATACAATATCAGAATGAATTCACATATATGTACCTTATCAGAATGAATTCATATATATATGTACCACCATCATCATCACTATGTGAAACAAACCCTAATAAGTGGGAGGCAATGAAGAAAATTGGTTAGTATTCAAAACAAAACAACCAAAAGTTGAAACAAAACCTTAGCAATGAAGAAAATTAGTTAGTATTCAAAACAAAACAACCAAAAGTTGAAACAAAACCCTAAGAAGTGGGACTGTACATTTACAATGAAGTTCACCTTGCTTGTGAAGCATTGAAGTCGAATCTGCACAAAATGAGAACAATCAACAAAAACAACATGAAACAAACGAGATAATGGGAACTATTTAACAAAAAGATTGAAGTAGAAGACTACCTTATTTTCCATAAACAATATGTACAATACGCTTGTTACCGCCAGCATCATCACCATGTTCATCTAGTTTTAGATTCTGCATGAAGAAATGCATGGAGGAAGAAGCTTAAATCAAAAGCTTCATACTTCTTGTATTTCTTTTCGCGGATTCTATAAAAAGATGAAGTTTGCTGCCAAAAATGGGTGCTAGGGTTTCGATGTGAAGGAAATGGCGCTACTGTCAAAAATAGAAAGTTAATTCCTTTATATAGGTAAATCTTTCACAACGGTTTTCTAAAATAACCATAATGATAAGTATATATATTATTTTAATAATATCACAACAGTTAGTTATATTAACCGTAGCCATAACCCTTCTAATTGGTACAAGGTTCGACTCCAGGCAACAACATTTTTCTATAATTACGTAAAATAGAAAAATGTTGTAATATTATAAGGGGTATCGCTACGGCTATTATTACTAACCGTTGTAATATTATAACCCTTGCTCTTCCCGGAGTAGAGAACACTCTGGCCATAACGATTTAAAATTTTCTCCGTTTTTCAAAAAATATCGTTCCAGAATATCAACCATTTACAAGTTATCATCATTGGAAGCATTAAACTATCAAACTTTTCATCTTCAACCTCATCTATAAATAGACAACTTTACATTTCTTCATAATATATTCTTCGTAACAATGAGTTCTACAAATGAGAATCCTAGAATCACCAATGAGGAACGTCAGGCGCCAATAGAGGAGGTCCAACCAGCGGCCAAGGATGCCTTAAGGGTGAGGAAGGATAAGAAGAAGAAGAAGAAGCTGAAGAAGAAAAAGATAAAGAAGAAAAGGAGAACAGTTTATTATGATTCCGATGAAGGGAGTGAGGAGAGATGTCTGGATTATGAAGATGCATTTGCAGCAATGGGCTCTGACATTGATTAATATATGTAATATGATTATCATTGTACTCTTTTTAATGGAATCTTAATAAAATGTTATTTTATATATGCTCATCTCTTACAGTTTTATTTTTAAAGTTATATATACTATTCTCTTGCACTTAAAAACACTAACAAAAGAAATAAAATATATGTTTAAAAGAAAAACAATGATGAATTTTGAGTTTTGAAATACAATATATGTTTAAAATATATGTTTTTAAAATATATTTTGAGTTTTTAAAATATATTTTGAGTTTTTAAAATATATATTTTTAAATTATCCCCGTAACCCTAACAAAAGAAATAAAATATATGTTTAAAATACAAAAACATGACAAAAAATATATTTGCTAGGAATCGAAGCTTGTTACATGTATTACAACGGTGTTTTAATACAACTGTGTTTAAAATGTAAAAATATGGAAAAAAAATGTAGTAGCTGGGAATCGAAGCTTGTTACACAGCTTGTATTACAACGGTTCTTTAGTACAACTGTCGTTAAATATGGCGTTATAAATTTTTTAACGTATTACAACGTTGGGATACGAATCCGTGGTAAACCTGGCGTCGTTAAATGGGTTTTTCGTAGTAGTGCCTACTGGGGAACAAACAAAGGAATGGTGTTAAAACCAAGAGAAAAAAGGGGTTCGGTATGTTAATTGACTGGCAGTAGTTAACCGAAGAAAAAGAGATTAAGACTCTATGGGGAAAAAGGGATTGGTGTCAACAGGCAGGCTGTGATGAACCAAAAGGAAAGAGTACTGAACCAAGAGAAGGTGTTTGACTCTGAAGGAATTTCGGTATATTAACTGATCAACAGTGGTTAACCGAGGAAAGCGAAGATCGCAACTGTGCGGGGAGAACGGTTTTAACAGATAAACTATGATCAACCAGAAGAACGGGTGTAGGACCGAGCGAAGGTCCTGACCCAAAGGACAGGTGTAGAACCAAGCGAAGGTTATGACCCAAAAGACGGGTCTAGAACAGAGCGAAGGCCCTGACCCAAAGAACGGGTGTGGGACCAAGCGAAGGTCGTGACACAAAGGACGAGTGTGGGACCAAGCGAAGGTCGTGACCTAAAGAACGGGTGTGGGACCAAGCGAAGGTCGTTACCCAAAGAATGGGTGTGGGACCAAGCGAAGGTCATGACCCAAAGGACGGGTGTGGGACCAAGCAAAGGTCGTGACCCAAAGGACGGGTGTGGGACCAAGCGAAGGTCGTGACCCAAAGGACGGGTGTGGGACCAAGCAAAGGCCGTGACCCAAAGGACGGGCGTGGGACCAAGCAAAGGTCGTGACCCAAAGAACGGGTGTGGGACCAAGCGAAGGTCATGACCCAAAGGACGGGTGTGAGACCAAGCGAAGGTCGTGACCCAAAGGACGTTCGGTGCATCGACTGAACAAATAGTACCTGACCGAAGAAAGGGTATTTGAACCAAAGGAAGGTTACTAACCAAAGGGTACAAGTATTCGAACCAAAAGAAGGTTGCTAACTCACAGGGCGTTGGTTTTAACAGAAGGACAGTGATTAACCAAAAAGAACGAGTGATTAACCAAGAGAAGGTGATTAACTCAAAAGGAGCTCAGTATATTAACAGATAGACTGTGGTTAACTGAAAAAAATGGGTGATTAACCAAGAGAAGGTGATTAACCTAAGAGGAACTCAGTATTAATAGATAGACTGTGATTAACTGAGAAGACGTGTAAATTGGTGTTTTAACTTACATGCAGTGGTTAACCAGTCAAAGGGAGAAGAACCAAGAGAAGGTTGCGAACTCCACTAGGGTTTCGGTGCTTAACAGGAAAACTGTGTTTATCCGAAGAAAGAGTGGGATTGCAGGGGAAACAGAGAATTGGTTTCAACAGTACGACTGTGATCAACCAAAGGAAGAATGATTATGAGTCTCATGGGGAATCAATAAAAGAAATGACTAGCCACAAGAAAAGGTGATCAAAACTCTCTTTAAGAGAACAAAAGAAAGGTATTGAAACAAGAGCAAGAGATTGACTCTCTGAAGATTGCTAATGATCGTGAACCGAGGGAACGGTGATAGATCAAATGACAGATTTGTAAGAGATAAGAGTGATCAGGGATCGACTCAAACTGGGGAAAGAGATACGCTACCGCCTGGGGATAAAGGTGACTAAGCCAGGCACAAGGTCATTCGTCCCCTAACTGAAGTAGTCAGAATGAGAGTAGGAATTCTCCATTCTCATTCATTCTCTAACACACAGGGTGTAGTGCAGAAATTGAAATGGACAGCGTAACAGCACCAACTTGTACAGTGCTCTATTGCGTCGTGCGTCGTGCGAATCTCCGACTCGGCAGGGGAGAAAGAGAAATAAGGCTCTAAAGGAAACCTAAAGAGAAAAGCAAAGGAAGGATCAACTAATCGAAACAAGGTTTCGATTAATCAATCAAAGGGAATTGGTGTGCTAATAATTTTCCAAAGAGATGGAAAATCATTAAAGCAAAAGGGTGGATTATTGATTATACAAGATTGAATTTGCTCAAGAAAGACAAACTCAATGTAATAACATGGCAAACAGTACCAAACATCAACACCAATCATACAATCAAGTGAGCAAAAGATGTGCAAGAATGATTATGATCATATAAATGTCAATAATGTAAACAAATGCATAATCGATACATCGTGCATTGAAATATTGTAAGCATGCTTCAAACAGAGGAAAAACAACACCTAAAACCTACACACATATCAAGCATATCAATCCATAGAAGTTAAAGGAGGAAAGAATGTCAATCAAGCTTGAAAATAGGCAAAAATGGCATTCTGGTTCAGTGTTAATCGATTAACACTTTTTGCACTGCAAAGTGTTAATTGATTAACACTTGAAAAACAGCAAAATAACACTGGTTAATCGATTAACACTTTTTGCACTGAAAAGTGTTAATCGATTAACACTGAAGCAGGGGCAAAAAAACAGTTTTCAAAAGTGCTTCCAACCACTTAATCACTTATCCAAGCATTCTCATGTTATGGTTTACATTTGTGCACGAAAATCACATGAATTATGAGCAATTAATTATATAATTGAAAGCATTAACAAGGAGATCAAAGCTCAAGAAAAACACATGATTAGACGAACCGAAAAATGATCGAACTACATCGCAAATGATACGAAAATGTTCAAAACAGTAAATGAGTTAAGAAGGACCAACCTACAAGGCTGAGATGTGCCTTGGATATTGTTGCAAATGAATCTTGATGAAGATAATCAAAGAAAACCAGAGGAATCTTCAATTGTAGCTTAATCGTATCGAAACCGAACAAATTACGACGAAATCTCCAAAATACGAATTCGCACCGTTGAATCTTGAAGCAAACACTTGAGATGAATCAAAAGCTAATAAAACTCCAGAGAATCAAGTAGAGTGGCAAGGTGATGAAGGTTAAGCTCAAGAAATAATCACTTCCAAGGTGAAAGTGATTACTCTACAATGGAGAAGAGCTATAGTGGGGTTTGGGAAGAAAATGGAGATGAAGATGAAGAAGTTACATAAAATTTCAGAGAGAACGTGAGAGAATTGAGAGTGAAGAGAGTGAAGAATTGTGAAAATGTGTTAAATGGTTAAGGGTTCTTGTTAGAATAGTGAAGCTTTGTTTATATAGAGGATAGGTATGGAGTGTGTGAGGTTTGGAATTAGGCTAGGAGCTAGCTTAGGGTGGTTTGGAATTAGGCTAGGAGTTAGTTACATCTAACTCACTGAGTTAGAGGCTAACTCAGTTTGTGATTTGTTAACTCGGTGGGAACATCCCAATGTAAGCGTCAAATCCAAAGGTTCACATACTTGGAAATCAAGGAACATGGTGCACTTAAATTATAGTGAAGCATTGGAATAAATGTAAGTGGAGTGTCTTGAATAGTCTTGAGATGTCTAGAGATGTCTAGAATGTTCCACACATTGCTAGAACCAAGTAGAGACAAAAAATATGGAGTGGTAAATTGCTGTTATGAAAAGTAGCAGAATCTGCCAAATTTACATGTGTTAATCGATTAACACTTTTTGCACTGTAAAGTGTTAATCGATTAACCAGGCCAAAAAATGCCCAGTTTGCTTGAAAAATGGTGTTGTGACCACGGTTCCGATTTTTAACCTTTTGCTTTGATGAATAGGCATAGAAACCCTTATTTTGTGCCTGTTTTGATGATGTGATGACTTTGTGAGGATGCGATTAATCGGGCTTGGAAAACCTGAACATTCCTTCAACAAAATTAGAGAGAAAAAAGTGCTAATGCGTATGCCGGTGATGCGAATGCACATGCTTATGAAAAAGGCAAAAGGGGGGGTCAAATTTCGGGTTACGACATGGTCAAACAACCATTATTAAATACTCAGAAAATTATTTGAGGTTCTTCTTGTTTTAGAAATTATTTGGAGTGATATCTACTGTACAATTAATAATCGTATATTATAAAACTGAATTCTCTTATCCTTGAGGCGTCATGATTGATCGTCTGTCTTACATAATTTTGAACAATAATACAAAATGTTTTAAAAAGAGCGACTTAATACACGATTTGATTCGATAATTTCTTCGGTAATAAATATCTTGATTATTTTCAAAACATATTTTTAAATAAAAAAGAACACCAATTCTCAAGAAATAAATATCTTGATTATTGTTTGTGTGAGTGAGTAAGTGAAATGCAACTACTTTTCCTCGTACATGACCATTATTTATTCATGTGTTAAAGTTGCATCATATCTTTAACTAACGCGTTGGTTAAGCAGTTTTGTTTGAACATCTAGGGCATAAGTTTAACACCCACTGCCCCCTCCTTTAACGTAATCATGAACCCTCTGCTAGGGTTTATGTCTGAAAATCAACAGAAGGGTGGAACACCAACGAAAGCAACTGATCCAAACACTGATGAAGAAGATCCAAAGAAGCGGGACACTAAGAAGGTAAAAAACAAAAATGATGAGTCATTGAAGGAAACAGAAGGGCTGAATGTAGTACACCATGGAGAGACATCCGGGGTGATCAAAAGCTACAAGGAAATGGAAAGGGAAGGAAGTAAGGAACAAGGAGAAGAGGACGTCAGGCCAAAAGGAGAGGAAGAAGACATGGAGATGACAATCCGTTATCTGGAAAACATGAAGGTGGAGGAACATGTGGAAGGCAGATATGCATGTCCAAAATTCATCTTTTTAAAGCATGAAGAGAGAAGGATTCATCGGCCTTGGAGAAGAGGAGTCATTGTGAAGTTGCTGGGACGAAGAATTGGATACAAGGCACTAGAAACAAGGCTAAAATAGATGTGGGTGAAGAAAGGCATTATACACATCATTGAACTGAGCAATGACTACTACCTTGTAACTTTTACGCACGAGGAAGATCACAGTAATGCGATTGCGAATGTACCGTGGTTCATTTACGATCACTACCTTATGATTAAGGAATGGAGTCTGGATTTCCGTCTGGAGAGCGACACCAGTGAACAAGTGGTGGTTTGGGTGAGAATTTCTGGATTACCAATCGAATACAATGATCTTAAGATTTCATCCTTCATGGGAAACCAAATAGGTAAAACCGTCAAAGTAGATAAAAATACTATGATGCACGAAAGAGGAAAATACGCAAGGCTCTGTATTGAAGTTAACCTATCCAAATCATTGCTAGCAATGTTCACCATTAAGGATAGGAAGTATCGGGTGGAATACGAAGGGTTACATCTTTTATGTGTAAATTGTGGGAGATTTAGTCACTACAAGGAAAGATGTTCCGAGAAGTTGGATTAACATGGAAATAACAGTGCATCAGTGGCAATGAGTATTGCGAAAGAGGATGAAATGGAAGCTGAAGGACCTTGGACAGTGGTCCATAAGGCAAGACGAAATCGTAAACAAGGAGGAAATACAGGACAAAATTCAAAAATTCTGGTGGTCAGAGATCAGACAAGAGGAAGAGAGACGGGAGACAAAGGTGGTTACAAAAATGGCAAGTCTCAGGCGAGAGTAAATGCCAGCTCCGAAAATATGGGATCGAGATTTGACAGCCTTAATGGTGTCATTGATGATGATTTCAACCAGAACAATGATAATCAAGAAGTTATGATTGGCATTAATGTTGAGGAGGGAACAAGTAGACAAGAAAAGACAAAATCTGACACAACATTTCTTGGAAATAGGAAATAAAAAAAGGTAACAAATAATAGTGAGGTGATTAATGGTAATAAAGTGGGAGACATTATAGGTGAGAAAATCATCATGGAGGAACTAGATGGATCATATGTGGCAGGAAATAACTCTAAGAGTGTGTCGCGGTGAGAATCGGATATCAAGCTATTGAATTAACTTAAATCACAAATCATAATTCACCACCGATCTTTAATTTATCCAAGGGAAGGGAAAAAGAACGAATAACCCATAAATATGCAAGGAAAAGTAAGGCAAAAGAGAGTCTAAGGTTCGGGGGTTGGTTATACCTAGGGAAGGTGCTAGCATCCTAAGTATCTGTAGTACTCTACAGGAACCTCTTGTTTTATTGTGTTATTTGTTATTTTGTCTGCTAAAGGGTGAAAAGGTAAAGGAAGACCTAAGGTACTATTCCTAAGTATGCTCGCCAATACATCGCATCTTGTGCCTACGTATCCTGACGAGAATGGAATCAGAGCATTCATAGTTCCCCACAATACGGGGTAAAATGGTGTAAAAAAGAAAAGGTTGCTCGCCAAGGATTGACCTTGTGCCAACGTATTCTCAAAAGGAACTTTGAGAAATCAGAGCGTCCGTAGTTCGGACTACAGATAAAAGCAACGTTTGTTGGTTGGTTTCGGGAGAAGAGACAATTTGTCATCTTAAGGAGAATACTCGACTGAACCACCACAAACATGTGGAAGATGGATCTTTGCTTCACATTAAGAGAAGGACTCTGACTCGGATATCAGATCGACGAGTATGCCACATACCTCTCTCAAGTGGAAAAGAATCTACATCTTTCTCAACTATGTCATGGGGTAGGAGAATTACATCTCAACTAGGGATGACTCACGTCTAATCTCTCTCATGGGAGAAAAAAGGGAGACTAACTGTATGTTGTCTAAGTTAACATCCTAAGGAAAACTATCCTAGGGGAAACTACCTAAGAGGTATCTGTCTAAAGTCAAGAATCTAAGTATGTACATCCTAGAGGGAGTAAACCTAAAGGGGAAACATTGATCAAGAACAGAGGTAAATGATACAAATGAACATGATTGTATAGTCAACCATAAGTCCCTCCCTTGGACTCAAATAGGAAATTATAATAGATTTAATAGCTACAAGTGAAAATCGACAAGATAAGCATCATGAAAATAATGTACAGTGTGCAAACAGCAAAATTAAGAGCATGAACAAATAGCAGTGTATGAACAAGACAAGGATCAAGGCATGACATCAAATCACAAGGCAAAGTACTATGATAGTAGGCATCAAGAAAATAGTAAGAGATGGAAGGATCTAACCAAAAAAGATGGCGCATGACAAGCGTTCCCCTCTACTGGACTGGTGAGCCACTAATACAGACAAAGCAACATAACAGGTGCAAGGTGTAACGAGCGATTTTTGGATGTGGTTGCGAAGCACTACCGCTCTTTGGTGTCTACAGCTCGATTCATTTTTTATCCTATTAAAGCTGATGAAGGAAGGGAAATAGATGTCTCAAATTAACCCTGCTTGCAAACTGAGGTTAAACAGTCAAAACTGTTGGTTTACAGATGCTACAAAGATTCGGGGTCTCTATTAGGTTTACTTTTTTAAAAGTGGTGTTCGGTTAATTGGTGGGAGGTTAAGATGTTAGGACGGATATATGAAAGTATGGGATTTTGGGTTTTTTGTTTAGTGTGCTCGCTAAGATTTTTCTTTCAATCTTATGCCTACGTATTCCCGTTTACCGAAACAGGGAAATCAGAGCGTTCGTAGTTCCTCCTATTCTATGGGAGGAAATGGTATTTTGGTGTCTTGTTCAAAGCCCAAGACGTGAAGCTAAAGGGGATTTGTATCTTGTTTAAACCCCAAGATGTGAAGCTAAAAGGGTGTTGACTTTAGAGAGAATTTGTCATCTCTAAAGAGGTGTTTGTCCGTCACAACTGTTTATAAAGGAGAATTACTTTAACCGGGATTTGTGAATCCGACAATGCCATAATTTCCTTTATAGGGGATTTTTAACCTGAAGGAGAAGACTTTAACTCAGTGTAGAGCAATGCTATCTTTCCTTAGTAATTTCTCATGCTAACAGAGGGACAATGGCATGGATGTAGATGATCCAGAGGCTTGCCGCTTACAGCGATTAGATGAAGGGGAAGGAGTTGTTAATGTTTGTGTACTGTGAGCGAGGCATAACTTTGATGCTTAAAGGTTGATTGGATCAACCAGTGGTTTTCTTATACAAAGCCTAAGAGGAGGCTATGGGCCCAACGATAGGGTATTTTTGTGTCTCGTACAAAGCCTGAGAGAGAGGCTAAAAGGGGTTGATCCTACAAGAGGATCTTTTATACTCAACAAGATAGTGTTTTTGTATCTCGTACAAAGCCCGAGATGGAGGCTAAAATTTGTTTGGCTCAATAAGAACCTTTTTGTATCTCGTATAAAGCCCGAGATGGAGGCGAAAGGGGTGATTGACTCAACGAGGGAGTCTCTTATGTGTCTCGTACAAAGCCCGAGAGAGAGGCTAAACATTTGCTTTGCTGGGAAGAATCATTGTACAAAGCCCAAGAGGAGGCTATTGTAACTGTTTCAGTTGAGTGACAGATCCAGTATACTGATTTTAAAGAGAAAATAAGTTCTTATATGAGTAACACTGCACTCAAGGATTTTGATTCGAGGATCAGGGATATTTCCTTTTCTTTGAGGAAATGGGAAATCCAAAGGGTATTGAGATTGTCCGAGTCTACAGGTTTCCTTCCTATTTAATGAAGGGGTCACTTGAGAATGACTTTGAGACTCAAGGATATTAGACTGTCCGTGTCTAGAGTTTCATCTTTTGTACTATGCTTTGAGAAACAGTAGTAGACTCTTTGAAAGGACTGTTCTATGAATATGACTAGGTTCTGTTCCTATACCTCTAGGAGGTCGTCGGGACAATTTGTACGAAGCCCAAGAGGAGGCTGGAAGCTTTTAAGAAGCCGATGGGTCCTTGTACTAAGCCCAAGAGGAGGCTATCATTCCCGAAGGAAGAGATCATTATACGAAGCCTAAGAGGAGGCTGTGAATACTTTTAAGAAGCTGATGAGTCCTTATACTAAGCCCAAGAGGAGGCAGGGATGCTTTTAGGAAGCCTGCGGGTCCTTGTACAATGCCCAAGAGGAGGCCGATGCTTTTAAGAAGCCTGTGTGTAATACCCTAATTTTTGCCCCTAAGATCCCACATATCATTTTGCATCTCATATCACAAGCAAGATCACAATCTTTGTTTCTCCTGAGCATCTGTATATTATTCTTATTTGTTTCTGTTTATCTAACCTTTAACCAAAAATACAAAAAATATGCTGTCGTTTGTTTGTTTTTCTCTCTGTGTGTTGTGCAGGTTTGTCAAAGATAATGAAGTGATTTCAAGTCACAGGTGTTTGTTCAAAAGCAAGATGTCTTGTGCTGAGATCCTTCAGTTTATCAAGAAATGGTTCATATGAGTTTTGGGTTCCAACAAATTCAGATGGTCGTAGTTTCGGTTGTGGCTGGTTATGTGGCGTATGTTTATCAGAGGCTTGTGAAAAAATTCAAGTTTGGTTTTGGGCTAAAAATAAGGGCTTGTTATCCATGATCCATTTCATAGACCATTTTTCATTCCAAACACTATTCACATTTTTTAACCATTTTTTCCATATTCCACTTTTTGCTATCTAAACCATTTTTTCCACTTCTTTTTCTTAAATCCATTTATCCGAATATCATATCCAACTTCTAAACCATTTTTTTTAACCAATTTATCCATACTCCATTTTTACTATCCAAACCACTTTTTTTATATAACCATTTTTTTTATATCCATATTCCAATCCAACTCTCCATATTTTTCTCAATATATAATATTCATTTTTATACCATTCCTTAACATTTTTATCCTTTCAAAAACCAAAACCCATCAAGAATTCATTACAAAAAATAACTAAGGCCCATTTTCCATTTTTTCTATTCACACCTCCTATTCCAATCAAAGGCCCATTACAATTTTCCATAACCCACTTTCTAATATCCATTTTTTCTATCCATATCCAATTATTTCATATTCAATATCCATATTTTAGAAATAACCAATTAAATCCATTTTTCATATCCATTTCAAATCAATATCCAATTCATATCCATTATCCTCCTTTTAATATCTACATCATGAACCATTTTTTTAAAACCAATTTCTAAACCCATTTTTTTTTATCCAAATCTATATCCACATCCAAATTAATTTGTTCTCTTATTTTTTGTTCCAATTATCCAAACATTATTTTAACATCCTTTTTTTTTTTATATAATCATGTTTTTTTTTTGTATCCCATTCCCATTGTTCAAAAAAACCAATATTCCAATCATAAGCCCGTTAACCAAAAATTGGAAAAATGATTTAAAAAAAAAAAGGAGCAGCCCCAGCCACGCCATTCTTCATCACACGCACGCCAGCTTCCAGCTCACATCACCAAAACGCATGAAAATACAAAGAAAACGGCAGCTCACTACATCTCCAAACCGTTGCACACACGAGCTTCAAAACGGAAACAAAACGCTGTGCTAACATGAATAAAACGCAGGAAAATTCTCACGCGTAATCACCAGTCCAAAACGCAGCAATACGCAAAGAAACGGCAACCATTTTTTTTCTTCCAATTTCACCCAATTCCATCTATAAATAGAGCCTTTCATCCATTCATTTCTCAAGCTTTGACAGCCCTCAAACCTCTGCCAAAATCACAACTCAAACCATTTTCTTCACCGATTCAAGTATCCAACCGAAATTCCATTTTTCATCTAATATCCTCACCACTCCAAACAACAAAGAAACTCACATAAATCAACAACAACCACACTCATTCAAGGCAAGGAAGAAGAAAGGAAGAATTTAAAGAGTGCTTACTTGAGTTTTGAAGGTAGTGAAACTTTTTCCGACGAAGCTTTAATCTCAGTTTGCGTTGCAATTTGTTTACGGCGGTTGAAATCGATTACATATTTGAAATCCTCTCCGTCTCACGATCGCAACGGTATATGGTTTGAGCTCCGTCGCTCCGATTTGACGGAGCTCAAAAATGGAAGCATGTTGTTGTTGATGAATAGTGCGCATGGTTACTTTGGAGAAGAAGAAGATTTTTCTTCTTTCTGACTTTTTCTTTTTTCCTTTTCCTTTTAATGTTTTTGTTTTTTGGTTCATTTTTTTTCTTTTTTTTGGAAAAGCATTGAGCCTAGCCCATTCATTACTCCACCACCATTTTCTAAAACTAACCTCCTTCACTTTTTCTCTATTTTTCTTAAAAAGTTATTTCCATTTGGTTTCTATTTTTTTTAGTAAGCTTGTGAAATTAATTTTTACTTCTAAATTCTGTTTTTAGAAAAAATTCTTGAAAATGATTTGAGTATTTTGTTCTTGATTTTATTTTCCTTTTGATTTTGGATTTGGATTACATTTTTTTTTAGGCCTTATTTCTCTTTAAATTCATTGGACTTAGGGTGTAGATGAAGTTGGATAAATGTTCACTAATTCAAATCTATCTTTAAAGTGAATTATTTAATTCACTTTAGGTGCTTTGAGTTAGTGAGATGTTTAACACTTTAATCCACCAAAATGAGTGAATGAACTTAAAGATGGAATTGTCTTGAATTTGTAATTCAAATTTGGTTTCCTCTTTCTTCTATTTCTTTTATTTTTGATAGATGAAAGTCGAAGTGATCGTGAAATTTCTTTGTTGAATTTCGATCGAGACGAGATCATTACCACTTTTTCTTTTCGTGTGGCATCGCTTTAGGATAACGATCTCTATATCGTTTATCTCGCGTGCATTAACACATATATCTCATGGCCCACCTCATTCGTAGGGTAATTGCTCGAACAAATTACTCGGCATGCGCTTAACATAGACCAAAATTCGCCCCTATTCGGAATAAATCCAATTCGATACTTGTACTTTCGTGGACCGGACTTTGATTAGTCGCGTAATCCCAAGGTTGATTGATTGTTTGCGTTAGTTCCATAAACTTTAAAGCTTGATGCGTAGTTGCTTCGGGTCTCCCGATCTTCTTTCAAGTTTTCATTAAATTGGGCCTAATCGCATCGGTTAATCGCCGTAGTGCAAGACACGAAGCGAAATCGATTATCTTTTTGTTCTTTTGGCCACTTTTTCTTGGTTGTGGATGATTAAGTTCACCATACCATTATTGTGTATATATTAATGTTACATATTATATTGTGATTACTTCTTGCTCCCTTATCTCTTTTATTTTTATGTCTCATATTATCATCCCATATTCATGTTTATATTTCTTTATTATTGCTATTATTTTGTGCTTGATTTTTACTTTGTCCATTTGGACTTCTAAAACATTAATAAAAGCTTAAACCACAAAAAAACTTAATCCCTCCTATTTTGGACTATTGGTTACTATCCTATGCTTTGGAGTGATCTCTTTATGGACCTCTTTTGAAGTGATATTGGACTTATGGACCTAGAATTAGGACTTCTTATCCCTTTGCTTGGAGTATTGATTGAAGATTTGCCTTTATTTGGCCAATTTGCTTAAGGATGAAATTCTTTTAATATGGCTTTGAAGTGGCTCCATTTTGGTTAGATCATTCTTTTCCCTAGCTTTTATTTCATGCACTAGGATAGTCACTTCTTCTCCTCCCCATTCTTAAATTTTCAAAATCTTCTCTCTTTTTCAAAACCTTATTGTTTTCAACTCAAAACCACTTTCATAATAAAACCTCGACTTTTGTCGAGTGACTTTTTTAAAAACTTTGTTTTCTTAATAAATGTCAATCCATTTAACTATATTTTGACTATTTCATAAAAACATAAAAAATACAAAACTCATCCAAATTCTTTTGTGCTTTTATGCACCTTTTTCTCTTAAACTTTTCAAAAAGAATTAGACATGAGTCATTTTTGTGATGAGATGTAAAACTCCTAACCATGGTATTTTGTTGAAAGTATGGTCGTTTTCCACTTAGATGTCGAAGTGATTAGTCTTGTTGATGTTAATCCAAGCAAATCTTCCATCTTAATGTGATGCAAATGCCACTTTCCCATACCTTTGGGTAATTAGTTGAGTATTCTCTCTTGAGAATGACAGGTTGTCTTTTTCAAGATAAAATAAACCATAACCAATAATTTTTGTTCTTTGTACCACGAACTACGAGGTTTTGATCCTACATTGCACACCGTGGGTACGTAGGCATGAGACGATAAGTCTCTCCAAACACAAAAATATTAAAAAAATATTTCTCCTCTCATCTCCTCAATCTCCTTACAAGCAAACCATTTTCAGACCAAAAGCAGTGAATATATCAAAGGGCTCCTATAGAGTACTATAGATGTATTGGGTGCGTAAAACCTTCCCTTTACATAACCAACCCCCCTTACCCTTATCTCTTTAGGTTTTGTTCGCTCTTTTTTCCTTTCCTTTATGGATAAAAATAAAAGTGCGGTGGCGACTCTTGCTTATTTTTTAGTTGAGTTAATTAATAGCTTATACTCACAAATTTCCCCGCTACACTGTGGGTCCCCAAACCCCGAGAAATTCAAGACATGCTATTCACAAGGAATAGATCAAGCCAGAAAAGTTCGAGAATTTGGAAGAAACTCAAAGATGCCATTCACGGAGAATACATTCATCTCTGGGAGTAGAGTTTCTTAACAATTCCTAATGAGGACAGCCAAAGAGAATACTGTATCTGGTGATCCTATTGGGGATCTAGATGTCTATTTCTATGAATAAACGAAACGGCGTTACCTAGTTCTAAACGTAGTTGCCGGGGAAACTCTAAATATTTATACTATTATTACACAGTTGATATGAGTTTATGAAAGAAGACTTACAGCGAAATAGCCCCACAATACAGTTATATGTATATGAAAGTGGTAAATGAAAGCGTATAAACACTTACTCGGTTGTAGAGCTTCCATGCTGTTTGGTTAGTTGTTCAACAAAGACAGATTGAAAACAACAGTATATTCAAAATCAAAGGAGAAAGTGCTTTGAAAAAGAAAGATTTGGGGCTTACAGCTCAAGGAGAGGCCCAGTGTTTTATCAGTGAGCGCACTGTTGAATTTGTACAGAGGGATTTATACAAGTGACTGTGGCCCAAAACGGTTTTCTGTACAAAGGGATGGGTCTTACACTCTTTCAAGAGGCCCAAAAAGTTTTTAAAAGAAAAAAAGTGGGGCTTATAACACGAGGGTAGGCCCAAATGATTTTTTCGTTTAAAATGGTGATCGCGCCGAGGTTTTCTTTTAACGCAGAGGGACTTATACAATAAGTGAGACCCAACATTGTTTTGGTTAAAAGGGGGTTAGGTCTTACACTCTAATAGAGGCCCAAAAGATTTGAATGGGTCTTATAGCTCAAGGAGAGGCCCAAATGGTTCATTTTTAAACTGGCGACGATCGTGCCGAATTTAAAAATGTATAGAGGGACTTATACAATAAGTGAGGCCCAAAATATTTCTGTACAAGTGGGTTGGGTCTTACACTCTAATAGAGGCCCAAAAAGTTTTTTGAAAATGATTTGTGAGGGTTGAATTAATCAAAAACTCTAATTTATTTCCAAAATGTATTTTAATTGAATAAAAATTCAATTAAAATGATAAAAAATTGTTTAACATGTGGGAAACAAATTATGATCATGGATTAATGCTTCAAAAATCAAGTATTGACCTACAAAATAATTAGAAGTCATTAATCTTTACAAAATCAAGAGGGAAAAAATATTTTAAATGTCAAAAATAATTAAAATATTAATTCTTTGCAAAAATATCAATTATATGAAATAAATAATATTTTTGGGATTTTTTGGGAAAATAAAATATTTCAACATTTTTGTGAATTATTAAAAAAAGAATTAACTCAAAATCATTAAAACTCAGAGAGAAATTAATTTTTGAATCAATTAAATAAAAATCACAAAATTCAAATATTCAAATGTTGGAAAATGGCGCCAAGAACAAGGGCAAGAACACGCGCGTGTTCTGAGTTTCCCAGATTTGCATTTCCTATCCAATCTCACTGAATACTTAATCATATCATGCAATCCACATACCAATCAACTCATTTCAACCTCACGATCATGTCTATGACAATTAATTTCATTTAAATTAAACATAAAACAAGAAATCATGAACAATCCTCAAGAACCCTAGATTCTGCATGAAGGCTGGGATTTTTGATACACGATTCAAACAATGCAATTAATTGAGGAGAAACATTCCATGCTTGATTATTAACATATGGCCAAATTATTGTGCAGCAAAAATTGCATGGATTGAGAGATGACCAAGTTTAGGCTTACCTCTAGGTCGTGACAACAAGAGCAAATTGATTTCTGAGTTAGAGGTGTTACAGATGAGTTGCGATGATCTGAACAGCTTCCCTACACCCTATGGAGTGTGTTTGAATGCTTGAACTTGATTGAAACCGGCTGGATCACTTCATGGCATCTCAACTGCAACTTGGTTAAAACCTTGAGCAATTGACTGGTGATTATAAGAAATCAGTGTTCCAATTGTTGTTTAAGTGTTTGATCAGCTCATATGTGATATATATGAGGTGTGTATGTGATTGGTTTGATTGGAAAAGCTCTCAAACTCAAAACCCGATAGTGACTTGCCTTAGAAGGCAAAATTGGAGTAAAAGAAGAGATTTTGAGGAAAGCATCTTGTCATACCCCAAATTTTGACCACTAAGATTTCCCATCATTGTGCAAATCATCAGCACAATGTGGATGAACCATCATACCTCATTAGTCTCCCCAAAGGTGGGTGAGCATTCACTACAAACAGGATTTAGGGTTTTAAGCCCTCGCAGAGCTCTTAGACAAAGGATCAATCAAGGAATGACATGATCTTCAACTTCTCTAGCCTCTCAAATATCCACAATGGATCAAGAGGACTCCCACTTCAAGGATTAAGCACAAGGCTGCTCCCTTCTAGGTGGATCAAGCCTCAGGATCGCCAGTGTCACCAAATTAGGGTTTGGTCGACTAGGGCCTCCAGATGGAAATTTTTCTCTGGGCATGAGCCAATGCTTCAAAGCATAACCTAAAATGCTCCATGGAACATCATAAACCCCATCATCAAGTCAATTTAGCCTCAGGGGATGCATACATAAAAAATCAGGAATTAGGGTTTCTTGACCTAATTCACCCTTAAGTTGACTTTTGGGACAAATCATGAGCCAAGACCTCAAGACATGATTTGAGGGTCTCCAACATACCACGTTGATCCATTTGCAATAATGGATTGACCCAAGAAGCTTGAGCAACAAGTTTCAATTTCATCTGAACCACAGTTAGGGTTTCGCGAGAAAAGTCAACTGTAGCTTTGACTTTTGACCAGGACATGCTCCCAAGCCGTGGGACACGATTAAATACACCCTATAACACCCATGGAACATGTCCATCAATTTTGATTTAGGTCAAGGACATGATTTCCTAAAGGATCGCACAGTTTGAAATTCATCTGATAAAAAGTCAACTATGCACAAAAGTCAAACTTTGACTTTTTGAGATTTTTCATAAAAATGGTTTTTTAACCCTAAAATGATGTTAATGTGTGATTGGAATCGTCATTCATCAAGAAAAATCAAAGAAAGTGGGATAACTTGTAAAAGGGGTAACCATAAAAACTTAGAAATTTTTCTAAGTTATGGAATAAAGTGGCAAGGGTACCAACTTTGGAGGATCATAACTCCTAAACCACAAAGCCATTTTCCCCCATCCAAAGCTTGATTTGTAGCCCTCATGGCCCTCTACAAAAGTGTCAACTACACTTCAACCCAATTCATCATGGATTTTGAGTTATGCTTGGATCAAGATGGCTAAAAACTTAAAATTGACATTTTTTAGCACTTATCCAAAATCTGCCTTGTAATTTCAACACAATGTCCCAACTTCAAGGCTGTTTTTCTCCATGATCCAAGTTGAACCAGGTCTAGGGCCAAACATCAAAGTTGAAGTACGTCATCTAAGCTTTCCGAAAAGTCCTAGAACGTCCATGTAGCATACTCGAGCAGGGAGTTATGGATCTTACAAAAGGCCTTGCTGAAGTTGAATTTTTTAGGGGCAGATTTGCACATTTTGTGTGCCACACGAATTTTCAAGCCTTGTCATCAGTTTGGACACATCTAAGGATCAAATCCAAGTGGGATGATCTGATCCATGAACCTCCCAAGTCCAAGGAACAAAGAAAAGCATGCCAAAGCCTAGAAATCCCTAAAAGAGGGACAAAACTCCAATTTTGGTTTGGAGCATTTAATGGATGCTTAGAGGTGGCATGTACTGAGCCATTCTCATCTGAAATCGGTCAAGACTTATCCAAGACCAAGGGAACCAGCAGCCTGTGCCCTAACCTCTAGTAAATGGCTAGAGGAGACTTGCATTTCCATTGGCCAACATTGGCCAAACACCTGCTGCAGTTGCCATTCACTGTGGATCCCAAAACAAACTTGCTCCACTATAAATAGAGCTCATTTGTGTTCAGTTTGAGTACACCAAAGCCATCAAACAGATGCTTTCCTCAAATTCTCTCTTTCACTCCAAAATGCCTTCTTTAGTAAGGAAATTATGAGTTTTTGAGCTAGAGAGCAATTCTACTCAAACTAATCACATACACACCTCATATATATCATATGTAAGCTGTGCAAACCATCAAAAGTGACCTGTAATCACAACATCACAAAGTCACCTCTCAAAACCTCAAAATGACACTTTTTTGCATTTTTCAAGCCATGTCTTGATTCAGTCACTTTCTAAACCAGATGAAACCTCAAACACACTCTAAATATCATCCTTGAACTGTCCCAAATGGTGCCACACATCTGGAACACCATTTGAGAGAGTTGACATTTTGGCCGTTTTTTACCATTTCGCGAGAAAGTGTACAAACTTGCTCCAGAGGTTTCCAGCCGATTCCAACCATCCTAAAAGCTTCTAAGAGGTCATTTGAGGTTGTCCAAAGCATCAAATCATTTCTGAAACAAAGCACTTGGTAGGTTGCCCAAAATCTCCAAAAAAGAGGTAAAATCCACAACTTGAATTCTTTGAATCATGCTTTCCTTTGTTGTCCACATACATGCATCATATTGAACAATTCTTGAGGCAAAAATGTAGTCCTTAATGTGTATGTTGTGATCATCCCACTGTTTGCATTTTGACATGTTTTTATGTGGAATTTTGGTTATTTCAAAACCATGTACAGTTCTGTTTTTTTTCATTTGTGTATTCTATACATTAAGTTTTAGTTTGCATGAGTAACACCATTGGATTCCTTGCGAAAAATTGGTCAGGATAGGCTCTTCCGGATCTTAATTCCGATAAAAATTGAGAGAGTTATGAGTGTTTGAAATTCGATAAAAACGTGTTGAAAATTAAAGTTTCGGTACTCGTTTTTACCCCAAAAGAAATGTCGGAGATGATATTTTGATATCTTTCCTCTTTTTCTTACTTTTTATTTTCAAAACTCAACCAATTTTTTGTACATAGCAAAATATCATCATTTTCCAATTCATACCCCATAATATTTTAATCCACAAAAAATCACAAAAAAAAGTATTATTTTTAATATATTTAAAAATAGTGTTTTATATTGTTTTAAATGCTTTTAAAATGATTTCTTTTTTTTTCTTGATTTTTAAAACCAAAATGATTTTAAATATTTATGTTGATAAAATATTTTTTTTTCATAAACTTTAATCATTATTTAATGATTTTTTTTGATATTTTTATCATTTTTTACTTAATTTTTCTTGAAAAAATGCCTAAAAAATGAAATTGGGGTTTTCTTTGATTTCCACCCTAACAAATCTGTTTTAAACTCTTTGGGCCTCTATTAGAGTGTAAGACCCAATCCCCTTTTAACCAAAACAATTTTGGGCCTCACTTATTGTATAAGTCCCTCTGCGTTAAAAGAAAACTTCGGCGCGATCGCCATTTTCAAACGAAAATCAACTGGGCTTCTCTTTGAGCTGTAAGTCCCATTTCTTTTCATTTTTTTAACACTTGGGCCTCTATTAGAGTGTAAGACCCAACCCTTTTTTAACAAAACAATTTTTGGGCCTCAGCTATTGTATAAGTCCCGATACGTTAAAAATCTCGGCGCGATCGCCATTTTCAAACTGAAAATATTTTGGGCCTCCCCCTGAGTTGTAAGCCCCATATTTTGTACAAAAATACACTTTGGGCCTCTAATAGAGTGTAAAACCCAACCCCTCTTTTTTTATATTTTCTCATTTTTCATATTGTTTTTTAATGATTTGAAAAATTAATAACTCCTTCAATTTTGATTATTTTTTATTGGTTCTTTTTCTGAAAAATCACAAAAATAGTAAAATATTTTATTCTACAAAAAAATCAAATTTATATTATTTATTTAATATAGTTGGTATTTTTGTGAATAAATTCATTTTTAATTGTTTTTAAGCATTTTAAAAGTGAATATTCATCTTGAAAATAAAGACTATGGGCCTCCCCTCGTGTTGTAAGCCCCATTTCTTTTCTTTAAACTCTTTGGGCCTCTAATAGAGTGTAAGACCCAATCCCTTTGTAAATACCAAAATTTTGGGCCTCAGTCACTTGTATAAGTCCCACGGTGTTTCCAAAACCTCGGCACGACCGTCGCCTTTTTTAAAATTAACCATTGGGCCTACCCTCGGGTAGTAAGACCCATTTCTTTTCTTAAAACTCACTTGGGCCTCTAATAGAGTGTAAGACCCATCCCTTTGTACAAAAAACCTTTCTTGGGCCTCAGTTACTTGTATAAGTCCCTCTGTACAAATTCAACAGTGCGCTCACTGATAAAACCCTGGGCCTCTCCTTGAGCTGTAAGCCCCAAATATTTCTTTTTCAAAGCACTTTCTCCTTTGATTTTGAATATACTGTTGTTTTCAATCTTTCTTTGTTGAACAACTAACCAAACAGCATGGAAGCTCTACAACCGAGTAAGTGTTTACCCGCTTTCATTTACCGCTTTCATATGTATATAACTGTATTGTGGGGGCTGTTTCACTGTAAGTCTTCTTTCATAAACTCATATACATATAACTGTATTGTGGGGCTGTTTCACTGTAAGTCTTCTTTCATAAACTCATCTACATATAACTGTATTGTGGGGCTGTTTCGCTGTAAGTCTTCTTTCATAAACTCATATCAACTGTGTAATAATAGTATAGATATTTTGAGTTTTCCCGGCAACTACGTCTAGAACTAGGTGACGCCGTTTCGTTTATTCGTAGAAATAGACAACTAGATCCCCAATAGGATCACCAGATACAGTCTTCTCTTCGGCTGTCCTCATTAGGAATTGTCAAGAAACTCTACTCCCCAAGATGAATGTCTTCTCCGTGAATGGCATCTTTGAGTTTCTTCCAAATTCTTGAACTTTCTTGACTTGATATATTCCTTGTGAATAGCTTGCCTTGAAATTCTTGGGGTTTGGGGACCCACGGGCTTCTTAAAAGCATCGGCCTCCTCTTGGGCATCGTACAAGGACCCACAGGCTTCCTAAAAGCAACCCCGCCTCCTCTTGGGCTTCGTACAAGGACCCTACGGCTTCTTAGAAGTATTCACAACCTCCTCTTAGGCTTCGTATAATGATCTCTTCCTCCGGGAATGATAGCCTCCTATTGGGCTTAGTACAAGGACCCGTCGGCTTCTTAAAAGATTCCAGCCTCCTCTTGGGCTTCGTACAAATTGTCCTGACGACCTCCTAGAGGTATAGGAACAGAACTTAATCATCTCCATAGAACAGTCCTGTCGTAGAGTCTACTACTGTTTCTCAAAGCATAGTACAAAAGACAAAACTCTAGACACGGACAGTCTAATCTCCTTGAGTCTCAAAGACATTCTCAAGTGTCCCCTTCGTTAAATAGGAAGGAAACCCGTAGACTCGGACAGTCTCAATACCCCTTGGATTTCCCGCTTCCTTAAAGAACAGGAATAACCCGGATCCTTGAATCAAATCCCTGAGTACAGTGTTGCTCATATAAGAACTGATTTTCTCTTTAAAATCAGTATACTGGACCTGTCACTTAACTGAAACAGTTACCATAGCCTCCTTTTGGGCTTTGTACAATGATTCTTCCCAGCGAAGCAAACGTTTAGCCTCCATCTCGGGATTCGTACGAGATACCAAAATTCTCCCCAGTGGAGTCAAACAACGTTTAGCCTCTCTCTCGGGCTTTGTACGAGACACATAAGAGACTCCCTCGTTGAGTCAATCACCTTTTAGCCTCCATCTCGGGCTTCGTACGAGATACAAAGACTCCCTCGTTGAGTCAATTAAACCTTGTAGCCTCCATCTCGGGCTTCGTACGAGATACAAAGACTCTCTTGTTGAGTCAAACCTTGTAGCCTCCATCTCGTGCTTCGTACGAGATACAAAGACTCTCTTGTTGAGTCAAACTTTTAGCCTCCATCTCGGGCTTCGTACGAGATGCAAAAACACTCTCTTGTTGAGTATAAAAGATTCTCCTGTTGAGTCAACCCTTTTAGCCTTTCTCTCGGGCTTCGTACGAGACACATATTAGCCTCCTCTTAGGCTTTGTATAAGAAAACCACTGGTTGGTCCAATCAATCTTTTAGCATCAAAGAAGTGCCTCGTTCACAGTACACAAACATCAACAACTCCTTCCCCTTCATCTAATCACTGTAAGCGGCAAGCCTCTGGATCATCTACATCCATGCCACTGCCCCTCTTTTAGCATGAGAAATTCCTAAGGAAAGATAACATTGCTCTACACTGAGTTAAAGTCTTCTCCTTCAGGTTAAAATCCCCTTTAAAGGAAATTATGGCATTGTTAGGATCCGCGTATCCCGGTTAAAGTAATTCTCCTTTATAACCAGTCACCCAACAGTTGGGACAAACAAACCCTTCTTTAGAGATGACAAATTCTCTCTAAAGTCGAGGTCCTTCAGCTTCACGTCTTGGGCTTTGAACAAGACACAAATAGACTTTTTAGCTTCACATCTTGGGCTTTGAACAAGATACCAATCACCTTTCGCTTCACGTCTTGGGCTTTGAACAAGACACCAAAAACACCCATTTCCTCCCATAGAATAGGAGGAACTACGAACACTCTGATTTCCCTATTTCGGTAAACGGGAATACGTAGGCATAAGATTGAAAGAAAAATCTTAGCGAGCACAATCAACAAAAAAACCAAATCCCATACTCTCACATTCAAAAGCATCAGTCCTAACATCCTAATCCTTGTTCCCCGCCAGAAACCTTCTGCCCAGATAAAAAGAAAGAAAACAGTATTGGCGAAAATACAAATAACCAGTACAAAGGCCCCCCACATTGATAGCATTCGAAACCTAACAGACTGCTGTTTAAACTCAGTATGCAAGCAGGGTTAATTGGAGACATCTATTTCCCTTCCTTATTCAGCTCACAATAGGATAAAAAATGAATCGACCTGTAGTCAAAGCTCAAACCGCAGAGAGCGACCAGCGCTTAAGAACCGCGTCCAAAATAGCTCGCTACAGAAAAATGGCACCCACCGTGGGGCCGATCAAAGTTAGATCTAGGTACGGTCTTCCTTCTCTTCACTTATGTGAATACCACATATTGGGGCTTCCGCCGGGGAACCCATTTTCTGTCAGGAACTTAGGATTCATAGCTTTAAAGGTCTAGGATGTTTAGGACAAATATATATATATATTACTTTTCCTAATTGCTATACGTGTTTATTTTTCTGCAAATGGGAATGCGGGTGATGCCATATGTGGAAAAATTGAGTATACACTTAAGATAAGTGATGGCGACGGGGTCGACCATCAACCTCAGTGGAGGCTGACCAACGCAACCCATTCACTCTTCTAGCCAATGGGCCGGTTGTTAAGTCTGAGAAGCTGAGGAGCCAAACCCTTTCGTAGTGCGGAAACTATCGGAAATAGTTGTTACGCGATACTACCCTCATTTGAGGCTGGTGATCTATTCTCGATGAATGGAACTTACTGTAATATTGCTCTACAACTCACTGGCGATCCTCTTGTTGTTTTGCTTTCCTGGGAGGAGCTGATGATAATGAGTACAGGTACAAAAATCACCCTAGTATAAACCTTTGGGGATGGGTAGAGCCTTGACTTCATGACAACGACCCTTTGACCCCATGTTTTTTCTATGTTTTTGTGTGCTGCATTCATGCATTTATTTAATAAAACATTAAAACATTCAAAAAACTTCTCTTCTAGTCTCTCTGTTTTTCAAATTAAACTAAGACTGTGATTGCAAATATCAGAGAAGAGGATTACGCTAATGGTTTTCGGTAGAAGGAGAACTCATACGTACACCTTCAAGGTTCCAAAGCTAGAGGATTTGAGAAGGTTAGCAAGGATGATCACTAGCCCTGAGGCTTTCAGAGCCAAGTACGGAGGTTTGCTACCACTGTTAAGAGTCCATGTGATTGAGGGAATCATGGATGCGCTCGTTCAATTCTACGATCCAGTTTATCACTGTTTCACATTCCCGGATTACCAGCTAGCACCAACGCTGGAGGAGTATTCTCATCTGATTGATCTACATATCACCGATCGAGCTCCATTTTCTGGACTGGAAGAAATTCCAAAGAATCAGACTATTGCAAGGGCAATTCATTTGGACGAGTCTGAGGTTAGGACTCACATGACCGCCAAGGGTGGCATCCAAGATTTGCCAGCCCAGTTCTTGACAAAGAAAGCCCTGTATTTTGCCAGTATAGGGAACATCACTGCTTTTGAAAGCATCTTTGTCTTGCTCACCTACGAGTTATGTTTGTTTCCCAACATCAATAACTTCGTCGATATCAATGCCATTAAGGTTTTTCTCATTGGAAACCCTGTGCCGACTTTGCTCGCAGATGCGTATCATTCTGTACAGTTGGGAAATTTGTACAGTAGAGGGGAGATCACATGCTATGTACCTCTGATTTATAAATGGTTTATTTCCCACTTGCCCAAGTCTGCTACTTTTTGGGATTGCAAGAGTGTCTTACGTTGGTCGTAGAAGATCATGTCTCTTACCAACTCTGATATAGATTGGTGTAATAGGTTTTATGAGGGAATCAGGATCATTGACCGTTGTGGAAACTTCCCCAACATACCCCTCGTAGGAACTAAAGGAGGAATCAATTACCATCCAGTGTTGGTTCTTCGTCAATTTGGATACCCGATGAGACACATCCCATTGGGTGTTCATCTGGAAGGTCTTTTCTTCAAGGAAGGAGAAAACGATAGAGCACTAAAGATGGAAATAGTGCACGCTTGGAAACATGTTCATAAGAAAGGATAAGAGTCTCTGGGAAAACTGGACTGTGTCTCGGTGGAGCCTTATCTCCACTGGGTACAAACTAGAGCTCTCAAGCTAAAAATGCCTTATCCTCGTTACGGAATTCTTCCGCCGAGGGAATCTGTCATGTACTTCATGACGGAAACTGAAAAGCTTCAGGTTACTCTTAACAATGTTCAACGGGAGAGAAGGTCTTGGAAGAACAAGTACCGCACCCTCGACGTAGAGTGCATCAAAATACAGCAATTACTGAAAGGGAAAGATCCTCTGATTGAAATTTTGGAGCAGCATGCTGTAGAGAATCAAGATGACCAAAGGAATTTGCTCGCTCCTTTCACTTGGCAAAGGAATGACAACCCGACAACGGCCCAAGAGCCCCGGTCAAAGAAAAGAAAGATACCAGAATCAGCACCCGATTTCTCTTCAGAGAGGACTCGGGACCCTTTAGCTTAGGTTTCTGTTTCTGCACTTTGTAATCTACTGTATTTCCATTTCTGTAATCCTTTGGAATTCAATAAAAAGGGGTTTCCCCACCGTTTGATATTTGCAATCTAATTGTCGAAGTTTATTTTGATTAAACCAAAAAAAACAATTAATATAATCATTGCATTCATCATTCTCACATCGTGCATTCTTCTTACCTACGAATCTCACGTTTGTGTCTCGGTTCTAGAGTCAATCTGTCTCATTCGTACAATACTCGGGCCAATCGTCAGAAAAGGATGGATGATCTTGAGGAAGAAAATAGAGAGTTGAAAGAAGAGATCGACGCTCTAAGAGGGGATATGAGAAAGCTTCGTAACGACATGCAAGCCATGACAGAAGCTCAGCTACAAAGAAATGTGATCTCAGAGATCACCTCAATGCCCATAGTGGAGAAGAATGATCCTAGGTATCAGATGCCGAAAGATCGTCCCTGGGGTATGCCTGTCAATTATATCCCGGGAGGATATGTTCCGCCGATCACTGAAGATCAGGGAATCGCAACAGAAGCCGCTGGGCCTGAAGGTTACAAACTTCGGGAAAGCGAAGATGCCAGGGGCATACTCAAGACTCCTGAAGGTTACAAACTTCGGGGGACGCCAAGATTCACTACCGTAGTCGCGGTACCACCCCCTGTGGTGCACACTGTCCCGGAAGGACAGATTCCACCAATACGTGCTGGTAAAAAGGAAACTATGTTTGACAGAATGGAGGAATTCCAGGAGCAGTTCTTGGAAATGTAGAAGGAACTGCAAGCCATTCGCGGTCAGGATCTATTCGGAAAGGACGCCGCAGACCTCTGCTTGGTCCCCAATGTGAAAGTCCCGCACAAATTTCAAGTGCCCGACTTTGAAAAATACAAGGGTAACTCTTGCCCTCAAAGCCATCTGGTGATGTACGCTCGGCGGATGTTAGCTCAGACGGAGAATCAGGACCTACTGATTCACTACTTCCAGGATAGTTTAACCGGTGCCGCACTCAAATGGTACATGGGTTTAAACCGTGCTACGATCAGCACTTTCAGAGATCTTGGCACTGCCTTCGTCCAACAATACAAATACAATTTGGACATGGCACCCGACAGAGATCAACTCAGATCAATGTCGCAAAAGGACAAGGAAACCTTTAAGGAGTATGCTCAAAGGTGGCGTGAAATTGCCGCTCAAATTTGTCCACCTCTTGAGGAAAAAGAGATGACAAAGATCTTCTTAAAGACCTTAAGCTCATTTTACTATGACCGAATGGTTGCAAGTACGCCCAGTGATTTCACCGAGATGGTCGGCATGGGCGTATGTCTTGAGGAAGCCGTCCGAGAATGACGTTTGGTAAAAGACACTAGATCGACGAGCGGTACTAAAAAATACGGTAGTGCTCTCCCTAAGAAAAAAGAGCAAGATATTGGGAATATCTCTCTCGGAAAGCAAAGGCGACGTTATCAGCCGGTAGCAGCTGTGACTCCTGCTACCAGCCCTGCGCCTATCTCTACGTATCAACCTCAGGTTGCGCAGAGCCAACCTGATCAGCAAAGGACATAACAGCCTCTTCAGTAGGCTCGTCCTCCATACAATAACAACCGTACAACACGACCATCAGGGTTTGATCCTATACCCATGTTGTACGCAGAATTATTTCCGTTACTACTGGCTAAGGGGCACATCCAGACTAAGTCTCCTCTTACAGTACCAGAAAATCCACCTTTTTGGTTTAAGGTGGATCAGACATGCCCTTATCATCAAGGAGGATCAGGGCATAACATAGAGACTTGCCTCAATTTCAAGTCCGACGTGCAAAAACTTGTTAGGTGTGGGGTCTTATCCTTCAAGGATACAAATCCTAATGTTCTCACGAACCCGCTGCCTCAACATGAGAAAGCTGCAGTCAACCTGATTGAGAAAGAATTTAACAATGTCTATCAAATTCATAATGTACTCTTGTTGAAGACCAATCTGGTCAAGATGCATTGTAGACAGAGTGGATATGGCCATGTGCCACCTCATAACTATCACCAGTGTGATATCTGCTCTAAAGACAACCAGGGATGTTCTGTGGTGCAAGCAGCCCTACAGGAACAGATGGATCTCGGATGGATCCAAGAGCATCGAGTTCGTAGAGTTAACATGGTTTACACGAATTCTAACGTCATTCAGAACCACGACATCTGTGCAATGGATGTCAACTTGGTGGCGATGCACTCAAGGCAAAGCCAGTATCATAATCTGCTGCGACATGATTACAGTTCCTGTCTGATTTGCTCGGTAAATAAACAGGGATGCTCTTTCATATAAGAGGCCCTCCAGTGTCAGATGGATCTTGGATGGATCCAAGACTACCATGATAGGAACCCTTATCAGATCAATATGGTTCAGATCTTTAATATTCGCGTGATGAATACCGACCTGGTAGAGTTACATGCTGAGCAGGTCCGACTCGGATTCTTAATATCACATGACTATCAAAACTGTAAAGCGGGTTGCAAAAATGATCGAGGTTGTACCCTTGTCCAGGAGGAACTTCAGCACTTGTTAAATCACTGGTGGATGCCAATCTATATGGATGAAGATACTCAGCAGATTAGTATCAGTAACAGGAATCCTACTCGACGTCAAAGTCAGGATGTCCGATCAGTGGAAGGTAACTTAGTGAGGTTACATTGTATTCAAAGTGGGCATGGCCAGGTGCCACTACACAATTACGACCGTTGTAGCGTCTGTTCGGAAAGTAACCAAGGCTGTTACCTTATGAGAGCAGCTCTCCAGGGGCAGGTGGATCGTGGAGAGATTCGTCCATATCCAAGTTCCGGACCCATCAACTGGACGCCGAACTACCTTGCTGATCAAGTCGAGGATGTTGTCACAATCTCTGGTCATCACCATACCAGGGATGTTTTTGCCATTATCCCTCTACTTGACGAATCTAAAGTTCCCAACCGGGAACGGATCGAGATTACTTATGATGGTCAGAAAAATCAGAAGGCTCCCATAGTCATCTATCTACCGAGACCACTACCGTATAAATCAACTAAGGCTATCCCTTACAAATACGGTGCAACGCCGTTTGAAAATGGAAAGGAAATTCCATTACCCTCCGTTGTGAACATTGCAGACATCAGTCGTGTAACACGGAGTGGTAGAATCTTCAACCGAGGGGTTGGGGAAATTAACAAAGAAAAGGAACTTCAGACAGAAGCTCCCGAACCACCAGTCGGTCAATCCAGTAATCCCAACCTTTCAAAAAACAATGATGAGATGCTGAAGCTCATCCAAAGGAGTGAACATAACATTGTGGATCAACTGTTACAGACTCCTTCAAAGATCTCGGTATTATCACTGTTACTCAGTTCAGAAGCCCACAGGGAGGCTCTACAGAAAGTCTTGGAGCAAGCCTTTGTGGAACAGGATGTAACAATCAGAAAGTTCGATAGCATTGTCTCTAATATCACTTCCTGCAATAATTTGGGATTTAGTGATGAGGAATTACCTGAAGAAGGTCGCCGTCATAACATGGCACTCAATATCACAGTTAACTGCTAGGACGATGCTTTAGCCAGCGTACTGGAATGTTATGCCGAAGTCCACTTTGATGCAATTATCATTCAAAGGCCCTCCGATGAGAGTCAGCGAGGTCGTCATCAAAGCATTCGACGGATCCAGAAAAATAGTTATCGGCGAAGTTGATCTTCCCATAACTATTGGTCCTCACACTTTCCAAGTCACTTTCCAGGTCATGGACATCCGGGAAACGTATAGTTGTTTATTAGGAAGACCTTGGATACATCAGCCTGGAGCGGTCACTTCAACCCTCCACCAAAAGGTAAAGTTCGTCAAGAACGATCAACTTGTCACAGTTTGTGGGGAACAAGCCTTGTTTGTAAGCAACTTATCATCGTCTACTGGTATAGAACCCGAGGAGGATATTGGAACTCAGTTCCAAGCACTGTCGGTGAGCAAGGACAATCACTTCAAAGGAGGAACCTCGATTTCCTCATACAAAGATGCTATCAAAGCGGTCGAGAGTACCGATACGACAGGATGGGGACAGCTTGTCATTCCCACTGACAATACAATAAAGAAGGGTCTTGGTTTTTCTGCAACCTGTACCCAGACAACTGCTAACGATGAAAGTCTTCATCCCCTTCAAAACTTCTTCCACAGTGGAGGTTTCCTTCACCCAGTGTCTCAAGCAGTTCATGCTATCAATGAGGAAGATTCCTCTGACACAGATGAAGAATGGAAGTCCTATCTTAACAAGGACGGTTATATGTCTCAGGAAGAGGTGCCTACGCCATTTTGCTATCTCGCACAGAGTCCGAGATTTATACCCCGGTCAGATGTCGAAATGATATACGGGGATTGTGATCCGAAAGGATGTCGTGCTCCGCCAAATTCATTAGAGGAAGACACTCCGATGAAAGACAATTTTGACTACAACTACTATGGCCCAATGGATGGTCTGCCAATGTGGCAACCTTATCCAGGAAACTTGGGGCAAGAAAGTCAGTCGAGTAATGAAACTCAGCTGACCGTCATTGAACAGAATACTTGTGTCCCCACCATGTCATGGGATCAACACTCAGGTCATTCGGAAACTACTCAACATGACGATGAATTTGCAACGTGTGCAGGACTAGAATTCATCAACTATGCTTTTCCTGAGGTCAACGTCATCGAGAGGGATGACTCCTCCAGTTCCAAAGAAGTTTGGGATACCCTGGGACAACCAAGTGGAAAGTACGACTTTATGGTCAAGTACACTGCGCCCGAAAGCTCTCGTACCAGGTTCGAAGACATCCAACCAACTGGATGGGGAGATACAGTTGAGAGCACAAATGCTATGCAAAATACAACAGAGGAATCCTCCTACGACAATTCTGCCTGGGAGACAGATTCCAATGATCCTGCTCCACCAGAAATCAGCGTTATTTCTGAAGACAAATCAAGGAAGGTGCCAGACTTTGTGATTCACCGAGAAGTTCGCCGCCAATGGGTTGCCGTCGAGGTTCTGAAGGCCGTTCACCAGTCAAAGTAATTGCCATCTTTAACCTTTCACCCTGCCCAGGTGAAACAGATGTTTTAATAGGGTTCACTTTCTGTAAATTTCCCTCTTCGCTTTGCCCAAAGCGACAGAGTTTTGTTTTATAGGGCTGTAGTTTCAAGAGTCGACTTGTTCATAAATAAAATAATGTCGTTCTGTAATTTCCGCATTAATTGCTGTTTTCTCTTTTTGCTTTTTCAGAAAATGGTAATCCTAAAAAACATTTAAAAATAAAAACAAGCAGTAAAATAAATACACTGCACACACTTGCATTTCTCTCTATCTCTTCTAAACACAAATCATCACGTCATGCAGATTGCTTGTTTTAAACCCCGTTGAAACATACGATCCAATGCCTTTTCCCAACTTTGAGTTCCCGGTATTTGAGGCTGAAGAAGAAAATGACAACGAAATTCCAGAAGAGATCTCCCGACTACTCAGACAAGAGGAAAGGTCCATTGAACCTCACAAAGAACCGCTGGAAACGATAAACTTGGGTTCAGAGCAAGAGAGAAAAGAAATCAGGATTGGGGCACTGCTCAATCCAACTGTCAAAGAAAGTTTGATAAAGCTTCTCAAAGAATTCCCCGATGTATTCGCTTGGTCCTATCAGGATATGCCAGGGTTGGATACCAGCATCGTGGAACATCACTTACCGTTGAGATCGGAATGTCCGCCAGTAAAGCAAAGGTTGAGACGGACTCACCCGGACATGGCTATCAAAATCAAAGAAGAAGTACAGAAACAGATTGACGCGGGTTTCCTCGCTACATCTGAATATCCTCAATGGTTAACCAACATCGTACCCGTTCCCAAAAAGGACGAAAAGGTCAGAATGTGTGTTGATTACAGAGATCTAAACAAGGCAAGTCCAAAGGACGACTTTCCTTTACCACACATTCACATGCTGGTTGACAGCACAGCAAAGTTCAAAGTATTCTCCTTCATGGATGGATTCTCGGGCTATAACCAGATCAAAATGGCGCCGAAAGACATGGAGAAAACTTCGTTCATTACCCCATGGGGCACCATTTGTTACAAGGTAATGCCGTTCGGTTTGAAGAACGCCGGGGCAACCTATCAGAGGGCCATGACTACTCTGTTTCATGACATGATACACAAGGAAATTGAAGTGTATGTCGATGATATGATTGCAAAATTAAAAACAGAGAGTGAGCACGTTGAACATCTGTCAAAATTGTTCGAACGTCTAAGAAAATTCAAGCTCCGCTTGAATCCCAACAAGTGCACCTTCGGTGTCCGTTCAGGGAAACTACTAGGGTTCATCGTCAGCCAGAAAGGAATTAAGGTTGATCCTGACAAGGTCAAGGCCATTCAAGAAATGCCTTCTCCGAAAACTGAAAAACAAGTCAGAGGATTCCTGGGACGTTTGAACTACATCTCCAGATTCATATTCCTCATGACCGCCACTTGTGCGCCGATCTTCAAGTTACTCAAAAAGAACCAGGATTGCGTTTGGTCAGAAGATTGCCAAACCGCCTTCGACAGTATCAAGGAATATCTGTTGAATCCTCCGATTCTATCACCTCCAGTGGAAGGAAGATCACTGATCATTTACCTCACAGTCCTAGAGGACTCAATGGGATGTGTACTTGGCCAACAAGACGAAACTAAAAGGAAAGAGTCTGCCATCTACTATCTAAGCAAGAAATTCACGGACTGCGAGACTCGGTACACGATGCTCGAGAAAACTTATTGTGCTTTGGCTTGGGCAGCCAAACGTCTTCGCCAGTACATGATTCGTCATACTACTTGGTTGGTCTCCAAAATGGATCCAATAAAATACGTTTTCGAAAAGCCTGCTCTCACGGGAAGAATTGCCCGTTGGCAGATGCTGTTATCAGAATATGACATAGAGTACCACGCTCAGAAAGCTGTTAAGGGAAGTATTTTAGCCGATCATTTGGCTCATCAACCGATTGACGATCAAGAATCAATCGGGTTTGACTTCCTAGACGAAGATGTCATGTATCTAAAAATGAAAGACTGCGATGAACCGCTACCCAGTGAAGGGCCAGAACCAGGTTCCCAATGGGGACTTATCTTTGACGGAGCAATTAATCATTACGGAAACGGAATTGGGGCAATCATTGTTACCCCTCAGGGTACCCACATTCCTTTCACCGCTCGACTTACGTTCAAGTGTACAAACAACGAGGCCGAATACGAAGCTTGTATTATGGGTTTCGAAGAAGCGATTGATTTAAGGATAAAAAATTTGGACGTATATGGCGACTCAGCCCTGGTTATCAATCAGATAAAAGGAGATTGGAACACATACCAATCAGGATTGATTCCTTACAAAGACTATGCAAGAAGGTTGTTACCTTTCTTCAACAGAGTCGACTTTCATCACATCCCTCGTGATGAGAATCACATGGCTGATGCATTAGCCACTATCTCTTCCATGATTAGTGTAGGTCAATGGAATGACATACCTAAGATCGACATAATGCGCCTTGAACGGCCCGCTTACATCTTCACGATTGAAGCAGTCATAGACGACAAACCTTGGTATCACGATATCAAATGCTTCCTTCAGAAACAGGAGTACCCATCTGAGGCACTCAGAAAAGACAGAAAGACCCTCAGAAGACTAGCAGGCAGCTTCTTCCTGAGCGGTGACACTCTCTATAAGAGAAATTTTGACATGGTCTTGCTCCGATGCGTCGACAGACCAGAAGCAGACATGCTTATGAAAGAAATTCATGAAGGATCCTTTGGCACTCATGCCAACGGACACACAATGGCGAGAAAAATTCTGAGAGCAGGGTATTACTGGTTGACCATGGAATCCGACTGCTACAAGTACATGAGGAGGTGTCATAAGTGTCAGATATACTCCGACAAAATTCATGTACCGCCATCACATCTCAAAGTTCTTTCTTCCCCGTGGCCTTTTTCCATATGGGGAATCGACATGATTGGTATGATTGAGCCCAAGGCTTCAAACGGACATCGGTTCATCCTTGTAGCCATTGATTATTTCACCAAGTGGGTCGAAGCAGCGTCATACGCCAATGTAACCCGACAAGTGGTGGTCCGATTTATCAAAAACAATATCATCTGCCGTTATGGTGTTCCAAGCGAGATCATTGCTGATAATGGATCTAACTTGAACAATAAGATGATGAAAGAGTTGTGTGCAGAGTTCAAGATCGAACACCATAACTCATCTCCCTACTGACCCAAGATGAACGGGGCGGTAGAAGCGGCTAACAAGAACATCAAGAAGATCGTTCAAAAGATGGTTGTAACCTACAAAGACTGGCACGAGATGCTACCCTTTGCTCTTCACGGTTATCGAACATCTGTTCGCACTTCTACAGGGGTAACCCCTTTCTCTCTAGTATATGGCATGGAGGCAGTGCTCCCCATAGAAGTAGAGATCCCGTCAATCTGAGTATTGATGGAAACGAAGCTTTCAGAAGCTGAATGGTGTCAAAGTCGACACGACGAACTGAACCTGATCGAAGAGAAGCGAATCACGGCACTATGCCACGGTCAGTTGTATCAGCAAAGAATGAAAAGGGAGTTCGACAAAAAGGTCCGACCTCGTATCTTCAGAAAAGGAGACCTCATGCTCAAGAAGATACAATCTTTTCTCACTGATTCCCGGGGCAAGTGGACTCCGAATTATGATGGCCCCTATGTGGTCACGAAAGCTTTCTCAGGCGGTGCCTTGAGACTTGCAACCATGGATGGAGAGGAATTTGCCTACCCCACGAATGTTGACGTAGTCAAGAAATACTTCGCCTAAAAAAAAAACGTCTCGGTGGATTGAAAACCCGAAAGGGCGGTCCAGGCAAAAGTTAGAGACATGAAAAAAAATCATCCCGGTGGATTGGAAACATCATAGTACAATCCAGGCAAAAATTAGGGATAATGGCAAGTAACTATGTTCAACAGAGGCAAGTCCCTCAGCAGCAGTTACAACATCCATCGGAGGAAAACTCCAGTCAAGGTCATCTTCGACAGAAGCTCAGGATGTCCCGAATTCAAGTTGGTAGAAGGATAATAGTCGTTATGTTTCAACGTAGCCCTTTTCCCTGTAAATTACCATTTTCAAACTTTGTAAATACTCTTTGGAATCACGCGTTTGGCTGATCTCCATCTTATCAATAAAATTTGAGCCTTTGTGCTTTTGTTTGTAATTTTCATTTGTTTTAGATTTACTGAATGACGTTTTTTTAACATGATTAACGATTCTTGAAATGAAACAAAAATGAATTTACTTGTTAAAACTTTTTCTGCTTTTTAATAAAGATGGCAATTTCTTTTGACTGCTGAAGATCGAAAGAGCATCGATTGCGTCTCCAAAGGTGTTTGAACTTCAAAGTGCAGAATCAAAGTACTCCTTCTAGACCAGTACGCCTGAATGAAGGATCAACAATGTCAGAGACCATGTTTCGTCTGACATCCTCGGCCGAGTTCTCATCTCCTAAGCCCGACCAGCGTCGCCCCCAACAGGGACCATTTCTCTTAAGCAAGGCAGAATTGCTATCTTGAACCAGCGATATTTCTACATGCCCCACTGTGGCCGAGTATCCAGTCGTGTTCATCCTTTAGTCTGTATGTTGCGTCAGTTTTGTTCGCATATACATACATACATCATGCATGATTGATTTGCATTCACATTCATATTGCATCACTATGACTCTAGTCGGTCTTATCCCCTAGTGGTAAAAGTCCTCTCAATCGAGTTGTCAGACCTTTCCTCGTTAGGAAGTGAATCATCTAAGCAATCTCTCCTCCAGTTTATCTCTAGATTAGGGACGGTCCTCGACCACTTTGATAACTTGAACCTCTGAGAAACAAGAAAACTTTCAACAAATATCACTCTTCACCATTGAAGATGATATCCTTGCTTTCCCGGATTAAGGAAAATCCCCAGAGAAAGCCTCTTAATCAGAGATTCGGCGGTACGGCAGTTTTTCTCCGAAAAAACCACTGATGAAAAGGTCATTGGCACCTTAAAATTGGATTCCATCATATGGCATTTCTCTGGGAAGATCCCAAGAAAAGTATGATGTAAGCCCCCAAACGAAAACAGTCTCTCAAGAGACTCGCTTTCCCCAGTAGAATCGACAAATGGCGTCTCCAAAACAGAGAAGTTTGTGTACCTCTATAATTCAGATGAATGGGTTCCCCAGCAAGTCTGACATCGAAACTTTTTCCACTCAAATGGCATCTCCCCAGGAAAATTCGGTGAGAAGTTTGAGGAAAACCGCTACGCATAGCGTCACTTGTCAATAAAGTTTATTGACAAAAGAAACTAAGACCAGTTCCTTGGTAGAAAACCAGGATCGAGGGGAAGTTTTTCCTAAACTTAGACCAGTTCCTTGGTAGGAAACCAGGATCGAGGGGAAGTTTATTTCTGAAACTTAGACTAGTTCCTTGGTAGAAAACCAAGATCGAGGGGAAGTTTTTCCGAAACTTAGACCAGTTCCTTGGTAGGAAACCAGGATTGAGGGGAAGTTTATTTCCGAAACTTAGACCAGTTCCTTGGTAGGAAACCAGGATCGAGGGGGAGTTTATTTCAGCAACTAAGACCAGTTCCTTGGTAGGAAACCAGGATCGAGGGGAAGTTTTTTCGAAACTTAGACCAGTTCCTTGGTAGGAAACCAGGATCGAGGGGAAGTTTATTTCAAAAAAAACTGAGACCAGCTCCTTGGCTGAAGACCAGGATCGAGGGGAAGTTTACCTTTTCTAAGCATCTTTGCTTAGCTAAAGAAGATGAATGCGTAAGCTACCATTCATAACCACCATCAAAATTTCGGGTATTCCGATATTTAATCCTCTTGCACCCCGAATGCCCGAATACCTTCGCCATTCACACCTTCGGGTCCAAGAAGATTAAATAGGGGCATCTGTCATACCCCAAATTTTGACCACTAAGATTTCCCATCATTGTGCAAATCATCAGCACAATGTGGATGGACCATCATACCTCATTAGTCTCCCCAAAGGTGGGTGAGCATTCACTACAAACAGGATTTAGGGTTTCAAGCCCTTGCAGAGCTCTTAGACAAAGGATCAATCAAGGAATGACATGATCTTCAACTTGTCTAGCCTCTCAAATATCCACAATGGATCAAGAGGACTCCCACTTCAAGGATTAAGCACAAGGCTGCTCCCTTCTAGGTGGATCAAGCCTCAGGATCGCCAGTGTCACCAAATTAGGGTTTGGTCGACTAGGGCCTCCAGATGGAAATTTTTCTCTGGGCATGAGCCAATGCTTCAAAGCATAACCTAAAATACTCCATGGAACATCATAAACCCCATTATCAAGTCAATTTAGCCTCAGGGGATGCATACATCAAAAATCAGGAATTAGGGTTTCTTGACCTAATTCACCCCTAAGTTGACTTTTGGGACAAATCATGAGCCAAGACCTCAAGACATGATTTGAGGGTCTCCAACATACCACGTTGATCCATTTGCAACAATGGATTGACCCAAGAAGCTTGAGCAACAAGTTTCAATTTCATCTGAACCACAGTTAGGGTTTCGCGAGAAAAGTCAACTGTAGCTTTGACTTTTGACCAGGACATGCTCCCAAGCCGTGGGACACGATTAAATACACCCTATAACACCCATGGAACATGTCCATCAATTTTGATTTAGGTCAAGGACATGATTTCCTAAAGGATCGCACAGTTTGGAATTCATCTGATAAAAAGTCAACTGTGCACAAAAGTCAAACTTTGACTTTTTGATATTTTTCATAAAAATGGTTTTTTAACCCTAAAATGATGTTAATGTGTGATTGGAATCATCATTCATCAAGAAAAATCAAAGAAAGTGGGATAACTTGTAAAAGGGGTAACCATAAAAACTTAGAAATTTTTCTAAGTTATGGAATAAAGTGGCAAGGGTACCAACTTTGGAGGATCATAACTCCTAAACCACAAAGCCATTTTCCCCCATCCAAAGCTTGATTTGTAGCCCTCATGGCCTCTACAAAAGTGTCAACTACACTTCATCCCAATTCATCATGGATTTTGAGTTATGCTTGGATCAAAATGGCTAAAAACTTAAAATTGACATTTTTCAGCACTTAGCCAAAATCTGCCTTGTAATTTCAGCACAATGTCCCAACTTCAAGGCTGTTTTTCTCCATGATCCAAGTTGAACCAGGTCTAGGGCCAAACATCAAAGTTAAAGTACGTCATCTAAGCTTTCCGAAAAGTCCTAGAACGTCCATGTAGCATACTCGAGCAGGGAGTTATGGATCTTACAAAAGGCCTTGCTGAAGTTGAATTTTTCAGGGGCAGATTTGCACATTTTGTGTGCCACACGAATTTTCAAGCCTTGTCATCAGTTTGGACACATCTAAGGATCAAATCCAAGTGGGATGATCTGATCCATGAACCTCCCAAGTCCAAGGAACAAAGAAAAGCATGCCAAAGCCTAGAAATCCCTAAAAGAGGGACAAAACTCCAATTTTGGTTTGGAGCATTTAATGGATGCTTAGAGGTGGCATGTACTGAGCCATTCTCATCTCAAATCGGTCAAGACTTATCCAAGACCAAGGGAACCAGCAGCCTGTGCCCTAACCTCTAGTCAATGGCTAGAGGAGACTTGCATTTCCATTGGCCAACATTGGCCAAACACCTGCTGCAGTTGCCATTCACTGTGGATCCCAAAACAAACTTGCTCCACTATAAATAGAGCTCATTTGTGTTCAGTTTGAGTACACCAAAGCCATCAAACAGATGCTTTCCTCAAATTCTCTCTTTCACTCCAAAATGCCTTCTTTAGTAAGGAAATTATGAGTTTTTGAGCTAGAGAGCAATTCCACTCAAACTAATCACACACACCTCATATATATCATATGTAAGCTGTGCAAACCATCAAAAGTGACCTGTAATCACAACATCACAAAGTCACCTCTCAAAACCTCAAAATGAGACTTTTTTTGCATTTTTCAAGCCATGTCTTGATTCAGTCACTTTCCAAACCAGATGAAACCTCAAACACACTCTAAATACCATCCTTGAACTATCCCAAATGGTGCCACACATCTGGAACACCATTTGAGAGAGTTGGCATTTTGGCCGTTTTTGACCATTTCGCGAGAAAGTGCACAAACTTGCTCCAGAGGTTTCCAGCCGATTCCAACCATCCTAATAGCTTCTAAGAGGTCATTTGAGGTTGTCCAAAGCATCAAATCATTTCTGGAACAAAGCACTTGGTAGGTTGCCCAAAATCTCCAAAAAAGAGGTAAAATCCACAACTTGAATTCTTTGAATCATGCTTTCCTTTGTTGTCCACATACATGCATCATATTGAACAATTCTTGAGGCAAAAATGTAGTCCTTAATGTGTATGTTGTGATCCTCCCACTGTTTGCATTTTGACATGTTTTTATGTGGAATTTTGGTTATTTCAAAACCATGTACAGTTCTGTTTTTTTTTCATTGGTGTGCTCTATACATTAAGTTTTAGTTTGCATGAGTAACACCATTGGATTCCTTGCGAAAAATCGGTCAGGATAGGCTCTTCCGGATCTTAATTCCGATAAAAATTGAGAGAGTTATGAGTGTTTGAAATTCGATAAAAACGTGTTGAAAATTAAAGTTTCGGTACTCGTTTTTACCCTAAAAGAAATGTCGGAGATGATATTTTGATATCTTTCCTCTTTTTCTTACTTTTTATTTTCAAAACTCAACCAATTTTTTGTACATAGCAAAATATCATCATTTTCCAATTCATACCCCATAATATTTTAATCCACAAAAAATCACAAAAAAAATTATTATTTTTAATATATTTAAAAATAGTGTTTTATATTGTTTTAAATGCTTTTAAAATGATTTCTTTTTTTTCTTGATTTTTAAAACCAAAATGATTTTAAATATTTATGTTGATAAAATATTTTTTTCATAAACTTTAATCATTATTTAATGATTTTATTTGATATTTTTATCATTTTTTACTTAATTTTTCTTGAAAAAATGCCTAAAAAAATAAAATTGGGGTTTTCTTTGATTTTCACCCTAACAAATCTTTTTTAAACTCTTTGGGCCTCTATTAGAGTGTAAGACCCAATCCCCTTTTAACCAAAACAATTTTGGGCCTCACTTATTGTATAAGTCCCTCTACGTTAAAAGAAAACTTCGGCGCGATCGCATTTTCAAACGAAAATCAACTGGGCTTCTCTTTGAGCTGTAAGTCCCATTTTCTTTTCATTTTTTTAACACTTGGGCCTCTATTAGAGTGTAAGACCCAACCCTTTTTTAACAAAACAATTTTTGGGCCTCAGCTATTGTATAAGTCCCGATACGTTAAAAATCTCGGCGCGATCGCCATTTTCAAACTGAAAATATTTTGGGCCTCCCCCTGAGTTGTAAGCCCCATCTTTTGTACAAAAATACACTTTGGGCCTCTAATAGAGTGTAAGACCCAACCCCTCTTTTTTTATATTTTCTCATTTTTCATATTGTTTTTTAATGATTTCGAAAATTAATAACTCCTTCAATTTTGATTATTTTTTATTGGTTCTTTTTCTGAAAAATCACAAAAATAGTAAAATATTTTATTCTACAAAAAAATCAAATTTATATTATTTATTTAATATAGTTGGTATTTTTGTGAATAAATTCATTTTTAATTATTTTTTAACCATTTTAAAAGTGAATATTCATCTTGAAAATAAAGACTATGGGCCTCCCCTCGTGTTGTAAGCCCCATTTCTTTTCTTTAAACTCTTTGGGCCTCTAATAGAGTGTAAGACCCAATCCCTTTGTAAATACCAAAATTTTGGGCCTCAGTCACTTGTATAAGTCCCACGGTGTTTCCAAAACCTCGGCACGACCGTCGCCTTTTTTAAAATTAACCATTGGGCCTACCCTCGGGTAGTAAGACCCATTTCTTTTCTTAAAACTCACTTGGGCCTCTAATAGAGTGTAAGACCCATCCCTTTGTACAGAAAACCTTTCTTGGGCCTCAGTCACTTGTATAAGTCCCTCTGTACAAATTCAACAGTGCGCTCACTGATAAAACCCTGGGCCTCTCCTTGAGCTGTAAGCCCCAAATCTTTCTTTTTCGAAGCACTTTCTCCTTTGATTTTGAATATACTGTTGTTTTCAATCTTTCTTTGTTGAACAACTAACCAAACAGCATGGAAGCTCTACAACCGAGTAAGTGTTTACCCGCTTTCATTTACCGTTTTCATATGTATATAACTGTATTGTGGGGCTGTTTCACTGTAAGTCTTCTTTCATAAACTCATATACATATAACTGTATTGTGGGGCTGTTTCACTGTAAGTCTTCTTTCATAAACTCATATACATATAACTGTATTGTGGGGCTGTTTCGCTGTAAGTCTTCTTTCATAAACTCATATCAACTGTGTAATAATAGTATAGATATTTAGAGTTTCCCCGGCAACTACGTCTAGAACTAGGTGACGCCGTTTCGTTTATTCGTAGAAATAGACAACTAGATCCCCAATAGGATCACCAGATACAGTCTTCTCTTCGACTGTCCTCATTAGGAATTATCAAGAAACTCTACTCCCCAAGATGAATGTCTTCTCCGTGAATGGCATCTTTGAGTTTCTTCCAAATTCTCGAACTTTCCTGACTTGATCTATTCCTTGTGAATAGCTTGCCTTGAATTTCTCGGGGTTTGGGGACCCACGGGCTTCTTAAAAGCATCAGCCTCCTCTTGGGCATCGTACAAGGACCCACAGGCTTCGTAAAAGCAACCCCGCCTCCTCTTGCGCTTCGTACAAGGACCCTATGGCTTCTTAGAAGTATTCACAGCCTCCTCTTAGGCTTCGTATAATGATCTCTTCCTCCGGGAATGATAGCCTCCTCTTGGGCTTAGTACAAGGACCCGTCGGCTTCTTAAAAGATTCCAGCCTCCTCTTGGGCTTCGTACAAATTGTCCCGACGACCTTCTAGAGGTATAGGAACAGAACTTAATCATCTCCATAGAACAGTCCTGTCGTAGAGTCTACTACTGTTTCTCAAAGCATAGTACAAAAGACAAAACTCTAGACACGGACAGTCTAATCTCCTTGAGTCTCAAAGACATTCTCAAGTGACCCCTTCGTTAAATAGGAAGGAAACCCGTAGACTCGGACAATCTCAATACCCCTTGGATTTCCCGCTTCCTTAAAGAACAGGAATAACCCGGATCCTTGAATCAAATCCCTGAGTACAGTGTTGCTCATATAAGAACTGATTTTCTCTTTAAAATCAGTATACTGGACCTGTCACTTAACTGAAATAGTTACCATAGCCTCCTCTTGGGCTTTGTACAATGATTCTTCCCAGCGAAGCAAACGTTTAGCCTCCATCTCGGGCTTCGTACGAGATACCAAAATTCTCCCCAGCGGAGTCAAACAACATTTAGCCTCTCTCCCGGGCTTTGTACGAGACACATAAGAGACTCCCTCGTTGAGTCAATCACCTTTTAGCCTCCATCTCGGGCTTCGTACGAGATACAAAGACTCCCTCGTTGAGTCAAGCAAACCTTGTAGCCTCCATCTCAGGCTTCGTACGAGATACAAAGACTCTCTTGTTGAGTCAAACCTTGTAGCCTCCATCTCGGGCTTCGTACGAGATACAAAGACTCTCTTGTTGAGTCAAACTTTTAGCCTCCATCTCGGGCTTCGTACGAGATGCAAAAACACTCTCTTGTTGAGTATAAAAGATTCTCTTGTTGAGTCAACCCTTTTAGCCTCTCTCTCGGGCTTCGTACGAGACACATATTAGCCTCCTCTTAGGCTTTGTATAAGAAAACCACTGGTTGACCCAATCAATCTTTTAGCATCAAAGAAGTGCCTCGTTCACAGTACACAAACATCAACAACTCCTTCCCCTTCATCTAATCGTTGTAAGCGGCAAGCCTCTGAATCATCTACATCCATGCCACTGTCCCTCTTTTAGCATGAGAAATTCCTAAGGAAAGATAGCATTGCTCTACACTGAGTTAAAGTCTTCTCCTTCAGGTTAAAATCCCCTTTAAAGGAAATTATGGCATTGCTAGGATCCGCGTATCCCGGTTAAAGTAATTCTCCTTTATAACCAGTCACCCAACAGTTGGGACAGACAAACCCTTCTTTAGAGATGGCAAATTCTCTCTAAAGTCGAGGTCCTTCAGCTTCACGTCTTGGGCTTTGAACAAGACACAAATAGACTTTTTAGCTTCACATCTTGGGGTTTGAACAAGATACCAATCACCTTTCGCTTCACGTCTTGGGCTTTGAACAAGACACCAAAAACACCCATTTCCTCCCATAGAATAGGAGGAACTACGAACACTCTGATTTCCCTATTTCGGTAAATGGGAATACGTAGGCATAAGATTGAAAGAAAAATCTTAGCGAGCACAATCAACAAAAAAACCAAATCCCATACTCTCACATTCAAAAGCATCAGTCCTAACATCCTAATCCTTGTTCCCCGCCAGAAACCTTCTGCCCAGATAAAAAGAAAGAAAACAGTATTGGCGAAAATACAAATAACCAGTACAAAGGCCCTCCACATTGATAGCATTCGAAACCTAACAGACCGCTGTTTAAACTCAGTATGCAAGCAGGGTTAATTGGAGACATCTATTTCCCTTCCTTATTCAGGTCACAATAGGATAAAAAATGAATCGACCTGTAGTCAAAGCTCAAACTGCAGAGAGCGACCAGCGCTTAAGAACCGCGTCCAAAATCGCTCGCTACAGAAAAATGGCGCCCACCGTGGGGCCGATCAAAGTTAGATCTAGGCACGGTCTTCCTTCTCTTCACTTATGTGAAAACCACATATTGGGGCTTCCGCCGGGGAACCCATTTTCTGTCAGGAACTTAGGATTCATAGCTTTAAAGGTCTAGGATGTTTAGGACAAATATATATATATATATATATATATATATATATATTGCTTTTCCTAATTGCTATACGTGTTTATTTTTCTGCTAATGGGAATGCGGGTGATGCCGTATGTGGAAAAATTGAGTATACACTTAAGATAAGTGATGGCGACGGGGTCGACCATCAACCTCAGTGGAGGCTGACCAACGCAACCCATTCACTCTTCTAGCCAATGGGCCGGTTGTTAAGTCTGAGAAGCTGAGGAGCCAAACCCTTTCGTAGTGCGGAAACTATCGGAAATAGTTGTTACACGATACTACCCTCATTTGAGGCTGGTGATCTATTCTCGGTGAATGGCACTTACTCTAAGATTGCTCTACAACTCGCTGGCGATCCGCTTGTTGTTTTACTTTCCTGGGAGGAGCTGATGATAATGAGTACAGGTACAAAAATCACCCTAGTATAAACCTTTGGGGATGGGTAGAGCCTTGACTTCATGACAACGACCCTTTGACCCCATGTTTTTTCTATGTTTTTGTGTGCTGCATTCATGCATTCATTTAATAAAACATTAAAACATTCAAAAAACTTCTCTTCTAGTCTCTCTATTTTTCAAATTAAACTAAGACTGTGATTGCAAATATCAGAGAAGAGGATTACGCTAATGGATTTCGGTAGAAGGAGAACTCATACGTACACCTTCAAGGTTCCAAAGCTAGAGGATTTGAGAAGGTTAGCAAGGATGATCACTATCCCTGAGGTTTTCAGAGCCAAGTACGGAGGTTTGCTACCACTGTTAAGAGTCCATGTGATTGAGGGAATCATGGATGCGCTCGTTCAATTCTACGATCCAGTTTATCACTGTTTCACATTCCCGGATTACCAGCTAGCACCAACGCTGGAGGAGTATTCTCATCTGATTGATCTACATATCACCGATCGAGCTCTATTTTCTGGACTGGAAGAAATTCCAAAGAATCAGACTATTGCAAGAGCAATTCATTTGGACGAGTCTGAGGTTAGGACTCACATGACCGCCAAGGGTGGCATCCAAGGTTTGCCAGCCCAGTTCTTGACGAAGAAAGCCCTGTATTTTGCCAGTATAGGGAACATCACTGCTTTTGAAAGCATCTTTGTCTTGCTCACCTACGGGTTATGTTTGTTTCCCAACATCAATAACCCTGTGCCGACTTTGCTCGCAGATGCGTATCATTCTGTACACTTGGGAAATTTGTACAGTGGAGGGGAGATCACATGCTGTGCACCTCTGCTTTATAAATGGTTTATTTCCCACTTGCCCAAGTCTGCTACTTTTTGGGATTGCAAGAGTGCCTTACGTTGGTCGCAGAAGATCATGTCTCTTACCAACTCTGATATAGATTGGTGTAATAGGATTTATGAGGGAATCAGGATCATTGACCGTTGTGGAAACTTCCCCAACATACCCCTCGTAGGAACTAAAGGAGGAATCAATTAGCATCCAGTGTTGGTTCTTCGTCAATTTGGATACTCGATGAGACACATCCCATTGGGTGTTCATCTGGAAGGTCTTTTCTTCAAGGAAGGAGAAAACGACAGAGCACTATAGATGGAAATAGTGCACGCTTGGAAACATGTTCATAAGAAAGGATGAGAGTCTCTGGGAAAACCGGACTGTGTCTCGGTGGAGCCTTATCTCCACTGGGTACAAACTAGAGCTCTCAAGCTAAAAATGCCTTATCCTCGTTACGGAATTCTTCCGCCGAGGGAATCTGTCATGTACTTCATGACGGAAACTGAAAAGCTTCAGGTTACTCTCAACAAAGTTCAACGGGAGAGAAGGTCTTGGAAGAATAAGTACCGCACCCTCGACGTAGAGTGCATCAAAATACAGCAATTACTGAAAGGGAAAGATGCTCTGATTGAAATTTTGGAGCAGCATGCTGTAGAGAATCAAGATGACCAAAGGAATTTGCTCGCTCCTTTCACTTGGCAAAGGAATGACAACCCGACAATGGCCCAAGAGCCCCGGTCAAAGAAAAGAAAGATACCAGAATCAGCACCCGATTTCTCTTCAGAGAGGACTCGGGACCCTTTAGCTTAGGTTTCTGTTTCTGCACTTTGTAAACTACTGTATTTCCATTTCTGTAATCCTTTGGAATTCAATAAAAAGGGGTTTCCCCACCGTTTGATATTTGCAATCTAATTGTCGAAGTTTATTTTGATTAAACCAAAAAAAACAATTAATATAATCATTGCATTCATCATTCTCACATCGTGCATTCTTCTTACCTACGAATCTCACGTTTGTGTCTCGGTTCTAGAATCAAACTGTCTCATTCGTACAATACTCGGGCCAATCGTCAGAAAAGGATGGATGATCTTGAGGAAGAAAACAGAGAGTTGAAAGAAGAGATCGACGCTCTAAGAGAGGATATGAGAAAGCTTCGTAACGACATGCAAGCCATGGTAGAAGCTCAGCTACAAAGAACTGTGATCTCAGAGATGTGATGGCGGTACATGAATTTTGTCAGAGTATATCTGACACTTGTGACACCTCCTCATATACTTGTAGCAGTCGAATTCCATGGTCAACCAATAGTACCCTGCTCTTAGAATTTTTCTCGCCATTGTGTGTCCGTTGGCATGAGTGCCAAAGGATCCTTCATGAATTTCTTTCATAAGCATGTCTGCTTCTGGTCTGTCTATGCATCGGAGCAAGACCAAGTCAAAATTCCTCTTATAAAGAGTGTCATCGCTCAGGAAGAAGTTTCCAGCCAGTCTTCTGAGGGTTTTTCTGTCTTTTCTGAGTGCCCCAAATGGGTACTCTTGTTTCTGAAGGAAGCATTTGATATCGTGATACCAAGGTTTATTGTCTATGACTGCTTCGATCGTGAAGACGTAGGCGGGCCATTTAAGGCACATTATGTCGATCTTAGGCAGGTCATTCCATTGACCTACACTAATAATAGAAGAGAGAGTGGCTAAGGCATCAGCCATGTGATTCTCTCTACGAGGGACGTGATGAAACTCGACTCTGTTAAAGAAGGGTAACAACCTTCTTGCATAGTCTTTGTAAGGAATCAGTTCTGATTGGTATGTGTTCCAATCTCCTTTTATCTGATTGATAACCAAGGCTGAGTCGCCATATACGTCCAAGTTTTTGATCCTTAAATCAATCGCTTCTTCGAGACCCATAATACAAGCTTCGTACTCGGCCTCATTGTTCGTACATTTGAACGTAAGTCGAGCGGTGAAAGGAATGTGGGTACCCTGAGGGGTAACAATGATTGCCCCAATTCCGTTTCCATAATGATTAACTGCTCCGTCAAAGATAAGTCCCCATTGGGAACCTGGTTCTGGCCCTTCACTGGGTAACGGTTCATTGCAATCTTTCATTTTTAGATACATGACATCTTCGTCTGGGAAGTCAAACCCGGTTGATTCTTGATCGTCAATCGGTTGATGAGCCAAATGATCGGCTAAAATACTCCCCTTAACGGCTTTCTGAGCATGGTACTCTATGTCATATTCTGATAATAACATCTGCCAACGGGCAATTCTTCCCGTGAGAGCAGGCTTTTCGAAGACATACTTGATTGGATCCATTTCGGAGATTAACCAAGTAGTGTGACGAATCACGTATTGGCGAAGACGTTTGGCTGCCCAAGCCAAAGCGCAACAACTTTTCTCAAGCATCGTGTACTGAGTCTCGCAGTCGGTGAATTTCTTGCTCAGATAGTAGATGGCAGACTCTTTCCATTTGGTTTCGTCTTGTTGGCCAAGTACACATCCCATTGAGTCCTCTAGGACTGTGAGGTAAATGATCAAGGGTCTTCCTTCCACTGGAGGTGATAGAATCAGCGGATTCAACAGGTATTCCTTAATACTATCGAAGGCGGTTTGGCAATCTTCTGACCAAACGCAATCCTGGTTCTTTTTGAGTAATTTGAAAATCGGCGCACACGTGGCGGTCATAAGGAATATGAATCTAGAGATGTAGTTCAAACGTCCCAAGAATCCTCTGACTTATTTTTCAGTTTTCGGAGAAGGCATTTCTCGAATGGCCTTGACCTTGTCAGGATCAACCTCAATTCCTTTCTGGCTGACGATGAACCCTAAGAGTTTCCCTGAACGGACACCGAAGGTGCACTTGTTGGGATTCAAGCGGAGTTTGTACTTCCTCAAACGCTCGAATAGTTTTGACAGGTGGGTCACATGCTCCTCTTCTGTCTTAGATTTTGCAATCATGTCATCGACATATACCTCTATTTCCTTGTGTATCATGTCATGAAAAAGAGTAGTCATGGCCCTTTGATAGGTTGCCCCGGCGTTCTTCAAACCGAACGACATCACCTTGTAACAAAAGGTACCCCATGGGATAATGAACGAAGTTTTCTCCATGTCTTTCAGCGCCATTTTGATCTGGTTATAGCCCAAGAATTCATCCATGAAGGAGAAAATTTTGAACTTTGTTGTGCTGTCTACCAGCATGTCAATGTGTGGTAAAGGAAAGTCGTCCTTTGGACTAGCCTTATTTAGATCTCTGTAATCTACACACATTCTGACCTTTCCGTCCTTTTTCGGAACGGATACAATGTTGGCTAACCATTGAGGATATTCTGACGTGGCGAGGAAACCCGCGTCAATCTGTTTCTGTACTTCTTCTTTGATTTTGATGGCCATGTCCGGGTGAGTCCGTCTCAACCTTTGCTTTACTGGCGGACATTCCGATCTTAACGGTAAGTGATGTTCCACGATGTTGGTATCCAACCCTGGCATATCCTGATAGGACTAAGCAAATACATCGGGAAATTCTCTGAGAAGCTTTATCAAACCCTCTCTGGAAGTTGGACCGAGTAGTGCCCCAATCCTGATTTTTTTTCTCTCTTTTTTCGAACACACATTGATCGTTTCCAACGGCTCTTTGTGAGGTTCAATGGACCTTTCCTCCTGTCTGAGTAGTCGAGAGATCTCTTCTGGAATTTCGTTGTCAACTTCTTCTTCAGCCCCAAATATCGGGAACTCAAATTTGGGAGAAGGCATCGGATCGTATGTTTCAACGGGGTTTAAAACAAGCAATCTGCATGACGTGATAATTTGTGTTTAGAAGGGATAGAGTAAATGCGAGTGTGTGCAGTGTATTTATTTTACTGCTTGTTTTTATTTTTAATTATTTTTTAGGATTACCATTTTCTGAGAAAAGCGAAAAGAAAACAGCAATTAATGCGGAAATTACAGAACGACATTATTTTATTAATGAACAAGTCGATCCTTGAAACTACAGCCCTATAAAACAAAACTCTGTTGCTTTGGGCGGAGCGAAGAGGGAAAATTTACAGAAAGCGAGCCCTATCAAAACATCCGTTTCACCTGGGCAGGGTGAAAGGTTAAATATGGCAATTACTTTGATTGATGAACGATCTTTGGAACCTCGACGGTAACCCATTTACGGCGAATTCCTCGGTGAATCACAAATTCTGGCACCTTCCTTGATTTGTCTTCAGAAATAACGCTGATTTCTAGTAGAGCAGGATCATTGGAATCTGTCTCCCAGGCAGAGTTGTCGTAGGAGAATTCCTCTATTGCATGTTGCATAGCATTTATGCTCTCAGCTGTATCTCCCCATCCAGTTGGCTGGATATCTTCGAGCCTGATATGAGAGCTTTCGGGAGCGGTGTACTTGACCATATAGTCAAATTTTCCACTTGGTTATCCCAGGGTGTTCCATACTTTCCTGGAACTGGAGGGGTCATCCCTCTCGAAGACGTTGACCTCGGGAAAAGCATAGTTGATGAATTCCAGTCCGGCAAATGTTGCAAATTCATCGTCATGTTGAGTAGTTTCTGAATGACCTGAGTGTTGATCCCATGACATGGTGGGGACACATGTATTCTGTTCAATGACGGTCAGCTGATTTTCATTGTTCGGCTGACTCTCTTGCCCCAAACCTCCTGGATAAGGTTGCCACATTGGCAGACCATCCATTGGGCCATAGTAGGTGTAGTCAAAATTGTCTTTCATCGGAGTGTCTTCCTCTAATGAATTTGGCGGAGCACGACATCCTTCCGGATCACAATCCCCGTATATCATTTCGATGTCTGACCTGGGTATAAATCTCAGACTCTCTGTAGGAAAGCAAAAAGGAGTTTGCGTTTCGTCCTGAGACATATAACCGTCCTTGTTAAGATAGGACTCCCACTCTTCCTCTGTGTCAGAGGGATCTTCCTCATTGATAGCATGGACTGCTTGAGGGACTGGGTGTAGAAAACCTCCACTGTGGAAGAAGTTCTGAATGGGATGAAGACTTCCATCACTGGCAGCTGTCTGGGTACAGGTTGCAGAAAAACCAAGACCCCTCTTTGTTTTATTGTCAATAGGAATGACAAGCTGTCCCCATCCGGTTGTATCGGTACTCTCGACCGCTTTGATAGCATCTTTGTATGAAGAAATCGAGGTTCCTTCTTGGGATTGATTGTTCTTGCCCACCGACAGCGCTTGGAACTGCGTCCCAATAACCTCCTCGAGTTCTACACAAGTAGATAATGATAAGTTACTCACGAGCAAGGCCTGTTCTTCACAGACTGTGACAAGTTGATCGTTCTGAACGAACTTTAGCTTTTGGTGGAGGGTCGAAGTGACCGCTCCAGCCTGATGTATCCAAGGTCTTCCTAATAAACAACTGTATATTTCCCGGATGTTCATGACCTGGAAAGTGACTTGGAAAGTGTGAGGACTGATAGTTTTGGGAAGATTAACTTCGCCGATAACTGTTTTTTTGGATCCGTCGAACGCTTTGACGACGACCTCGCTGATTCTCATCGGAGGGCCTTTGAATGATAATTGCATCAAAGTGGACTTCGGCATAACATTCAGGGCTGACCCTGTGTCTACCAGTACGCTGGCTAAAGCATCGTCCTGGCAGTTAACTATAATGTTGAGTGCCATGTTATGACGGCGACCCTCTTCGGGTAATTCCTCATCACTAAATCCCAAATTATTGCAGGAAGTGATGTTAGAGACAATACTATCGAACTGTCTGATTGTTACATCCTGTTCCATAAAGGCTTGCTCTAAGACTTTCTGTAGAGCCTCCCTGTGCACTTCTGAACTGAGTAACAGTGATAATACCGAGATCTTTGAAGGAGTCTGTAACAGCTGATCAACAATGTTATACTCACTCCTTTGGATGAGCTTCAGCATCTCATCATTATTTTTTGAAAGGTCGGGATTACTGGATTGATCGACTGATGGATCAGGAGCTTCTGTCTGAAGTTCATTTTCCTTGTTAGGTTCTCCAACTCCTCGGTTGAAGATTCGACCGCTCCGTGTTACACGAATGATGTCTGCAATATTCATGACGGAGGGTAATGGAATTTCCTTTCTATTTTCAACTATTGTTGCACCGTATTTGTAAGGGATCGCCTTAGCTGATTCATACGGTAGTGGTCCCGGTAGATAGATGACTATGGGAACCTTCTGATTTTTTTGACCATCATAAGTAATCTCGATCCGTTCCCGGTTGGGAGCTCTAGATTCGTCAAGTAGAGGGATGATGGCAAAAACATCCCTGGTCTGGTGACGACCAGAGATTGTGACAACATCCTCGACTTGATTGGCAAGGTAGCTCGGCGTCCAGTTGATGGGTCCAGAACCCGGATATGGGCGAATCTCTCCATGATCCACCTGACCCTAAAGAGCTGCTCTCACAAGGTAACACCCTTGGTTACTTTCTGAACAGACACTACAATGGTCATAATTGTGTGGTGGCACCTGGCCACGCCCACTTTGAATACAATGTAACCTCACTAGGTTAGCTTCCACAGATTGGACATCCTGACTTTGATGTCGAGTAGGATTCCTGTTACTGATACTAATCTGCTGAGTATCTTCATCCATATAGATTGGCATCCACCAATGATTTAACAAGTGCTGAAGTGTCTCCTGGACAAGGGTACAACCTCAATCGTTTTCACAACCTGTTTTACAGCTTTGATAGTCGTTTGATATTAAGAATTCGAGTCGGACCTGCTCAGCATGTAACTCTACCAGGTTGGTATTCATCACGCGAATATCAAAGATCTGAACCATGTTGATCTGATAAGGGTTCCTATCATGGTAGTCTTGGATCCATCCAAGATCCATCTGACGCTGGAGGGCCTCTTGTATGAAAGAGCATCCCTGTTTGTTTACCGAGCAAGTCAGACAGGAACTGTAATCGTGTCGTGGCAGATTATGATACTGGCTTTGCCTTGAATGCATTGCCACCAGGTTGACATTCATCGTACGGATGTCGTGGTTCTGAATGACGTTGGAATTCGTATAGACCATGTTAACTCCACGAACTCGGTGCTCTTGGATCCATCCGAGATCCATCTGTTCCTGTAGAGCTGCTTGCACTACAGAACATCCTTGATTGCTTTTAGAGCAGATATCACATTGATGATAATTATGAGGTGGCACATGGCCATATCCACTCTGTCTACAATGCATCTTGACCAGATTGGTCCTCAATAAGAGTACGTCATGAATTTGATAGACATTGTTAGACTCTTTCTCAATCAGGTTGACTGCAGCTTTCTCATGTTGAGGCAGCGGGTTCGTGAGAACATTGGGATTCGTATCTTTGAAAGATAAGAGCCTGCTCCTAACAAGCTTTTGCACGTCAGATTTGAAATTGAGACAGTTCTCTATGTTATGCCCTGATCCTCCTTGATGATAAGGGCATGTCTGGTCCATCTTAAACCAAAAAGGCGGATTTTCCGGTACTGTAAGAGGAGACTTAGTCTGAATGTGCCCCTTAGCCAGTAGTAACGGAAATAGTTCGGCGTACAACATGGGTATAGGATCAAACCCTGATGGTCGTGTTGTACGGTAGTTGTTATATGGAGGACGAGCTTGCTGAAGAGGCTGTTGTGTCCTTTGCTGATTAGGTTGGCTCTGCGCAACCTGAGGTTGATACGTAGGGATAGACGTAAGGCTGATAGCAGGAGTTACAGCTGCTACCGGCTGATACCGTCGCCTTTGCTTTCCGAGAGAGATATTCCCAATATCTTGCTCTTTTTTCTTAGGGAGAGCACTACCGTATCGTTTTGTACTACTCGATGATCCAGCGTCTTTAACTAGACGTCCTTCTCGAACGGCTTCCTCAAGACGAACTCCCATGCCCACCATCTCAGCGAAATCATTGGGCACATTGGCAACCATTCTATCATAGTAAAATGAGCTTAAGGTCTTTAAGAAGATCTTTGTCATCTCTTTTTCCTCAAGAGGTGGAGAGATCTGAGCGGCAATTTCACGTCATCTCTACGCGTACTCCTTAAAGGTTTCCTTGTCCTTTTGTGACATTGATCTGAGTTGATCTCTGTCCGGTGCTATGTCCAAATTGTATTTGTATTGTTGGAGGAAGGCAGTACCAAGATCTCTGAATGTGCTAATCATAGCACGGTTTAAACCCATGTACCATTTTAATGCAGCACCGGTTAAGCTATCCTAAAAGTAGTGAATCAGCAGGTCCTGATTCTCAGTCTGAGCTGACATTCACCGAGCGTACATCACCAGATGACTCTGAGGGCAAGAGTTACCCTTGTACTTTTCAAAGTCTGGCACTTGGAACTTGTGCGGGACTTTCACATTGGGGACCAAGCAGAGATCTGCGGCGTCCTTTCCAAATAGATCCTGACCGCGAATGGCTTGCAGTTCCTTCTGCATTTCCAGGAACTGTTCCTGGAATTCATCCATTCTATCGAACATAGTTTCCTTCTTACCAGAAGGTATCGGTGGAATCTGTTCTTCCGGGACAGTGTGCACCACAGGGGGTGGTATCGTGACTACGGCAGTGAGTCTTGGCGTTTCCCGAAGTTTGTAACCTTCAGGAGTCTTCAGTATGCCCCTGGCATCTTTGCTTTCCCGAAGTTTGTAACCTTCAGGACCAGTGGCATCTGTCGCGATTCCCTGATCTTCAACGATCGGCGGAACATAGCCTTCCGGGATATAGTTTGCAGGCATACCCCAGGGACGATCTTTCGGCATTTGATACCTAGGATCATACTTCTCCACTATGGGTGCTGAGGTGATCTCTGAGATCACAGTCCTTTGTAGCTGAGCTTCTGCCATGGCTTGCATGTCGTTACAAAGCTTTCTCATATCCTCTCGCAGAGCGTCGATCTCTTCTTTCAACTCTCTGTTCTCTTCCTCAAGATCATCCATCTTTTTCTGACGATTAGCCCGAGTATTGTACGAATGAGACAGTTTGACTCTAGAACAGAGACACAAACGTGAGATTCGTAGGTAAGAAGAATACGCGATGTGAGAATGATGAATGCAATGATTATATTAATTGTTTTTCGGTTTAATCAAAATAAACTTCGACAATTAGATTGCAAATATCAAACAGTGGGGAAACCCCTTTTTATTGAATTCAAAGGGCTACAGAAATGGAAATACAGTAGATTACAGGGTGCAGAAACAGAAACCTAAGCTAATGGGTCCCGAGTCCTCTCTGAAGAGAAACCGGGTGCTGATTCTGGTACTTTCCTTTTCTTTGACCGAGGCTCTTGGGCTGTTGTCGGGTTGTCATTCCTTTGCCAAGTGAAAGGAGCGAGCAAATTCCTTTGGTCATCCTGATTATCCACAGCATGTTGCTCTAAAATCTCAATCAGAGCGTCCTTTTCTTTCAGCAGTTGTTGTATTTTGATACACTCCACATTGAGGGTGCGATACTTGTTCTTCCAAGACCTCCTCTCCCTTTGAACTTTGTTGAGAGTAACCTGAAGCTTTTCAGTTTCCGTCATGAAGTACATGACAGATTCCCTTGGCGGAAGAACTCCGTGACGAGGAAAAGGCATCTTTAGCTTGAGAGCTCTAGTTTGTACCCAGTGGAGATAAGGCTCCACCGAGACACAGTCCGGTTCTCCTAGAGACTCCCGTCCTTTCTTATGAACATGTTTACAAGCATGCACTATTTCCATCTTTAGTGCTCTATCACTTTCTCCTTCCTTGAAGAAAAGACCTTCTAGATGAACACCCTGTGGGACGTGTCTCATCGGGTATCCAAATTGACGACGAACAAGAAATGGATGGTAATTGATTCCTCCCTTAGTTCCTATAAGGGGTATGTTGAGGAAGTTTCCACAACAGTCAATGATCCTGATTCCATCATAAATCCTATTGCACCAATCTATGTCAGAGTTGGTGAGAGACATGATCTTCTGCGACCAGCGCAAGGCACTCTTATGATCCTAGAAAGCAGCGGACTTAGGTAAATGGGAGATAAACCATTTGTAAAGCAAAGGTACACAACATGTGATCTCCCCTCCGCTGTACAAATTCCCTAAGTGTACAGAATGATACGCATCTGCGAGCAAAGTCGGCACAGGGTTTCCAATGAGAAAAACCTTAATGGAGTTGATATCGACGAAGTTATTAATGTTGGGCAACAGAAATAACCCGTAAGTGAGTAAAACAAAGATGCTTTCGAAAGCAGTCCCGTTCCCTATACTAGCGAAGTACAGAGCTTTCTTTGTCAGAAACTGGGCTGGCAAACCTTGTATGTCACCCTTGGTGGTCATGTGAATCCTGACTTCTGACTCATCCAAATGAATTACCCTTGCAATGGTCTGATCCTTTGGAATTTTTTCCAGTCCAGAAAATGGAGCTCGATCAGTGATATGTAAATCGATCAGATGAGAATACTCCTCCAGCGTTGGTGCGAGCTGGTAATCCGGGAATGTGAAGCAGTGATAAACTGGATCGTAGAACTGAATGAGTGCATCCATGATTCCCTCAATCACATGGACCCTTAACAGAGATAGCAAACCTCCGTACTTGGCTCTAAAAGCCTCTTGGTTTGTGATCATCCTCGCCAAACCTCTTAAATCCTCTAGTTTTGGAACCTTGAAGGTGTACTTATGAGTTCTCCTTCTACCGTAATCCATTAGCGCAATCCTTTTCTCTAATATTTGCAATCACAGTCTTAGTTTAATTTGAAAAAATAGAGAGACTAGAAGAGAAGAATTTTTTGAATGTTTTAATGTTTTTTAGATGAATGCGTGAATGCAGCACACAAAAACATAGAAAAAACATGGGGTCAAAGGGTCGTTGTCATGAAGTCAAGGCTCTACCCATCCCCAAAGGTTTATACTAGTGACTTTTGTACCTGTCTCTCATCATCATCAACTCTTGTCAAGAAAACACCAGCGGGCAGGGAACCGTGCTAGGTGATGTTTTTTGAAGAGTCCTCAGAAGAGGGTGGCATCGCATGACAACTATTTCCGATAGCCTCTGCGCCACTAATCTGCTCCTCAGCTTCTCAGACTTCACAATCGACCCATTGCCTGTGAGAGGGAATGGGTTACATTGGGAAGCCTCCACTGAGGTTGATGGTCGACCTCGTCGCCATCACCTATCTTAAGTGTATACTCAATCTTTCCACATGCGGCATCACACACATTCCCATTAGCAGAAAAATAAACACATATATCAATCAGGAAAAGTAGTATATATATTTGTCTTAATCATCCTAGACCTTTAAAGCTATGAATCCTATGTTCCTGACAGAAAATGGGTTCCCGGCGGAAGCCCTCAATCTGTGGTTTTCACACATGAGAAGAGAAAAAAGGGTAGAAGAGCCCCACGGTGGGCGCCACTTTTAAAGTTTCCACCTAATATATGGGAAGAGAACAAGATCTCGCTACAAAGGTGAGATAGATCCTAATGACACGTCCCTAGCAGAATCGCCATTTCCCCAGCAGAGTCGCCATTTTTCTGTAGCGAGCGATTTTTGGATGTGGTTGCGAAGCACTACCGCTCTTTGGTGTCTACAGCTCGATTCATTTTTTATCCTATTAAAGCTGATGAAGGAAGGGAAATAGATGTCTCAAATTAACCCTGCTTGCAAACTGAGGTTAAACAGTCAAAACTGTTGGTTTACAGATGCTACAAAGATTCAGGGTCTCTATTAGGTTTATTTTTTTAAAAGTGGTGTTCGGTTAATTGGTGGGAGGTTAAGATGTTAGGACGGATATATGAAAGTATGGGATTTTGGATTTTTTGTTTAGTGTGCTCGCTAAGATTTTTCTTTCAATCTTATGCCTACGTATTCCCGTTTACCGAAACAGGGAAATCAGATGTTCGTAGTTCCTCTTATTCTATGGGAGGAAATGGTATTTTGGTGTCTTGTTCAAAGCCCAAGACGTGAAGCTAAAGGGGATTTGTATCTTGTTTAAAGCCCAAGATGTGAAGCTAAAAGGGTGTTGACTTTAGAGAGAATTTGTCATCTCTAAAGAGGTGTTTGTCCGTCACAACTGTTTATAAAGGAGAATTACTTTAACCGGGATTTGTGAATCCGGCAATGCCATAATTTCCTTTATAGGAGATTTTTAACCTGAAGGAGAAGACTTTAACTCAGTGTAGAGCAATGCTATCTTTCCTTAGGAATTTCTCATGCTAAAAGAGGGACAGTGGCATGGATGTAGATGATCCAGAGGCTTGCCGCTTACAACGATTAGATGAAGGGGAAGGAGTTGTTGATGTTTGTGTACTGTGAGCGAGGCACAACTTTGATGCTAAAAGGTTGATTGGATCAACCAGTGGTTTTCTTATACAAAGCCTAAGAGGAGGCTATGGGCCCAACGATAGGGTATCTTTGTGTCTCGTACAAAGCCCGAGAGAGAGGCTAAAAGGGGTTGATCCTACAAGAGGATCTTTTATACTCAACAAGAGAGTGTTTTTGTATCTCGTACAAAGCCCGAGATGGAGGCTAAATTTTTTTTGGCTCAATAAGAACCTTTTTGTATCTCGTATAAAGCCCGAGATGGAGGCGAAATGGGTGATTGACTCAACGAGGGAGTCTCTTATGTGTCTCGTACAAAGTCTGAGAGAGAGGCTAAACATTTGCTTTGCTGGGAAGAATCATTGTACAAAGCCCAAGAGGAGGCTATTGTAACTGTTTCAGTTGAGTGACAGATCCAGTATACTGATTTTAAAGAGAAAATAAGTTCTTATATGAGTAACACTGCACTCAAGGATTTTGATTCGAGGATCAGGGATATTTCCTTTTCTTTGAGGAAATGGGAAATCCAAAGGGTATTGAGACTGTCCGAGTCTACGGGTTTCCTTCCTATTTAACGAAGGGGTCACTTGAGAATGTCTTTGAGACTCAAGGATATTAGACTGTCCGTGTCTAGAGTTTCATCTTTTGTACTATGCTTTGAGAAACAGTAGTAGACTCTTTGAAAGGACTGTTCTATAAAGATGACTAGGTTCTGTTCCTATACCTCTAGGAGGTCATCGGGACAATTTGTACGAAGCCCAAGAGGAGGCTGGAAGCTTTTAAGAAGCCGACGGGTCCTTGTACTAAGCCCAAGAGGAGGCTATCATTCCCGGAGGAAGAGATCATTATACGAAGCCTAAGAGGAGGCTGTGAATACTTCTAAGAAGCCGATGAGTCCTTATACTAAGCCCAAGAGGAGGCGGGGATGCTTTTAGGAAGCCTGCGGGTCCTTGTACAATGCCCAAGAGGAGGCCGATGCTTTTAAGAAGCCTGTGGGTCCCCAAACCTCGAGAAATTCAAGACATGTTATTCACATGGAATAGATCAAGCCAGGAAAGTTCGAGAATTTGGAAGAAACTCAAAGATGCCATTCACGGAGAATACATTCATCTCTGGGAGTAGAGTTTCTTGACAATTCCTAATGAGGACAGCCGAAGAGAAGACTGTATCTGGTGATCCTATTGGGGATCTAGCTGTCTATTTCTACGAATAAACGAAACGACGTTACCTAGTTCTAGACGTAGTTGTCGGGGAAACTCTAAATATCTATACTATTATTACACAGTTGATATGAGTTTATGAAAGAAGACTTACAGCGAAACAGCCCCACAATACAATTATATGTATATGAAAGCGGTAAATGAAAGCGTATAAACACTTACTCGGTTGTAGAGCTTCCATGTTGTTTGGTTAGTTGTTCAACAAAGACAGATTGAAAACAACAATATATTCAAAATCAAAGGAGAAAGTGCTTTGAAAAAGAAAGATTTGGGGCTTACAGCTCAAGGAGAGGCCCAGTGTTTTATCAGTGAGCGCACTGTTGAATTTGTACAGAGGGATTTATACAAGTGACTGTGGCCCAAAAAGGTTTTCTGTACAAAGGGATGGGTCTTACACTCTCTCAAGAGGCCCAAAAAGTTTTTAAAAGAAAAAGAGTGGGGCTTATAACACGAGGGTAGGCCCAAATGATTTTTCCGTTTAAAATGGCGATCGCGCCAAGGTTTTCTTTTAACGCAGAGGGACTTATACAATAAGTGAGGCCCAAAATTGTTTTGGTTAAAAGGGGGTTGGGTATTACACTCTAATAGAGGCCCAAAAGTTTTGAATGAGTCTTATAGCTCAAGGAGGGGCTCAGATGGTTCATTTTTAAACTGGCGACGATCGTGCCGAATTTAAAAATGTACAGAGGGACTTATACAATAAGTGAGGCCCAAAATATTTCTGTACAAGTGGGTTGGGTCTTACACTCTAATAGAGGCCCAAAAAGTTTTTTGAAAATGATTTGTGAGGGTTGAATTAATCAAAAACCCTAATTTATTTCCAAAATGTATTTTAATTGAATAAAAATTCAATTAAAATGATCAAAAATTGTTTAACATGTGGGAAACAAATTATGATCTTGGATTAATGCTTCAAAAATCAAGTATTGACCTACAAAATAATTAGAAGTCATTAATCTTTACAAAATCAAGAGGGAAAAAATATTTTAAATGTCAAAAACAATTAAAATATTAATTCTTTGCAAAAATATCAATTATATGAAATAAATAATATTTTTGGGATTTTTTGGCAAAATAAAATATTTCAACATTTTTGTGAATTATTAAAAAAAGAATCAACTCAAAATCATTAAAACTCAGAGAGAAATTAATTTTTGAATCAATTAAATAAAAATCACAAAATTCAAATATTCAAATGTTGGAAGATGGCGCCAAGAACAAGGGCAAGAACACGCGCGTGTTCTGAGTTTCCCAGATTTGCATTTTCTATCCAATCTCACTGAATACGTAATCATATCATGCAATCCACATACCAATCAACTCGTTTCAACCTCACGATAATGTCTATGACAATTAATTTCATTTAAATTAAACATAAAACAAGAAATCATGAACAATCCTCAAGAACCCTAGATTCTGCAAGAGGGCTGGGATTTTTGATACACGATTCAAACAATGCAATTAATTGAGGGGAAACATTCCATGCATGATTATGAACATATGGCTAAATTATTATGCAGCAAAAATTGCATGGATTGAGAGATGACCAAGTTTAGGCTTACCTCTAGGTCGTGACAGCAAGAGCAAATTGATTTCTGAACTGCAACTTGGTTAAAACCTTGAGCAATTGACTGGTGATTCTGAGAAACCAGTGTTCCAGTTGTTGTTTAAGTGTTTGATCAGCTCATATGTGAAGTATATGAGGTGTGTGTGTGATTGGTTTGATTGGAAAAGCTCTCAAACTCAAAACCCGATAGTGACTTGCCTTAGAAGGCAAAATTGGAGTGAAAGAAGAGATTTTGAGGAAAGCATCTGTTTGATGGCTTTGGTGTACTCAAATTGATCACAATTGAGCTCTATTTATAGTAGAGCAAGTTTGTTTTGCAAGGAATAATGAATGGCAACTGCTGAGTAGGTTTGGCCAATGTTGGCAAATGAAAATCCAAGTCTCCTCTAGCCATTAACTAGAGGTTAGGGCACAGGCTGCTGGTTCCCTTGGTCTTGGATAAGTCTTGACTGAATTCAGTTGCTAAGAGCTCAGTCCATACCACCTTGATGCTTCCATTGAATGCTCCAATCCAAAATTGGAGTCTTGTCCCTATTTTGGCAATTCTAGGTTCAACATGCTATTTCTTGTTCCAAAGACTTTGGAGGCTTGGCTCAGTGATTGTCCCCTTTAGATTCAGTCCTCAGAGGTGTCCAAGTGGATATGAGTGTTTGGATTTGTCTGATTTTGACAAATCGACCAAAAGTGAAAAAATCTGCCTTGCCTTGGCAGATTTCAGCATGGCATCTTGCCAATGTCATATCTCATAGCTCAAATTGAATTTGGTAATGTTCTTGGCCATTTTGGAAAGCCCTTAAATGATACAACAACTGTTTGAACATGTTTGGTTTTGATCTCTTTTGAATCCAAGTGAAAAATCCCCCTACATTTGGAAAAAAGTAAAGGCAGATTCTGACTTAGTGAAATTTTCACTAAGTGTTGGAACAAAGTGACTTTTCTTGATTTTGATCACTCCACAACTCAAAATCCATGAGGAATTTGGACATAGATCAGTTTGAAGCTTTTGTAGAGAGCAATGTGATCTACAAATCAAGCTTTGAATGGGGAACAATGGCCTTGTGGTTTAGGAGTTATGGTCCTCCAAAGTTGGCACATTAGTGTCACTTTCTCCATAACTTAGAAAATTTTTTAAGTTTTTATGGTTACCCCTTTTACAAGTTATCCCACTTTCTTTGATTTTTCTTGATTAATGATGATTCAAATCATACATTAACATCATTTTAGGGTTAAAAATCCATTTTGGTGAAAAATCTCAAAAAGTCAAAGTTGACTTTTGTGCACACTTGACTTTTTATCAGATGAATTCCAAACTGTGCAATTCTTCAGGAAATCATGCCCTTGACCTAAATCAAACTTGATTGACATGTTCCATGGGTGTCTTAGGGTATATTGAATCATGTCTTAGGGTTTGGGAGCATGTCCTGGTCAAAAGTCAAAGTTACAGTTGACTTTCCTCGCGAAACCCTAATTGTGGTGCAGATGAAATTGAGACTTGTTGCTCAAGCTTCTTGGATTAATCCATTGTTGCAAATGGATCAATATAGTATATTAGAGACCCTCAAATCATGTCTTGAGGTCTTGGCTCATGATTTGTCCCAAAAGTCAACTTAGGGGTCAATTAGGTCAAGAAACCCTAATTCCTGATTTTTGATGAGTGCATCCCCTGAGGTCAAATTGACTTGATGATTGGGTCCATGAGGTTCCATGAAGTATATTAGGTTATGTTTTGGATCATTGGCTTGTGCCCAGATGAAAAATTTCCATCTGGAGGCCCTGGTCGACCGAAACCCTAATTTGGTGACACTGTCGATCTTGAGACTTGATCCACCTAGAATGTTGCAGCGTTGTGCTTGATCCTTGATGTGGGAGTCCTCTTGATCCATTGTGGATGTTTGAGAGGTTTAGACAAGTTGAAGATCATGTAATTCCTTGACTGATCCTTTGTCTAAGGCTCTGAGAGGGCTTGAAACCCTAATTTTGATTGTAGTGAATGCTCAACAACCCTTGAGACATTTGATGAGGCATGATGGTTCATCCATATTGTGATGATGATTGACACAATGATGGGAATCTTAGTGGTCAAAATTTTGGGTATGACACAAGGTCTCCAAATCTCAACTCCAAGAGCATAGGGAAGGGTCCTAGATCTAAGTCCACAGTCCAAAGCTTGAGATCGTAACCACAGTCCACAAATTAAAAGTTTTAGGGTTTCGATAGTTTTATTGAGTGTTTTGAATGAGGTATGAACAAGATATGAATATGATGGTATTAACAGCATAAATATGGACAATAAGATAATAATATGAACAATAGTATACAGACAGTGATATATTAACAGAAAGATAAATCAAGAGTATATAGACAGAAATTAAAGTCAGTGGTTAGTTGTTAATCGAATAAATCGGGTCCACTTTAGCGCTGAGCAATCGTAGCACGATCTATGATGAAAATCATGCTATAGGAGGCCGCGCATGATATTGGTGTTAAAACGCGATAGAGAAATGATATGTAGACCATTCTCAAAGAATCACGTGACACGAAAAGAAAAGAGGATAGTCTCGTCTTAATCGCAAACTTTCATTGACTACAGATTTGGGATAATGAAGGTTAAACAACCTCAACAATCAACATTCACGATTCTAAAGACTTCATCGACCACAATAAGAAGGAAAATAAAATCGAGATAAAATCAAAAAGAAAAAAACAAAGCAAAATGGAAAAGATGAACATCAAGAAAAACTTAATCCAATCAATAAATAAAAAAAATGCTGTTATTAAAGAAAATGAAACTAGAAAATAAAAATGAAATAAGAGGGGGTGTTGAAAATCATTGTGGGACGTGTGAGGAGCGGAATGCTCCATGGGCCTAGAAGCCCAAAACATCACAGGGCACAATTCCCTCTTTCTAAGGCAATGTTAACATCAAATTTAAATTTTCTAAAACAAAACACATTAAAAAGAATCACTGTTATGAAAATGCAGAATGACAAAGATCACGGGTGAACCAAAACAAGGCCAAAAGCAATCCGTTCCCACTCTTCCTTGCATCAATCTCACTCTCTCGCTTTTGAATCTCAGGTTTATGCTCGATTTGTGTTTGGATTCATCTTATTTTTCAGTTTTCGTTTTCGTTCTACTTCATCTCTTCTCTCATGGTTTGTGATTTGCGATGGTTTTGTTGTGGTAAATTTTGAGAAAGGACTTTGAAGGAGAAGGTTTAAAGGTTGAGGGATGCTTGGGTACAGTGTTGTGCACGGTTTTTGTCAGAGAGGTGTTTGGGAGTTTGGTGGAAGGATCTGAGGTGTGGATCGCTGCAGAGGTAGGCGGTTTTTGTGAGGTTCTTTTTGTGGTTGTGAGTGGTATAAGAAAAGAGGGATGAAGAAATAGGTGAGTTTGAAGAAGGTTTTGTTTGGTGGTTGCAGATGACTGAAGGGCGTTTTACGGAGGGAGATGGTGTTTACGGCGGAATGGTGGTGCGTGTGGTACTATCGAGTCACGGTTATGGGTGTCGGTGAGTATGAACGTCCACGGTTTGCCGCAGGTTGGGTTTTTTTTTATTGAACGAAGCTTATGGTTGGATGATTTGAAGGAAATAGTTTTTGAAAGAAGGGTGATGATGGTGATGTTGTATGAAGGTTGTATGATGAGTGAAGAAAAGATAAAAACTTGTAAGTTATGATTGGAGTTTTCACATGGAGGAAGTATGTGGTTTTTGTGAGAAGTGTGAGATTTATGTGGTTATTGTGTTAGTTTGTTGCATGAGAGCATGGTGGATGGGTAGTGAAGTGGTTGAAGTTTGTATTAGTGAGTTTTTAATGGAGGTTAGGTGAGAAGGTGGCGAGAAGATGAAAGGAGGCGGATGAGTTGATATGTGGGGATATGAGTGAGCAGTGGCGTGTTTATGATGCAGAAGAAAAAAGGGATTTTGGTTGTACATGAGTTGAAGAGGAAGGTAATACGTGTGGGAGAAATTTTGTGATGGTCTTGATACAATTGTGTATGGTGGTGTCATCGTGGAGTTAATGAAATGATCATTGGGATCTCCTTGTCCTCTCTTATTTTTTCTGGGTCATGCAGCATAATGCTAAGTAATATTCACAAAAAACGGAACAAAACAAAACAACTTTTACAAACTTAAGTTTTCCACTATAAGTAAAAAATGAATAAAATAATAAAACAAATAATATTAAAAAAAAGAAAGAACATATTAAATAATAAAAAACTATGATAAAAAACAAAAATCTAAAACTGATTAATTTAAACAAAGATTACTAATTAAAAATTGAATTAAAATCGATTAAAATTGAATAATTGGGGCAATATCGAAGTGCTCATAAAAATAAAGTGAATACGCCAAAATGATCAGTGCAAAATATACTTATTAGAAAAATATAACGTTCGGTCAAATTCCAAAATAAACATTACCCGCTGAAACAGCTTAAACTGTCCAATAATGCGACCGAAAAGTGGTTGAAAAATTTAAATGAAAACGTCAGATTAAACTACGCAAAACATAGATATATATCACTGACGTTTGCAGTCTCGATTTAAAAATTCTCCATTCACTGATTTTTCGCAAAGATGACTTTTAATTTGACCGAATCGGCTGTAATTCCCACAAATTTATTTTAGCTGATAAATTGGGTATTATGCAAGATGAAATGCGTGATATGCCATGCAAACGATGCAAAAATGAAAACAAAATATTAGGGTAAAAAATTAGGGTATGACAGATGCCCCTATTTAAGTTTCTTCTATCTGAAGATATGGAGATTGAAATCTTCGTCTCGACGAGATAGGAGAGACTTAAATACAAACATGCACAAATTTTGGCCCTAAGATGCCACAAAATGCACATGATATGACATGAATGCAATACAGAGATCTTGTGAGGAATGGATGCCACAGAGGATTATAGTATGGAAAATGCTGAAGCACAGCTAAAGAATGAAAGACCTGCCGAGGACGACTTAGCAAAGCAAGACTCCATGGGGAAATGATCAAACTCCACTGGGGAAGAGACTACCACCTGACAATCACAAGGTATCTTAAAAACAGGGTGATGAACTTGTGATGAAATCTTTTAACAACTTCCACTCGGAGAACCTACTGTCGAGGCCAACTGTGGGGATTTCAAGAGATATCAACCGGAGAAGTCTACTGCCGAGACTTGAACCACATTTGGGGATACCTTCTGCAAAGGTTTTATTGAAGAATGTCAACTATCAAAATTACTGAGGAATCTGCTGCTGAGATTAACCAGGGAATCTAAAAAGAAGACAAATATCTATTGAAGTTTAGAGATGAATCAAAGTTAACCAGAGAGTCTACTGCCGAGATCCTGGAAAGAAAGAAACATCCTCTGTTGAAGTCTGCTGGAGATCTACTGCCGAGAATAACCAGAGAATTTACAAAATGAAAACTATTTCTGCCAAGGTCTACTGGAAATCTTCTGCCGAGACTTGCCAGGAAAATAAAAGAAAACACCTACTGTCGAGGTCTACTAGAAATCTTCTGCCGAGACTTTCCAAAAAATGAAAGAAAATACCTTCCGCCGAGTGTCATACCCCAAATTTTGACCACCAAGATTTCCCATCATTGTGTATGACATCATCACAATATGGATGTACCTCCATGCCTCATCAATCTCCTCAAAGATGGTTGAGCATTCACCACAATCAAGAATTAGGGTTTTAAGCCCTCTCAGAGCATTTAGACAAAGGATCAATCAAGAAATAACATGATCTTCAACTTGTATAACCTCTCAAGCACCTATAAAGGATCAAGAGGACTCCCACATCAAAAATCAAGCACAAAGTTGTAATATTCCAAGTGGATCAAGCCTCAAGATCGCCAGTGTCACCAAATTAGGGTTTTGGTCGACCATGACCTCTAGATGGGAATCTTCATCTGGGCATGAGCCAATGCTTCAAAGTACAACCCAAGATACTCCAAGGGACCTCATGGACCCAATCATCAAGTCAATATAGTCTCAGGGGATGCATTTATCAAAAATCAAGAATTAGGGTTTCTTGACCTAATTCACCCTAAGTTGACTTTTGGGACAAAACCTGAGCCAAGACCTCAAGACATGATTTTAGGGTCTCAAATACACCAAACTGATCCATTTAAAACAATGGATTGACTCAAGAAGCTTGATTCACAAGTTTCAATTTCATCAGGACCACAACTAGGGTTTTGAGGAAAAAGTCAACTGTGCCTTTGACTTTTGGCCAGGACATGCTTCCAAACCTTGGGACATCATTCAATATACCCTATAACACCTATGGAATCCATACATTAGGTTTGATTTAGGTCAAGGACTTGATTTCACAAAGGATCGCACAGTTTGGATTTCATCCGATAAAAAGTCAACTGTGCACAAAATCAAGTTCGACTTTTTGGAATTTTTCACAACTATGGTTCCCCTAAGTAAAAAAATAATGTTAATGTATGGTATTGATCATCATTCATTAAGAAAAATCAAGAAAAGTGAGGTTTCTTGCAAAAGGGGCAACCATGAGAAACCAAAAATTTTCTAAGTTATGGAACAAAAGCGATTTTGGTACCAACTTCCAAGGATCATAACTTGAGATCCAAGCAACCATTTTAGGTGATCCAAAGCTGGGTTTGTAGGTCTTTCTACACTCTACAAAAGCTTCAACTACATCTTATTCCAATTCCTCATGGATTTCAAGTTATGATTGGATCAAAATCACTAAAAAACACGAAAGTGCATTTTTTTCTAACACTTAGAAGAAATTCAGCCCAAGGCAGATTTCAAGTGAAACACCAAAACTTGAGGCACTTTTTCACACAGTTGTAAGATGAATCAATTCAAGGTGTAAACATCAAAGTTATTGTGCATATTGTTAGCAATTCAAAGAGTCCACCAGCATGATAAAACTCCATGGAAACCAAGAGATATGGCAGCCCAAAGTCATGATGCTGCAACTGTTTTGAAAAATCCAGGTTGCATGTTTTCTTGCATTACACGATTTATGAGTCAAAGCCAAGGATCACTATCCCACATTTATCCAATATGATCATGGTCCATCTGATCCAACCTGCAAAGCTGAGTCAAGAAGCCAAAAGGAATTCCAACTTGAAGTAATGGCATTTTGGCACATTATGCCTTGAATTCAAAGGCATTTATGTGCAATAGTGAACTTTCAACAAAGCCACTCTCCTCAGTCAAGATTCATGCTTAAACAACAATTAAAACATCTGAGGAATGTGGATTTGGTCAAAGCATAGCCCTGCTCTTGGGAGAAGCTAGTCTGCCTTGCTTGAGAAGTAAGCACACCTTGCCAAAATGCATTTAGTGAGCTCTTATCCATTGCTGTAACACTATTCCTCCAAGACAAAGCTTGATCACCTATAAATAGAGGTCACCTTGCTTCATTCAGATTACACCAAAGCAGCTTACAACATTGCTTTCTCTTATTTCCTTCTTACACACCAAATTTCATTGTTCTTAAGAAGGCACTATCGAATTTTGAGTTGGAGACCAATGCAACTCAAACCAATGCTTCACACACCTCATATACAACATATAGGAGTGATCTAAACCATTACATTCAATCTGTAACATCAGAATCATCAATTCACACCTCAATTGTTCAAAGTTACAAAGTAGCTGCAAGTTGGATCAAGTTGTCCAAATCATTGGAACTCATCTGTAACACTTCCAAACCAGAATTCGATCCTCACTTACAGAGGTAAGCCTCAAACTGTCAAACTCAATGAATCATGCATCATTAACATGTTTTCAAAATACCATTGTGTTTTTGAATGTTTGTAGATCATTTACCCTCAATCAATTGTTGTTTACAGTTCGTGTATAGGATTTCATCAAGTTCATGCAAATTTTAGGGTTCATCAGGTTTTGTCATATTATGTTTTGATTCACTCAATTTAAATAAAATTGAATATTGCCATTGTATTCCTTGTCTGAAAGCGCATGATTTTCATATTTGGATCATGTGAAATGGTTGAGAAACGAGTGAGATATGAGGTTTCACGTATTTGGCTCAAGGAAGAAGATGGCCATGGCGCCATTCTTCAGGTTTTCAAAACCAACCTTTCTATATATTATTCAGTTACCATATTATTCTTGAATTGGCATTGTGCCCTAACGGTTGATCAGCTGGTTTTGTGTGTGTAGTGAGTGAGAGGGCTGAGGTTTGAATCCCCCTCGCCCCAGACCTTTTGATTTTATTTTTTAAACATTTTTCAAAAGGGTTTATTACATATTAAACACACTTGCCATCATCTTTCAGCCCACACACATGGCTCAGATGGCAAAATTTTACACTCTCCACCCCCAAGGGCGTGGGTTCAAACCTTGGAGGGGCCATTTCTAATTTTTTACCACTTGTTTCCTTGACATTTTTTCACTATCTTGTTAATTCATTCCAAAACTAATTTCTCTCTCAATTTTAATTGTTTTTTATTGGTTCTTTTTGCAAAAAATCACAAAAATGTTAAAATACTTTATTCCACAAAAAAATCAAATTTATATTATTTATGTAATATAGTTGATATTTTTGTAAATAATTTCATTTTTAATTATTTTTAAACATTTCAAAAAATGAATTTTCATCTTGAAAATCAAAACCATATGAGTTTTAATTCATCTTGTGATTAAAACATCATTTTTAAAACCTTAACCAAAAATCACAAGTTGATTATTCAAACTTATTTGGTGTTTTTATCATTTTTTTTAATTTTCTTTGAATAATTACTTTGAAAAATGAAATTAGGGTTTCTTGGATTTTGATCTTTCTTCAAAAACATTTTTCAAACACTCATGGGCCTCTAATAGAGTTTAAGACCCAATCCTTGTTGTACATTAACCTTTTTAGGCCTCAGTCATTGTATAAGTCCCGATACGATTTTAAAATCTCGGCGCGGTCGTCGCCTTTTAAACAAAAATCACTTGGGCCTCTCCTTGAGTTATAAGCCCCATCACTTGTATATAAAATAAACTTTGGGCCTTTAATAGGGTGTAAGACCCATTCCTTGTAAATAAAAACCTTTTTGGGCCTCAGTCATTGTATAAGACCCACTGTGTTTTCAAAATCTCGGCGCGATCGTCGCTTTTTCAAAACATTTTCATCTGGGCCTACCCTTGTGTAGTAAGTCCCATTTCTTTTCTTTTTCAAACCTTTGGGTCTCTCCTTGAGTTTTAAGACGCATCCCTTTGTACAGAAAACCTCTTTGCGCCTCAGTCATTGTATAAGCCCCAATACAGTTTACAAAACAACGATGCGATTACTATTTTTCATCTGGGCATCTCCTTAAGTATAAGCCCCAACAATCTTTTCAAAATAACTTCCCTTTTGATTTAGGTTCAAACTCATAGCTGTTATCAAAACTTTCTTTAAACAACTAACCATACAGCTGTTACTATGGAAGCTTGTTCGCCTGTAAGTTTTATCAGCTTTCTTTACATGCTTTCATATATATAACTGTATTGCTGGAAGCTTGCTCACCTGTAAGTTCTTCTTTCATTCTTTTAAATGCTTTCATATATATATATATATATATATATATATATATATATATATATAACTGTATTGCCGAAAGCTTGCTCACCTATAAGTCCTTCTTACATATCCTTTTAAATACGTATCATATATCAACTGTATATATACTTGTATATCTGTTTAGAGTTTTCCCCAGCAACTAGGTCTAGAACTAGGTAAAGCCAGTTGGTCACTCTTTAATACAGTCAAAATTAGTTCCCCATAGGAATTCCAGATATAGTCTTGCCTTCTCTTGGGCTTAAACAATATGGAACAAAGAGAAAGACATTATTCCAGGTGAAACTTTTCTCAGACTGTCACTATTAGAAATTGTCAAAGAAATTCATTTCCTCAGAGAGGATTAATTCTCGGTGAAACCTCTCTTGAATTTCTTCAAACTCTAGAACTGTCCACTAAAGGATTAATTCTCGGTGAAACCTTTCTTGAACTTTTCTTAAGTTTGGACCCACAGGCTTCCTAAAAGCATCCTCGCCTCCTCTTGGGCTTTGTACAAGGACCCTCCGGCTTCTTAGAAGTTCTCATGCCTTCTCTTGGGCTTAATACAAGGACCCTGAAGACCTCTTAAAGGTATAGGACAGATCTTAGTCATCCTTTGCTAGAGCAGTCTTTCTTGAGTCAAAACCTCAGACCAATTAAGGATTGATTCTCATCCCTTAAAACATCATCCTCTTCTTGGGCATTATACAAAGATAAATTCTATCATACCAGTAGACTTGGACAGTCTAATCCCCTCTCGGATCTCAAAGACATTCTCAAGTTCCTTACAAACATAGGAGAAACCCTGGTCATTTTTGACCAATCTCCAGCAAAGTTAAAACCCATGGGTTCTAAAACCCAGTCTTTCTCCTAAAAATCCCTTAGCCAGGGTCAGTTTATCATCAGTATAACACTATCCCAAATCAGAACCTCAAGGAATCTGATATCTCAACCCTTCTGTAAACCCTCAGCAAGATTTGATTCCCCATTTGGACTTGCCTATGGATCTCAATAATCCTCAGCAAAAAATTGCCTCCTCGTAGGCTTTGTATAAAGATTTCTTTCTCTGTTCTTCCAGCAAAGTTAGCCTCCTCTTAGGCTTTGTATAATGATCATTCCTTTCCTCAGCATAGTCAGCTTCCTCTTGGACTTTGTACAATGATTTTCCCTAGCTGAGCTAACCTTTTCTAACTCTCTTGTTGAGTCAATCACCTTTCCATACTCTCTTGTTGAGTCAATGGTACAAAACAAAAGCACTCTCTTGTTGAGTCAACTCTTTTAGCCTCAATCTTGGGCTTTGTACAAGACAGATAAAAACACTCTCTTGTTGAGTCAACCTTTTTCAGCCTCAATCCTGGGCTTTGTACAAGAAACCATATAAATTTTCCCTAAGCAGAGTCAATCCTCTTTTCAGCCTCAATCTTGGGCTTTGTACAAGACAAATAATACTCTCTAGCAGAGTCAAAATCATTTCAGCCTCAATCTTGGGCTTTGTACAAGACACCTAAAAAATCCTCAGTTGAGTCAGTCATCTTCTTTCAGCCTCAGTCTTGGGTTTCGTACAAGACACCAAATAAAACACTCTCTTATTGAGTTAGTCTCATTTTAGCCTCAATATTGGGCTTTGTACAAGACAGATAAAGATTTCTTTCCCACAGAGCTAGTCTTCTTTTCAACCTCAATCTTGGGCTTTGTACAAGACACATACAAACCCTCCCCAGTGGAGTCAAAATCTCTTTTAGCCTCAATCTTGGGCTTTGTACAAGACAGACAAAATATTTCCCCGAAAAAGTCAAACTTTTAGCCTCCTCTTAGGCTTTGTATAAAGATATCCCCCAAAGAGTCGGCCTCTTTTTAGCCTCAATCTTGGGCTTTGTACAAGACAGATAAACACTCTCTTGTTGAGTCAGTCTTTTCTAGCCTCCTCTTAGGTTTTGTATAAGGACTTCTCCAGTGGAGTCAATCAATCTCTTAGCTTCAACCTTGGGCTTTGATCAAGGCACACAAAAATCAACATTCCCTCAGAGGAAATCAAAATCTCTATAGGAAAACATTTCTCTGTGTTATCACATATCAAAACAGATAACTCAAAACAAACCTTAATCCCAGATAACTGCTATAAGTGGCACACTTGTTGATTCAAATATCCAAGTTGTAGTCTATCTCTTATCCTTGTAAATCCTCTCTTTCATCTAATTGCTGTAAGTGGCAATCCTTTGGATTATTTACATCCACGCCACTGTCCCTCTCTTAGCATGAAAGATTCCTAAGGAAAAATGGCATTGTTCTACACTGAGTTAAAGTTTTCCCCTTCAGGACAATACCCCTATAAAGGAAATTATGGCATTGTTGGATTCACATATCCCAGTTAAAGTAATTCTCCTTTATAAACAGTTACCCAACAAACTGTGATAAACAGACGAGATATCTCCTTTGGAGATGACAAATTCTCTCTCAGTCAACCCTTTAGCTTCAATCTTGGGCTTTGAACAAGACACAAATACCTTTTTTAGCTTCAATCTTGGGCTTTGAACAAGACACCAAATATCTTTTCCTCCCATAGAATAGGAGGAACTACGATTTCTCTGATTTCCCTGTTTCTTTAAACGGGAATACGTAGGCATAAGATTGTGAAATCTTAGCGAGCATACCAATAAAAAAAACTCTAGGTCCGGTACCTCACCAAAATCATCAAAAACTCTCTCTCTCTCATATCTCTCTCAAACAAGAAACTTTCCCAACCCATCAACAGATAAACACCATCAAGTACAAAGCAGAACCTAAAACTAACAACCTGTGGATAACCACATATAGGATGTGTAATTGACAACTCCTCATTGTATAACTTGACCCCGAACTCCCCGAATCTCTTAAGAGTTTGTTCAGTTAAACATTCGCGTGCAAGGTTAGTTTTAGATAACTTCCTTTTCCCTTCCAGCTTCACGGGATAAATAAGAAATTAGAAAGTATCACCCCAATCTTCCTCCTACCATTGCGGTGAGAAGGAACCCACAATCTGCGATAAAGTGGTCGCGTCACCGACAAAAATTGCACGCTACAGTAAAATGGCGACTCTGCTGGGGATTTTTATTAGGATTTGTTTTACCTTAGTCATCATAGTCCCCATTTTCCAAAAGTAAAATGGCGACTCTACTGGGGAGATGCCATTAGGATCTGTTTTACCGTAGTCATCATCGTCCCCATTTTCCAACAGTAAAATGGCGACTCTGCTGGGGAACTCATTTTGTCTGTTTAGGATTATAGACTAGAATTCCTAAGAGATCTATATCCTGTCAATGGGAATGCGAGTGATGTCGCATGCGGAAAGTTTGAGTGATACCTAAGATAGGTGATGGCGGAGATGGGCGGTCTTACAAGTGTCATACCCCAAATTTTGACCACTAAGATTGTTTGAGTGATACCTCATCACAATATGTATGTACCTTTATGCCTCATCAATCTCCTAAAGGATTGTTGAGCATTCACTACAATCAAGGACTAGGGTTTTAAGCCCTCTCAGAGCCTTAGACAAAGGATCAATCAAGAAATGACATGATCTTCAACTTGTCTAAACCTCTCAAACATCCACAATAGATCAAGAGGACTCCCACATCAAGGGTCAAGCACAAGGCTGCAACATTCCTAGTGGATCAAGCCTCAAGATCGCCAGTGTCACCAAATTAAGGTTTTGGTCGACCAAGGCCTCCAGATGGAATTTTTCATCTGGGCATGAGCCAATGCTTCAAATAATAACCCAAAATACTCCAAGGGACATCATGAACCAATCATCAAGTCAATTTAGCCTCAGGGGATGCATTAATCAAAAATCAGGAATTAGGATTTCTTGACCTAATTCACCCCTAAGTTGACTTCAGGGACCAAACATGAGCCAAGACCTCAAGACATGATTTGGGGGACCCTAATGCACTACATTGATCCATTTACAACAATGGATTGATCTAAAAAGCTTGATTCACAAGTTTCAAGTTCATCAGAACCACAGTTAGGGTTTCGCGAGAAAAGTCAACTGTACCTTTGACTTTTGACCAAGACATGCTCCCAAACCTTGGGACATGATTCAATACACCCTATAACACCTATGAAATTAATCAATCAAGTTTGATTTAGGTCAAGGACTTGATTTCATAGAGGATCACACAATTTGGAATTCATTTGATAAAAAGTCAACTGTGCCTAAAAGTCAAAGTTTAACTTTTTGATTTTTTGATCAATTATGGTCCCCTAACCCTAAAATGATGTTAATGTGTGTTTGGAATCATCATTCATCAAGAAAAATCAAGAAAAGTGGGATAACTTGTAAAAGGGGTAACCATAAAAAACTTGGAAATTTTCTAAGTTATGGAACAAAGTGACTAGGGTACCAACTTCCAAGGATCATAACTTGAGATCCAAGAAACCATTTTGGCTGATCCAAAGATGGATTTGTAGCTCTCATGGCATACTTTAAAAGTGTCAACTACACCTCACTCCAACTCTTCATGGATTTTTAGTTATGGAGTGACCAAAATGACAAAAACATGAAAATGCCACTTTTTCCAACACAGTGAAATTTTCACTAATTCAGAATCTGTTTCACTTTTTTCAAAATGTAAGGGCATTTTTCACTTAGATCCAAAAAGTATCAAGACAAACTATGATCACACATATGTTATATCATATGAGAGCTTTCCAAAATCTCCAAGAACTCCATCAAATTCCATTTGAGCTAAGAGTTATGACAATGGCAATATGCCTTGCTGCAATTGTCATGGCAAGGCAGATTTGTGCATTTTGCTCGATTTGAGCAATTTGTGCAAACGACAAACAAGTTTATCCATCTGAACACCTCAGGGAGAGACCAAGGAGGGACAAATACTGATCCATAAGCCTCCCAAGTCTTTGGAACCAAAAGTAGCATGCCAAACCTAGAAATGCCTAAAAAGGGGACAAGACTCCAAATTTGTTTTGGAGCATTCAATGGATGCACCAAGGTGGCATGAACTGATCCATTTCCAGTTGAATGAGTCAAGGATGATCTCTGAACTAGGGAACCAAAGGCATGTGCTCTAACCTCTAGTCAATGGCTAGAGGAGACTTGAGATTCCAAAATGCTCCAATTGGCCAAAGGTCTGCAGCAGCCTCCATTCACTATTGCTTGCAAAACAAACTTGCTCTACTATAAATAGAGCTCATTTGTGTCAGTTTAAGTACACCAAAGCCATCAAACTGATGCTTTCCTCAAAATCTCTTCTTTCACTCCAAAATTGCCTTCCAAAGCAAGTCACTATCGAGTTTTGAGTTTGAGAGCCATTCCAACCAAACAATCACACAGACACCTCATAAACAACATATAGAAGTGATCCAAACACTTAAACCACAACTGGAACACCAATTTCTCAGAATAACCAGCCAATTGCTCAAGATTTTATCCAAGTTGCAGTTGAGATGCCATGAAGTGATCCAGCCATTTCCAAACAACTCCAAGCATTCAAACACATTCCATATAGTATAGGGGAGTTGTTCATATCATCACAACTCATCTGTAACACCTCCAACTCAAAAATCACTTTTCCCTTGCTGTCACGACCTTTAAGTAAGCCTAAACTTGGTCATCTCATAATCTATGCATATTTCCTCGCACAATACTTTTGCCAAATGTTCATAATCATGCATAGAATGTTTCCCCTCAATTAATTGCTTTGTTTGAATCGTGTATCAAAATTCTCAACCTACATGCAAATTTTAGGGTTCTTGAGGTTTTGTCTTGATTTCTGATTTCATGCTTAAAATAAATGAAATTAAAGACCATAGACATGATCGTGAGGTGAAAACGAGTATATTGATATGTGGATTGTGTGATTTCATCAAGTATTCAATGAGATTGGTGAGAAAATGCAAATCTGCAGAAACAGAGGGGAGACACGTGTTCTTGGTGTGTTCTTGGCGCCATTTTTTGAATATTTGAATTTTTAAATTTTGTGATTTTATTTAATTGATTCAAAAATTATTTTTTCTCTGATTTTAATGATTTTGAGTTGATTCTTTTTTTTAATAATTCACAAAAATGTTAAAATATTTTATTTTGCCAAAAATTCCCAAAAATATTATTTATTTCATATACTTGATATTTTTGCAAAGAATTAATCTTTTATTTGTTTTTAACATTTAAAATATTTTTTCCTCCTTGATTTTCCAAATTTAATTGGTTTCCAATCATTTTGTGGATATAAACATGATTTTTCAAACATTAATCCAAGATCACAACTTGTTTTTCACACATGTTTGATAATTTTGATTATTTTAATTAAATTCTTATTTAATTAAAATACATTTTTGAAATCAATTTAGGGTTTTGATCTTAATCACCCTAAACAAATCACTTTCAAACACTTTGGGTCTCTAATAGAGTGTAAGACCCAATCCCCTTTTAACCAAAACTATTTTGGGCCTCAGATATTGTATAAGTCCCTCTGCGTTAAAAAAATCTCGGCGCGATCGCCAATTCAAAATCAAAAACTTTGGGCCTCTCCTTGAGCTATAAGTCCCATTCCTTTTCTTAAAAACTCTTTGGGCCTCTATTAGAGTGTAAGACCCATCCCCTTTGTAAATACACCACTTTTTGGGCCTCAGTCATTGTATAAGTCCCACTGTATTTTCAAAAACAACGGCGTAATCGTCGCCTTTTTAACAAAACCAATTGGGCCTATCCTCGAGCTATAAGTCCCATTCCTTTTCAAAAACAAAACCTTTGGGCCTCTAATAGAGTGTAAGACCCAATCCTTCTTTGAAACCAAAATAGTTTGGGCCTCAGTCATTGTATAGACCCACGATGTTTTCAAAATTCTCGGCACGATCGCCAGTTTAAAATAAGACCACATGGGCCTCTCCTTGAGTTGTAAGCCCCCATTCTTTTTCTTAAAATCACTCATGGGCCTCTAATAAAGTATAAGACCCAACCCGCTTGTACATAAAAACTTTTTGGGCCTTACATATTGTATAAGTCCCTTTGTACAGTTTTTAAAACAACGGTGCGATCATCGTTAAAGCTTGGGCCTCTCCTTGAGCTGTAAGCCCCAACAATCTTTTCAAAACACTTTCTCCTTTGATTTTGAATTCAAATATATGCTGTTATCAAAACTTTCTTTAATTTCTTTGTTGAATAACTAACAAAACAACATGGAAGCTCTACAACGGGTAAGTGTTTATCCGCTTTCATTTACCGCTTTCATATGTATATAACTGTATTGTGGGGCTGTTTCACTGTAAGTCTTCTTTCACATCCTTTTATATACTTGTCACATATCCACCGTGTAATACTAGTATAATTATTTAGAGTTTTCTCCGACAACTACGTCTAGAACTAGGTAAAGCTTGTTGGTCACTCTCGAATACAAACAAAACTAGATCCCCCGTAGGATTCCAGATACAGTATTCCCTTCTCTTGGGGTTAAACAATATGGAACAAAGAGAAAGGCAGTATTCTCGGTGAACCTTTTCTCAGACTATCACCCTTAGAAATTGTCAAATAAACTCTAACCCCCCAGAGATGATCTTTTCTCCGTGAATGGAATCTCTTGAGTTTCTTCCAAATTCTCGAACTTTCTTGGAATGATCTATTCTCCGTGAATTACATTTCTTGAACTTCTCTTGGTTTGGGGACCCACAGGCTTCCTAAAAGCATCCCCGCCTACTCTTGGGCGTTGTACAAGGACCCTTCGGCTTCTTAGAAGTTCTTATGCCTTCTCTTGGGCTTAATACAAGGACCCTGACGACCTCTTAAAGGTATAAGATAGAACTTAGTCATCCTTTGCTAGAGCAGTCTTGCCAGTGTCAAAACTCCGGCCATTTTAGGGTTGATACATATCCCTTAATGCCCGCGCCTCCTCTTGGGCATTGTACAAAAGATAAAACTCTAGACTTGGACAGTCTAAAACTCTTGAGTCTCAAAGACATTCTCAAGTTCCTTTCAAACATAGGAAAAAACACCAATCACCCTGGATCAATCTCCAGCCTAAACCCGATATCTCTCATGAGAGTTCCCTACACTTGGACACGCTTCAGTATCTTAATAATCCTCAGCGGTAAGACAACATCCTCTTGGGCTTTGTACAAATGATTCTCCCCAGCGGAGCTAACCTTTTCAGACTCTCTTGTTGAGTCAACCACTTTTAGCCTCTGCCTTGGGCTTTGCACAAGACAGATAGAAAACACTCTCTTGTTGAGTATAAAAGACTCTCTTGTTGACTCAATCTCCTTTTAGCCTCAATCCCGGGCTTCGTACGAGACAGCAAATTACTCTCTTGTTGAGTATAAAAGACTCTCTTGTTGAGTCAATTAACCTTCAGACTCTCTTGTTGAGTCAATCACTTGTTCAAGACTCTCTTGTTGAGTCAACCCTTTTTTTAGCCTCCATCTTGGGCTTTATACAGGATAGATAAAAGTACTATCTTGTTGAGTCAAACTCTTTCAGCCTCCATCTTGGGCTTTATACAAGATACATTCTCCCCAACGGAGTCAAAATCCCTATTAGCCTCAATCTTGGGCTTTGTACAAGACAGAAAGAACATTTTCCCCGAAAAAGTCAAACTTCCAGTCTCCTCTTAGGCTTTGTATAAAGAAACCCCCGGTTGAGTCAATCAACCTTTTAGCATTAAATTTGTGCTTTGCTCACAGCATACAAACATCAACAATTCCTCTTTAGAGATGACAAATTCTCTCTCACCCAAAACCCTTTAGCTTCACATCTTGGGCTTTGAACAAGATACAAACCACCTTTAGCTTCATGTCTTGGGCTTCGAACAAGACACCAAAATAATCTCTTTCCTCCCATAGAATAGAAGGAACTATGATCGCTCTGATTTCCATGTTTCGTTAAACGGGAATACGTAGGCATAAGATTACAAAATCTTAGCGAGCATACTAATCAAAAACTCAAAGTCCAGTATCTCCATACATCAATAAAAAAACATCAGACCTAGTACTTTACCAAAATCCTCCTATACAGTCACGACACTCCGATCTTAAACGAAATAACCTAAAGACAGACCCCCTTTTTTGATAGCATCTGTAAACCAACAATTTTGACTGTTTAACCTCAATATGCAAGCAGGGTTAATTGGAGACATCCATTTCCCTTCCTTAATCAGCTTCACAGGATACAAAATGAATCGAACTGTAGTACCAAAGCGATAGTGATTTGAAACCACAAAAATCGCGCTACAGAAAAATGGCGACCACAGTGGGAGGTATTTATCTCTTGCAGGCTTAGGTAGAAAACTTTAAATTCACAAAATGTCACAGAAATGGCGACTCTGCTGGGGAGTCATTATCTATATAGGATCATAAGACTAGAGGTTCTGGATGTTAGGACAAATATATATATATATATTGTTTTTCCTAATTGATATCTGTGTTTACTTTTTTGCTAATGGGAATGCGTGTGATGCCGCATCTAGAAAGATTGAGTATACACCTAAGATAAGTGATGGCATTATAAGGGTAATCTTACGGGGAGTGAATCCCAGATAAGAGGTCCCAATCGACCATAAAATTAGTGGAGATGCCCTTTGCGGATTCAATGCCTATACGACTTCGGTTGTTGAAAGCAGATTGTTCCATTGGGTTATCTAAGAAGCTGAGGATTTTAGTAGACTAAAACCATTTTGTAGTGCGGAAGCTATCGGAAATAGTTGTCACACGATACTACCCTCATTTGAGACTACTCTAAGATACTACAACTCGCTGGTGATCCGCTTGCTGTCGTTATCCCAAGAGGGGTCAGTGATTTTGAGGACAGGTACAAAAAATCACCAGTATAAACCTTTGGGGATGGGTAGAGCCTTGACTTCATGACACCGACCCTCTGACCCCATGTTTTTTCTATGTTTTTGTGTGTTGCATTCATGCATTCATTTCATTAAAAAACTTTAAACAAAGAAAAATCTTCTCTTCTAGTCTCTCTTTTTCAAATTAAACTAAGACAATGATTGCAAATATCAGATAAAGAGATTTCTAATGGATTTCGATAGAAAGAAGACTCACAAGTACACCTTCAAGGTTCCAAAACTAGAGGATTTAAGAGGTCTGGAGATGATGATAACCAACCCTGAGGCTTTCAGAGCTAAGTACGGGGGACTGCTGTCTCTGTTAAGGGTCCGTGTAATTGAAGGAATCCTGTCCACACTAATCCAGTTCTACGATCCGGTCTATCATTGTTTCACATTCTCGGATTATCAACTAGCACCAACACTGGAGGAGTACTCTCACCTGACTGGTTTGCATATTACTGACCAAGCTCCCTTTTTCGGATTCGAAGAAATTCCAAAGGATCAAACCATTGCAAGAGCAATCTATTTAGACGAATCAGAACTCAGGACTCACATGACTATTAAGGGTGGTATCCCGGGTTTGCCAGCCCAGTTCTTGATAAAGAAAGCTCTGTACTTTGCTAGTATAGGGAACGTGGCCACTTTCGAGAACATCTTTATTTTGCTTACCTACGGGTTATTTTTGTTTTTCAACATAGATAACTTTGTAGATATCAATGCCATTAAGATTTTTTTGATTGGAAACCCTGTACCGACCTTGCTCGCAGATGCTTATCATTCTATACACCTAAGGAATTTGTACAGCAGAGGAATGATCATCTGCTGTGTACCCCTACTGTACAAATAGTTCATTTCCCATTTGCCAAAGTCTGATGTATTTTGGGATCAAAAGAATACTTTACGTTGGGTTGCAGAGAATCATGTCTCTTACCAACTCTGACATCGATTGGTACAATCGAATCTATGACGGGATCAGGATCATTGACCGTTGTGGAAATTTCCCAAATGTACCCCTCATAGGAATTAAAGGAGGAATCAATTATCATCCAGTTTTGGTTCGTCATCAATTTGGATACCCGATGAGGCATGTCCCACATAATGCTCATCTGGAAGGTCTTTTCTTCAAGGAAGGAGAAAATGACAGAGCACTAAAGATAGAAATAGTGCATATGCTTGGAAACACGTTCATAGGAAAGGAAGAGAGTCTCTAGGAAAACCAGATTGTGTCTCGGTGGAACCTTATCTCCACTGGGTACAAACTAGAGCTCTAAAGCTGAGGATGCCTTACCCTCGTCAGGAAGTTCTTCCACTAAGGGACCCTGTCCTTTACTTTATGTCTGATACGGAATAACTTCAGGCGACTCTCAACAAAGTTTAACAGTAGAAGAAGTCTTGGAAGAACAAGTAGCGTATTCTCAATGTGGAATGTAAGAAAATACAGCAACTGTTAAAAGAAAAAGATGCTCTGATTGAGATTTTAGAGCAACATGCTGTAGAAAATCAAGAGGACCAAAGGAATTTGCTCGCTCCTTTCACTTGGCAAAGGAATGACAACCCGACAACGGCTCAAGAGCCCCGATCAAAGAAAAGGAAAGTACCAGAACCAGCACCTGAGCTCTCCTCAGAGAGGATTCGGGACCCATAAGTTTAGATTTCCTTTTACAGCACTATGTAAATGACTGTATTTCCATTCCGCAATCTTTGAATTCAATAAAATAGGGTTTCCCCACTGTTTGATGTTTGCAATCCAATTGTCGAAGTTTATTTTGATTAAACAAAAAATATATAATTGATATAATCATTGCATATCATTCATCATTCTCACATAACACATTCTTCTGTCCTTACGAATCTCGCGTTTGTGTCTCGATTCTAGAGTCAAACTGTCTCATTCGTACAATACTCGGGCCAATCGACAGAAAAATATGGATGATCTAGAGGAGGATAATAGAGAGTTGAGGGAAGAGATTGACACTCTGAAAGAGGATCTGAGAAAGCTTCATAACGACATGCAAGCTCTAGCAGAAGCTCAGATTCAACATCAAAGGACTGTGATCTCAGAGATCACATCAACACCCATAGTGGAGAAGTATGACCCTCGGTATACCATGCCTAAAGATCGTCCCTGGGGCATACCTATTAACTATATCTCGGAAGGATATGTTCCGCCGATCACTGAAGATCAGGGAACCGCAACAGGAACCGGTGGGCCTGAAGGTTACAAACTTCGGGAAAGCGAAGATGCCAGGGGCATGACAACAACTCCTGAAGGTTACAAACTTCGGGAGAGGGAAGGACCTAGAGTCACTGCCATGATGACCATACTACCACCTGTGGTACACACTGTCCCAGAAGGACAGATTCCACAGATACCTTCTGGTAGAAATGAAAGTATGTTCGACAGAATGAATGAGTTCCAGGAACAGTTCCTAGAGATGCAGAAAGAGCTGCAAGCCTTTCGCGGTCAGGATCTATTTGGAAAGGACGCCGCAGACCTTTGTTTGGTCCCCAATGTGAAAATTCCGCACAAATTCAAAGTGCCCGAATTTGAAAAGTACAAGGGTAACTCTTTCCCTCAAAGCCATTTAGTGATGTACGCTCGGCGAATATCAACTCAGACAAAGAACCAAGAGCTACTGATTCATTATTTTTAGGATAGTTTAACCGGTGTCGCACTCAAATGGTACATGGGTTTAAACCGCACTAAGATTGACACTTTCAGAGATCTTGGCGCTGTCTTCGTTCAACAATATATGTATAACCTGGACATGGCACCGGACAGAGATCAACTCAGAGCCATGTCACAAAAGGACAAGGAAACCTTTAAGGAGTACGCTCAAAGATGGTGTGAAATTGTCGCCCAGATTTGTCCACCTCTTGAGGAAAAAGAGATGACAAAGATCTTCTTAAAGACCTTGAGCTCATTTTACTATGACCGAATGGTCGCCAGTGCGCCTAGTGACTTCACTGAGATGGTGGGCATTGGAGTTCGTCTTGAGGAAGCAGTCCGAGAAGGACGTTTAGTTAAAGACGCTGGATCGTCAAGCAGTACCAAAAGATACGGTAGTGCTCTCCTTAAGAAAAAAGAGCAAGATATTGGTAATATCTCTCTCGAAAAGCAAAAGCGATGGTACCAACCAGTAGCAGCTGTAACTCCTACTATCAATCCTGCACCTGTTCCTACGTATCAACCTCAGGTTGCTCAGAGCCAACCGAATCAACAGCAATATCAGTAAAGGACACAACAGCCTCTTCAGCAGGCTCGTCCTCCATATAACAATAATCGTAAACCGTGACCACCAGGGTTCGACCCTATTCCCATGTTATACGCAGAACTATTTCCATTATTACTGGTCAAGGGGCATGCCCAAACCAGGTCTCCTCTTACAATACCGGAAAATCATATTTTTTGGTTCAAAGCGGATCAGACTTGCCCTTACCATCAAGGAGGACCAGGGCATAACATAGAAAACTGTCTCAGTTTCAAATCCGATGTGCAAAAGCTTGTTAGGAGCGGGGTCTTATCCTTCAAGGATACAAATCCTAATGTTCTCACGAACCCGTTGCCTCAACACGAGAAATCTGCGGTAAATTTGATAGAGGAAGAGTCTAACAACAGCTATCAAATTCATGATGTACTCTTATTGAGGGCCAACTTGGTCAAGATGCATTGTAGACAGAGTGGATATGGCCACGTGCCACCTCAAAATTATCACCAGTGTGATATCTGCTCTAAAAACAATCAAGGATGTTCTGTGGTGCAATCAGCTTTACAAGAACAATTGGATCTCTGATGGATCCAAGAGCATCGAGTTCGTGGAGTTAACATGACTTATGCAAATTCCAACATCATTCCGAACCATGACATCCGTGCAATGAATGTCAACTTAGTGGCAATGCACTCAAGGCAAAGCCAGTATCATAATCTGCTGCGGCACGATTACAATTCCTGTCTAATTTGCTCGGTGAACAAATAGGGATGCTCTTTTCTACAAGAGGCCCTCCAGCGTCAGATGGATCTTGGGTGGATCCAGGACTACCATGATAGAAATCCTTATCAAGTTAACATGATTCAAATCTTCGATATTCGTTCGATGAATACCAGCTTGGTGGAGTTACACGCTACACAAGTCCAACTCGGTTTTCTCACTTCACATGATTATCTGAGCTGTAAAGTATGTCGTGAGAGTAACCAAGGGTGCGCTCTCATTCAAAGAACTTTACAACACTTGTTAAACCATTGGTGGCTTCCGATCTATCTAGACGAAGACACACAACAAATCATTATGACAAACGGGAACCCTACTAGGCATCAAAGTCAGGATGTTCGATCTATGGAAATATACCTAGTAAGGTTACACTGAATTCAAAGCGGACGTGGCCAGGTGCCACCACACAACTATGAGAGTTGTAGAGTCTCCTCGGAAAATAATCAAGGATGTTACCTCGTGCGAGCAGCCCTTCAAAGTCAGTTGGCTCCCAAAGAGATTTAACCGTGTCCAAGTTTTGGATCAATCAACTAGAAGCCAGAATATTTCGCTGATCAGATTAAGGATGTTGTCGTGATCTCTGATCGCGAAAGGACCAAAGATGTTTGTACCATCATCCCTCTACTTGACAAATCGAAGGTTCTTAACCAGGAATTGATTGAAATTACTTACAAAAGTCAGAGAAATCAGAAGGCTCCTGTAGTTATCTATCTACCGGGACCGTTACCGTATGAATCAACTAAGGTTATCCCTTACAAATACGGTGCAACAACAATTGAGAATGGAAAGGAAATTCCATTACCCTCCGTCGTGAATATTGCAGACATCAGTCGAGTAACACGGAGTGGTCGAATCTTCAACAAAGGAGTTGGAGAACCTAACAGAGAAAAGGAACCTCAAACACAAGTTACCGATCCACCAGTCGGTCAATCCAGTGATCCCGACCTTTCAACGAACGATAATGAGATGTTGAAGCTCATCCAAAGGAGTGAATACAACATTGTTGATCAGCTGTTACAAACTCCTTCAAAGATCTCTGTGTTATCTCTTTTACTCAGTTTCGAAGCCCACAGAGAGGCTCTACAGAAAGTCTTAGAGCAGGCCTTTGTGGAACAGGATGTGTCGATAAGGCAATTTGACAGTATCGTCTCTAACATCACTTCCTGCAATAACTTGGGGTTTAGTGATGAGGAATTGCCAGAAGAAGGCAAAAGTCACAACATGGCGCTCAATATCACAGTTAACTGCCAGGACGATGCTTTAGCCAGCGTACTGGTAGACACCGGATCGACTCTCAATGTGATGCCGAAATCTAATCTAATGCGACTATCATTCAAAGGATCTCCGATGAGAGACAGTGAGGTTGTCGTCAAAGCCTTTGATGGGTCCAAAAAAACAGTTATCGGCAAAGTCGACCTTCCCATAATTATCGGTCCTCACACTTTCCAAGTCACTTTCCAGGTGATGGACATTCGAGCGACATACAATTGTTTTTTGGGAAGACCTTAGATACACCAGGCTAGGGCAGTCACTTCGACACTTCACCAGAAGCTGAAGTTCGTCAAGAATGACCAACTCGTCACGGTCTATGGAGAACAAGCCTTAATCATGAGTAACATATCATTGTCCACTTGGGTGGAACCCGAAGAGGTTGTTGGAACTCAGTTCCAGGTACTTTTGGTAAGCAATGAGAATCAATTAGGGAAAGGAACATCAATATCCTCGTACAAAGATGCTCTCGAAGTGATCAGAGGTAACAATGCCAAAGGATGGGGACAACTTATCATTCCTACTGATAATAAAACAAAGAAGGGTCTTGGTTTTTCTACAACCTGTACCCAGACAGCTGCTAACGATGAAAGTCTTCATAACCATTCAGAACTTCTTCCATAGTGGAGGCTTCCTTCACCCAGTATCTCAAGAAGTACATACCATCAACGAGGGTGATTCCTCCGATACAGATGAGGAATGGAAGTCCTATCTTAACGAGGACGGTTATATGTCTCAGGAAGAGGTGCATATGCCATTTTGCTATCCCGCAATGAGTCCGAGATTTATACCAAGGTCAGATGTCAAAATGATATACGAAGATTGTGATCCAGAAGGATGTCGTGCTACGCCAAACTCATTATAGGAGGACACTCTGATGAAGGACAACTTTAACCACGAGTATTATGGCCCGATGGATGGTCTGCCTATCTGGAGCCGTACCCAGGAGACTCGGGGCAAGAAAATCAGTCGAACGATGAATATCAGGTGAGAATCATTGAGAAAAATACATGTGTCCCCACCATGTCATGGGATCAACACTCAGGTCATTCAGAAAATATCCAGTGCGACGATGAATTTGCAAAGTTTGCAGGACTAGAATTCATTAATTATGCTTTTCCCGAGGTCAACGTCATCGAGAGAGATGACTCCTCTGGTTTCAAAGAAGTGTGGGACACCCTGGGACAACCAAGTGGTAAATACGACTTCTTGGTCAAGTATACCGCTCCCGAAAGCTCTCATATCAGGCTCAAAGACATCCGGCCAACTGGATGGGGAGATTTACCTGAGAGCACAAATACTATGCAAAATACAACTGAGGAATCCTCCTACAACAACTCTGCCTGGGAGACAGATTCCAATGATCATGCTCCACCAGAAATCAGCGTTATTTCTGAAGACAAATCAAGGAAGGTACAAGACTTTGTGATTCACCGAGGAGTTCGCCGCCAATGGGTTGCAGTTGATGTTCTGAAGATTGTTCATAAGTCAGAGTAATTGTCGTCTTTATCTTAACCTTTCACCCTGCCCAGTTGAAACAAATGTTTTAATAGGATCCACTTTCTGTAAATGTCTCTCTTTGCTTCGCCCAAAGCGACAGAGTTTTATTTTATAGGGTTGTAGTTTCAAGAATCGACGAGATCATAAATAAAATAACGTTGTTCTGTAATTTCTGCATTAATTGTCGTTTTCCCTTTTCGCTTTTTCAGAAAATGGTAATCCTAAAAAACAACAAATAATAAAAACAAGCAGTTATCAAAAAATACACTGCACACACTCTTGCATTTCTCTCTATCTCTTCTAAAAACAAATCATCACGTCATGCAGATTGTTTATTTTAAACACCATTGAAACATACGATCCGATGCCTTCTCCCAGCTTTGAATTCCCGGTATTTGAGGCTGAAGAAGAAGAGGATGAAGAAATTCTAGAGGAGATCTCCCGATTACTCAGACAAGAGGAAAGGTCCATTAAACCTCACAAAGAGCCGTTGGAAGCGGTAAACTTGGGTTCAGAGGAAGAGAGAAAAGAAGTCAAGATTGGGGCACTGCTCAGTCCAACTGTCAAAGAGGGTTTGATAAATCTTCTCAAAGTGTTTCCCGATGTATTCGCTTGGTCCTATCAAGACATGCCAGGGTTGGATACCAGGATTGAGGAAGACACAAGAAAGGGGGGGTTTGAATTGTGTATTTACTCTTTTGACAACTTTTCGCTTTTTGTCGTTAAAGCACTTAGGACAACATCAGAGTTCGTTGAGAGACTCTGACTGGCTAAGATACTTTCAGGCTTGCTATGTGTGAAGCATGAGAACCAACAAGAGTCTGAACATAAACTACATTTCTTAGAACTTGCAGTGCGGAAGCTTATCAGAGTTAAGCTGCAAGGTTCTAACTTGCTTATATAAGGTTCTGATACTCAATATAGAAACATAAATAAGAACAACAAGCATAAGAGTAAAGGATACACGATATATCCTGGTTCACCACAAAGGCTAATCCAGTCCACCCTCCTCAGGTGATTTCACCTTGAACACAAGGTCTTAATCCACTATAATCAATCTCGATTACAGATGCACGGGCAACAGCCGTTGACTAACCACTTGCACAGCCTCATTGTGACTAACATACAATGAACCATTCAGGGATTCAACTTAATGAATATAATGAACATTGACCTGCAGGTTCCAATCTCGCAAGATCTACTGCTAGGCTTTCACAGCTACACGTTCAGGGATTCATCGCAATGAATATAATGCTACTGACCCTATTTCAGGCTTTTCCCACAATGACATCTCGCCATTGTCTTCTCGAGTCTCCAGTCACACTGACCACTCAGGGAATCCTAATTCACTAAGAATTAGTTATACAGGAGATTACAAAGATGCTTCTTAACAAGCAGATTACTCCTAAGTTTAAGAACAAAGAACACACAAGTGTTTAAGCAAGATGTGAGCAGCAGCTCCTTGCTATTCTAAGAAACTACAGAGATGTATAATGATTTGACAGTTGTTGACATCATGTAGATCTTCTTCTTCTTCATCTTCGGGGTGAGCAAGATTTGAGCAACAACTCCTTGCTTCAGATCTCCAATGTAGCGCTGACGAGAAGGTGGTTGATGACTTGACTGATTTGCAATGTTGTCTTCTTCATCAACATCTTCTATACCAATTCATTGTTGTTGTGTTGAATGATGATCTTTGAGCTTTAACAACAATGGCCATATGAAATGGTGATAGCTTTGGATATTCTAAGTGTTACAACGAGAACTCATCATTGTTGCTATCTTCACACAGTGACTGTGATCAATTCCCAATTTGTGGACTTAATCGCTTTCTGGACTTCGTCATCTTTAGAAGCGAATACTCTTTCCTTTAAATAGCCCAGTAGAAATATAGCCGTTTGAAATATTGTTGGCTGTTGGAAAAGAGACGTTGCGTAATAACTAGCTGTACTAACACATCTTCTTTTTGTTGTGGGAGAAGTGACAGGATATATCTTTCTTGGGCGCCGTGTATAGTTACTCACAACGGTAACATGTGACTTCTGGACTTCAGAGGCTTCTGATGTTTAATTGATGAAGCATGAGTAGAGTCTTCTTAATCAAGATATCTGATACGTCAAGTCTTCAGTCAATTGAAGAAGTCCATTAGGAATCAGTCTTCAAAACTTCAGCACTTGTCTTTGAGCACGTTATCCTTTACTTCTTCAAGTCTTCCGAAACTTTAGAATTTGTCCATTAGGAATCTGTCTTCAGAGTCTTCGATCTTCAGAACCTTTATCTTCAGAACACATAAGTCTTTAGAGTCTTTCTGCACTTGGTCTTCAGAGCCTTCCGCCTTCAGAACTTCAAGTCATGAGAGTCTTCAGTACTTCGGTTCTTTTCTTCAGAAGCTTCGCAATCTTCAGAATCTCAACCACTTTCAGAGAGCATCCACAAGAGCATTGCATCAACAATATTGGCATCCTTGGATCTGACTAATCACGATCAGATACATGAGCGTTCTTACTTCATGCGACTTGTGTCACACATAGTAACTTCACATATTATCAAATTCGCTCATCAGGCTGGTGCATGTTGGATCTGATAATTTCTATGAATATGATCTGCACACAACACACGTTAGAACATAAAATGGTTCTTTCACAAATACGTATTGTTATCATCAAAACATAGATTGACTTGTAGAGACAATTCTTGCTCTCACAATCTTCCCCTTTTTGATGATGACAAAACCAAGTATTTTGATTGAACATTTTATACAAGGTAATCACCAAAACAAACATATTCAGAGTCTGGAACAACAGCTCCCCTTGAATTTGTTATCCTCAAAGTTTTATCTGTGATCATCTAGAATCTTATATGATCCAAAGACATACAGAATAACAACTTGAGTTGCCAAAACAAAGAATAGAAAAGGACTACTTCTCTATCTTGTCTTTAAGAAAGCAAAGAGTCTTCAGCATCTGGACTAGCTCATCAGAATTTCCATCTTCAGATCTTCAGAACTCAGTTCCTTTGTGGTCGTATCAGAGCTTGTAATCTTCAGAGTCTTCTGAAGCATTTCTACTTTTCAGCAGATTCATTTGAGCACAAACATATCAGTTCTTATCTGATAACATAGCCTCCCTATTCATCAGAGACAGACACTATCTTTCAAGAAACTCCCCCTGAGTTTCAGACTTTGTGAAGGTTATAGGATTTATCATTTGAATCTTCTGGGTAGTCTCCCCCTAATTTCTATAAGTCAGATATTGGGATCTTTCAGAACTTAGTTCAGGAATATTAAATTTTAATGACCGATAAAGATCATGACTTTTCAGAGTTTGACTTTTGAACACAGGTCTTCATCTCAGAGCCTTGTTATTGTCACAACTCAGTGGTTCATCAAAGCTTGATTTTTGACCAGATACCAATTGAAGGTTAATATTTGTGATCAATCAACGCTTGATTCTGAATCTGGTACTCATGATTTGATTTTGGTCTGATATCACGTGATGTGCTGAGTCTTATACCAGAGTATGTTGAGTTTTATACCAAGTGAAGAATTTCTTCTCATACCACTTGAGAGGTATTTCCTTAATGTGCTGAATTGATACTAGTGAAGGTATTTGATAATAATTCACAGCTTTGCTCTGATTGATGAGTCTGATACTAATCTTTGTGTACTGAGTCTGATTACCAATTATTGATTTAGTCTGATACCAAATCATTTTCATTTAAATTTGTTTCTGGTAACATCAGAACAGCTTCTTTCTTGGATCTTTAATCTAGATCTTCAGACAGCTCTTGACTTCTGATTTGCACAGTTCCTCTGAGTAAGCATCTTGAGAATGTGTACTTTGTCTTGACTGCTTTCAGAGTTATCTTACTTCTTCTAATTCTTAGACATCTTCTATTATATGATCGGAGTTCTTCATTCTTAACATGTTCCTGTTCTTAGATTGCCTAGTGAACTTGTTTAGAGTTCCTCGGATAACATCAAACAAACAAACATTAGAAGTAACGTGTTTTTATATTTTATATGAGTACTTTGTTTGAGTTCTGCATTCTTTATGCATTCTTTCAGATTTCGTTTTCTCAATCAAAATCATTATATTTCTCCCCCTTTTTGACATCATCAAAAAGTACTAGAGCATATGAGCATTTAAGCATGTAATTCTTTCATCAGTCAAGCATTTAAGCATTTAAGCATATATATTCTGGATATGTTAAACAACATAGAACATAGAGCTAGCATTTGAGCAGTTAAGAGCAATCCAAGTCATTTAGTGATAACCATCTTTAACCATAGTAAATTTATTTGAAGGATTTTTAGATGGAATCATCTGATTACTAATTGAAGGTTTTATATCATCAGTAAAGATTAATTACAACATTTCATTTATGAACAATCAGATAGAAGCATCAACATAAAATAGTTTTAAAATGTATAGCATAGGTTGAGCTTAATCTTGAAAAGTTCAAGATAACCAAAACATAGATAATTCAAACATATATTCCTAATTGGAAACGTTTTAAGTAATCGTAGACATAATAAAACTGAGTTTTCATGGTTCCTTATGAGTTAGACTAGAGCGAGCCTAAGGATGATGAAGAAGATGAGAGAAGGTTTTCAGAATCATTATTTCTTGAGACATGCAACCTCTCTTCTACTTGAGTAATTGCCAGCCTCTTGCTCTTCACAATTTCTACTGAGATCCATTCATGGAACTCAGTCCAGATATTACTTATTTCCATGGAGTCCACACAGGAACTGGAAGCTTCTACTAAGCTTTGGATTTTTGTGATTGCATTGTCCTTAAAGGATTTTAATGCATCACTCATGGTTTTTGATCTTTTAGAAGAGGGTTCCTCATCATCAACCATTTTCTGCTTCTTACTTCCTTCTTTCCAATTTGTGAGTTCTTGAAGTACATCGGTAATATTCTTCATGTTGATCCAAACACTGATATCTTCATCCTTAAATCTCCTCAGATAGTTTCTGACTTCTGCCTGATTGTAAGTGGCAAATTTTGGAAAACCTTTAACTGGGACCATGGGAGTCAGAGTTAGTTCCCTAAAGAATGTATTGTCCAGAGTGGTGTCTTCCTTCATAAGATCCTCAAACTTGAGAATCATCCCAGCGCTTTTAAGTAGCTTTCTTGATTCACCCTCATTGATTAGAATGTCATCAACTACTCCAGATTCAACTAAAATGTTAGAGATGAGTCTTCCGTATGGAATAAGTTTGATCTCTGGATTAGAACCACTTCTGGAGTTTCTTATGGCTTCCTTCAGAAGTTTGAAGAGAACGGAAGGGAGATTGATCTTAATTCCTTTAAGGAGAAGGAACAAGACACACTTCTGAGTGTCGTTGAGTTGATTTGCAGGAAGATGATGAAAAATGCTTCCCTACAAGATTCTGAACCAAGCTTGTAATGGTTCTTTCAGGTTTAAGAATACTTGGTTCTCAACTGCTATTCCTTCTTTGAAAATAAGGGCTATGAATTTGGCTTCTCTCTCCTCACTAAGTAGATCCTTGGTAATTCTGAATCCATTATCCTCATGCTCCAAGAGATCTGCAATAGTCTGTTCAGATATGTAGACTTTTCTTCCAAAGACCGAAGAACTAATGAGAGTCGAGCCTGCATTAGCATGAATCCAGAACTCTTTAACCAAGCATCCATAGGTTGGTCCTTCCAACCTCTTGAAGTGGTTACCCCATCCTTGTGCTTCCATTGAGGGAGTCATATCACATCCATTTGACTTTAGATTATTGAGGTTTGATGCGGTGTTTTTGCAAGTATACGAATCGCGTCAGAGTAATATAAAAGATTATCGATCCCATAGAGACCAAACGTCAATCTATCGATTTCTATCGTTACGGTGTTTATCTAAGGCAAATCAATCGGGAGTTCGTGAGTGCACAGTAAAAGCAGAGTAAAGTACGAAGATATAAAAATTCAATAAACAACAGGCTTGAATGTAATTCACACAGTCAGATAATATTCCAGATGCTTGTAAATAAAACTACTTATGGGGTAAAGTTTTCTACTCATGAAAAGAACTAATTTAACGGGAACTGTCACTTTCGCGTATTCAGAACCGAGTTTATCCCTTAATCGAACCCTCTTATTGTCACTTATAAAAAGGCGCGCATTGCGTTAAAGTAATAAACCTATTTTTAAGAAATATAGTTTCTAGCCTTAGTTGGAAAGTATTTTGACTTGGAACTTTTAACAAAAAGAGGTTCATGCGAACCGGACTTTAAACCCATAAACGCGTCCAAAAATAGTTTTAAAATCGTTTTTCTATAGTATTAAAAATTCCTACTTAACTGGACAAATCGCTTTCGCTTCCTTTGAACAGTTAAGACTAACCAAGCTTAACTAAAGGTTAGACGACTTTCGATCTTACCCAACAGAAATAAAGTACAGAAAACTTGTGTTAAAAATCAGAATAACCCCTAAGCATTTCTATCGACACATTGCATGGAATATTACTTCAACTATGATCCTTACATTCTAACCTTTAAGATTTAGCCGGACATGGAAATGTAAATAGACATGTTGAAATAGATCATGTTAAAGTAAATTCTTAAAAAGGGTTTGAAAGTAAAGCGAGTGCGAGAAATAAAGAAAGTAAAGCGAGTGCGAGAAATAAAGAAAGTAAAGCGAGTGCGAGAAATAAAAGAAAGTAAAGCGAGTGCGAGAAATAAAGGAAAGTAAAGCGAGTGCGAGAAATAAAAGAAAGTAAAGCGAGTGCGAGAAATAAAGAAAGTAAAAGCTGAACTTGTAAATGAACCTGCTCCAAATCGGAGGCTTTAAATCTGGTACAACTGGAAATAAATGACTAGAAATGAAAATGGCGGCAGGATTAACTTCTACCAGAGTGCTCCAAACTCGATTACAGACTCGATCAAACAGTGTGATAACTCCCCGATGTGATAAGTTTTATCACTTTATAATACTGAAGTATATGGCTTGAGTTCAGAAACTAAGCTTGGATGATGAAAAAGGATCAAGGACTCATCTATTTATAGCCTAGGAAAAACTATGGAAAGACCAAAGTGCCCCCCAACTTCTTTTGGGAGGGAAGCCATACGACAAAGGTGGCGCCCGCCACCCCCTCATGGCGCCCGCCATGTGAACCAAGGGAAAAAAAGTGGAGATCGTGGAAGTTGACAGCAGTTGACTCCTATCCAAGTCATGGCCTACCCTATGGCGCCCGCCATAGTGGATGCCATGTGTACAATTTCCTCAAAAACTGGTTTTCTTGCTCGTTTTTCTTCATTTCTTCACAAGGAGCTCTGGAAATACAAAGAACCTGAAAACAAAACAAAACACAAGCATAACACAAGAAAATGGCAATAAAATCCTAAGAAACATGTGCAATCCGAGTCAAATACGTAGTGTGTTTCAGTGTTATCAAATTCTCCCACACTTAGACCTTTGCTTGTCCTCAAGCAAAACACTTTATAGCTCATGACAGAAAAAGGTGGTATCAACGAATAATTTGGGCTAAAAGGGCTTCTAAATTCAAACTAGGATGAAGTGATAGGTACTAACTAAGTGAACCAAGGATATCGTAATGACACTTTTCCGCAGACACGGACATAAACTTCGTTCCTATACAAACCAATCCATACTACTCCACTGTACCTAGGCCTACCTTTTGCATCTCTTTTGGGTCCTCTTCATTCTGGTGCAATCACATTAAGCCCGTTATCCGTACATACTCATAGTAAAGTGACCGGTTAGTGATTCTGATCTCAAGCATGGGGCTCTGGTACACAAACTGGTGTAACCCCTTTTATTGGCCCAATTATAGTTGTGGGGGATCGGATCGTAACCCGCCCTACCAAGTCCAGCACCAGATACCTCTGAACCAACAAACAATGGGAAAATTTTATTCTCCTTTATTATTATTATTATTATTATTATTATTATTATTTTCTTTTTGCAAATTGTTACAACTTTTTGGGTTAAATGACCTTGTGAGGGTTACCTATACCCGAGTTGCATTTTTATGAGGCACATCATACAAATCATTCACTTATATTCATCGGTCCCTTATGTAGAGCATGCTTAGGCCAGAGCCGACTGCTAGGATAAACTACTAAGGACCTACTCTAAAAAGATAATTAAGGTCATGGTATATGGGGTATCGGGGTCGATTCCTATAATCACGAAGCCTGTGGTGTTAAAACGATACCGATGTTTCAAAAAAAAAGTTTTCCCAAGTCATCCGCATCTTAACTCAAACCTGTCTCAAAGCCCAAATTTTCAGAACAATACACTTTCTTTTGTCAAATTTTTTTTTTGGTAAGGCTAAGGAAATGGGGAAATAGGGATACACTACACAGATGACTTGTCAAGCACGTGCATAGACGCACAGAAAGCGATAAAATGAAAATAGTAAAGTTCCTCCCCCACACTTAAACCAAACATTGTCCTCAATGTTTTGATAAAAGGTGGTAGAGGAAGGATAGAACCTGTATGAATGCCACAACCAAATTCGCTCTAATTCTTCCCATTTTGTCCCTGTCTTCGCTGGCCAATTCTACTCCGTCGTCTTGTACTACGAGTTATCTAAATTTGCTGAAACTTCACTTTACTGAAGCCGCTCCTCATACTATTTGTTTCCGAAGGAAGTACCTGCAAAAAATGTTAGAAGAATATGGTGCGGTGTGTGCAGGTGGAACCTGATCTTGCAAAAGGACAAGGAGGAGGTGAGTTACGAACGGGAGAGACATACTCTCTCCTATCATACTCATCAATTGTGTCACCACTAGCAGCGATATTCGTAGGAGTGTCCGTGGGCACCAACTCATCTTAAGGGATTGTCATCTAGAGATCTTTCGCCTAAATGTAGCTGAGACGTGACAAGCGATACAATTCTTTATTTTCTGCAAACACAAACAATAAAGGGAAAACATTAAATTAAAAGCTCGTGGGTTGCCACCCACGCAGGGCTTTGTTTAACGTCGATAGCTCGATGGTTAGGAGTGTTAATCTTCGGTTTCCAAGGCCATTTATCAAGCCATCTCACATATCCCTCACCTTTTCTATTCTTCCTTCTGTGGGGTGGTTCATTCTTTTGAACTGGTGGTGGTGGTTCTGGATCTATCCTAAGTATTAGCTTTTCGAGTTTGGGCTTAGTTATTTCATCCATCACCTCAAAGTTGAACCTTAACCTCTTAGCAGTAATGATATCCCAAGTTTCATGGTCCTCGAATTTTCTCTTTTTACGCGTGACCTCAAACAAAGATGCATCGGTGTGGATATTTTCCAATACCTCTACATGCGTTTTGGATTGGGATTCTACCTTAGCTTCCACAAACCTTTGTGAGAAAGGAATTGGTGGGGTATATGGATGAGGAACGACATTGGGTGCTTCATTCGCTACCTCTTCGACAACCTCCCTTTCGGATGGTGTCGATGGATTTTTCTCAATCTCAACTCTTTCCTCACCAGAACTCTCCTCAATTTCATTATCACTCTCCCAAGGATTTTCTATTTGTTCTTCACTATTGGTTGCTACAACATCCACATGTTCCTCAAAGTAGGGTCCTATAGGTGTCTGTACAAGCAGGGAGATTTGAGTCTCCAATGCCTCAGTGTGAGTCGCGAGGGACTCGACCATAGTGTTTATCTGCCTAAGGGTTTCATAAGTACCGAGATGTTGTCTTCTAAGCTCTTCATTATGGAGAGTTTGGGTTTCCACAAAGTGCTCCATCATAGATATTAACCTAGAATTAGTTGTTGTTTTAATGAAGTCCTCCATTAATGCTTCGAGTTTGGAATTAACAGATTCTTGTGGTTCCTCGAAATATTGGGAATGGTGATCGTAGAGGAAATTTTGGTGCGGTTCCTCAAAATATTGGGAGTATTGCGGTTAATAATTGTAGAGAAAATTTGGGCGATACATAGTTTTTAATTTTTTTTAAATTTTTATTATTATTTTTTTTTTATGGGAGTGCCTTAGTCTATACGGTGTAACAATAAGGTACGAAATTTGACGTAATTGGTCCCCGGCAACGGCGCCAAAAACTTGATGCGGTGTTTTCGCAAGTATACGAATCGTGTCAGAGTAATATAAAAGATTATCGATCCCACAGAGACCAAACGTCAATCTATCGATTTCTATCGTTACGGTGTTTATCTAAGGCAAATCAATCGGGAGTTCGTGAGTGCACAGTAAAAGCAGAGTAAAGTACGAAGATATAAAAATTCAATAAACAACAGACTCGAATGTAATTCACACAGTCAGATAATATTCCAGATGCTTGTAAATAAAACTACTCATGGGGTAATGTTTTCTACTCATGAAAAGAACTAATTTAACTGGAACTGTCGCTTTCGCGTATTCAGAACCGAGTTTATCCCTTAATCGAACCCTCTTATTGTCACTTATAAAAAGGCGCGCATTGCGTTAAAGTAATAAACCTATTTTTAAGAAATATAGTTTCTAGACTTAGTTGAAAAGTATTTTGACTTGGAACTTTTAACAAAAAAAGGTTCATGCGAACCGGACTTTAAACCCATAAATGCGTCCAAAAATAGTTTTAAAATCGTTTTTCTAAAGTATTAAAAATTCCTACTTAACTGGACAAAGCGCTTTCGCTTCCTTTGAACAGTTAAGACTAACCAAGCTTAACTAAAGGTTGGACAACTTTCGATCTTACCCAACAGAAATAAAGTACAGAAAACTTGTGTTAAAAATCAGAATAACCCCTAAGCATTTCTATCGACACATTGCATGGAATATTACTTCAACTATGATCCTTACATTCTAACCTTTAAGATTTAGCCGGACATGGAAATGTAAATAGACATGTCGAAATAGATCATGTTAAAGTAAATTCTTAAAAAGGTTTTGAAAGTAAAGCGAGTGCGAGAAATAAAGAAAGTAAAGCGAGTGCGAGAAATAAAGAAAGTAAAGCGAGTGCGAGAAATAAAAGAAAGTAAAGCGAGTGCGAGAAATAAAGGAAAGTAAAGCGAGTGCGAGAAATAAAAGAAAGTAAAGCGAGTGCGAGAAATAAAGAAAGTAAAAGCTGAACTTGTAAATGAACCTGCTCCAAATCGGAGGCTTTAAATCTGGTACAACTGGAAATAAATGACTAGAAATGAAAATGGCGGCAGGATTAACTTCTACCAGAGTGCTCCAAACTCGATTATAGACTCGATCAAACAGTGTGATAACTCCCCGATGTGAGAAGTTTCATCACTTTATAATACTGAAGTATATGGCTTGAGTTCGGAAACTAAGCTTGGATGATGAAAAAGGACCAAGGACTCATCTATTTATAGCCTAGGAAAAACTATGGAAAGACCAAAATGCCCCTCAACTTCTTTTGGGAGGGAAGCCATACGACAAAGGTGGCGCCCGCCACCCCCTCATGGCGCCCGCCATGTGAACCAAGGGAAAAAAAGTGGAGATCGTGGCAGTTGACAGCAGTTGACTCCTATCCAAGTCATGGCCTACCCTATGGCGCCCGCCATAGTGGATGCCATGTGTACAATTTCCTCAAAAACTGGTTTTCTTGCTCGTTTTTCTTCATTTCTTCACAAGGAACTCTGGAAATACAAAGAACCTGAAAACAAAACAAAACACAAGCATAACACAAGAAAATGACAATAAAATCCTAAGAAACATGTGCAATCCGAGTCAAATACGTAGTGTGTTTCAGTGTTATCAAATTCTCCCACACTTAGACCTTTGCTTGTCCTCAAGCAAAACACTTTATAGCTCATGACAGAAAAAGGTGGTATCAACGAATAATTTGGGCTAAAAGGGCTTCTAAATTCAAACTAGGATGAAGTGATAGGTACTAACTAAGTGAACCAAGGATATCGTAATGACACTTTTCCGCAGACACGGACATAAACTTCGTTCCTATACAAACCAATCCATACTACCCCACTGTACCTAGGCCTACCTTTTGCATATCTTTTGGGTCCTCTTCATTCCGGTGCAATCACATTAAGCCTGTTATCCGTACATACTCATAGTAAAGTGACCGGTTAGTGATTCTGATCTCAAGCATGGGGCTTTGGTACACAAACTGGTGTAACCCCTTTTATTGGCCCAATTGTAGTTGTGGGAGATCGGATCGTAACCCGCCCTACCAAGTCCAGCACCAGATACCTCTGAACCTACCAACAATGGGAAAATTTTATTCTCCTTTATTATTTTTATTATTATTTTTTTTTTCTTTTTGCAAATTTTTACAACTTTTTGGGTTAAATGACCTTGTGAGGGTTACCTATACCCCGAGTTGCATTTTTATGAGGCACATCATACAGATCATTCACTTATATTCATCGGTCCCTTATGTAGAGCATGCTTAGGCCGGAGTCGACTGCTAGGATAAACTACTAAGGACCTACTCTAAAAAGATAATTAAGGTCATGGTATATGGGGTATCGGGGTCGATTCCTATAATCACGAAGCCTGTGTTGTTTAAACGATACTGATGTTTCAAAAAAAAGTTTTCCCAAGTCATCCGCATCTTAAATTAAACCTGTCTCAAAGCCCAAATTTTCAGAACAATACACTTTCTTTTGTCAATTTTTTTTTTGGTAAGGCTAAGGAAATAGGGAAATAGGGATACACTACACAGATGACTCGTCAAGCACATGCATAGACACACGAAACATTAAAACAGAAAAAATTTTAAAATCATGCTAGAAAACAGTAAATTTAACTAGAAAGCGGTAAAATGAAAACAGTAAAGTTCCTCCCCCACACTTAAACCAAACATTGTCCTCAATGTTTTGATAAAAGGTGGTAGAGGAAGGATAGAACCTGTATGAATGCCACAACCAAATTCGCTCTGATTCTTCCCATTTTGTCCCTGTCTTCGCTGGCCAATTCTACTCCGTCGTCTTGTACTACGAGTTATCTAAATTTGCTGAAACTTCACTTTACTGAAGCCGCTCCTCATACTATTTGTTTCCGAAGGAAGTACCTGCAAAAAATGTTAGAAGAATATGGTGCGGTGTGTGCAGGTGGAACCTGATCATGCGAAAGGACAAGGAGGAGGTGAGTTATGAATGGGAGAGACATACTCTCTCCTATCATACTCATCAATTGTGTCACCACCAGTAGCGATATTCGTAGGAGTGTCCGTGGGCACCAATTCATCTTAAGGGATTGTCATCTAGAGATATTTCGCCTAAATGTAGCTGAGACGTGACAAGCGATACAATTCTTTATTTTCTGCAAACACAAACAATAAAAGGAAAACATTAAATTAAAAGCTCGTGGGTTGCCACCCACGCAGGGCTTTGTTTAACGTCGATAGCTCGACGGTTAGGAGTGTTAATCTTCGATTTCCAAGGCCATTTATCAAGCCATCTCACATATCCCTCACCTTTTCTATTCTTCCATCTGTGGGGTGGTTCATTCTTTTGAACTTGTGGTGGTGGTTCTGGATCTATCCTAAGTATTAACTTTTCGATTTTGGGCTTAGTTATTTCATCCATCACCTCAAAGTTGAACCTTACCCTCTTAGCAGTAATGATATCCCAAGTTTCATGGTCCTCAAATTTTCTCTTTTTATGCGTGACCTCAAACAAAGATGCATCGGTGTGGATATTTACCAATACCTCCACATGCGTTTTGGATTGGGATTCTACCTTAGCTTCCACAAACCTTTGCGAGAAAGGAATTAGTGGGGTATATGGAGGAGGAACGGCATTAGGTGCTTCATTCGCTACCTCTTCGACAACCTCTCTTTCGGATGGTGTCGATGGATTTTTCTCAATCTCAACTCTTTCCTCACCAGGACTCTCCTCAATTTCATTATCACTCTCCCAAGGATTTTCTATTTGTTCTTCACTATTGATTGCTACAACATCCACATGTTCCTCAAAGTAGGGTCCTATAGGTGTCTGTGCAAGCATGGAGATTTGAGTCTCCAATGCCTCAGTGTGAGTCGCGAGGGACTCGACCATAGTGTTTATCTGCCGAAGGGTTTCATAAGTATCGAGATATTGTCTTCTAAGCTCTTCATTATGGAGAGTTTGGGTTTCCACAAAGTGCTCCATCATAGATTCTAACCTAGAATTAGTTGTTGTTTTAATGAAGTCCTCCATTAATGCTTCGAGGTTGGAATTAACAGATTCTTGTGGTTCCTCGAAATATTGGGAATGGTGATCGTAGAGGAAATTTTGGTGCGGTTCCTCAAAATATTAGGAGTATTGCGGTTGGTAATTGTAGAGAAAATTTGGGCGATACATAGTTTTTAATTTTTTTTAATTTTTTATTATTATTATTTTTTTATGGGAGTGCCTTAGTCTATACGGTGTAAAAATAGGGTACGAAATTTGACGTAATTGGTCCCCGGCAACGGTGTCAAAAACTTGATGCAGTGTTTTCGCAAGTATACGAATCGCGTCAGAGTAATATAAAAGATTATCGATCCCACAGAGACCAAACGTCAATCTATCGATTTCTATCGTTACGGTGTTTATCTAAGGCAAATCAATCGGGAGTTCATGAGTGCACAGTAAAAGCAGAGTAAAGTACGAAGATATAAAAATTCAATAAACAACAGGCTCGAATGTAATACACACAGTCAGATAATATTCCATATGCTTGTAAATAGAACTACTTATGGGGTAATGTTTTCTACTCATGAAAATAACTAATTTAACAGGAACTGTCGCTTTCGCGTATTCAGAACCGAGTTTATCCCTTAATCGAACCCTCTTATTGTCACTTATAAAAAGGCGCGCATTGCGTTAAAGTAATAAACCTATTTTTAAGAAATATAGTTTCTAGACTTAGTTGAAAAGTATTTTGACTTGGAACTTTTAACAAAAAGAGGTTCATGCAAACCGGACTTTAAACCCATAAACGAGTCCGAAAATAGTTTTAAAATCGTTTTTCTAAAGTATTAAAAACTCCTACTTAACTGGACAAAGCGCTTTCGCTTCCTTTAAACAGTTAAGACTAACCAAGCTTAACTAAAGGTTGGACGGCTTTCGATCTTACCCAACAGAAATAAAGCACAGAAAACTTGTGTTAAAAATCAGAATAACCCCTAAGCATTTCTATCGACACATTGCATGGAATATTACTTCAACTATGATCCTTACATTCTAACCTTTAAGATTTAGCCGGACATGGAAATGTAAATAGACATGTTGAAATAGATCATGTTAAAGTAAATTCTTAAAAAGGTTTTGAAAGTAAAGCGAGTGCGAGAAATAAAGAAAGTAAAGCGAGTGCGAGAAATAAAGAAAGTAAAGCGAGTGCGAGAAATAAAAGAAAATAAAGCGAGTGCGAGAAATAAAGAAAGTAAAAGTTGAACTTGTAAATGAACCTGCTCCAAATCAGAGGCTTTAAATCTGGTACAAGTGGAAATAAATGACTGGAAATGAAAAGGGCGGCAGGATTAACTTCTACCGGAGTGCTCCAAACTCGATTACAGACTCGATCAAACAGTGTGATAACTCCCCGATGTGAGAAGTTTTATCACTTTATAATACTGAAGTATATGGTGTGAGTTCTGAAACTAAGCTTGGATGATGAAAAAGGATCAAGGACTCATCTATTTATAGCCTAGGAAAAACTATGGAAAGACCAAAGTGCCCCCCAACTTCTTTTCCGCCATGTGAACCAACGGAAAAAAAGTGGAGATCGTGGCAGTTGACAGCAGTTAACTCCTATCCAAGTCATGGCCTACCCTATGGCGCCCGCCATAGTGGATGCCATGTGTACAATTTCCTCAAAAACTGGTTTTCTTGCTCGTTTTTCTTCATTTCTTCACAAGGAGTTCTGGAAATACAAAGAACCTGAAAACAAAAAAAAACACAAGCATAACACAAGAAAATGGCAATAAAATCCTAAGAAACATGTGCAATCCGAGTCAAATACGTAGTGTGTTTCAGTGTTATCAAGGTTTACAACAGTTTCAGACAAAACTATAAGACTGCTAACTGGAATTTGTGTGGTTGTGGAAATTGAAGTATTTTGTGAGACGAAAGCCATTTTTAGAGAGTGATAAGGAAAATTGAGACTGATTAGGCTGAAGATTCAGATGAGTAAGAGTGTGTTTATGTCTTAGGGTTTGATGCTTTTATAGATTAAAAAGTAAGGTTATTTCTGTGGGGAGTTTGAAACCGCAACGTTTGATTTTCCTAGAAGCACTAAGTATCATGGGAAGGTAGGTTAATGATTAATTCCTTTAATCAAGAATCGTGACATAATAAGTGGCAATGGAACCGTTACTTAATCATGACTTATGGGGGATTTATGGTCTCTAGACAATCCCAAGCCTTTTCGTGTGAATTTTAAGCAGCACTCATTATTTTAATTAGATAATTTGTGCATTTTGATCATTTGAAATACTCACACAAATCACAAAAAGATTAAGATGTAACATAAGCTTAGTTTAATAGAAATAACTAAAATCCTATCTTAAACTAAGAACGTCATCGGTGAACAAAATTCAGGAGAGACCTTCTCAGTCATTCCATTTCTTTTGTAATGACCAACTACTCCCTGAAGGTCAAGAATGTGGGAGATAACTCTGCAGTAGGGAACTTGGTAGATTGTGTCTTCCCTAGACAAATTAATTTCTTCCTTTAAATGGTCGTACATGGACTGAGGTAGGTTTATTTTGATCCTAGATACGAAAAAGAAAATGAATAATCTTTCTTGGTCAGACAGCCAGCCTCCTCCTCTTTCTCTTGGTCTTAGATTAGTCACCATAAGCTTGTACCAATCTTTAGCAAATGGAGTGAGGGTGCAAGGTTGAGTGGGATGCCCCTCTGTTTCAAAAATGATGTGCAAATTCCTGTCGAAACTATGGTTGTTGATGTTTCTTTCCACAGTCACACCATCTTCGACACACCTAATGGCTTTAGCTATGATGGTGGGGTTGATCAAGACTGGACAATCAGCCACAGCAGATAGAATAAAATTCTTACCAAGATCATATTCTAGAGTTCGTGCATTTGCCCAAAACTCAGTCACCAGTTCAGGGAATATAGGTCCAACAAGCATGGAGAAATAATTTTCCTAGTTCTGAAATATAATTCCAGAGAGAAAGCTTGTTTTGTTGAGCTGTGGCAGAAGGTTTAAGTTCACAGTGAATTCCTTCAGGAGTTCTAGATCGGATGTTTCTCCTCTGATGTTGTGGGAAGACATTCTGAGCAAAGTTGAATTGTTTTAGAGATGAGGTTTTACCTAGTTAGATAATGGAGTGAAAAGGACTTTGAGATTTAATGTCTATTTATCAATCTGCACGCGGGGTTCATCATTTCCAAGGCTAGCTATAAATAGTTGTGGTAGTCAGTGAAATGACATGTGATGGACTTTAATCGCCATATATCTATAGCAGTAGGTCGCTGACACTACGTGATTATGACTGCTTATTTAATTCTTGAAAATTGTCTAATCATAAATGCGTGAGAGTATTATTTAGTTTCAATAATCCTAATATGACTACTGTTCAAATTATTGCTACTATTTCAAATAATGAGAATGAGCGATAACATGCCTTAGAGATTCAGAAATCTTTTTACGGCTAGTCTGAGTGCTTTCCAGTCTGACTCTGTGCTTCCGATCATCATCTTTTTGCTTCTGCTTCCTTCAGAGTGGTCTGACGTTGTAATCCTTTATGAATGCATTCCATTCCGAGTTCTTAATCAGACTCTTCTTACTTCTGAATGAACTGCTGAGGGTTCTTGGATTCTTCGGGATTTACTTGCATTTTCATTTTTGAAGAGTATGACTATTTTCTGAATTCTTATATTGGTTTGAGAACTAGAATCAATTGATCCTATTCTTTTTCATGTTCAGACAAACTCATCTGATTTGTGAGAATGACCAATTAGAAACTTTGATTTACTCGACAACCTTCCTTAGGGCTTCCTTATTTCCAGAAGGTCATGTAGTTCAAGGCTATAACATGAACCGTTGAAAGATTATGTGCAGAGAAATATTAACTTCACATAATAGTATCTGAATTGTCTCTTCAAATAATGTATATCCTAGTTCAAAGCCGATTATCATCAAGCGTGTTTACAACAAGAAACATAGGTTCCAAGATACTTCTTGCTCTCACACTGCTGATTTAACTTGTTTGAATATAGCCCAAAGCATACCTACTTCTGATTTCAATGTATAAGAGGTTCTGAGACACTTATCAGATATTGATCTGATCACTAATGTTTGGTTCAACTGAGAGATAATTTTAAGTCATCAGATCTTGGTTATACTCATTTAATCAAAACTCTAATTGTCCATTCTTGATCAAGTACTTGATAAATCCTAGACATTCTTCTTCCTGAATATTCTCTCAGTTTTTTGTATTGCTCCCAAGAAAACAATTTCCAGTTCTATATTGAATCTTTTAACCTTCTCGATCAGTCAAAATTCAGATGTTGGATTATTTTGAATTCTGCATACTTCATCTTGAATTTCAACATCATAGAATAACAATCATTCTTCTTTACATGAAGAGCTTCTGAATGAGTTTTTTTTTTTAACGAGAAAGTCAAGGGTGGACCTAATCCTTTTCTTGAAAACATCTCAAAAACTCATAAAGAATTGATCTTCAGCAAACAAGACTTCTTGTTTTTTGATGATTAAACTTTGAGCACATAAGTGGTTCATCCACACGTATCTTCCAAGATAGGCATTCAACAGATACTACTTCTTATCTGATGAGTCTATCTTATCAGCTGATTCTTCAATCTTCATTAAAACTTAAGTGAAGATTACAAGATTATTCAATCTTCAATCTTCATTAAAACTTAGTTGTTTGGCAGCTGCACAACTTCCAGAATCAGTGATTTGCTCAAATACTTGATTGATTACAATTTTGTACACAGTCATCTTCTGAACTGTTACAGAAATTATAAGTGGATTTTAATCTCATCCAGAGTATTTCTACGCACCGTATCCGGATCTTTTTCTAACACTGTTAGGTGTTTGATATCCATCAATAACAGAACCAGGCTCTGATACCAATTGAAGGTGCGAGAAAGACACAAGAAATGGGGGTTTGAATTGTGTATTTACTCTTTTGACAACTTTTTTCTTTTTGTCGTTAAAGCACTTAGGACAACATCAGAGTTCATTGAGAGACTCTGACTGGCTAAGATACTTTCAGGCTTGCTATGTGTGAAGCATGAGAACCAAAAAGAGTCTGAACATAAACTACATTTCTCAGAACTTGCAGTGCGGAAGCTTATCAGAGTTAAGCTGCAAGGTTCTGACTTGCTTATATAAGGTTCTGATACTCAATATAAAAACATAAATAAGAACAACAAGCATAAGAGTAAAAGACACACGATATATCCTGGTTCACCACAAAGGCTAATCCAGTCCACCCTCCTCAGGTGATTTCGCCTTGAACACAAGGTCTTAATCCATTATAATCAATCTCGATTACAGATGCACTAGCAACAGCCGGTGACTAACCACTTGCACAGCCGCACTGTGACTAACATACAATGAACCATTCAGGGATTCAACTTAATGAATATAACGAACATTAACCTGTAGGTTCCAATCTCGCAAGATCTACTGCTAGGCTTTCACAGCTAGATGTTCAGGGATTCATCACAATGAATATAACGCTACTGGCCCTATTTCAGGCTTTTCCCACAATGACATCTCGCCATTGTCTTCTCGAGTCTTTGGTCACACTGACCACTCAAGGAATCCTAATTCACCAAGAATTAGTTATACAGGAGATTACAAAGATGCTTCTTAACAAGCAGATTACTCCTAAGTTTAAGTACAAAGAACACACAAGTGTTCAAGCAAGATGTGAGCAGCAACTCCTTGCTATTCTAAGAAACTACAGAGATGTATAATGATTTGACAGTTGTTGACATCTTGTAGATCTTCTTCTTCTTCGTCTTCGGGGTGAGCAAGTTTTGAGCAACAACTCCTTACTTCAGATCTTCAATGTAGCGCTGACGAGAAGGTGGTTGATGACTTGACTAATTTGCAATGTTGTCTTCTTCATCAACAGCTTCTATACCAATTCATTATTGTTGTGTTGAATGATGATATTTGAGCTTCAACAACAATGGCCATGTGCAAATGGTGATACCTTTGGATATTCTAAGTGTTACAACGAGAACTCATCATTGTTGCTATCTTCACACAGTGACTGTGATCAATTCCCAATTTGTGGACTTAATCGCTTTGTGGACTTCGTCATCTTTAGAAGCGAATACTCTTTCCTTTAAATAGCCCAGTATAAATATAGCTGTTTGAAATATTGTTGGCTGTTGGAAAAGAGATGTTGCATAATAACTAGTTGTACTGACACATCTCCTTTTTGCTGTGGGAGAAGTGACGGGACATATCTTTCTTCGGCGCCGTGTACAGTTACTCACAACGGTAACATGTGACTTCTGGACTTCAGAGGCTTCTGATGTTTAATTGATGAAGCATGAGTACAGTCTTCTTAATTAAGATATCTGATACGTCAAGTCTTTAGTCAATTGAAGAAGTCCATTAGGAATCAGTCTTCAAAACTTCAGCACTTGTCTTTGAGCATGTTATCCTTTACTTCTTCAAGTCTTCCGAAACTTCAGAATTTGTCCATTAGGAATCTGTCTTCAGAGTCTTCAAACCTGATCTTGAGAACCTTTATCTTCAGAACACATAAGTCTTCAGAGTCTTTATGCACTTGGTCTTCAGAGCCTTCCGCCTTCAGAACTTCAAGTCATGAGAGTCTTCAGCACTTCGGTTCTTTTCTTTAGAAGCTTCGCAATCTTCAGAATCTCGACCACTTTCATAGAGCATCCACAAGAGCATTGCATCAGCAATATTGGCATCCTTGGATCTAACTGATCACGATCAAATACAAAAGTGTTCTTGCTTCTTGCAACTTGTGTCACACATAGTAACTTCGCATATTATCAATTTCGCTCATCAGGCTGGTGCTTGTTGGATCTGATAATTTCTATGAATATGATCTGCACACAACACACGTTAGAACATAAAATGGTTCTTTCACAAATATGTATTTTTATCATCAAAACATAGATTGACTTGTAGAGACTATTCTTTCTCTCACAAGTATCGTGAAACATCATCTACCGTTGAGATCAGAATGTCTGCCGGTAAAACTAAGGTTAAGAAGGACTCATCCGGATATGGCCATCAAAATTAAAGAGGAAGTACAGAAACAGATTGACGCGGGTTTCTTCGCCATGTCAGAATATCCTTAATGGTTAGCCAACATCGTACGAGTTCCGAAAAAGGATGGAAAGGTTAGAATGTGTGTGGATTATAGAGATCTAAACAAGGCTAGTCCAAAGGACGACTTTCCTTTACCACACATTGACATGCTGGTTGACAGTACAGCAAAGTTCAAAGTCTTCTCCTTTATGGATGGATTCTTGGGCTATAATCAAATCAAAATGGCACCAAAAGACATGGAGAAAACTTCGTTCATCAGCCCATGGGGTACTTTTTGTTACAAGGTAATGCCGTTCGGGTTGAAGAATGCCGGGGCAACCTATCAAAGGGCCATAACTACTCTTTTTCATGACATGATACACAAAGAAATCGAAGTATATGTCGATGATATGATTGCAAAATCTAAAACAGAAGAGGAGCATGTGACCCACCTATCAAAACTATTCGAGCGGTTAAGAAAGTACAAACTCCACTTAAATCCCAATAAGTGCATATTCGGTGTCCGTTCAGGGAAACTTTTAGGGTTCATCGTCAGCCAGAAAGGAATTGAGGTTGATCCTGACAAGGTCAAGGCCATTCAATAAATGCCTTCTCCAAAGACTGAAAAACAAGTCAGAGGATTCCTGGGACGTATGAACTACATTTCCAGATTTATATTCCTCATGAAAGCGACATGCGCGCCGATCTTTAAATTACTCAAAAAGAATCAGGACTGCATTTGGACAGAAGACTGCCAAACTGCCTTCGATAGTTTCAAGGAATACCTATTAAACCCACCGATTTTATCACCTCCAGTGGAAGGAAGACCACTGATCATCTACTTAACAGTCTTGGAAGACTCGATGGGTTGTGTACTTGGCCAACAAGACGAAACCAAAAGGAAGGAGTCTGTCATTTACTATTTAAGCAAAAAATTCACTGACTGCGAGACTCGATATACTATGCTTGAGAAAACTTGCTGTGCTCTGGCTTGGGCAGCCAAACTTCTTTGCCAGTACATGATTCGTCAAACTACTTGGTTAATCTCCGAAATGGATCCAATCAAGTATGTCTTTGAAAAGCCTGCTCTCACGGGAAGGATTGCCCGTTGGCAGATGTTGTTATCGGAGTATGACATCGAATACCATGCTCAGAAAGCCGTCAAAGGAAGTATTTTAGCCGATCATTTGGCTCATCAACCGATTGACGATCAGGAATCAGTCGGATTTGACTTCCCAGATGAAAATGTCATGTACTTGAAAATGAAAGATTGCGATGAACCACTACCCAGTGAAGGGCCAGAACTAGGTTCCCAATGGGGACTTATCTTTGACGGAGCTATGAATCATTATGGAAACAGAATTGGGGCAATCATTATAACACCGCAGGGTGCCCACATTCCTTTCACTGTCAGACTGACATTCAAGTGTATAAATAACGAGGCCGAATACGAAGCTTGTATCATGGGTCTCGAAGAAGCGATCGACTTAAGGATCAAGAACTTAGACGTATATGGCGACTCAACCCTGGTTATCAATCAGATCAAAGGAGATTTTAACACATACCAATCAGGACTGATTCCTTACAAAGATTACGCGAGAAGGTTGTTACCATTATTCAACAGAGTCGAGTTGCACCACATCCCTCGTGAAGAGAATCACATGGCTGATGCATTAGCCATTCTCTCTTCCATGATTAGTGTAGGCCAACGGAATGGCATACCTAAGATCGACGTTATGTGCCTTGAACGGCCCGCTTACATCTTCACGATTGAAGCAATCATAGACGATAAACCTTGGTATCACGATATCAAATGCTTCCTTCAGAAACAAGAGTACCCACCTGGGGCATCCAGATAGGGCAGAAAGACCCTTAGAAGGCTAGGAGGCAGCTTCTTTCTGAGCAGTGATACACTCTATAAAAGGAACTTTGACATGGTCTTGCTTCGATGTGTAGACAGACCAGAAGCAAACATGTTGATAAAAGAAATTCATGAAGGATCCTTTGGCACTCATGCCAACAGACACACAATGGCGAAAAAATTCTAAGAGCAGGGTACTATTGGTTGACAATGGAATCTGATTGCTACAAGTACACGAGGAGGTGTCACAAGTGTCAGATATACTCAGACAAAATCCATGTACCGCCAATGCATCTCAAAGTTCTTTCTTCCCTATGGTCGTTTTCCATATGGGGAATTGACATGATTGGTATGATCGAACCCAACGCTTCAAACGGACATCGGTTCATCCTAGTAGCCATTAACTACTTCACCAAGTGGGTCAAAGCAGCGTCATACGCCAATGTAACCCGACAAGTGGTGGTCCTATTTATCAAAAACAATCGCATCTGCCGTTATGGTGTTCCAAGCTAGATCATTACTGATAATGGATCTAATTTGAACAATAAGATGATGAAAGAGTTGTGCGCTGAGTTCAAGATTGAACACCATAACTCATATCCCTACCGACCTAAGATGAATGGAGCGGTAGAAGCGGCTAACAAGAACATCAAGAAGATCGTTCAGAAGATGGTTGTAACCTACAAATATTGGCATGAGATGCTACCCTTTGCTCTTCACGGTTATCGTACATCTGTCCACACTTCAATAGGGGAAACCCCTTTCTCTCTAGTCTATGGCATGGAGGCAGTGCTCCCCATAGAAGTAGAGATTCCATCAATTCGGGTATTGATGGAAGCTAAGCTAAAAGAGGCTGAATGGTGTCAAAGTTGACATGACGAATTGAACCTGTTCGAAGAAAAATGAATAACGGCTCTGTACCACGGTCAGTTGTATCAGCAAAGAATGAAGAAGGCGTTCAACAAAAAGGTTCGACCCCGTGTCTTCAGGGAAGGAGACCTCGTGCTCAAAAAGATACAATCATTCCCCACTGATTCCCGGGGCAAATAGACTCCGAATTATGACGGCCCCTACGTGGTCAAGAAAGCCTTTTCAGGCGGCGCGTTGAGACTCACAACCATGGATGGAGAGGAATTTGCCTACCCCCACAAATGTTAATGTAGTCAAGAAATACTTCGCTTAAATAAAAAAAACATCTCGGTGGATTGAAAACCCGAAAGGGCGGTCTAGGCAAAAATTAGAGACATAATAAAAAATCATCCCGACGGATTGGAAATCTCAAAGTACAATCCAGGCAAAAGTTAGGGATAATGGCAAGTAACTACGTTTAACAAAGGGGCAAATCCCCCAGCAGCAGTAGTGCCATCCATCAGAAAAACTCCAGTCAAGGTCATCTTCGACGGAAGCTCAGGATGTCCAGAATTCAAAGTTGGTAGAAGGATAGTGGTCGTTATGTTTCAATGTAGCCCTTTTCCCTTAAATTACCATTTTCTAAATTTGTAAATACTCCATGGAATCACGCGCTTGGCTGATTTCCATCCTATCAATAAAATTTGAGCCCTAGTGCTTTTATTTGCAATTCTTATTTGTTTTAGCTTTACATAATGACATTTTAACATGATCAACGATTCTTGAAATAAAACAAAAACGAATTTACTTGTAAAATTTTTCTGCTCTAAAAATAAAGATGGCAATTTCTTTTGACTGTTGAATAATAAAAGAACATCGATCGCTTCGCCAGAAGTAATCGAGCTTCAAAGTGCAGAATCAAAGTACTCATTCTTAACCAGTACGCCTGAATGAAGGATCAATTGTGTCAGAAACCGTGTTTCATCTGACACCCCCGGCAGAGTTCTTACCTCCTAAGCCCGACCAACATTTTCCCCCACGGGGACTATCTCTCCTAAGCAAGGCATAATTGCTATTTTAAACCCAGTGGTACCTCTTCGTCCCCCGCAGTGGCCGAGTATCCAGTCGTATTCATCCACTAGTCTGTATATCGCGTCAATTTTGTCAACATAAACATACATACATCATGCATTATTAATTTACATTCATATTCATAGTGCATCACTATCACTCTAGTCGGTCTTGTTCCCTAGTGGTAAAAGTCCTCACAGTCGAGTTGTCAGTTCTTTCCTTGTCAGGAAACGTCGTGTCTAAACAACCTCTCCTCTAGTTTATTTCTGGATTGAAGGGGGTCCCTTGACCACTTTGATAACTTGAACCTCTAAAAAATAAGAGAACTGTCGACAAACATCACTCTTCGCCATTGAAGATGATATCTTCGCTTTCCCGGATTAAGGAAAATATCCAGAGAAAGCCTCTTAATCAAAGACTCGGCAATACAGCAGTTCTCCTTCGGAAAATTCGCTGACAAAAAAGGTCAGCAGTACCTCAGGATTGGATTGCATCACATGGCATTTCCTCCGAGAAGATCTCGAGGAAAAATATGATGCAATATCCCCAAACAGGAAGCAGTCTCTCAAGAGACTCCTTTTCCCCAGTAGAGTAAACAAATGGCATCTCCAACAGAGAAGTTTGTACACCTCTACAACTCAGACCAATGGGTTTCCCTAGCAAGTCTGACATCAAAACTTTTTCCGTCAAATGGCATCTCCCCAGGAAAATTCGGATAGAAGTTTAAGGAAAACCGCTGCGAATAACATCCCTTGTCAAGAAATTTTATTGACAAAAGAAACTGAGACCAGTTCCTTGGCTGAAGACCAAGATCGAGGGGAAGTTTATTTCAGAAACTGAGACCCGTTCCTTGGAAGGAAACCAGGATCAAGGGGAAGTTTATATCAGAAACTGAGACCAGTTCCTTGGTAGGAAACCAGGATCGAGGGGAAGTTTATTTCAGAAACTGAGACCAGTTCCTTGGTAGGAAACCAGGATCGAGGGGAAGTTTATTTCAGAAACTTAGACCAGTTCCTTGGTATGAAACCAGGATCGAGGGGAAGTTTTAATTTTTCTAAGTATCAACGCTTAGCGAAAGAAGATGAATGCGTAAACTACCATTCATAGACGCCGTCAAAATTTCGGGTATTATGATATTTAATCATCTTGCACCCCGAATGCTCGAATACCTTCTCCATTCACACCTTCGGGTCCAAGAAGATTAAATAGGGGCATCTGTCATACCCCAAATTTTGACCACTAAGATTTTTCATCATTGTGCAAATCATCATCACAATATGGATGTACCTTTATGCCTCATCAATCTCCTCAAGGGTTGTTGAGCATTCACTACAATCAAGGACTAGGATTTTAAGCCCTCTCAGAGCCTTAGACAAAGGATCAATCAAGAAATGACATGATATTCAACTTGTCTAAACCTCTCAAACATCCACAATGGATCAAGAGGACTCCCACATCAAGGATCAAGCACAAGGCTACATTCCAAGTGGATCAAGCCTCAAGATCGTCAGTGTCACCAAATTAGGGTTTTGGTCGACCAAGCCCTCCAGATGGAATTTTTCATCTGGGCATGAGCCAATGCTTCAAAGCATAACCCGAAATACTCCAAGGGACGTCATGAACCCAATAATCAAGTCAATTTAGCCTCAGGGGATGCATTCATCAAAAATCAGGAATTAGGATTTCTTGACCTAATTCACCCCTAAGTTGACTTTTGGGACCAAACATGAGCCAAGACCTCAAGACATGATTTGAGGGACCCTAATGCACTACATTGATCCATTTGCAACAATGGATTGATCCAAGAAGCTTGATTCACAAGTTTCAAGTTCATCAGAACCACAGTTAGGGTTTCGCGAGAAAAGTCAACTGTACCTTTGACTTTTGACCAAGACATGCTCCCAAACCTCGGGACATGATTCAATACACCCTATAACACCTATGAAATCAATCCATCATGTTTGATTTAGGTCAAGGACTTGATTTCATAGATGATCGCACAGTTTGGAATTCCTTTGATAAAAAGTCAACTGTGCCTAAAAGTCAAAGTTTGACTTTTTGATTTTTTGATCAATTATGGTCCCCTAACCCTAAAATGATGTTAATGTGTGTTTGGAATCCTCATTCATCAAGAAAAATCAAGAAAAGTGGGATAACTTGTAAAAGGGGTAACCATAAAAAACTTAGAAATTTTATAAGTTATGGAACAAAGTGACTAGGGTACCAACTTTCAAGGATCATAACTTGAAATCCAAGCAACCATTTTGGCTAATCCAAAGATGGATTTGTAGCTCTCATGGCATACTTTAAAAGTGTCAACTACACCTCACTCCAACTCTTCATGGATTTTTAGTTATGGAGTGACCAAAATGACAAAAACATGAAAATGCCACTTTTTCCATTACTTAGTGAAATTTTCACTAAGTCAGAATCTGTTTCACTTTTTCAAAATGTAAGGGCATTTTTCACTTAGATCCAAAAAGTATCAAGACAAACTATGATCACACATATGTTGTATCATATGAGAGCTTTCCAAAATGGCCAAGAACTCCATCAAATTCCATTTGAGCTAAGAGTTATGACAATGGCAATATGCCTTGCTGCAACTGTCATGGCAAGGCAGATTTGTGTATTTTGCTCGATTTGAGCAATTTTTACGAATGACAAACAAGTTTATCCATCTGAACACCTCAGTGAGAGACCAAGGAGGGACAAACACTGAACCATAAGCCTCCCAAGTCTTTGGAACCAAAAGTAGCATGCCAAACCTAGAAATGCCTAAAAAGGGGGACAAGACTCCAAATTTGTTTTGGAGCATTCAATGGATGCACCAAGGTGGCATGAACTGATCCATTTCCAACTGAATGAGTCAAGGATGATCTCTGAACTAGGGAACCAAATGCCTGTGCTCTAACCTTTAGTCAATGGCTAGAGGGGACTTGAGATTCCAAAATGCTCTCATTGGCCAAAGGTCTGCAGCATCCTTCATTCACTATTGCTTACAAAAAAAAACTTGTTCTACTATAAATAGAGCTCATTTGTGCTCAGTTTAAGTACACCAAAGCCATCAAACTGATGCTTTCCTCAAAATCTCTTCTTTCACTCCAAAATTGCCTTCCAAAGCAAGTCACTATCGGGTTTTGAGTTTGAGAGCCATTCCAACCAAACCAATCACACACACACCTCATAAACATCATATAGAAGTGATCCAAACACTTAAACCACAACTGGAACACCAATTTCTCAGAATCACCAGCCAATTGCTCAAGGTTTTAACCAAGTTGCAGTTGAGATGCCATGAAGTGATCCAACAATTTCCAAATAACTCCAAGCATTCAAACACATTCCATATGGTGTAGGGGAGCTGTTCAGATCATCACAACTCATTTGTAACACCTCCAACTCAAAAATCACTTTGCCCTTGCTGTCACGACCTTCAAGTAAGCCTAAACTTGGTCATCTCTTAATTATGCATATTTCCTCGCACAATACTTTTGCCAAATGTTCATAATCATGCATAGAATGTTTCCCCTCAATTAATTGCTTTGTTTGAATCGTGTATCAAAATTCTCAGCCTTCATGCAAATTTTAGGATTTTTGAGGTTTTGTCTTGATTTCTTATTCCATGCTTAAAATAAATGAAATTAAAGACCATAGACATGATCGTGAGGTGAAAACGAGTAGATTGATATGTGGATTATGTGATTTCATCAAGTATTCAGTGAGATTGGTGAGAAAATGCAAATCTGCAGAAACAGAGGGGTGGCGCGTGTTCTTGGTGTGTTCTTGGCGCCATTTTTTAAATATTTGAATATTTGAATTTTGTGATTTTATTTAATTGATTCAAAAATTAATTTCTATATGAGTTTTAATGATTTTGAGTTGATTCTTTTTTTAATAATTCACAAAAATGTTAAAATATTTTTTTTGCCAAAATTCCCAAAAATATTACTTATTGCATATACTTGATATTTTTGCAAAGAATTAATATTTTATTTGTTTTTAACATTTAAAATATTTTTTCCTCCTTGATTTTCCAAATTTAATTGGTTTCCAATCATTTTGTGGATATAAACATGATTTTTCAAACATTAATCCAAGATCACAACTTGTTTTTCACACATGTTTGATAATTTTGATTATTTTAATTAAATTCTTATTTAATTAAAATACATTTTTGAAATCAATTTAGGGTTTTGATCTTAATCACCCTAAACAAATCATTTTCAAACACTTTGGGCCTCTAATAGAGTGTAAGACCCAATCCCCTTTTAACCAAAACTATTTTAGGCCTCAGATATTGTATAAGTCCCTCTGCGTTAAAAAAATCTCGGTGCGATCGCCAATTCAAAATCAAAAACTTTGGGACTCTCCTCGAGCTATAAGTCCCATTCCTTTTCTTAAAAACTCTTTGGGCCTCTATTAGAGTGTAAGACCCACCCCCTTTGTAAATACACCACTTTTTGGGTCTCAGTCATTGTATAAGTCCCACTGTATTTTCAAAAACAACGGCGCGATCGTCGCCTTTTTAACAAAACCAATTGGGCCTCTCCTCGAGCTATAAGTCTCATTCCTTTTCAAAAACAAAAACTTTGGGTCTCTAATAGAGTGTAAGACCCAATCCTTCTTTGAAACCAAAATAGTTTGGGCCTCAGTCATTGTATAAGGCCCACGGTGTTTTCAAAATTCTCGGCGCGATCGCCAGTTTAAAATAAGACCACATGGGCCTCTCCTTGAGTTGTAAGCCCCATTCTTTTTCTTAAAATCACTCATGGGCCTCTAATAAAGTATAAGACCCAACCCCTTGTACATAAAAACTTTTTGGGCCTCACATATTGTATAAGTCCCTCTGTACAGTTTTTAAAACAACGGTGCGATCATCATTAAAGCTTGGCCCTCTCCTTGAGTTGTAAGCCCCAACAATCTTTTCAAAACACTTTCTCCTTTGATTTTGAATTCAAATATATGCTGTTATCCAAACTTTCTTTAATTTCTTAGTTGAATAACTACCAAAACAATATGGAAGCTCTACAATGGGTAAGTGTTTATCCGCTTTCATTTACAGCTTTCATATGTATATAATTGTATTGTGGGGCTGTTTAACTGTAAGTCTTCTTTCACATCCTTTTATATACTTGTCACATATCCACTGTGTAATACTAGTATAGTTATTTAGAGTTTCCCTTGACAACTACTGTAATACCCCAAAATTTTCCCTCTCGTTTTTCATATCATTTAGCATGTGTTTTCATTTCATTGCATTGCATTCAAGCATAGAAACATAAAGCATTGCATTGCATCTTGCACAAGGGCATGTGATCAGTGGGTTGCAGGTGTTGATCATCCAAAGCAAGAGAACAAGAGCCAAGGATCTTTCAACAAGCCTCAAAGGTCTCTTACATCACATGTCATCCCAATTGATCTCACAAGTCATTGGAAGATGGGAATTCATCAAGAAGATTGGGCAGTGCATCACCTCCTATCAAAAACAGTCCAAATTAGGGTATTGGGTTCAAGCATTCTCCTGATGAAATTTTGATTCAAACTTGATCTCAATGTTTTCTACATGATTTCAAGTATTTAAGGATGGAAGATTGGCCATTGGTTCATTTCAGAAGAGGTTCAATTGATCAGTTGCTTGAGATTCAAGAAATTGGGGAAAAAGTCAATTGTGCAGTGGAAAAAGTCAACTCCTGACTTTTTAAGGAAATTCATGAAATTCAAGTTACATATTTTCGTTGGACAAGATTTGATCAAGAAATGATGGAGGAATCGTGAAAAACCAAGAAATGTACAAAGTTTCCATTTTTAGAAACTTAGGGTTTCCAAAAATGGCAAGTTTGGACCATTTTGCACTACACTTTGAGGCTTCCTTTCTTCAAGATAAAAGCTCCAAACTTCAGGCCCAAGTTAAGTCAATTAAAGTTCACATTCTAAGCTTCAAATCCATATAAATAACTCTTCCATTGGATCAAAATTGAGGGAGTTATGATCAATTAAAGTTTGGTAAAATCAAGGCAAAAACCAAGTCATGGCAAGGCAAGTTCAGGTCCATAGGCCATAATTTCATCAAACACATGGTGGGAAAAAATGTCAAGCTACTTTTTTCAGTGATGGAGACTCCAAATGAAAAAATGGTGAACATCAAAGTTGTACATTTCAATGTCCTCTCCAACTTTAATGTTGGACATTTTTGCATTTGAGCAAGCTATGAGTGAGTTATAGTGGGCCAAAGTTGAGGTGTTCATGCTGAATTTTCCTCAAGTCACATGGCTATGCACGCAAGTTGCTACACGCCCATGAACCAGTTCTAACCACTTGAGTTTTAAGCCATTTTTCATTAACTTCCAAGCCTCCATTCAATTAGATTCAAACATCAAAAATGTCCTATGATGTACCACCTTTCTAATGCCACCAATATCTCATCATTCTATTCACCATACACAAAGATATTCACCCTCAAAATCCCTTGGTTGCATTAAAACCATGTTGCAACATTGGTGTTGTTGTTAAGAAATCAGTTTGCACGCATACCTTTACACACCTCTCCACATTACTCCTTTTGGACAAACACACTCCCTCACACCATGTACACTCCATGCCATCATACATGTAAGAGGAAATGAACAAAACTTGTCTTGCAAGCATGCTGCTACATCAGTACCACTATCATCACCATTCTTTCTCCATGATCCTCACCATTGGCCATGAACACACCCACAACATATCAAAACCTCACCAACTCGCCCATAACTAACTTAACTCAGTTAGTTAGGTTGGACTCACTTAACCAAGCTCCAACTCATCTAACCAACTCACTTAACCATGAGTTAAGCTTCTAATCTTAACATATATATTCAAAATTCACTCAGAATTGAACAACTTCACTTCATTTTCTCACCTTCACTTCAAATCATTCTCACTTTTTCTCTCAAGTTTTCTCTACTCTCTCTCTCTGATCTCACACGGTTCAATCATTTTCATCAATCATCTTCATCAATCATCCTCATCATTGTGATTTTCTGAGCAAGAACAAGCAAGAACAATCACAAATTCTTCAACTGCAGTTTCTGTTTTCTTCTTGTACTCAAGATCAACAGCATTTATTTTGCTCAAAGTTGAAGTTCTAGAAGCTCAAGATCTCACAAGCTTCTCTGGTTTTTTTACAACTCAATCTTCTCCAAATTTCAGGTTCTAATTTCCTCAACCTTATTGCTTCGAATTCATGTGATTTGAGCTTGTTTTTCTATTGTTTGGAGCTTACTAGAAGCAGTGTGAGTTCTGGCTAGTGATAGGCACTCTAGGTGCTTAGAATTATTTTCTAGGGCAAGATGTTTTGGTTCGGTTTGCTGTGTATATGCATGATCTTTGGAAACTAAGTATGGATTCGTAATCTCCTCAACATCCTCTTCATTTTGATGTACGGTTTGTGTATTTCTGGGACATGTGAAATTTGCAGGTGACGGAGAGTGGCCGGAGAAGACGACCGGAGGTCCTTCTCCGGCCGGTGAGGTGTGCATTAGGGTTTAGGTCAAGTTTAAAATGTGACCGTCCGATCATCATCATCCAACGCTCATAAACATGCCAACGCATTAATGTCCATGTGCATCTCACGTGCATTGCTTTGTGATATGAATGTTTGTGTGCATGTGCCTCATGATTACTATTGTGTGCCTCACATCTGATCCACTCATCTTGCATGCTTGATCATCATGAAATTAATCCAACGCTTAATAATGCGCCACCACATTAATGAACCCACTCTCCCTCACGTGATCTTCTCTCTCTCAGATTGTTGACTTTGATTGTTAGCATGTGAGTGCGTGCGTATTAGTTATCATGTGCTTGCCTTGTGGACCATTGGATTGGGTGACTTTGTTGATTGATTGTGATTAACATGATTGTGTGGCTCTGATTGCATCTACATTTGACTGCACGTACACCATTCCACACACGAATATGCCTATATTTGGACTGGGTTGATATTTGTTATTTGCACCCCACTTGTTAAGCCCAATGATATTTTTAACTGGCAATCTACTCACGCTGCACCCCCTCTCCATTTTATTTTCATATTCTATTTTCTTTTTCATATTATTTCCATTTCCTATTTTTAAAAATACTAAAACACATTGAAAAATTCTAAATAAATTCATGTGACATCTTTACTCAATTAAATAATTTTATACAATTTTTAATTCTGGTTTTATGAATTTTGAGCATAATTCCACAATTTCTTTTTCATTTGAACCTTTCTTTGACACTTGAACTTGTACATTTTAATTCTCCCATCTCATACAACATTTTTGACTCATTCTTTTTGCATTGGTTAGATAACACATTAAAGCATATAAATTTTTTTAAGTCATTTTATCACATGTTTGCATGTTCATCTTTGCACTTCCTTTTGGTTTGTTCAATGTGATTTTGTGAAATTCTTTGGTCATGTTTTCTTTTGAGTTTTGCTATGAGTTTTGGTACATGTTTTGCTTCTGACTTGGATTTTTTAGGACCTTATTTTTACTATTTTCTCATGTGCTTTGATATTTGTTTAATGCCTTGAACTTGAAGTAACATGTATGCACATTCTTCTATTTCATTCTCATATGATTTTGATGAGGCACTTGTGCCACCTTTTTGTGCTCATTTGTATGATATTATAGCTCATTTGTATGATATTATAGGTCATATTAAACCATGATTATAGGTCATTTGCTTTCACTTCTTGCCACTTAAACATGCTTGTTTCAATTTGTTCCATTACATGAACTTGATTGAATTAAACTTGCATCCTATCTCTTCTTAAGCTCTACATGTTTTATGGGTGCATTTTTGTATGCCATTTCATACATTCCATTTGCATTTCATCAATGATATGCCACTGCCCATATACATTCATTAATCATTTCACATGTTATGCACTTTTGGTATGTCACTTTGTGCATCTAATTGAAACTTGTTCCTTCTCCTTACTTCTACTTCATCTTACTTCCTCTATTTGTATCATTACATCCATGATTTGTATGATGATTCATATGCATTGTGAGACATTTATAAATGGTATATGGTTCTGACCTTGATCTTTTGTGAAGCATTATTGCATGTTCACTTTGCATTTCCACTCATTCTTCATCTATTTCTTTCATGTTGCACTTCTTTGATGTTTAAGACTTTGCTTGTGCATAGTTTGTGTGTGTTAGATATCTTAACATTAGAGAACATACTTAGAGTATAGGTTCTGACCTTGATTGATTTTCACTTCTTAGGATCTTTATTCATTGGTTCTTGATTTGTTTAATCATTACTTGTTATTCTTTCCTTATTTCACCACTTGTAAATAGTTTTTGAACTAACCTTTTCATGTAGGTGCTAATGGTAATTAAGTGTGTGGATATGCTTCCACATACACTTCTTTCTTCCATTTTCTCTTATGTCCTTTAATCATTCAACTTGTGATCATGATAAGCATTTATATGCTTTCCTTGAATAACTTCTTTCTTCCCCCTTTTGAGTTAGAACTCATCTTCTACTTTAGAAGTGAGTTGTTTAATTCACTCTTCTTCTCCTTTCTCTTAGGATTAGGTTTCTTAAACCACATTAACCATAGGAACATCCATGTATGATAATTTTAGGGTTCGAGTCTTAGTCTCCCTCATTAGATTTTACCCTTCTCAACCTGGCTCTCTTCTTCTCACCTTAAAACAAAATCAAAAACACTTAATAAAAGGCATAACATGCATTGTATTTGAGCCTTTCATGTAGGAATAAGGAGGTGAGGGGTCTTCTCTCATTTTCTTAGAATGTTTAGCATACGTCCTGTTAGGACGACCATGTGAGGCATTCGATCCTATATGAAGGACTTAAATACAATACGTGTTACAAAACACAAAATTAATCAAAATACTTCTTTCTTAAAAGACAAAAACAAACAAACAAATTCTCTTCTCATCTCCTTCATTCTATTCCTTAAGGACTCGTCACGTCCGTTCCACCGCAAACAGGTAACGCCTAAGTCTCCCTACAGCGAGCTGCAACACATAACTGCTGTAACGTGCACTCTGACGTTTCCACTAAAAATCACAAACAACTTTCCCTTAGCTGAGGGGAACTACGTCGCTCTGATTCTCATGTTCTCGATGAGATACGTAGGCAGTGGGGTAGGGCCCATTCGAGCACTTCTTTTATTTTCCCTACATTTGTTCCCCGTTCTTTTCTGTTCCCGTTCCTTCCTTTTCAGTAGCAGTGGAGCTCCAGATGACGACACCCTTTAATCGAAACAGCAAGCGTGGATCCCATCGGGTACGATGGACGCGTGAGGTGCTAACACCTTCCCTTCGCGTAACCGACTCCCGAACCCAGTTCTCTTGGTCGCAAGACCATGCTCTTTCCTTTCCCTCAGGTTTACGCAGTGTTTCCTTTCCCTCTCTTGGGATAAATACACATTGCTGGCGACTCTGTTTCGGTGCCACTTTCGCGTTTGTACTTGGATGAAAATCCCGGGAGCGACAACTAGCAACTCTGCTGGGGACCGAACCCAGAATCTCTGGTTCCCTAAGCGAGTCAATCCTAGCGCTTGTTTGTTTTTCGTTCATTGGGTGTTTACTTTGATGCTGTATTTTGCTGTATTTATTATTTTACTGTATTGTTGTTTATCGTATTACCGCTTTACTGTACTTTACTGTATTTACTGCATTTTAGCATTTTCATTGCATATACTGTATTATGTTGTGCTGTGCTGGTTTTCTGTTTGGCGGGATGGGGTGTTCTGAGAGATAAGCCCACTACCCAGGCTTGAGTACACACATAGGTATTAGAGTGGATAGTCTTGATGCTTGCGTGGTGGTGACCACGTATGGTTGTTCATGAGCCCCACAACCAGACAAGGTTCTATCAGGAGCTATCTGCTATTGTATGTTTATACAGGCCAGTAGTTATTCTCTTGAGGAATCGTCGACTATGGTGACCATTCTCGAGGACTCAGTTGCGGCACTCCTCCCGAGATGTGACTGTGGCAGACACGTTCTGTGGCAAACCCATTGCACATTCTTGATCCGAGGACCTAATGCTGGGAACTTGCTATAGGATGTCCTTTTTGAAAGAGAATCAGTGGAGGCACTCCTCGATTGGCGATAGTACTGTACCCGAGGGATGAATGTACTATTGCTTCTCGACCTCAGTGCCTGAAGCTGAGGACCTTTCGTTTTGGAGAATCAGTTGAGGCCTTCTCGATTGATGATGATGCCAAACCAGAAATGGTGAACGTATCATTATTTCTCAACCTGAGATCCCAGGATACTGAGGATCTTAGTACTCACATGTGAGAAGGGCGGGTTGTTTACAGGTTTGCAGGTAACCATAACCTCCTACATACCCGGTTTTCTGTTGTCATTACATGAAAGGAGAATTCATCCTATTGTATTTAGATGGTCCCTATCTATGGTTCTATATTGTTCTCAGAGCTACATTGACATCGTTCACAGTCCAGCACAGACACTTGGCACCTTGATACCATGCCCTTTGCATTGCATTTACATATCCTAACATACATGTTTATTCATTTCCAGGTGCATATTTTACCCCCGATTCCAGTCATCAGGTTCTCACAAGGATGAATACTAAAGAGAGGAAGAATATCATCAGTTACAAATTCCTCACGCCTACTCTAGGCCTTATTATTGTCCTGAAAGGAATGGCGAGCCCTGAAGTGCGGACAACTTTCGAAGAAAAATATGGGTGGATTTTATCTTTTATCTGCAATGTCAGTGATTACGAATACATGGGTCTTCATACTTTGATGCAGTTCTACGACCCTCCGCTGAGGTGTTTTGTATTTCTAGATTATTTGTTGGTACCTACTTTGGAGGAGTATTCCAACATGCTAGGGATTTTAATCAAGGAGGAGCCTCCTTTCTTTGGGTCTGTGGGTGATCTTGACTTTGGAAAAGTGGCTGGTGCTCCTTATTTGAGCAAGTCAGAGTTAGAAGCCAATATCACTAACAAAGGAAAGCTTCGTGGTTACAAGCTGGGGTATTTGATAAAGAAGGCTAAGGAAGCTGCGAAAGACGGGAATTGGGTTGTTTTTAATGCTTTGCTAGCCCTTTGTGTATACGGCGTTGTATTGTTTCCCAACGATCCTGATTTTGTTGATGCGGACGCCATTCGGATATTCATGATGAAAAATATGGTACCAACGCTGTTGGGAGACCTTCACTACGCCTTATACAACAGAAATGAAAAGAAAAGAGGAGGGGTAGTTCGTTGCTGTGCACCTTTGTTCTATAAGTGGTTTGCAAGTCGATTACCGCAATCAGGAGCTTTTGTGGATTCTAAAGATTCTCTAGAATGGAGTCAGCGCTTAATAGGACTAGTTGCCAAGGACATCATATGGGTAGATCATGGGCTAATCGGCAAGAATATTATCCACAGCTGTGGTGAGTTTCCTAATGTTCCACTAATAGGAAGAAAGGGGGGAATTAACTACAATCCTTCTTTGGCCGTCCGACAATTTGGGTACGCTCTGACGGGTCCGCCCATTAAGAAAGATGTGGAGGAGTCCCTGTATTTCTACACATCAGATGGTTTGGAAACAGCACAAAAAGTCTCTGAAAGCTGGGTTAGCGTACTGAAGAAAGGGAAAGTTGCTTTAGGCAAACCCAACAATCGGGCTTATCCAGCATATACAGAGTGGGTGAAGAAAAGAGTTGAAGATTTTCACTTGCCTTTTGGTAAGGCGCCCCTTCTGTATCCTGAGGGTGAGAAAGAAAGAAGTAATGCCACTATGGAAGAATTCGATAACTTGCAAGCCTCGGTGAAAAAGCTTCAAGGAGAGAATTCTGAGCTGAGCAGCCGTCTTCAAGAAGCGCTACATACCAACAAAAGATCGGAACTGAAAGCCCAAGACGCGGAACAAATCTTAGCAACAAGAGAAAGGGATTTTGCAGAAAGAGCTCAACATTTCCAAAAAATTAGTAAGGGTGCCGATGCTGCCACTCAAGCTCATAAGAAGACCAAACAGGCTTTAGCCCAGACTAAAGACACGCTAGCCAAGCTTCAGCAAGCCTGGGATGAGGTCAGAATAGAGAATGCAGAGCTGCGAGAGCAATTAAAGGCCAAAGACGATGAGCTTCTTAGAGCGCATGAACAACGGAGAAAGCATCGGGAAGACTTTGGAAAAAGCCAAGAGCAGCTGGAGAATGTTAATGATGAACTGAAAATGTCCAAGAAAAATCTTGAGGATGCCATGGTGGAGATGGGAAGACTCAAGATACAAGCTGGGGTGAAAAGGTTTAAGGAAGCGAGTGCCGATGAAGCTCTCTTGATGCGCGCAGAGTCATTAGCCGAAGCTCTGAAGAGGAGAGACATTTTGATCAAAGAGTTGATTGAAAGGCTGGGTCGTCAGCGCACCAGAATCCTGTTTGAAGAAATCAAGCATTCTAGTGAGAAATTGAAAGATTTGGAGTTAGATGTTTGATCTTACTTTCCCATCTTTTTAATGTAGTTTTGTTGATGTACTGTTGGCTACCATCATGTTTGTTGATGGAGTCATTTCCTTGATGTACTTCCCATTTACGGACTCATTGTAAAATGCTTCGGTACTTATTAGTTTTTCGTTGAATTCAATGAATGGCTTATTCAAAGGGGTTTCTTCAGCATCACGCTATTCACCAGCACATTATCACAGTACAGTTCTTCGCAATATTTTTCTCTCAACATTATGTGACTATTATGGAGATTCTTGTGATTAAGACTGGAATCAGGGTGTAAAACGCCTTGGGGATGAAAAACATGACATTTGCATTTTCATAATCATAAGCATTTTTGCATAACAGGTAGTTGTTCCAGTTTTTCCTAACCTTTATTTGGTTTCAGGCATTATTGATGAGAATCACGTCCACTGATACGCAACTCGTAGAAATCAAGCTAAGGTCATGGATCAAATGCAGAGTGATTTGGCTGAGATGAGGGCATGCATGGATCAGTTCATGACTCTCATGACTGGTATGGCACAGACCCAAGAGAGATTGAGACTTCTGGTCAAGCGTCCAGAGACCACGCTGGAAGGTAATCAAGTTGACAATTCACAGACAAGGGTCACTCCTCCTCCTGTTGGCAACCCTCCTCTTGTTGGTAATCTGGGTAATGGAAATGTCAGAAATGTTGGTGTTTTTCAGGAAGATGTTCAGGAAGATCAATTCACCCTGTTGGATGCTGATATGGGTAATCCCAATGATAGAAGGTATGATGAGCTGGCTGAGAAAATCAGGGCTATGGAGTGCAAGAATTCTTTGGGCATTGATGTTACTAATTTGGGTCTGGTACCAGGGGTCAGAATTCCTCCAAAGTTCAAGCCACCCACTTTTGACAAATATCATGGCAATACGTGTCCCCAGACACATATTCAGGCTTATTTTGGGAGGATCTCACCCCACACTGATGACGAGAAGTTGTGGATGCATTACTTTCAAGACAGTTTGGCTGGAGCTTCATTGACGTGGTACATAAAATTGAACAGCGCTGCTGTGAGAAGCTGGAAAGATCTGGCAGAAGCGTTTCTGAAGCAATATCAGTATAATATCGACATGGATCCCAACCGTACTCAGCTGCAAGGGTTGTCACAGAATGCTAAGGAAAGTTTCAAAGAATACGCTCAAAGGTGGAGAGAAATGGCCGCCCAGGTTCAACCCCCTTTGCTTGAGCGAGAAATGGCAGATATGTTCATGGGCACCCTGCAAGGGGCATTTCTTGACAGATTGTATGCTTGTCCATCGACAGGATTTTTTGATATCGTGATTGCTGGTGAAAGGATCGAGAGTCTGTTGAAACTCGGAAAGATTCAAGATGTAAGTGGTGATGGTTCTTTTGGAACGAAGAAACCCTTTGCTAATGGTCAGAAAAGGAGAGAAGGCGAGACAAACGCCGTGTATAGAGGAAGGGGAAGAGGACGTTCTCAGGCTTATCACCAAGTAGGTGCAGTGACGATCCCAACACCATCTGTTTAGCAACAGCAGGCTCAGCAGCAATATCAGCAACCTCCTTTCCAACAAAGGTCTAGGCAGAGGGACCGCAAGATTGACCCTCTCCCTATGACCTACTCAGCATTGTTACCCCAGTTACTCCAATTGAAGCTGGTTAAGCTTCATACCATGAGACCTCCCGCTGCTGGTAACTTGCCACCTAATTATGATGCTAATGCTCGCTGCGATTTCCATTCAGGTGCTCTGGGGCACACCACCGAAAAGTGTTGGGCATTTTAAAATAAGGTGCAAGATCTGATAGATGCTAAAGCAATCAATTTTTCTCTACCTCCTAATGTTCTTCAGAACCCCATGCCTAATCACGGTGTGGCAGATGTGCACGCCATTGAGGATGGAAAGAGATCGAACTTGGTGGCAGATATCAATCAGGTGAAGACTTCATTGCTGGTTGTGAAAGATTGTCTGCTGAAGGAACAGGTGTTCCCGGGTTGTGACAAAGATTGTTCTGAGTGTATGGGTCAAGAGAATGGCTGTGATAAATTGAGAGTTGGTTTGCAGAATCTGATCAATGAAGGTCGTCTACAGTTTGACCGGGTTGTGAAAGATATTGATGAGGTGTCAACTGTGACCATTTATTATACTCCTGCTGAAATTCAGGTACCTGTAAGGGCAGTTCCTGTAGCAATCGTTGTGCTGGAAAGACCCTTTCTTGTTACCATCACGGTGCCAGGACCAGTTCCGTTTACCTCTAAGAAAGCAATCCCATGGCACTATGGGGCAGATGTGTACTATGAGGGGAAAAAGCAGAAAGTCGGAACATCGGCTAATTCAAATATTGATAACTTGGGTGGTGTAGGTGGCTTTACCAGGAGTGGAATGTTTTTTGCTCCCCAAACCCTTCGAAGTGATAAAGAAGTCGAGGCGGCAGTGAAAGCTAAAGGAAAACAGGTGGCTGAGAGTGTTCCCGTGCCTGAGACCGAGCCCAAGATTACCTTTGACAACGAGGTAGAAGAGTTTATGAGAATAATAAAGAAAATTGATTACAAAATCGTCGATCAATTAAATCAGACGCCCTCGAAGATCTCAATTTTGTCGTTATTGATGTGCTCTGATGCACACAGAGAGGCTTTGCTGAAAGTGTTGAAGAGAGCCTATGTTTCACAGGAAATTACCGTCAATCAGCTCGAGAGTGTGATTTCTAATGTCAATGTCAGTCATGGATTGGGTTTCACGAGCTGAGATTTGGCGTCTGAAGGTAGAAAGCACAACAAAGCTTTGCATATTACAATGGAGTGTAAGGGTGCGGTGTTGTCCCACGTGTTGGTAGACACTGGTTCCTCACTTAATGTCTTGCCTAAGAAGGCGCTGATGAAGCTGGAAGTTGATGGATTGATTTTAAGGCCAAGTGATTTGGTTGTCAGAGAGTTCGATGGGACGAAAAGATCTGTGTTTGGTGAAGTAGAATTACCTGTGCAAATTGGACCTCAAGTGTTCAAGTCTACATTCCACGTGATGGATATACAGCCTGCTTATAGTTGTTTATTAGGTCGCCCATGGATTCATGCGGCTGGGGCTGTTACATCCACATTACATCAAAAGCTGAAATACGAGTTTGAGGGACAAGTAGTGACTGTGTGTGGTGAAGAGGACATTTTTGTCAGTCATTTGTCCATATTCAAGTATGTTGAGATGGACGGGGAAATCCACGAAATACTTCGCCAGTTGTTTGAGGTAGTGAACATTGATAAAGTTCCTGAATCTTCCCCTACACCAGATAGAGCCGACACGTCCATTTCGTCTTATAAGTAAGCTATCAAGGTTGTTAGAGCATGTAATGCCCAAGGCTGGGGCAAGCTGATAGAGACATCAATGAAGGAGGACAAGTTTTATATTGGCTATCAACCCTCTATGGATTCGGTTGCAAAGTACAGTGGACCCATCACTTTTAGCAGTGGGGGAATCATCTACCCAGACCAGTCTTGTGTAGCTACAGAAGATGGCATTGACAGTGACTGTGACTTAGACAATTGGGTACGCCCACGTACCTTGGGACAACAATTGCAAAACTGGTCCGTTGAAGAAATCGTTCAAGTTACTCTTCAAACAGAGTAATTTTCTTTGTTTTTCTTTAATCATAATGCATGTTAAAATCTGGCGCTCTGCCCAAGGCGTTCAGATTCATTTGTAGGGCCACCCATTTTCATTTGCAATTTTAATCATCAATAAATGACATTTTGCACTCAAATTTTGTTCCCTGTCTTTCATTTTTTATTTTTGCACAAAAAAAATGGCAATGTTTCGTTTCTTTTTGTTCTAAAATAAATTCTAAAATAAAGCATGAACCCGTTCGTGCAGACTTGATCCTCCGGATTTCATTGATAACGGTTCTGCTATGGCTATGTATGACTTTGACAAACCAATTTATCAAGCCGAAGAAGGGGATGAGAAAGGCTATGAACTCCCTGAGGAATTGGCCAGATTGTTAAAACAAGAGGAAAGGGCCATCCAGCCTCATCAAGAGACCATAGAGATCATTAATATTGGTATCGAGGATGTTAAGAAAGAGATCAAGATTGGCGCCAGTCTGCAAGCAGATGTAAAGAAAGCTTTAACTGAAATGTTGTGTGAATATGTTGATATCTTCGGCTGGTCGTATCAGGACATGCCGGGATTGGATACCGATATTGTTGTGCACAGGCTGCCATTGAGAGAAGAATGCCCGCCAGTCAAGCAGAAACTTCGTGGGATGCAGGGTTTCTTGATGTGACCAATTATCCTCCCTGGGTAGCCAACATCGTGCCGGTACCAAAGAAGGACGGAAAGGTTAGAATGTGTGTGGACTATCGAGATCTTAACAGAGTAAGTCCGAAAGATGATTTCCCACTACCTCACATCGACGTGCTGGTTGATAATACAGCTCAGTTTTCAGTGTTCTCGTTTATGGACGGTTTCTCCGGGTACAACCAGATTAAGATGGCACCTGAGGATATGGAGAAGACCATGTTCATTACCCCATGGGGTACATATTGTTATAAATTGATGCCTTTTGGGTTGAAAAATGCAGGGGCAACGTATCAGCGGGCAATGGTAACTTTGTTTCACGACTTGATTCACAAAGACATTGAATGTTATATGGATGACATGATTGCCAAGTCATGAACGGAGGAAGAACATTTGATTAATTTGAAATAGTTGTTTGAAAGGTTGAGAAAGTTCCGCTTGAGGTTGAATCCGAAAAAGTGCACTTTCGGGGTACGTTCTGGAAAGTTGATGGGTTTCATCGTAAGTGAAAAAGGAATTGAGGTTGATCCTACCAAGGTTAAAGCAATACAAGAGATGCCTGAACCGAGAACAGAAAAAGAGGTTCGTGGTTTCTTAGGAAGATTGAACTACATTGCAAGGTTCATATCTCACCTAACAGCCACATGCGAACCAATATTCAAACTGCTAAGAAAAGATCAAACGGTCAGGTGGAATGACGATTGCCAAGTGGCATTCGATAAAATAAAAGAATACTTATAGGAACCTCCAATTTTCATGCCTCCAGTTTCAGGGAGACCTTTGATAATGTATTTGACAGTGCTTGAAAGTTCTATGGGTTGTGTTCTCGGTCAACACGACGAGACAGGTAGAAAGGAGCATGCTATCTACTACCTGAGCAAAAAGTTCAATGACTGCGAGTCTCGGTACTCAATGCTTGAAAAGACATGTTGTGCACTTGCATGGGCTGCTAAGCGATTGAGGCAGTATATGCTCAGGCACACAACTTTGTTGATTTCCAAAATGGATCCTGTCAAGTACATTTTCGAGAAACCAGCACTAACAGGCAGAGTTGCACGGTGGCAAATGGTTTTGACAGAATATGATATTCAATATACTTCTCAGAAAGCCATCAAAGGAAGTATCTTGTCAGACTATCTTGCGCAATAGCCGATTGATGATTACCAACCCATGAAATTTGATTTCCCTGATGAGGACATCATGTTTCTCAAAGCTAAAGATTGCGAGGAACCACTCCCGGAGGAGGGGCCAGACCCTGAGTCCAAATGGAGTTTGATGTTTGATGGGGCTGTCAACATGAATGGATGCAGAGTTGGAGCAGTTCTTATCACGCCGGAAGGTGTTCATATGCCTTTCATTGCCCGAGTAACTTTCGGATGCACCAACAATGAAGCAGAGTATGAAGTTTGTATAATGGGGATTGAGGAGGCGATTAATTTGCGAATTAAGACCCTCGATATTTTCGGTGATTCAGCTTTGGTAATTAATCAAGTGAAAGGGAGTTGGTACACGCACCAGGCACATCTGGTTCCGTATAGAGATTATACGAGGAGATTGTTGACGTTTTTCACAATAGTGAAGTTGTACCATATTCCTCGAGATGAGAATAAGTTTGCTGATGCCTTGGCCACATTGTCTTCTATGATCAAAGTGCAAAGGTGGAATCATGTACCCAAGATTGAAGTGTCTCGTCTTGACAGACCTGCATTTGTATTTGCTGTCGATGCAACGTCTGATGACAAACCGTGGTTTCATGATATCAAGTGTTTCTTGAAAATTCAAGAGTACCCGCCTGGGGCATCTACCAAAGATAAGAAGACATTGAGAAGGTTATCTGGTAGCTTCTTCCTGAACCAGGATGACGTGCTGTACAAACGAAATTTTGACATGGTTCTGCTCAGATGCGTGGATAGACACGAAGCAGGCCTATTAATGCAGGAAGTGCGTGAAGGCTCTTTCGGTACCCATGCCGGAGGACATGCAATGGCAAAGAAACTATTGAGGTCAGGGTATTATTGGTTGACAATTGAGACAGATTATTGCAAGTACGCCCGCAAATGTCACAAGTGCCAGATTTATGCAGACAAAGTGCATGTGCCTCCAAATCCGTTGAGTGTCATGTCCTCTCCTTATCCTTTTGCAATGTGGGGCATTGATATGATTGGAAAAATTGAGCCTACTGCTTCAAACGACCATCGCTTCATCTTGGTCGCCATTGATTATTTCACTAAATGGGTTGAAGCAGCATCTTATGCCAACGTCACTAAGCAAGTGGTAGCTCGTTTCCTGAAACAGGATATCATTTGTCGCTACGAAGTCCCCGAGAGAATCATTACTGATAATGGTTCTAATCTGAATAACAAAAAGATGGTTGAGCTGTGCCGGGACTTCAAAATTGAACATCACAATTCTTCTCCGTATCGCCCGAAGATGAATGGCGCTATGGAGGCGGCCAACAAGAATATTAAGAAGATTGTGCAGAAAATGGTTATCACATATAAAGATTGGCATGAGATGCTACCATTCGCCTTGCATGGGTACCGAACGTCTGTACGCACGTCCACTAGGGCAACACCATTCTCACTTGTATATGGTATGGAGGCAGTATTACCGGTTGAAGTTGAGATTCCGTTCCTCAGAGTCATGATGGATGTCAAGTTAGACGAAGCTGAATGGGTTCGTGCCAGATTTAATCAGTTGAGCCTTATTGAAGAGAAATGACTGGCAGCTGTGTGTCAGGGGCAATTATACCAATGGAGGATGAAGCATGCATTCGACCAAAAGGTGCGTCCTCAGGTTTACAAAGTTGGAGATGTGGTACTCAAAAGGATCCTCCCTCCTAGTACAGATCACAGGGGCAAATGGACTCCCAACTATGAGGGTCCATTCGTGGTTAAGAAGGTCTTCTCGGGCGGAGCCTTATTACTTACAACCATGGATGGCGAAGACTTTTCATCCCCTGTCAACTCAGATGTAGTCAAAAAATACTTCGCATAAATAGACCCGCTGGACAAAAAAAAGAAAAGTCCAGGCAAAAAAGGGCATCCCGGCGAGCCATAAAAACAAAATCAAAAGTTTAGGAAAAAATTAGGGATAAAATAAAAAAAATTGTACACCCGGTGAGTTGAAAATCCGCAAGGACAACTCAGGCAAAAAAGGGTATCTCGGTGGATTGAAACCCCGAAAGGGCGGTCCACACAAAAGAGGGATTTAAGCGAATGATTGCGGTCTGAGTTATCTTTACTCCATTACCGTTTCAGCAACTGACATTCCGAAGGGTAGGAATTAGTCTGATCACTCCTCAGAAGGCAAGGTCGGAGAATTTTGAAGACATACTGGCCATAGCAGAATTGAAACTCAGTGGAATGTCGTTTTCACATTGCCATTAGGATAGTTTCTTTTCTCAAATTTCAGCAATCTCCTCTTTCCAGGGATTGCTTCTTGTTGTACTTGCCATTTCAGGCATTTTCAATCAATAAATTCAATTTCAGTCAAAAGCTTCTTATTTTGTTTTACTGCTTTGTTTGCAAAAACGTCCGAATTTTTGATAAAACATTGCATTTGAAAACATTGTGGATTTACAATAACATGTGCAAAAAAACATTTAAAATTACTTTGAATGTTAAGTAATCCTAGATGGTGGATTCAAACCACGCGATATTCCGGGGCAAGTGTGTGTATTCTTTTGTTGTAGGTAATAGATCCAGGTGATTTCAAGCACAAGAGCAATTCCTCCTAGATGAGTAATCACTTATCCCCATGCAGAATGTCGGGGCAATCATGTTCAGGAAAGGGTTCACATGTCACCCTTTTGTCACAACGTTTACTGATTGAGTCCATTCGTCAGCTGACGGTCACTCACGATAATTTGATATTGACAAGTCAATTTCAACTGGATAGTGTTGCATCTTATTAAGTCGATTCTCCTATTCAGTACTTCCAACAGCTACAAGCTTTTTTGTGTCGATAACGGTTGCAAATTCCCTAGTAGAGTTGCTTCACAGACCTCGCAGTAAATGTTCAAGACTCAGTGAGTGTCCAGGAGTTTAAAGATGCCCAATCTTCTGTAAAATCCTCTTGGGACGATTTCTTCAGGTCAGCCGCGTAATCTGGGGCAAAAGTGAGTTTGTAACCCTCCCAAGCATGGGGCATCATGAAATTCCCTGGCAAGAGACGTTCCAAATCTATAATCCCCTGTAGAGTGGCCTCCTGGTTAATTCGTTTAGCTCAAGTCTCAGTATTTGTCTAAGAGTTGGAAGATGCTTGGTCTTCTGTAAAATCCTCTCAAGGGGCATCCTCAGCATGAGACGCTTCGAAGTGGTTATCCCCAACAGAGTTTGATGTCAATTCATTATCCCCAGTGGAGTCGTCAAGCAGAAGGTTCGCCTAGCATGGGACACTGTGGCTTTTATTTTAAGCTTGACAGCCTTGTTCCTCAATGGATCACAGTGGATTTTCTTTGTGTTTTCCTAGCAGATCTCTAAGGACTCTTTCCCAGCAAGTCGCGACGGAACGTCTTCCAAACAGGATTTGTGTATCCCCGACGGAGTAGTTCCGATCCCCAGCAAGATTGTATCTCTGGTAGTTGTATCCCCACAAAGTTTAACATTGAATCTTGTCAGTAATGCTCCCCACCTGAGTTGTTGTTTTTCTCCCCGCAGAGGTTTAGCAGATCGACAGATTCTTTTCCTCAGCAGAGTGTTAGTACATTCTTTCCCCAGCCAAGTCGAAAAGTTGTCATTCCTCCAGCGGAGTTGCCATGATTAGAACTCATCCCCAGGCAGATGAAATAATTCTTGGCAGAATCATCACTCCTTTATATCTCAAAGTCTAATTTATTTTTGGCAAGCGTGATAATTCGAAGCAGACGGATTGTTCCTTCATTCTCCAGCAGAGATACCATCCTTTCAGGAGTCTCTAAGGTCAAATCATTGATTATTGTTCCTCAGCAGAGACGTCTGATATGTATGCAGAGCGTAATCCAGTGTTGAATTCTTTCAAAGTCTATCTAAGGGTGGCAAATCAACAAAGTCCAACCGCAGATTGGCAAAAGTCCATCTAAGGGTGGCAAATCAACAAAGTCCAACTGCAGATTGGAAAAAGTCCATCTTAGGGTGGCAAAGCATCAAAGTCCAACCGCAGATTGGCAAAAGTCCATCTAAGGGTGGCATATCAGTCAAGACCAACCGCAGATTGGTAAAAGTCCATCTAAGGGTGGCAAATCAGCAAAGTCCAACTGCAGATTGGCAAAAGTCCATCTTAGGGTGGCAAAGCATCAAAGTCCAACCGCAAATTGGCAAAAGTCCATCTAAGGGTGGCATATCAGTCAAGACCAACCGCAGATTGGCAAAAGTCCATTTAAGGGTGGCAAATCAGCAAAGTCCAACCGTAGATTGGCGAAAGTCCACCCGCAGTGTGGCAAGCCAGTAGTCGTCTGGCGTCGTGCTAAAAGACGTTGTTAAAGTCCACCCGCTGTGTGGCAAGCCAGTAGTCGTCTGGCGTCGTGCTAAAAGACATTGTTAAAGTCCACCCGCAGCGTGGCAAGCCAGTAGTCGTCTGGTGTCATTCCAAAAGATGTTTTCCAAGTCCACCCACAGTGTGGCAAGCCAGTATTCGTCTGGCGTCGTGCTAAAAGACGTTCTTAAAGTCCACCCGCATTGTGGCAAGCCAGTAGTCATCTGGCGTCGTTCTAAAAGATAACTCTCCAGTGCTATTCCTCCCATCAGATTTTTATCCAAGCAGAGTTCATTTGGTTGGGTTTATATCCCTTTTCTTTTTCTCCACAGAGTACAAATTTTCTGGTTATTTTCGGTATTCAATCCCTCCATACGTTGAAAGCCTGACAGCAATCGCTATCATCCATTCAGGTCTATAGTGATTGAATAGGGGCAGCTGTAATTCCCCAAAATTTTCCCTCTAATTTTTTCATATCATTTAGCACGTGCTTTCATTTCATTGCATTGCATTCAAGCATAGAAACATAAAGCATTGCATTGCATCTTGCACAAGGGCATGTGATCAGTGGATTGCAGGTGTTGATCATCCAAAGCAAGAGAACAAGAGACAAGGGTCTTTCAACAAGCCTCAAAGGTCTATTACATCACATGTCATTCTAATTGATCTCACAAGTCATTGGAAGATGGGAATTCATCAAGAAGATTGGGCAGTGCATCAACTCCTATAAAAAACAGTCCAAATTAGGGTTTTGCGTTCAAGCATTCTCCAGATGAAATTTTGATTCAAACTTGATCTCAATGTTTTCTACATGATGTCAAGTATTTAAGGATGGAATATTGGCCATTGGTTCATTTCAGAAGAGGTTCAATTGATCAGTTGCTTGAGAATCAAGAAATTGGGGAAAAGGCCAATTGTGCAGTGGAAAAAGTCAACTCCTGACTTTTTAAGGTCAAATTCATGAAATTCAAGTTACATATTTTCATTGGACAAGATTTGATCAAGAAATGATGGAGGAATCATGAAAAACCAAGAAATGTACAAAGTTTCCATTTTTAGAAACTCAGGGTTTCCAAAAATGGCAAGTTTGGACCATTTTGCACCAGACTTTGAGGCTTCCTTTCTTCAAGATAAAAGCTCCAAACTTCAAGCCCAAGTTAAGCCAATTAAAGTTCACATTTTAAGCTTCAAATCCATATAAAGAACTCTTCCATTGGATCAAAATTGAGGGAGTTATGATCAATTAAAGTTTGGTAAAATCAAGGCAAAAACCAAGTCATGGCAAGGCAAGTTCAGGTCCATAGGCCATAATTTCATCAAACACATGGTGGGAAAATATGTCAAGCTACTTTTCTCAGTGATGGAGACTCCAAATGAAAAAATGTTGAACATCAAAGTTGTTCATTTCAATGTCCTCTCGAACTTTGATGTTGGACATTTTTGCATTTGAGCAAGTTATGAGTGAGTTATAGTGGGCCAAAGTTGAGGTGTTCATGCTGAATTTTCCTCAAGTCACATGGCTATGCACGCAAGTTGCCACACACCCATGAACCAGTTCTAACCACTTGAGTTTTAAGCCATTTTTCATTAACTTCAAAGCCTCCATTCAAGTAGATTCAAACATAAAAAATGTCCTATGATGTACCACCTTTCTAATGCCACCAATATCTCATCATTCTATTCACCATACACAAAGATATTCACCCTCAAAATCCCTTGGTTGCATTAAAACCATGCTGCAACATTGGTGTTGTTGTCAAGAAATCAGTTTGCATGCATACCTTTACACACCTCTCCACATTACTCCTTTTGGACAAACACACTCCCTCACACCATGTACACTCCATGCCATCATACATGTAAGAGGAAATGAACAAAACTTGTCTTGCAAGCATGCTGCTACATCAGTACCACTATCATCACCATTCTTTCTCCATGATCCTCACCATTGGCCATGAACACACCCACACCCTATCAAAACCTCACCAACTCGCCCCTAACTAACTTAACTCAGTTAGTTAGGTTGGAATCACTTAACCAAGCTCCAACTCATCTAACCAACTCACTTAACCATGAGTTAAGCTTCTAATCTCAACATATATATTCAAAATTCACTCAGAATTGAACAACTTCACTTCATTTTCTCGTATTCACTTCAAATCATGCTCACTTTTTCTCTCAAATTTTCTCTACTCTCTCTCTCTTTGATCTCACACGGTTCAATCATTTTCATCAATCATCCTCATCAGTGTGATTTTCTGAGCAAGAACAAGCAAGAACAATCACAAATTCTTCAAGTGCAATTGCTGTTTTCTTCTTGTACTCAAGATCAACAGCATTTATTTTGTTCAAAGTTGAAGTTCTAGAAGCTCAAGATCTCACAAGCTTCTCTGGTTTTTTTACAACTCAATCTTCTCCAAATTTCAGGTTCTAATTTCCTCAACCTTATTGCTTCGAATTCATGTGATTTGAGCTTGTTTTTCTGTTGTTTGAAGCTTACTAGAAGCAGTGTGAGTTCTGGCTAGTGATAGGCACTCTAGGTGCTTAGAATTATTTTCTAGGGCAAGATGTTTTGGTTCGGTTTGCTGTGTATGTGCATGATCTTTGGAAACTAAGTATGGATTCGTAATCTCCTCAACTTCCTCTTCATTTTGATGTATGGTTTGTGTATTTCTGGGACATGTGAAATTTGCAGGTGACGGAGAGTGGCCGGAGAAGACGATCGGAGGTCCTTCTCCGGCCGGTGAGGTGTGCGTTAGGGTTTAGGCCAGGTTTAAAATGTGACCGTCCGATCATCATCATCCAACGCTCATAAATATGCCAACGCATTAATGTCCGTGTGCATCTCACGTGCATTGCTTTGTGATCTGAATGTTTGTGTGCATGTGCCTCATGATTACTATTGTGTGCCTCACATCTGATCCACTCATCTTGCATGCTTGATCATCATGAAATTAATCCAATGCTTAATAATGCGCCACCACATTAATGAACCCACTTTCCCTTACGTGATCTTCTCTCTCTCAGATTGTTGAGTTTGATTGTTAGCATGTGAGTGCGTGCGTATTAGTTATCATGTGCTTGCCTTGTGGACCATTGGTTTGGGTGACTTTGTTGATTGATTGTGATTAACATGATTGTGTGGCTCTGATTACATCTTCATTTGACTGCACGTACACCATTCCACACACGAATACGCGCATATTTGGACTGGGTTGATATTTTTTATTTGCACCCCACTTGTTAAGCCCAATGATATTTTTAACTGGCAATCTACTCACGTTGCACCCCCTCTCCATTTTATTTTCATATTCTATTTTCTTTTTCATATTATTTCCATTTCCTATTTTTTAAAATACTAAAACAATTTGAAAAATTCTAAATAAATTCATGTGACATCTTTACTTATTTAAATAATTTTCTACAATTTTTAATTCTAGTTTTATGAATTTTTTAGCATAATTCCACAATTTCTTTTTTATTTGAACCTTTCTTTGACACTTGAACTTGTGCATTTTATTTCTACCATCTCATACAACATTTTTGACTCATTATTTTTGCATTGGTTAGATAACACATTAAATCATCTAAATAAATTTTCTTTTGTTTTTTAAAGTCATTTTATCACATGTTTGTATGTTCATCTTTGCACTTCCTTTTGGTTTGTTCAATGTGATTTTGTGAAATTCTTTGGTCGTGTTTTCTTTTGAGTTTTGCTATGAGTTTTGGTACAAGTTTTGCTTCTGAATTGGATTGTTTAGGACCTTATTTTTACTATTTTCTCATGTACTTTGATATTTGTTTAATGCCTTGCACTTGAAGTAACATGTATGCACATTCTTCTATTTCATTCTCATATGATTTTGATGAGGCACTTGTGCCACCTTTTTGTGCTCATTTGTATGATATTATAGCTCATTTGTATGATATTATGGGTCATCTTAAACCATGATTATAGGTCATTTGCTTTCACTTCTTGCCACTTAAACATGCTTGTTTCAATTTGTTCCATTACATGAACTTGATTGAATTAAACTTGCATCCTATCTCTTCTTAAGGTCTACATGTTTTATGGGTGCATTTTTGTATGCCATTTCATACATTCCATTTTCATTTCATCAATGGTATACCACTATCCATATACATTCATTAATCATTTCACATGTTATTCACTTTTGGTATGTCACTTTGTGCATCTAATTGAAACTTGTTCCTTCTCCTTACTTCTACTTCATCTTACTTCCTCTATTTGTATCATTGCATCCATGATTTGTATGATGATTCATATGCATTGTGAGACATTTATAAATGGTATATGGTTCTGACCTTGATCTTTTGTGAAGCATTATTGCATGTTCACTTTGCATTTCCACTCATTCTTCATCTATTTCTTTCATGTTGCACTTCTTTGATGTTTAAGACTTTGCTTGTGCATAGTTTGTGTGTGTTAGATATCTTAACATTAGAGAACATCCTTAGAGCATAGGTTCTGATCTTGATTGATTTTCACTTCTTAGGATCTTTATTCATTGGTTCTTGATTTGTTTAATCATTACTTGTTATTCTTTCCTTATTTCACCACTTGTAAATAGTTTTTGAACTAACCTTTTCATGTAGGTGCTAATGGTAAGTAAGTGTGTGGATATGCTTCCACATACACTTCTTTCTTCCATTTTCTCTTATGTCCTTTAATCATTCAACTTCTGATCATGATAAGCATTTATATGCTTTCCTTGAATAACTTCTTTCTTCCCCCTTTTGAGTTAGAACTCATCTTCTACTTTAGAAGTGAGTTGTTTAATTCACTCTTCTTCTCCTTTCTCTTAGGATTAGGTTTCTTAAACCACATTAACCATAGGAACATCCATGTATGATAATTTTAGGGTTCGAGTCTTAGTCTCCCTCATTAGATTTTACCCTTCTCAACCTTTGAGTCTCTCTTCTTCTCACCTTAAAACAAAATCAAAAACACTTAATAAAAGGCATAACATGCATTCTATTTGAGACTTTCATGTAGGAATAAGGAGGTGAGGGGTCTTCTCTCATTTTCTTAGAATGTTTAGCATACGTCCTGTTAGGACGACCATGCGAGGCATTCGATCCTATATGAAGGACTTAAATACAATACGTGTTACAAAACACAAAATTAATCAAAATACTTCTTTCTTAAAAGACAAAAACAAATAAACAAATTCTCTTCTCATCTCCTTCATTCTATTCCTTAAGGACTCTTCACGTCCGTTCCACCGCAAACAGGTAACGCCTAAGTCTCCCTACAGCGAGCTGCAACACCTAACTGCTGGAACGCGCACTCTGACATTTCCACTAAAAAACACAAACAACTTTCCCTTAGCTGAGGGGAACAACGTCGCTCTGATTCTCATGTTCCCGATGAGATACGTAGGCAGTGGGGTAGGGCCCATTCGAGCACTTCTTTTATTTTCCCTACATTTGTTCTCCGTTCTTTTCCGTTCCCGTTCCTTCCTTTCCAGTAGCAGTGGAGCTCCAGACGACGACACCCTTTGATCGAAATAGCAAGCGTGGATCCCATCGGGTACGATGAACGCATGGGGTGCTAACACCTTCCCTTCGCATAACCGACTCCCGAACCCAGTTCTCTTGGTCGCAAGACCATGCTCTTTCCTTTCCCTCAGGTTTACGCAGTGTTTCCTTTCCTTCTCTTGGTATAAATACACATTGTTGGCTACTCTGTTTCGGTGCCACTTTCGCGTTTGTACTTGGATGAAAATCCCGGGAGCGACAACTACGTCTAGAACTAGGTAAAGCCTATTGGTCACTCTCGAATACAAACAAAACTAGATCCCCTGTAGGATTCCAGATACAGTCTTCCCTTCTCTTGGGGTTAAACAATATGGAACAAAGAGAAAGGCAGTATTCTCGGTGAAGCTTTTCTGAGACAGTCACCCTTAGAAATTGTCAAAGAAACTCTAACTCCCCAGAGATGATCTTTTCTCCTTGAATGGTATCTCTTGAGTTTCTTCCAAATTCTCGAACTTTCTTGGAATGATCTCTTCTCTGTGAATTGAATTTCTTGAACTTCTCTTGGTTTGGGGACCCACAGGCTTCCTAAAAGCATCCCCGCCTCCTCTTGGGCGTTGTACAAGGACCCTTCGGCTTCTTAGAAGTTCTCATCCCTTCTTTTGGGCTTAATACAAGGACCCTGACGACCTCTTAAAGGTATAAGACAGAACTTAGTCATCCTTTGCTAGAGTAGTCTTGCCAGTGTCAAAACTCCGGCCATTTTATGGTTGATACTCATACCTTAATGCCCGGGCCTCCTCTTGGGCATTGTACAAAAGATAAAACTCTAGACTTGGACAGTCTAAAACTCTTGAGTCTCAAAGACATTCTCAAGTTCCTTTCAAACATAGTAAAAAACACCAATCACCCTGGATCAATCTCCAGCCTAAACTCGGTCTCTCTTATGAGAGTTCCCCACACTTGGACACGCTTCAGGATCTTAATAATCCTCAGCGGTAAGACAGCCTCATCTTAGGCTTTGTACAAATGATTCTCCCCAGCGGAGCTAACCTTTTCAGACTCTCTTGTTGAGTCAACTACTTTTAGCCTCCGTCTTGGGCTTTGTACAAGACAGATAGAACCACTCTCTTGTTGAGTATAAAAGACTCTCTTATTGAGTCAATCTCCTTTTAGCCTCAATCTCGGGCTTCGTACGACACAACAAATTACTCTCTTGTTGAGCATAAAAGACTTTCTTGTTGAGTCAATTAACCTTCAGACTTTCTTGTTGAGTCAATCACTTATTCAAGACTCTCTTGTTGAGTCAACCCTTTTTTTAGCCTCCGTCTTAGGCTTTATACAGGACAGATAAAAGTACTCTCTTGTTGAGTCAAACCCTTTCGGCCTCCATCTTGGGCTTTATACAAGATACATTCTCCCCAACGGAGTCAAAATCCCTTTTAGCCTCAATCTTGGGCTTTGTACAAGACAGAAAGAACATTTTCCCCGAAAAAGTCAAACTTCCAGTCTCCTCTTAGGCTTTGTATAAAGAAACCCCCGGTTGAGTCAATCAACCTTTTAGCATCAAATTTGTGCTTTGCTCATAGCATACAAACATCAACAATTCCTCTTTAGAGATGAAAAATTCTCTCTCAGCCAAAACCCTTTAGCTTCACATCTTGGGCTTTGAATAAGATACAAACCACCTTTAGCTTCATGTCTTGGGCTTTGAACAAGACACCAAAACAATCTCTTTCCTCCCATAGAATAGGAGGAACTACGATCGCTCTGATTTCCCTGTTTCGTTAAACGGGAATACGTAGGCATAAGATTGCAAAATCTTAGCGAGCATACTAATCAAAAACTCAAAGTCCAGTATCTCCATACATCAATCAAAAAACATTAGACCTAGTACTTTACCAAAATCCTCCTATACAGTCACGACACTCCGATCTTAAATGAAATAACCTAAAGACAGACCCCCTTTTTTTATAGCATCTATAAACCAACAGTTTTGACTGTTTAACCCTAGTATGCAAACAGGGTTAATTGGAGACATATATTTCCCTTACTTAATCAGCTTCACGGGATAAAAACTGAATCGAACTGTAGTACCAAAGCGATAGTCATTCGAAACCACAAAAATCGCGCTACAACTGGGAGTGAATCCCGAATAAGCTGTCATGGTAGACCATCAAATCAGTGGAGGTACCCTTTGCAGATTCAATGTTTAGCAGCTTCGATTATGAAAGCAGATTGTCCAATTGTGGTATCCATGAAACTGAGGATTTAATAGACAGTAACCATTTGGCTATTTAGTAGTGCGGTAGCTATCACAAATAGTTGACACGCGATACTACACTCAATTGAGATTACCCTAATGTCGCGGCTGGCAAAAGTTATCGAGTCGCCATCATATTTTTTTAATGAAAATAAATGATAAACCTAAAATCCTAATCCTAAGGGTAGAGATTCCTAAGGTTCGGGAGTCGGTTAAGTGAGAGGAAGGTGTTAGGCACCCCTCACTTCCATTGTACTCAATGGGATCCTCCTTAAGTTTTAGGGTATGCGTGTTTGTTATCTGGGTTTTTACTTATTTACAAAAGAATCCTAAGTTTTTTATTATTGTACTCGCTAGGGTTTACAGCCCTATGCCTACATACCTTCAATTTTGAAGGATCAGAGTAACCGTAGCTCACCTCCCATATTCCTACCCCCTAATCCTATTCCTAACCCTAATCCCAAACCTAATCCACTATTTATACTCTTGGATGAAGAGTTCCATCCCCAAATATATTATTTATACTCCTAGATAAAGAGTTATATCCCTTAAAAATCCCTTATCCATTATTTATACTCTCGGATGGAGAGTTCTATCCCTTAAAAATCCCTTATCCATTGTTTATACTCTCGGATGGAGAGTTCTATCCCAAAATCCCTTATCCATTGTTTATACTCTCGGATGGAGAGTTTTATCCCTAAATCCTTATCCCTTGGCCTATGTTTATACTCTTGGAACATAAGAGTTTTATCCCTAAATCCTTATCCCTTTGCCTATGTTTATACTCTTGGAACCTAAGAGTTTTATCCCAAGATCTCATCCCTTATTTAGACTCTCAAACAAAGAGTTTTATCCCAAATTTTAAATCCTTAAAAACCTTTTATATCCCTTATTTAAAAAATAAATTCCTAAATTTCTATAGATTTTAATACAAAAATAATAAAATCCAAAATACCATCTTGCTTAAAAAATAGAAAAATTGATCCCCCAAATTATTCCAATTTAAAAATAATTTCTAAATTCAAGATAATCCCAAAATTAAAAGAATTTTAACCCCAAGAATATTAAATTAACTTTAAATTTATTTTTACCCCCAAACCCATATTTAAATCCAATTTAAATAAAATCTAAAAACACTAATTTTCTTAAAATGAATCCTGAACCCCATTTTAATAAAATTCAAAATTTCCAAAATGCCTCACCCCAAAAAAACCAGGAACAAAATCCCATAAAACATATCCTTATTTTAAATAAATAAACAAATTATTTTAAATATATAAAACTTTTATTTAAAACAAAACCAAACCCAAAATTAACCCTAAAAAATCCTAATTATATTTACCCTAAAAATCCTATTTTTATAAATCCTAATTGAATATTAAAATCCGAATTAATAATTAAATTATGTAAATAACTTAATTAATTAAATTAAACTTCAGGGGGTGCCATTTACACTGAATTAGTAATGGGCCTTTTGAAACAGAGGTGCAGATAGTAATCTGGGCGCAAGGCCCAATTACTAAACCAAGGTTTGAGAAGAAAAAAAAGAAAAAAAGTCCATGGTGGAGGGAGTCTGACTTTGACTCTCTCCTGGACGTTGTATGGAGATCACGTGGATCTCTTTGAAGATGACCTCCATCGTTGATCTCAAAGTATGATGAGTGAATGGCCAAGATGAGCAGTCAAATGGTGAGCACAGTGGGCAGCGCTTTGTGGGATTAGTTGTTGACTGAGAAGTCAACCAATCTCAACGATGGAAAATAAGCCACTTGGCATAGATCCAAAGCCACACGAAGGGAATATATGATCCCATCCTTTCTCAGACCCCCCATTTCCCATTTTTCTTTCTCTTTCTATCTTCTCCTTCTCTCACTATCTTCCAACGCTCTGCCCCCTCTCTCATTTCCATCGCCAGTGTGCCTTCCGGCCACCGTGTGCCACCCCTCAAACCACCACCCAAACCCAGAATCCGGTTGAACTTCAACCAGAAAACCCAACCCAAGAACCCTAACACCCTCACGACCCCAGAAACCCCATGGTTCTTTAGGGTTCGTGAAGAACCCTAACCCTAAACCTTCGTCCCCAAACCCAAAAACAACCCAGTTCTTCAGGGTTTGCCAGGAACCCTAAGAACCCTAACCCAAAATGGGATAAACCCTAACCCCCCCCCCCCCCCCCATGAACCCTAGGGTTCGGAGCATGAACCCTAACCCTAGCCCTAATTAATTTCCAGAAACCCTTAAACACACAACAAACAACAGTCCAACAATCAAAAAGCTAAGTTACTTTCGTATTTACCTTCCTTGCCGTGATACTGGTCGTATTTTATCCTATTATCTCTGTTTATCTTCTCCTCTAATCTCCTTCTTTTTTTACATTTGTAGGTAATCAAAGGAGGCTTGGGAGATTCGCGGCGGCTGGATTAATTCGTCTAGGGTCCTCTTTTCTAAAATGTCCTTAGGTTTATATAGGATTATAATTTAGGTTTTAGGATTAATTAGATTTAGATTTGTTTTAGGAATTTCTGATGTATTTTGATCTGATTTGATTTTGAGTCAGTTTTAGAATTAGGGTTCTGGATTTGTATGATTTAGATTGTAATTTTATCCAAAAAATTAATGAAATTGATTCTGTTTGATTCACTTTTCCACTTCTGCGCAGATTAGGGTTTGATTTGGGGAAGACGACCCACCTTGGGTCAACAATTTTGACCCAAAAATAAATAAAAATAATAATAATAATATAAATAAATAATATTTATAAATAAATAGAAATAATATCAAAATATTAATAGGCTGGTCCCTTTCCCAATTAGATCTAAATATCACTACAAAGCCTTAATAAAAAAAAAACCCTAAACATTAATTCAATTTAAACGACCAAACTTATAATTTAAATCTAATGACCCTTAATTTAGTAAAAAATAGAGCAAAGCAAATAATTATTTAATTAACAAAAATCTTTCAAAAATGAACCAAAAATAATATTCAAAAAATATTTTAAAAATGAATATCTCTAAAATCCTAATTATTATCTAATTAATTAAACTAAAACTTTTAATTCTAACTAAAGACACCAAACCATAAAATGGGCCCAAAAATTAACAATCTCAGAAGCCCAATGCCACCTAAATGACACCCCCGATAGCATAAAAAATCCCTAAAAAGGTAAAAAACACTGGTCAAAATTTAGGGTACTACAGCTGCCCCTATTTAATCGTCTTCGAATCAGAAATAGGATGTTGATGAGTCTTCCTCTTTTGAAGAGGAGACGATTAAATACAAGAAGGACCCAAATTTTGACCACGGAGTCCGACAGGTGTGGACCCAATTATGGTGCTCTGCTAATGTCCTAATATCCCTATGTAATATCCCTGAGTACAGAAGTTAAGTAAGATTATGACAATCTTCCAATTCCGTAGTAATAAACCCTTATAGAACCCCTGATGAAATCCTTAATTTGATAAAACCCCTGTAACGCTTCTCGATGGAACCCCCATTAAACCTTGACGAGGTTGTAAAACCCGGTGGAACCCCTTAATACTAATACTTGAATAAAAATCCCTTGATGGAATCCCCTAATAAAATACCTTAGTGAACTCCCCTTGGTAAAACCCTTTGATGAAATCCCTTTCCTCTTTAATACCTCCTTGAGACAATCCCTTAGTACAACCTCTAATAATAACCCTGATATGTTTGATGGCACACCCTTCGTGGGTGAGATAAGTTACTTAAGTGAAAGGTGAAGACCTACTCACTGAGGATGATAATCATGAAAGATCCTTTAATGAAGTGCTGTTCTCGCGATATAGACGATAATTAAATCTTTAATGGTGATTATGAACCCTATGTATGTATGCATGTTTGCGTATGTGAGTGCATGTATGCGTGCTTTTATGTATGATGCATTATTTGGGCTGACGCCTCTTTTTATGTAGTGCAATGTATGTCTTTGTCTGAAATAATACTTTCCATAACATCCTGACTCCCTGGCCCTTGAGACTTTGATAAATGTAATAAGCCATGATACCCTTGATTCCTGTTTAATATGTCGTTAAAGAATCTCCCATGTTGGTTAGATGGTAACGTATATTCCTGTCAGTGTATAGCCCCTATATCCTGCTTTGGAAGAATAAGATCCCTTTGATGATTCCAAAAACCGAAGTAAAATCTATTTTCCCTTTTCAAAGCTTTTATTTATACCCGATATTTCAATGCATTATTTCACAATTAATCGACACCTTGTAATCAGGCGGAATAATTTAGGAGTCAAAGAAATATATTTGAAAAGCATATTTTATTGAGAATTGGCCCGAAAATGGGCAATAATACATAAGGAGGGTAATTCCCATAAGGAGATATTACCGTAAATCCAGAAAAGATGTAAAATGGCAATAAGAAAGCAAATTTATTTATGTCCCTATTAAATGTAACACCAGCTAATATCCCTAAGTCTCCAAGATCACGACACTTCGCTTCTGAAGATGACGGCTGGAATGATCGTTCCCTTCTGAATTCCTGTTACGGGGTGACTTGAGTGTTTTCAGTCATATGCCTTTTGGATATCCCTAACTTTTGCCTGGACCGCTCTTTTTAGAGTCTTAGTCCACCGGGATGATATACCATTTTTTTCGACTAAGCCGCCCTTTAGGGTTTTCGACTTGTCAGGTATCATTTTTTTATTCAAGTCCCTAATTTTTTCCTGGATTGCTCTTTCGAGTTTTCAATCCACCGGGACGCCCTAATTTTTGCCTAAGTCGCCCTTTAGGGTTTTTGACTTAGCGGGCTTTTATCCTCTTTTTCTAGGCATAGCATTTTTTGACCGAATCGGAGTTCACCGGTCGTGGTAAATCCGCTCCATCCATGGTTGCTAATATTAGTGCTCCGCCAGAGGAGGCACTCTTCACGACATATGGCCCTTCATAGTGTGGGGTCCATTTGTCGCGGTGGTCCTTATGGATGGGTAATATTTTCCTTAACACCAAGTCTCCCTCTTCGAGTAGGTGAGGACGAATTTTCTTGTCAAACGCTCTCTTAATTTCCTGTTGATATAATTGCCCGCAGCCACACGTCTAGTTTGCACCCATTCTGCCTTATCCAGTTTAGCTTCCTTTATGATCCTAAATGATGAATTTTCACTCCGATTGATAGCCCCTCTTTGAAGCCCATATCCTTATGCAAATATAAGTTTCCATCGAGATCCAGGTCCAGGTCCTTCATAGGAGTCCGAAGTTTCATAATCCTTTATAACCATGACATCTTTGTCCGGGAAGTCAATCTGCATGAGTTTGATAGTCGTCAACTGGTTTATGAACGAGATGATTTGCTAGTGTACTTCCTTTAATAGCCTTTGGAGTGACGTATTGGATGTCACATTCATTTAATAACATATGCCACCTAGCTATTCTCCCTGATACGTCATGTTTCCCTAATTCACAACCCATTGAATTCTCAAGTATTGTTAAGTACATTATGAGTGGTCTCCTTGGGACTGGTGGCACCAATATAGGTGGCTTTTGCAAATATTCCTTGATCCAATCGAAATCCTTTTGACAATCTTCATTCCATTCAATGATTTGATCCTTTTCTGAGTAATTTGAATTTTGGCTCACAAGTAGCTGTAAGGTGTGAGATAAACCTCGTAATATAATTTAATATCCCCAAAAATCCACGAACTTCCTTTTTTGTCTTTGGAGCTGGCATCCCTTGATTGGCTTTCATTTTGTCCTTTATTCCCCTTTGACTGACCATGGACCCTAATATTTTTCCGGATCTGATTCCATAAGTACACCTTGTAGGATTTAGTCGTAACTTGAATTTCCAACAACTTTTGTAAGTTAGTTATGTGATCTTCTTCTTTTTGTGACTTGGTAATCATATCATCCACCTGAACATCTATCTCCTTATGCACCATATTACCATAGCCCTTTGATAATTTACTCCTACACTCTTTAACCCAACAGGCGTTACCTTGTGACAAAAAGTCAAATTATTTCTTGACTTCTTCCCTGATCTTGAAGATCATGTCTGGTCTAGTCCTCCTCAGCTTTTGCTTGATTGGCGTACATTCTGTCTTGAGCGGTGGTTTATGCTCAACGATGTTCGTATCACGTCCAGGCATATCCTAGTATGACCATGCAAACACGTCTGTGTATTCTTGCAATAGCTCGATCAACCTTTCCTTTATATCCTTATTCGAAGAAGCACCGACTTTGACCTCTTTCCTATCTTCCTCAGTTCCCAGATTGATCACATCCACTGGTTCCTGATGAGGTTGTATTTCCTTGTCCTCCTGCCTTAACAGTTTGGCTAACTCTTCGAGAAGCTCACACTCGTCCTCATCACCCTCTTCTGCTTGGTTAATCGGTAATTCGAAGTCATTCGAGATTATAGCGGTGTCATTTTTAATAGGTTCATTTTTGAATTTGCACGAGGAAGTTTTTTTTATTAGTATCCCTTTTTGGAATGAAGTGCTAGAAATGAAAATATTGAAAGAAGGTATATTGCCATTTTGAACAAACAGAAAATGAAAGAAAAAGATCTTGATTGAAAACAAAATGCAATTTTATTGATAGAATTAATCCAATGAAATAAAAGGGTGGCCCTACAAAGTTTTGTTCACTTGCCTTGGGCATAGCAAGGGACTTATTATTATTTTAAGAAAAAAAAGTAAATTACTTCGAAATAGAAATCATCTCAGGAATCCCGATGGTTTTCTAATTGTCGAGATTAGGCATTCCTTTTTTCCTCTTCCATTGCAGCCACTTGATTCCTATCCTGGAACCCAAAACTATGAAAATTGTCTTCTAATCCTTCATTAGCCAGTTTGTAACCCAGCCCGAACAAACCATTCTCTTCAGGTGACTCCCATTGTTTGCCCCAGTTTGTTATGTCTCCCTTCTTGATTAGGAATTTATCTTCCATCCCTTCCATGGCATTGGCTGTTGCCCCAATGTTCCCCAGTAATGCGTTATCTCCCAGATTTGGACCTTCAGGGTCCACAACACTGACATAGTTTTTCTTTGAGTGGTTTCTGGAATACCTTTTATTGTTATGTTTATCGGAGGATGACTGCCCAATCTTTCCTGTCTTTAAACCGTTCTTAATCCTTTCTCCAATGATAACCAAGTCAGCAAATCCTGTTGAGACTGACCCAATCATCTTTTTGTAGTACATTCCTTGTAGGGTATCCATAAATATGTCCACAAGTTCACTTTCCAATAATGGAGGTTGCACTCGGGAAGCTAGTTCTCTCCATCTTTGGGCATATTCTTTGAAGGACTCATTCCCTTTTTGAGACATGTTCTGCAAATGCGTGCGGTTATGAGCCATGTCTACATTGTATTGGTATTAGTTCATAAATACGCTTGCAAGGTCTTCCCAAGTCTTAATGTAAATCCTCTCCAATTGCATGCACCAGTCCAAGGATGCCCCACTAAGGATGTCGTGGAAAGTATGCATCATTAGCTTCTTATTAGTAGCATGGGCACCCATTTTTCGAACAAACATCCTAAGGTGATTCTTAGGACAACTTACACCTTTGTATTTCTCAAAGTCCGAAGCCTTAAACTTGGGAGGTATGACCACATCGGGCACCAGACATATTTCCAAAGCATCCACTCCAAAGATATTGAATCCTTCCATGACCTTTAACCTTTCCTCAAGTGCTTTGTACTTATCGTCAATCTCTCTCCTTTCCATAATAGTGGTTCCTTTATTTTCGAGGGCCACTTGTCTTGGATTTTCACCCTCGTATTGGAGGTTCCAATCTGCGTAATTCTCACGTGGAATTGGTATGTGAGTAGTATGAGGTGCCCCATTGGAAATAGGTGGAGAGACGGTTCCCTCGAGAGATTGGTTAACAACTTTGTGCTTAGCAGTTTCGGCCTCCTCACGTTCCAGATCATGGACAAACCCTAGTAGAGGGATATTGTCTTCAACATGGGGGGTAGGAGTAGGAACCTTCCATTGACGACTTGACTCGGTTCCTCTGGCTATCAAATTCTGGATGGCAAGTATTAGTTGATCAATCTTGCTTTTCATACCTTCCACGTTCTCCTTAACAGTATCCATTTCTCCTCTTAGAGTGACCAGATCCTTCTCCAACTGATCCATAGCTCCCCTTTGGTACGCTCGAATGCGAGGTCGGGAAGTCAGATTGTTATGGTCAATGACTCAGAGACAAAATTTGTAAAAGAAAATGATTTTTTGTTCTTCATTCCTTTTTCCTTATTTTTTGAATGCATGTTGATGCATGGATGTATGAATCTGCATGATGTATGCTAAATAATTTTAAAAATTTATTTGGAGGGAATTCCAAAATCCATTGTAGTTAGAGATGAATATATTCAAAGGATGAAACCCATACACATGGAATAAAAATTACTTTATAAAATTCAAATCCACTAGCCAATTCCAGATCCAAAATAACTTCCAAACTTAAAAATAACTCCTTGGGAATAACCCAAAACAATAATCCAAAATAGAAACTCCTGAACTTAAGAAAGCATAAACTAAATAGATATCCCTAATGCCTTCTTCAAATGAGCTTTAAACTCCTCCATGTATCCTCTCTTGAGCCCTTGCACTTCCCTATCCTCCTTGTGGTGAGATAATAATAGATCTTCCACAGGTACAGCTAAGTCCTTAGGCTTGACCCTTTTTTTCCCTTTTTTTTTTGCCCCTATGCCCCTGTAAGATTTTTCCCTCTCCTTATAAATCCAAATATAGTCCAAATCGTTCCATCGTAGGAGCTAGTTGAAAATCCTTGAAGAGGAAGTCACATAGAGGAGGATCATTACATTGTGCAACAACAATTACGCCTTCTACCTTTATAAGGATCCCTAAAAGATCGAGGATCCTTCCACACTTGTGTATAAACATCCTTTGAGCAGATTTTGGCATTAAGTCTTAAAGGTATTTGAGACTTTGTAAATCAGCACTTAGCATTATGATGCGTAGGGTAGCCCTTTTGTTTGAATCCATCTTTCCAATGTTCCTACAACACATCTTGAAATTCCCCACAAGATGCGTATATGCAAAAAATGTTTTTAAATGCATGATGACATGAACATTTTTGTTTTTTTTTATTGAATGTTTTTATTTGTTTAGGGTAAGGTGAAATGCAAGGATGACCTTAACTAGGTAGGCTCCCTATAATAAGTTAGATCTAAGTCTTATCTACCCAATCCCCTCACATGTAGGATATATAGTTTTGGGCAACATAACGGCCCTAGAATTTACGGACTATACCCTTGTTTTACCATGAGAAGGATCAAGCCTTCCTACGGTAAACCTTCGGGATAAGTCACATCTAGGAAGATCCTAGTAATGACCCTTGAGGGTTGAATACTTAGGATCGCCATGGGTTAATTGGGTTTTCTAAAGGTCCTCAGAATCTTGGACCACATCCAAATTTATCAGCTATGTTAAGGGCTAGCCTTAGAAGATAATTTTGGAGGGTCTATCTGAGTGTGGTATCAATGCATAGTCAGGATGTTACATCCCTTCCATTAACATTTCCGTTCCACATCCTAACTTAGAGTATCCTCCAAGGTTGGGTTTTAGCTTCGCACATCACCATATCCCAAACCAATGCAATAATGACAATATAATAAATATAAATAACAAATATAATAAAATAAAACAAAATATAAAACATAAAATAAATAAAAGAAAAAACAATGAACACCCAAGACAAACAAACAAAAACCCTACAACCTAAGGTTAGGATGGACTCTCTTTAGGTTCCCCTATCCCCAGCAGAGTCGCCAGCTGTCACGGCCTGTAAAATTATCAAGTCGCCATCATATTTTTTTAAGGAAAATAAATGATAAACCTAAAATCCTAATCCTAAGGATAGAGATTCCTAAGGTTCGGGAGTCGGTTCAGTGAGGGGAAGGTGTTAGGCACCCCTCACTTTCATTGTACTCAATGGGATCCTCCTTAAGTTGTAGGGTATGCTTGTTTATTGTCTGGCTTTTTACTTATTTACAAAAGAATCCTAAGTTTTTTATTATTGTACTCGCTAGGGTTTACAACCCTATGCCTACGTACCTTCAATTTTGAAGGATCAGAGTAACCGTAGTTCACGTCCCCTATTCCTACCCCATAATCCTATTCCTAACCCTAATCCCAAACCTAATCCAATATTTATACTCTTGGATAAAGAGTTCCATCCCCAAATCTATTATTTATACTCCTAGATAAAGAGTTATATCCCTTAAAAATCCCTTATCCATTGTTTATACTCTCGGATGGAGAGTTATATCCCTTAAAAATCCCTTATCCATTGTTTATACTCTCGGATGGAGAGTTATATCCCTTAAAAATCCCTTATCCATTGTTTATACTCTCGGATGGAGAGTTCTATCCCAAAATCCCTTATCCATTGTTTATACTCTCGAATGGAGAGTTTTATCCCTAAAATCCTTATCCCTTGGCCTATGTTCATACTTTTGGAACCTAAGAGTTTTATCCATAAATCCTTATCCCTTGGTCTATGTTTATACTCTTGGAACCTAAGAGTTTTAGCCCAAGATCCCATCCCTTATTTAGACTCTCGGACAAAGAGTTTTATCCCAAATTTTAAATCCTTAAAAACCTTTTATATCCCTTATTTAAAAAATAAATTCCTAAAATTCCAAAGATTTTAATACAAAAATAATAAAATCCAAAATACCATCATGCTTAAAAAATAGCAAAATTGATCCCCCAAATTATTCCAATTTAAAAATAATTTATAAATTCAAGATAATCCCAAAATTAAAAGAATTTTAACCCCAAGAATATTAAATTAACATTAAATTTATTTTTACCCCCAAACCCATATTTAAATCCAATTTAAATAAATTCTAAAAACACTAATTTTCTTAAAATGAACCCTAAACCCCATTTTAATAAAATTCAAAATTTCCAAAATGCCTCACCCAAAAAAAACCAGGAACAAAATCCCATAAAAAATATCCTTATTTTAAATAAATAAACAAATTATTTTAAATATATAAAACTTTAATTTAAAACAAAACCAAACCCAAAATTAACCCTAAAAAATCCTAATTATATTTACCCTAAAAATCCTATTTTTATAAATCCTAATTGAATATTAAAATCCTAATTAATAATTAAATTATGTAAATAACTTAATTAATTAAATTAAACTCCAGGGGGTGCCATTTACACTGAATTAGTAATGGGCCTTTTGAAACAGGGGTGCAGATAGTAATCTGGGTGCAAGGCCCAATTACTAAACCAAGGTTTGAGACAAAAAAAAGAAAAAAAAGGTCCATGGTGGAGGGAGTCTGACTTTGACTCTCTCCTGGATGTTGGATGGAGATCACGTGGATCTCTTTGAAGCTGACCTCCATCGTTGATCTCAAAGTATGATGAGTGAATGGCCAAGATGAGCAGTCAAATGGTGAGTACAGTGGGCAGCGCTTTGTGGGATTAGCTGTTGACTGAGAAGTCAACCAATCTCAACGATGGAAAACAAGCCACTTGGCATAGATCCAAAGCCACGCGGAGGGAGTATATGATCCCATCCTTTCTCAGACCCCCCCCCCCCCCATTTCCCATTTTTCTTTCTCTCTCTATCTTTTCATTCTCTCACTATCTTCCAATGCTCTGCCCTCTCTCTTCTTTCTCTCTCTCCTTTCCATCGTCGGTGTGCCTTGTAACACCCTCAATCTATACCCCCAAATAACAAAGCGATAATTAGAATTCAAAATTTCATCAGAGTATATTTAAAATATTCACGGCATAGACCGAGGGGTCACATCAATTGAAACAAATACACATACACCTGCTCATAAAGATATGCAACAATTCAGGTAGCACATAACAAAAGAACTTAGTTCATAACACCCATAATTCAGATACAGAATAAAAGCGAAAAATCTGTACTGAATCTCATATATATATATATATATCACACATAGAGTTTGTCTGTCATACACAACATCATACGTGTACAAACCACAAGATACATATACATCATACAATATAATCACACTCGATCCCCCGACTACCCGGTGCTACATATCAGAGCCGACCGACAAAAAAATGAAGACCTAAGCTTCACAAAAGACCTTCAGCATCTAATTTGCAATGCCTCGTAGAGCATTAAAAAAAGCAGAAGGGTGAGAAACACAATCATAATATAATTGCATACAATTATATAATAACACAAAAATACACATATAAAATATTCTCACCACCACTTATACCAGAATTCAATCACAAAACGACACAGTGTATATTTCATATATCCATCACCAAGGCATATCAACCATTCACAATATAATTATCACCAACATATATACATATATCAACTCATCAATTTCATCCATAATTCCACACACAATCAATCCATTCATGATTTATGCAAATGCACAGAGACCGACACAACGACTCTATGCAATGCACATGCGGTACCATCCATCCATCATTCTCAACACTAGTTCACTCAGGAACTATTGGAATCATCGCTTGTTACTTAGTGTAACTCCCCATCGAGCAAACGATGTTCCCCATCGCTTTCGGTCCTCTTTGTATAAGGCTCACGATGTTTATGGATCGCTTTCGGTCCTCTTTGTATAAGGCTCACGATCCGATCGCTTTCGGTCCTCTTTGTATAAGGCTCACGATCGTCTATAATCATCGCTTTCAGTCCTCTTTGTATAAGGCTCACGATGTTATAGCGGATTCCCTCTGGAATCGATTTGTCGCTCACACCCACTAGGGCACACGACATCACAAGAATGCATATCATGATGCTTGGCATACAATGACTCATTACATTCAAATGCACACATATATGCAACAATCTCAATCAACAATAATCATGCTTTGCAATTCAAGTCCAAAACAATGCATTTATTTGCCATACGGCCACAAACCATCATCACAAAACTTATCACATGCATTTCCATCACACAACAGAACACAAGTCATACAACATTCATATCAACAGCATATTGCATAATACACATCAACTACATACACTTACAATGGTACAAGTTAACAAAACGACACCATTCCAATTCCCGACATAATTAAATCGGCCACTAGTCTCAAAACTAATAATATCAGAAGAACATGTCAAAATCTTTCCAACGCACCAAACCGCGCCTCAAACTGGCTCACGGATCAAAAGTTATAGAGAAAACAAATTGGGAAAAGCTGTCACATTCGCATTGCAAAGCTCCTAGCGAGTCATTCGCTTCTTCATTCGCAGTGCGAATGTCCCAGCGAACCAAGTCAGAACTGAAAATAGCCTAAAAATTCCTAACGTTTGCAGTGCGAACTCCCAACGAATGCTCGCTTCCTCATTCGCAGTGCGAGTTCCCCAGTGAACACTGGCAGAAAGAAAATAACACAAAATAACACAAAGTTCGCAGTGCGAGTCTCTGGCGAGTGTTCGCCCACACCTTTGCAGTGCGAATTGCCAGCAAATGCTCGATTTCCCCTTCGCTAGGGGATTCGCAGCGCGAACCTGCGAAAACCAGCAAACCCAGCAGCGCTGTTACATAACCCAAACCTATATTTTCACCACCAAAACACTTCCAAACCAACACATATCAATCAAAACATAACCCAATCATGGTAACTATCATTCTACAACATTTACATCAATTTCCAACCACGAAAACATCGATTTCTATCGTTCCGACCTAGAATTGAAAACCAAAGTGTAGCACCCCAAAATTTGCCTTGTTGTTTTTAGTTAACTGGCTTATATTTCTTTGCATTTCTTGCATTAGCATTTGTGCATAGCATGGTTATTAGCATGGGATCAAGGTACTTGGTCCATATTCTCAAGTCTCAAGCCTCAAGGTGGTTTGAGGAGCTCATCATATCTTCATAAGGTCAAGCATGGCGAAAGATTACAAGTGAATCTTTCCCTCCTAACCAGAGGGACCAATTAGGGTTTGTGAATCAAAAGGGATTCTGGGAGGGCTTTGTGGATTCAAGCATGTTCCTATGGTATTCCATATGCTCTCAAGTGTTCATGGATAGATACTTGGCTAGTGGTTCATTGTGGAGGATTTTCAGTGGATCAGTTACTTGTGAAGTAAGCAAAAGTCAACAGTTCAAGAGGAAAGTCAACCATGGGTTTTCAAAGGTTCAAATCATGTTTTCCAAGTTCATATACCTTTATTTGGTCAAGTAATAGCATGAATGACATCATTCTTCAAGAATCAAGAGTTTGTGCAAAAGTTACTAAATTTGGAAAATGACCTATAATGAGAACTTTCCATTTTTGGCAATTTTTCCACCACATTCCACTTGACTTTTCATTATCAAGGAAGCTTCAAATGAATTTTCCTCCAAAATTAAAGTTGAAGATCTTTCTCTCCCATTTCCAAAAAGTACTAGATGGTTTCCATACCATTTGTGGTTCTCAATTTATGGTCAAAACAATGCAAGGTGCATTTTGATGGTTTTCCATGTACCACTTTTTCCACCTTTTGCATTTTGGTACAAAATGACTTGTAATTGGTCTCAATGGTTCATGTCACATTACAACATCAAAGTACATCTCATTTGGATCAGATTTGGCCTTTGAATCAATTCATTTCATGCCATATTTCTCACTTATTCAACAAAGTGCAATTTTGCAAGATGGATTGAAACTTGCAAACCAAGACATTTCAAGGCCCAATTCCAATCCATTTGTGATCAGCAAGGAATGTGTGAGGGATTCATGAGAGAAAGCATGAGTTGGCACGTGAGAATTAGTGGATCGAACACAAATTGCATTTTTGCATAAACCTCCAAAACTCATTAACCAAGGGTTTAACTAATTGCTAATCATGATCAGTGGACTAATGGAGTGTATATAAGCTAACTCATACTCTCACAACTAGGTCATGCACTCATTCTTGCTCAGAATTCCAAATTTCATTCTCACTTTCTCCTCTTCGATTCTCTCTCACCTTAAGAGCTTTTTGAGAAATTCTTTCACATTCTGAATCCTTGAAGTTCATAGAACACAAATCAATCATCATCTAAAGCTATAATCAAGGAATTCAGTGGGTTCGAATTTGTAAATCATTTCTTCCAAACTCAAGATCCAGACCATATTCAAGCTCTAATTGCATTTATTTTGTAATTAGAGGTTCCTAAGGCTTGATCTGCAGCTTATCACTGGTTTTCTAGGAGTATTTTGAGCTCTTCAAGACCTCAGGTTAGTGGTGATTTCATGCTCTTAGAACCTAAATTTTTTATGTGCATAATGATCTGTGATTGTTGCTGAGCATGCTAATGTGTTTAGAATTAATTTTGGACGTGTAACATGCTCATAATGTAGATCTGAAGTTTTGAATCTCAAACTTGTTTTGTTCGATTTGCACTGTGTGTTCATTGTTTGATGATTTGGTTTGCATAGCCACGATCCTTGTGAAAATCTGGTTGGAATGGTCTATTTGTTTGCTTTTTCTGGAGAATTTCAGGTTGTTGTTCATCTGAGATGGTGACCGGAGCCCTAGCTCCGTCACCATAATTGTTTGCAGGTCACCGGAGGAAATTTGGAGAAGATGATGTTCTGACCGTTGGATCTAGGGATCTGATGGTTTACATGTTGCCACGTCTTTTAATTTATGTTTTCATTTGATGGTTTGTGTGTGTACCATTCCACCCTTCTTATCATGTATGTTTGATCTGGATCACTCATCTTAATTGATTGTTGATTGATTGATTTAATTTGGTGCGTTGTTTTGATCTATTGGTTGGATTTATGCCAGCGCATTAAATAGTCATGTGCCCTTTACATGTTTCATTTTTAATTTCTGAATAATTCAATGTGCCCGTGTGTATGTTGATTATGGTGTGCATTGTGATCTGAACCTCTTATCTTGCTTACCTTGCATTTGTTTGACTTGATGTCATGCGTATGATTGATCTGAGGGTCATGATTGAGTCTGACCGTTGACTGGGTTCTATATGTTTTCTTTTGACTTCGCTGATAGGCTTTTATGATTTGGGCTTTGTATTCCCACCCCATGCTTTGATCCATTTCATTTCTCAACGTGTCATGCTTGATGTTTGCACCCTCCTTGTTTATTTTTTTTTTTTTTATTAATTGATTCATTTCCATTTTTAATTGTTTAAAATAGTTTCAAGCATCAAAAAATTACAAAAAAATCATGAAGCATGTTTAGCATTTTATAAAATTTTCCCATATTTTATTTTCTTTTTTCATTTTATTTTTGGCATCTGAATTAATTGTTTAATTGATTTCTTTTTGAATTGTTTCATATGTGCATACTTTGCATTGTAGGTTTTATTTCTCATAGCATACAAAACATTCTGAACCCATTATTTTTGTATTGTTTCATCAACATCTTGAAATGCATAAAAACATTTTTCTCATATTTTAAAACTCTTTTCATATTGCACTTTGGTCCTTTTCTTTTGCATATTAGTTCATGATTCTTATGTGACTTTGCATAATTGTTTGAAGGAATTATTTTGTGAATTTTTGCATGAGTTTTTAATATGATGTTTGCTTCTGGTTGAGGTGTTTGGAGAATTAATTTGGTAATTTCTGAAGATGATTTACTAATTGTTTGATTGCTCTCTGTTTGAGGTCTTCCTTTTGTGCACATCTTTGAGCATGTTTGATTACTTGTTTGAGAAGGCACTTGTGCCATTGTTTGGGATTGTTTCTTTGACTTCATAAGCCATGTTTGAATCATTATAAGTCATGTGATTGCAATTATATGTCCTTGGTATGAGGTTGTTGCATATTTTGTGCACATGTTCAATGTTTGATTTACATGCCTCTTTTGACTTATCTTTTCACTTCTTCTCATCAATGTCTCTTCTTGACTTGTGTTTGGTTTGTGTATGCCATGCCATATCACTTATTTTCATTTCATTGATGTATGTTTCTAACCTTGAAGTTTTGTATTCATGTCATATGTTATTCATGTTTCATGTTGCATCCTTTAACATGTTTCATTTACATACTTCTTTCTTCTTCTTCTAATAGTTCTTAATGCTTGGATACTTGCTTGTGTGCCTTGTGTGACACTTGTATAGCATGTTTAGGCACATTTTTAGGTCATCCACATTCTGATTTGGATATTATTTGAAGCATTCTTGCATGATCACCTTGTATATCCATTCATTCTTCTTTTATTCCTTCTTTGATGACTTTCTTGGATATTTTGCCACTTGTTTGCATTCTCTTTGCTTGAGTTTGTTTGGTAAACATTATGGGTCACCCTTAAGGTGTACATTCTGACTTGGATGAGTTTCATTTGGTTTGTAACCATTTCTCTTTGGGTTGTGACTTGTTTGGGTTTTATTTGTCTTATTGTTGCTTATGTTTGTTTTTGCTAACCATGTAGGGGCTAATGGTGAGTGAATGGGATGTGGATAGTCATCCACATTCTAACTTCTCCTTTCTCTTTTAAGCTTTCATACTTGTGTTTGCTTTAGCATTTAAGATGTTTATCCCCTCTCTTTCACTCTTTCTCATCCCATGAGTCTCAAGACTTGTTTAAGTCTTGGATTCTTTTCCCTTTAGAGCTACCTAGTCCAACTTAATTTTTGATTAAGCTTGTAGTAGGATTAGCATTAGGTTTTAGGTAGTCGTCTCTCCTAAGCCACACTAACCATAGGATACCCATGCATGATAACATTAGGACTCTTAGTTTCCCTTTAGAGTTTCCTTTGTGTCTTCTCTCTTCTCATCTCAAAACTTCTTGAAAACACGTAATAAAAGTTAACGTGTATTACGCTTGAGCCTTCTATGTGGGAAGTGGGGAATGAGGGGGCTTCCCCTCATTCTTCTAGGATACCTAGTGTACGTCCTGTTGGGGACGATGCGCGAAGTATTCGTTCCTATATTTAAGAATTGGGTTCAATGCAAGTTACGAAACAACTTAAAAGACACTTCTGTCTAAAAAACACCAAACAAATTCAAATCTTTTTATCCTTCGGGATTGTTGGGTTTCAAACTTATTTTTTTTCAGAAAAGAGCTCGTCGCTCACGTAAAAAACACTCACCCATCTGTGGTCGTACCCACGAACTACATTAGCTCTGATTTCTCTCTCTCGTCCGATTGAGGATATGTAGGCACAAGACAGCGATTATCTTGGCGAGCAACCTTCCCCCACAGTTCCCGTCCGAACTACGTTGACTCTGACTTTCCCATTGCACTGGGGGAGTACGTAGGCCTAGGACAATGATAACATCCTATCGAGTCACTTCTTTTTTTTCTTTTCTTCTTCGTTTCTCCGTTCTTTCCGTTCTCGTTTCTTCTCCGGTTCAGTAGCAGTGGAGTTCCAGACGACGACACCCCTGGATGCAGACAGCAAGCGTGGATCCCATCGAGTACGATGGACGTGTTGGGTGCTAACACCTTCCCTTCGCGTAATCGACTCCCGTACCCGTTTCTCTTAGTTGTGAGACCATGCTCTTTCCCTTCTTTCAGGTTTATGCAGTGTTTCCTTTCCCTCTCTCGGGATAAGTACACATTGCTGGTGACTCTGTGTTTTCCACGCCACTCTCACGTTTGTACCTTTGGATGCGAATCTTTCGGGAGCGACAGCTGGCGACTCTGCTGGGGACTCTGGTTGACCTCCTGCTGGTCCATCCCCTTTAGCGAGTCGATCCTAGCGCTTGTCTGTTTCTTTTCATTGGGTGTTTTTGTGGTGCTTTACTTTGTTGTAAATTACTGTATTGCTGTTTTATTTGTTTTATTGTATTTACAGCTTTTATTGCATTGCATTTCATTTTATTACTGTCATACTGGATATTACTGTGCTGTGCTGGCTGGTTTTCTGTTTGGCGGGTTGGGATGTTCTGAGAGATAAGCCCACTACCCAGGCTTGAGCATACACACAGGTTTTAGAGTGGATAGTCGTGACGCTTGCATGGGGGTGGCCATGTATTATCGTTCATGAGACCCACAACCAGACGAGGTTCTATCAGGAGCTACCTGCTACTGTGTGTTGGTACAGGCCAGTAGGTATTCTCTTGAAGGATTGTCGACTCTGGAGACCATTCCCGAGGACTCAGTTGCGGCACTCCTCCCGGGATGTGACAGTGGCAGACCACGTTCTGTGGAAAACCCATTGCGCTTTCTTGACCCGAGGACCCAACGCTGGGAACTTGCTATAGGGTTTCCTTTTGAGGTGAATCAGCGGACGACCTCTTTGATTGGCGGTAGCATTGTATCCTTCGGGCTGAATGTGCTATTGCTTCTCAAACCTCCGAAGCTGAGGATCTTTCGTTTTTGTGAATCAGTTGAGGCCTCCTCGATTGGTGATGATGCCAAACCATAAATGGTGAACGTATCATCATTTCTCGACCTGAGAGCCCGGGATACTGAGGATCTTAGTACCCACAGGTGAGAGGGGCAGGTTGTTTACAGGTTTGCAGGTAACCGTGACTTTCTACCTACCCGGTGTTTCTGGATTCTTTGTCTCTACAACCGTATCAGTGTGGTTATTCTGTTATCCCGGTTTGACTCAAGAGTTTGTACAGAGCCTCAAGATTGTCCAGCCAGTTTAGCACAGATGCTTGATGCCTTGATCCCATGTTCTGCATTGCATTTCATTTTTTTCTCTGACATTCATATTTTTGCATTTCCAGGTTGTATCCGAATCTGTGATTCCAGTCTGAGGGCAGTATTAGGGATGGATGTTCCAAGAGGTAAGAAGGATATTATTATCTACAAGTTTCTCAAGCCAGCAATAGGTCATCTCACTATCCTGAAGGGAATGGCGAGTCCTGAAGTATTGAATGCTTTCGCGGAGAAGTATGGGTGGATTCTGTCTTTTGTTCGCAACATCGACGATTATGAGTTTCGGGGTCTCCATACTCTGATGCAGTTATATGACCCTCCACTGAGATGTTTTTTGTTCCCGAATTATTTGTTGGTGTCTACTTTGGAGGAATATTCTAACATGTTAGGGATTGCTATCAAGGAAGTTCCTCCCTTCTTTGGTTCAAAAGGAGATCTGGATTGTGGGAAATTGGTCGGTGCTCTTTATTTGACCAAGTCAGAGATAGAAGCCAACATTTCTAACAAAGGAAAGATCTGTGGTTTCAAGTTGGGGTATCTAACGAAGAAGGCCCAGAAAGCAGCAGAAGATAAAGAATGGATTGTTTTCAACGCACTGCTAGCTCTTTGTGTTTATGGTATTGTGTTGTTCCCCAATGAGCCTGATTTTGTGGATGAAGATGCTATCAGGATATTCGTGATGAGGAATCTTGTGCCAACCCTGTTGGGAGATCTCCATTATTCCTTATACAACAGGAATGAAAAGAAGAGAGGAAGGATGGTTCATTGCTGCGCTACATTGTTTTATAAATGGTTTGCAAGTCGTCTACCTCAATCTGGTGCTTTTGTTGATTCTACAGATTCTCTAGAGTGGAGTCAGCGCCTGATGGGATTGGTCAGTAAAAACATCGTGTGGATAAATCAAGGATTACTTGGCAAAGATATCATTCACAGTTGTGGTAAGTACCCTAATGTTCCATTGATAGGGAGGAAGGGAGGAATTAACTACAACCCTTCTTTGGCCGTCAGACAGTTTGGGTATGCTCTGGTAGGTCTGCCTGTTAAGAGAGATGTGGAAGAATCATTGTATTTCCACTCGTCTGAAGGTTTGGAGGAGGCGCAGAGAGCTTCTGAAGCTTGGGGTAGTATACTGAAGAAAGGAAAGGCCGTTCTGGGTAAACCAAACAATTAGGCTTTCCTTCCTTATGTGGATTGGATAAAACAGAGAGTTGAGGAGTGCTACTTGCCTTTTGATCGAGCACCTATGTTGTACCCAGAAAGTGTGGAAGAAAGACTTACTGTGCCTATTGAAGAGTTGAACAAGCAACAAAAGTTGGTGCGCGAATTGAGAGCAGAGAATTCTGGTATGAGTAGTCAGTTGTAGGGAGTTTTGCAGGACAACTTAGAGCTGAAGTGGCAAGTTAAAGAGTCGACTGAGCGTTTGAAGAAGGCAGAAAATGATATGGATAGCAGAATTCAGCATTTCAAGAAGCTTAGCATGGCAGCAGAGACATCAAGCAAAACCACCAGGACGACTAAGAAGCTTTTGGCTAAGACTGAAACTGAACTTGATGCTTATCAAGAGATGTGGAGTGAGGTCCAAGTTAAAAACGAGGAATTAAACAAAGAGCTGCAAAAGGCGAAAGAAAAAGGAAAGCATTTCTTCAACAAGTGGAAAGAATCCCAAAAGGAGATTGAAGAGCTCAAATTACAAGCTGGAATCAAGAAGGTGAGACATGAAGGTAGCAGCGCTGAAGAGCAGATTGCAACGCTGAACCAAGAGATTACGAAGAGAAACAGGTTAATCAAAGGGCTGATCACGCGACCGACACATCCTGACACTTTGAATCTTCTGGAAGAAGTGGAGGCTAGTCTGTTTGGGGTAGAATTGTAGTTGTTGTGTATCTATTTTTTTGTGGTCACCGTCGGTTACAATTGACTTTGTTTGTATGAATTCTGCCATCTTGATAATAGAATGTTTGATTCAGATATTTGTGCCTTGGTGGTTTTTATTTGAATTGTGGTTTGTTTCCTTGGTTTAATACTGCGGTATTGCTGAGTTCGGATTTATTTTTCGATAGTGTGTCTAATCCCTTGCCCAGTTTCATGGAATGGAATCAAAGCGGATATGTCCTGGAAATGTTCAAATATGTTTGTTTGCATTTTGCATTCGCATTTGCATAATCATAATCATTTTGCATTGTAGGTTATCTCAGATTCTCTGGTTTTCTTATGTTCTCTCTTTTTGTCAGTCAGGATTGATCAACCAACTCATCGGTATTCTACCAGGTTTAATTAAAGCAGAGTGATGGACAAAGTTTAGGCAGACATGGCAGTTATGCAAGCTTGCATCGATCAATTCATGGAGATGATGCAGGGTGTGGTGCAAAGTCAGAATGAGTTCAGAATACTAGTTCAGCCTTTGGTGTCGTAGGTTGATGAAAATGGTATCTTACACGGTGGTTTTCTTAATCGTGTTATTCCTCCGGGAGGAGGTGGTGCTGGTATCAACATTCCTATCACTGGTGCCGGAAGACAGGGTGGTATTCCTTTAGTGGTTGGAGAAGGAAGTACTGTTCAAGCTATCCATGGACCTCGTATTGATGATCAACAGGATAATGTTTTTTAGTCAGAAGCTTGGACGCTGGCCTACCTGTGGTCAGTGATGAGAGGATCCGTTTAATTGAGGCTCAACTGAAAGGGGTTGTGAAACAAGATGATCTGGGAATAGATTTGGACGACCTAGGGTTGGTCCCTGATGTTGTCATTCCACACAAGATTCAGATTCCTACATTTGAGAAGTGTAATGGTTCTACCTGCCCGAGAACTCATGTAAAGGCTTATACTAGGAAGATGGCTGCCCATGCTAAGGATGAGAAGTTAATGATGCATTTTTTCCAAGACAGCCTGTCTGGCGCATCTTTGGAATGGTACATGGGGCTGGAAAGTAGAGATGTTCGTACCTGGAGAGAGCTGGCTGCAGCTTTTATCAAGCATTACCAATACAACACAGACATGGTGCCCAACAGAACTCAGCTGTTGAGCATATCCTAGAAAAGTGATGAGAGTTTCAAAGAATACGCGCAAAGGTGGCGCGAATTGGCGGCTAGGGTGCAGCCACCAATGCTGGAAAAAGAGATGTTGGATATGTTTATGGACACACTGCCTAAGCACTATTATGAGAAGTTATTGCCTTGTTCTCTAGGCAAGTTTCCAGATGTGATTGCTATTGGACAGAAGGTAGAGGTTGGAATTAAGGTTGGAAAAGTTTCTAGTGGTGACGGATCGTCCTCTGGACATGGAAAGAAGTCGTTTGATGGTTATAAGAAGAAGGGAGAGGCCAACGCTGTATCATCTCATAGGGGAAAAGGGAAACAACGTCAGAGCAATAATCAACAAGTAGCATCGGTAACTATCCCAGCAACGTTACCTCCACCACAGCAACAGAGGAATAATACTAATCAGAATAGGTAGCAGGGCCATTATCAGAACAGACAAAGGAATGCAGAGAGGCATTTTGATCAACCACCAATGTCGTATGCACAGTTGTTGCAACATTTGCTGCAGTTGCGTCTAGTTGAGCTCCGTACCCCGACTCCACCAACAGGGGAACTCCCACGAGGCTACGATGCTAACGCACACTGCGATTTTCACTCTGGTGCTCCAGGGCACACTGTGGAGAAGTGTAGGGCGTTTCATCACAAGGTGCAAGACCTTGTAGACTCCAAGGCTATCAATTTCTCGAATGCTGGCCTAATGTTATTCAAAACCCTATGCCTGATCACAATGGGCCGAGGGTGAATGCGATAATTAAGGAAGGTAAAGCTTTGAATTTGATCATGGATGTTGAGGAATTGAAGACTCTGTTGGCTGTGGTTAAAAACAGGTTATTGAAGGGTGGCGTCTATCCGGGTTGTGATGAGAACTGCTCAGATTGTTTGATGAAGGTTAATGGTTGTGATTCGTTGAAGATGGGTATCCAGAGTATGATTGATGAGGGCTGTTTACAGTTTGATAGAGGTATCAGCAAGAAGAAATTGTTAGTGAGAAGGTTGCTACTATCACCATTCCGTTCAAAACGATTACTATTTTTGGTCCGGCAAGGCCACCTCCAGTCATTATCACAAGGGCTGGACCCATTCTGTATGAAAGTTCTAAGGCTATTCCATGGAATTACGGTGCAGAGGTGTTTGTCAATGGACAAAAGCAGGAATTAATAACTACTTCACCAGTGAGTGCTAGTCCTGAGGTTAAAGTTGAGATTGATGCTATAACCAAAAGTGGTAGAGTGCTTACTCCTATTAATGATCAACCCAGTACCTCTAAACAAGATAGGGAAAATAGGCAATGGATGGTTCTGTTCAGACTCCAGTGATTACTGATTCTACGGTAAAGCCGGTTGATGATGCTTTTTCTGAAAATGTAGAGGAGTTTATGAGACTCATCTGGAAAAGTGATTACAAGACCGTGGACCAGTTATATCAGACCCCGTCCAAGATCTCTATTCTGTCTTTGTTATTGTGTTCTGAGGCTCACAGGAATGCTCTTTTGAAGGTTTTGAATGCAGCCTACGTTCCTCAAGAGATTTTTGTTAACCAGCTGGAAGGGGTTGTAGCGCACGTGAAGGCGGGTAATGGCCTGGGTTTTACAGATCTTGACTTGACTCCTGCTGGCAGGAATCATAACAATGCTCTGCGTATTTCAATTGAGCGTCGTGGTTCATTGATGTCACATGTATTGGTTGATACTGGATCATCGTTGAATGTATTGCCCAAGAAAGCATTAATGAAGTTAGATACCAGGGGACTTATTTGTACACCAAGCGACTTGGTGGTGCGAGCTTTTGATGGCTTGAAGAGATCTGTCTTTGGTGAGATTGTGCTTCCGATCAAGGTTGGGCTGGAAGTTTTTTATGCAACATTTTATATTATGGATATTCAGCCAGCGTATAGCTGTTTATTGGGTCGTCCTTGGATCCATGGTGCAGGCGTTGTAACCTCCACTTTGCATCAAAAACTGAAATACATGGTTGATGGTCATGTAGTGACGGTGTGCGGAGAAGAAGATATAATGATTAGTCAGCTGTCAACCTTCAAATACGTAGAAGTGGATGGTGAAATCCATGAGACGTTGTGTCAGGGGTTTGAGAAGGTGAAGGTTTCTGAAGAGGTTATCCAGTCTGAGACTATAGAGCAGCCTGCAGTGGCAAATCAGCCTGAAGTTTCTATGTCTTCGTTTAAAGACGCCAAAGATGTGGTTGAAGCTGGTAGCTCACAGAGGTGGGGCCAGGTGGTTGAAGTGCAGGAGAAGATGGATACTTATGGATTGGGATACAAGCCATCCATGAGAGACGGGGATCCTCCCAAATTCTATGGCCCTGTACGTTTCACTAGTGCTGGTGTTTTCTTCGACAGGGTTAATGCCATTGAAGAAGAAGGGGACAGTGATTGTGACATGGATAGCTGGATCCGTCCTTGCATCCCAGGAGAAAGTCTGTGCAACTGGTCTTCCGAGAGAGTCACTCAAGTGACAGGCTTCGAGTAATTGTTTTGTTTTCCTATTATGTTAATCCTACGTTCTGCCCAAGACGTAGTGATTTTATTTGTAGGGCTTTTAACTGTTGTATGTTTTGCTTTATCATCAATAAAGGACTTTTCACACTCAAATATTTTGATCTCTGTCTTTCTGTTTTTATTTTTATGCATTAAAAACCCACATCAAAATGGAAATGTGATTCTTTTGTTGCATACATAATAAAACATACCTCATCAATCATGCAGGTCTTTTTGTTCCGATGACACCGATCATGACTCAGCTATAGCTTGGTATGACTTTGACAATCCAATCTATCAGGCTGAAGAAGAGACTGACGAAGATTGTGAACTGCCCGAAGAGTTGGCCAGATTATTGAAGCAAGAGGAGAGAGTCATCCTACCTCATCAAGAGGAAATTGAGATTGTGAATCTGGGAACCGAGGACGCCAGAAAGGAAGTAAGGATAGGGGCTGCATTGGAAGACAGTGTCAAGGGAAGATTGATTGAAATGCTCTGTGAGTATGTGGATATCTTCGCCTGGTCTTACCAAGACATGCCTGGGCTCGATACTGATATTGTTGTACACCGGCTACCATTTAAAGAAGATTGTGCAGAAGATGGTAGTGACATACAAAGACTGGCATGAGATGTTGCCTTACGCTTTGTATGGATATCGTACTTCGGTACGCACATCAACTGGGGCAACTCCTTTCTCACTGGTGTATGGTATGGAAGCAGTCCTGCCATTAGAAATTGAGATTCCTTCTTTGAGAATTCTGACAGACGTGAAGCTTGATGAAGCTGAGTGGGTGCGTTCTCGGTTGAATGAACTGAACCTTATTGAAGAGAAGAGATTGAAAGCCATTGCGCATGGCCGGTTGTATCAGAGCAGGATGAAGAAAGCCTTTGATCAGAAAGTGCGTCCTCGGTGTTTTCAAACTGGTGAATTGGTTTTGAAAAGAATCACTCCTCCTCAAACAGATCACAGGGGCAAGTGGACTCTGAATTACGAAGGGCCATATGTAGTAAGACAGGTTTTCTCTGGTGGAGCCTTATTACTTTCAACTATGGATGGCAAAGATTTTACGTCCCCTGTGAACGCGGATGTAGTCAAAAAATATTTTGCATAAAAGAGACCCGCTGAACATAAAAAGAAGGTTCAGGCAAAAATGGGGCATCCTGGCGAACCATAAAATGAAAAGGTTCGGGAAAAAATTAGGGATAAAAAGAAAAAAGAAATAAACCCGTAAGGTTGAAAACCTGAAAAGGCAACTTTGGCAAAAATGGGTATCCCGGTGGATTGAAAACCCGAAAAGGGCGATCCAGGCAAAAGTTAGGGATTTAAAAGAAAAGACTACGATTCGCGTTCGATCTGTGATCACTATTTACACTTGGAAAATTCGAAGGAAAGGAATCAGTTCAGTCAGTCATTTTCAAAGGCCAAAGTATCTGCGGATAAACAAGTCATATGGGTTATAGCTGAGTCTAGTCATGGTGGATGTCTGTTCCCCACATTGCCGACATTTATATTTTCTTTTGCTTTTTGCGCAATTACCTCTTTTCAGGAATTACTTCCAGATGTAAATGCCTATTTACAGGCCAATTCATTCAATAAAGTTTGCATTTCAGTCAAAGAGCTTTTGTTTTTTGCTTTACCTGTTTTGTTTGTGAAAATGTCCGATATTTTTTATAAAAACATTACATGCTAAAATGTTGAGCTCTGTGAAACAAGTTGGAAAACAGTGGCAATTTCTTAGGCGACAGTCACTATAATGATAATCAAAGTAGTCATTTTTGCATGTAGACCTTTCTGTTGGTTTTGCAGGATGACAGGTGTACCTCCCCAGTAGAGCTCTCCCCAACTTTGAAGTCTGATCGTCCTCAGCAATTTATTACTCTTCCCCATCAGGGTATCAAGGATCGTCTTCCTCAATAGAGTATAGAAAGGTAATTCCCCGAGCGGAGTCGTTGAGGATCGTCCCCTCAGCAGGACCTAAAGGGTTTTTTACCCAGACGAAGTTGTGTTTGGATTACTATTCCCCAGCAAGCGGTCAGAAGTTGATTGCTCCAAGGTAGATGTTGTTGTATCTCCAGCAGGAAGTTCGTGGACAAAGATGTTATTGTCCCCACAGAGTCCTGGTGTCTACTTTCCTCATTTGGTCAGAAAGTATAGTCTCACCGACAACGGCTTGATCCAATCCCCAGCAGGGTGAGGGTAAAGTTATTTCCCTAGTAGCAGGTTAAGCTCATATCCCCAAGCAGAGTCTGGTGGTGATTGGTATCCCCAGCAGGTCTTAAGTCCAATCGTTTTTGGACAGGCGGAAAATCCAAGTTCTGAAATAGTTGGTCATTCCCCAGCGGAGGAGTTTCCATATTCAGTATTCATCTCCCTCCCCAGCTGAGTGGGTATTCTCTCGGAGTTTCGTCCAACTCCAGTAGAGTTGTTGATCTTGATATTCCCCAACAGAATGGGTATTCTATCAGAGTTTTGTCCATCTCCAGCAGAATTGGTGATTGTGATCTTCCCTAGCAGGGTGAAGTTTTCTTCAGCTTTGTTCTTTGGTTTGATGACAGTGTAGGTTGTCATCCTCGGTGGAGTTGCTTCTGTCCTCAGCGTTTATTTCACAGGGACGGTCTTTTTGCATTGCATAAGCATCTTTTTGCATGGCATCCTCCTAAATGCGTAGCATTTCCACTTCGTGTGGAGCATTACGGAAAAATTCAAACATATGCATCCGAAGCATAGACCAGATTTGAGTTTTCCTTCGTCAGGAAAGCCAGATTTTAGGAGAATATCATTCGACTTTACTCCACAAGTGTCGGGTTAGTCATTCAAAGCAATATTTGACATTCCCTTGCAGAGTTGTTTGCCAGGATCGTTGATCCATGATTTCATTTTTACCCCTTCGTCCAGGTGGTCCTTTGGTTTATCCCCTCAAGGTTTTTACCGTCAGACACTCGTCCGTGTTTCCTCCGGCACTCGTCCGTGTTTGAAACTTTTCAATACCCTTCCGTATTGACCTTTTGATGACACTCGTCTGTGTTACCTTCCATTCCCCAGTAATTTCATCCTTCTACACCCGTCCGTGTACCTTTTCAGTACTCGTCCGTGTTGAATCCTTTTACACCCGTCCGTGTACCCTCTCAGTACCCGTCCGTATTGAATCCTTTTACACCCGTCCGTGTACCCTCTCAATACCCGTCCGTATTGAATCCTTCTACACCCGTCCGTGTACCTTTTCGATGCTCGTCCATATTGAATCCTTTTACACCCGTCCGTGTACCTTTTCAGTACTCGTCCGTATTGAATCCTTTTACACCCGTCCATGTACCCTTTCGATACCCGTCCGTATTGAACCCTTTTTACACCCGTCTGTGTATCTTCTCGATACCCGTCCATATCTGATATCTTTGATTCCTTGACACCCGTTAGTGTTTATCCCCAGCATAGCTAACACTCGTTCGTGTTTATTTCAAGACTTTTCAATACATTGTTGGTATTGGTTTCCAACACTCATACGTATTGTGACAGTGCGACATTTATTGCTTGTTCCCCGGTGGAGTCGTCTCTCCTTTGAGGATTGCAAATTTTAGGTTTTTTTTGGTATTTAATCTCCATGAATCCTTTGAACGCATGATAGCCGTCACTATCATACCTTCAGGACCAAGTTGATTGAATAGGGGCAGCTGTAGCACCCCAAAATTTGCCTTGTTGTTTTTAGTTAACTGGCTTATATTTCTTTGCATTTCTTGCATTAGCATTTGTGCATAGAATGGTTCTTAGCATGGGATCAAGGTACTTGGTCCATATTCTCAAGTCTCAAGCCTCAAGGTGGTTTGAGGAGCTCGTCATATCTTCATAAGGTCAAGCATGGCGAAAGATTACAAGTGAATCTTTCCCTCCTAACCAGAGGGACCAATTAGGGTTTGTGAATCAAAAGGGCTTCTGGGAGGGCTTTGTGGATTCAAGCATGTTCCTATGGTATTCCATATGCTCTCAAGTGTTCATGGATAGAGACTTGGCTAGTGGTTCATTGTGGAGGATTTTCAGTGGATCAGTTACTTGTGAAGTAAGCAAAAGTCAACAGTTCAAGAGGAAAGTCAACCATGGGTTTTCAAAGGTTCAAATCATGTTTTCCAAGTTCATATACCTTTATTTGGTCAAGTAATAGCATGAATGACATCATTCTTCAAGGATCAAGAGTTTGTGCAAAAGTTACTAAATTTGGAAAATGACCTATAATAAGAACTTTCCATTTTTGGCAATTTTTCCACCACATTCCACTTGACTTTTCATCATCAAGGAAGCTTCAAATGAATTTTACTCCAACATGAAAGTTGAATATATTTCTCTCCCATTTCCAAAAATTACTAGATGGTTTCCATACCATTTGTGGTTCTCAAGTTATGGTCAAAACAATGCAAGGTGCATTTTGATGGTTTTCCATGTACCACTTTTTCCACCTTTTGCATTTTGGTACAAAATGACTTGTAATTGGTCTCAATGGTTCATGTCACATTACAACATCAAAGTACATCTCATTTGGATTAGATTTGGCCTTTGAATCAATTCATTTCATGCCATATTTATCACTTATTCAACAAAGTGCAATTTTGCAAGATGGATTGAAACTTGCAAACCAAGACATTTCAAGGCCCAATTCCAATCCATTTGTGATCAGCAAGGAATATGTGAGGGATTCATGAGAGAAAGCATGAGTTGGCACATGAGAATTAGTGGATCGAACACAAATTGCATTTTTGCATAAATCTCCAAAACTCATTAACCAAGGGTTTAACCAATTGCTAATCATGATCAGTGGACTAATGGAGTGTATATAAGCTAACTCATACCCTCACAACTAGGTCATGCACTCATTCTTGCTCAGAATTCCAAATTTCATTCTCACTTTCTTCTCTTCGATTCTCTCTCACCTTAAGAGCGTTTTGAGAAATTCTTTCACATTCTGGATCCTTGAAGTTCATAGAACACAAATCAATCATCATCTAAAGCTATAATCAAGGAATTCAGTGGGTTCGAATTTGTAAATAATTTCTTCAAAACTCAAGATCCATACCATATTCAAGCTCTAATTGCATTTATTTTGCAATTAGAGGTTCCTAAGGCTTGATCTGCAGCTTATCACTGGTTTTCTAGGAGTATTTTGAGCTCTTCAAGACCTCAGGTTAGTGGTGATTTCATGCTCTTAGAACCTAAATTTTTTATGTGCATAACGATCTGTGATTTTTGCTGAGCATGCTAATGTGTTTAGAATTAATTTTGGACGTGTAACATGCTCATAAAGTAGATCTGAAGTTTTGAATCTCAAACTTGTTTTGTTCGATTCTTACTGTGTGTTCATTGTTTGATGATTTGGTTTGCATAGCCACGATCCTTGTGAAAATCTGGTTGGAGTGGTCTATTTGTTTGATTTTTCTGGAGAATTTCAGGTTGTTGTTCATCTGAGATGGTGACCGGAGCCCTAGCTCCGTCACCGAAATTGTTTACAGGTCACCGGAGGAAATTTGGAGAAGATGATGTTCTGACCGTTGGATCTAGGGATCTGGTGGTTTACATGTTGCCACGTCTTTTAATTTATGTTTTCATTTGATGGTTTTTGTGTGTGCCATTCCACCCTTCTTATCATGTATGTTTGATCTGGATCACTCATCTTAATTGATTGTTGATTGATTAATTTAATCTGGTGCATTGTTTTGATCTATTGGTTGGATTTATGCCAGCGCATTAAATAGTCATGTGCCCTTAGCATGTTTCATTTTTAATTTCTGAATAATTCAATGTGCGCGTGTGTACGTTGATTATGGTGTGCATTGTGATCTGAACCTCTTATCTTGCTTACATTGCATTTGTTTGACTTGATATCATGCGTATGATTGATCTGAGGGTCCTGATTGAGTCTGACCGTTGACTGGGTTCTATATGTTTTCTTTTGACTTCGCTGATGGGCTTTTATGATTTGGGCTTGCTATTCCCACCCCATGTTTTGATCCATTTCATTTCTCAACGTGCCATGCTTGCTGTTTGCACCCCCTTGTTTATTTTTTTTTTATTAAATGATTCATTTCCATTTTTAATTTTTAAAAATAGTTTCAAGCATCAAAAAATTACAAAAAAAATCATGAAGCATGTTTAGCATTTTATAAAATTTTCCCAAATTTTATTTTCTTTTTTTATTTTATTTTTGGCATCTGAATTAATTGTTTAATTGATTTCTTTTTGAATTGTTTCATATGTGCATACTTTGCATTGTAGGTTTTATTTCTCATAGCATACAAAACATTCTGAACCCATTCTTCTTGCATTGTTTCATTAACATCTTGAAATGCATAAAAACATTTTTCTCATATTTTTAAACTCTTTTCATATTGCACTTTGGTCCTTTTCTTTTGCATATTAGTTCATGATTCCTATGTGAATTTGCATAATTGTTTGAAGGACTTATTTTGTGAATTTTTGCATGAGTTTTTAATATGATGTTTGCTTCTGGTTGAGGTGTTTGGATAATTAATTTGGTAATTTCTGAAGATGATTTGCTAATTTTTTGATTGCTCTCTGTTTGAGGTCTTCTTTTTGTGCACATCTTTGAGCATGTTTGATTACTTGTTTGAGAAGGCACTTGTGCCATTGTTTGGGATTGTTTATTTGACTTCATAAGCCATGTTTAAATCATTATAAGTCATGTGATTGCAATTATATGTCCTTGGTATGAGGTTGTTGCATATTTTGTGCACATGTTCAATGTTTGATTTACATGCCTCTTTTGACTTATCTTTTCACTTCTTCTCATCTATGTCTCTTCTTGACTTGTGTTTGATTTGTGTATGTCATGCCATATCACTTATTTTCATTTCATTGATGTATGTTTCTGACCTTGAAGTTTTGTATTCATGTCATATGTTATTCATGTTTCATGTTGCATCCTTTAACATGTTTCATTTACATACTTCTTTCTTCTTCTTCTAATAGTTCTTAATGCTTGGATACTTGCTTGTGTGCCTTGTGTGACACTTGTATAGCATGTTTAGGCACATGTTTAGGTCATCCACATTCTGACTTGGATATTATTTGAAGCATTCTTGCATGATCACCTTGCATATCCATTCATTCTTCTTTTATTCCTTCTTTGATGACTTTCTTGGATGTTTTGCCACTTGTTTGCATTCTCTTTGCTTGAGTTTGTTTGGTAAACATTATGGGTCACCCTTAAGGTGTAAATTCTGACTTGGATGAGTTTCATTTGGTTTGTAACCATTTCTCTTTGGGTTGTGACTTGTTTGGGTTTTATTTGTCTTATTGTTGCTTATGTTTGTTTTTGCTAACCATGTAGGGGCTAATGGTGAGTGAATGGGATGTGGATAGTCATCCACATTCTAACTTCTCCTTTCTCTTTTAAGCTTTCATACTTGTGTTTGCTGTAGCATTTAAGATGCTTATCCCCTCTCTTTCACTCTTTCTCATCCCATGAGTCTCAAGACTTGTTTAAGTCTTAGATTCTTTTCCCTTTAGAGCTACCTAGTCCAACTTAATTTTTGATTAAGCTTGGAGTAGGATTAGCATTAGGTTTTAGGTAGTCGTCTCTCCTAAGCCACACTAACCATAGGATACCCATGCATGATAACATTAGGACTCTTAGTTTCCCTTTAGAGTTTCCTTTGTGTCTTCTCTCTTCTCATCTCAAAACTCTTGAAAACACGTAATAAAAGTTAACGTGTATTGTGCTTGAGCCTTCTATGTGGGAAGTGGGGAATGAGGGGCTTCCCCTCATTCTTCTAGGATACCTAGTGTACGTCCTGTTGGGGACGATGCGCGAAGTATTCGTTCATATATTTAAGACTTGGGTTCAATGCAAGTTACGAAACAACTTAAAAGACACTTCTGTCTAAAACCACCAAACAAATTCAAATCTTTTTATCCTTCGGGATTGTTGGGTTTCAAACTTCTTTTTTTTCAGAAAAGAGCTCGTCGCTCACGTAAAAAACACTCACCCATCCGTGGTCGTACCCACGAACTACATTAGCTCTGATTTCTCTCTCTCATCCGATTGAGTATATGTAGGCACAAGACAACGATTGTCTTGGCGAGCAACCTTCCCCTACAGTTCCCGTCCGAACTACGCTGACTCTGACTTTCCCATTGCACTGAGGGAGTACGTAGGCATAGGACAACGATAACGTCCTATTGAGTCACTTCTTTTTTTTCTTTTCTTCTTCGTTTCTCTGTTATTTCCGTTCTCATTTCTTCTCCGGTTCAGTAGCAGTGGAGTTCCAGACGACGACACCCCTGGATGCAGACAGCAAGCGTGGATCCCATCGAGTACGATGGACGTGTTGGGTGCTAACACCTTCCCTTCGCGTAACCGACTCCCGTACCCGTTTCTCTTGGTCGTGAGACCATGCTCTTTCCCTTCTTTCAGGTTTATGCAGTGTTTCCTTTCCCTCTCTCGAGATAAATACACATTACTGACGACTCTGTGTTTTCCGCGCCACTGTCGCGTTTGTACCGTTGGATGCGAATCTTTCGGGAGCTACACAAAGAACACCACAAACATCCACACACACACATACATAATCATACACAAGCACAGTATAATCGAGTTTTGCACCCTTACCCTATTAAATCGCGTTTGAAAAGTCGGTTGAATCGGTTCCTAGATTTCCAAGTTTTCTCTTTTTTCTTCTCTTCTTTTCTTTCTTCCTCTTTTTCTTCTTCTCTTTTTCTTTCCTTTCTATTTTCTCTCTTTCTATTTCTATTATATGAAAAATATAATATATACCCAAACAAAAGACCAAAATACCCCTACACTCAAATATCTCGCAAACGTTCCCAAAACACGATAAAATATAATCACGATGAAAAATAATATATTTTCAAATAAAAGTCAAAAATAAAATAAAATAATAATAAAATAATCAAAACGACTCAATTAAATAAAAATAATTAAAACTGGGGCGTTACAACTCTCCCCCACTTAGAAATTTTCGTCCTCGAAAATATTACCTGAGACGAACTCTGGATACGACTCCCGCATCCGACTCTCCAACTCCCAAGTCAAATTGCCCTCAGCAGCGCCTCCCCATGCTACTTTCATAAGTACAATATCCTTGCCCCTTAATCGCTTCAACTCGCGATCCAAAATCCTAACTAGTAACGCCTCAATCGTAAGGTTCTCCCTTACCTCAACCTCATCCATCGGAATCACATACGACGGATCCGGAACATACTTCCGAAGCTGTGAAACATGGAACACATCGTGCAAATTCGACAGACTCGGCGGTAACGCCACCCTATAAGTCACAGCATCAACTCTCGCGGATATCTGGTAAGGACCAATAAACCGAGAAGTAAGCTTCTTCGACTTCAATGCACGACCAACACCCGTCACCGGCGTAACTCTCAAAAATACATGATCGCCCTCTTGAAACTCGAGATATTTCCTCCTTCGATCATGATAACTCTTTTGCCTACTCTGAGAAGCCTTCATTTTCTCACGAATAAGTTTCACCTTTTCTGTAGTCTGTTGAATCAATTCCGGTCCAACCACCAAACTCTCACCAGATTCCAACACAATGGTGTTCAACATCTTCGTCCATATAACACTTCAAACGGTGCCATTCCAATACTCGAATGGAAACTATTGTTATACGTGAATTCAATCAACGCAAGATAATTATCCCATGCACCACCTTGTTCAAGAACACAAGCTCGTAACAAATCTTCCAATGACTGAATCGTTCTCTCCGTCTGTCCATCCGTTTGCGGATGATAAGCCGAACTCAATCTCAATTTAGAATCCAATGCCTTTTGTAAACTTTCCCAAAATCTAGAAGTAAACCTCGGATCTCGATCTGAAACAATACTCAATGGAACCCCATGTAACTTCACAATCACACTGATATAAATCTCTGCCAGCCTCTCCAAAGGAAAACTGATGTCAATCGGAATAAAATGCGCCGATTTAGTCAGCCTATCCACAACCACCCAAATCGCATTATGTCCCCTCAGTGTATTCGGCAACCCTGTCACAAAATCCATAGAAATGCTATCCCATTTCCACTCAGGAATATCCAACGGTCGCAACAAACCACTAGGCTTCAGATGTTCTACCTTTGACTTCTGACACGTCAAACATGAATACACAAACTGAGCCATATCTCTCTTTAATCCGGACCACCAAAAGATCTTCTTCAAATCTTGGTACATCTTATTAGCTCCCGGATGTATACTCAAATTACTCCGGTGTCCTTCCTCCAAAATCATCCTTTTCAACTCCGCATCATCAGGAATACAAATTCTGCCTCGGAACCTCAAAACACCTTTACCATCCACTTTAAAATCCTCATTTTCACTTTTATCCCCAACCGTCATCAAATCCACAAATTTCACGTCCAACTTCTGTTTCTCGCTAACGGTCAACAGAAAATCATTAGTGACCTTCAACATACTAAGCCTCACACTGTCAGACGTCAATTCGCACACCAAACTCAAATCCCTAAACGATTCCAAAAGTTCCCACTCCTTAACCATCAAAGCAGACATATGCAACGATTTCTGGCTTAACGCATCGGCTATCACATTAGCTTTACTAGGATGGTAATTCAAGCCAAAGTCGTAGTCCTTCAAAAATTCCAACCATCTACGTTGCCTCATATTCAACTCTTTCTGATCAAACAAATATTTCAAACTTTTATGATCACCAAAGACTTCAAATCTTGCACCGTAGAGATAATGCCTCCAAATCTTCAACACAAAAATCACAGCCGCTAATTCAAGATCATGAGTAGGATAATTTTTCTCATGTACCCTCAATTGCCTCGAAGCATAAGCCACAACCTTACCTTCTTGCATCAACACTCCACCTAGCCCAATCAAAGACGCATCACAATACACCACAAATGGTTCAGTAGGATTCGACAAAATCAAAATTGGAGCTGTCGTCAATCTTCTCTTCAGCTCACTAAAACTTTCCTCGCACCGAATATCCCAAATGAACGATTGACCTTTACAAGTCAACTGGGTCAATGGAAGTGCTAACTTAGAAAAACCTTCAATGAACCTTCGATAATATCCGGGTAATCCCAAAAAGCTTCTAATTTCAGTAACAGATCTCAGAGCCTCCCATTGTAGAACTGCTTCTACTTTAGATGGGTCCACAACAATACCGTTACCAAGAAAACTCACTTCCGACAACCAGAATTCACACTTTGACAACTTGGCAAAAAGTTTCCTTTCCTTCAAAACCTGCAACACAATGCGCAAATGCTCCGCATGTTCCTCCCGAGACTTAGAATAAATCAAGATATCATCAATATACACAACAACAAAACGATCCAAATGCTCGTGGAAAACACGATTCATGTACTCCATAAACACACCTGGCGCATTAGAAACCCCGAACGGCATCACAAAATATTCATAATGACCGTAACGTGTCCTAAAAGCCGTCTTCTGAATATCTTCCTCTTTCACCCTTATCTGATGATAACCTGACCTCAAGTCAATCTTACTAAACACACACGCACCTACCAACTGATCCATCAGATCATCAATTCTCGAAAGAGGATACTTATTCTTAATCGTCACTTTATTCAACTGGTGATAATCAATACACAATCGCATACTCCCATCTTTCTTTTTCACCAATAAAACTGAAGCACCCCAAGGCGACACACTCGGTCTCACAAACCTCTTTTCCAACAATTCGTTCAATTGCTTCTTTAACTCAACCAACTCAGATGCCGACATTCGATATGGTGCCATCGACACAGGTTTAGTACCAGGAACTAGATTTATAGAAAACTCCACCTCTCTCTCTGGCGGAACATCTGAAATATCCTCAGGAAACACTTCCGGAAAATCACACACAACGGGAAACACATCAAGTGAAACTTGACTATCCACAGTCAACGACGCAAACAACCCGAACAACTGAGCTTTATCCGCCAAAAGTTTCTTCAACTCTTTGGTAGATAAGAAACTCGAGTCTTCGTCTTCTTCAAGAGAAGGAAATCTTACTAGCTTATGATAACAATCAATATGAACCTGATTAAATTGCAACTAATTCATACCCAGAACCACATCTAAACCCTCCAACGGCAAACACACCAAATCCATCTCAAAACCTTTACCATAAATGGTCAAAGGACAACTTAAACAAACCAAAGAAGTAGTTACTGACCCCATTGCTGGAGTATCAATAACCATCTCTCCATCCATCGAAGACAACACAAGGTTCAAACGCTTCACGTACTCAGACGAAATAAACGAATGAGTCGCTCCAGTATCAATAATAGCAACTAAAGGCGTACTATTAATAAAATAAGTACCTCTGATTAGACGATCTGCACTTGTAGTCTGAGTTCCCGCCAAGGCAAAAACTTTCCCACCAGTTGGAGCTTTCTTCGGTTTCGGACACTTTGTACTAATGTGACCAGGTTCACCACAGCTGAAACACATCACCACATTCTTCCTTGCACAATCAGCTGCGGCATGTCCTAAACCTCCGCAATTAGAACACTTCCTCAAATACTTCCTACATTCGAACTGACGATGTCCTAGGTCACCACACCTATAACATCTCAGAGGACTAGACATTCCTCCTCGTAAATCCTACAACAATCCACCAAATCAGAAAACCTCCTTATCCTTTGGTAACCGATTGCCTGCTTTATCTCAGGACACAATCCGTTCTCAAACTTCACACACTTAGAAAACTCCACAGTCACTTTCGCATAATGTGGATAAAACTGTACAAGCTCTACAAACTTAGCAGTATAATCAACAACAGACATACTACCTTGTTTCAATTCCAAGAACTCAATTTCCTTCTTTCCTCTTACATCTTCAGGAAAATACTTCCTCAGAAACTCAATGTTAAACACAGCCCAAGTGATCTCTTCCTCTGCAGCTTCCAACACATGACATGTACTAACCCACCAATCATCAGCTTCTTCCAGCAACATGTGAGTACCCAGTCTCACCTTCTGATCCTCAGCACAATCCATCACTCGGAAGATTCGTTCAATCTCTTTAAGCCAAATCTGTGCACCATCAGGATCATATCTTCCTTTGAAGATAGGCAGTTTGTTCTTCCTGAACTCATCATTACCCGCAGCATCAGGTGCACCCTGCACAGCCCGAGCCATAGCTTGCATCGCAACAGCTAAAGCAGCATCATTCCTACCAGCCATATTCTGTTCATTTCCAATAACAGCAACTATGGTTAAACAAACAGCTCACTAAACCACAAAGACAAACAAGGACTGACACAAACTGACACGGACTGGCTCTGATACCACTTAATGTAACACCCCCAATCTATACCCCCAAATAACAAAGCGATAATTAGAATTCAAAATTTCATCAGAGTATATTTAAAACATTCCCGGCATAAACCGAGGGGTCACATCAATTGAAACAAATACACATACACCTGCTCATAAAGATATGCAACAATTCAGGTAGCACATAACAAAAGAACTTAGTTCATAACACCCACAATTCAGATACAGAATAAAAGCGGAAAATCTGTACTAAATCTCATGTATATATATATATATATATATATATATATATATATATATATATATATATATATATATCACACAAAGAGTTTGTCTGTTATACACAACATCATACGTGTACAAACCACAAGATACATATACATCATACAAAATAATCACACTCGATCCCCCGACTACCCGGTGCTACATATCAGAGCCGACCGACAAAAGAATGAAGACCTAAGCTTCACAAAAGACCTCCAGCATCTAATCTGCAATGCCTCGTAGAGCATTAAAAATAGCAGAAGGGTGAGAAACACAATCATAATATAATTGCATACAATTATATAATAACACAAAAATACACATATAAAATATTCTCACCACCACTTATACTAGAATTCAATCACAAAATGACACAGTGTATATTTCATATATCCATCACTAAGGCATATCAACCATTCACAATATAATTATCACCAACATATATACATATATCAACTCATCAATTTCATCCACAATTCCACACACAATCAATCCATTCATGATTTATGCAAATGCACAGAGACCGACACAACGACTCTATGCAATGCACATGCGGTACCATCCATCCAACATTCTCAACACTAGTTCACTCAAGAACTATTGGAATCATCGCTTGTTACTTAGTGTAACTCCCCGTCGGGCAAACGATGTTCCCCGTCGCTTTCGGTCCTCTTTGTATAAGGCTCACGACGTTTATGGATCGCTTTCGGTCCTCTTTGTATAAGTCTCACGATCCGATCGCTTTCGGTCCTCTTTGTATAAGGCTCATGATCGTCTATAATCATCGCTTTCAGTCCTCTTTGTATAAGGCTCACGATGTTATAGCGGATTCCCTCTGGAATCGATTCGTCGCTCACACCCACTAGGGCACACGACATCACAAGAATGCATATCATGATGCTTGGCATATAATGACTCATGACATTCAAATGCACACATATATGCAACAATCTCAATCAACAATAATCATGCTTTGTAATTCAAGCCCAAAACAATGCATTTATTTGCCATATGGCCACAAACCATCATCACAACACTTATCACATGCATTTCCATCACACAACAGCACACAAGTCATACAACATTCATATCAACAGCATATTGCATAATACACATCAACTACACACACTTACAATGGTACAAGTTAACAAAACGACACCATTCTAATTCTCGACATAATTAAATCGGCCACTAGTCTCAAAACCAATAATATAAGAAGAACATGTCAAAAGCTTTCCAACGCACCAAACCGCGCCTCAAACCGGCTCACGGATCAAAAGTTATAGAGAAAACAAATTGGGAAAAGCTGTCACATTCGCATTGCGAAGCTCCTAGCGAGTCCTTCGCTTCTTCATTCGCAGTGCGAATGTCCCAGCGAACCAAGTCAGAACTGAAAATAGCCTAAAAATTCCAAATGCTCGCAGTGCGAACTCCCAGTGAATGCTCGCTTCCTCATTCGCAGTGCGAGTTCCCCAACGAAGAGTGGCAGAAAGGAAACAACACAAAATAACACAAAGTTCGCAGTGCGAGTCTCTGGCGAGTGTTCGCCCACACCTTCGCAGTGCGAATTGCCAGCGAATGCTCACTTTCCCCTTCGCTAGGGGATTCGCAGTGCGAACCTGCGAAAACCAGCAAACCCAGCAGCGCTGTTACATAACCCAAACCTATATTTTCACCACCAAAACACTTCAAAACCAACACATATCAATCAAAACATAACCCAATCATGGTAACTAGCATTCTTTAACATTTACATCGATTTCCAACCGTGAAAACATCGATTTCTATCGTTCCGACCTAGAATTAAAAACCAAAGAACACCACAAACATCCACACACACACATACATAATCATACACAAGCACAGTATAATCGAGTTTCGCACCCTTACCCGATTAAATCACGTTTGAAAAGTCGGTTGAATCGGTTCCTAGATTTCCAAGTTTTCTCTTTTTTCTTCTCTTCTTTTCTTTCTTCCTCTTTTTCTTCTTCTCTTTTTCTTTCCTTACTATTTTTTCTCTTTCTATTTCTATTATATGAAAAATATAATATCTACCCAAACAAAAGACCAAAATACCCCTACACTCAAATATCTCGCAAACGTTCCCAAAACGCGATAAAATATAATCACGACGAAAAATAATATATTTTCAAATAAAAGTCAAAAATAAAATAAAATAATAATAAAATAATCAAAACGACTCAATTAAATAAAAATAACTAAAACTGGGGCGTTACATGCCTTCCGGCCACCGCGCGCCACCCCTCAAACCACCACCCAAACCCAGAATCCGGTTGAACTTCAACCGGAAAACCCAACCCAAGAACCCTAACACCCTTACGACCCCAGAAACCCCATGGTTCTTTAGGGTTTGTGAAGAACCCTAACCCTAAACCTTTGTTCCCAAACCCAGAAACAACCTAGTTCTTCAGGGTTCGCCAGGAATCCTAAGAACCCTAACCCAAAATGGGATAAACCCTAACCCCCCATGAACCCTAGGGTTCAGAGCATAAACCCTAACCCTAGCCCTAATTAATTTCCAGAAACCCTTAAACACACAACAGACAACAGTCTAACAATCAAAAAGCTAAGTTACTTTCGTATTTACCTTCCTTGCCGTGATACTGGTCGTATTTTATCCTATTACCTCTGTTTATCTTCTCCTCTAATCTCCTTCTTTTTTTACTTTTGCAGGTAATCAAAGGAGGCTTGGGAGATTCGCGGCGGCTAGATTAATTCGTCTAGAGTCATTTTTCTGAAATGTCCTTAGGTTTATATAGGATTATAATTTAGGTTTTAGGATTAATTAGATTTAGATTTGTTTTAGAAATTTCTGATGTATTTTGATCTGATTTGATCTTGAGTCAGTTTTATAATTAGGGTTCTGGATTTGTATGATTTAGATTGTAATTTTATCCAAAAAATTAATGAAATTGATTATGTTTGATTCACCTTTCCACTTCTGCGCAGATTAGGGTTTGATTTGGAGAAGACGACCCACCTTGGGTCAACAATTTTGACCCAAAAATAAATAAAAATAATAATAATAAAATAAATAAATAATATTTATAAATAAATAGAAATAATATCAAAATATTAATAGGCTGGTCCCTTTCCCAATTGGATCTAAATATCACTACAAAGCCTTAATAAAAAAAAATCCTAAACATTAATTCAATTTAAACGACCAAACTTATAATTTAAATCTAATGACCCTTAATTTAGTAAAAAATAGAGCAAAGCAAATAATTATTTAATTAATAAAAATATTTCAATTATGAACCAAAAATAATATTAAAAAAATATTTTAAAAATGAATAACTCTAAAATCCTAATTATTATCTAATTAATTAAACTAAAACTTTTAATTCTAACTAAAGATACCAAACCATAAAATGGGCCCAAAAATTAACAATCTCAGAAGCCCAATGCCACCTAAATGACACCCCCGATAGCATAAAAAATCACTAAAAAGGTAAAAAACACTGGTCAAAATTTAGGGTACTACACCTAAGATGCTACAGCTCGCTCGGGTGAACCAGCCTACTGTTGTTATCCCAAGGGGGGTAAATGATTTTGAGAACAGGTACACAAATTCACCATAGTACAACCTTTGGGGATGGGTAGAGCCATGACTCCATGCTCGTGACGCTGAACCTTTGAACCCATGTTTTTTCTATGTTTTTGTGTGCTGCATTCATGCATTCATTTAAAAAACTCTTAAACAAAGAAAATTTTATTTTCTCTTCTCTCCTTTTTTCAAATTAAACTAAAACAATGATTGCAAATATCAGAGACAAACGTTGCGTTATGGATTTCGGTAGAAGGAAGACGCACAAGTACACCTTCAAGGTTCCAAAACTAGAGGATTTAAGAGGGTTGGCAAGGATGATCACCAATCCTGATGCTTTCAGAGCTAAGTACGGAGGACTGCTGTCTCTGTTAAGGGTCCATGTAGTTGAAGGAATCCTGTCTACGCTAATCCTGTTTTATGATCCGGTTTATCACTGTTTCACGTTCCCGGATTATCAACTAGCACCAACACTAGAGGAGTATTCTCACCTGACTGATTTACCCATCACTGACCAAGCTCCATTTTCTGGAAGAAATTCCAAAGGATCAAACCATTGCAAGAGCAATCTATTTGGACGAGTTAGAAGTCAGGACTTACATGACCGCTAAGGATGGAATCCAAGGTTTACCGACCAAGTTCTTGGTAGAGAAAGCCCTGTACTTTGCCAGTATAGGAAACATTACTGCTTTCGAAGATATCTTTGTTCTACTCACAGACGGGTTATTCCTTTTTCCCAACATAGATAACTTCGTCGATACCAATGCCATTAAGATATTTCTGATTGGAAACCCTCTACCGACCTTGCTCGCAGATGCTTATTGGAGGGCTGAATGTTCTGTCACCGAGACTCACCTGTAATGGTCCTGTGACATAGCTCGAGTGATGAGGAAGCCATTTCCTCGTCACGAAGCACCACCGGAGACCAAAAAAAGGATGGTGGATGCTCTGACTGATTTGTTTCTCGAAAGGGAAAGGATCAAGGGTCGTATTGAGGAGCTTATGAAGAAGATCAATGAAGAGGAAGAGACAGCCACCAGTGGATCCAATTTCTAGTTCTTTAAAGTTGATGTTGTTGTTTTTTTCTTTGTTATTTCCTTTAGATGTTGTTGTTATTTCCTTTCAGTTGTGGGTATGTCCCTATTTTTTTTGTATTCAGAGCATGAAGATACTCTGCTCTTGATGTAACGACTGCCAGATTTTCTTAATGAAGAAGATGTTTTGACAAAAGGTTCCATTGCCTATATTATTTGCAAAATTTCTTTGGTTTCTTGATAGTTTAGCTTGCATTTTCATGTGCATTCTCATGTGCATCATATCATATCATGTGCATTCTCCTCTTTGGTTTTGTCTGATGTCGCCTTGTTATCTCAGAACCGTCACACTGAATCCTAAGCACGAATACAACACTCGGGCCCAAGGTCGATTGAAGATGTCAGAAGCCTATAGGGAAATGGACCGAGTCAATAATGAATTGACAGAAATACAAGGTGGAATGGGGCAGCTTTTGGAAGCTGTCAACATTTTGAGAGCAAAGATGGATACCCAGGCCACTGTGGTCTCCGAGATCATCACCACTACAGTAGAACCTCCCGTCATTCCTGTTGTAAACCCTACTTTGGGTATGCCATTTGACTTCATCCGCGCAACAGTTCCTCAATCTACTCAACAGACAGTACCTCTAATTAACGAGACTCATCAGGTTATCCCTACCTTTGCTTCACCAGTGGTACAGACACAAGCCCATCCTGTTTTCCATAATCACCACCTTTATGACTACATTGATGTATCTGAAGAGGGAGGGGACCAAAATGAAAAGTTAAGAGAGAGCGTCGAGACAATGCAGAGGAAAATAAAGGATATGGAAGGAAGTAACGCCTTTAGCACTGATGTCAAGGACATGTGCCTAGTCTCAGACTTGGTGATCCCCTCTAAATTCAAGCTACCAAACTTTGAGCTGTACTCGGGTGCCACGTGTCCCAGATCACACTTGGTCATGTATTTCTGAAGAATGGCCGCCCACGTGCGTAACGACAAGTTAATGATACATTGTTTTCAAGATAGCTTGAAGGGCGCTGCTGCTAAGTGGTACCTAAGTCTGGATCAATCTCAGGTCCACTATTTCCAAGATGTAATGGATGCTTTTGTGAAACATTACAAGTACAATCTGGATCTAGCCCCTGACCGAAGACAATTGATAAGCATGACCCAAAGCAGCACCGAATCCTTTAAAGAGTATGCACAACGGTGGAGGGAAACGGCTTCTCAAGTTGAACCACCCCTGACTGAGAAAGAACTGGCAGACTGGTTTATAGATACAGTGAAACCAGAATTTTACGAAAGAATGATCAGCAGCGTCAATGCCAATTTCCCTGACATCGTCGCAGTTGGTGTAAAAGTAGAGGCCGGGTTAAAAAGTGGGAAGGTAGTAAGTTCTGCAAGTAGTTCAACCGACAACAATGTCAAGAAGGCTCCCAGTAACTTTCACAAGAAGAAAGAAGGAGAAACCAATGCCGTCATGGCAGGGAGGAAGAAAAACCCCATATGGAAACAACTAACCTACCAACAGCAAGCAGGTCCTAACTTCTCTCAGCAACCGATCTACTCGAATCAATATGCTCACCAACCTTACATAGCGGCTGTAACACCGACCTTCAATCACCAAGCAGCGCAACAGGCGCCAGCCTACCAACAACCAGCCTATCAGCATGTGCCAAATACCCAACAATATCAATAACCAAGACAGTAAGTTCCTCAGCAGAACACTTCTTACAGAAGACAAGGAGGAAAACCTTCATTCCCATCCATACCCATGGCTTACACTGAGTTGTATCCTTCTCTGGTTCAACAAGGTTTGTTTGTCACTAGACCTATGGGTCCACCCTCAGAAAGATCTATGATGTTCCATAATCTGAATGTTACTTGTGGCTTTCATCAAGGAGCAGCGAGTCAGGTAAAAGGTTTGGTGGAGAAGAAGATCTTGTCTTTTGCGGATAATCAGCCAAATGTGAAAAGCAATCCATTGCCCACACATTGGGGCCACCAATGCCATTGAAGACGAGAATAATGAGGTGGTATTAAAGGATGCCTCAAAGATACGGACTCCTATGAAGATCTTCCATGCTAAGTTGTTCGAAGCTGGGTTGGTCAAGGCTTGTCATAGTAATTATGAGGGTTGTAATATTAGCATCAAGGGTTGTCAACTGATCCAAGACGACATCCAGGGTTTGATTAATGAAGGATTTCTACAAGTGTTCAGTAAAGGAAAGAAGGATGAAATTGCAGTGATCGAGCCTATGTTTAACCTGCCAAAGCCAAGAGAGCAGGTGCCTATGTTCAATATGCCTAAGTCCGATTATGTGGTGCCTGTGTTTAATAAACTTGTACCGGTTTTCAACAATCCTGAGACTGTTATTGCTACCGCTGCCAATCACTCCAAGCAATACGATACTCGACAACCTATTCCATTCAGGTTCAGAGGAACTAAAGTCGTGCCATGGATCTATGAGAACATTATGGGTAACAAAACCCACGGAGAAGTGGTTCTAAGGAATGAGGTGGGAACCGCCGTAGAAGTAGTTCTAAGGAATGAGGTGGGAACTACTGAAGATGTGACAAACATAGTTGGAACGGGAAAAATAACTTGAAGCAGCAGAATTTACACTCTTTTATTCAAAGAAACTATGCCCAAGGAGACCGTTGTTTCTGTACCCCCTAAGGACAAAGGACAGGAGATAGTTAACAAGGAGGAAGATGATGAGTTCCTAAGAATCATTAAGAGGAGTGATTACAAGGTGGTAGATCAGCTTCATCAGACCCCGTCCAAGATTTCCATCTTGTCTTTACTAATGAATTCACCTGTCCATAGAGCAGCCTTACAGAAGGTTCTAGCCCAAGCACATGTAACACAAGATATTACTGCTGGACAATTTGACCATGTCATCGCCAACATTACAGCTTGTAACACTCTTAGTTTCAGTGACGAGGAGTTACCTTGAGCAAGAAGGAACCATAACCTGGCTTTACATGTGTCAGTAAAGTGTTAAGAAGATACATTGGCCAGAGTTCTTGTGGATACCGGTTCATCTCTGAATGTGCTACCAAAAAGAACCCTTGAAAAGCTGACTTACTAAGGAGCTGTAATGAGACCTACTTTGCTTCGTGTTAAAGCTTTCGATGGCTCGAGAAGATCGGTGATGGGAGAGATTGAGTTGCCTATTTTGATTGGTCCTCAAGTGTTCAATATCCTCTTTCAGATCCTGGACATCAACCCTGCCTACAGTTGTTTGTTAGGCAGACCTTGGATCCATGAGGTTGGCGCCGTAACATTAACCTTACATCAAAAAATGAAGTTTGTAGCTGAAGAGAAATTGGTTATCATACACGGTGAGGAAGACCTGATGGTCAGCAATTTGTCCTCTTTCCGTTACATTGAGGTTGATGAAGACGCTTTGGAAACTTCTTTCCAAGCTCTTGAGATAGCAAATGATGTTATAATTGATGATAATAAGCCAGTAGCCTCCAATGATCCATCTTTTGCTTCCTTCAAGAACATTCAATCTGCCCTACAGAATGGTATACCGGAAGGCTGAGGCAAAGTCGTCGATGTCCAAGAGAGAGAAAAATATCAAGGGTTGGGTTACAAACTAACTCTTGGGGAAAAAGCTGCTCCGACCACGGGAAGACTGAAGACAATTCAAGAGATGTTCGTCAGTGGAGGACATCAAGTCCATGCCATCATCAAAGACACTGAAGGCGAAGATATCGGTCACTTGGTTTTTCAGTGTGACGCCGCTTTGAGTAATTGGGAAGATATTGAGATCCCTACTTTGTACCCTATGCCAGAGTAATTTGCATGCTTTTGTTGATGTTTTCAAATTCCGTAGCTTTGCCTGAGGCTATCAGATTATTTTGTATGGGCCACCGCTTTTAACTCTTATTAATCAATGAAATTGATTGTTTTATTAAACTCTCTGTCTTTATTTTACTGTTCTTTTGCTTTTAAGGAAAATGGCAATCTTTTCAAAACTACAAAAACATTTTCTTTTTGCATTTGAGTTTTGTGCATTTTAATAAAATAAATCCCTCCATCATGCAGAATAAATCCCAAACCCGTTGTATTCAGTGACCCTAATCTCACTCTTGACTTTGATTCACCTATTTATCAAGCTGAGGATGAGGAGGATTATGAGGTCGCTGATGATTTGGCAGAAATGTGTGAGTATCAATACACGGATCTTCAACTGCATGAGGAACAAATTGACATCATCAATCTTGGTACCAAAGAAAGGAAGAAAGAGGTCAAGGTTGGGGAAACACTTGGGGCAGACATCAGACAACGGCTGGTACTACTTTTGGAAGAATGTGTGGATGTGTTCGCTTGGTCTTATCAGGATATGCCTGGTTTGGATACAGATATAGTAGTTCATAAACTACCTCTCAAACCCGATTGTCCTCCGATGAAACAGAAACTTCACAGAAGTAGACCTGACATGGCTCTCAAGATCATAGATGAGGTTAAAAGGCAACTGGATGCAGGTTTCTTGGCAGTTTCAAAATATCCCGAATGGGTAGCCAACATTGTGCCAGTGATGAAGAAGAACGGTAAAGTGCGAATGTGCGTAGACTACAGGGATCTCAACAAAGCCAGTCCTAAGGACGATTTCCCTCTTCCGCATACACTACTAAAAACTTCCCTTTTAGTGATGAAATAGAGACCGAAAAAGCTTAAAAATTGGTCACTATAATGTTTAGCGACCAATAAAGTGACCATAATTTTCCGGTTGGAAAAGTGCTAGTCGCTAACGTTTAGCAACCTATTCAGTGACCCAATTTTAGTGAAAAATAAGTTACCGATTTAGCCACCATTTTTAGTGTGTTAAGGAAATAAAATTAAAATGAAAATAATTGCCACATTCAAGTATCGAACCCGTGACCATGGGTTGTAGAGTCCACACGTTACCACTAGAACGCATCATAACAATTGTCAATTTCATATTTAAATTGGTATATATTATTAAAATTTATTTAAATTGTTATAATGTCATTTAATTTACATTTTTTTGTTAAATTAATAAATTTATGTTTATCAATTTTTTAATATAAATATATTTTTTATTTGTTATAAAAAAAATGTGAAATTTTGACTAAAAACTAAAAAGTAAGATGAACTTAAAATATTTAAAAAGGAGAGAATATTATAAGGGAAATAGTAACTTAGAAAATAAAACCATCAAAGTTATTAGTGACCAAAATTTCGCTCACTGAAATTTTTTAATAAATTAGTTTTGTGAAAAAATATATTTAGTGACTGAATATTACGGTCACTAATTCGGTGGCTAACTTTATTTAGTGACCAATTTAGCGACTTTAAATATTTTATTAACACGATGTCAAAGTTTGGTGGCTAATTCGGTGGCTAAAGTGACCGAAATTTTTCAGTCACTAAATTGGTCACTAAAAGCGAATTTTCTAGTCGTGATATAGACACTCTTGTGGATAATACAGCTCGATTTGCACTCTTCTCATTTATGGATGGTTTCTCAGGCTATAATCAGATCATAATGGATCCGGCCGATATGGATAAAACTACGTTCATCACTCCATAGGGAACCTATTGCTACAAAGTCATGCCCTTCGGTTTGAAAAACGCAGGGGCAACTTATCAAAGAGCCATGGTGACTTTATTCCATGACATGATCCATAAAGAAATTGAAGTGTATGTGGATGATATGATTGCTAAGTCTCAAAGTAAAGAGGAACATTTGGGCCATCTTCTAAAGTTATTTAAGAGACTCCGGAAGTACCAGCTGAAGTTGAATCCTGCCAAATGTACCTTCAGTGTCAGATCAGGGAAATTGTTCGGTTTTATCGTCAGTCAAAGAGGAATTGAAGTGGATCCTGACAAGGTGCGAGCCATTCAAGAGATGCCAGCTCCGCAGACTGAGTCTCAAGTAAGAGGATTTCTGGGCCGTTTGAACTATATCTCCAGATTCATCTCCAACATGACTCCTACTTGTGAACCAATTTTCAAGTTGCTCCGCAAGGATCAGACTGTAGAGTGGAATTCTGATTGTCAACAAGCTTTTGAAAAACTCAAGAATTATCTGCAACAACCACCGATCTTGGTTCCTCCTGTTCCTGGAAGACCTCTCTTCATGTACATGACTGTTTTAGAAGGATCCATGGGCTGATTGTCATCCAAGTTCTTCCTCAGCAATGACGTGCTTTACAAGAGAAATCACGACATCGTTCTGCTAAGATGTGTTGATAAACGAGAAGCAGACCTGTTGATGCACGATATCCATGAAGGAGCCTTTGGCACTCACGCCAATGGGCATGCTATGGTTAAAAGGATCTTAAGGGCTGGATATTATTGGTTGACTATGGAAGATGACTGTATCCAATATGCCAGAAAGTGTCATAAGTGCCAGATCTACACTGATAAGATGCATGTTCCTCTGACATTGCTGAATGTTCTGTCATCCCCGTGGCCTTTCTCTATGTGGGGCATCGACATGATTGGAGCCATAGAGCTGGAAGCTTCTAATGGCCACTGTTTCATTCTAGTAGCAATAGACTATTTCACAAAGTGGGTTGAAGCCGCTTCCTACGCCAATGTGACCAAGCAAGTGGTTGCCTGTTTCATAAAAAACAATATCATCTGTCGTTATGGAATCCCTAACAAAATCATAACCGACAATGGGACAAATCTAAATAACAAGACAATGAAAGAGTTATGTGACAATTTCAAGATTGAGCATCACAATTCTTCACCCTATCATCCCAAGATGAATGGATATGTCAAAGCCGCCAACAAGAACATCAAAAAGATCCTGCAAAAAATGGTCAAGACTTATAAGGATTGGCACGAAATGTTACCATTTGCCTTGTACGGATACAGAACTTCAGTTCAAACTTCGACAGGGGCAACTCCCTTTTCTCTGGTATATGGAATGGATGTTATCCTTCCCATTGAGGTAGAGATACCATCGTTGAGAATCCTGATGGAAACCGAGCTTGATGAAGCATAATGGGTCAGAGAGAGATATGACCAACTGAACCTCATTGACGAAAAGTGACTGACCGCCATGTGTCACGGGTATTTGTATCAGAAGAGAATAAAGAGGGCATTCGACAAGAAGGTACGTGTTCGAGAAGTAAACTCAGGTAAGAAAAGAGTATCCCGGTGGGTCATAACCTATAAAGTAGACTCAGGCAAAAGTTAGGGATCAAACAAAAATAAAGAGCTCGCTAGGTTGAAAACCTGAAAAGGCGGCCTAGGCAAAAAAGAGCGTCTCGGTGGACTGAAAACCCGAAAGGGCTGTCCGGGCAAAAGTTAAGGACAAAGACGTTTCACTGTGTCAGAAAGGGTCGTCACCTACGTCCAGGAATTCATAAAGAAATTCAAGTTACATTTGTCCTCACCATCAGCAAAGATTTTAGGAATCTTGGTCATTTAGGAGGGTATTGGTCGTTGAGTACGATGTAACCTTTTCCCAAATTGCCATTTTTCAATTGTAATGTTCCATGGAACTTCGCTATTGGCAAGTTACCATTCTAATGAAATCATATTTTTGAGCCATTCTTTGTTTGATGTTTATCACTTCTCTGTCATTTTCCATGTTATGCAAAACTTCACTTATTCATTAATAATGGTTTTGAAGGTGGAAAATGTTTTGAAAAATCCTTTGAGAAAACACAATGAAAATATAAATTTTTGCTTTGGCGTTAGGGATGATTCAGTGAAATCAATTGCTTCCCTCAAAACTCTGGTTATGACAAAAACACTGATAAATCATATAAGCTTGTCATTGAAGAAAGATTGACAAATACTTCCCTGAATTAGAACATTACAATAATGACCAGATGCCACGATATAAAGGGATTCTCCCCTGTATCTTCACAGATGTCTGTTGAAAATGTGAAATTTCATTTCCCCAGTAAAGTAAGGACATTCCTGGATTGGCTCTAAGACTGATTACCTCCAGATTTCAGTGTGACTCCTTGCAGTGGATGTGTCTTTCCTTCCACTCACTTTTCCCCAGTCCGTCGTCTCGTTAGAGTTATCTCTTGCATATCATTCGACATTCACATCATACCATAGCATTGTACATCTTTGCATTTGTGTGTTTTGGCTTGTTGGGTCCTTATCTCCCAAGACCTCTTTTTTGCTGGTTTGTGGACTTTTTTCTGTGTCTTATTTGCGTCCGGTCTTTACCTATGTGTGCCAAATTTTTGACTCTTTGATCACTATTCCCCAGAAGGTCTAACCTACAAACCCTGGTATTGACCTATCGGATATTTAACCTCCTTATATGGGTAATCAAAATCCAGCTCATACTGGTAATCAAAATCCAGCTCATACTGGTAACCAAAAATCTAGCTCATACTGGTAGTCAAAGTCCAGCTCATACTGGCATTCAAAATCCAGCTCATACTGGTAATCAAAATCCAGCTCATACTGGTATTCAAAATCCAGCTCATACTGGTAACCAAAATCCAGCTCATACTGGTAATCAAAATCCAGCTCATACTGGTATTCAAAATCCAGCTCATACTGGTAATCAAAATCCAGCTCATACTGGTATTCAAAATCCAGCTCATACTAGTATCTTCAAAAATCCAGCTCATACTGGTAACCAAAGTCCAGCTCATACTGGCATTCAAAGCCCAGCTCATACTGGTAGTCAAAATCCAGCTCATACTGGTATTCAAAATCCAGCTCATACTGGTAATCAAAATCTAGCTCATACTGGTAACCAAAATCCAGCTCATACTGGTAGTCAAAATCCAGCTCATACTGGCATTCAAAGTCCAACTCATATTGGCACACCCAAATCCAGCTCATACTGGTATTCTTCCTAAACCAAATCATGTTGTTATCCCAACCAACTCATATTGGTACCCTAGTACGATCATTAATGGCTCATTAACCTTATTCCCGGGTAAAGTCCAGTCATCTTTTCATCTGACGCGCAAGGTTTGTCTCTGTCTTTTCTGGCTTTTCTTGAAGATCCCGTTTGAGCTCTTCATTATAAGAAATCCCAGAAAATCCTTTGTTGTGGTCTATCCTTTTATTTCAAATTGATCCCCAGTGGAGATCATGTCTTCTTTCTGGTTTCATGCCCAGAAAGAGCGTGTTCTTTATTTCCCCAGTGTTGACCGGTCACATATGAACCTGTCATCTAGCTCTATAGATCTTTCCTCAGTGGGGAACACCTCTCTGGCTCCTATTTCCAATGAGGATCTGTAGGGTTCCCCTCTTGCTTTTCTATCCCCAGTGCTTCCTTGGAGTCTCCCCAGTGAGTCTCTTTTGTTGGTTAGTCTGCATCCCCAGTGAGTCTTCCTTGTGGATACTTCCTTCATCCTTCCCCAGTGAAGCTCACCTGTGTTTGGTAGTTCTTTATTCTTTGGTGTCCTGTTTGTCTGCATTTTTGCACTGTCATAACATCATATCATCATACTAGAGTTCATAGCATGTCAGCATATGCACGTTTGTTACCTGTCCTGAGCATCTGCATTCCATCTAAGGGAAAAAATGTTGGTTTGCTATATTTAAATACCTTTCACCTTGGTGTCCAGAGGATTTCCATTCCTCGTGCCATCCGGTAAAGCTATTTAAATAGGGGCAACTGTTGTACCCCAAATTTTACCCCTTAGATGTCATATCATCTTGCGCCTACATTTAGACCTCAATCATGTATGCATTGTTAACTAACCATTTCTTTTTTTTTTGCAAGTTGTTTCCCTTTATTGTGAAAGATAGGGTTTACATAAAAAGGACAAGAGCTCCCTAAGACATCTTTTGACCCCGAGTGCAACCATTCGAATCTACATGCATCCAAGAAGTCATTCTCAACAAGAAATCAAGTTTTTTATCAAGACAAGTCAACCATTGCCTTGCATGTCAAGCAAAGTGTGATCCCAAGTATTGAGACATTGTTCCATGTGTTAGGGAACATCCTTGGAGCCACCTATGAGTCTTGAAAAACTTTCTTTTGAGTGCAAGAATTTTTCATTTGGATAAATATTCATCAAAGTGCAACATCTCAAATTGGTGTAATGGAAGGGTTAAAATTTGGTAACTTAGAATTTTCAAAGAATGTTCTTGTGACATTTTCTTCTTTTTCACGGACATGTGACTTATTTCAATTTCCATGGGGTCCAAAAAATGTTGTCATTTGAATCAAGGTCATAAAGTTGAAAGTTTAAAGTGGTATTCACATAAGGTTGTAGTAGCAAGGCATTAGGCACTTAATCCATCTCATGTGCCTCTTATTATTATTTGAAAAAAATCTGAAGATGCCTTGCTTGTAAAACAATTTTCGTGAAGTCACTAAATACTACCTCTTTGAGCTCACCCTCTCCTGACGAAGCCAAAAGCTTTTTGGGACCCTATAGTGGATTGATGAAATAAAATGGCTCAGCACAAGAGACCTGTGTTCATGATCAGAGAATCCGTAATTCTCAATTTCAACTATTACCTCTTTTCACTTTCTCTCTCATGGCACAATAAAAAGGGTTTTTGGAATAGATATTGAAGGATGAAAGTAGCAGACCTGCACCATGTCCTCCACTGCATTTGTTTAGCAAATGAAGCACAACGATCTCCAAGGTTGCCTGAGATCAACGGCTGAAAGGAGTGCTACACAAACCCTAATTTTTTCTCCTATGGACAAATCATTTACCCACTATATCTCCAAGGCACGGACCAATTTCCTTCGCCTATAAAAGGAGACCATTTCTCCTTTGTTCAACACACAAAAAAAAACACCAAGCAAGATACAAGAAAACTCTCTCAAAATCTCTCCAATTCTCCCTTTCTTAGTTCTGCAAGTAATCTTCAAAACTTGCAAAGAACTTATCATTTTCAGTCCTTCTGTAAATACTTCAAACCCTCAAACCTCCAACATCTTAACCACCAGAAACTTGTGATTCTTTATGTGAAAGAGGGTTGGCTCTGTAGCAGTTGAGGAAGGAAAGCTCATCCATCATTTCCAGAAACCAGTGCCTGTGAAGAAGCAGTGGACTCTCTCCACTAGGTATCACTCTATTTCACTCTATTTTTTTCGATGATTATTTGCTTCATATTTGTCTCATACTGTTATCATATTGGTTATCTTATTATTATCTGATTCTGTGTTGAAAATACCATAATCATTCTACTCCATATTGTTATCATGTTGTTATATTTGTTGTCTTGTTATTGTCTGGTTATTGCTTGTTTTTGTGATAAAATCATTAATATGTTAGTTTTGTTTTGTTAATCGTTAACTGGATTCGTGTTTGTTTAAAAGAAAACTAAGAAAAAATGAAAAGAGTTTGTAGTGGCGCTCGCCAGCATGCTTAAGTGGCGTCTGCCACACCATTACTGAAAAATATATAATAAAATAAAGTGACCCATGCCCCACTAAAAGAAAAATAATAAAATAATGCACAAAATGTCTCACATGGCGCCAGCCATGTTGAGGGTGGCGCAAGCCACATGGTCCATGGCGTCGGCCATGCATGAGATGTGGCGAGAGCCACATTGGTTGGCACTTTTTTTTTTATGTGTTTACCTCTCATTTCCTTTTTTATTTATTTTTCTTTCTTCTCCTAATATTTGCAAAAAAAAGGCATTAAAAATATTCATCACTTCATTTTTATTTTATATTTCTTTTGTAAATAAAATCAACAATTTTCTTAAAAACGTTAAAGAATTTTCTTTTGGAATATTCTGTAACTTGTAAAATTTTGTTTACAAACTGCTTCCTGACTTTATCATGAGAGTGTTGTCTTGGTTTTTCTGGGCTCTGTTGCTAGTTAGACAGCTCTAAATGCTCTTGTTTTCAATTTGTGAATGCTTCTCAACCATATTTGGTATATGTATGTGACCATTGACTTTAAAGTGAGTTGTTTTGAAAGTATGTTGTGATTCATGAAGCTTTGTGTCCTAACTTTAACAAACCTTACCACGAGAATATTATCTGTAGTTTTGTTCTCTGTTGAAGTTGCATGACCTAAATCCAATTGTTTCTTGTTTTCAAATTGTGAAGAGTGCCTTCTCTGTCGTACTTGTCATATTTACATGATCACCCATTCTTGCTGTTTGCCATGTTCACACTTGCAAGTTCACTTCATGTGTTGATTAAATGTTTACTGTTTGGAATTCTTGAACTCATATGTTTCATTGTATTTCAACCCCACTGTAACTCTTGTTTACAAGATGTTATTCTTCCCCTTCCTTCCAAAGGAAAAGTTTTTCTATTGACCTCAAAGTCATAGAAAGCTCATTGCTACCTTGGACCTCATAGTATTATGCATCCTTCCCTCCTTGACCTCTTAGGCATAGGATCCCCTCTTGACCTCATAGTCATAGAGTAATCTATTCAACCTTGACCTCATAGTCATAGGTAAAGCCTTGACTTCATAGTCATGGCTCTTCCCCCTTTGACCTCATAGTCAAAGTCTCTCTATTGACCTCATAGTCATAGATAACTCTTTACCACCCTGACCTCATAGTCATAGGTAGCATCTTCTCTAGGCCTCATAGCCATTCAATCTCACAACTTAGACTTAGAGAGTTTCCTAAACTCTACATGAGCTCATACTCATTCCCCCCTTGGAACTTTGGCCATAGTTAATGGTTCCTCAAATTTCACCCTTAGCTAGGTGAACTACGGTTGCTCTTATTCATTAGTCAGATACGTAGGCACAAGATGTGACGTCTTGGCGAGAAAACTTAGTGTATATACCTTAGGTCTTTACCTTAGCATGGATTCCTTAGCAAGCAAACATAACATAACACAAACTAAATAAGAGGTTCCTGTAGAGTACTACAGATACTTAGGGTGCTAATACCTTCCCTTAGTATAACCAACCCCCGAACCTTAGATCTCCCCCCTTTTAGGTTTTCTCGATCTTGAACCTTTCCTTTGGATAAATCAAAGTCGGCGGTGAATTAAAAGAAATGTGATGCAAGTTAATCAATAGCTTGTTATCTGATTCTCACCGCAACACTTTGGTCGGCTTTTATGTTTTTTACAACGCCATTTTCCCTCCAGATGGCTACCCTTTGGTGCACCGTTAAAGGCACCACCCCAATTCCATGTATCCACTCACACCCAAGAAACAAATTATAATTAGCATTGGACTTGATGACCATGAATAATGTTGGTCTGGGAGTCAAATCAACTGATAGCTCTACCTGGATTACACCTAGTATATTGTTGGTTTTGCCCTCATAGTTGGACAACACCATATTATGGGGCCTAAGATCCTCATCGGTCTTCCCTATTTTCTTGAATATTGAATACAACATCAAATTGACTGTCGCACCTCCATCAAAAAACACTTTGTTGACGACCATGTCGTCCACCTTTGGCCTAATGAACAATGGCTTCAGGTGATACATCATGTTGGGATCACGCTTTTCAAAAATTGTCTGTTATTCTTCGACCACACCATTATTTATGACATAGTAGTAGAGAGGCTTTTGGTTGGCTGCCTCGTCCTGTATAAATTCCTCTTCAACCTCGGACACTTCTGACACCCTCTCGTATTCCACTGGTAACACTATGACAATTCCATAGTTTATCTGCAGGTTGTCCTCAGAGTTTTCGTCGAAGTTGTCTTCGACCATTTCATCATCGCATTGGGGGTGTACTCCGGCTCTTTGTCTTCCAGCTAAGGAGTATACTGGGGCTCATCTATCTTAGGATGGGGAATATACTAGGGCTCTTCCATCTCAGGCTGAGGAGTATACCATGGAGTTACAATCTCGGATTGTGGGGAGTACTCGGGTGTCTTCGCTCTCACCCTTGGACCCCCTTTTCCCATGCGGGGCTTTGTTAAAGTAGGCCTTTGGGACACTGTCAGCTTGTCCTCCTCGTTGAACCTCTTTGAGTAAGGCTTCTTTAGAGCCTTCAACCAAGTTGGATTGCGCTTCGCCTCTGGGGCGTCACGCATTGCAATAAAGGCTTCACGTTCAGCGTTCTTCTTTCTTTGATGAAACCACTATTGGGTACACGTCATGGTTTTCTTACCCTTGTATGTCGGAGGAACATGAGACTTGCCCTTCGACTCTTTCTGATTTGACATTCCCACCTTGGGGTTGACCTCCTTCCATCTAGGGTGTTAGCTCTCTTCTGATTTGTAAGCTTCACCCATTTCTCTGTAGGAGCCCTCGCTGGTGGTCAGAAAGTTTTATGTTGAGGTAGTTGAAACAGCCTCCTGTATTCTTCGTTTCTACGAGGTATACCCCCAGTCTTTGGGGCGAATCTAGCAGCTTGATTACCACCCCGTCCCCTTCTGGGGTCGAACCTCTTTGTGCTCTCAAGCTTTTTTGCTGATTCTTCATTGAACACATCACTACAGCATGGGCAAAGCTTTGTTCTAGAATCATTGAGCTTGCAGCACTCAAGGAAATTAATCAATCCCTTTTCAGAATGGAGATAGACTGTCTGCATGTCAGAATCGATGACAATGGAGATCTGCTTGCCCCTGTCAACTTCCATGTTGGATCCATCAGCAACTTCAACTATCAATTCCTATTTTGTAGGCATTTCAACCACTTTAACATTTGATATTTGTGAGGTAGGTCGAACTTGCACTAGAGGCGTGCAAAAGAAATCAGCAATATGCCTCATCTGATTTGCTAATACTTCATAGGTTTAGTTAGTACTTGCAATCAATGGGTTTTAAATGTTCCCCATTAGTTGGGTGAGATTATTAACTAACTCTAAATTACTCTCGTTCATTTGTTGCCTCATAGCTAACATAGAAGTTGTATTCAAAGATGACATATTCTGGGGGATGTAATTCACCCATTCTAGTCGCGCCATGTTATTGATGGTTGACACTAAGTCATTATAAGGATTGTATAATGGCGTTGTGGCCACTGCATTGTCACTAAAATTTGACATATTTGGTTGAAGGTTAGCCATCATGGTCATTGGCATACCATATAGGCAATCTCTTCCAGTTTTTGGCATCGAAAACCCAAATAAAGATCTCGCAATTGCAGGGTTAGTAAGGGGATTCCTTGGTTGCGATGGGGGTGTCACCCCCTACGATGGTATCGCTACAACTGACGTCGTTGACACCACTGGAGCAGCTGTCCTAATCGGCGTTGAGAGAACTGGCTCCTCAACAATCAACACGGCTGGTTGTTGTGCTACATTTTGAGGATTGTTCTGGGGATTGACATTGTCTATAGGAGGACACAACATTTTAGATAAAGCCTTTCCACTCCTTAATTTCATACAAACTACCCAAAAAAACTCATGAACATAGACCGAATAAAAAGAGAGAAAAACAAGAATATCTATAAACAAATATGAAACTTAGCACATGTCCCACTGGGCGTGCCAATTTGTTTACGCTGAAAATTGGTAAACAATCGTTGGTCTCTTAATTAAAGGTTACTTGCAGGATCAACCAGTCAATCATAGGACATAGTTCTAAGTAAACCTTGTTTTTTATTCTCTATTGCACAAAGGCCTATTTTCGACTTGGTCAAAAATAATGATTATAAGTAACTAAGAAGATGAAAACGATGTCAACTTCAACTACTTCAGAAGTATAAAAGGAAATGACAAAGACTAAAAGTGTAAAGTGATGTGACTTGGATAAAATTGAAAGTAAATAAACGAGGCAAAGTAAAAGTAAAATTAAAGGAATTTTAAAGACTTTGCATTAAAAGTAAAATATGGTGATATATTGTTCATACATTCTCTCATCCATGACTTTTTTCTCTGGACGCTGATACTTTGAGTTTTGTGTGAGATTTCAGTAGTAAATGAACACCCCTAATTCAACGTAATGAACGCTTATATATACAAGTATGAAAATAACTACTTCCAACGTTTCTATCTTCAAAGTTAGCCATGTGAAACTTTGCATGCAGCCTGTCTCTGTGCTCTCTCTATGTGTCCTTCAAAAAGAAATTCATAAGCAGTTATTAGTATTTGAACTTAGAATCTGCACACTCAAATAAATGCTTTTTCGACCCATTCACTGCTGTCAAAACTACCACATAGTCGAGGATGCCACGCGATCGAGATGTTTTCGTAACATCCCAAAAACCACTAACTCTAGACTCTAGTCAAATCGAGACTCCTTAGTGCATGTTATCAATGTATCTTCGCCTTTATCCTTTAGATGAGGTTTTTCCCTTGTCGAAAACCCCAGCTAACAACTAGTTATTCAGAGAGACACGATCGGGCAAGATTTCAAACTTCTTCTCTTTGACAAATCTGAAGCTTCAAGTATTGATAAAACTATTCTTGAATTCAAAATCACACGAGAACCTTGAGTCTTCTTGACGAGTCTTGAGATATCTCCATGTAGATTATCGTCAATCTGAGAGTTTGAAAGATTAAACCATAATTGATCCTTGAAACAAAAGTATTCATCTGAAAGTCTTTGGACTATAATGTTGACTTTAGACAGATATCTTCATCTCTAAGAGCATATCTTGATTCGTGAGGATAAATTGATAAACCATCTTGTGCATCTTTGACCGCTTGAGCTATCTTCATCAGTTACTAGAATTCAAGTGTTGTCATCATCAAAACTAAGCAGCTACTGGTTGACTTTTATCTTTGCTATCCATAAGCTTCACCATCTTAGATCACTTATTACTATACTTGTAAGCACATAGATCCATAATAATTTTATGTTGAGTCCTCAAGTGAGACATTTAAGTTGAGACCCTCAGGCGAGACAATTAATTTGAGTCCCTCAGGCGAGAGTTTTAAGTTGAGTCCCTGAGGCGAGACTTTCAAGTTTATTCCTTTAAGCGAGACTTTAAGTCGAGTTCCTCAGGTGACACTTTTAAGTTGAGTCCACCAGGAGATATTTTCAAGTTAAGTCCCTCATGCAATACTTTTAAGTTGTCCGCATTTCTCCTTGGGTCGTAGGGATCTTCCAAAGAAAGTCTAACATTTATATTTGTTGTGAGTGCAGCAAGGATCTTCTAGTGGAAGTCCAACGTTTATATTGCCTATGAGGGAGGCAAGGATCTCATAGTGGAATTACAACCATTATATTTTCTCTGAGAGTGACAATGATCTTCCAATAGAATTCTAACATGTATTTTTCCTCCAAGGGCAACAAGGGTCTACCCGTGGAAGTCCAACATTTATATTGCCTTTGAAGGCAGCAAGGATCTTCTAGTGTAAGTCCATCATTTAAATGTACTTGGAAATAAGTTTACTTTATGTGAGTACAGTAATAATCAAATTTAAGAGAATTCATATATTGGTTGGCTAAGCGACTTTTGCCTTATTCAAGAGAGCTAACAGAAAAATGACTAATTGCAATAATGTATCATGTTAACTAAGTTTCATGTTCTTGGGATGAGTCATTCATTGAGCTCATGGAGCTTATCAGCTTCATGGGATTGTTTCTGACATATGCGATATGGATCCTCCTAATTAGGTTGTAGTTTCCCCTATTTAGTTGGCATGATAACTCGTCTGAGTATGATTTCATTCTCCTGCATTTCTCTTGGAACCACCTCTGAGTTGTACCTAGATCAGTGCATTTTGATGCACACTCTTTTACTATGTGCTACGATAACTCTATAGTTTATCTTGTTATTTTTAATATTTTTGTATGTTTTATAAGTTTAGTTTAATTTTGCTTTTATTTTATTTCCGTTACTTATTTTCTGAATAAGTCTTAATTTGACACTTTCTCACTGTGAAGATCATAACTTGAGCTATGAGTATCTGATTAGCACGTTCTAATATGAGTTGAAAATCTAAGAGGAAAAGTTAGAAGTTTCATGTTGAAGTTAAACCCAATTAGGAGGGAAGAGGGGTCAAATTATTAGTTTTGTGTAAGACTTAATAAAATAATTAGGTTTTGCGCCGAATTTATGTTTTTCGAGTTGGGTGCTCTTAATGCATAATTTTCTTGTAGTATTTAAGAAAACACGCAGTACTACTGCTAAGGTATTCAGTTTACAGGAAATTAGAATAGACGGCTACAAATTCCATGGAAAGCTAAGCCACCAAAGGTTGATCTACTGATTTCGGATTCCATCAAAACTTTAAGGTTATTATAATTTCCAATCCAATTTTGATTCCTTTTCGATTTTGTCTATGAGTCTCGTTTGCTTAATTTGATTCTTATATAATAGATTGGATTAAATCCGATTAATGAATGTTCCTTAATTTACTCACGTTTAACTTAGATTTTTCGTTACTTCATGTTATCTTTAATTGTATGCTTAATTCGGTAAATAGAAACCTAATTCATATAGTATCGATGGAACTTTTTTGATCGATGTTGTAATCGAATATGAATCGAATCCCCTTATGGAATTGACATTATAATAATTGATGATAAGTCGCAAACCAAGCCAGTAGATTAACTCGATCATCATATTTATTTCCACTTTATCTATTTATGATTCAAGTTTCAGAAACATTGAACCCCCCCCTTTTTTTCTATCGCTTAATCTAACTCAGAGTCTTTGCGATACGACTTGAGTGTCGCTTCCATATACTATGTTTTATTAACCTATTTTTGACTTGTGTGCGATAGCGGATCATACCTTTTGGTCGCTCTCTGCTTGGTGGAAAACTCCCTAATGTGGGTGACATCTCATGTTTCGTTAATCAAGTCAGTTGCACACCTGAGTTCTGCCTCGTTCTTCTCTTTTTTGAATTCAGAACGCCTCCATGTGGGTGTGTCGATTTTCATAAGCAACATGGAATCATCAATGTATTTCATTGTAAATGGAGTCTCTTTGGTGGTTGAGTATTAATGGTGTGATATGACCACAATACTTCACTGAGTTGTTCAGCCTAGAGCCTTTTGGCTTCATCCAATATATTCTTTATTTCGCCTAATATCACTTTGTTTGCTAAATTAGCTTGCCCTTTCACTTATGGGTAGACAATGGAAATAAACTTTGTTTGTACTCCAAAGTCGTGACAGAAATCGACCATAACAGAGTTGGAAAATTGAGTACCATTGTTTGAAATGATAATTATTGGCAAGCCAAACCTACACATGATTCGATACCAATAGAAGCCGATAACTCTTTCTGCTATGATCTTGGAGACGACTTCACCTTCTATCCATTTTGTGAAATAATCTACTCAAACAATCAGGAACTTCATTTGGCCAGGAGCCAACAAGAAAAGACTTAAGATGTCCACATCCCACTGGTAAAATGCCCTAGGCGATGTGATATAATAAAGGATCCCAGCTGGTGCATGATTCAGATTGGCGTGCTTCTTGCATTTATTGCATTTCCTGGAAAATGTTGCATTCAACTTCATTAGAGTGGGTCAATAATAACCCGCACTTGACAATTTGTGGGACAGTGCTCTTCTTCCAATTGACTCACACAAGTCCCCTAGTGCACCTCTGTGAGGACTAGGGCGGTTTAGTGTTCAGTTAGATATATCAGCATTGGGGAAGCCCTTCCCCTCTTATAAAGCTTCCCTAATATCATGGAGTACTTTTCTACTTTCTTTCGAATCTTCTTCACTTCTAACACATCTAATGGCAGTTTGTCTGACTATAGATAGTGTATTTGGGGCAATATCCAGCTGGTGGTTGATAAGTGGTCATTGGATCGTTATTTCTAGTATTTTTCCTTTAGTATTTTACTCCATTTTGTTTGATTTACTTTCAATTATCATGTTTTATACTTTGATTGGTGCTTTCTTTCTAATTTCAGGATCTAATGAGCATCCAAGGCAAATAGGGTTCAAAGTAAAGCAAAACGAGTAAAAGGAAAATTTTCCCATACAAAAACTAGGGGGTGTTATGGCCACCTGTAGCAGTTACTATGGGCCATAGCAGCAAGAACCCTAGGCTCCCCCTTGAAGCCTTATTAGTACTAAAGTCAGAGGCCTACTACGGCCACCCGTAGCAGGGAAGCGAAAGAAAATTTCCAAGTTTTCAATGTTTCCATATTTAGATTGATTCTCTCTTAATTATGGCTCTTAGGCAATATTTGATTTGTCTAAAATCTAAATAATTCTCATTGAACCAAAGATTTTATGAACTTTTACTATTTTGCTATAAAACACATAGCATGTTATGAGTTTAGGAACCCAACTTTTATTTCAATTTTCATTCCTAGTTTCTACGTATTTTTTGTACTATTTTTATCTGTAACTCAAGTCTCCAATGGAGCAATTGTGGAACAAGGTTTATTTATTATTCAAGTTTTATAATTCATTCTCTTTCTATTATTCATTAGTTGTGATTGTTTGATATGAGTTTGATGATGAATACCGTTGTGATTGTGTTTGCTAGTGAGTGGTTCTCTAGGGACTAGGGGTTATGGGGATTATTTCATGATCTATCGTATGATCCATTACTGTCGATTGCGAGAATTTTAATTAAACTAATTTTATAATCAGAGTTCATGCATTCCAACTTCGTTACGAAAGAAGTGTTTCTCAGGTATCGATCGTAATCTGAAAGGATATGTGTCGATACCGGAGCGCAGATTTTTAAACAACCTAATCCAAAGCAGCAAAAACGCTTTGAAAAATTTGAGAAAACATATAGCTAGGCAAAAGTAATGACTAGTTGAAGAATAATTCCAACAATGCAAAAACTAATGGATTATTCGTCATCAATAGGGGCAATGCGCTAGCGAAAGCAGGTACTACCCAATTTTATCTATTTTCTATAATTTGTACAAAGTTCTCGTAATAGATGTAACAAGGATCGTGTGATTGTGTTAGAAATATGAACTGTACCCCCGGGTCTTGTTTTCCCCTATTTGAGATTTAAGTGATTTTTCCATTAAGTTGTTTTCATTTAATTGCTTTTTTTTGTTAAGTTGTTTACTAAAATCCATAATTTTGATTTCTCTAGATATACACCGATAGGACAATAATTCGGTACTTAAACCATTGGCCACTATGGTTCGATATCTATTTTATTACTTCGCGACAGTCGTGCACTTGCGATTGCATCAAGTTTTTGGCACAGTTGTCGGGGACCAATTGCGTTTAATATTGAATTTTGTTTCATCATTGTATAGACTAGAGCTTAATTTTATGTTTATTTTATTTTGTTTGTTTATTGTGGATCTCTCTGCTCTTGTATGCGTAGAACTCGTTCTATTGACAGTTTAGTTGAGCCCATAGACGAAATCGGGCGTTTCTTACTCGAGAGATGCTAAAATCTTATATTACAAGCTATGGTCGATCTATTTGATACTAAGACCCTTAAATATTATGCTATTCTCACCAAAGAGGAACCACATTATAGTATTGTGCACCCACTAATTGCGGCTGATAATTTTGAACTAAAACCTTCCTTGATCGATATGGTGCAACAAAATCAATTTGTCGGTTTAACTTCTGAAAATCTGAATCTCCACCTTTCTATTTTTTTAAATTGTGGTACCGTTAAGACAAATGGTGTTGACTAAAACGTCATCCACCTTCGTCTATTTCCCTTTTCTTTAAGAAACCGTGTGCGGGCTTGGCTCGAATCCTTGCCCGCCAAATATTCTATTACTTCATGGACCCAATTGAAAGTGGCATTTCTTGCGTGGTACTTTCCGCCAAGAAAAATGGCCCAAGTTAGGAATGAGATAAACAACTTTAGGCAAGAAGATGAGGAGTCCTTATTTGACGTGTGGGAACGTTATAAAGACTTGTTAAGACCATGCCCTTTCAATGGGCTTGAAAAGTGGATGATTATCCATACCTTTTACAATGGTCTACTTTACTCCACAAGGATGAACTTAAATGTGGCTTCCGACGGAGCCCTAATGAACAGTCCTCAAGATGTAGCCTATAAGTTTGGTGAAACGCTCCGGTATCCCATGGCGGACTTATTTCTCTTTTTGAATTGGCTTATCTAAAAAAATTTATGAACATCAATTATCTTGAGTCACAGTCCATTTACTCTAATTCTGATAGGTTGTGGTTGTTTGACCCTCTAACATACTTCAGGAAACTTAGTGAATGGATCGTTCCTCTTCCTAGCGTCAAATATTGTATTTGTCGGAGGTGTCTAAATTATAAGTTCCCTATGTTTAATGTTACTTTCCGAGAGTATGAGTTATAACTATTATTTATTATGTTTGAGTGTCATTTAATGACAAGCCTGATGTTGACTCATTCTCATATTTACCCCATCATGGGCTTATATTATGGATATTTAATACTTGTATCTTTATCTTAAGGTGAAGCCTCATTATTAAAAAAAATTCACTGTGTATTATCTATAATATAAGAAAATTTAATGTTGTGGAAAACTCTTTATTGCCTTTTCTTATAAATCTACCGCCTCACTTAAATGAGGGCAATTTTAGTCCAAATATTACTTTTTGCAATTAATGATGTCACATTGTTCTAATCCAACTACATACTTATTGTATTATGCCTTTAATGGTTAGATTTGATTTAATTGATGATGTCATATAGTGTTAATATAATTATTTTCTTTCCAAAATTTTGCTTTATGCATACCATTTATGACTCTTCTCTTTATTCTCTACCTCTTTTTCCTTTCTCTCTTTATCTCTCTCTCTCTCTCTCTCTCTCTCTCTCTCTCTCTCTCTCTCTCTCTCTCTCTCTCTCTCTCTTCCTTCTTCCTCTTTTACACTCATATTGGTTATTGTTGTTCCTGCTCAAATCTGCACGGGTCTATTATTTTTAACTATGACTTCAAAGTTTAGTGGAGATGAGTTAAAATCTGCAAAAGTTGATCCAATATCTCATATTTCCAATCCATTAGCGGTAGTGATCTCTAACTGTTCATCATGTATTACATGTCTTCAATGTACTTCTTAAACCACCATTTTATTGCTTTTAATGTAATATTGTTATTTGACAGTCGCATATGAACAAATATCATGTTGAAGATACTAAAATGATTGTGCTGTATTGGGCCTCAGTTCCGGTATGTCATCTTGTCTATTGTACAGTTAATTATGAGTGCTTTTTAGATCATGGTGAAAATACTAAAATGATTGTTTTTTAATTTAAATCTGAAAAATTGATATGCAAACTGTTTTATTTTTAGATCTACAATACTCTTGAAAATAATGTGTTGAAATGTGTATGATTTACCCTTGAAAATAATATGTTGAAATGAGCATGATTTACCAGAAATTCCAACATGTCTTTTCTTAAGGAATCACAAAGCTATTATATTATTAATATTAAACTCTTCTTTTGTTAAGCTCTGCCTTAAGCCCAAAGTACTCTTAAAATTTGTTCTAAAACATTTATTGCAAGTCTAACGGAGCTTTATCGGACAAAGTCTCTAATGATCATCCAAACCTGTGCATTATTCATCGTAAAGTTGCAGTAATTTTGGGACAGTGGATTTCTGAGGTATAAAATTGATTTAGTTGCTCTGAGTAAATATTTCCACATTTTCATAATAAGTTTTACTCAAGATTTGATGCATTTGTTTCTCTCACAACCTAAATATTGCAATTCATAACCTCTATAGGTTTAATAGTTTCAATGTGGACATAGAACATGTTTATTATAGTAAATAATTTGTCTCTTACTCTGTCTATAATCTTCAAATAAGGAGGACAAATATATTTGTTTTACTATATATGTTATCCGTTTTTCTATTCTTCACAAATTAAAGATGAGACAAAAAGGCCTCTGTATATTGTGCTTTAATCAGATTGTTACAGGGTAAAGATTTATATGTTCGGGTATGTAACATAGCCACATGTTCTCTTGGCTTTACTTATGTTTCTCTCATCTATTAATATATTTGTGCCTCATTATCTTTATTTTGGTTCTTTCAATCTAATCATGCAAATTATGATGTGAAGGTGATGAAGTGGAAGACAAGGTGGAAAATTATTGATGTATCCGCAAGTGCACAAAAATATCGAAGTAATATAAAAGATTGTCGAACTTACAGAGACCAATGTCAACCTATCGTTATTTATTGCTGCTATGTAAAACTAAGGCTAATGAAATTTGGATTTTGGGGAAACTAAAACTAGAATTAAAACTAAATTAAGATTTCAGAAATATAACCTAAAAGAGAGACCAGAATGTGGATCCCATTGTACCTCAGGTACTCTGTAATTCATTGGCATTGATTTAATGTTAAATTACATTCAGTAAAAAATACCAGTTTAAAAACGTTTATCTCACACTCTCGCGCTATTGATTAAAGCTATACTCCTAGACCATGAGATTTTGCTCTCGCTCGCCCATTTGAATCAAGAAGTATTTTTTAAAAACTAAATAAGTCCTAATTAATGCCTAAAGCGCTCTCGCTGTATTTAGGATTAATGTCTGGTTTTTACTATCCGGTCAAGCCTCACACCGTCGTGCTATTGACTCAAACCTTTATTGTTTTTCATTGTAGTGGAAAACCTTTTAGAATAAAACTTAAAAACCAAAACCAGAGAAATAATTTATGAAAAGTCTTACGCCAATTTATTACCGAGTTCCGTCGGAACGACGGTCCTCACATACAGGACTCAAGAAATTTAGCCGGACATGATTGCGGAAATAAATAAATAAAATTTGGGTTTTTAAATTAAACGAAGGCATAACAAACAATTTAAAATAATTAAAGCGATGTTTGAAGAAAAATGTAGAAGCTTGAAACAATAACAATGGCAGAAAAATAAAGCGTAAAAGTAAATGGCGGAAATTAAAGGCAAGAAAATAAAGGCAGAAAAATAAATACGTAAAAGTAAATAAACCTGAAGATAAAGGCTGGAATATAAAACTGAATTAAGAACTTCAAATAATGGTAGCAAGATTTTTTGATCCAAGCGTTACACAAATCATAAGCGTAAGCACTAATGGTGTAGTAGTTCCCTGATGTGAGAAAACTACTACTTTTACAATGATGATTTATGCCTAAAACTATGAAAGAATAAATTGCACAAAACTTGGATGCCTTGAAATTGTGAGTCCAAGGTCTATTTATAGGAGGATTTTTGTGTACTAACTTCCATAGATCATGTATGAGTATTGGAGAAAGTGGGAGAAACCTCCAAAGTTGTGTTGTTAGTGGGCGGTTATTTTTGGGTTTCTAATGTCCATGGAAAACTCCATGGCCTTAAGTTGTGGATGACGTGGCTGAGAGGTGCATGGCAAACTCCATGAGGTGGTGGCGAACACCATACACCAGAAAGTGGCAAATTCTGCACTTTTTCTTCTTTTCCTTGCTCTTTTCCCAGTTTTCTCGCACGGACGCTCTTATTCGCCAAATACCTTAAACACAAACATAATACAACATAATACTACGAAAATATAATAAAAGAAACTAAATAGCATGTGAATTGGGTCGGAATATACGATACATTTTCGTGTTATCAAACTCCCCCACACTTAAACCATTGCTTGTCCTCAAGCAATCGACCAACACGGTAAAAAGAATTAAGCGTGGTTCAAAACAGAGACACAACAAGACTCTTAATCATACGTGGCTGCTAGGCTAGTTCTAGATTGATAGGTACTAGATATCAACACCAAGGATACCGTAATGACACGATTCTGTATTTCACGGTCAAAAACTCCCTCCTTATGCTAACAAATCTGAATCATGCCATTATAACTCAACCTTGATCTCTTGTTCCTTTTCCACCCCATTCATTCAAGCTCAATCACATTAAGCCGGTTATCCTGACACACTCATGGTAAGTAAATCTGTTAGTGACTATGATCTCATTATTACTTGATTTTTTTTCTTTTTCTTTTCTCGGCAAATAGGCTTAAGTATCAACTGAACTTAAAGATTTTGCACCGTTAAGCTAAGTGATCGGGTGAGGATCACCTAACTTAGAAGGGACATATCTTATCATTCATTTTTCTCTTTTTTTTTTGTTTTAAGCCCGAGAACATACACTTATTTACATCGGTTCCTTACTTAGTACGTGCTTAGGATGATGTTGACTGCTATTATAAACTACTTAGGGTTACTTTAGAATTGAGCTTAAGGCCTCGGCATAATGGGTACTCAAATTGATTTTGCATACTTAGGGGGTTTAGGGTGTCAGAATGGTATTGATCTTTCATACACAGCCTAAAGTGAAAATAACCTATATACTTTCATAGTGTCGCGCTATGAATCAAAAAAGAAATTTTTTTGTTATGGCTCAAGAAAAAGGGAAAATCAATAAACAACATAAAAGCACGCATAAAGACTCGACAGCACATGCAATAACTTGACTAACAATTAAACTAGAAATCCCTAACAACATGAAATAAACTAAAAAAAATGATCAATCTAACTAGAAAGTGATAAAATAAAAGCAGTAAAGTTCCTCCCCCACACTTAAACTAAACATTGTCCTCAGTGTTTTGATAAAATATGGAAAAAGGAAAGATATAACCTGTATGAATTCTATTGCGGGCCAACACAGCCAACTCCCCTCTGATTCTTCCCCTTGTTGTCCTTGTTATTGCTGAACACTTCTACTCCGACGTCTTGTACTATGAGGTATCTGAATTTGCTGTAACTTCTCTTTACTGAAGCAGTTCATTATATTGCCTGCTTCCGGAGGAGTACCTGCAAAAGTGTTAGAAAAATACGGTGCGGTGTTTGCAGGTGGAACCTGACCCTGCGAAGAACGAGGAGGAGGTGAGTTATGGATGGGAGATACATGCTCTTTCCTATCATACTCATCATCGGTGTCACCACCAGCAGCGACATTCGCAAGAATGTGCGTTGGCACCAGCTCATCTCCAGGATTGTCATCTAGAGATTTTTTTCCTAGATGTAGCTGAGACGTCACAAATGATTCATCTCTTTATTTTCTGGAAATTCGAACAATAAAAGGAAAATATTAAATTAAAAACTCATGGGTTACCTCCCACACAACGCTTTGTTTAACGCCGATAGCTCGACGGCTCAGGAGTGTAAGTACTCATGGTGGTTCTTTCGAGAATGGTTCCTCGATCGAACTTTTAATAATCTTCGGTTTCCATGGTCACTTATCAAGCCATCTCTCATATCCCTCGCCTTTTCTTTTCTTCCTTCTGTGGGGTGGTTCATTCTTTTAAACTTGTGGTGGTGGTTCTAGCTATATTCTGAGTATCAGCTTTTCAAGTTTGGACTTAGTTATTTCATCCACCACCTCAAAGGCTAACTTTTCCTTCTTAACACTAATGATTTCCCTAGTTTCATGGTCCTCTAACTTTCTCTTTTTATGCAGGACCTCAGATAAAGGTTCATTGGTGTGAATATTTTCCAATACCTCCACATAAGTTTTGGATTGTGAGTCTACCTTAGCTTCCACAAGCTTTTGCGGCAAGGGAATCAGTGGGGTATAATGAGGATGAAAAACAATATGTGCTTCCTTCTCTACCTCTTTGACAACCTCCCTTTCGGTTGGTGTCGGTGGATTTTTCTCAATCTCCACTCTTCTCACCAGAACTTTCCTCAACCTCATAATCACTCTCCTTAGGATTTTTCTATTTGTTTTTCACTACTGGTTGTTAGAACATCCACATGCTCCTCAGAGGAGGGTCCTAGAGGTGTTTGTGCAAGCAGGGAAATTTAAGCCTCTAATGCCTCGTTGTGAGTCAGTCGCAAGGGAATCGACCACAATGTTCAGCTGCCTAAGGTTTTAAATAATGTGGAGACGTTGTTTTCTAAACTCCTAATTCTGGAGAATTTGTGTCACCACAAAGCGCTCCATCTTAGATTCCATCCTAGAGTGATTAAGTGTCGCAATGAAATCCTCCATTCGTATTTCGAGGTTGAATTTGTGGAAATCTTGCGGTTCCTCAAAATACTGGGAGTGGTAATCGTAGAGGAAATTTGGGTGATACATAGTAATTGAGACAAGAGTACCTTAGTCTATACGGTGCAACAACGGAATCACAATATTGGTTTTTGGTCCTCGGCAACGGCGTCAAAAATTTGATGCGTCCGTAAATGCACGGAAATATCGAAGTAATATAAAAGATTGTCGAACCCACAGAGACCAATGTCAACCTATCGTTATTTATTGCTTCTATGTAAAGCTAAGGCTAATGAAATATAGATTTGGGAAAACTAAAACTAGAATTAAAACTAAATTAAGATTTAAGAAATATAACAGAAAAGAGAGATCGGAATGTGGATCCCATTGTAGCTCAGGGACTTTGTAATTCATTAGCGTTGGTTTAATGCTAAATTACTTTCAGTAGAAAACACCAGTTTAAAAACTTTTATCTCACACTCTCGCGCTATTGATTAAAGCTATACTCCTAGACCATGAGATTTTGCTCTCGCTCGCCCATTTGAATCAAGAAGTATTTTTTGAAAACTAAATAAGTCCTAATTAATGCCTAAAGCGCTCTCGCTGTATTTAGGATTAATGGTTGGCTTTTACTATCCGGTCAAGCCCCACACCGTCGTGCTATTGACTCAAACCTTTAATGTTTTTCACTGTCGTGCAAAACCTTTTATTATAAAACTTAAAAACCAAAACTATAGAAATAATTTATGAAAAGTTTTACGCTAATTTATTACTGAGTCTCGTCGGAACGACAGTCCTCACATACAGGACTCAAGAAATTTAGCCGGACATGATTGCGGAAATAAATAAACAATTTTGGATTTTTGAATTAAACGAAGACATAACAAACGGTTTAAAATAATTAAAGCGATGTTTGAAGAAAATGGTAGAAGCTTGAAACAATAACAATGGCAGAAAAATAAAGCTTAAAAGTAAATGGCAGAAATTAAAGGCAAGAAAATAAAGGCAGATAAATAAATACATAAAAGTAAATAAACCTGAAGATAAAGGCTGGAATATAAAACTGAATTAAGAACTTTAAATAATGGCGGCAAGATTGTTTGATCCAAGCGTTACACAAATTATAAGCCTAAGCACTAATGGTGTAGTAGTTCCCCGATGTAAGAAAACTAATACTTTTACAATGATGATCTATGCCTAAAACTATGAAAGAATAAATTGCACAAAACTTGGATGCCTTGAAATTGTAAGTCCAAGGTCTATTTATAGGAGGATTTTCGTGAAATAACTTCTATAGATCATGTATGAGTATTGGAGAAAGTGGGAGAAACCTCCAAAGTAATGTTGTTAGTGGGCGGTTATTTTTGGGTTTCTGATGTCTAAGGCGAACGCCATGAGGTCCATGGCGAACGCCATGGCCTTAAGTTGTGGATGACATGGCTGAGAGGTGTGTGGTGTACGCCGTGAGGTGGTAGCGAATGCCATACACCAGAAAGTGGAAAATTCTGCACTTTTTCTTCATTTCTTTGCTCTTTTCTCAGTTTTCTCCCATGAACGCTCTTATTTGACAAATACCCGAAACATAATCATAATACGACATAATACTACGAAAATATAATAAAAAGACACTAAATAGCATGTGAATTGGGTCAGAATATACGATACATTTTTGTGTTATCAATTGTCTTTGTTAATGTTTGAAGGTGATGAAGTGGAAGACAAGGTGGAAATTATGATGTGGAAGACAAGGTGGAACCTTTGCAAATCAACGATGCTGAAGAAGGTTTGTTAGATATACTGCCTTTAGTTGAAACTCAACTCAATGAAAACTTTTTTTTCTGCAGAATTTGACACTTCTATTAAAGTCACTGAAATGTGCACACGGTAAGCATATGCTTACACAAAAATGCATCCTTCAACTCTAATTTGTTTGCTTTGCAAATTTTGATTGCTCCTCTATTTATAATTGTTTATGCTTACACCGGTAACAAGGAGAATTTGGGAAAGTGTGAACAGGTGTGCAATAATTTATGTTAGTCATTGCATTATATGTGATTTTTATCAATAGAAAGTGTTAATATCTTTTGCGGGCTACCTTATACTAATTGTTATTAGTAATAAAGTGTTACGTAACACATCTGATTTGTTTGTTCATCTTTATATTTGAATTTAAAAAAATATGGAATGAGGTGGGACGATTGATGACAGAATAATGTAGCCAACTACCCAAACTACAATGTACGTGAAATTAGAACTTATACACAGTTAAAACTTATCCAAAGATAAGTTGACAATATTTGGTTGCTTGTGTGAAAGAAAAAATTCTTTAGCATTTACAAATCCCCCATTTTTCCCTTTAGATGTTTTGATTATAAGCCAATTCTTTTAGTTTTTTTATTTAAGTTCCTATTTTATACATGTGTTTCTAGTCATATTATATTTATTTTGTTGTTTCAGTTTTTTTTGGAGCTGATGAAGGTGCCTAGGGTGGAGTCCAAGTTAAGAGTTTTTACTTTCAAAATTGAGTTTCAAGCTCTTGATAGTGTTTGTATATAACTTGGAGAAGAAATAAGTTATATTTTGATGTACCAGTATTACTAATTACTACTTTCCCCATTACCTTTTTTGTATGAACTATGTGTTTTGTTTAAACTATCATGGCTGCACTAAGTTATAAGATTTTGGACGAATGACCAGGTTGACTTTTACTATTATCATCATCAACTTATTACTTATAAGTTATAACAATAGTGCTATTACCGATTTTATATGTTCATGGCCTTTAAAACCTTCATTTAAACACATAAGTTTTACTCGCCTATGCACATCAAATATTAAAATATACAATATAATATAATACTAACTTCTCAACCATACACATGAAATAACAAAACGTTTAAATTACATATAATATAATAGTTTCGTTTGGTGGCATTTATTAAATCAAACGTTATATGTTTTTCCCACATTGAGTTATGGCCAATGCAACACATATCCTTGCATTAAAGTGCACCTATTCCCTAGTAGGGCTGGGCAAAATTTTTGAAACCAGCCCAAACCGCCCTACCCATTAGGCCCGCATGTTTTCGGTTCGGGTGAACCGGTTTTTCGGGTTACCGGGTTAGTGATTTATGGGTTTACATGGGTTTGTGCGGGTCGGTTCGGATGGTTAGTTTGGGCCCTTAGAAAGCCGAATCCGACCGGCCCAATAATTTTATTCTGCATTATTATTTTATCACTGGACTGGACTGGTGGAAATTGGACTCAGTAACTTAGCTTGACCCAAGACAAAAAGATTAAAAAGAAATCCTTCATTTGTTATTCATTCTCACGTTTCTAGGGTTTTAGAATTCAGATAAAAACACAACAACGGAATGCCGTTCGAGTTCATCTTCGAGCTCTTGATGCCGCCGCACCACCACCACACCACCACCGTTTAAGATCATGTAAGTTTCACTTCCTTTTCGTCTCAGTCTTTCTTCTTCTTCTTCCATCTTTTCTTTGTCTATCTCTCTCTAACAACTTAAAACTTCCATTTTTATATCACTTCCACAAAACTGAAATCGTGAAATATTTTTTTCTTGAACATTCTGAAATCTTTTTTTCTTGAACATTTTGAAATTTTTTTCTATAGATGTTTGAGGTAAATAAATGGATTGATGAAAAATGTTAAATAGAAAAATATTTAAACTGATTAGCGAAATCTTTCTTTATTTATTTATGTGAAACTTTTTTATTTGTGTGAATCTTTTGTTTGATTGGCACTTGTTAATTCTATTTGAGGTATCAAGTTTGAAGGTCTGATGGCTAATATGCTCAGCCATGATTCATTATGATTGTGACTGACTTTTTTTCTTATAGTCAGGTTTGAAGATTTGAAGGTCCTATTTGAGGCATCAATTTTTTTCATCGTGAGTCACTAATGATTTCAATTGTGTAAATTTGTAGCTTCTTTTCACATTAAGTTCTCTGTGAAAGTATATTGATGAACAAAGAGTTGATAAATAAGATTACTATGTCTTGTAATTTGGATTGTTCTTTTAGAAAATTGTACAGTTTATTTGTAATATGTTTCCAAATCAGAACATAGTTTAAATTGTTTCCAAATTCATTATTTGAAATTCTGTTTAGAACTTATTCACAACTTAGAATTTCTATTTGAAACCTCTGAGTTTGTTTATGACTTACTGTTAACCAGGTTTTTCTTGGGATATACTTGCAGCTAATTCATCTCATTGTTGGTTATTCAATGTGTGCAATTTTGGAGTGTTACTAGAGAGGTATTTTCTGATTTAGTTATTTTTATGACCAGGCCTACACGCCAGAAAATTTTGTTTGAAATTTTGTTTAAAATTTATTCACAATTTAGAACATATTGGTAGCTTTTAACTTATTAACAAATTATTGTTTAAATTTTTTTTGAGTATTTATATCATTGCAGCATCAAACAGGGTGTATCAAACAAGAAAGAAATTGATATTGATGTATGTCAAGCTATATTTTGCCAACTATAAAATGTTCTTTATTTTAAATTAGAATGGTCTTGCAATCTTTAAAAGAAATATTAATCAGTATGGCATGGTATATTTGATTTGGCTGACTATTATAACTCAAATTTGTAGGCATTGAATTAAATGGTCTCTAGATAATGAAGCATCCAATTCTGCAGTCTTAGTTTTCAGTGAAGCACTGCCATAAATTTGTCAATTGAAGGACTCCTAAGAGTTATTTTTCCTGTTGCAATTTTCTGTGAGAATGACTATTAGATAATTTAGCATGAATTTTTGTAGGTCATTTGTAATATATGAAGGCATAAATATATTTGTTGGATGTAAAAATGTTGAATTAGGCATTTTTTATATTTGAAGGTCAAGTTTTTGTTTAGTATTATTTTAAAAAAAAATTATAATATAGCCTAACTTTTTTATGACAATTGAAAATCAATTAATCAAACAAACCGATTCATTTTAACCAATTAATCAATTAAACCGAATTCGATCAAACCGATTAAAAATTCAATTGAAATTGGGCCTAACAAATCCATCTATAGTTTCGATCGGTTTAACATATTGAAACTGAATTCAATCCAAACCGACCGATGTCCACTCCTATTCCCTAGCATTTTAATTATCACCCCACTTTGTACTGTAATATTGATAGATATAGTGACTCCACTTTCACCATGATTTTTCACTTACATTTCCAATTTGCTTTATGTATGATCACCATAGGCACATTAAACAATATTAAAGTCTGTCAAATATACTATACCAACTCTATCCAATAAAGCAAAGTGTTGGTGAAACTTGCCAGTACCACTCATCATTTCACTTAACTTGCACGCAATGGTAACGTCTACATGGAACCCTGTTGTACTTCCAACTTTCAGCTTTTTTTTCTTTCTTTTTTTTTATCAACACCACTTTTCAATTATGTTTCTTTATTATAGTATTTGTTTGGCCCTACTATTACCTTCCTATGTCACAAAACCACTAACTATGCCAATCATTTCATAATGGTTTTTTTCCACCTTCCATCGTTTTCTATTATAGTTTCACCACATATTTATAGTTTTATGTATAAAAGGTCATGGAAAAATAGATTTATATATTTTACTAAACCTCTCCTTTAGTATAAAAATCTAATAATATAGTTTATAATTTATTTTATCATTACCTTAACTTATTTTTAGTATTCAATAAAAAATGGATTTTATAATGTGCCTACAAATTGATATTTTATTTTATGGATTAATAGTCATTTATTCATCTGCAATATAAGCAAGTTTTGATTTAACCCCTTTAAAAAATTAATTTTAGATTACTCTCCTGAAATTTTGGGTATCCCTAAGCGTGTAAAAATTAGGGGGTAAATAAAAAAAATATTTTACAAGGGATAATTTTTCTACCTGGGGGCAAAAGACTTAGAATTTTAATATTTTAGGGGGTTGTTCTGGACTGGGTCGAGGCTGCCCAACAGTCGAGCAGGCCCAACCCATACAGCCGGGGGAGGCCCAATAAGGTCCTTCTGCAAGACACGCGACTGCCACGTGCTAGCCACAGTTTCGCCGGGCACGTGGGCAGTGTCGGGCACTTGGGACAATAAGGAAGGAGGACATCACACCCTGTTTCGAGATGTGTCTCCCCGACAGACTAGGTTCTCCCCGCGAGAATGCTACACGTCACTCCTCGACGAACATGGCTCCTCCCCGCGAGGCCATGTCCGTTTTACGGGCTTCATCTATCCTCGACGCATAAGGCTCCTCCCCGCGAGGAGTACACAGGATTCACATCTCCTCGGCCACAGAATGCTCCTTCCCCCGCGAGGAGTACCCAACGGTCAATACCACGTGGACACGTTCCAAGTAACCTCCCACGTCCGAATGATTCGGTCTGCCCTACTTCCGGATATCTAGGGGCGGTTACTCTAGGGCGAAGACCACGTGCTGGTCTTCACTACTACACGTAAGCCCTAGCAGCTGCTTGAAGTGGGCCTAGTTGATCCAGCCCACTGCAGGTAACCGTTGGTCCCGCGCTGGGGGCTCTCTATAAATACCCTCTCATTCGAGAGGGTCAGGTTAGACACATTCTGCTACCTCTTTATTCTCTCTGTATTTGCGGTTATTTTGTACACTCTCTCACTTGAGCGTCGGAGTACCTTGCAGGTACACACCCCCCCCCCCCCCCCCCCCGCCCGTCTCTCACCATCACCGGAGCTGCTGTTCCAGACGCCGTTGGCCACTATCAACTGTCTGATCCAGGTACGATCAGTGGCGCCGTCTGTGGGAATATATAAGCTTCCCCGTTTTTCTGCTCGATAAACCAAAGTTTTCTCCATTGAACAACCATCATGGCCAACCCGTCGGCGAATCAAGCTCTAGACAACGTTATCGCGCAGCTCAGTAATGGCAACTGCGTCGACAACAACGCTGCCCAACCTGTCGTGGAGGACGACATCAGAGACGGACTCACCGCCTCACCGTTTTCCGAGGAAGTGGAGTACGAGACAGCTCAGCAAGACGGACGTGAAACAGTCCTCCAGTCCATTTTCCAGCCCGTGGACCCGCCGCCAAATACGGACCCGAGCACTGCTGCCCTGTTTGCTTTGGTCAATCAGACCAACCAGATGATCTTCAACCAGAACATCCGGATCGAGGCGCTGGAGAAAGGTCGTGGTCGGACTTCCCCGCGAAGGCACCGGCCACCGTCATTTCCAAGGCATTCGCAGTCCCCAGAGGCATCTCGCAGCCCCTCCCCGGTTCACAGGGGTCGCATACCACGCTTGGAGCGTACTCAGCCGGAACATCCTCAGAAACGCCACCGCTCCCCGCCACCAAAGGGACCAGTTCACTCCTCGAAAAATAAAAGGAGCAGGCCGGACGCCGAGGAGCCCAGAGGGCGACCAAAGGACCACTCCCTGAGACATTGTTATGTTCATGGAGAACACTCCCCTTCTGTGTCTCCGGGAGCCAGCGAGGATGACGATTACCGGACCCCTCTGGCCATGCACATCATGGAGGCCCCTATTCCTAAGGGCCTGGAGAGGCCCCCATCCTTGGGGACATATGACGGGACATCTGATCCTGATGACCATGTCGAGAGTTTTGAAGCTCTGCTCGATTTCAAAAATGTCTCCGGTGCTATCAAATGTCGACTATTCCCTACGACTCTTCGGAAAGGGGCCATGGCTTGGTACAAAAACCTAGCATCTGAATCAATCGCGTCGTGGAAGGTCCTAAGGGAGCGCTTCAGAAAACATTTTACTGCTTCTCGTCGACATCCGAAGACGATAGCCTCCCTGGAAGCCATCTTTCAAGGGAAGAATGAACCTCTCAAGAGCTACATAGAGAGGTTCAACAAAGAAGTAGTCGAAATCCACGTGACTGATCACATCAAAATGTATCTCATCATCAAGGGTTTGCGGATAGGATCAAAGTTTGCAGAATCCGTCGGACAACACCGTCCCCGCAGCTTTGAAGGCCTCCTCGAGAGGGCTCGGTCGCACATTGAGTTCGAGGAAGCTGAAGATGCACAAATTGCCCTCGATTCGAGGCGCAGAGAAGGCCCCCGCGGCAACAAGGAGGAAGACTCCCCTCCACCCAGGCGAGGTGGAGACAGGAGAAAAGAAGACTCCCCTCCACCTAGGCGAGGTGGGGAAAGAAAAAAAGAAGCCCGGACCAAAGAGCCCCGCGAATCACGGGGACCGTCTGGCCTTTTCAAAGACTACACACCGCTAAATGCGTCCCGCGCGCGCATTTTTAGCGACTGTGCCAACTCGGAGTTCGTCAAAGGGGGAATCCACTTCCCGAAACCGACGGCTTCCAAACCAAATGCTGACAAGTCCAAGTACTACCGATTCCATCGCAGTCACGGGCACATTACTGAAGATTGCATCCACCTTAAGGACGCAATCGAAACGCTGATTAAAGAAGGGTTCCTGAAGAAGTACGCCAAGCAGCAAGAGGTCCCCCGCCCCGGCGGCCAGGAGGCCCAGAATGTCGAGGAGTCAACCCCCTCTCCCAACAACGGATCGCTGCAAGTCGCGTTGAGCATCACGCGACCTGGAGACTTTGGCTTTTCGGGAGAACTCGACAACCCTGAAGTTGTCCGAAACATGTGGAAGAGCTTCCCAGCAGAAGAGTCAATAAGTGCCCCAGCACCTGGGAGTCTTTCCCCCAAGCCCTGGTCATATCTGGCAGAGCCCCTGACCGTTTGACCGTGGGGTCAATAAAGAGGAAATTCGACGAACTGAAAGCAACAACTCCTCGAGCCCCTACCCTCGAGAGGGTTAAAGGAAGATCAAATCCGATTACCTTCTACCTCGAGGAACTTCCCGGTGGGGCACCTAACGCCAACATCCCTCTCTTGATCCGGGCACAGATGGCCAATTTTGATGTCCACAGAATTTTGGTTGACCAAGGGAGCTCGGTGGACATCATGTACGTCCACCTCTTCGAGACCCTCCAGCTGACCAAGAGGCACTTGTCCCCGTACGTAGGGTCAGACCTACAAGGCTTCAATGGCGCGACCACCAGACCATGGGGCTTCGTGGAGTTGATGGTCACCTTCGGGATTGAGGAAACTGCCCGACAGGTGAAGACGCGTTTCTTGGTTGTGGACTGCCCGTCCCTCTACAACTGCATCATGGGGACTTCATCAGTTCACCAAGGAAGTGCTATATGCTAGTCAAAATCAAGAGGAAACGCAAGAAAAAGGCTAGTTTTTGAACAAATACCTTATAGGCGACGATGTAGGTTTCCGGCGCGGAGTTCCAGCAGTTGACGACTGTGAACGGCTGCTGTAGAAGATAGGGAGAGAAGGAGAGAGATTGTTGAGAGAGAAACGAAAAAAGTGCAAAATGAACGAGGGGAGGAGTTTTTATAGTGGTTCTCGCAGAACTCGAGGGACATAGGGCACTTGAGTGCGCTACCCTAGCCAGCCTCCCTAGGTAATGATGACAGACGACACGTGGCACACATGCAGTCGTTCATCCTCCCACGCGTTTCGTTTCAATTTTCCCCAACGTTTCGAATCTGAAACCCCTCATCTCCCCGGCGTTACGACCAGACGCAGTTGTTCGATGCCCGACTTATGTACGACTGCAGGAACGTCGAGCACGAGAATGGCCTCTTCGGTTCCTCTCTTGGCGTATCCCCGACATGTCAATAACCCTTAAGTCATTACTCTGACATCTCAGAGCAACGACTTGGGGGGCTCCTGTTCTGGACTGGGCTGAGGCTGCCCAACAGTCGGGCAGGCCCAACCCATACAGCCGGGGGAGGCCCAATAAGGTCCTTCTGCAAGACACGCGACTGCCACGTGCTAGCCACAGTTTCGCCGGGTACGTGGGCAGTGTCGGGCACTTGGGACAATAGGGAAGGAGGACATCACACCCTGTTTCGAGATGTGTCTCCCCGACAGACTAGCTTCTCCCCGCGAGAATGCTACACGTCACTCCTCGACGAACATGGCTCCTCCCCATGAGGCCATGTCCGTTCTACGGGCTTCATCTATCCTCGACGCATAAGGCTCCTTCCCGCGAGGAGTACACAAGATTCACATCTCCTCGACCACAGAATGCTCCTCCCCCGCGAGGAGTACCCAACGGTCCATACCACGTGGACACGTTCCAAGTAACCTCCCACGTCCGAATGATTCGGTCTGCCCTACTTCCGGATATCTAGGGGCGGTTACTCTAGGGCGAAGACCACGTGCTGGTCTTCACTACTACACCTAAGCCCTAACAGTTGCTTGGAGTGGGCCTAGTTGATCCAGCCCACTGCAGGTAACCGTTGGCCCCGCGCTGGGGGCTCTCTATAAATACCCTCTCATTCGAGAGGGTCAGGTTAGACACATTCTGCTACCTCTTTACTCTCTCTGTATTTGCGGTTATTCTGTACACTCTCTCACTTGAGCGTCGGAGTACCTTGTAGGTACACCCCCCCGGTCGTCTCTCACCATCACCGGAGATGTCGTTCCAGACGCCGTTGGCCACTATCAACTGTTTGATCCAGGTACGATCAGGGGTAATCCAAACAACTTTTTTTAAAGGGAGGTAAATCAAAACTCGCTATATTGCAGGGGGTAAATGATTATTAACCCTTATTTTATTTTATGATAGTTAATAAATGTCAATTAATTTGATCAATTTCATTACCATTCAATTTCTTATCATTCAATTTCATAATAGTCATTATAATGATTTGGATAGTAAAATGATTTTAAGGCTAATAATTTTTGTGAGAGAATAGACTTAGCCAACATTCTAATTTAATTAAATGATTTTATGATAATAATTTTTAAAGTTAAATACGTTTTTGGTCCTTATAAAATTACCAAATTTTGTTTTTTGTCCTATAAAAAAATAGTGTGTTTTGGTCCCTACAAAATAATTATGCACATAGTTTTAGTCCCTACTATTAAACCAATGTGTATTTTTGAATTATTATTTTGCAGATATGTTTAAAACGTTATAAAAAGTTCCTCAAAAAAAGAACTCAAAATTTGATTTATGAGTCGATATTTTCATTACTTTTGTCATTATTTTTTGAAATTGAAAAAATTCATATTTAATTTTTTTCATTTTGAAAAAATTATATAATTTGGTAAAGAAATATTTTATAGTAATCTAAACATGTATGAAAAAAATTATTCAAAAATTTAAAAGTTTAGGGGTAATTAAATAGTTTTCAAAATTTTAGAAAATAGTAAGGACTAAAAAACTGAATGCATAAAATTTTTGTAAGGACCAAAATATATCTTTTTTAATAGGGACTAAAAATTAAATGTGAGATATTTATATGGACCAAAAACATATTTAACCCTAATTTTTATTAAATAAACAAATTATTACTTTTAAAAAGAAAATATTATATAAGAATTTTTTGCTTTTAAAATTAAATTAATGTTTTTTTTAGAGTTAGTTTTAATATATAAAAGGTCATGAAAAAATTTATGTTTTACTAAACCCTTACTTTAATATAAATATCTAATAATATAATTTATAATTTACTTTGACTTACTATTAGTATTCAATAACAAAAATTTCACATATTAAATTTGTGTTATTTATACATGCAGGTAGGGAGCGGTGTTCTTTCACCCTTTAACTATATATATTATTAATTAACAAAAATACAATTGTTATCCTAGACCCTAGTATAATTTTTTGTTTCAAGCTGTATTATGATAATCATGGTAGAGTAGATGCGAATTTTTTACGTAAATACCTCTAATTTTAGAAAAAATTCCCTAAATAACCCATGTTTTAAAAATATTCCCAAATGCCCCCATTAGGGTTTTGGTTTGAACTATGTCGCCATTGGAATTGGCGACTCCCTTGTAGAGGTCTAACCATGTCGCCAATGCAACTGGAGACACCCTTCCAAGTCGCCAGTGCAATTGGCGACACAGTGTAATGGTTAAACCAAGTCGCCAATCCAAGTGGATGTCAACAGGCGGATCTGGGATGTCTTGATGCATTCCAAATTGCAGTTTGACACGATAACTGTTGTGCAGCTCCACAGTTGTGAATCTAATGATCGGGACACTTGCAGTCCAAATGGCGGCATCTTCGTCGCTGACTTCATGTAGGTCTTCCATGCCTAGGTATGGATGCCATATGAACTGCAGAATAGAAAAATATTAGATAGTAAAATATATGAAATAAAAGAAGAGAAATGTTTAGGCGGACTTACATCTGCGGGTGTTAGGTGATCCAAAAGATTACGGTATTGAATGATACAATGTTTGAGACATCTATTGTAACTCATTCCCTTAGTCGACCATCTAAAAAAACAATTAATGTTTTAGTTGAGAATGTTAGACACAATTATTTTTAAGGATAAAAAAAATTAAGTTAATAACTTACTTTTGTGCAAACGGGAAGGAAAAGTCGTTGTCGTTGACAGGCGCTAGGGATGGCAATCTAGACCAGCCCCAAGCTTGTAGCAAAACAGCACATCCAAAAAAAGTAGATGCATCTTTTTTGGCGCACTTACACAAAGAACTATACAAATAAGACAGACAAGCAGAACCCAAATTATACTGTCTTGTTTGATTTAGATCTCTCAATAAGGGTAAGTACATAACGTGCATAGAAGAACCAGTACCCTCGGGAAATAAAAATAAACCAATAAGAAGTATAAGGTAACACCTGGTTTTCTGTAGTTTCATTTCTTCCGTAGACTCTTCAGTTAAAGTAAAATCGGCGTACCAAGCTTTTAGTTGCGAGAGGAAGAGACTTTGGCCTCTCGATACAGCATCTAGCAAGTCGGCACCCAAAATCTCCTCACAAATTGAAGGGTCAAGGTTTGTACTTCCATTGACTGCCTTACCATCGATACGCAAACCGAGTAACATATACACATCTTCTAGGGTCACGGTACATTCAGCGGTTGAAAAAAAGAAGGTGTGTGTCTCCGGGCGCCACCTTTCTTGCAAAGCTAGTATAAACTTTGCATCTACTGAATAAGACATGATTTTGCTTACATGTCCGAAACCGGCGAAATCAATATACGGTTGTATTAGTTCGTCGGGTGCAACATATTCATGGAAACGAGACCGAAATCTAGAAACTTCCTGCGTAATTATAGATTTAGAAATAAAATAATTAGACAGACCAAAAAATAATAAACCAAAAAAACAACGAACACAAAATAAAAAGTAGATACATAAAAGTAACGCTTACATAATCAGCGATATTTACGACAGTTCCTCTATGTGTTTCACCCATTGTCAACAAGATCTTTTGATGGGGGTTATCGATGGGGTCACATGACAACAAACCTTGTGGAGTCCATGAATGGAGTATTCAAAGGAATAAGAAACCTTCCAATCACTGCTTTGGTGAGATCAACCTATTATAGGTTGGCATCACTTTTTGCAACAAGAGGTGAAAGATGGAGTGCAGTGTTAGCGTCTGGTCAAGTATACAGTGAGAGCGTTATGAAATTGATGAAGGATGATGCTATCAAAGCTATCACACATGCAGTTACAATCTTTAACCGACATAGGCAATCATTCAGTGTACAAGAAATAATGGATTTTAATGAGAGGGGACCCAATTTATCGTATGTTGTCAGGCTAAACAGAGGTTGGTGTGATTGTGGCAGGTTCCAGGCCCTCTGTGTACCTTGCTCACATGCCATTGCAGCATGCGCACATGCTCGTCAAGATGCTTATGGCTATCTATCTGATGTTTACAAGGTGGTTAATGTTATGAATGTATATAGCAAAGGCTTCACAGTGCTACCAATGGAGGATTATTGGCCTCCATACCAAGGTGAAATAGTTTGGCACAACGATGAAATGAGAAGAAAGAAAAAAGGCGCCCAAACAGCAAGCGTATAAGAACCAAAATGGATATCGCTGATAAAATGATACGACTATGCAGTATCTGTCGTCAGCCCGGCCACAACAAAAAACATTGTCCCAATGTTGGAGGAACATCTGCATCATAATTTATCTTATTTTTTCGTTTGTTGTAACCAAATGTTTTCATTAATGCATTTCTCTTTGTTATAACAATTTAAACAACATACAACAATAAGTTGATTGATACCTTGTATGTTCCAAAACATCATGTCGATCGATGGCTTGTCTCGCGAAAAAATAACTTTACCCCAACGACGACGATACATTTTATGAGTAAAACAAAGTTGTGAGAAGAGATGTGGAACAAACCAAGCTTAACACCCCTATTTATAGTGAAAATTTTCAGTTTGAAGGGTGTCTCCACTTGGATTGGCGACTTGGTTTAACCATTACACTGTGTCGCCAGTTGCACTGGCGACTTGGAAGGGTGTCTCCAGTTGCATTGGCGACATGGTTAGACCTCTACAAGGGAGTCGCCAATTCCAATGGCGACATAGTTCAAACCAAAACCCTAATGGGGGCATTTTGGGAATATTTTTGAAACATGGGTTATTTAGGAATTTTTTTTCAAAATTAGGGGTATTTACGTAATGCTAGAGTTGTTTCATCCTCGTGTCATTTTTTGTTATGCGTGATTAATGGTTGGGTCAACAATAGCATTCTTTCAACTTGCGCGCAATAATAATAATAATAATAATAATAATAATAATAATAATAATAATAATTAATAGTTTTCAATTAATTTAATCGCACTTAATAAATAAAAATTAACTCCCACCATTCCAAATGTCACCATAACTTTAATCAAGTTAACCAATTCCATTAGTGAAACCTCATCCATTCACCTATTTGCCCATTTTCTCCTTAACTCCATTATCTCCATTAACTAAATCTCACAATTTTATATATAAAACCTCACAATTCCATACAATTTTTAAATTCAATTCCATTATTTAAAAAATAAGGTTTGTTGATAAAACTTCTTCGATCTCTCTCAAATTTTTAATGTTTAGTATTTGTTGATTATGATTATTTAAGTGTATTTTGAAGACTTCTAAACTAAAGTTTGTTCATAAAACTTCAATCTCTCTCAATTTTATGATATTTTTTATTTGTTGATTATGTTTTTTTAGGTGTATTTTGAAGACTTACACAATAAGGTTCATAAAACTTTCTAAATTTCTCAAATTTCTTTCAATTAATTGATACAATATAGAAATGGTTATTGTTGTTTACTATTTTTTTTTTTTTTTTACAGAAAAGAAAAGAGACTATGAAAAATCATAAAAAATATTGTATTTTTGTAAGTATATTGTTATAAAAAGAATAATTTTGTAATTTGTTGTTAGTTAATCTAAAGATAAATTCTAATTTTAGTGATGATGTTAGATGCTTTACAAGAGAGTATAAATTAATTTTTTAACCTTAAAATTTAAGGTATTTTTTTGTCATTTTTATTTTTCTCATTTTGATAATTGCATGAGTTTTTAACACATAGTAGTTCATTAGCATAACTCCATCATCCAACAACATGTGATAATGACATATCAATGAATGATTTAAAATTATTGATAGCTAGAAAAAGATACAAACATATTTCAATATTAAAGGTAATTGCTATGTGTCTATTATAATTATTATTTTATAATAACTCTATAGTGTTAACCGTGACATCCAATGCGTGTATTTTTATTCTACTTTTTTATATTTGTTTATTTTTATTTTAATTTATTTATTTTTCAATTAAAAAGTAATAAAGATTATATGTAATTTTTTTATTAAACTTCTAAATTAGCTATATCATTAAAAAATTAGCATTAACGATTATTTAAAATCGCATTCCCGTGCATCACACGGGTACACAACTAGTTGCTTTTGTTATTTGTACACTCTACACCTATGCATGAAATATTTATTATATTACATATTGTAAAGATTAAAATTATTGTAAGAAATTTTCAAGTGAATCAATATCTACTCAATCATCTTTATCTACGTGTATCATACGAATAATTTTATACAGGAAACAACTTTATTATTTATACGAATAATTTATTATTGTTATAAATGAGAACAATTTTACTATTTATTCAAATGGTTTTATAAATATTTTCAAAAATATAATTATTATTATATACAGCAAAAATATACATTGTTTATTCAAATATTTTTATATTCAGGAACAACTTTACTATAGATTAAAATATTTTTATAAATAATATAAAAACAAAAATAATATTTATATATGAGAAAAAATAGATTGTTGATTAAAATATTTTATATACGAAAAAAAATATTATTATTATTATTATAAATGTGAACAACTTTATTGCTGATCCAAATATTAAATAATAGAAACTTATCAATCTTTTTTCAAATATGCGAAAATAATTTAGAGAGTCTATTAAAAAAGATTGAGTTGATATTTTAAAATTGTATTCTCTTTTATAAATATTATTCATAATATTACTGTTTAAATTTCATATTCTACATTTATTATTATTACAACTTAAATTAAATATTATTTTTAAGGTACCTTACAGGGTGAAAGTTTCAACAAATACCTCAGCGTGAACCACTATTAAGAGCATCTCCAATGGTGCAACTCACTTTTGGGTTCTTTGTGGGACCCATCAAGACACATCATCTTCAAGCAACTCATTTAATTTTTACTCCAATGGTGCAACTCTAAAGAACCCATATTGGGTCCCACAATTTAACCTCATATATTAATACTTTATTTATATTAAATTTTATTTTAAATTAAAATACTAATTTAAACTATTTAAATTTATGTTATTATAAAATAAAATTATTCAATAAATCAAATTTAACTTAAATTTTATAATAATAATTAAAAAATATAAAAATACATTTGAATTTAAAATTAAAAAATAAATAAATGAAATTGTAGAAGAAAATTTTAAAATTAAAAATAAAAAGATGAAATTGTGAGAAAGGAATTAAAAATTAATATATATATATATATATATATATATATATATATATATATATATATATATATATATATATATATATATAATTGTAGAAATAAATTATATATAATGTTTTTGAATAAACATAATTTATAAATAAAATAAATTTTAGAGTACATAAAATATAGTGTAAAATATATAATGACAATTAGATAAATATTGCTTTATTTCTTCAACATGCTTTCATTATCATCATTCAACATATAATAATATTAACATGTCAGAACATTACGTTGCTTCATAATGCAACGACATTTCCAACATGGCCAACTCCAATCAATGAACTGAAAAAAAAAACAATTGACACTATGGCGAACCTAGGCGAAGAACTACCGCTGAAGTTACTCTAAGAGTCTTTAGATTAATAAGGTCTATGTAGCTTACAATGATCTCTTCACACTGGATTATGTTTTTGAAATTTGTTTCGCTTTTTCCTACCATCCTGCAATTCAAGTGATGAAAGAAGACATTGCAAGTCACAATCTTAGAAAGAACATCATTTTAAAAGGAGCAATGAATCTCCTCTAATTGATTAACTTTTTAGTGAATTTATAGCCATTTAAAACTGATGAATTTTATTCTTTAATATTAATTGAGATGAAACTCATATTTTCAAAAATTCATTTTTCATCTTTCGATGTTTCATCACACCACCATGAGATATTTGTCGTGCTCCGCCACCACACTTATTCAACCATCACCATCTTTGTCATTTATTATTCATACCATTTCATCAAAAAATTCGCTCCTTCCCACACCTAAATCTTTTGTAAACAAGATTCTAACCTATATGCCAACACTTCCATGTCGCATTCGATGGTCAAAAGATTCATAGATACAAATATCACTTGTACAAAATCTTTGAATTCTTGAGGATTCAAAAACATCGGAGCTCTAGTGAAACAATTCAGATGTTGCCCCATTTTATTCATAAGCTACACGAAGGGACTGAGAATTACTATGATGGAGATTAGTAGAATAACAAATTTGAGGAAGCGGCAGAAAGATATCCAACAAGATTAAGTTGGCTTTGTTCGCGTGCATTTAGAGCACATGGAAGGCAAGAAACAATAGTATCTTCAAGAATAAAATTGAATCCACTTACCAGATCTTTGAGAATGTCAAAAGGCTCACATGGAATTGGTTGAGAGATAAACACAAGTTTCAAAGTTATAACTTGATGCACTGGCACTTACATCCTAGGATTTTACTCGAGTAACAGACAGCTATCAGGGCATGGTTCCAGTCCACTTGGGGTTGCTGTCTTTGGCTTGGTCAAGTCTTGTCGTAGCAGAAGGTATAAAGCTGAATCTATTGGCTGTATTCATTTGTATCATCTGTTCGGGTGCAGTTTTTAGCTGTTTGCTACCAGTTGTGGATTGTTTTGGAAGTTTGAGTCTCGTCGCTTATCATTGTTTGGAATTCTGTCAGCAGCAGGTTACTTTCAAGGAATATTCTGTCATGTGTAGTTTCAGTTGCTATTGGCTTGAAGCTTCATCAGGCAGGGTAGAAGGTTTGATCTGGAGTATTTGATTAAGTCTTAGCTAGGGGTCTGGAGGACGTCGTGATGTTGGGTATAGTTGTTAGTTGCGGTGGATTTTTAGGTGAGCCTATTCTATTTTTTTCCTAGAGCGCTGGCGCTTTTATTGTTTGGTCGGGGAGTTTCGATGGAATTGCTGCTGCAAAACTCCATTCCCATCAGGCCTGTTCCGTAATCGTATCATCTTTGGGTGGTTTGCATAATAATTTTTGTTTTGGTGGTAGCTCCAGTTAAGGAAATTTTTCTTTGGCATCAGCTGAGTGTTGTGATGTTAACAAGATATATTTATCTTATTTTTCTGTTTTTAGTAAGTGGAGTCCGCCATTGCTTTGGCTTTGTCAGCTGAGCTCGATCGAAAGATTTTGTGGTGTTTCGTTTCCAGTCCAGTTTTACTTCATTGTTATGTACAGTGGTTATGAGAAGTGGCTGGTATTTTTTAGCAGTTCTCAATTGGTTATTCTGCGAGTTGTGTGGTGGAGCTTTTGGCTTGTGTTTGTTTTGTTGGCTTTTGGGTTGCTGGTGTATTATTTCGCGAGTCTCTCATGCTGGCATTCACAGCTTGCTTTGATCATCGGCTCTCGTCTTATTTATTGATGAGTAGCATTAAGAGTCTTACAGTTTTTTTTGGTGCCTCTGATTCGTCCGTGAGGCTTATTTTGTGATGGTTGGGTTGCTGTTGTCACTACTTGTTTTTGGTTCAGCAGGCGGAGCTTTGCGTATGTTGCCGCGAGTCCGAGGGGGAGTATCTAGCTTTCTTGCCAAGGGGGTTGATTATTTAGTGGTGCAGTTGTCAGTGCTAATGTTTGTTAGTTTGTTCTGTTTTAACTGTTTTTTGTCCATTATCTTGGTTGTGAGCTAGTTTAGGCATTATGGGATTGTTTTTTTAGCAGGTGGCCTCTTGTTTTGTATTTCATATGTTGTATCGATGTACTGGTGTTACTCTATCCGGACAAATCTTATGCTGGACTGAGTTTTTTTATTCAATTTTTTGCTTCTTAAAAAAAAAAGCAAATTTGAGAAAACCTGAAAAGACATATAGCTTGGGAGGGTGGACGAACATGTTCTTTTTCATAGACGGTAGAGAGAAGAGAGAGAATAGTTATTTAGTATGATGGATGTATCATAAGATCCATAGAACCCTTTAATTCAAGGTGAATTCTTATCTATCCAACTCAAAAAGTTGGGTAAGGTTACCTTGAATGTAAAATGCTTTGAAAACAACAAACAATTGTACTATTTAATAAATAATTAAATATGTTAAATTTAGATGGTATCATGTGATTGGTTGAATGTACATTACCCACCTTTTGGTGATGGGTAGAGAAGTTGGTGGTCTACCTTAGACACCATTTATTTTTAATTTTATTTTGGCTTAAATGCACTTTTGGTCCCCATAGTTTAATTTTTCTAAACAATTGATCCCCCTTTAAAAAAACCCAGCTTTTAGGTCCCTTGTTTTGATTTTTTTTTGGAAAATTTTGGTCCCCTCCCAGTTTAGCATATGTGGCGCTCCAAAACATGGCATGGCAATGATTATTTTTTATTTTCAATGACATGGCAATGATGACTAGATAATTTATTAATTAATACTTTTTTAAGAGTAAATTAATAATTTTAATTAAGTTATATTTAGAAATTAATTAACATAGTTTAAAATAAATATTCTGCAGATAAGGGCCATACTAATGCAAATCGGTCCAGCCCACATAAATACATTTTGTCATATTTGAATATTCTATATAAACATTCAAACTAAAAGTAAGTAAAGCGATGTAGGACATGACTCTCTTCAAATGTTTCATTCTTTTCTTGCTTGTTGCAGCACTCATTCTTCTCTTGCTTGCTTAAATGATGGTGAGCTTAAATGATGAGTCTCCTGTGGATAAACATTCAAACTTAAATGATGGCGGTTTTCGATGGTCATAACGGTGCTGAAGCTAGTGAGATGGCGTCGAAACTTTTGATGGAGTATTTTGTTCTGCATACTTATTTTCTTCTTGATGCAATGTACTATGTTATATCATAGATTTCGATAGGAACATTGCTTCACAGGCGAGACCATGTGCATAGATGGTAAGAGATTTTAGGTTGGCAATGGCATGAACTGCATTCTGAAAGGTGGTTTTGTAATTGCAGCTATAGTAGAATTTAGTTTCTCACATTTGTATGTCTGTATCTCATCAAAAATTACTTTTACAGGTTGCGGAATGTATTTTCTGCTAATTTTGATGATTCTTTTCACTTGGAAATTTTGAAGGAAGCATTGTTGAGAGCAATCCATGATATTGATGTAAAGTTTTCTGAGGTAAGGTTGAATTTTAGTTCACTTTTACAAAACTCTGTTTGATACAGTTTTGTATGTGTTCTTTTATTGACATTTTTCAATTGAACTATGAAGAAAGCCTCTAGAAATAACCTTCATTCAAGATCTACAGCGACAGTTGTATTGGTTGCAGATGATAAATTTTTGGTTGCAAATATTGGAGACTCTAAGGCTTTCTTGTGCTCTGAAATTTTTCAGTCTCCTAAGAAAGCTAAAGGTGAGAAAGATTATGAAATACAGTATAACCAAACTTCCATTATTAAAGATATAAGTTTATCATGTCTTTATTACGATATTGCATAAATATTATATTGTTGCTCTTTCTCTTCGTTCTTCATCTCCATCCTCTTCCACATTTTGAAATTCTTCATCGTCTTCATCATCCATGACAGAGAGTGTTAAGAGCTAGAAATAAGTTGTTTTTGAAGTTCCACATTGGTTATTTACAAAATATTTTAACCTTTAAATTACTCACATAAACAATAAGTAACAATTGTTTGTGGATTGGATAAATGTTGTATGGGCTTGGAGTCTAAGGCCCAAATAAGTTATTTAAATATTTACATTAATCAATTTAAAAAATAAAAAAATATTTAAAATAAACACTCAGCCAAATATTTAAATATAAAATTATTAATTTACTCTTAAAAAAGTATTAATTAATAAATTATCTAGTCATCATTGCCATGTCATTGAAAATAAAAAATAATCACTGTCATATCATTTTTTGCAGCGCCATATATGCTAAACTGGGAGGAAATCTATTTAAAAAAATTAAACTATAAAGACCAAAAATACATTTAAGCCTATTATTTTTCATCTTTTAAATTTTATGAAAATTTACTAACAAATGCGCGTATAAAATACTACTTCAACCAAAAAAAAATCATCTCATAGCACGAGTTTGTTCCTGGTTTGTCTTAAAAAACAAATTTCACTCATGTGTTGATTTTGGCGAGTTAACATTACTTAAACAACACGAGGCAAAGTAAAGTATCAGAGAAATACAAGCCGTTGATTTTGGCGGGTTCGAATCTACGTGTAATAAAAAAATACACAATATCCCTCTTCCTTCACCTGTAGAATTTCTCTCTCTTCTTTTCTGGATCTGCGGCGACAACATGGCAACTTCCAATGGCTCCGACGACGGAACCACTCCATCGGAATCGGCGTTGATCTTTCTCGGAACAGGCTGTTCCAGCATGGTTCCCAATGTATTGTGTCTCATCAATCCCTCTGATCCTTCATGTTCCGTTTGCGCTCAGTCATTGTCGATTCCGCCTGAGAAAAACCCTAATTACAGGTACTCTTTTCAAACGCCTTCATCGCGATCCATTATTTTCTTGATATGATCTTCATTTTATGGATTTTATGGATTTGCAGGTGTAATACATCTCTCTTGATTGATTATTGTGAAAGCAATGGCGGTCACAAGTATATATTGATTGATGTTGGCAAGACCTTTAGGGAGACGGTGCTCAGATGGTTTGTGCCTCATCGGATTCCAAGAATCGATTCTGTGAGTTTATCCTGTCAATGTTTGTGTTCGATTTTCGATTCGGATTTAACTTCCTTGTTGTACTGAAGCTTAATTTTGTAGCGGATCGATCAATACTGATATGCTAGTTGCTAATGGTAGTGAAGTTGATAGTGTGTTCAATGCAATGCCTTGTGTTCAACTATATTATTACTCCCTTTGTCTCAAAAGAATAGTCTTTTTAGCCAAAAATTTTTGTCTCAAAATAAAAGTCTTTTTACGTTTTCAATGCAACAATTATTAATTTATACCAATCTTACCTCTAATAAATATTATCTACACAACTTTTAAGATATTACATCACATTACACCTTTATGACAACCAATGATAATTAAGGGTAGTTTTGTAAAATTGTTATATTTAATTAGTCAATCATTACTTTTCTTAATCTATGTACAACAACCTTAAAAGACTTTCATTTTGAGACGGAGGGAGTACTAGATAGTGTCAGTAACATGAGCAGAGCCCCTTAAAATATGTAGTTGCCATTGTCTCATTTTCCGATCTGATTTTATGGTGCTGTTCTAATAAGGCACATACAAATTATTCACAGCTGCACGCAATTTTTCATTCTCCCAGCCCAGGGAAGAAATTTATTAATGATTAATGAATCATAAGTAATTAAGTATGGTAATAGCTAGCTACTGACCTCTATTCAAGATCGTGGAGTGATTATTACAATTTGATTTTTGCCTAGTTTTCTTCCTTTTCTCTACAAAATGTTCTTTGTAATTTGTATTGACCAGAACTTTTCATTCTTTGAGAATAAAATATAAGTTCTTGGTTGAGTTGCAGATTATTCTGACTCATGAACACGCTGATGCAGTCCTTGGATTGGATGATATACGTGCTGTGCAGCCTTTTAGTCCAATAAATGATATTGATCCCACCCCCATCTACTTGAGTCAGCATTCAATGGATAGGTACCTCTAGTGATTGTTGCATGTTTTGATTTTGTTACATCTATCTTCCTTCTATTTTGAAAACCTACACAAATATATGTTAAGTTTATAAGGCATTTCAAAGTAACCTTAACTATCAAATAGGCGCAGAAAAAGTAACAGAACCATTACCGTTGAAATTAGTTATACTAGTTTAAACTATAAGTTCTGACATAGCATTTGCACCCTAAATCAATGCTTTAAGAAGATATAGATAAACACATTTTTTTGTTTAGTTATTTATGGCTAATTAACACAATGTGCATCATTAAGAAAAAAATTCAGCTAATTGAATCACCTAATTTAATTTTCAATCTGTTAAAAGGTACCTTATTGATCAATATTAGTCTTTAAGTTTATTCTTTAATATAGATGATGATATAATTCTGTTGCTATTGCAGGATAATTATGTGAAATATTACAACTATGAATATTTGAGATGAAACCACTGAATTCAGATGCTTGTATATTTGTGAAAATTGTTAACTCGCAATGTTGCTCCTTTTTTTAAAAGCAAAATGAATAGTTCATTAAATGAAATAGTACAACCAGTACTGAAAATATTCAATACTGAATCCCAATTCAAAAGCAGAAAGCAGAAGCACAGCCAGTAACAGCAGCAAATTGAAACCAGTCAAAACAAAAAAACCAAGCCAAAACTTATCCTAACATCAAATTGAGCAGAACAAGATTAGCAGTAGGAGATCGTTCTATTTTGAGTATATGTGTTGATCACTTAACCCATAGATTGCAATGTTATTCCTATCTTAGCATGAACTATGATGCATTTTTTCTTTGATTTTATGGGCTATCCTATGCTCTCAAGTAGATGAATCCATGTTTTAAAACTTTGCAACAGCATAGAAGAGAAGTTCCCTTATTTGGTTCAGAAAAAACGCAAGGAAGGACAAGAAATACGAAGGGTAGCTCAGATTGCCTGGAACATTATTACTGATGACTGCAATCAACCATTTTTTGCATCAGGATTAAAGTTCACTCCTTTACCAGTTAAATGCCACTATCTTTGTCCTTATGTTAAGAATACAATGCTCCTTTTTATATGAGGACTCACTTATTTTTTGTTGTGTGAATGTAGGTAATGCATGGGGAGGATTACATCTGTTTGGGATTTCTTTTTGGTGAGAAAAGTAGGGTGGCTTATATATCTGATGTTTCACGGATTCCCGAGAGTACAGAGTATGGTACGATTTGAATCACCTGCATGCTTGGATATATGCATTTCTTCAGTGCTATCTCACAAAGTTGGACTATAAGTGTGCTAAGAGATAATTTCTCTATTTGTTTTATCATTTATGTGGCTCTCTTATCTATTTTCTGAAAAATATGACTTGGCATGTTGTAATTCGAAGTCATCATCATTGGTGTAATTTGGACAGGACTAGTTCCATTTTAGATAGTCAAAACATCTTCAATTCTAGAAGACATGTTTTATGTTTGAGGTGTCTATACATAACAAGAAAGTTGTCGGTTGATTTATGATTTTTGTCATCTAACAATAAATTTCCTTTTTACAGCTATTTCAAAAAGTGGAGCTGGGCAGTTGGATCTTCTAATATTGGATTCATTGTATAGGGTAAGTAGTTCCATTTTAAAATTTTTTGGTTATATAATGGTGTGCATGATATGCCACTGAAGGATCTCATCATGCACAGTGAGCATGAATGCATGATTTCAGGTGCACTCAGCATTCTATATTTCTGGTATGTTGTGTCAGATTCTTACTTAATGTCACACTCCCTTGGGGAGAGGATTCTGCTTACTTATAGTGTGATAAAGTGCTGCTCACTTCATTGGAATATAGTGGCTTAGAAGTGTTGTGAAGCCTATAGTAATAGTATAATGGAATATATCGGCTTGGATTAGAATATAGAAAGAAAACATTGTTTATTGATAGAAAATCTCTGCCTCTGGTCCCGTATAAAAATACCAACGGACTACAAAATCATAAATGAGGAACTGAAGACAAGGATAATGCAGATGACACTAACCTTCTGGTTCTGAAACCAAAGCTAGCCTCTCTTTTTTTCCCCTTCTCCCTTTTGTTTATATCCTATCATCTATGATTCTCTAACCAGCCATTTAAACTAACTAACTAATGGGGTGCAGTTATCTAACAGTTTATCTCTGTTTTTGTGTGTCATTGCAGACTGGATCACATAACGTTCACCTTTGTTTTCCACAGGTTTGTTTTCAATTTTGCAAATTGATAATTACACCATCTCACTGGAAGTGAAATATTGTTCATTGGTAATTTTACAGACTCTTGAAACTGTTAAGAGGTTGTGTCCGAAGCAAACCCTTTTGATTGGAATGACTCATGAGTTTGATCACGACAAGGACAATGAGTTTTTGAAAGAATGGTCTAGAAGGTATTCATTTGTAAAGAAGTCAAGTATTGACTGTTGCTATTACATTTAGTAATATAATTGAACCAACAATCTGATAGTAGCATGGTCATGTAAATGTAATAGTATCTTTGGTTCTTTTACGATTGTGCTTAGGGAAGGAATTCCGGTGCAGCTTTCTCGTGATGGTTTGAGAGTCCCCATAAAATTATAGCAATGGAAGGTAATCTCTTTGCTCCTAATAGTAGCCGATCATGTCTTTGAATAAACATTAACTATATTAAATCTTAACTTGTGCAGTTATACTCTTGCAGGGTAAAGCAAGCGACAATGTATAACACATACTGTTGATCTTATTTTAGATTCGTTGGAGCCTGAATATTTCCAAAGACGCTCAGTTCTTACAGCAATTCTAGTAACAGCCAGTTTTGCTAGTTGGCGGCATTTGTGGATGTGACGCAGATAACTTATGTTTTTGAGATAGAAATCCCAATTTTTTCAGTTAAATTCTTGAAATCTGTATCAGAACAATTTTTATTGCAAAATTGGATAGCAATGAGTATTAAGAGCTCAAAAAAAAAAAAAACCACATGTATCCTAAGATTCTTTTACAGATGCGCCACTAATCTCTTGACTGGAGATGTCATCTTCAGTCATATAGTGATTGTTATTATAAATAGTCGACTGGACATTTTATTGTTTTTCGTAGTATACTTTTAAAATTTCTATTTCCGCCGTTGCCAATGCTTTTACTGCTGAGTTCTGAACCTTTTTATGGCATGTTCGGATCTGCGTTTGAATATAAAATCCTTTGTCCCAAGTATATTAAGCGTGAAGTTCATGAAGTTGCATTAAAAAGCTTTTGTGCGTTTTGTCCTGCCAAATTGAAATTTATTTTAATTTTTAAAAACGATTTGTTCAAGTTAATTGAATTCTAACATCTTTTCATCAATAAACTATAAGTCTATAACTAGAAAAAGTATAATAACAATCCCTCCACCGCCTCAATTCGCCACAATTTATAAATAGCTAAACTTAAAAAAGTTACTACCTCCGTTCTTTTTTATAAGAGACAAATCACTTTTTAGATTCATTGAATAATCTTATATGAAGGAACGAAGGTAGTATTAGTTTTTTTTTCAGTGCTATATGGTCCAAATATTATTTTTCCTTATTTTTCTTTTAAGCGATCCGGTCTACAAGTGAGAATTGAGAGAATTCTGTCCATTTGTTCGACCAGAACACTTAGGAAGTAACTCGGTCCATAGAAAATTTTGGAACACATCCAAAGAAATAATGGTCCGAATTATTTTGTTTTGTCCTCAAAATTAGAGAATTTCTTGATCTACCCTGTGATATTTTTAGTTATCTAACGAAATTTCTTTTATATTCCGTGCTTTCGAAGATACATACTCAGACATATTCTTTTTTTTTCTTTACGCTAGATGTTTCGGAGACACATCTACAGAAAAAATTTTGTAGATGCATCTCCGAAATTTTATCAGAATAGTTTTTTTTTTAAATCAAGTTTTATTGGTCGCAGATGAAAATTAACTGTTGCAGATGAATATAAAATAACATACATCCGTAAATAAAATAATATGATATATATATATATATATATATATATATATATATATATATATACTAACATACACCTAAAATTAGTGGGCCCCACACAAAAATACACTACATCTATTTTCTTTCTATTTTTTTCTACATCTTTCTAATGTGGGTCCCACCCAAAATTGGTGGGCCCCACACAAAAATACACTAAGGTGTATGTTGCTAATACACACCTACATGAGTGTGCATTAGCATAACCCATATATATATATATATATATATATATATATATATATATATATATATGGTTCATATCCTATGAGAATGTCATTTTTATATAAGAACATGATAATGAATATGAATCATTAGATTTTAAAATAAATGGTGGAGATTATGTGTGGTTTTTGTTTTTCTCTCTCCTCCATTATTAAAATAAATGATGGAGGAGAGAAAAAAAAACTGACACATAATCTCCACCATTTATTTTAAAATCTAATGGTTCAGATTCATTCTTATGTTCTTACATAAAAATGTCATTCTCATATGATACGTTCTCTCTCTCTCTCTCTATATATATATATATATATATATATATATATATATATATATATATATATATATATATAAGAAGTAATATGTTATAATTATCATAAAAAAATAGTACATCAATGTCATCAAAATATAGTACATCAAAAAAGACACCACAGTCACTACTGTGTATGTCTGACAACATCTGCATCCCCTCCTCTGTCGATGCCTCTGCTGCCTCTACCACCTCCTCGACCACCCGGTCCGCGTCCTCGGCCATCGATCCTACCCGTCCTGACGCGATGCCTGCGGTACATAAGTGCCCCCCTCTGTCACCGCAATCATCTAATCCAATACACGCATGTGGTCAGACCCTTCAGGGAAGAAACTGAAGGCAATGTTTGTCCGCCCCATCTCCACTAGCTGACGACAGCGAGGTAGGACATCCTGAGTGTGGTCCAACTGAGACTGCTGCTCCTCTAAGATCTCCTGATGAGCTAGTATGGGCGATGATCCTTCTGCAGTGGGCACCATGTATGGGTGTGAGACGGTGAAGAACCACATGATGTAGCCATCGACGCAGCTCCAGTCTCTCGGCGCTCTGGTCGCCCGAGCCTCGTCTGGTACCATGTGCCTCTGGTAGTCAGCAAAGATCTCGTCTATCTGCCTACGGGTCAAGCCGAGAGGAGCGGAGACAGCTGGGTGTTTAGGTATCGTCTGTGTGTACCCGAACTGTCGGATGACGCGCTCAGGAAAATATGAAACAGTGATCGTCGAACTGCATGCCAACCATCTTGAGAATAGTGATATGTCGTCAAACGGGCGCGTCACACGGTGATCAGCATAAATGTCGTAGCGGATGTCCTCAGCAGCCAGGCGATCGAGATAGACTCTGTAAGGGTCGACCGCCTGGTTTCCCCTGAGCGAGATAAAGGAACGCAGCACGCGACACCTGCTTTGTGTAATCAGGCACACTCCCCTACCTGGCGATCATGGGAAAGTGCTGGAATATCCAAGCCTGAAATGAAAATAAAAAACATTAGGATCAAGCATTATCACGAATATAAAATGAAAAGAAATGAAAAAAAGTCGAAGGATATAAGATTGTTACCACAAGTAGTGCCACACTCCCTGCCACAGTCCTGGTCTTCCACAGGCATCCCTCTCACAGCCTCGAATACGTGTAAGCCAGGGTAGCCGCCCTCCAAAAAGTACCTCAGGTAAGCGACATCAGTATATGTGGAGGAAGTGTCCACAAACAGCTGTGTACCGACTAAAAATAGAAAATAACACCTCAGCACATGCTGCCTGTGTACCTCAACCTCAGCTGGATCACCATCTGCCTGGCGTGCAACAACGAGCGCCTCACCACATCTACGCGTGAGAAAGGAGAACCTCACATGAGGCCTTCTGGTCTTATCCACCTCCTCAAGCGCATCCATTGGATCGGCCCCAAGCTCCTCGACCATAATCTCTCTCGCATTCTCCTTCGTCATCCTACCGTGACGGAGGAGGGTACCCTTGATCGGTATATGTAACAGACAGGAGATGTCGTCTAGTGTAATAGTGAGCTCCATGTGCGGTATATGGAAGGAGGACGTCTCAGGGTGTCATCTCTCTTTCCGCCCATGGTTATAGAACTTTTGCGGCTGACGAGTCTGAAAAATTTTCATAAATAAGAAACAATGTTAATAAGAAACAATGGTACAAATTATAAATTTCTAAGGGAAAAAAAAAAGAAATAATCTGAGTAATGTTACCTCTCCATCCCAGACATATCTGGCAGTATGGTCAACGTACCCTATCAGCAGGGACACATCTGAGGGACCCCCTGGGAAACCCTCAGGCTCATCATCGTCGTTGTCACCAGCATCCTCCGCTGGTGGATCATCACCCTCTGGAGGTGGAATCGGACCAACATCATCGGCAAGAGGAGGAACATGAGTATTCTGACGAGGCTTACGGGAGGACGGGGCAATGTGATGAACCCTCAATTGAATCTCGGCGCCTCCGGGATGAAGAAGTGGATGATGGGTGGGATACGAGGTCGAGAGAGTGTCCTGGGCATGTGATGAAGAAGGATGTGCAGTAGGCTGTGCCTCGGCTGTATCGACCTCGGTAACAGTGGCCTGGCTCCGCTCGCGTCTCACAGATGCATGCTGCGAAACCCATCTAAGTCGCAATCTATCGTCTCTGTCTGCCATAATATCTTATATGAAAAACCAATAAAAAACAATTAGATACAAATAAATTAAAAAACAAAAAAGAAAAAAAATTAACATTTTCTACTTCCGGATATGCACACACGAAAAACTTTCGTAGATACATATCCGAAAATACCCAAAATTCATAACGTTTGATTTGTTCCGAAGCTGCATCTACGGAATAGCCCTAACGTTAATTTGTTCTATAGATGTAGCTCCGGAACTTCCTGCAACTCCAGTCACGGTAATGGCGTCCCCTACCCATGTAAATCGGTTTTTTTAAGCCCTGATCGCCCGTTTCATCCGACAAATAATACCTACAATGTCTCTAAACTATGTTTCTAAAACTATCTAAGAATTTCTACCCCTAAAACTATATTCTAACTCGTTTACGGGAAATATTCGAAAATACCTCGGAAACTAAAAAACTTACCGATTATATCGAGCTTTAAATGAGTTTGAGTGTCTTGATCGTTGAAATGAATGCTCCTTGTCGAACTTGATTAAAAAAATTAAGTTTGGTGGAAAAAGATTTTGGAGAGTTTGAGAGAGTTTGAAAGTGAAGAAGATGAAAAATGAAGAATGAGGGAGGATAAGGGACTTTGGCGCGAATGTATTCTAATTTGTTCCGGAGCTATATAAATGGAAATCTTCCGTAGATGTAGCTCCGAAAAAAACCAACGTTGAATAAAAAAAAGGTACATTCGGAGATATATCTCCGAAAACAAGAGACATTTTTGGAAGCGCACATGATACCTAAGAACCCCAAGGGGTGGGTAAGAAATTCTCCCAGATTATTTAAGATTGAATTCGAAAGTTATTCAATTCTACCAATATTGGATTAGTCAATGTTGTAGTTTTTTTTTCAAAATTACATCACCAAATGTCTTTTAAATTATTATTTTTTTAATAAGCGGTCGGTTAAGTATTTTTAACAACTTAATATTTTAGAATAATTTCTACATTTTTTTCTCACATTTAGAATATTTAGAAATGTGTGATTGTTATATTTTGAATTACACTTCATTGTTTTCATACCACTTAACAATTGCATTCACAATTGCATTTAGAATTAGCATGTTCACTCTATTAAAAAAAGATAACGGTGTACAGGTTTGTTAAAAAAAACTTAAAAAACTAACATGTTAAAAAAAATAACTTAAACGACCTCTAATATAATTGTGTCTTATTTTTTCATCACAAAATTAGGTAAGAGTGTATTTTTCCGGAAATTTGATTTTTAAGTCAACTGAATTACTTATATTTGAATGATTTGGTATTTTTTTTAATGTCTCTAATTATATTTTAAAAATATTTTAAAAAGTGGTGCAGAGTCTTGGACGCAATGATATGATAATTCAATATGGACGTATAGGGCGAGAAGATTTACACAACAAAATAAGAAATGTGCATGAGGAGCAGCAACACCATTAGGTCGTACAACACACCTCTTCTGACACGGTACGAGCAACATGTTGCTCGCAGATTATGACATGAAGAGGTGAGTAATTATTTTTTAATGATGTAAAATCTATCCTTCTTAATATATGTAGCAGGAAGATAGACATGTAGCAGGGAGAGTTGCAGCTATGTTGTGGGTTATTTGGCATAATAGGAACAATTGGATTTGGAACAACGAGAGGGAAGATGCAAACAAGTTAGGTATGCAAGCGTTTAATGTCTGACAAGATTGGTTTCAAACTCAAAGATCTTATTTCACTCTTATTGACAATGTTGTCCACGCGTTGGTTTGGCATCCTCCGAGTGTAGGATGGGTGAAATGTAATGTGGATGCCAGATTTAATAACCAAAAAAGAACAACTAATAGGGGATGGTGTTTTCGTGATAGTAGTGGGAGGTTCATCAATGCTGGTATAACTTGGAATTTTGGCATCTTATCTGTGATAGAGGGTGAAGCGTTGGTGTTAAAGGAAGCGGTGCAGGAAGCTATTCAAATGAATTGGATAATGTTATTTTTTAGTGTGATTATCAATTGGTGGTGCAAGCTATTCACAATACCATTGGTGGTTCTTCTGAGTTTAGTTTAATTATCTCTTGTTTTAAGAATATTCTAGTTTCTCTTTCCAACTTTGAGAAGAAGTTTGTGAAACGCCAAGCGATTTCGGTTTCCCATATGTTAGCTAAGGCGACCGATTCTTGGTTTAGGTGTAGTGTTTTTCAATTGATTCCTCTTTGTATTTAATAAAATTTACTTAATGAAATGAATTGAATTTGTTTGAGTAAAAAAACATCTTTAATTTACTTAATTATTTATATATTATAATGTATACTTTATATTATTTTCAAGAGTGAGTTCCGAAGAAGGAATTAAATATTGCATCATAAATGAGGAAACTTCTAGAATGAATTCCATTGTATCTTCCACGTGTGATACATGGCTGGTTGGATGACTCTGGTTTATCTTCACTCCAAAGAGTCATCTTGAAGATGATTGATCACAACCTTATCTCATCATTTGTGGAGAGATGGCATCTAGAGACATCATCAATTTATATGACATTTAATGAATGACAATTACTCTTGACAATGTTTCATTTCTACTTCATCTTTCGATTATAGGTGATTTCTACCATCATCTAGCAAGCATCAATGAATTAGGTGTTGTTGCTCTTGCTATTTAGTCACATGTATTGTTCTCAAACATTTGCTTTAATTTTAAATGAACATACTTAAGCTTAAAATGAAAGTAAGCATCAAATAAACAGAAATTCAAAGTAATAAAAACTTTAATTCTTCATAATCATACATATTAGTCGTGATGTCGCCAGAATGCAGCACTCGGTTAATCCATACTCTAAAAATATATGATTATGAGAAATCAACCATGTGTCTTTCAAATAATCAATGAATTGACTACAATTAGCACATACTTACTCAAGTTGTTGCAGTCGTTGATGGTACTCCATCTCATCACTGGTCCATACAAGATAAATTCATAGTGTGTTTATCACCTCTTGCATATCATTCACAATATATTGCTTGCATTTTGATTGAACTTTTTTGTTGATTTTGAAATCGACATAGAAAATTAACTGTATTTGAAAACAAAACTTCAATCGCTTTCCTCAATGTAAGATCTCTATCACTCAAAATCACTTGCGGGCGTAACTCTTCCTTACTGAACAATTGTTTCATTTTATCCAATACCCAACAAAAATTCCGCGTCTGCTTAGATTCTTTATAGGCAAATGCAACAAAAAATGTCAACTCGTTTGGCGTTATACCAATAATTTCAAACAAAGGTTGTGTATATTGTTTTGTCTTGTACGTGTTGTCAATGATCAACACAACATGAAAAATATTCAACAACTTGATTGGATTCGTGGGCCCAAAAATATTTCTAACAACATCGGAGAAATATTTTATTCTACTCTAGTAAACATAATTTGCATCATCTATCAACTTAAACAAATGTTGTATCTCGCTTCTTGCAAGGATAAAAGTATGCGTCTGAATAGAACATGACAATTTTTCAAATCAATGACATGTTTCCGCTCATCTGCACTTAGATGTCATACAAACACATGACCTTCAAATCTATTAGGTAAATTGTGGTTGCAAAGTCCACATTTCAAATTAATCTTTCATCCTTAAACCATCTTTAGATGGTGTTAACTTAATTTTGAATGGACCTCCACATTTTTAGTAGCGCTTTGTGTTGCACTATTCACTTCTTTTTATTTTCCAACTTTATCACAACCAAATATTGATTTGTTGCTTCTCCCTCTCTTTTCTGTTTCAATGTCTGATCGTGTAATGGTGAAAATCACTTTATGTTTGATTCCGACCTCTTTAACTCACCTTACTACCACTTCTCATGTATCAAATTTTTGTGTAACTGAGAATGCATCGGAGATTCTATACATGTCTAATTTTAATCGCATATCTGTAAAGAAATCTCCATATTAGTGAAATATAAAAAAATATTTTAAACAAAATGCATACCGAATTAATTATAGGTGTATTCCAATAGCCCGTTTAGTGGAGGCTCTAGGAAACCTGCCTCGAAATTTCATGGAAACCGACCTAAGTTCCACAATCACATAGGTGAGTCTGTCAAGAGTACTCATGTAGCCTAGGTACTCCCTCATACAGAGTATAGATCTCATTAAGAGTTTTTGTCATCCCATTCTCTTATTACTTCAGGATTCATGCTTTACTTATTTATACTCACATGATCATCTCATATTACCCACAACTTGTTTTTACCCATTGCACTTATTTCTTAGGATCTCCAGTCATTTAGGTCGAGTTACCATCATGTGAAACTCATTTCTCTATAAGCGTTAGTCTTATCTTCTTTAATGTATTATGGACTTTCTCTCTAGTTAATTCTTTTGTCAAAGGATCTCCTAAATTTTCATTAGTACGTACATGATCCACTCTTGCAGCTCCTTTAGAGATACAAACTCTAACAGTGTTGTGCTTTCTTCTAATTTGACGTCTTTTACCATTAAAATAATGGTTCTCAATTTTTGCAATAGTCGCGGTACTATTGAAGTGGATTAATACAGCTGGCATAGGTTTTTCCCACAAATGGATCTCAGCTAGCAAGCATCTTAACAAACTTGCTTCTTCACTTGCAGTCGCTAATGCTATCATCTCGGACTCCATCGTGGACTGAGCCAATATAGTATATTTCTTTAATTTTTAAGATACAACTCCTCTAGCTATATTAAATACATAGCCACTAGTTACTTTGGAAACATCTGATAAGGTATTCCAATCTGCATCATTATATCCTTCATGTATAGCAGGAAAACTATGATAATGCAAACCGATATTCATGGTCATTTTATGGTACCACGTGACTCTCTCAATAGCTTGTTAATGCTCGTTACTCGGTCTACTAGTAAACTTGCACAAAAATACTACGACATATGCAATGTAGGGTCTAGTACAATCACTGGCATACCTAAGACTGCCAATGATGCTCACATATTTTGTTTGTCTAACATTTTCACTAGTGTTCTTAAACAGTTTTCACACTTGGATCGTATGATGTGCTTGCAGATCTACAATCAAAGTAATTATATTTCTTTAAGATCTTTTCCACATATTGTGATAGATCCAAAAAAATTCCTTGCTCAGACCTCGTGATCTTGATACCAAGAATCACGCTTGATTCTCTGAGTCTTTCATATCAAAGTTGTTGCCCAAAAATGATTTCACATCATTAACGGTTTGGGTGTTTGATCCAAACATGAGTATATCATCTACATAGAGACATATGATAGTGCAAATGTGATTCTCGGATTTGTAATAAACGCATTTGTCACTTCCATTCACTTTGTACCCATTCGATATCATTAAGTTATCAAACTTTTCATGACATTCCTTTGGAGCTTGTTTTAGACCATATAAATACTTATCTAACTTACAAACCTTATTTTCTTGTCCACGAATCACAAACCCTTCCGGTTGGTCCATATAGATTTCTTTTTCTAAGTTACCATTTGAAAAAGCTGTCTTGACATCCATTTGGTGTACTATTAGGTTATAAATAGTATTAATTGAAACTATCACCCTAATGAATGTAATTCTAGTGACTGGAGAAAAAGTGTAGAAGAAGTCTATATTTTCTCTTCGCCTAAAACCTTTGGCTATAAGGCGAGCTTTGTACTTATCAACAGTACCATCAGGTTTTAGTTTATTTTCCAAAATACATTTACAACTGATTCGTTTGCAACTAGAAAGCAAGTCTACTAAGTGTCAGGTCCTGTTAGATTCTAGAGAATCTATCTCATCGTTAATAGTTTCTTGCCATAAATCTGCATCTTGAGATGACAAGTCTTCTTCAATATTTAATGGATCTTCCTCTACTGTAGAAGTTCTGTTTCTACTTTGTTGTTGCTTTTATTGTTTCTTATCACAAGAATGTGATTCGATTCACTGCCTCCACTATTTCTCGATTTGAAAGGAAAATTGTCTTCATAGAATTCAACGTCATTAGATTCTATGATCACTTTAGCATTTAGGTCATAACACTTATATGCCTTATTGTTTTCTGTATACCCAATGAATACACATTTATATGCTCTAGTAGCGAGTTTGCCTCGCTTTGGATTCAAAATTCTGACATAAGCCAGACAACCCCAAGTTTTAAAATAAGACAAGTTTGGTTGTCTTTTGTTTAATATCTCAAATGGATAAATCTTACTTTTTGACATGGGTACTCTATTCAAGACATAGCAAACAGTCAACAAAATCTCCCCCCCCCCCCCCCCCCGCACTAGTGAGAAGTCGCACCAGAATTCAACATAATTGCAACAACAAGTTCAGTGGGATTTATATTCTTTCTGCTTTATCATTCATTCCAGGAGAGTATGGTGCAATCGTTTCATGTACAATTCCATGTTGTTCATAAAAATCATTAAATAACCCAAAATCGCACTCAATTCCCCGATCACTACGAAGTTTCTTAATCTTCTTACTAAATTGATTTTCAATTTCATTCACATACATCTTAAACATGTCAAGCGCTTCACTTTTATTCTTCATTAAGTATACATGTGTATAATTAGAACAATCGTCAATAAAAGTGATAAAATAATGTTTGCTATTTCTAGTTAAAGTTCCATCTAGTTCACATATATCATAGTGCCTACGATCTAGGGGATCAAATTCTTTAATTAGTTATTTATGTGAAGTCTTAGTTATTTTAGTTTGACTACGATATTCACATTTTTCTAAATCATTGACATTCAATTTCGGGATTAGGCCTAAGTTGCTAAGATTAGAAACATTTCGTTTATTAATATGACAAAGTCTAGCATGCCAAATATTAAAATCACATAAAGAGTAAATAGAAGGAGACATTTTATTCAAATCAACATTCAACTTAAACATGCCATCGGTAACGTACCCTTTCCGAACAAAAATATTATTCTTAGTGAAGGTGTACAAATCTGCCCCAATAGACTGACTAAACCTTATCTTATTTAAAAGAAAACCAGAAAAAGGTTCTTCCTAATTTTAGGAACATGCATGACGTCCTTCAAGATTAAATTCTTTCCTGAGGCGAAGTTCAGCTTAACATCTCCAATTCCAGCAACATTAGTGGTGTGAGCATCTCTCAACAACACTTTCTTATCTTCAACATTCGTGTATGTCTTTAATATAACTCGATCATAACATACATGACGAGGGGCGCCAGTGTATATCCACCAACCATCAATTCCACCAACCATATTGATTTCACTAATCATAGCAATGAATTTCTCGTCTGTCAATTTAACATGTGCATTAGAGCCAATAAGTTTAGGCATGCTCTTACATCTCTTAGCCATATGACCCGGTTTTCCACAATTAAAACAAGTGAAAATCGGGGTATCATTTCCTTGAAGTGGTGCTTGTTTCCTAGCAATCGGAGCAGATTAGGCCCTAGAGGGATTCCCATTCTTAATTTAGTTCACAATATTGCAGTTCTGATTCTTTAATGGTTTTCCTGTATGTTTCAGAACCGCACCGAATCTCTTTTTGTTGTTAGACACAACTAAGACTTCATCTTTTTGATCTTATCTCCTAGCTCCCTCTTCAATTCAGAGGCGGTGATCAGACTCTCAATTGAAAACTTTTTTGTTTTGTGCCGAAGCAAATTTTGAAATCTTCCCAATCCGGGGTCATTTTGTCAATGATAACTACAATTTGAAATTGTTCATAGAGGGGCATACCTTCTGTAATTATTTAATGAGAAATTTTCTAAAGTTCGTGGCATTTTGCTTTCGTGGACCTTTCATCTACCATCTGATACTTTTAGCAGCAGCTTACAACATACTACCTTTGCTCCTCTATATAAGAGACAACTTATTTTTTAGGTTAATTGAATAACCAATGTATTTGGTCGGTTTATAGACTTGATACATTGATTATTCAATGAATCTAAAAAGTGAATTGTCTCTTATATAAAGGAACGGTGGCAGTACTTCTTTGTTCCAACTTTCTCAGTGTCATACTTCTTTTGTACAACTTCTCATACCTGTTTAGCAGTCTTGCAGTTGCTGTAATAATCATACAGATCATCAGTAAGACCGTTCAAAATGTGATTTACGCAGAGATAGTCATTTTTATGCCATAGAGTGATTTCTTTCCTGAGCGGTAAATCACTCAAAACAAATTCATCAATTTTAGCATTTCCATTTGAATCCACAGAGTTCTTACCATTAGTTTGTTCAGTTGATGCAAAGAAACCAACAAGAATATCCTCGGTCAGAACGTTGGCAGCCTTCTTTAAGGTTAGAAAACTTTTCATTTTAGCTTGCCAATGTTTGAGGTGAAGACCCTCAAATTTAAATGGTTTTCCAGAGACAACGACCACAGTGTTACCAATAACTTCTTCGATAGCCATGACTGCTTTTGAAAACGTCTTAAAAATGTTGTTTCACGGTTTTGAAAATCAGTCACAAAAGAAATTATCAGGTCGAGTTGCAGAACAGATCGCTCTCTTTAAGAAGTTTTGCGATACTGCCCAAAAATATGCAAAACAGTCGTACTATTGCGTCGTCTCCAAGATAAAACAGTCTAGTTTTATATTGTAAGATTACTACTTGCACAGTAGATAATCGATAAAAAAATACACCCTTTGGTGGTACAAAGACCATTCAAATATGGTATAAACATCACTCGTAGTATTTGGTAAGACGATCAGTCGTGTTAATTTATCAAACCAAGAGAAATTCCAATAATTCTCCAAAGAGAATTTAATAATGGTCATTTGACCGTTCAAAATAATTTCTCAAACAAGAGAAATTCAAATAAGTCTTTAAAGAAAATTCAAAAATTAATACTTGTATTTTCTCAACTCAAACAAAGAGAAATTAACATAATTCTCTAAAGAGAATTCAAGAAAGTACTTGAAAAATTCAAAGAGTAAAAAGAAAGGGGGAGACGTTGACGCTTCAGCAATTTAAAAGACGCTGAGTTAAGAGAATATGAAAGGGAAAACTCATCAAAAAAATTTTGGTGTGTCTTTTAATGAAATAGGGAATTTCCTTATATAATGAAGTGGATTAACTAAGATGTCTCATATAAGCAATGTGAGACTAAGAAATTTTTTTAACTAATATATAATATGAGACTTAAGAATATTTTTCAAATTCATCTTCTTATATTTAAATATTGACATATTCTAATAGTTCATAATATTGAATAACTATGCTAAAAGTTATCAGATAATTATAGATATATCTCAAAATATTTAATTGTAAGTCATCTGATAAACACCGTACATATCTAAAAATTTAATTGAAAGTAATTCGAAAAAGGAAAAATACAATTTGATAAACTAATATAGGAATGTAGTCACCAATTTCGAAAAGATTAAATGGAAAGAACAAAAAGATATGTAAAACGGAGAAAGTGAGGACTTTTAAAAAATTTTAAAGATAAAAGATAAGTGTAGGAGTGTGGGGTAAAGTAAGATTGATTTTGATGGTCATAAATATAAAACATTTTTGTTTTTGTTTCATTTGGACGTGAACATAAAGTTGAAGTAGTCAATGCATGTGACCGACTTTGAGTTCCATTTCCAATTCTTTATCATTTTTCTATACTATTTGTGATTCACAAATAGACAAAACCAAAACCATGAAACAAGTTGAATTGAATTCCTCTACATACACCAGTCAAAACATTGGAATCATTCTAGAAAGCAACTTCATGGAAGACTCCACTATGCGTGTCTTATGGTTTTGCATCTTGTATTTGATTTGAACACTCTCAAAGACAAAAACAACATTAATATATCTCAACAACTTAGAAAGATCAAGACTCGAGAGTATAGAAACAAAGAGAACAAACATGGCATGTTCTGTGGCTTTTAATAACAAGAATTTGGAAATAAGTTTCTTTGTTTTCAAACCAACAATTGTGATTATTGATGATCTTGTTCATGTTCTCAAACTTTTCTCCTTAAGTACTGAAAGCCTTGGTTGTGTTCAAAGCTCTATCTTTAGAAGCATCCATGGAAATATGGTAATTTCTTTCTTTCTTTACTTTCTCCCAATAATTGTTTTATGTTATTGTATGAATCACGCACAGACACCAGACACAGACATAAACATCAGACACAATAATTATTTTATGTTATTGTATGAATCACACACAGACATAGACACGAGACACAGATATAGACATCAGACACAACAGTAGTCGTGACACGTTGACCTTGGTAATCATGATATGAATATTTGTTTTCTCCAATCAGATTATATGGTATGGAGCATGGCAAAAGCAATCCAACAAAGAAAAAGAGCTCTTAACTTCAACTCTTGTAAGAGATATTCCTTTTCTTTAAAGATACTTTTTTTAAGCACTTTTTCTAAGAAAGTTAAAAATAAGCTCTTACTATTGTGTTATCTTACACAGAAATCAATGCTAACAAAAGTATCAGCCATGGCTAAGTTAATTGAACATAGTTTTCTTGAAGCATATGCTGGAGAATCAAGAGATGGTTCATCATCTTCAAAACTAACAACCGGAGACATAATATCTATAAACACAGCAGACACGGCTAGTAGGAAATATCTTGATGACCTTTCCTACGCCGTGTTAGCTTTATTCAGATCGCGCTTTGCGAAAATTGAAGGTGTGACTTCAGGTCTGTGTTTGAAAGGACAAACTAGACCAATTGTTGTTTGCATTCATGTGTGGAAGTCTCTTCATTTTTGTTACTCATGGATTCTTAACTCGGATCATAGAAAATGGATGATGCCTTATCTTGAACGATTTTCGATCGATATGAAGTATGATATTTTTAAAGTAGTGTATGTTAGTGGTGACAATGTTGTTGATGTTAATTATGTTTCTCAGCATCAAAAGTTGGAAAATGGGCAAGGGAGTATAGAAAGACAGATTGTGCAGAATTGATGTTTCTGTGAAAGATTTGAAGTTTTGAACTATCATCTTTAGTTAAGTTTTTTTTCCATTGTAAATATTGTTGATTACTTTGTGAAAATCAGATTCATAAATAGAAATTTATGAAAGAGTTAATATATATCAAGTTGTGGACTCATAAATTCAAAGAGTTTATCTCATTCTAATAATATATTATGACATATTATTCACTTGTACCACTCTTCCATCATTCATAAATTTATCATTTCATAAAAACAATTCAAAGCTTGTCTCCAAAACTCAAACAAACAAGATAAAAAGTAAAACAGAAGATCAAATATTTAGTCCAAGAGCACTGAAATGTTTCATCAGGCTATTATCTCATTATGAAACCAATCTCATTATGAAACCAATTCAAAAATTTCTGAGTTGCGCCAAGTTTTTGCTGTGGCTTTAAATAGGTCCCTTTGAATTAGTCAGTCACAACCAAATAACAATATTTCAAAAAGAAGTTTAATTCGCAAATTATAGCAACCAGTTTTGAACGAAGTTTCAAGCAACCAGGTACTTCAGGCAACCTGGCCCAGTTTTGAGCGCTCACTCAATGTTGCTAGACTAAGCTCATTTTGGCCATTGTTGTCTTCTAAAACTAAATAAAATTATTCCAATACAAGTTGTAATTGGTGGGTGAGTGAATGGGGTGACAAATTTTCATAGTGAAGGCATTGAACAAAGGAAGAATAGAAACAGAGTGGATTTATAAAACTAGTCAATTTTCGTAGCTATTTTTCAATTCTACCCTTTTCCATCATTCAAATTCCAAAACTTATCCTTTCATTAAAAAAAATCAAACCATGTCCCAAAAAACAGAAGATAAAATTAAAACAGAAGATCACATATAATCCCACAGCACTGAACTATTTCATCAGACAATAAAATCTTTAATTTCTCATATTACAAAAACCATGTCCTAGCTATGACCTCGTTACGAGTCCAACTCAAAATCTCAAAATTCAACTACAGAAGAAACAGACATCGCGAGAACGAAACAAATGACTCCTTGGTTTCTCTCATCCAATGCCTTTAAAGGTCTTGAACACTCAAACCTGGAAACATCAAGAGCATTATAAGTTGCAACGCACAAATCAACAAGAATAAACATCACACAGATAGAAATAATTAATTCTTTCAAATCTTTCCTAGAGAAGAGACACATAGAAACACATAACAACCTATGTTTAACCATGTTTAACCAATGTACCTTCAAAACAATTTTATGCAACAAAACATGGTTTATGCTATGTGTTACATACAGTTAAACTGATGGCATCCTATCTAATTATATGTAAAATTCAATTACAGACCTGGAGGAAGTGATTGCTTCAACTTGTCAGCTTTCTCAACGTCAAACACACAGAGTGTGTAAAGGTACTTGGAACATCTGACCTTGAACTTCACCACATCCTTGCTCCTCTTGATTCTCACGGACCTAGCATCCTTCCTTCTGGCAGTGAGAAGGAAATCCTTAATCTCGTTGATTTGCTTAGGCTGCATAGGACACCACAAATTGTAAGAACAATTTCCATATAGTATTACTATTATATAAGTAAAGATACTCCAACAACAACAAACTAGAAAAAGGTTTATGAACATAAGTACCACAACTTAAATCCTGTTTTGGATAAAAATATAGAATAATTAAGCACTTATTATACAAACCCTTGTGAATAAGTTATTTCAAAAGTTTTTTTTTTATAAGCAAATACACTGTTTCCATTAGCTATCATGGGAAACTTATAGAAATAAGCTGAAAAGAACTCATTATAAACTATCCCAGACAGTGAAAAACTCAAATAAGTCAATCCAAACACGCCATTAACATGATAAAAGCAATAGTTACAAAAATCTATAAAAAATCACACAAAAAAATTACCATCTATGTTATAATTGAAAACACAGATTTTTTAACCCTAAAAAAAAGTATAACCCCAATAACTTTCATATCATAAATCTAACTGTAATGTTCATGTTACCCTCATTTTCAAGTTAAAAACTATGAATCTCTCAACGAATCACTTAATAAAGTTCTACACTTTCACTAGCTTAACCTCACCCAGCATCCTAGCATCAAAACATTCGGAATAAAATCGCACCCAAAAAAATAGTCTTTTTAACAATACCAACATTCATACGATGGAAACTAATGAAAATGATTGAATCGGCTTCGATCATTTGTTTTTAGAAGAACACCCAAACACAATAATAAAGAAGAAATGAGTAAATTGAACATCAAATTTCAATTTCAATACTAGATAGAAGAAGATATAAGAAAAGTAATTGAGAAATTAGAAAAAGGAGAATGAGGAATTACCATAGTTCCAAGCGACGATGAGAGCGAACTGGAGGAAATGTGATGTAAGTTGTAGAAAACGGAAAAATGCGGCTGATAAACCCTAATTCTAATCGCTCTCTTAGTTCTTGGACTTGTTGGACCTGAAAGCCCATATCATATTTGGGCCTATGGCCCTCTTTTTTCTAGTGTGTTTTCAATCTCACCGTTAAACTTTTTTCTCTTAATTTTTATATCTCATCTTTTTTAACATAAGAAAGAAAAATACAGACATATTAAAACATTATAACTATGAATTTTTATAACCAAGTTTTTATTTTGAAATATTTTACCTATAATTCATGAATGATTTCTTCCAGTTTTAGTCTAAAAAGTTTGTAATCATTGTTCAATGTGTTCATTATATTTTTTTTACTTCAGTTGTATCTCATTAAGAATAACTTGAAGGTGTCACACTTTTTTTTTTTCAGTATCTTATTAAGAAACACACAAAATTTATCATTGAGAAAACAGTAATGATAATAATTTTTGCTTTCAAACAAAATTATATTTTTTTTCTTATTCTCTTTAGTCCAAATATCTTTATCTTTATTTTCCACAATACCATCAATTAGATGTTTGAGAACAAAATGATAATTTGTAACAACATTCTAGATGTTATGTGCCATCCAAAGGCCCGATAAGATAAGACTTGCTTATTTTTTGTGTTCTATTTAGCCAAAGGTATAAATATCTTCATAAAGTATTTTTCAAGTACACAATCTCTAATATCCCTTTTCATTACGATTATCTTGAACCTTAAATTGACATGGGTGTTGGAGTGTTAATCATGCAGTTACCCCCTCCCCCCTCTGATCTTCCGTACTAGAGATTATCAACGGTGGTCCAAGATCGTCACTGATCGGTAACGTCAGTTCAAGATTAACATCTCTGATTCGAGAAGCATCATGATCACGAACTTCGATCCACAGTGTTGCACCACTGAATCGCTTAGGGAGTTTTACATCGCCGTAGTTTCTGTGATCCTTTTCATTTTTTGGTTCTACAATGAAACAGTGGCACCGTGTGTGAGAATCGACTTTAGATTCCTGCGATTTTTGCGAGGTCAAGTTCAATTCTCATATATGAATTTGAAAGAATCGAGGTTCCCCGAAGTCAAGGTCTCAGTTCTGCAGCAGAGGAGTCAGCCAAATTCTGATCCAACTATGATCGATTTTTCATCTCGATCTCGCACCACATAGTATGACACCAACAACCATCTTTAGATCAGGATCCAATTATGTAGAGTTCTGACCGACCAGAAGTCTCAGTCCTAAACCCTTGACAAAGCCAATTAATATAAATCCCCTTGGATCCAGATTTATATTGACTGAGCCAAAATCGATCAAGTTTTGTCTCTCCTCCAAACGAGTAGTATTCCGGGACTATCTCCACTCAAATGGTTCTATATTTGGCACACACAAGATGTCTCATCATCATAAAGATATGAGGTTGGTCTCGGATAGTCACCAAACATACGGGGTCACATAATGATAAGGGAGATGTGTGGTGATGAACATCCTAGCGTATAGGGTAACTCAGAGGATCTGATGGTCGATCGTACATCAAATATTTTTTTCAACCTTTTGAAATCTTGGAAACAATTTTGTCCGCGCTTTTTAAATTTTCACGCAACCAATTTTATTTTTTTGTCCAGAATAAAATTTCAATTTTGCAGACAGACCACTTGAATCGATTTCTTAACCACGTGTAAAATTAAGGAACCGTGTTTTCAGGTTTGGGGCTGCAACTGTCTATTTTTTCGATCTACATTACGTGTAATTTAATACGGTGTGCTCATTTTATTTTTTCGTGTCCGTGCGCGTTCTTATTTTGATTAGTTCGAGCCTTTTCATCTAGACATTTTTAACTACATGATTTGATATGTGACTGTCTGTTTTAAAAACTATATTTCACTTAGATTATTTTAGTGTATTTATTTTATTTTTTTCGCACATTTGCGCATTTGATTTTTATTCATTTTAATTCATTTTTTTCCAGTTCTTCATCAAAATAACTGAGAAAAATAAATAAGAATAAATAAATTAATTGAGTTTGATTTTTTTTATTAAAAAATTATTTAATTTTATTTCATCTATTAAACTCATTTTATTCACACAATTTAGACCCAAGGATATTGTGGATATTTAAATAAATTTACAGTCCTAACTGATATTATAAATAGTAACTAGTTGGCATTGGGATTGATCTGTCAGCCTTCTACCACACTTCTCTTTCTAAAATTCAAAATAAAAAATGATAATAAAATAAAAAAGGTGAAGAAGTTGAAGCTTATTCTTATTCACGCATGCCTTCTCATGACTCTCCCTCAAACATTTTTTATCCAACCACACATATCTAACTACACACTACACCACCCTCACCAGAATAACGCAATTGTTCAATCCTTCTTCGTACCAACACATAACCATACTCCATCAGCCTGCAACTTGTTCGCTCACCACCTCACAACCTTCATCCACTAACATCACATCATTCCTCTTCCACTAAACCACACAAAACATCATACCATCTCCATACAACCTTGCACTGCACACATTGCCATATCCTACGTCGGAACAACCCCTCAATCACCATCGTTAACTTGCTTATGTCCATCTCAACGACCGCCTTACTCACCCTTGCCACCTCGTGATCTCATTCCCGCAACCACCACATTCTCATTTTTCTGTCCAACACGCACTCTGCTCCGCTGTTGCAACACAACACATACTCATCTCCGTCACGTTAACCACCACCTCCCGACCACCATCAAAACCACTTCAACAATCCACCATAAAACAAAGTTCTTCAAACCTTTATTTTGTCGCGTAAACAGTTGAACATCTCATCACCACTGATTCACGACCACACGTTGATGACTCTCTCACTCTGGCGATCTCATGACAATGACCACAAACTCAACAACATCCTCACCACCAACCTTCGAGCTCGCTAGAAACAAATTCAGATATGTAACATCATCAACAACAACTTTGCATCTGGTAACAATTTGGTTTGAAAGTGTTGTTGCATTGTGTATATTCTCTTGCGTATTTTTTGTTTCGTGCTGTGTATATATTCTGTTTTAATTTTTGTTTCGCGTTGTGTATATATTCTGTTGCGATTATGCTTTTGTGTTTGGCGTATATTTTGTTGTGATTGTGCTACTGTACTTTATTTTCATTGCATTTAAAATGGGATCAAATCCGTACATTCGACATAATTTGTTTCTGGACTATATGCTGGATTTTTGTTAGGTCGTTGTAATAAATTTATAATCATGTAAATGATTTGGGATTGTGTGTGTTGTTGTTTGCATTGCGTTTAAATAGGCTTAGATTCGCACATTCGACACGATATTTATGTTGTGACTCTGTTGATTTTTATTATGATGTAAGGATGTAATATGTTGATGTGTATGTGTGTTGTTTCGGCGCGTTAGGTGTTATGTTTCGCATGATATGTTGCATTACATTACAATTTACACGTAAACTTTTGTATCACTGTGTTACTTTTTCGTTGTGTTACACTAACTTTCGTTTCGTTACATTAACTCAATATGCACCTTACATTTTATATGCTTCTGCTTGATTCAATTTTGATATATACGTGTTAGTTATAATTGTGGTATGCGTGTTGATTTTTCGACATTTTGTTGCATTGTTTTTTAGCATTACGTTTCGTATATTCACTTTGCATTCCCATTGCCTAATGTTGCATTTGCTTCATGTTTCGTCACGCATACTTGCATTTTGTCACAATTCGCGCATTAACTTTCGTGATGTTATAATTTGCGCCCTGGTGTTAGAATTCGCGTTTTCGCGTGAGAACTCGCAACCCCGCATTAGAATTTATGACCTTGCGTTACCTTTCGTGATGTTAGAATTCGCGCCCTCTCGTTAGAATTTGCATCCTCGCGTGAGAACTTCCTACCTTGCGTTAGAACCCTTGACCTTGTGTTACAACTCTTAGCCTTGCGTTACAATTCGAGCCTTTATGTTTTACCTTTGCGTACGTTAACCCATTTCGTACATTGTGCTGCCTTTTGATTATTTTGCGTGACATTTCATCAATTCTATTTTCACAACTTGATTAATTCTTTTTCTTAATAAAATCCGATAAAAAGGACATTGGGATGCACACTTCTTTGAAACCTCGAATAATGGGGCACACGCCTTGGTCGTACCGATCGTTCGTCTTCCACAACAAAAAACATAATCAAAACTTGGATGAAAAAGGACATTGGGGTGCACACTCCTTGGAAACCTCGAATAGTCGACCCCGGGGCATACCCTTGGTCTTACAGAGCGTCCGTCTTCGGCCAAAATCTTTTTGTAAATAAATTGGATGAAAAAGGACATTGGGGGTGCACACTCCTTTAAAACCCTGATAATCGGCTCCGGGGCACACGTCTTGATCTTACCGAACATTCGTCATCCTCCTAAAAACAATTCAATCAATCAAACTATCTTTTCTCACCCCAGGCGACCAAAAAACCTTTTCACAAGCGAACAATGTTTTATCCGTTCTACCGCGATACAAACAAATGATTAAGTCTCTTATGCGCGAGCATACAAGCAACATTTAATTGCTAGAAAGCGACATAAACATCGTTCATTAAAATCAATCAACAAACACTCATTTGCTATAAAGAACTACGTAGCTTTGGGTTCCCCATCGTGCTTGGAAATACATAGGAACGAGATTCAATGTCTCGTCAAGCACTATAATAAAAAACCCAAAAAAAACATCTTTTGTCTTGCCAAAAATTACGTAGCTTTGAATTCCTTATCGCACTTGGGGATACGTAGGAGCAAGACTCGCGATCTTGTCAAGTACCCTAATAAAAAAACCTTTTTGCGACCTTTTCTTTTTTTCTTTTCAACCTTTTAATAACTAGAAGAAAACAAATAACATTAAGCTAACATTCTATTCTTAAATCTAACTAAATGGTTCCCGTTGAGTACAACGAATATGAGGGGTGCTAATACATTTTCCTTGCATAATCAACTCTTGAACCCAAATTTGGTTGCGACGACCATTATCTTTTTCTTTTAAGGGTTTTATCAGTATTTTCCCTTTTCTTTTGGAATAAATAAAGTTCGACGGCGAATTTCTTATCATCTCAAGTGTACGAACGCTCATGGTCATTTTTCGCGTCGCGACACATTTCTCTACAAAAGCAAACAATAACCCATGGTTAATATAACCATATCAAGTCTTGCATAAATCTTGCAACTCAGATTGCTGCAAGAATTCCTTAAACCATGGTTCATCAGGTTATACCAGGTTTGCAACCTTCCTATCGTGGCTGATACATTTTAACATATCACAGTACTACAAAAAATAAATACATTCATCGTCAGACGATTCAAATATTATAAAACATATGTTTGAAAGAGTAATTAAAGATTTATACTATCTCTCCATCCCACACATGCCTAACAATATGGTCTAGATACAAAGGAAGCCATGAAAGGTTTGAGGGGCCTTCCAGGAAACTATCAAGCACTACAGCATCTGGGGCAACAAGGATTTTTGGGGAAGCAGGAGAAACATGAACTCGCGAAGAGAATGTTGGAGACACATGAACCCGGGAAGACGATCTCTCACCTGCAAATGAAGTCTCTTCAACTACAGGTTGCGAGGGTTTAACTTTCTTCATGCGAATAGAAACATTTTGGGTCACTCTACCATGTCTCAGTCTTTCTTGGTTGTCAAACTTTTTCCTACACTCAAACGAGAAAAATCATGTCATAACAGAGTATATAAACAAAAAAACAACGAAGCAGAATTTGCACAAAAACAAATCAATTCCAAAAGTAAATAACAAGTAGCTCTGAATTTTGTTCTTCGGACTATGGGTCAGAATTTCAAAATCCAGACTACACTGAACAAGAAAAAACGAAGTAAATAAACAGAGCACGAACCCTAAGACCCAATGTGCAAAATGGAGAAACCAGACAACTCTGAACAAATTAGGCACGAACCTCAAGCTCTAATGTAGCATGTCTATAAAAACTATTTAGGTAATGCATGCATGCCAAATAAAAAGGGAATGAGCAACTTAGCAATGTAATGAAATTAAACATCAGAGACATGCAATGTAGTGGAGTAGAACTTCAAAGAGGTGTTAAGCTTCGATGCAATGAAGTAGAACCTCTATGAATGCTTGAAAATGATGGAACAAACTATGAGAATGCAAATGAATAGAAGTTATGGTTTTGCTCTGTTTACAGAAATGAAAATGAGAAGGAATAGGGAAAGACGCATATACTTAAACAGATGTGTTCAGATTCTAATTTCTATAGGAATTTCAGACATTAAAATCTAGAGTATTTTTAAATTGAGTGGGTATAAGAATAAGTATTTATGTGATGTGTTGAGGCACGCCAAAATTTCAATCTTCGTAACTTACGAATACGAATTCCAAAGTCCGAGATTTTTTATCTCTTGTTTTGGCGTGTTTCATAAAGAGCTTGTTGTGTATTAAATACATCCGGATTCTAAAATCTAGATTTTTTAATTATTTTTAAAATTTTGCCGGAGTGTGTGAGTAACTCATGAAGTATATTTTTATTTCAAACCTACAAATATATTGGATTGGCCTAATCAAAATAACTTAAAAATTTTAATGTCATTTATAAATATTCAACTATCTACTTAAATAATATACGTAGTCCTTGCCATGTTTTTTTATTATAGTACGGATTTGTTATAATAGCCTTGTGTATAGTAAAACACATCAACCATGTACATGCACAAGGAAAATTACAGAACATTCTTCTGGAACTATGTTTGATATTTTGGCCTCTTTCCCATAGCATTTGAAAATACCAATCCTTGATTTATCAACTTGTTTGTTCAATCAACTCGACCAATATCTCCAGCCCAATCCGATCAATAATAAACAAACATACTTACACGATATTATGTTAAAGAGACAAATGCATAAACATAAACATTATATGACAAATAATACAAGTACAACAACAATTTCCACAAACAATAAGCCATATAAGATCCAATCACAAGTTTATCACAATCACAAACTTTTTGGTCATATTGTGGGTGACATAGCAAAGCTAGAGAGTAGAGTGTGTCCCAAGAAATAAAGTGATAGAAAGAAAGTATAAGAATCAATAGTTACTTCTCACCTAAAATATAAAGTGGGGTTATGGTCGTTGCGTTGCCAACTCTTTATTTACATTGTACTATTATTATTTTAGATATTGCCCTACCTTGTCACCATTCCATACCTTGAAAAAAGTCCCTAACAAATAAGGCAACCCTACGCAACATGCATCAAAATAAATTGCACAAACCTATAGTTTAACTCCAACTTCTTTAATCGCCACCCACTCATATCAACAGGGTCATCTTAAGTTTTCAGAGATCCTTGATAGATTGACCACAATTGAAGCATGCCAACTAAAATAGGGGCCGTGTTTTATCATGGTTTAACCGTGAAAAAAAAATCGAAGATAGATTAACCACAATTGAAATATGTCAAATAAAATATGGATCATGTTTTGTCATGGGTTAACCGTGGAAAAAAATTATGAGGCTCTTATTAGCCATAGTTTAAACGCGTCAAATCTTAGATCATGTACAGTAATCTGTCTTACACGCCATCAGACACATCATCAAAGACAAAGACGGTCCTGCGCACATAAACTTTCCCTTTCCAAGAAAGGTCAAGTTAGACAATGGAGTCAAGCAATTTTGATGTTTAACAAATTCCAAATACTTTCTACACACGAGGGCATGAGGAGGATATGATCAATCAGACAAGATCAAAGTGGAGAAATGCAAACCTTTTTTCACTTTTTTCACTTTATACCATTGATGAAGCAAAAACATTGCATCAAAGGTGAAAAAAGGGTGCATGGCCAAAACCACCAAACGACAAAAAGAGGGCCACTTACACACATTAAATTCAAAGAGAACATGAGACACATCACATGCATTTCATGTCATCTTCATTGTTCAAAAGGGTCACATCCTATTCTTTTCACCAAATGGTTTCTACACTTCTACCCATCACTATAAGGTCCATTAGTCCAACATCATCTGAAATATCCATTGCTCATTTATTTCCATGCACATGCTATAGATTTACCTAACTATTCTTCAACCACAACTCATCAAAAGGTCAACAAGACTAAATTTAAAGTTTGGTATAAGTTGAATTGTAAAGAGAAGAACTATCTCAACTTCACACATTGATTTCCTAAAGGATTAATTAAGTATTGTTTATAATTGTAGAGCTAGCACAATGACAAGATTACATATAGTTACAGTATTAGTTTATGAATAGTCCTAGCATGAATAACAGAAGAACAAAAACAAAAGGCAAGAATAATATAATTTAGGTACCACTTCCCATAATTGGCCAAGTGTTTGAAAATGCAGACTATTAACAGTCACATCTTTTAGTAGTCTAGAGATCCGACGGTTGTTATTCCACTTAGATTTCTTGGATCTTGACGGCTCACATAGTCATCGCAGATGCTACTTGAGAGCCTTTGAATTGGAACCGAGTTTAAAAGCCCGAGGCCAGTGTTGCCCATTTGCTGCACTTCCTCGGGCGAAAGTATCTTTATGCACCATACACTATTCACGAATTCCCTGTCATATAGAGAGGTCGCGTGTAAGCAAGTCACGGAGTATATATAGTTTTCAATGTAGCATTTAAAAGGAAAGCGAAGAACGTATAATATGGGATACTTACGGCCAAGGGCCATCGCCGAGAAGAAGAACATCATTCTCTCGGTCAACGAATACAAGCTGCCAGCCTGATCTCACAGGGTCCTCCAACTCGCCTTCTAGTCCAAACATTCGGGCGAGCTCACTACGCAGCTCATGGTAGCTGCTGAACTTAGTGATATCCAATGATCTTCCGAAGGACCCTGCTTTATAAACCTGTAACAAGATATGTACTAAATAAAAACGCAAGCGATGAAGTCATGATTTTAGAGACGATAATAATCTCGCTGGGAAAAATCACACCTTCACAAAGGTCTTGTTCAGTGGGTTGTTTCCTTGCTCCCCATTTTCAAGGTTTTGCAAGAAACCAGATTCACCAATACTAGGCGTTAAACCGTGATTCAATGAAGAATCGGTGCCTGCGGTGTTCATGTAACTAGCAGATTGATGATATGGCATGGTTGAGGAGTCACTGTTGTTTCCGTTAATCCCCTTAAAGTTTGACATCCTATTATGCATTAGAAGAGACGAGGGATCGATATTGACACCAAATAAAAGATTACTTTGCAGATCGTTGTTCCCTTCTTGGTCTATTGAGCACTCCCTACCGGGAAACGGTGGCAACGTAATAGTATTTTGAGATATGGTATTCTGCGGTTGCCCTACCTGTTCCACCTGGGGCATAATACATTGAGAAGCTCCGGAAGAAAGGAGTGGATCCACCGCAACACGCTTTGAGGGCCAACCAGTTGAATTTTGAACAGGAACCCAAGAGCTTGTTCTAGGAAGACTTAGAAGATGGGATGTTTCATCCTGCGGAAACGAACCCATGATACTGTGCAAAGGAGAAACAATAGAAGTTGAAGAGTTTACATTTGAATCAGAAAAACTCTGTTGATGACATAGCGAAGGGAGAGCTTGCATAGGTGGTGGTGATTGCGGTTGAGGCGCTGAAATAAACTGCGACATTGTAGAGATCGAACCGGAAATCTGCTGATTATCCACCACTTGCTGTTGATTTTGTTGTTGCTGCTGCTGGTTATGATGATGGAGCTGATTATTGAATGAGTGCTGGTGCTGCAGATGCTGTTGAGTATGAGTATGAGTCGGAGTTTGTTGCTGAGATTGCGACAGATTCTGATTATCCTGATTATTTTGAAAAGCCTGTTGAGATTGTGACTGTTGCAACATCTGCGCCTGCAATAAAGCAGCAGTCCTGTTCGGGAAATTTGACGGTGGCTGAAATTGAAGTAAGGAACCAGGATGCTGTTTGGAAGGATCGACACTCCTCATGTCTTGAAGTGCAGCAGCAGCCACAGCTTGATACATGTCCGTTTGCATATTCAGCATGGAAGGATCAAATCTCGGCTGCATCCAAGGGTTAACCCCAATCCCTTGAAAATTAAGAGATTGAAGCCCTCTATCATTGTCTCGAAGCCACAGCAAAGGAGAATTCAGGCCAAAATCGTCATCTTTCATGCCTGCAATCATTTCAAGTGAAGAAAAATTGAGCCTTTGACGCATAAACGAAAAGTCTTTAGAAATGTAATTAGCTTAGAAATTTGAAACTAAATTAGGTTGACATGAAGCTAACCATGGAATGAAGGCAAACCAGAAGGCCACGGTCGTTTAAGCCTAAGGGGAAACGGAGACGGATACATAGGAAATGTTGTTAATGGCTCAATTTCCCACAAAGACACTCGAGGTTGCCTTTCTCCGGCAGTGGATTCATCCCATCCGACCTGCAATCCAAGTCAAAGCTGTATCAGAAATCATACATCCAAGGCAACGGGCAAGTCAATATATTGAAATATCGACAGTATTTTCTTACAAACCTTTACCGAGCGCCAATGTGAGTTTGGCCACCGGGCAGAATCCAAGTCACTGATGCCAGTTATTGTACCCATGTATCTGCACAAGAAAAATATATCGGTGTTATATAATTATATTATAAAATGTATCAAAAAGTCTACAAAATCTGAAAGACTTACCGCCGCACACTAGACTCCTCTGTCTCAAACAGCATCCTGAAACGCATACCAACTGAAACTCGAGTATGATACACAGCTTTAACATACTTCGTTAAGGGTATGACAAATTCCGATGGGCAAGCACTGAATTTATCAAGAATAGAATAGTGTCAATCAAAAGAAATCTATAGTAACAAAAAACTTTTGCAAATGTGCATTATAATTTATATGTTTATCAATACCGTGGGTTATAGAAAATAGTGAAACGACTATTGGTTGCAGCCGCATGAGCTGCGGCAGCGAGAAGTCCCAAGTGCATACTATCACTTGACAACACCGATGAAGGCATCACCGTTTGTGGTCGGCTAGCACGACGTATGCCAAGAAGCAATTGGTTCTTTTCGTTCCTATTGAAGAAGATGCAATTGAGTTACACCGTTGATAAGACATCATAATAATCAACAAATCTAATGTATCATTATAACATAAGAAAATGCAATAATTAAGAATCAACCACACTTCTCAATGTTTTAGTATATTTGCAAGGTCAAATGACATTGAAGTCACATGACAAAATCCAAGGTGACTTGCCAGATAAACAGCACAGAATCACCAGCAACAAGTCTTTTAGCACTCACAAAAACGCTCCATCCGGTCGTAAGTAGATGCCTTTTCGGCTGCCCTGCAAAGAGGAAAATTTTCAAAGATTATAAAAAAATTCTGACAAAATGCAATTAAAATGAAATCCATCTTTGTAACTCACCCCGGAATATATGTCTGAATTTCCATTCGTTGCCATGCAAATCCCTTGCTATTAACTCTTGAGCAGGAGGCTGTTGGGAAAAATCCTGCAGGTCACAATTATATAGACTTCAGAAAATGATCGATTAAGTAAATAAATTTAAGTTATGTAGTATGACATTTTGAAAGAAAAAATGTTCACCAATGGAGGAAACACTTTCTCAGCCGCGCGACGAGGCACGGAGAATCCCCCGTGAGTGCTTGTGTCACTAGCAGTCAAGGTCTTGCAGAAATAGTTTGTTGGCTGTTTACTCGGAGTTCCCAACTCAGCTGGATGGTAAGCCTCTTTTTGCTCTTGCTGCAAACACAAACGCAGACATAGTTAAACACTTGAAAATGCATATAACTATATAATTCGCAAAACCAGATCGCTTAAGTTAGTGTTTCATACAGCATTCAATGGTTGCAGAGTCATCTGCGCATATACTTCATCGGTCTCCACATCAGCCTAGATTAAAAAAAAAACAATTAGATAACGGAAAGAAAATAAGAAAAATGGATCAAAAGAAAACAAGTCATACATGCATAGTCAAATTATGAAGTTGACAAACAAGCTGAGGAGGTAAGCTTGGATAGTTTGGAATATGAGCATCCACTTCCTTGTTGGTTGACACGGCCACCTGAGCAGAAAAATGCTAAGTTACGACATGTGCGTAGCATTTGCAATAATGAACATAGAGATGTAAAAAAAATGGTCTTTGATCGCAATTTAGGCTGTAACGTCAACCCGGATTTGGATACTATACGCCCTATTTGACTGCGATTCTCCGCGGTATTAAAGGTTGTGGCACGACCCAAAATTAAAACCATGGTAGAAAAACATAAAAAGATAGACAAGAGACTGCATAGGATACTCATGGTCAGAAAAATGAGATTCCTAGTATTACTTTATTCTTATAATTAGTTAAAAAATGTAATAATCTAACATCATAATATTGTTTACTCACCTGTTCACTGTGACCTTGTGGAAAGTACACAACTCTACTTCCAATTGCAGGCAAAGAGACAAGAGGGCCAGCACATGCATGCCAAAGTTCTGAATCTAGAACTCTCTTTTCCCCTGCAAAATCCATCCCAATGTCATGTAATATAAAAAAACTCATAGCTTATGGGATACTCTTGCCAAATCCAAGATCTTAAAAGTGCTTATTTCACAAATCAAACCAAATTACTTTTCTAATTCCTTAGTTAAATAACAAAATCTTCAATGAAAATTTTGAAAATAATACATTCTAATCCCTCAAAGATTGAAGTACCAATAACATTGAAAAGAAAAAGGAAGAAGAAATTGCAAGCAATTGTGAAGTACTATGAACATACCTTCTTGGGGTGGTGGAGGACTAAAACCAGCTGAAGAGAGTCTCATTTGAGCAAAAACAAAAAGTTAAGAAATTTGTAAACTTCAAAAATTGAGGCCACAATCAAAAACACTCTCTCTAAGTAGACAAATTAAGCAACAAAGTTATCAGAAAATGACACTCCCACCACAAACAAACCCTTTTAGTCTCTTTCTTTCTCTTACAACAGAATATCATTCTTTGTTATATCTATCTAACCCCCTTTCACCAACCAAAAAGATTCCCTACACTTGAATCCTCAACCAAAACCAGTTCCAATCACTTTATGCCTCATTCGTTTCTCCTCAACACCCCATGTTCCAATCTTGAACCCAACACTTCATTGCACACAACAATCCTTGTATTCCTTACATCAACCAACCAAATTTATCAATAAGACCCAGCAGGTGAAAAATGAAAAAGATTAAAACTTGACAAGCAAACAAGCAAATAGATCTTATGAAAACAAGAGAGAACGGATCTCAGAAAACCCAGATAAGAAAACAGTGTGTTTAAGGATAAAGTTTAGTTTTTTAAGAGTGGTGGGTGAGTTTTCCAGTTATAGAAAAATGAGAAACAAACAATGGTTATTTGATTGTGGTGGTGATGGTCTATTGTTCTTCTACTAGTAGTAGTAGTAATTGAAGTAGTAACTTGGTGACCATGCTACTGTTGCTTTACCTTACCCTATGATATGATTCTCTCTCTCACTCAGTTTCATTCAATCAATCAGAACACAACCGTCATTATTTTTTTGTGTCCTTTTAAGAGAGAGTGTAGGGGAGAGAGAGAGTAGGAGAGAGAAGATTGTGTGATTATTGTTGTTAGGTGGAGACCACAAGACCAAAGCATTTCATTTTCGGACAACCAAGGAGGGAAATTTACATCTGCCTAAGATTCACTGTTCCTTCTACTATGTTTTTTTCTCCTATCATTAAATTCTCTCTTTTACTGTCACTGTATATCTTCTGTCTAAATCCAGTTGCCTGCCATTTACCTGATTCAACATTTTCTTTTATAACATCAAAATTTTCTTTTTATTTCTTATATTCTTTTTTTTTATAAATAATCGTTTTAAAAATAAAATTCCAAAATACTCTAGTTAAAAAAAAAAAAGTCTTCTTAATAAATGTTCAAATAAGGATGACAATTAGACTCATTTCTAGCGACGATCCGTAAAATTTATTAAAGGTGGTAAAGCGGGCGGTCCGCTCCGTTTAAATCCGCTTCATTTAAGTTCGTCCAATTGTGGGGCGAGACGGTCAACTTAGACGTTCAAGCTCAAATCTGCCTCATTTATTAACGAACTGATCGCCATTTTTTTTTACAATTTGATTTACTACCCAATTTACAAAATTGATAATCATTAATAAAAATTCTGACAAATTTTAACAATGCATTGTAAGCCTTTAAGAAACCTTAATGTAAATGTCATATTCTTCAATGTAAATAAACAACTAAATATTCTTTAAATCATCCGTTGTATTTTCGTCCCACAAAAAGTAACTAAATTGATCCAATTTTGTTTCTTATAGTTCACCCCATTGAAGATGCTCTAACTCAACAATACCATTCGGCCATGTATTTTTGTAGTGTTATTTAGGGCTGGAAATGAGTCGAGTCGATCTCGTCTCAGCTCAACTGGACACGTTAAGAATTGGATCAGCTCAAATCTCGGTTCGAGTTTGACACAAATTTTTTTAAGCTCAAATTCAACTCGATATAAGTTCACGAACAACTCGATTTAAATCGTTAAATTTATCTTTTTAGGTTCAGCTTGCTTAGTTCACGGACTTAAAAAACTTTTTTTAAGTCTATTTTTTTTTATATATTTGATATTTTAAATTAATCTTTTTTTAAAAAAATATTAAAATAAAATAAAAAATACTAAATTAGTAAATATTACATATTTAAATCTCTGAATCTAAATTAATTTTCAAAATATTGTAAAAGGTATATTTACAAATTTTTAAAAATTCATTAATTTCTTAAAGATAGTTTAAAATAAATTAAAGATATATGTTTTTTTTTATTTAAAGATTTTTTTTATATGATGTGGGTTTTCTTAGAAGATATTTTTTAAAACTAAAATAAACTTAGAAGATATATTTGATTCTTAAATTTAAATAAATTTAGAAGATATTTTCTTAAATATATCTTATATGGTGTTGATTTTATTTATATAATTATTTTTAGAACTATTTTGTTCACTTGAGAATATAAATTATCAGTTAAAATCATTAATTAAACTAAAATATATGGCTAAAATTTGAAGCACATCTTTAAACCTACTCTTTAAGACAATATAATCATTCTCATATATAATCGAGTTGACTCATGAACCTAACGAGTCGAACTATGTATAGCTCAAGTTCAATTCATTTAGTTAACGAACGTACTTTTTCTCATTTTCAGCTCATTTGGTTCACGAACCTAGTTCAACTATTTAATTGTTGAATTGGGTTCTAAACTATATTCGAGTTGGTTTGGTTCATTGTCAACCATAGTGTTATTAAGAACTTAAAATTATATGATAAATTATAATTGATTAATTATGTTTATTAGAAATGCTGGTAAATATGTATGGGTATGAGTACTTAGGTACTCATAGGATACGAGTACGGGTATAAACATTAGTGCTCAAACAGGAGTGGACTCGGGTACAAATTTTTTTTCAAACTACAGGTATGGGGACAAGTGCTATAGTATTTTGCCTATACCCTACCCATTGTCATTCCTAATTTCAAAGGATCCTTCTCAAAATTTCAATTTTTTGTATCTTGAACCACTATCGGCTTATTTGATTTAATTTAAGAAAATATATTTCTTTTTGTATTTTCAAAAATATTTTTATAATAATATTTTTCAAAATATTATAAGTTTTTTTGAATTCGTTTTTTTTCAAATTGAAAGACTAATTTTGACATCTTATACATAAACATACATTATTGAAGATCAAAACATAGTCGCAATTGCATTTTTTCAAAATGTTGTATTTATAAAATGATTTTTATGAAAAACTATTTGGAATAACTTCAAAATGGTGGGAGAACAAATCAAGAGCGTCTTCAAAAGTGGAAAGATCCAACACACCTCGAGTAGCCAGATTGGTAAGAAGAAATCCCCTTACAACTTCCAAAAGAAGAAGGAAAGTGAAACTAATGCAGTCATGCCAGGTGCCGGGTATTCTCATGGGGCACCGGCAGGACCTCATGGCCCTCCATCTTTTCAACAATCGTCATTTCTAGCATAGTATTATACTTACGTGGCAGCAGCGTCGCCAACTCCCTATGGGCAACCAGCAACGCCTAGAACGCCATAGTAATAGCCATGGATTGCTCTTCCCCCAAATCAGCAAGCCCAGAGTGGAGTGTGTCAGAACACAAGTGATGATAGTCCGTCATTACATGAAATTTGACAAAGAATCAGAGAAAAACAAGCAAAAAATGAGCCAAAAAGAAGAAGAGAAATATCCAAGAATAAGGAAAAAATAACTAAGTGTGGAAGAATTGTACTTAGTGAAAATTCAGGTGAAAAAGGGAGCTTTTTGGTGCAACTACTGGAATAATCATGTGCACCATTGCGTACCATCACACGCGTGATACATTTATAATGCACACGATAATGACTTTTTCTGGGCTTTTTTTGACGCGTTCTAAGCTCTTTTTAAGGGGAATTTATGCATTGTGACGAGGGTTACAAATTTTGGCACTGGGGCACAATTTTACAACATCAATGGGTCATTTTGAGAGCATTGGAAGCCATTGGAAACCATTGGAGGCCAATCCTTTAAGGGAATTCATATGCTATTCTATTTAATTATATTGGTATTGTAATTTTAACTATGAGTAGCTAAATTCCTCTAGGTTAGGTTGTGTGAGATGAACCTTTTTCAATCTTCTTGGATTATATGTTGATTTGGCTTTGTATGAATCCTTTGAATTATAATTTTATTCAATTGTTTCTCGTTTGTAGTGCTTTTTATTTGAGATGCTCTGTTAATCTGATATTTGACACATAGGGATTACTGACCCTTAACCTATGTGTTGGACCTAGAGAAATTGTTCTACTTATGCTGGTTAAATAGAAATAGGAGACCCCAAGTAGTGGCATAGGGAATTAACGCTCTGTACATCGCCTAATCCTCCTTACGCTGGTGGACTAGGAATAGGAAGCTCCGAGTAATGATTAGTGAGTTACTTCGTGAGGGATCGGTTATAGTGGCTTTGTTAATTCGTCGTGAGATTATAGGGATAAGATCATTCATACATGGCATCAAACATCGACAAGAGAGAATTAGGGGATTCGATACACAACCTGGCCGTCTTATGGGATTCGATACATAACCTGGCCATTTTAGCCATTCTGTTTAAATATCTTATTTTGTTTTTCGCTCTACAATCTGAACCTCCCCTTATTTACTGTTTTCTTTTACACTACACAAATATTGTCTTGTTCGAACGCAGTCCCTGTGGATTCAATCTTTTGTTACTACGACACTATCCGTACACTTGCCGAGAAGTCATCAAGTTTTTGGCGCCATTGTCGGGGACTGTTGATTGCCATAAGGCAACGCTTGTACAACATTTTATTTTTATTTTCTAGTTATTATTGATTTTTGTTTATTTTCTTATTTATCATAGTACTATTGAGGAATTTTCTGTTTGTGTATGCGCAATTCAGGATTAACAGTACTACCACTTGATCCAAAAATTGAAAGAACCGCATGTGCACTCAGAAAAGCAGCTAGAGAAGCAATTTTGGCTGACGGGAACCCAGAAGAAGATCCACCACTGCTTTCATCTGACACTGAAGATGAGGATAACATGGCAGCACCAACACCCCAAACTATGGGGGATTATTATAAAAGGACTGACGACTGACAGGTTTCTAGAGGCTTTGTACCGGCAAACCCTGCTAACTTTGATATTGATAATTTTATGCTTTGAGTTCTAAGAGACAATCTGTTCAACGGGAACACTATCAGAGATTCGTGAGCTCATCTTGCACGCTTCTACGAAATCGCTTCGATGTGCAAACCAGATAATGTCACGGAAGATCAAGTAAAGTTATGATTGTTTGGTTTCTCACTCATTGGAAAGGCGAAAGATTGATTACTATGCCTTTCAAATGGAACCGTTCGAACATGGAAGGAGTTAGAGGATATGTTCCTGGAAAGATTTTTCACCACCAACTAGTTTATTGAGAGAAGGGCCGAAATTGTAAATTTTGAGTAATAAGACACAGAGTCACTATATGATTAATGGAAGAGGTTCAAATTATTGTTACGAATGTGACCCAATCATAATATGAATAATATGGAGCATATGCAAAATTTCATTAAGGGCCTCAAAAGTCAGACACATATGTTGCTAGATGCTTTTGCAGGATGCACGATTAGACAAATGACCGAACCACAAGTCAAGGATCTAGTTGAGAAAATATGCTTGAATGAGTACCGAACTAAGAGCGAAAGGTTAGTAAAATTTGAAATGGTAAGGTCACCCAAAGGTATGTTAACTGTTGATACTCAAACTACATTGTTAGCTCAAATTGAATTGTTAAATAAGCAACTAGTTAAAAGCAGCTTAAATAAAGCTAACGTGAGCCAAGTACAAACACTTAGGTGTGGTTTTTCTGGAGGAAGACATGAAAACGGAAGGTGCTCTTTGAAAGAGTCAAGTGAAGAGGTCCAATATATAAAATTTCAAAAGAACAACCCTTATTCCAACACCTACAATCTGGGATGGAAGGATCACCCGAATTTCCGTTGGAGCAACAACCAAAACCAAATAGGAATCAAACTATGTGTCGCTCCCGGGATTTTCATCCAAGTACAAATGCGAAAGTGGCACCGAAACAGAGTCGCCAGCAATGTGTATTTATCCCATGAGAGGGAAAGGAAACACCGCATAAACTTGAAGGGAAAGGAAAGAGAATGGTCTTGCGACCAAGAGAACTGGGTTCGGAAGTCGGTTACGCGTGAGGAAGGTATTAGCACCCCCACGCGTCCATCGTACCCGATGGGATTCACGCTTGCTAGTCTCGATCAAAGGGTGACGTCGTCTGGAGCTCCACTGCTACTGGAAAGGGAAAAGAACAGGAAAAAGGAAAAGGAACGGAGAGAGAAAGAAGAAACAAATGTAGGGAAAATAAAAGAAGTGCTCGAATGGGCCCTACCCCACTGCCTACGTATCTCATCGGGAACATGAGAATCAGAGCGACGTAGTTCCCCTCAACGAGAGTCGCTTTGTTTGTGTTTTTTGGGAACGGCTAACGTTCTAGCTCAGGTGTTACAAGCTCGCTGGTCCGAGTGCGTTACCATCTTGCAAGAGAACGAGTAGGAGCATGTTCGTACGCTGAGAGTGAGTGAGATGAGAAAAGAATTCCCGAAGGAAAGACGTTATCGTGTGCTGTCATCATCTCATTCACACGATTGATCCTACGCACCAGATTAAATCACCAATTCAAATATCAAACAAAATCAAAGGCTAGAATCTAAGGCATACGCTAACAAGCATAGACTAACAAACACACAAGCATTAAAATAAAAACAAAATTGAAAGAACGTGGCAAGCTGAGGGACGTTAGATCAAGTGAACGGACGGCCAGATTGTATCTTCCTCCTCCAAATCTCCTCGCCGGACTGAATCAAGACCAGCCGCCAGAGCTAGGGCTCCGACCGCCCTCTTCGGTGAGCTGCTACACGAAAGTCTCCAGAAATTACTCATAGGTACATCATTTTGATCAGAAAAACACAAGGAACTCAAATATCCAATCCATTTCATCAAACAACAAGCACACATTGAGAATCGAACGAAAACAATTTTAGATCTAAAACTTTAAATCCACATTACACACAATTCACACGTCCAAATTTCAAACAAAATAGATCAGAATAATCAGTGAACATCATAGATCATAATGCACACAAGAAAACTGAGTTATGTGAGTATGAAAAATTCACCAACCTGAACCTTGTACAACTTGAAATCCTCCAAGAAATCCCTCTAAAAACTGCAGATCTACTCCTTGGAACCTCTAGTTGCAAAATAAATGCAACTAAAGCTTGAAATCGTGCTAGATCTTGAGGTTTGAACTTGAATCCTCTTGAATGGCACTTGGTGAAATCCTCAGTATGAGCTCAAAATAGCAGTTGATTCTTGCTCTATTCTCTTCACTGATCAAGAATGTGAAGAGAAATCTCAAAGAAACTCCAAGGAGAGTGAGATTCAATGAGAGGAAGTGTGAGAGCAAAAAATCAAAACTGTGCAAATGAGAGTTTCTACCCTAGTTGTGAGGGTATGAGTAAGCATATATACTCTCCATTAGTTCACTGATTAGAATTAGCAAGTGATTAGAACCTTGGTTAATGAGATTTTGATGAATTTGCAAAAATGCATTTTGTACCACCACCACTAATCCACACGTGCACATCCCTTGCAACCAGCATGATTCACCTCCAATTTACTTATTGACCACCTCTGAATTAAATTTGGGCCTTGCACTTTCTTGGTTTGTAAGTTTTTTGATCAATTTGCATTTTTGAACTTTGTGAAAATAATGAGAAATATGGCATGAAATAATTTGATTCCAAGGCCAAAAATACTCCTCTTGACTTGCATTTTGATGTTGTAATATAACATGAAGCAAAAAGATCAATTACAAGTCCATTTGTGCCAAAATGCAAAAGGTGGAAAATTTGACATATAAGAAATCCATGAAATGCACCTTGCATTGTTTTGACCACAACTAGAGTTCCACAAATGATATGGGAATGTTCTAGTACTTTTTGGAAATGGGAGAGAAATATCTTCAACTTTCATGTGTGAGGAAAATTCATTTGGAGCTTCCTTGATGATGAAAAGTCAAGTTGAATGTGGTGGAAAAATTGCCAAAAATGGAAAGTTCTCATTATAGGTCATTTTCCAAATTTAGTAACTTTTCTACAAACTCTTGATTCTTGATGAATGGCATGAATCATGACAATTGAAGACCATATGAGCATGTGAGACCTTGAAAACCATGAAAAGAACCTCAAAATTCCACAGTTGACTTTCTCCTTTTGAACTGTTGACTTTTGCTTATTACACAAGTAACTGATCCATTGAACATCTTCCTCAAAGAACCAATGACCAAAATTCCATCCATGAACACTTAAGAACATAAGGAATATCATGAGATCAATTCTTGGCCAAGAAATCAGAAATAAACTGATTTTAAGTCAAACCCTAATTTTCGCACCCTCTGGTTAGGAGGAAATAACACATCCTCCAAATCCAAATTCCTCTGAATATGATGTGTATCCTCTCAAACAATGATGAGATATGCCCTTTGGAGATGATAGAAATTCAAATAGCTTGCCCATTTGAGGGTCAGATCCCAAATTTTGACTGCCTTGTGTAAGAGCTCATGCACTGCCCAATCTTCTTGATAAATTCCCTTCCTTTAAGGACTTGTGAGATCAAATGGAGATGATACATGATGTAAGAGATCCTTGAGGCTTGTGAGAAACACTTGGTCTTCTTCTTTGGATGATCAACACCTTAGAGGATCACCTGATCACATGCCCTTATGCAAGATGCAATGCTAGATGCTAGATGTTTTGTTTTTCTATGCTTGAATGCAATGCAATGCAATGAAAGCCCATGCTCAAAGATATGAGGAAAGTAGAGGGCAAATTTTGGGGTATTACACTATGCAACAAAACCAACAGGCCTCCAACTTTCAGAGGAAACCTTCACAACTGGAAGAGACCTTACAAGACTCATCAAGGGCACCCAGAGTAGCTTGGTACAGATAAATAAGAACTATGAAACCATGAGTAGAGACCATGATGCATCCATCAAAATTTTGGAGATGCAAATTAGTTAGTTGTCTAGACAATTAGCTGTTTTACCGAGCTCTAGTGGAGGTTTTTATGGTAATACGATAGACAATCCTAAGAATGAGTCTTGCAAGGCTGTGGAAACAGGTTTTGAAGTGACTGCTAATAAAGGTAAAGATGAAATAGTGGAAGAAGTGACTGTGGAAAAGGAGAATTAAGGAATGAAGGGGATGAGAGTGAAGTTCAGGGTGACCAAGAAGAGAGGGGGGTCACCATTGATCAATTAATAGACAAAAACTCCCTGTGGAGAAGAACCTAGAAGCAAATCCTCAATGACCCAAATCCACTACTACCAGATTACATCAAGGCACCATACCTAATAATAAAGAAGAAACCCCTTCATGAAGATGAGGCATGAATGTTTGCCAAGTTTAAGGAGATGCTAACGACACTCAAGGTAAGTATCTCTTTCCATGAGGTTTTAGAACTTATGTCTAAATTTGCTAAATTCATAAAGGCACTACTAAAGGGAACAAAGCAAAAAGTGGACAAGGCACAAGTCAACATGACTGAAAAAGATGACAACCTCGTGCTTAAAACATTGCCACCAAAGATAAAGGATCCAGGTAAGTTCTCTATATCTTGTACTATTAGTGGAGTGGAGATCCGACATTCTTTATGTGATATAGGATCTAGTATAAATGTGATGCCACTGGATAAGGTAAAATAATGTGACTTGGGAGAGATCATCATGAGTAATATGACTCTTGCTTAATTGATTCATCTATTACTCACCCTCTTGGTAATATACAGGACGTGTTAGTACATGCCGATGGTTTAGTGTTTCCTGCAAATTTTGTGATACTAAACATGCAAGGAGATTCTGAAGGGTCGGTCATTCTCGGATGCCCGTTCTTGCCAATTGGGAAAGCAAAAATAGATGTAGAAACAAGTGAATTTATCTTAAAGTTCAATAAGGAAAAAGTTATTTTTAAGGTGTATGATTGGACACAATATGTGGACAACTTGGATAAATGCTACCACCTGGAAGAAAAGGGTAGCAAAGTTGATAAAGGAAAGACAAAAACCAAATTGACCAGCTTGAGGGGTTCCCTTGCGCCTGACATGCCTTAGGCATGGACCGTCAAGCTAGTGACAAAAAAGAAGCGCTTGATGGGAGGCAACACATAAGAATTTATTTTAACTCTTATTTTGAATGGTATTTTATAACATGTCATGTTTGCGTGTTATAATTGTGTAGAAAAGAAAAAAAATGTGGAAGAAGGAAACAAAAGAAAAAGAAAATGGAGAAGAAAAGCAGAAGAAAGGAGAAGAAACAAAAGAGGAGGCTCGTGGAACAATCATGCAGGCTATCACGCATGTGATAGTCCTGCATCGCACGCACGATGACTCTATAATGCACGTGATATGACCTTTGCAAAGAGACATTATGAAGGAACTGTTGCTATCGCGTGCACGATGCATCTATAATGCGCGCAATGAGAAATAGTCATGTGTCCTATAAATAATGCGTGGTTCTAACTCTTTTTCTCATAATTCTTTCTCTGATCTTTCTACTTTCTGACATATTCATCTGAGCAATTTAGGAAATTTTCTCTTCTTTTTCATCTATGTGTATTCCTTTTGTGTTATTGTAGGTATCATGGCACCAAAAAGAGCTCGAGTTGTACGTGGATCATCTTCAAGGGCTGCTCCCACTCCAAATGATCCCACCTACCCCAACCATAAGTTCTTATTAGAGGCTCATGCTAACAATTATCTCAAGAAGGTAGACTATACCAAATTGTGAGAGAAAAGACTTTCGCGTGTCAAGACTTACAAGGTTTTGAGAAAGTGGTCGAGGTGCTTCAACAAAGGCGATGGGTAAGATTTAGTAATTTAATTCGTTAAACCAACAAAACTATAGGGCTAGAGTTCTACGCCAATGCTGTTTTTGGTTCAGTAGGCACTTACCACTCTTATTGTGAGGTAAGTATATAGACTATTCTCCTACTTCTATTAATTCTCTCTTTAATTTACAATCTCCACCTTCATGTGCCCTTAAGAATTATAAGCAAGAGTTTAAGGTTATGCATGAAGAGTTAGGCCAACAAATAGTTGAACTTTTTTGTAGACCTAGAGCAGAGTGGACGGTGCAGCGTGGCTTAATATTGTGACTCAAAACTGTTGAATTCCACCAAATTCCTAGGGTAACCTTAGAAGCCACATCTAATAAATCATAATTCATTATGAAATGGTTTTTAGGTTTTTTAGCTCTTTTGAGGGGGGAACCTATTGATTTGGGACGCCTAATTGTTGAAAACATCAAATATATGGCTAACGCTGCAAAACGAGCTTGTGGGCTTTTTTATGTTATAAATGAATTATGCAGGAGAGCAGGTGTACCCGAACACACCGAAGATGAGACTATCATTCCAAAGGCACCCCTCAATGCGTCGACAATAAGGAGGCGGGAGAACATGTATCAAGGAGAAGCTGGTCAACATGATCAGGAAGACAACCAAGTAGGAAATGATGAAGAATTCAACCAACCACCAATGCAAAATCAGCCACAGCAAATGCAAGGTCAAATGACTTCAGAATTTCAATGAAGAATAGAAGCTCATGCCGTGGGGTTTATAAGATGGATTGAAGAAGTTTCTCCACTTTGTACCTTGACCCTCATAGATTAGCTCTAGTGTTTAGAGACTTATACAATCAACAAGAAGACCATATGCAAGATCAGGAGTAAGCAAGGAGAAGACACCACATGTGCACCGAATTGACTCGACATAACTACGACTTCAACAACACTATGAACGATATGCATGATCTTTTCCGCAATGATGATATGTGAAAAGACATGTAGCTTATTTTTAATTTTAGAAGACTTTTTGTTTATTTTTATTTTTCAATGATGTACCTAGAGAAGAGCCATAGTTACTTCAAGTGCTTTTCCCCTCCCATTGTATTGTCTATAGTGAAATTCTGGTTAAGCATATCACTAAGATGTCAGACAGGATGTCGTGACACTTGATCTCTGCCTCCCACTAGGATTAAGAAATAACAGAAACAAACAACAGAAAGAAAACAACACACAGAAATTATTAACCCAGTTCGGTGATCAACAACACCTACGTTTGGGGGCTACCAAGCCAGGAATGAAATCAACTAAGTATAATTGGTTCTAAGTTAAATTCCAAACTTTACAATTTAGCACTTAGAAACTACCCTTCATAGATTTCGACCTAAGACACTCATAGGTATGAGACCCTTCTCAATTCCCTTCCAATCACAACAGTGACTGAAAATATTACAACTCAATAAACTGTCCTACTCTGGTATTCACGCAATACAAGAGAGGCTCACACAAGTACAAACCCTTGTACTCTATAACAGCTGGAATATTCAACACACATACTAGGTTTAAATCCATCCTATTTATATTGCAAAACAGAGCTGGATTTAAGCTTAAAAAACGCAGCAATTCTGCTCCACAGAATCTGTGACCTATTCCTTTCTTCAATCCCATGTTTCCAAAAATGTCTCCTTACATGGAAACCGCATATTCCTTTTAGAATCAGAATCTATGATTCCTCAATCTCAGATGCCACCTGGGATTAAATCATATTCCACTCACACCTGGAACATAAATACAGTTATTCCAAAACTGTAACAGACAAAGATGTCGAATCCACCTGATAGGACATCTTGTCTAACATCTTAACCTGCAGTTAGTTTATCCTGTCAGGACATCTTGTCCAACATCTTTCTGCTAAGTTAGTTTTACCAAAATTGATGCCAACCTTAAGGGCTTGGACTCATCAATCTCCTCCTTTGGTAGATTTTGGCTAAAACTAACTTCAATTGACCCGCAGAAGCATATCAGGGAGACCATCATCAGAACTGCAGTGGAAACATAACTTTGTCTCCCCCTTAATCAGTACCTCCTGCAAGCAGCACATAACTACCCCCTCTCAGTGGTTAGTAGTAAATCAGCAGTGGTTAGTGATGTTAGTATTTCTCCCCCTTTTTAGCCAGAATATGAAAAAGGCAGAATAACTAACTCAAAAACCAATTAATCAGTTCATAGAATTACACACCCAACAAAAGTAAAGATTATCCTGGGCATTCAACCCTTACACAACCAAAAGCAACGTAGAAACATGAAAATAAGGAAAAACATAAAACCGAAACATAAATAAAAGCACACTTGAGCATGAGAGAATTCTGAAGAACCCTCTCAACCTGATGGGAATACATATTCAGAGAATTGAATATCATTCCCACATCCAGTGGAAAGTTATGCTTCATCAAATAGGCAAACTCCAAGCTTGCCTCTCAATGCCTCAAATTGATTTGCATCCAAAGCTTTAGTAAAAATGTCAGCTAGTTAATTTTCTGTGGCCACATGCTCCAGAGTTATGACTTTGTCCTCCACCAGGTCTCGAATGAAGTGAGGCCTAATGTCAATATATTTAGTTCCGCTGTGCTGAATGGGATTCTTTGAGATATTTCTTGCACTCAAGTTGTCACAGAAGAGTGGCATAACATATTGCGGAACATTGTATTCAGCCAGCATTTGCTTCATCCACATCATTTGAGAACAACTACTCCCTGCTGCAATATATTCAGCTTCAGCAGTAGATAAGGAGACACAATTTTGCTTTTTGCTGAACCAGGAGATTAAACTGTTCCCTAGAAAAAAATTCACCAGAGGTGCTTTTTCTGTCATTTGCATTTCCAGCCCAGTCAGCATCACAGTATCCTATTAGTACAGAGTCAGAGCTATGTGTGTAGAGTAGTCCATAGTTACATGTACCATTTGTAACGCCTCGTTTTGCCCGATTTATTTAATCGAGTCGATGAACAATTTCTAATTGATAAATTGATGAACAATTGATAGAAATCGATGTTTTCACGGATGAATTTCGATATAAACTGTGTAGAATACTTGTTGATTATGTTGGAACATGTTTTGGTTGATATATTGTGATTTGGAAGTGTTTGGGTGGAAGAAATGATGAATTTTGGTCCCATATGACCTATATTGGCGCTGCTGTGAATTTCTGGGTTCGCAGGTTCACTTTGCGAACCCCAGCGAAGGGGAAAGCGAAGGTTAGCCCAGAAGTTCGCATTGCAAACTTTATGATGTTTTTTCTCTGCCACGGTTCGCTGGAGTTCGCATTGCGAATAGGAAAGCGAATGTGACAAATTTTCCCATTTTGTTTCCTTCATAACTTTTGATCCGTAACTCGGATTGAGGCACGGTCGGATACGTTGGAAAGCTATTTCAATGCTCTTTTTGATAGTGGAATAGGAACATATGTTTATGCCATGGATTGATAAGAAATATGGAAAAGTGATGTATGTGTGAATACGGTAGTCCCCGTTTCCACCAAAATTCATGAATCGGGAATCCGATTGATATGGGACTTGAAGCCTTGGAAAGAGAATCCAATGTGCTAGTAAATGGTTATGTGATACCATGTATTAACTAAGAATATTTGGTAGAGTATGATTAGTGCTTTGTAGGTTTTGTTGTGTTTGTTGGTGTTCGATGCGATATGCTATCGTCATATAAATGTGGGGCTTTTGTGCTATCTATGTGATGTTGATGCATGTGATAATGATGTTGTTGTGTGGTAAAATGCATGGTTTGATTGAATATCAATGTATGTTATTATGATGTTGTTGCGTGGTAAAACACATTGTTTGATTGAATATCAATGTATGTTGTTATGATGTTTTGTGGGATTGTTGTGGATTATGATGAAATGCGTTGTTTATGTGAAATTCAATGTGTGTTATTTGGTGGCCTTAGGGCAAATAAATGCATTGTTTTGGGTTTGATTTCAATGCATGATTATTGATGTTTAGATGGTTCACATGGTTATGTATGTTATGCATTTGATTGTCATGAGTCATTGTATGACAAGCATCATGATATGCATTCTTGTGATGTCGTGTGCCCTAGTGGGTGTGAGCGACGAAACAATTCCTGAGGGAATCTGCTATAACAGTCGTGAGCCTTATACAAAGAGGACCTAAAGCGACGTTATAGACGATCGTGAGCCTTATACAAAGAGGACCTAAAGCGATCGGATCGTGGGCCTTATACAAAGAGGACCTAAAGTGATCCATAAACGTTGTGAGCCTTATACCGAGAGGACCTAAAGCGACGGGGAACATCGTTTGCCCGACGGGGAGTTACACTAAGTAACAAGCGATGATTCCAATAATTCCTGAGTGAATTAATGATGAGATGATGGATGGAATAGTACTGCATTGTATTTGCATAGAGTCGTTGTGTTGGTCCTTTTGCATTTGTATAAATCATGAATGGATTGATTATATGTGGGAATATGTGAATGGATTGATTATGTGTGGGAAAGTGTGAATTGATTGATTATGTGTTGAGCTCGTGATAACATTGGTGATTTGATATGTATTCGTGATAAATGCATTGGTTGTGGATAATATATTTTATGTATAGACATATGCTATGTGATGTGGTGGTGTGTTTCCATATGTCATAACTTTAGTATGCATTATGTGTGAATATGTGATTATGTTGGATAATTGATATATGCTATGTTGTTGGATTATTAGATATATGTGATGTATATGTGGCATGCTATATGTATTAGTATGTGATGCTCGTGGTGAGAATAATTATGCATGTGAATTTATATGTGTTTGCATATTATTATGTAATCTTGATTTAGTTGTTATTTCTCTCCCTTCTGATGTGGTTTGTTGCTCTATGAGGCAATTACAGATTAGTATCTTGGAGGGTTTTGTGAAGATTAGTTCTCCATCCTTTTGTCGGTCTGTCTGCTCTGATACGTAACACTGGAGCCGGGGAACGCTTTTGTTATATATATGTATACATTTGTTAGATCTAGTTTGTATCACCTTTGTATGAATATTTTGATGTTATAAAATAATTTATTTTGTAAAACAAGTCAGTTATGGATCTTTTCGCTTTATTCCATAATTGAACTTTCCCTTTGTTGGAAAAAGTTTCCCTTTTATGATTATTCCATTTTATGTTATGTATCAAATTTATGAGCAGGGATTGTGTTTTCTTTATTTAAATGTAGCATCCTTGTTTCTGTCTAAGAATAATAAATTTTTCATTTACTCTGATTTATTTATGTATTATTTATTCGCGATGGGAATTGGGGTATTACACCATTCACATACTTCAGAATTCTCTTGACCTGATTAATATGGCTAACTTTAGGTTCAACCTGATACCTTGCACAGACTCCTACTGCAAATGTTATATCAGGTCTGCTGGCTGTAATATATAAGAGGCTTCCAATCATGCTTCTATAGAGACTCTAATCAACACTTACGCCATTTTCATCTCTTGACAATTTCAGGTGAGTAGGAGCAGGAGTTCTCTTGTGTTTTACATTTTCCAAGCCAAAATTCTTAACAATATTCTTGGCATATTTTCTTTGACAGAGAAAAATAGAATCTTCCATTTGTTTGACTTGGAGACCAAGGAAGTAGGTTAATTCTCCAACTAAACTCATCTCAAACTCAGAGTGCATTTGCTTAACAAAATGTTGGACCATTTCTTCTGACATTCCTCCAAAAACAATATCATCAACATATATTTGTGCTATCATGAGATTACCTTCCCTTTCTCTGACGAAGAGAGTTTTATCAATTCCTCTCTTTCTATAGCCATTTTTAGCAAGAAAGTTAGTTAGCCTTTCATACCAGGCTCTTGGAGCTTGTTTCAACCCATATAAGGCTTTCTTCAGCTTGTATACATGATTTGGAAATGTCGGATTAACAAAGCCTTTGGGTTATTCCACATAAACTTCTTCATTGAGATATCTGTTCAAAAAAGCACTCTTGACATCCATTTGAAAAAGCTTGAATTTCAGCAGACAAGCTATCCCAAGCAACAGTCTTACAGACTCCAGTCTAGCGACATGAGCAAAGGTTTCATCAAAGTCCACTCCCTCTATCTGAGTGTACCCCTGCACAACAAGTCTGGCCTTGTTTCTTGTGACTACTCCGTGTTCATCAGACTTGTTTTTAAACACCCATTTCGTTCCAATTACATTTGATCCTTCTGGCCTGGGTACAAGATCCCAGACAGCGTGTCTCTTGAACTGCCATAGCTCTTCTTGCATCGCATTAATCCATAATTCATCTGTCAAGGCCTCCTTAACATTCTTGGGTTCCATATTTGACACAAAACAGGCACTTGCCACCACATCTCGTGATCTGGTCACCCTTCCTCCATTTGGGTCCCCTATTATGAGTTCCTTAAGGTGATCTTTCTGAATTCTGATGGAGGGCCCCTTGTCAACCCGCTCAGTCACAGTAGGTTCATGATTGTCATCGTTTGATATTGAAGCACCTTCAGAGTTATCTTGAGGTGTTTCAACATCCTCTGTGACATCTCCCTCCTCCATAGGAAAGAATGCTCCAACATTATTTGTAGCTTCGACTTCTATAAGAGAGTCATCAACTACAACATTTATGGACTCCAGTACCACTTGAGTTCTTGAATTGTAGACTCGGTATGCTCTGCTATTTGTGGAGTAACCTAGAAAGATTCCTTTCTCACTCTTGGGATCCATCTTTTTTCTCTGCTCATGGTCAGCCAGGATATAACATTTGCTTCCAAAGACATGGAAGTATTTCACAGTTGGATTTCTACCTTTCCATAATTCATACAGTGTGGCAGATGTTCCAGACCTGATGGTTACCCTATTTAAAATATAGCACGCCGTGTTCATTGCTTCAGCCCAAAAGTGATAAGGGAGTTTCTTTGCATGAAGCATGGCCCTTGCATACTCTTGAATAGTTCTATTTTTTCTCTCTACCACACCATTCTGTTGGGGAGTGATGGGTGAAGAGAACTCATGACTGATTCCTTCTGAGGAGCAGAACTCATTAAACTTACTGTTCTCAAACTTCTTCCCATGATCGCTTCTGATTCTAACATTCCCACTGTCCTTTTCTCTTTGAAGTTTCTGACACAGTCCTTTGAAAACTTCAAAAACTTCTTACGTATCTTTAATAAACTATACCCAAGTGTACCTAGAGAAATCGTCTACAACAACATATGCATACCCTTTTCCACCCAGGCTTTCAACCTGCATAGATCCCATTAAGTCCATGTGGAGGAGATCTAAGTTCCTTGAGGTGGTCTGATGTTGAAGCCTTTTATGAGACATCCTGGTTTGTTTGCCAATTTGGCGCATTCACCACATATCTTGCCTTCATCTATCTTCAAATTAAGAATTCCTCTGACACCCTTCTTGGAGATGACTTCCTTCATTCCTTTCAAGTGCAAGTGACCAAGTTTCTGATTCCATATCTTCACTTTATCTTCCCTTGACACTAGGCAGGTGGGAAGACACTTAGTTTCATGAGGAGCCCATAACTAACAATTGTCCTTAGATCTGGTACCTTTCATGATGAGTTCCTCTTTGTCATTTATAACCAGGCACTCAGATTTAGAGAAGTTAACCTTAAGGCCTTGGTCACACAATTGGCTGATGCTTATTAGGTTTGCTGTCAAGCCTTTGACATACAAAACCCTATCAAACCTGGGTTGTCCATCATACTTCAACTTACCAACACCCTTTATCTCTCCTTTTGAGTCATCTCCAAAGGTGACATGGGCAGTGGAATGAGGTTTGATGTCAGCCAAGAACTTCTTCACACCAGTCATGTGTCTGGAGCAACCACTATTGAAATACCAGTCTTCTTTGGCGGAGGCTCTCAGGGAGGTATGAGCTATAAAGGCTACAGTTTGATCCTTAGGGATCCACTTCTTCTTCCCTTTGGGAGCCTTCTTTCTTCTTCTGGATCGTATTGATGATTTAGGATACCATTCAGCTTATAGCAGTGAGCCTTTATATGACCAAACTTCCCACAGTAGTGTCATTGTTTATCCTGTTTTTGTTTTCCTGGTGAGATGTTCTGAGGCCTTTGATGATGTTGGGACATCTTTCTCGACATCATGTGGGCTGAGTTCCCTCCAGTCCTATGTCCTTTGATCTGAACTTGATCATTATAGCCGAGACCCTTTCCACTTTTGGTATTTCTCCCTGACATAAGGATTTCATCTAGCATATCTGAGTTATTGTTTATCATTCTTATGTACTTGGTCATGTTGTTAAATTTGGAGTTTAACAACCCCACTTTATCCTCCAGATCAGAGATCATTTCTAAGTGATTTAGTCTCTCATCACAGAGTTGAGAAATAAGATTTTGTTGATCTTGTCCTAATTGACACAATTCAGCAAAGTCATTAGGGTTGAGCGATCCGATATCTGACTCCTTTTCAGAATCATAAACTCTAGTCATAGCTGACACCTTTTTAGTAGACTCTCCATCGCTTGAGGAGTCATCCTCAGACCACGAGATAGACAAACCTTTTTTCTCCTTGTGTGGAATGTGGGACTCTCACCTCTTGTGTGTCCAAAACCTCCACACTCAAAGTACTGAATTCCCTTCCCTCAGTTGGGTTTCTTATCATAGCTAGGTCTTCTTCCAAAGTTTCTTGATCTATATATGTTAGAAGTCTGAGCCTTGACATTGGTCTTAGTCTTCTCATTCAATTTCTTTGCCAGTTGATGAAATTGTTTTTCAAGGAACCCTACAGCTTTGGACAAATCCTCATTGGAGTCACCCTCTTCTTGGTTGGTCACCAGGGCAAAACTTTTCTTTTTTTCATCCTTTTCACTAATAGGCATCTCAAAGGTTTGGAGAGATCCCATAAGCTCATCTACTTTCATAGTGTTTATGTCCTGAGCTTCTTCAATAGCTGTCACTTTCATATCAAACCTCTTGGGAAGAGACCTTAGAATATTCTGAACGAACTTGGCTTCAGGAATTTTCTCTCCAAGGTCACTAGATGTGTTGGCAATATCAACGATGTTCATATGAAAGTCATGTATACTTTCGTCCTCTCTCATCCTTAGGTTCTCAAACTTAGTGGTGAGAAGCTGAAGTCTTGACGATTTAACACTAGAGGTACCCTCATGAGCAGTCTTCAGAATTTCCCAAGCATTCTTTGCAACAGTGCAGTTCTTGATGAGTCTGAAGATGTTCTTGTCCACACCATTGAACAAGGCATTCAAGGCTTTGGAATTTCCTTGAGCAAGCTTATCATCTTCATCATCCCAGTCTTCTTCAGGTTTCAGCTCATCAGTGAGCTTCCCGTCTTTGTCTTTGATCTTTGGTGGATCCCACCCTTTGACCACAGACTTCCAAGCTTTACCATCCATGGACTTGATGAACGCCACCATGCGTACTTTCCAATATTCATAATTGGAACCATCGAGTATAGGTGGTCTATTCAGAATTCCTCCTTCTTTATCCATAGAACTAGAAAGTATCATCCTTGAATCTCACCCAAATACAGAGTAGGATGCCTGCTCTGATACCAATTGAAATTTTGGTTAAGCAGATCACTAAGATGTCAGACAGGATGTCGTGGCACTTGATATCTGCTTCCCACTAGGATTAAGGAAGAACAGAAATAAATAGCAGAAATAAAACAACACATATAAATTGTTAACCCAGTTCGATGATCAATAACACCTACGTCTGGGGGCTACCAAGTCAGAAATGAAATCAACTAAGTAGAATTGGTTCTAAGCTAAACTCCAACGTTTACAACTTAGCACCTAGAAACTACCATTCCTAGATTTCTACCTAAGACACTCCTAGGTATGAGACTCTTCTCAATTCCCTTCCAATCACAGCAGTGACTAAAAATATTACAACTCAATAAACTGTCATACTCTGGTATTCACGGAATACAAGAGAGGCTCACACAAGTACAAACCCTATTACTCTATAACAGCTACAATATTCAACGCACATACTAGGTTTTAATCCATCTTATTTATATTACAAAACAAAACTGGATTTGGGCTTAAAAAATGCAGCAATTCTGCTCCACAGAATCTGCGACCTATTCCTTTCTTCAATCCCAAGTTTCCAAAAATGCCTCCTTACATGGAAACCGCATATTCCTTTTAGAATCAGAATCTCTGATTCCTCAATCTCAGATGCTACCTGGGATTAAATCATATTCCACTCACACCTGGAACATAAATATAGTTATTCCAAAACTGTAACAGACAAAGATGTCGAATCCACCTGATAGGACATCTTGTCTAACATCTTAACCTGCAGTTAGTTTATCATGTCAGGACATCTTGTCCAACATCTTTCTGCTAAGTTAGTTTTACCAAAATTGATGCCAACCTCAAGGACTTGGACTCATCATATAGTGTTCTTAATAAACAAGTTTTGCAACTGTTTTTTTGTCAGATTTACAAGTTCTAACTTTAGCATTGAACAAATGTTCCAAGAGAAAAACAAAAAGTAAAAGAAACTTGATCATGATGAAAGCAACTGGTAACTTGAAGGCAAAGAAAGAGAAAAGAATCAAAGGACTTGTACTCAACCTTCAGATACCTCATATAGTAAGGTTTAAGCCAAATAAACTCCAATGTTCACTTTTATTTCTTTTTTAGTGTATCCATGCAATTTTATTTTCTCTGGTTTGATTTATTTCCGATTAAGTTATCTAGTTTGATTGATACACACTGAGGAAACTCTTTGTTTATAACTTTGAGCCTTTGTAACCACCTGGTAGTAATAGGAATATCCATTTTCTAACCACTTTGAGCCTAACCCTTCTTTCGGTGACGTAGCCTACAACTCTTAGCCATATGACTTGAAAGATTCTTTCTTTCCACCCTTTGTTTGGAGTTAGGTAAAAGTTTAGTCTTAAGTTATATGAAAAAGATTAAGTTTGGGGTTGCTCTTGGAAGTGATCAAAGTTCTAAGTTTGGGGTCGGGGTACTATAGATAATTGGTAAAAAATTCAAATTTTTTTGAGAAAATTAGTAGTGGAAAAAGATGCTTCTTAAAAAAAGAGATAAAAAGTAAAAATAAGGACCAAATCTCTAATATCGAGAAACAAGGAACAAAGAGGTATGTGAATAGAAGGAGAACTGGGCACCTAACTCCAAAGGTTTAAACCTACTTACCTAAAAATATCCTACCCGAACATAAGCCAAAATACAACCTAAAAGGACCTCTAATGTGTGTGTTATGATTTCTATGATGAACATTATTAGAACATGGCCAAGCTAAATATAATTTATTTTGCATGCTGATTGAGAGGTTACCTTATCCATTGAGTGAGTTAAAGTGAGCTGGGAGACAGGTTAAGTACTCGTCAAGGTTTGAGGATGTTTTCTGAATTTTCTGGATAGAAGTTGGAAGCTGGAACAATGGTCAAGTAACAAAAAAATTTTATATGGTGATGTTAAGTTGTTATTGTGTGACTTATTTTCTATTGAAATGTACAGTTGCAGGCGAGTTACTTGAGGACAAGTAACGATTCAATTTTGGGATAATGATGACAGTCCTTCATTGCATGAAATTTAGTGAAGAATTATAGAAAAATAAGCGAAAGACGAGCCAAGAATAAAAAGAAAGACCTATGAATGAGAAAAAACAACTAAGTATGAAATAGTTATACTTCGTGAAAATTCAGGTGAAAAGGGAGGTTTTTAGTGCAACTACGGGAATGATCACGCGCAACATCGCATGTACGATAGGGATGTACTAGTTATATCGTGCGTGTGATACATCTATAATGCATGCGACGATGACTTTTTTTTATGCGTTCTGACCCATTCTGAGCTTTTTTTAAGGGGAATTTCTGCACTGTGACAAGGGTTACGAATTTTGGTACCGTGAGCACGATTTTACAACATCAAAGGGTGATTTTGAGAGCATTAGAAGTCATTGGAGGCCAATCATTCAAGGGAATTCATATGCTATTTTTTTATTCTATTGGTATTGTAATTATAACGTAAGTAGCTAAATTCCTCTAGGTTAGGTTGTGTGAGATTAACCTTTTTGAATCTTTTTGGATTATATGTTGAGTTAACTTTTTATGAATCCTTTGAATTATAATTTTATTCATTTCTCGTTCGTAATGCCTTTTATTTGAGATACTCTTTACTGATATTTGACACATAGAGATTACTGACCCTTAGCATATGTGTTGGACCTAAGGCAATTGTCCTACTTATAATGGTTGAATAGGAATAGGAGACACTGAGTAGTGGCATAGGAAATTAATGTTTTGTACATCGCCTAAGCCTGTTTACAGCAGTGGACTAGGAATAGGAACCTTCGAGTAGTGATTAGTGAGTTATTTCACGAGGGATCGGTTGTAGCAGCTTTGTTAATTCGTCGTGAGATTATAGGGATAAGATCATTCATACAAGGCATTAAACACCGACAAAATAGAATTAGGGGATTCGATTCACAACCTGGTCGTCTTAGCCATTCTCTTTAAATCTCTTATTTTGTTTTTCACTCTGCAATCTTAAACTCCCCTTATTTACTGTTTTCTTTTACACTACACACATATTGTCTTGTTCGAACACAGTCCCCGTGGAATCGATCTTTTATTACTATGAAACTATTGGTACACTTGTCGAGAAGTCATCAACCAATCACGGATAATTTACGCCCCGATATAATCTGGAAAAAAGGAATTCTCCCCTCGATCTAACTCCTACAACATATATCTCAATTCTACTACATTTGATTCAAAGTTCTCTAATGGTTCCTAGATATCTTAAGCTCGTACCACAAACATTCTCACCTAGGTATGACCCAAATGTGCAATGTGGATATCATGTCGGATTAGTGGGTACTCAATTGAAGACTACATAGCTTTTAAGGCCGAAGTGCAGGATTTGATTGATCGCAAATTTGTAGCCATTGAAGAATGATACCTATTGATAAACGACAATCTATAGCCCGAATAAGTGCGAAGACGTCAGGGAGCCTCTCCTTAAGCAGTGAATCAGACAAGAAAGCGCATCATCGATGCTGCAGATTATTTGACATTTTACACTTGTAATTTCCTTGCATGTTAATGAAGTGATTATGTGTTTTCTGAATCAATCATGTCGTATTCAGTCTTTTTTTTATTTCTCATATCAAAAACAAAAAATATATCAATACTTGTCCCATTCACTTATCTTTATCAAACTTTTGTTTAAGCAAAGATCGAAGGAAGAATGATGAAAATGAATTACCCAAAAATGCTATGGTATGATTTTAAATAAAACTTTGCTAATGATGTAAGACATTGTTTCAAATCCCCAAACACTAAGGAGTTAAGGAGTTAATCCCTAGTCAACCCCTTTGTGACCAAAAATTTGTGTTTCTTTCGGAACTAAAAACCATTAATCTTAACCAGGGGCAGGGTAGTTTTATTCAAATAGTTTGACCATGCATTCAAGTTGCAAGAGAATTGGTCCATCTATACACCTTCTAATAATAGGTTCAACCACGTGCTCTTTTTCACACACATCATGAAGTGTCGAAGAAGTTGTGAAAAACCAAAAGGTTTAAAATGGTTGTTCCTCACCACCCATTAACTAGGCATTCACAACCTTTCAACAACAAAAAAAGAGAAAAGAAAGAAAAATTCCGATAAGTCAAATATCATCAGAGGTGACTTAGGCAAAAATCAGGGCATTCCGGTGGACATAAAGCTTAAAAGAAGCGGTCAAGGAAAAAATTTGGGATAAAAAAAATCAAAAGGAGTCACTAAAATTCCAAACAAAAAACAATATTAGGTGACCACCGTATCAAGAATCAAAAGGTCACCAAAATTCATGACAAAAACAAAAATTTTGTGACTACCAAACAAAAGTAGGTGACTACCACCTCAACCAAACAAACTCATTGGTTCTTAAACCATCACATATTCACCTTTTAAACTCTCTTGGAAGTTGAATGCGTGTGTCAAATTAACTGAATGTAGGGCTGGATATCATCAAGGAGAATGTGTGGGTTAAAATCAAATTTTGAGCCTTATATCCTTTGTTTCGAAAACTGTGAACCAGACCATGTTACAACCCTCGAAAGACCTAATTGAAGCAAGGTTTATTTTGAAAGCATACTATGACAAGGGTGCGTTAACCTGACTCTAAAGATCATTGCTAATCATTTATCTTGATATCATGTTCTCGCATCACCATTTTCACACTTTGAATATCTAGATCAACATTGTGTTCTGATCATTGACTCATCCACTGTGTATCAAAACATCATCTCAATAATGATTTTTATTTTAAAACCTGCACGAGCATTGCATTATAATTACCATTTTGAAGGAACAATCTTATCTACAAACCAACATTTAGCATCACGGAAGTTCCAACAATGATAAGTAAATAAGCAATCAACAAAGAATTCAATCATCCGTAAATGATCCAATCTGGGGCAAACCACGTTAGGTTTCTATCGAATAGGGACGAATCAACTAGATGTTTTATTGATCGGGGGGAAAATTGCTCCCAAGATTTGTCAATATGGGGCAAGCCACCTTAAGAGCACAAGGAAGCCAACCACTCCAAGAGTCGGTTAGTCAAGGACAAATCTCTTCAAGGCTAATATTAGGGAAAACCACCTCAAGAGCACAGGGAAAAAATCCCTCCAAAGATCGGTTAGCCAAGGACAAATAACTTTATCACTTGAAATTTTGGGACAAGCCTTCTCAGGGTCATATTATGACAAGCAGTTTCCAAACTACTTTCATGGTAAATTTCTACAAAGACCCGACAAACTAAGGCAATGTAACTTATAGAGGGGCAAGTCCTCTGCAGACCTTCAAGCTACTAAAGTAAAATTTGTCATACATTAGAAATCGTTGTGTTTAAAACAAGTGTCGGGGAATCATGCTAGCACCCCATCCTATAACATTTGCTTTCAGACAAGAAGCTTCATTGTAAAAGAGTCTTTCCAGCCATTACCCGCCACATGGGCACTTTTGGAAACCTTCGAGTCATTACATTAATCATGTTGCTTCGCTCTAGCATCATGCCATGCATATCATCTCATTCATCTGGCATTAGCCATAACATAAATTTGACATTATCAAAAGGCTTTATAACCTAAGCAAAAACAGACATATACAATCAAAAGGCCTAACCTTCAGTGGCACAACCTAAAATCAGCACATTGCATGCATGGACCAGTCATCACACTTCATGCATTTCTCAAATAAATATATTGCATAGACAATCATCATACCTCATACAAACAAATTTTATGCATAGCAAGATTTGTGAGTGGCTCACCCTCACTCCTAAAGACCAGTACTTGTCTGGCAAAGTGGAAACTCTTGGAGAATCCGATGCTTGTTCAGAATTTGTCAAATTTAAAATCCAGTTCTCATCTGGAATTTCAATTTAAAATCCAGCTCCTGTCTGGTGATTTAATCTAGTGTTTGTATGTAATTTGAACCTTTTTTCATCTGGAAGACCAGTTCCCGTCTGGTAACGTATTTCCAAAGTCTGTTCCTGTCTGACAATTAAATTAAAGATCAGTTCCCGTTTGGTAACTTATTTTTAACTCCCATTCCCGTATGGCGGTTAATCATTTTGACCAGCTCTCGAATGGTAGCCTATTTTCAAGTCAGTTCTTGTCTGATAGTTAAATCATTTCTAGTTCCCGTATGGTAGTCAAATTTCAAAGTCAGTTCCCATTTGACAGTTAATTTAAAGACCTGTTTCTGTCTGGTAGTCATTTTTTTAAGTTAGTTCCCATATGGAAACTTAGTCAAAGACAAGTTCCTGTCTGATAGTCTATTTTAAAGTCAGATCCAATCTGATAGTTAAATCAAAACTAGTTATGCCTAGCAACTTAGTCCTTTTCACCAGTTTTCACTTGGTAGTTTCAATTTCAAATATCAATTCTCGTCTAGTAGTCTATTTTAAAGTCACTTATTATCTGAGAGTTAAATCAAAACCATTTCTCATCTGGAAGTTCAACTTCAAAGTCCAAATTTCATTTGGCACACACATTCAATAACTCGTTACATGCATTGATCAATAATTGTATATCATGCATCATCTCATGCACCAGCATAAAGTATACATGCATAACATAAGCCCAGATTTTGTGACCGCTTATGGAAGTTTAGATCAATCCTCAAAAAACCTACATTGCATACTTCATCCCCAAGATAAGGCATTTTGGAAAAACTCATTTCATTTCATTGTCATTCGAAGGACAAAACTTAGGTCCCTTTGTATTTAATTATCTTTCACCATGATTATATGAAGACTGTCGTCATTCATACTATCGAGTTAAATGTATTAAAATAGGGGCAACTGTTATACCACAATTTTGTCCAGGCATAATAAATTTTCAAACAACCAGTTTTATTTTGTTTTGTCCAGAATAAAATTTCAATTTTATAGATAGACCGGTTGAATTGATTTCTTAATCGTGCGTAAAATCAATGAATAATGTTTTCAAGTTTGGGTCTGCAACTATCTATATTATATATCTACATTACCCATAGTTTAATTTGGTGTGCTCATTTTATATTTTCGCATCTATGCACGTTCGCGTTTTGATCAAATTGAGTCTTTTCATCAAATATTTTTAACTACAATATTTGATCTGTGACTGTATAGTTTACTGAGCTATATTTCATGTAGATTATTTTAGTGCATTCATTTATTTTTTTCCCGCATGTTTGCGCATCTGTGATTGACTCTATTTAATTATATTTATTTTGTTTTTTAATCAAAATAATTAAGGAAAATAAATAGAGATAAAATTAAAATATTTGAGTTGATTTATTAATTTTTGGTTGATTTTATTTCATCTAATCTACTAGGATAAAAAGATAAAGCTATTGGAAAAAGCAAGGATTAGCCATCTCTCTCACAACTCTCAGCTCTCAAAAATTCAAAAAAAGAAATGAGAAAAGGTTTAAAAAACAAAAAAAAAACTAAAAGAAGAAGGTCATCTTATTCATTGAATACTTTCTCTCAGAGCATACTCCTTCCGCCTCCATTCTTTCACCACACAAACACCTTACTCCGACGACCTCACTCTGTTTCTATACGTTCGCCAACATTCTTCCAATTTCACGCATAACTATCACCATCGGCCTAACCCTCTCTTCTTCTCCCCCATTCACGTTGGTAAACACAACCACCTCTCCATTTTTAACCTGCGAACTCCACCCCTTCAAATAACTTCTTCAATCACCGTACCATAACCTCCAAACACCACCAACGACGTCATGCATCACCTACCTCCCTTTTGTCCAACATCCTCTCACCTGCCTCCCTTTTGTCCAGCATCCTCTCACTGGCCGAACAACCCTCAACACAACCTTCTCTTCTTCAAATCGTTACCGGCGCCACCATTCCAACATCTTCCGCTTACCACCAACAACCTCACTTCCGAATGCTGCCAAACACACCATCTCCTTCTCCCTCTCTCTCAACACACGTCATTTTCAACCTTCCTATTTCTGCCGCGTAACCGCCTCACTTGTGATCCATCAAAACCACGACTCACAAGCTGCCGCGTTGGCCAACCACCATAACATCAAATCCGACAAAACAATTCAACACCACCACCGTTCATGCTCAGTTTCTCATTTTAGATACTTTCGATTCAAATCTCGGTAAGGTGATTCAGGTTAAACTAGTATGAGCTGGTTTGTGTTTATGTTTAAACTCTACTTTCTTTTCTTTATCTATATTGTGCTATTATTATTGTCTATCTACTATGGGTTCCTGTGTACTCTGGTGGATGATCTGGTTACTTGAAACACATTATAAGATAGGCTTTACACCCAAGTCTCGAGAAAAAACATAAGATAGGACGATGGTTGTGAAGTGTCAGCCTACTGGACGTACTTGTCTTGTTGAGGTGGCATGAAAACCTCACTTAGAGTATATCCTCTTGAGGATATTATTGTCCAACAAGTAATTTTCCGAAGGTGACAATATTTTCATGTTGGGTCCATGACTCTAAGAACCTTTACCTAATAGTTGATGGTTACGTAGTGTTCGCCTACTGGACATACCTGTCTTGTTGGGTTAGCGTGAAAAGCTCACCTTGAGTAGATCCTCTTAAGAGTATTGTCATCTAGCAAGTAATTTTGCTAATAGGGGAAATATTCTCATGTAGGGTCCATAACCCTCAGAACCTTCTCAACCCTAAATACACCTTGATCACTGTGTGTGAAGTAATGAAAACCGTTCTGCAAATCTGTACCTAGATTTGTTTGCAACTACCTGGCTCTACAAATAAAAAACATGCTTAACAAAGCATTGCATTTTTATTTCATATCATAAAAACAAAAATTCATGCATTCTCATTGCATCAGCATGCATGCATATCATTTTTGCAACAAAAAACTCATTCTAGGCTTTGTCCATAACCAACAAGTTGACTTCCCGACACCCATATCGAACTTGTGGTAGCTATCGAAGAACAATGGAGCGGTTATAATAGAATCAAATGGAGATGAGAGAGGATATAAACATCGTGACAAGAAAGGTGGATCAGATGTTAGAAGCTTTGCTAGCTAAGTAGAACAACAACTTTCAGCATGCTGCTGCGGAGAATGCCAATCCTTCATTGGATTTTACCGTAGTGACTAACCTATTGTACGGTCTTCCCCATGACTATACTCATCCACAAGCCGACGGTTATACTCGCCCTCAACCTATCACTGTATCTAATGAGGTCCCCATTTATGCAGATGAACCCCATTGTTTATATTGATGAAGGAGTCCTCAATTTACAAAGAACATGCCAAATTCTCAGGGGGACCACCGTATCACAAATATGGAGCGTCCACAATATGTTGAAACTGTAGATAAATATTATGATCTGGAGAAAAGTTGAGGGTTGTGGAAGGCATAAATGCATTGGGTCTTGATGACATGTGTTTGGTGCAAGACTTGGTAATACCCTCGAAATTTAAAGTACCTGACTTCGAGAAGTACAAAGGGGTTAGCTATCCATGACACCATTTGGTAATATTCTGCCGAAAAATGGCCTTTTATACCCACGACGATAAGCTGATGATTTAGTGTTTCCAAGACAGTTTAAGTGGGGCGTCGTTGACTTGGTACTTGAAGTTAGAAAGAAGCCATATTCAGTCATAGGTATACTTAGCTAACACTTTTTTGAAGTAGTACAAGTACAATTTAAACATGGCTCTCAGTCGCATGCAATTGTGAAACTTATCTAACAAGAGCAACAAATCCTTCAGGGAATATGCACAACAATGGAGAGAATTGGCAACCAAGTGCAACCACCACTCTTAGAGAAAGAACTGGTTGACATATTCATGGATACGTTATGTCGCGGCGTGAAAAAACTACCACGAACACATCGCACACTCGAAATAAAACAGAGTCATCACTAAACTTTAGTTATTCCAAAAGGAAAGGGAAAATATCGATAAAACCCACGAAGAAAAAAGAAATGGTCGTAGTAACTAAGAGCGGGTTCAGGAGTCGTTTATGCAAGGGGAAGGTATTAGCATCCCTCACATCCATTGTATTCAATAGAACCTATTTAGTTAGTTATTCGAATGAGTGTCATCCTGATATCATTTGCGATCTTCTACTTATTGAGCGAGAAAAAAATAAAGAAAGGGTTTAAGTTTTTTTTTTATTGTGCTTGAAAATATTTCAAAACCTTGCTCTTACCTATCTCCAGGTGCGATGGAGAACCAAAGGCTACATAGTTTTTTGTAGAAAATAACTATTTGTTGGTTGCTTTTAGAGAGTGATGCTTTAGACATATCAAATGGTTAAACCTTTTCTTGTTGTTCGCTCTTGTAGACTCAAGCCTTTGTTTGTTTTACATAAATATGGATAAAGCATACTTGTTTTTGAAAAAGGTTTTCAAAGTCACGCACGGGCGAAAAAATAATTTTGATGGGTTGAGTTAATTTTAGGTGGAGACAAGCATTCGAACGGAGAGCTCTACAATAGTATCCAAATACCCGGGATACGAAGAGGCCTACGCCCAATCACTCTCTTTTTCATCCAAAAGTTATTACGAAAATGTGAGGTGAATACAATCATTGTTCCTTAACAAAAGACAAACATTCACACAATGAGCTCTACAACAATATCTGAATGCTCATGGAGGGAAGAGTCCTACGCCTAATCAATCTTTTTTTGTCTCATGAAGGAACAAACTAGATTTGTTTAATTGACTGTGTTTTAGTTTGGAAGACAAGTACCCGAACAATGTGCTCTACAATAATATCCAATTACTCGAAGAAGGAAGAGGCCTTCGCCTAATCACTCTTCTTTTCGTTCCATTTTTATTGTAAAATCTTTTGAAAATGAACAACTTGACGTTGGATCAAGTGTTTTTATTGATCATGAAAATATTTTGAATTAGCGGAAAAGATACTTTACGAATAAACGAAAGTGGGAATCATAAAAAAAAGGTTTCAAATTGAATCACGACAAGTGCAAATTCTAGCGTGATGACGTGAACTCTAGCATAAGGTGTAATTTAATGCCACAAAGTAAATTGAATCGCAATATTGTATAACACATGCAACAAGATAACGATAGGAGCGCATTCAGAATATTTATAGCACATTAATTGTAATTGAATATAAAGAGTAAAGCAAAATGAAACGTGCACATATATAAATCATGATGCGAGGACCCGAATCAATGTCGTGTAACACAAAGACGTGCAAGATTACCAAAAGAATTCAAATTAGATTTAAATGTAACGATGTTGGCTCATTGTATTTCAACATAAATCAATTTGGAAATTGCTAACGCACAATGCGCTCATCGCAAATAAAATCAAATCACAAAGAAATATAACATCGTGCAAGCAAAAGTCGCATGTCAAAGCGCGAAGTGGAAAAAAAGAAAAAGTACAAGTTGTCACTATGTTAAACCATCGAAAGCGCATATGAATTTGAATTAAAACGTGTCGACGACCAATAAAAAATGTCGCACATAAACACCTGAACAATCCGACGAATTGCTGAAGCTCAACGCTCTCATCGCAAACGAATCAAAAAGTACATAAAATGTGAATTGTAATGTAATGAAACTAAACGTGTGGAACATAACACCAAATGCAACCAAAAATAAACCGCATACGCGTCGTCATGTTACATCAATATATCGAGCGAAAAATTCAGCGGTATAACGACATATAAACGACGTCGAATCCGCGGATTAAACTCCGATTTACACAATGTAACAAAATGGAATAAAACAACAGTAAAAACCACACATATTATTTACAAATTATTACATCATCCAAACAAAATGCAGCAAAATCGAATCGAAACTACACATCAAACCGCGAGTACATTGCAAAAAAGAAAACTCGATCAAATGGTTACTACAATGTCGCACATCAAACCTTGCTGAAAGAACTCCAACTCTACTTGAAGTTTCTGCGTTGCTGAGACTTATGCATGTGTCGTCGTCACAGATCAAAAAAGGAGATTGATTCCGTGTTTCCGGAATGGTGCGAGGTTTTTAGTGGTTCGTGTCACAGTTGCAGGCGGATAGAAGCAAGGAGATGTGAAAAGAGTACAATGTTGCTGCAAGTTTTTTTTAGGGATGTAGCTTGGTGATGTGCTATTAATGAGAGATGATCAGAATATGGGTTTTCTCGCTGGAACTACAAAACGATGGTGGTCGAAGTAGCATAAGGGTGAAGTTATGGTGATGTTCTGCATGTGGTTTTTGCAGTGAAGGAGAGTTTGGACATTGAAGATGAAGTAGGTGATTCAAAGAGGTGAAGTGAGAAGTAAGGTTATAGCATTGGTCAACTTATTACAGTGGTGGTGGTAAGCTCACGCGGTGGAAGAAGGTTGTGATGGGTGGAGGTTTTTGTTGCGGTTGGTTGTTTTTATGTTGTGGCCGGAAGTTGCTTAGATGGCGGTGGAGTTAAGTTGTTTGGATCTACAGGTAGTTAGTTGTAGGTGGAGGTCGATGGGTCTTACGCGTTGCAGGGGGTAGGCGCGAGAGAAGGCATTTTGTTTATGCAAAGAGGTGAGTGGAAGAAGAATGTAAAGATGAGGTTAGTTTAAGTTGTTATCAAGATGGAAGAAGAAGATCATATTTATTCGGGTGGATGCACCACAACTATCGAAAGAATAATGAGATATGCATTTGATAGAATCTCAACGCGTGTTTAGCCGTAAAAATGAGATCCCCCTACTTTTTATTTTTTATTTTGAAGTGAGATCCCCCTTAATTCTGTGTCACTGCCTTTTGATTGGTGAGTCTGAGTTCCAACTTGTATTGGCCAACAACATCTACTTATATACTTAGGGTTTATGATTTTAAGATGCCAAAAATGCCTCTCTTAAGTTTTAATACATAAATCTCATTAAATCACCAAATATTCAATCAAAAGCAAATAAAATCAAACTAAATACATTTTCATTCTTGTTTTTTTATGATCATTTTGATAAAAAAAAACAAAATAAAAATGAATAAAATTCAAACGCAAAATGCGCGAAAAATTAAAATGAGTGCATTAAAATAATTTACGCGAAACAAACTTTTAGAAAACAGACAAATAAAGATCAAATTTTGCAATAAAAAATGTCTAGTTTAAAAGGCTCAGACAGATTAAAATACGAACGTAAATGGGATAAAAAAAATAAAATATGTACGCCAGGTTGAACTATGCGAATTGTAGATCAATAAAATTGACAACTGCAAGCCCGATCTCGAAACTTTTCACCCACTAATTTTACGTGCAATTGAGAAACGATTCAACCGGTATGTCTGTAAAATTGAAATTTTAATCTGGTTGACATTTTAAGTATTATGCAGAAAGAAATGTGTGTTATGATATGCAGATGATGCAAATGTCTGGTGAATGCATTGGTTTATTGATCGAGGGGCAAAATTGGGGTATGACACACCGCAAGGCTCCTATTATGAGAACGTGATAGGCAGTGTGTCATCAAACTTCTCTGACCTGGTGATGGTGGGAGAACAAATCAAGAGCACCCTCAAAAGCGGAAAGATCTAAGATGCCTCGAGTATCCAGACTGGTAAGAAGGAATCCCCTAACAACTTCTAGAAGAAGAAGAATGGTGAAACTAATGCAGTCATGGTAGGTGTCGGGTATTCTCATGGGGCACCGGAAGGACCTTATGGCCCTCCATCTTTTCAACAATCACCATTTTCAGCACAATACTATCCTTACATGGAAGCAACATTGACAACTCCCTATGGGTAACCAACAATTCCTAGAGCGACATACCAGCGACCATGGACCGCTCCTCCCTCAAATCGAAAAGCCCAAGGCTGAGTGTGTCTGAACACAAGTCCTGGACAATTCAGGCCCCAATATAATCTTGAAAGAAGGAATGCCCCCCTCGATGCAATTCCTATGACATATAGTCTACTTATGCCACATTCGATTCAAAGCTCGCCAGTGGTTCCCAAATCTCTTAAGGTTATCCCATAACCATTCCTGCCTGGGTATGACCTAAATGTACAACGTGGATATCATGTCAGATCAATAGGACACTCAACTGAGGAGCGTATAGCTTTTAAGGCCAAAGTGAAACATTTTATTAATCGCAAATGCATGGCTATTGAAGAAGGGTACTTGTTGGTAAATGGAAATCCCTCGCCAGAATAAGTGCGAAGACATTAAGGAGCTCCTCTTAAAGAAGTGGATCAGGAAGGAAAGTGCATCCTCAGCGTTGCTGATCATTTGACATTTTGCTTTTATAATTTCCGTGCATGTTAAACACTTGTTTTTCTTTTAAACATTGTTATTTTTTAATGGTAATATTAATGAAATGATTATGCATTTTCTGAATCAATCATTTCGTATTCACTCATTTTTTTTTCTTTCTCATATCAAAAACAAAAAATTTATCAATACTCTATCATTCACTTATATTTATCATACTTTTGTCTAAGGAAAGATTGAGAGGAGAATGATGAAAATGACAAACACAAAACTGCTACCATATGCTTTCGAATAAAAATTTGCTGATAATGTAGCATTGTTTCAAATCCCCAAACACTAAGGAGTTAAGGAGTTAATCCCTAGTCAACCCCTTTGATCCTAGAAATTAGAGTTTCTTTCGGAACCAAAACCCCTTAATCTTATCTAGGGGCAAGGTAGTTTTATTCAGATAGTTTGACCATGCATTCAAGTTACAAGAGAATCGATCGGTTCAACCACATGCTCTTTTTCACACACATCATGAAGTGTCGAAGAAGTTGTGAAAAAACAAAAATTTCACAATGGTTCATTTTTACCAACCATTAATCAGATAATCATAACCTTTCAGCAAAAAAAGGAGAAACGAAAGAAAAAGCCTGCTAAGTCGAACATCAGAAGAGGCAACTTAGGAAAAAATCAGGGCATGCCGGTGGATTGAAAGCTTTAAAGAAGCGGCCCAGAAAAATTAGGGATAAAAAATAAAAACGATTCACTAAAATCCTCAACAAAAAACAAGATTAGGTTACCACCATATCAAGAATCAAAAGGTCACCAAAATTATTGACTAAAACAAAACTTTTGTGACTACCAAACAAAAGTAGGTGACTGCCACCTCAAGCAAAAAAACCTCATTAGTTCTCAAACCATCACATCTTCACCTTCTAAACTCTCTTTGAAGTTAAATGTGTGTGTCGAATTAACTGAACATATGACTGGAAATCATCAAGGAGAATGGGTGGGTTAAAATCAAATTTTGAGCCTTATATCCTTTGTTTCTAAAATCGTGAACCAGACCTCGTTACCATCCTAAAAAGACCTAATTGAAATAAGGTTTATTTTGAAAGCATACTATGACAATGTTGCGTTAACCTGACTCCAAAGATCTTTACTATCCATTTGTCTTGATATCATGTTCTCACATCACTATTTTCAGAATTTGAATGTTTAGATCAACATTGTGTTCTGATCATTGACTAATTCACTGTGTATTACAACATCATCTCAATAATGATTTCGATTTCAAAACCTGCATGAGCATTGCATTAGAATTACCATTTTGAAGGAAAAATATTTATCTGCAAGCCAGCGCTTAGCATCAAGGAAGTTCCAACAATGAGTAGTCAATGAGCAATCAATAAAGAATTCAATCATCCATAAAGGATCCAATCTGGGTAAAACCACCTCAGGACTCTATTGACCAGGGGCAAATCACTTAGCGGTTTTGTTGATTAGGGGTGAATCCCTCTAAAGATCAGTCAATATGGGGCAACCCACTTCAATAGCACAAGGAAGCCAACCACTCCAAGAGACGGTTAATCAAGGACAAATATTTTCATGGATAATACTAGAGCAAGCCAACTCAAGATCACAAGGAAGAAAATCCCTCCAAAGATCAGTTAGTCAAAGACAAATCACGTCATGACTCGAAATTCCGGGGCAAGCCTTCTCAGGGTCATATTATGACAAGCTGCTTCCAAAATCCTTTTGAGGTAAATTTCTGCAAAGACCTAGCAGACTGTGTTAAGGTGAGTTACATAGGGGCAAGTCCTCTTCATACCTTTAAGCTGCTCAAGTAAACTTTTTCGTACGTTAGCAACCGTTGAGTTCAAAATAAGTGTCGGAGAATCATACTAACAAACCATCCTATAACCTTTTCTTTCTGACAAGAAGCTTTGTTGCAAAAAAGCGTTTCCATCCATTACGCACTACATGGGCACTATTGGAAATCTTCAAGTCATTACATAAATCATTCTTGTGCATTAATCATGTCCCTTTTCTCTAGTATCATGCCATGTATAATCATCTTAATCATCTGGCATATGCCCATAACATAAATCTGACATCATAAAAAAGCCTTATAACCCAAGCAAAAATAGACATCTACAATCAAAAGGCCCAACCTTCAATAGCACAACCTGAAATCAACACATTGCATGCATCGACCAATCATCACACTTCCTGCATTTCTCAAATTAATATATTGCATAGACGATCATCATACCTCATACACACAAATTTCGTGCATAACAAGATTCGTGCATGGCTCACCTTATTCCCGAAGACCAATACTTGTCTAGAAAATTGGAAACTCTTGTAAAATCTGATGCTTGTGCAAAATTCTTTAAACTTAAAATCCTTTCTCATTTGGAATTTCAATTTAAAGTCATGTTCCCATCCGGCGATTTAATCTATTGCTCGTCTGGAATTTGAAGTTTTTTTGGAAGACCAATTCCTACCTGATAACTTATTTCCAAAGTCAGTTCTCGTCTGACAGTTAAATTAAAGACCACTTCCCGTTTGGTAACCTATTTTTAACTCCAGTTCCCATCTGATAGTTAATCTTTTCATTAGCTCCCATCTGGTAGCCTATTGTCAAGTCAGTTTCCATATGACAGTAAAATCATTTCCAGTTCTCGTATGGTAGTCAAATTTCCAAGCCAATTCCTGTCTGACAGTTAAATTAAAGACATGTTCATGTCTGGTAGTCAATTTTTTAAGTCAGTTCCCATCTAGAAACTTAGTCAAAAACTAGTTCATATTTAGTAATCTATTTTAAATTCAGTTTCCGTCTGACAGTTAAATCAAAACCAGTTCTTCTTGGGAAATTATTCTTTTTCCCCAGTTCTCTCATGGTAGTTTATATTTCGAAGATTAGTTCTCGTCTGGTAGTCTATTTTAACATCAATTCCTGTCTGACAATTAAACCAAAACCATTTCTCATCTGGCAGTTCAACTTCAAAGTCCAAATTTCATTTGGCACACACTTCCAGTAACTCATTATATGCATTGATCAATCATCCCATTTCATGCTTCATCTCATGCATTAGCATAAAGTATACATGCATCAAATAATCCAGGATTATGTGACCGCTTATGGAAGTCCAAATGAATCCCCAGAAAACCTACATTGCATATTTCATCCCCCATATAAGGCATTTTGGCAAAACTCAATTCATTCCATTTCATTGTCATTCTAAGGACAAAATTTGGGTCGCTTTGTATTTAATTATCTTTCACAACTATTATTTGAAAACTGATAACGTGAAAATGTATCGTATATTTAGACTTGATTAACATGTTATTTAGTATCATTTTATCGTATTTTTGTACTTTTATGTCGTGTTTTGTTTTCATTTCAGGTACTTGTCAATTATGGAGTGTCCATGCGAAGAAACTAGAAAAGGAAGAAAAATGCAGAAAAAGAAAGTTTCGGGTGCATGACATTCGCCTCCACCTCATGGCGTTCTCCATGTGCCTCAGCCACATCACCCTCAACTTAAACTCATGGCGTTCGCCATGGCTGTGCAATAGCAGAATACATGGAAAACAGAATTGGCCTATTCTTCCTCACTTCCCTACAATTCTCCATGACTTCTACATGTATTTGAAGATGGTTATCAGTACCAGACCTCTATATAAGAATGAGTTTTCATAGTTTGGAGCATCCAAGTTCTTGTACGCAGAAGCTCTGGAATTTTAGTTTTAAGAAGATATTTATATTCAAAGTGATAATCGCTCGTATTGATGGATTATCACACCTTTAGTTTTAGGTTTCTGTACTCTTGGATCACAATCCTGCCGACATTGTTAAAGTTTATTTTAATTCCATTCATTGCACTTGAAGTTTTCTCGCATTTAATTCAAGTTTTTAGGTTTTTACAGTATTGCTTATTATTCTTATTTATCGCATCTTTTGTTTGATCATCATGTTGTATTTACTTTCTATTACCATGCTTAATTTGTTTAAGTTTAAATCCATGTCTAGCTAAACGTCATTGAGTTCGGTATGTGAGGACCGTCGTTCCGTTGGGACTTGGTAATGAATTTGGCATTAACTTTTCTTAAATGATTTTTCTGGCTTTAGTTTTCAATTCTAATTCAAACATTTTTGCACGAGAGTGAAAAACAATTAAGGTTCGAGTCGATAGCGCGAGAGTGTGAGAGTTGAACCGGATAGTGGAAACTGGGCATTAATCCTAAATACAGCGAGAGTGCTTTAGGCATCAATTATGACTTATTTAGTTTTCAAAAAATGCTTCTTAATTGAAATGGGCGAGCGAGAGCAAAATCTCATGGTTAAGGAGTATAGCTTTAATCAATAGCGCGAGAGTGTGAGATAGAGTTTTTAAACTGGTATTTTCTACTGCAAGCAAATTAATATAAAACAAACGCCAATGAATTAAAAAGTCCCCGAGGTACACGTAATCCACATTCCAACCTCTCTTTCTTGATATTTTTCTAAATTTTATTTTAATTCTAGCTTATAATTTCGTCCGAACTAAGTAATCATTAGCCTTAGCTTTACAGAGTTCCAATAGATAACAATAGATTGATTATTAGTCCTTGTGGGTTTGATATCTTTTTAAAACTACGCAATAGACTGTATACTTGCAGTTAGATAATTCGATAGTCTCATAAAGTCGCGATCAAGTTTTTGGCGCCGTTGAAGGGGACTAATTTAGTCAATATTGTGATTCCATTGTTGCGCAATATAGACTACGACAACAAAATTTTCCATTAATTCATCGATTGTATTCCAAGCACTCACTCTCAAGGCGAAGAGTTATAGCAACCAATTGACGAAGTTGAGCGTTTTATTAATCTAAGACGCCAAATCCAAGAGTTTCAAATAAAATATAATCTTCATGATCGAGATATCCCAGAACCACAACCAGTTATGGATGATAATCAAAACCGTCCTCTTAAGGAATATGTTGCTCCATCACAGGATGAGTCACATAATAGTATTGTAGCCGCTGCCATTGACCGAAATGATTTCGAGTTGAAACCTTCATTGTTATAAGCCGTACAACAAAACCAGTTCTCTAGTAGCCCTACGGACGGTCTGAATTTTCATCTATCAATGATTGTGCAGTACACAGACACAGTGAAAGCAAATGGTGTTAATCCCGAAAACATAAGACTGCTTCTTTTCCCTTTTTCTTTAAGAGACAGAGCTAGAGCTTGGCTTCAGTCTTTACCATCAAACTCTATCACTACGTGGGATGATTTAAAGAAAGTCTTCTTAGCAAGATACTTTCCACCTAGCAAGACTGATATGCTAAGAGCCAAAATTAACAAATTTAGGCAGAAAGACAACGAATCACTTTTCAAAGCTTGAGAAAGATACAAGGATATATTGAGGCTTTGCTCACATCATGGACTTGGACCATGGATGATTATCCATACTTTTTACAATGGTTTGTTGTACAACACCAAATTAAACATAGACGCTGCAGTCGGCGGAGCTCTAATGGACAAACCCTAAGAAGATGCATATCAACTCATTAAAAACATGACACAAAACCACTTCCAATGGGGGAGGTGAGCAAACTCCTACAAAGAAACCATCATTGAAGTGCGGAATGTACGAATTTAATCGCATAGACCATGCCAATGCTAAGGTAGATGCACTTACTCAAAAGATTAAGAGTTTAATTGTAACTCCAGCAGCTACTGTAGCTACTGTCACACCTAGCCGCGAGCTATGTGGAACCTCTGGGCACAACACCCCTGAATGTCATTTGTTGGCTAGAATTCCAATCGACCAAGTAAACTATGCCCAAGGAAACCCGTACTCAAACACTTATAACCCTGGCTAGTGAAACCATCCTAATTTTTCCTACAAGAGCAGCAATGCTTTGTTTGCTTCGAACCCAGCACCAGTTGTTCCTCCAGGTTATAAAAAAGTATCCCCCGCTGCTCCTCAAGAACCTAGGAAGTCCAATGTCAAACTAATGTTGGAAACCTTTAGCAGCCCAAACCCAACAAAATAAGGAGTTTGCCAACCAACAATTTCACATAAGTGAACTGATGAAACAATTGTCGAGTAAGGTTGACGCAATGGCTACCAACAAAAAGATGTTAGAAACCCAAATTTCTCATGTGGCCCAACAAATAGTAGCAACAGCAGCCCCAACTGGAGAATTTCCTGGCCAAACACAACCTAACTCGAAAGGTAATGCTAATGCTATCACACTGTGAAGTGGGGTAGAATTAGATGGGCCAGTAGACCCTAGAATTCAAAATCCACCCATGTATCAAAATTCTGGAAAAGAAGGTGAAAAGGTAACAAACAATGACCAACCAGAGAAACCAACTGACAACGGACAGGAAGAAAAAGACAAAGAGGCAGTAGAGAAAGAAAAACCGTACGTGCCTCCACCACCGTATAAACCACCCATTCCTTATATTCAAAGACTTGCTAAGTCTAAAAACGAAGGACAATTTAAGAAATTTGTAGAGCTTCTGGAACAGCTGAACATTACAATACCATTCACATAATCCATTCCTCAAATGCCTCTTCATATGCTAAGTTCCTTAAGGATATCCTATCTAATAAGAAAAAACTTGAGGATAATGAAACATTGACGCTCACTGCTGAGTGTAGCGCTATAACTCAAAACAACATGCCTCAGAAATTAAAAGATCCACGCAGTTTTTCCATACCATGTGTAATAGGAAAGTTTGTCATAGACAAAGCCTTTTGTGACTTAGGAGCCAGTTTTAGTTTAATACCCATTTCCATCTGTGAAAAACTCAAATTAGGAGAAGTAAGACCAACAGGAATGTTTCTCCAACTAGCCAACCGATCTATTAAATTTCTCGTAGGTATGCTAGAGAATGTTCCCCAATTCTACATTCACACCGACTTTATAATTATGGATATAAATGAGGATTCCAACATTCCAATCATTTTAGGAAGACCCTTTTTGGCCACTGCTGGTGCCATCATAGATGTGAAGAAAGGAAATCTAACCTTTGAGGTTGGTGAAGAAAAAGTTGAATTTATTTTGGTACAACTCCTAAAGGCATCAGTTATAGATTGTTGTTCCTTAGACATCATTGATGAATGCGTAAGAGAAATCAAGATGGAACCACCTAAGTATATTGAAGTACTAAAGATTCCAGCACCTCCTATATTTGAAGATGATGAATGGCGAGAGCCACATATGGACGATAGTCTAAGTGAATGTCTTGCACTTACTCCAGATCATATGCCTTGCCCAAAGAAACCTTCTATAGAACTTAAAACACTACCCAAAAATCTTAGGTATGAATTCCTAGATGAAAAGCTTGAACGCCTAGTAATAGTAAACGCAAAGTTAGGACAGATAGAGACTGAGAAGTTATTACATGTCTTAAGGAAATTTCCAACTGCTTTAGGCTATAACATCTTAGACCTAAAAGGAATTAGTCCCTCTTTTTACATGCATCTATTATGTTAGAGGAGGACTCCAAAACTTCCAGAGAACACCAGAGGAGAATTAACTCCATAATGAGTGACGTAGTCAAGATAGAGGTGAAAAAGCTATTAGAAGTAGGAATTATATACCCAATATTCGATAGTAACTGGTTCAGTCCAGTGCACGTCGTACCCAAGAAGGGAGGTGTTACGGTTGTTAAAAATGAGAAAGGTGAATGTATAGAGAAACTCGTTAAAACTGAATGAAGGATGTTCATTAAAAATAAAAAATTAAATAAAGCCACTCGCAAAGATCATTTTCCCTTACCTTTTATCGACCAGATGCTCGAGCGATTGAACAAACTTTCTTATTTATGTTATTTAGACGGTTACTCAGGATTCTTCCAAATTCCTATTCTTCCTGATGACCTAGAAAAGACAACCTTCACATGTCCTTATGGCACATACGCCTACCGACGAATGTCATTCGGACTATGTAACGCTCCAGCATCATTTCAAAGATGCATGATGGCTATCTTCGCAGATTTTCTAGATGACATCATGGAAGTATTTATGGATGATTTTTTAGTTTGTGGGCAGAGTTTTAAAGGTTGTCTAGCTAACCTAGAAATGGTACTTGAAAGATGTGTAAAAGTTAATCTCATACTCAATTAGGAAAAATGCCATTTCATGGTTTGACAAGGAATAATACTTGGACACATAGTGTCTGACAAAGGGATTGGAGTAGATAAGGCTAAGATAGAAGTTATAGAAAACCTTCAACCTCTGAAAACCGTTAGAGAAATACATAGTTTCTTAGGTCACGCCGGTTTTTACCGACGATTCATTAAGGATTTCTCTAAAATAGTCAAACCACTAACTATCCTGTTAATGAAAGACACTGAATTCATCTTCGATGAGAAATACTTAGAGGCGTTCCAACTATTAAAACATGCTTTGATCTCTGCACATATTATGCAACCACCTGATTGGAGCAGACCATTTGAGATAATGTGTGACGCTAGTGACTATGTCGTAGGCACATTCTTAGGACAACGAAAAGACAAGAGGCTTCATGTGATTTATTATGCAAGCAGAACCTTAGATGAAGCTTAAATGAACTATGCCACAATAGAAAAGGAACTCCTAGCTATCATGTCCGCATTAGAAAAATTTCATTGTTACTTAGTAGGAGCTAAAATAATTGTCTATACTGACCAGGCTACTATTAGGTACCTATTAAGTAAAAAGGACGCCAAACTAAGACTCTTGAGATGGATCTTGCTATTACAAGAATTCTATTTAGAGATCAAGGATAAAAAGTGCATTGAAAATGTTGTAGCTGATCACCTCTCTAGACTTGAGAATATAAAAGCGGAACAAATGCCTATCAACTATGATTTCCCCTATGACCAACTTGTAGCCCAGTTAGAAAATAACTTAACTAAAACAACTGAATGTTCCCAAATTAATCTTAACATAGAAAATAAAGAAGTCATGGAAGCAGTCTTTACTAAACCCGTAGTGCCTTGGTATGCTGACTTTGTCAACTACCTATCCGCTGGAGTGCTTCCACCTGAATTAACTTACCAACAGAAGAAAAGTTTTTCCATGATTTAAAACATTATTATTGGGATGATCCCCTTCTTTTCAAGAGAGGCGCCGATGAGATCTTCCTTCGCTGTGTCCCCGAGGAGGAGGTAGATAACATAATATCTCATTGCCATGTTGCACCCTATGGAGGGCATACAAGCACGTCAAAGACTTGCACAAGAATATTACAATCTGGCCTCTTTTGTCCTAACTTATGGAAAGATGTCCACACTACGATTATAAATTGCGACTAGTGCCAACGCATTGGGAATTTCTCTAGACGCGACGAGATGCCTCAAAAGGGTATCTTAGAAGTAGAAGTTTTTGATGTGTGGGGTATTGACTTTATAGGCCCTTTCCCATATTATTTCGGTAACAAATACATACTTGTTGCTGTTGATTACGTATCCAAATGGATCGAGGCTATAGCCTCTCCTACAAATGATGCACGAGTCATTATTAAACTTTTTAAGAATACTATTTTTCCTAGCTCTTGCATCGGGCTCTTTTCAAACTCTGCCTATATTAGCTTAGAAAATTCTTGACAAACAGATGGATTAATATAACAAAAAATTATGTCATTTACATAGATTTGGCAAATCATTAGATTATTTCCAAAGTTTTTACAGAAAAGAGTAGTGTCCACCTGGCCTCTGGTAAAGTCATTTTCTAAAAGAAAAGAACTTAGTCTATCATACCAAGCTTTGGAAGCTTGTTTCAGACCATACAATGACATTTTAAGTTTAAAAACATGTTCTTGAAACTTAATGTTTTTAAAAACTGAAGGTTGGTGAACATATACTTCTTCAGAAATGTATCCATTTAGAAACGTGCTTTTGAAATCCATTTGATATAAGGTTATACCATTATTAACAGCAAAAGATATTAGAAGACAGATAAATTTTAACCTGGCGACTAGAGCAAAGGTTTCATTGTAGTAAATACCTTCTTGCTGATTGTAACCTTGTGCAACCAGTCATGCTTTGTTTCTGACAACTTCTCCTTTCTCATTCAATTTGTTTCTAACCACCCACTTGGTTCCAATGACACGAGTCCCCTTGGGCTTGGGCACGAGATCCCAAACATCATTTCTGGAGAACTGATTTAGCTCTTCTTGTATTTCCAGAATCCATTCATTGTCCTGAAGTGTTTCTTTATAAGAGGTTGGTTATGTCAGAGACACCAATCCCAAGAGCATTTCCTCAGTTTGTTTGAATGTGGATCTTGTTCTAACAAGTTCAGCTTTGTCTCATAGGATCAATTCTTCATAGATGGTTTGTCTATGCCTTTGCTTTTTCTGGACTGTAGGACATTCAGTTTCTTCTGATGTATCTTTATCAATGTTCTTTGAATCTTTCTCCTCAAAGTTTTTTGCCTTTTCTCCAGAACCTGCAAGGGTTATTTCTAGATCTGCAAAATTCTCAACCAGCTTTGAATTTTATGAGTCAAGCTTATCGTCGAATCTAACGTGGATTGACTCTTCCACAATACGTGTTTATGTATTGTTCTTTGTAGCCCTTAGAGCATTCTGAGTATCCCAACATAATACACTTTTGTGCTTTAGAGTCAAACTTGTTAAGATTCTCTTTAGTATCCAGAATAAAACAGGAGCATCCAAACAGGTGGAAATAAGAAATGTTGGGTTTTTTTTCCTTTACACAATTCATAAGGAGTCTTCTCCAAAATAGGTCTGATAGAGATCTTATTCTGAATGTAACATGTTGTATTCACAGCTTCCGCCCAAAAGTGCTTAGCCACATTAGTTTTGTTGATCATGGTTCTGGCCATCTGTTGTAATGTCCTATTCTTCCTTTCTACAACTCCATTTTGTTGTGGAGTTCTAGGGCAGGAGAAGTCATGGGATATGCCATTAGATTCAAATAACTCTTCAAACAATTTATTCTCAAACTCGCTACCATGATCACTTCTGACGCTAACAATCTTAGAGTCAAACTAATTTTGCACTTAAGAACAAAAACTAGTAAACACAGAATGCGACTCATTCTTGTGCCTTAGAAATTTTACCCATGTCCAACGAATGTAGTCATCTACGATGACAAGTCCATACTTCTTATCATTGGCTGACACTATTTTTACTGGACCAAACAAGTCAATATATATATAGAAGCTCCAAAGGTATAGAGGTGGAAACAACATTTTTATTTTTGAAGGATGTTTTGGAAAACTTGCCTTTCTGAGACATACTTCACAGAGAGCATCTGAAGTAAACTTCAGCTTAGGCAGGCCTCTAACTAACTCAAGTTTATGAACATCTAAAGTAAACTTCCCAACTTAGGCAGACCTCTGGTAAACTTCTTTCTCTAGCTTAATACACTCTTCAACTTTATATTCATGAGCCTTTTTCAGGTCCTTAAATTTGCGTTGAAGTTTCTGATACCTATTCAGAGATTCTGACAGACATAGTTCTAAATTAGCACGAGAAAATTCAGAAAGTACCTCTTTTGAGCCAGACTCTGTTTCAGTTGTGTTTCCTTTATATGTGGTAGCCATGAATGGTATGTTGGCATGCTCCTCTTTAGAATCAGATTCTGGTACTTCAGAGTCAGAGTCATCCCATGTTGCCATGACACCTTTCTTCTTGCCTTTGAACACATTTTTCTTGAAGCTTTCTTTTTCAGAGCTTTCTTTCTTAAGCTTTAGACATACATTTTTGTAGTGTCTGGCCTCCTTGCATTCATAACATGTTACTTCCTTGCTTGTTCTTCCTTTTGAAGATGAATCTGGACGATCTCCTCTATTTCTGGACCTTTTTTTTTGTCTTTTCTTCCAGATTTGTTTGATTCTTTTGGAGAGAAGGGACATTTCTTCTTCGCCATAGAATCTTCATCGTCAGAATCTTCAATTTCTTCTTCCTCAGCTTGGAAGGCTTTGTTCTTTTCTAACTTATTTCTTTCTGATCTAGATTTTAAAGCAACAAATTTACCCTTTTTCTAGGGCTCATCTTCCTCTCACTCTATTTCATGACTTCTGAGTGAGCTAACTAACTCTTCAAGGCTTATGTTGTTCAGATCCTTGGATAGATTTAGTGCAGTAACCATTGGTCTCCATTTATTGGGGAGGCTTCTTATGATCTTTTTGACATGGTCTGCTATAGAGTAACCTTTGTCCAGAACTTTAAGTCCTGCTACTAAGGTTTGAAATCTTGAGAGCATAGTCTCAACAGTTTCGTCGTCTTCCATTTTGAAGGCCTCATATTTCTGGATTAAGGCCAGAGCTTTAGTTTCCTTGACATGAGTATTGCCTTCATGTGTCATTCTCAACGAGTCAAAAATATCCTTTGTTGTATCTCTGTTAGTAATATTTTCATATTCATTATAAGCGATAGCGTTGGGAAGAATAGGTCTAGCTTTGTGGTGATTCTTGAACTCACGCTTTTGTTCATCAATCATTCTGTTTCATATTCATTATAAGAGATAGCGTTGAGAAGAATAGTTCTCACAGTAATAGGTATTTCATAGCCATTTGTGACAATGTCCCAAAGATCTGTATCATAGTCTAGAAAGAAACTTTCGATTCTATCTTTCCAGTAGTCGAATTTATCTTCGTGAAAGACAAGAGGCTTAGCATTGTAACTATCTCTCTCGTTTATGTTGGCAGCAGCCATAGAGTGTTTTTCTTACTCTACACTGTTAAGTGTTTGATTGACAAATCAATAACAAAGTTAAAGCTCTGATACCAATTGAAGGTAGAGAAAAACACAAGAAAGGGGGTTTGAGTTGGGGTTTTCAAAACTTTTCGAAAAAAAAGGCTTAACACTAACAACAATATATACAAACTAAGAAAGAGAGTGACATGTTTGGTTTGTACAAGTTCGACTATAACGAGACTACGCCTTGTCAACCCGACCAAGTTGATTTTGCCTTCAATAAGGACTTAATCCACTAATCTTGAAATATTACAAAAGTTCTTCTAAGTGTTAGAAAACACCTTAACCCTCTCAAGTATACAGACTAACACTTAGTCACGTGAGGAAAAATAATTTCAAAGAGACTACAATAGAAAGTGTTTATAATAGTGCTTCTGATAAGCGAATGAAACAAAATAAAGAACAATTTTTATACACAAATATGAGCAACAACTCTTTGTGTTTGAGAATACTCTCTTGATAGAACTTTGAGACTTTGCGTTTTCACTCCTACAATGTCATTCGTTGTTTTTGTAATGAAGTAGTGGCTCCTTTATGTAGGCTCAATGGTAGAACTTTGGAGGGTAGAAATGTCACTATCAGTACCAGCTGCCATAACGATAAACCGAAGATTGTGGGAGACAGGAGTAGTAAAGTCTCACAAACATTCCTTAACAATTTTGGTGCACAATCAATTTTTTCCAATTTGGGAGTGTACTGTTGTACGGATTATTTCAGCGCAAGTTTTGTCTTGATCTTATCTTATGATGGAATCCTTCTGATGTGAAGTGATGATAAGTCCAGAAGATAAATGTACCGAGAAGTATCAGAGTCTTCAGAGTCAAAAGTTATCTTCACTTAAGTCTTCTTAGAGTGATTCTGTCAGAACCAACATCTTGATTTTCATCTGAGAGTAAACAAGTCTTCAGAACCTAGAACCTTAACTTCGGGGCTAGAAGCGAAGCTTATCTAAGAAGCACACAACTTTCCTTATCTAGAGACATTTAGCATTCATCATAACTGCTGATGTTTCTCCAAATGCGGTTGAAGTTGTTTCTTGAGGCGTGCCAAAATTGATTATGATGAGATTTATAGACAGCTATCCAGAATCAAATTAAACTTTATATCTGCACACATAAGAAAAATATTAGAGTACAAAATTGTTACATATAAAATATATGTGATAAGTCCAAGCTTTTAAGATTGGAATTAATTTTGGTAAAACTACCGCAAGATGTTGGACAAGATGTTATATATTGATGATTCGATATCTTTATCTGTTACTTTATAGTTTTGATACTGCTAATTTATTTCGAGATTTCATAATATTGTGAGAATATTTGTTTATCCTAGGTGTCACTACTCAAAAAATAGTCGACCGGAGGCGAAAGAGGAAGAAACAGAAGAGTCGCCATTGAACTTTATTTATCCCATGAGGGGAAAGTAAAACATCGAGATAACCCCAAAAAGAAAAGGATAAGATGGTCTCGCAACAAAATTAAGGGTTCGGAAGCCGATTATGCAGAGGGAAGGTATTAGCACCCCCCACATCCATCGTACTCGATGGGAACCATTTACTTGCCTATGTGTAAGGATGTTTACTAAAGGATATGCTTTCCTAGGGGGTTCTAATAGGGAGAGAGAAGGGTAAGAAACAAATAATGCAAAAGAAAATAAGATAAAAGAAAAGGTGGGGAAAAGAAAAGGGGACTCAATAGGACTTTGCGGTCATATGCCTACGTATTCCCTCATGCAATGGGAAAGTCAGAGTCAACGTAGTTCGGAAGACTACGGGTGAAGGAAATGGAAGGATGCTAGCCAAGATCATTGCGATCTTGTGCCTACGTATTCTCAACAGGTATGAGAAATCAGAGCGTTCGTAGTTCGGAGGACTACGGGTGAGAAAATGGGAAGTTTGCATGGACAATGCTAACATGCGCATTCTAGCAGTTAGGTGTATTGCGGCTCGCTCGTGATATCTTATGAATTACTTGTTTGCGGTAGAACGGACGTAACATGTCCTTTTTTGGGGAACAAAAATAGAAGGGTTAACGAAAGATAAATAGAAGGTGGCTCGCCAAGATCATCGCAATCTTGAGCCTACGTATCTTACATTCGGACGAGAATGAAGAATCAGAGCAATTGTAGTTCGGACCTACAGAGGGAAAAAAGGGAAGTTTGTGTGGGCAATGCTAACGTGCGCATTCTAGTACTTAGGTGTATTGCAGCTTGCTCGTGGAGTCTTATGCGTTACCTGTTTGCGGTAGAACGGACGTAACATGTCCTTTTTCGGTGATGAAAATGGAAGTATGTGGAAAACGAAAGATGGATAGAAGGTGGCTCATCAAGATCATCGCAATCTAGTGCCTATGTATCTTACATTCGGATGAGAATGAAGAATCAGAGCAATCGTAGTTCGACTACAGGTTTGGTGAGGTATAGGGTTTGTGTGGTTGTTGATGTTTGAAGGGTTGTTTGAAGGCTAGTAAGTTCTTGAAGATGGAGAGTTTTGTGTGATGATGGAAGCAGGGTTCAAAGGTTTGTGTTTCTTTTTGAGTTTTCTTTCTTACTAAAATCAAAACAAAGTTACCAACCATGAACCCAAAATTGTGGTTGCGACAACCACAAACAAATCGATTTCTGAACCAACCGAAACAGATTGATGAGGGTAGAAGGATGGTTGTTGTTGTGATTGTGAAATAATGACAATGAAGCGGTGTGCGTAGTGGCTGTGTGTTAGAAAAGTATGTCACGGTTTTGGTGAGGGGGTAAATTGAAGGAAGTTGAAACCGAGGTTTTTTTGTGTGTTGCAGAGAATTTGGTTGCTTCTTTTTTCGCTCATTGTTGTCCTCCTTTCCATTCTCAATTTCTCCCCTTTTAAAATCAATTTCAAACCAAATTTGTCTTGTTGTTGTTGTTAAGTCCCTTTCAAGTGCAAGATTTTGTCTTGGTGTCTTTGTTGTTGCTACAGGTTGTACGTATGGTTTGCAGGTTTCATGGCGTGTTGTAACGTTGCCGTTGTGGTTTGTCATGGCTTGGAGTAGTGATGCAGGATGTGTTGCAGTCGTAGATTACAGACTCTGTTGTGCTTGGTACGGTTTTGCCAGGCTTGTGTTGCAAGGACAGTTTGGCAGGTTTTGGAGTGTTGTGGTAAAGTGTGTAAGCATTGTAGCGGTATGGTTGATGTAGGTTGTGGAGTGAGGCATGTTGTCATTGTTGTTGTAGCATGGTGTGGAATTTGTAATAGCAGGATGTTTTGTTTTATAGAGGTTTTGTTATTCAATGTATGGCTTATGGAATTTTCATGTGCATAATTTTTCTTGTTGCAATTTTGATGCGGGTCTGCAAGTATGGGAAAGGGCCATATATTTTCATGTTGCCAATTTGTTATTTATTTTTCATGACAAGCAATGAAATTTTTAATTGGTAATGGTACTAATTTTTTTTGGAATTTCTTTGTTTAAAAAAATGGTCTTTTAGGTACAAAAATGAATTAAGTAAATGGATCATGAATTTGGTTTAAATGGAAATTGGATATTGAATTGGATCAGAATATGAATGAAATGGATTAAGAAAGTGGATAAATAACAAAGTGGATGGTTACGAGAATGGGTAATGGGTAGTGGTAATGCGCCTCAACACTTAAAACTTCAACAACTGCATTGGCAAATCCTCAGACCAATGACGAAAACCTAAACTACACCATCAGGACTTGCAAATAACCTGAGATGTACTAATTGTCTTGACTTCTAATGGCTATGTAATTCGACTTCATCAGATGAACTTGAACTGCCACAAAATCTTGACTGGAGCCTCAACCACAACTCTTTTGAATTATGCACCCCTCGGCCAGATAAATTTGCTCGAAACTCGATTTGATCCTGCGCTTAGACCATAAAAGGGGGCTACCTCATATGCACAACGGTTAGATGACATGAATAATGAATATGATGCACAAATGATGAAAATGCTATGATATGCAAAGCTAGAGTTAGGGTGAAAATGAGGGTGTGACAGATGCCCCTGTTTAATCTTCTTGGGCTTGAAGGTGAGAGTGACAAAGGCTTTCTTACGGTCAAGGTGCAAGGGGATTAAATATAAGAATACCCAAAATTTTCAGCCGGAAAAGGAAGTGGAATGAAAGTGATAAATCAGTGGGATGGCTTGAAAAGGCACCTGTCAGTGGGAAGATGGAGTTGGTTATGAGGGACATGATGATATGCTTGAGATGCAATGCAGAATGAGTGCCTTACCAGTCTTGAAAGGGAGGCATCCCTGTAGCATCCTAGGGACATAAAAAGGTTGAGATATTCCTTCTACGAAAGGTAGAGAGGAATCAAGAATAAAGGGTGAGATATTCCTCCTACAAAAGGTAAAGAGGACTCAAGAATAAAGCGATGCGGGGATATTCCTCCTACTAAAAGTATAGAGGACTCAAGAAATAAAGAATTACGAGAGATATTCCTCCTACAAAAGGTAAAGAGGACTCAAGAATTAAAAGATTACGAGATATTCCTCCTACAAAAGGTAAAGAGGATTCAAGAAATAAATAATGAGATATTTCTCCTACGAAAGGTAAAGAGGACTCAAACAGTAAGCTATGGGGAAGACAATGTCCACAGGAATGCCTTACCCTATATAGGAATTGGCTATGAAAACATGCAAATGATGCGGAAATGTATGCAAAATGCTGGGCATATGAGGATCCAGAGTGACGGTCGTGCCAAGGAATAGTTGGGCTTAGGTTTTGGGTGCCAAGGATGGTTGGGCTTGCTGGGGATTGGGAGATAGGTAAGGTGAATGATACCAACCGAAGATGGCTTTTAAAAGGGTTACCAGATGAGAACTGGTTTTGAAAGGGGTAGACTACTAGACGGGAACTGGTGGCAAAAGGTTAAGTTGTCAGACGAGAACTGACTTTATAGTTTTCCAGACGGGAACTGAACCTTGAAATGGTGTTTACCAAACGAAAACTTGTTTAAAAGTTGGCTAAATAGTAGGTGACTAGACGGGAACTGGCTTAAAGGTTTTCTACCACACGAGAACTGATATTTTGTTTTGGTTTTCCAGACAGGAACTGGTTTTAAGGTTGTCTACCAGATGAGAACTGGTATTTTGTTTTAGTTTTCCAGACGAGAACTGGTTTTAAGGTGATTTACCAGACGAGAATTGGTTTTAAAGTTGTGCCGACAGGGTGGATTTTGTATTTGGTTAAGGGTGCCAAGTATGATAGGGCTTATGATTGGAAGTGCCAAGTATGGTTGGGCTTTGGGTTGGATGGGGAACAAGCTAAACTTCCCGACACTCGAAATTTGACGATGCTATGACCGAAAGGCAGATGTGGAGGCCTTTGATGCTCCAAGTTTGGTCCTTTGTAGAAGTTGCGCTTGCTCTTAAGAGAACCTCTCTTTTAACTGAGATGCCATGATGGCTTGTAAATGACAGTACGAGCGTAACGATGTGACTAATGCATGTTGGTTGCGCTTTTGCTCTGCCCCAAGGCTTTTTGACACTTGTTGTGATATCAACATTTACTAGTGTCCGACAGGGTCTGCTTGACCAATCTTGAAAGTGTAGAGGAAAACTACCCCTTTGCAATTTATCTGCCTCGGTCTGTAGGGTTTTTGAATGAATCCTCCTCGAATGGAAACTTTGGGGATGATTATACCATGACATGTCTTGAGATGATTTGCCCCACTGTCTAAATCTGCCATGGTTATCCTTTGCTTGAGTCTTTCGAAGGACTTGCCCTAAAATGAGTGTTGCAGCGACTTAACTTGTGCTAATTGAAGCCTTGGAGGGACTTTCCCTCAGTCACAAGAATCTCTGGGAGGCCTACCCTTGGCTGGTGGAGTCTTGAGATGATTCTCCACTCAATTGATTCTTGAATGCTTTGCCCCAGATTCACAAGGTTATGAGAAGGCCTTGATTCGAGCTAGCACCAGCAAATGATCAAGTCTTTCTCTGATTGCACTTTGTTTGAATCTTCTTGACGTCAAGTATTTGCTTGCAGTTAAAATTGTTCGCTTATAAATGGTAATTTTAATGCGACATTCATGCAGATTTTGAAGGAAATCACTTATTAGAATGATGTAAAAGTGTGTGACGAATAGATCATTAGTCCAAAGGTTATGCTGATTTACTGGTGTGTGAAAGATATAGCAAGAATATGACACCAATGATGAAGATTAGCAAATCTGTGGGGAGGCAGTTTACGCAACCTTGTTGTAGTATGCTTTCAGAATAAACCCCGCCTCAATTAGGTCTTTCGAGGGTTGTAACATGGTCTGGTTCACGGTTATTTGAAACAAAGGTTATTAGGCTCAAATTTTAATTTGTACCCACCCCTTCTTCGTGATGAACTTCAGTCCTACGTTCAGTTACACTACACACATTTATCTTCCAAAAGAGTTGACAGTGTAAGGACGAAGATTCAAAGTTTGCTTGAAATGGCAGTCACTTTGTTTTGTTTTTGTGGATGTCAGCGACCCATTTATGGTGATCATTGAATCTTGTTTTACTTTGCTTGAGGATTTGAGGACCTCTTTTGCTTTATTTTCTTTTTGATCCCTAACTTTTGCCTAAGCCTACTCTTTAGTGTTCGACTTAGCAGGCTTCTTCTTTTTTTGAAGGCTTGTGACTGCCAAGTCTTTGGTCATTGAAGAACTACCGCCATAACAGGAGGTTTCATCTTGAAAATATCCGTAATCAGGATAACTGAACACTACCGTGCCCCAGGTTAAGTGTAAGGGTTTAAAAATCCGAAGGAAACTTCTACTTCTAGCCTTCAAGTGGTTAACTAGGGACTAACTCCTCATCTCTCCAGTGTTTAAGGGATTTGAAACAATGCCTGTACATCATCAGCAGGATTTTATCCGAAAGCATACTATTAGCTGTTATGGGTATTCAGTTTTCATCATCCTCCCTCATATCTTTGCTAAAATAGAAGTTGATAAAGGGAGTGAAGTGTGGAGGAAATGTTTTGTGATTTTTGCAATATACGAGAAAAGACGAGTGGATACGAATTGACTTATTCAAAAAATGCATGTTCATCACATTAACAAAACCATTAGTAAACAATAATGTTTAAAAACAAGTAGTACTTAACAGAAAGGAAGCTACAAATGCATAGATAAGAATGGATCCGATGATCGCCAATTCTGAGGATGTCCTCTTGTCTTAACCACTGGTTTGAGGAGATGAACCTTGTAGTCTTTGAACTCAAACAGACGAGAGGTTGACGTGCACAACCAAGCTTCCTTCTGGAAAGGATATGTAACACTTGTCAATCAGTTGTTGCACTTTGGCTTGGTAGGCTTTGCAATCTTCAGTCGAGTGTCCCATTCATCCTCCATGATATCCACATTACACATCAGAATCGTACCCAAAAGGGTATGGTTCTGGAAACGGATTGAGAGTCTTGGGCTCTACCAATGAGTTTCAAACCAGATGTGGCAAGAGTTGACTGTAGGACATAGGCACCGGATGAAGAGGAGCATTCTTTTTTTCCAAATTGTTGCGAGGCCTATTCTGATTCTGGCACTGATTCTGATATCCTCGGCCATGGGCTCGTTGATTTACATGAAAGCAATCCATGGTTTTTGGGATGAAGCTCTAGGCATTGTTGGTTGTCCATAAGGATGGCACTGTGCTGAAAATGGCGACTGCTGGGAAGATGAGGAACCATAAGGTTTTGATGGCGAACCATGAGAATACTTGACATGTGCTATGACTGCATTAGTTTCACCCTCTTCTTTCTCTTGGGAATTGTTGAGAGATTCAGTCTCACCGGCTTGGCTACTTGATACATCCTGGATTAGTCCACTCTTGAGGTAGCTTTCGATGCGTTCTCCTACTATCACAAGGTCAGAGAAGCTTGACAGCGTACTGCCAGCCATTCTTTTAAGATAAGAGCCATGCATACTGTTTATGAACATGTCGATTAATTCTCTGTCCAAGAGTGGTGGTTGCACTATGGCTGCTAATTCTCTCCACCGCTGTGCATATTCCTTGAAGGATTCATCGCCATTATGAGATAGGCTTTACAACTGCATGCGTCTGGGAGCCACGTCCAAATTGTATTGGTAATGCTTTAGAAAAGCACTAGCTAAGTCCCTCCATAATTGGATACAACTTCTTTCTAAGTCCATGTACCAACTTAAAGACCCTTCACTCAAACTGTCTTGAAAACTGTGAATCATCAACTTATCGTCATGAGTGTAGGAGGTCATTTTTTGGCAGAACATCACCAAATAATGCTTCGGGAAACTAAGGCATGTGTACTTCTCGAAGTTAGGGTGCCTTGAATTTCGGAGGAATCACCAAGTTTGGCACTAGACACATATCAGCAGCATCGAGCCTAGGCGTATCATGCACTTTTATAGCTTGGAGTTTCTCCTAAATGGCACGAAGCCTTTCCTTCATAGACTCAGAAAATGGCATCCTCTGGGGTCGAGTAGGAACATTTACTTATGGAGGACCATCATCAGGAAGAAGATCATACAGTGGATTACTTATCACAGTAAATATTGGTGGGCGATCAACATTCTGACGGTTGCTCTCTGACATAGCTACCTCAGCTTCCAACTTGCTTCAAATGCTTAACAGCTACCACAGGTTCAATATGAGTGTCAGGAAATCAACTGCGGTTTATGGACATAAGAGAGGTGATCTCTTTGGTATTTGGTTAAGGAATGATATGCAACATGATGCACAGATGCTTATGCAAATGCAATGTTATGAATGCAATAAGATATAGGATCAAAGATTAGAGGTTCACACCACACGCATCAAGGTCATAAATTCTGCAGGTCACACAACAAGATACCTCTCACCAGGGGTAGGAAATCTATTAGTTTATAACAGGGCATCCCAAGGGCTTTTAAACAAGGTCCCATGCACTAACCCTCCAAAGTTTTCCATCATAACGATGATTCGTAAGACGATAATCCCTTCAAAGGATGAGCACAGAGTTGGGTCTTAATAACCTTTGGGATAGGGTTCTAAAAGGTCCTCAAAATCATGGACTCCCAGCTCAGAAACAAAGAGGCCATTACGACTAACCGTAAGACATAATCATTCCCAAAAGGGCCTCATCTGAGCAGTGGATGGATAGCAACTCAACGAGTCCTAAGTCTCGCAAATCAGAAAGCCACCACCTCCTAGCTTAGTGTATACTCGAAAAGCTCAGTTAGAAAGCCTTTCTCCTCACAAACCATCCCCAATAAACCCAACAGATAAGAAAACACAATGTAATAAAGCAATAAAAGAAAATAAATCACACATACGACAAACAAATTAGGCTTGGCTTTCTTAGGGTGAATCATTCCCCAGCAGAGTCGCCACTAGGTGGCGTTCAAGATTGAGGAGTCATAGATTCTGTTTGAATTTGAAGATGTCATTTTCTAAATGTGGAGACATTTTAGGAAACTTTGGATTGAAGAAACTATTCTTGAGGAGAATAAATTGTAGATTCTATGTAACAAAATTGCTGCGTTTTGAAGCTTAAATCGAGTCTAGTTTATGGTTATAAATTGGATGGATTTAACCTAATCTAAGTGAGGAAAAATACATTATTGCTTAGTAAGTTTTATGGTTTGAGTATTTGTGAGCCTCTCTTGTATCGTGTTAATACTAGAGCTAGACTGTTTGCATTGCGTTGTAATTTCTATCATTGTTGTGATTGAAAGGGAATTGAGAAGGTCTCATGCCTAGGAGAGTCTTAGGTAGAAATTAAGCACAGGTAGTGATTATGTGATAAGTTGTAAACTAGAGGTCTTTTAGCTTAGAATTAATATTATCTAGTGGATTTCATTCCTGGCTTGGTAGCCCCCAGACATAGGTGTTGTTGTACACCGAACTGGGTGAACAATTACTGTGTGTTCGTTTACTTTCTGCAATTTTTATTGCGCTATTTCTTGTCATTGTGTTTGAAGCATAGATCAAGTGTCTCGACATCTCTAAGGACATCTGAGATCTGCATACCTGAATTTCAATTGGTATCAGACCCTGGTTTCCTGCTCTGTATCTGGGTGAGATTCAGGGAAGTTACTTTCTGGTGCAATGGACAAGGAATGAGGAATATTGAACAGACCACCCATCCTTAACGGATCCAGTTATGAATATTGGAAAGTGCGCATGGTGGCCTTTATTAAGTCCATGGATGGTAAAGCTAGGAAATCTGTGGTCAAAGGATGGGATCCTCTAAAGGCTAAAATCAGGAAGGTAAGATTACTGATATGATAAAGCCTGAGGAAGACTAGGATGATGAAGATGACAAGCTTGTTCTGGGTAATTCCAAAGCATTGAATGCCTTATTCAATGGTGTGGACAAGAACATCTTCAGATTGATAAAGAATTGTACTATTGCCAAATATGCTTGGGAGAATTTGAAGACTGCTCATGAAGGAACCTCTAGAGTGAAATCATCAAGACTTTAACTTCTCACAACCACGTTTGAGAACTTGAAGATGAAGGAGGATGAAAGTATTCAAGACTTTAACATGAACATTGTTGATATATCCAATACTTCAAGTGATATTGGAGAAAAGATTCCAGAAGCTAAGTTGGTCCAAAAATCCTAAGATCGCTTCCTAAGAAATTTGACATGAAGGTGACTGCCATTGAAGAAGCCCAAGACATAAACACCATAAAGGTGGATGAACTCATGAGATCTCTCTAGACTTTTGAATTGGCAATCAGTGAGAAATCTGAAAAGAAGAAAAGCATATCCTTGGTGTCTAATCAAGATGAATGTCATCCAAATTCCAATGAAGAATTGTCTAAGGCCGTTGTGCTTCTTGAAAAACAGTATAACCAATTGTTGAAAAAAATGGACGAGAAGTCAAAATCAAATGTTAAGACTCTGCATCCGACATCAACAGAAGGAAGGATTTTGGAAGAAGAACCGACAATGATAAGAAATCTTACAAAGTCAAGGGAATCCAATGCTATGAATGCGAAGGGTTTGGACACACAAGAGCTGAGTGTCCTACCTTTCTCAAGAAGGAGAAGAAAAGCTTGTCTATATCTTGGTCTGAAGATGATTCTTTAAGTGAAGGAGAATCTGCTAAATAGGTTTCTACTCTTACTGGAGTATATGATTCTGATAAAGAATCAGATGGTGAAGAACTCACTTTTGATTAATTGTCTGCCTCATACAATGAGTTGTGCATCAGAAGTGCAGAAGTTTGTGAACTAGGAAAGGATCAACAGAACCTTATTGGTCAACTCTGTGATGGAAGATTAAAGCACTTGGCTCTTATCTCTGATCTGGAGGATGAAGTTGTATTGCTCAACTCTAAACTTGACAATATGACTAAATCTATAAGAATGCTCAACAATAGTTCTAATGTGCTGGATGAAATTCTTCAATCAGGAAGGAATGTTGGAAATGTTAAAGCGCTTGGTTATAATGATCAAGTTGAGAATAAAGGAAAAGGGCCTGTCTTGAATTCTGCTCAACCCAAAAGAAAGCAGAATCGAAATATGTCAAGTAAGATGTCACAACATCACCAAAGACATCAGAAGAATTCCTCAGGAAGAAAGAACCAAGATTGGAAATGTCATCATTGTGGTAAGTTTGGCCACATAAAGCCTTACTGCTACAAGCTACATGGTTATCCCAAATCTGCAACTCAATACAGAAGGAGATAGGTTGTTGTTAAAACAAAGAAAAAGTGGATTCCCAAGAATGACACTGTTGGTTTCATAACACACACCTCTCTAAGAGCTTTTGCTAGAGAAGACTGGTATTTTGATAGTGGTTGTTCTAGACACATGACTGGTGTCAAGAAGTTTTTGGTGGATATTAAACCACATTCCACTAGCTATGTCACTTTTGGAGATGGATCAAAAGGTGAAATAAAGGGTGTTGAGAAGCTGGACAATACTAGGCAGCATAGTCTTGATAATGAAGGTGTGAGAAAACACAAGAAATTGGGGTTTGAATTGGGTTTTCAAAAATGAAAGCTTTTTGTGAAACTTAAACAAAGGTCACAAAGATACTAACAAGAGAGAAAGACACACGATATATCCTGGTTCACTTGAATACTATCAAGCTAATCCAGTCCACCCGCCAAGGTGATTCCGCCTTATACACAAGGACTTAATCCATTATAATTAACCTATTACAATTTGCACTAGCTACTGCTGGTGACTAACAAACACAAAGACTAACTGTCTCTTCTTAAGGTTTCTAACCTAACTGGTCCCTTAAGGAATTACAAACAACTATTTGAAAAAATAAATGTGTACAAAGGGATGCTTCTACACAAGCAGATATAAACACTTTGAATAACAAAAATAACTTAAAGAAAATTTACACAATATGAATAATGTTCTTGCATTGTATTGTAGTGCTTCATTTTTCTTTCATTCTCTATTTTTATTTTCTTCAAGTAGTCAAGTCCTTATATAGCCAGTAAAAGATCCGTTGGATGGCACATCAGGAATATCCTTGAGTGAGCTGGAGACTTGAAAGAATGTCATTACGTAGGGATGAAAATCGTACACAAAAGCTGTCCTCTGTACCACCAAATCAGGGTAGTGGAATGGAATGTTTGATATGTACTATGTACTATTTTCCCTCGTAAATGTTTGATCTTATCTTCTGTAGATAAGAGGCTTCTGAATAGAGATGATTGAAGCATGAATAGAAAAGTTGATCACTGGGTCTTCAGAGTCTTGAGTCTTCAGAACTTGTTCACCAGAACCTTGTCTTCAGAATCTTCAGCACTCAGTCTTCAGAACCCTTGGCCTTTAGAAACTTAAGTCTTCAGAGTCTTCAAAATGTTGTTCAGCAGAACCTTGTCTTCAGAGTCTTCAGCACTTAGTCTTCAGAAACTCAAGTCTTCAGAATCTTCAGAACTTTGTTCAGCAGAACCTTGTCTTCAGAGTCTTCAACACTTAGTCTTCAGAAGATAACGACTTCAGAAGCTTGAAAGACTTTAGAAGTAAATCATCAGAGTCACGCTCAGCAACAACATATTGTCTTCTTAGAATATTTCTGAATGTGAGTAGATCAGAAGTAGACTTGCTTCTTTGGCGCAAAAGCTACTTTTGGCCAAACCAGATTGATGTTACACATAGTCTCTATCAGAGTCAGAGCCTTCTCTTTCAGAGTCAGAGCTTGTTTGTTAATCCTTCAGAAAAACAAACGTTAGAGTACCAAAATTGTTCTCACACAAATACTACTTTGTTATTATCAAAACTTAGAGATATCCAGCAGAACCAAATATTGTTGTAACAATCTCCCCCTTTTTTATAATTACAAAACAATGTATTTTGATGAATTAATTTTGTACAAAAAAAATCAACAGGTAATGACAGAGATAAGTATAGAAATAACTTCCCTTTATCAAGCCCCCTGAATCTAAGACTAAAAAAATCTTATCAGATTTGGGATACCAGAGCCTGATTATAAAGATCTGATCAAATTTAGGATAACAGAGCCTGATTATATAACCGAGCCTGATTGGTTAAATTAGAGCTTGACTACCAAAATATCAATATTGTTCCTGAAAAACATTCTAAGAAAAAATGTGTGCATTTAAAGTGTTAGAATGTCAGAATTATGATTCAGAGACAAGATATTTTTATCAAAATAATTTTTCCATTAATACTACCCCTTTTTGTCATAATAAAAAAGGTAAATAATGGTTAGTGCAAACATTTTGAGTATTGAGTTTCATTCAAGAGAAATTAGGTATATTAATATCAATATTACTCCCCCTTTGTCAGCAATAAAAAAGAAATGCAATAAGATGAAACAGATGTAGCCAAAGGTAATTTTCATTGATTAAAGGGAAAAACGCCAGAGGCGCAAGTACAAAAGTAAGGAGCAATACAAGATAACTACAAAATCAACCAAGCAACGACAGACAGATAGACACACAAAATGGTTAACCAAATGCCAGAAATGAGAGATTAGATTCTGAAAGACCAACAAGAACACCCTCCCACCAACCATTAAAAATCCTCCACCTTATCAACTCTTTCACATCTTTCTTCAAACACAACATTTTCTGGTCCAAGTATTTTGGCTAATCCAATGATTTCAGCCTTGAAGAACAACTCAGACAGAATTCTTCCATAAGGAATGAAGGATTAATGCTGATTTCTAGAGATTTTAACATAATACTTCAGATGATTGAAGATAGTTTGAGGAAGGTTGACCCGGACATTGTACATCATGAAGTAGATAAATAGTCTATCATCATGAGACAGAGTATCTTTGGCCACTCCTCAAGGTCGAAAGTTGGTTTGCAGGAGTTGAAACCACATTTTAGCGGTGGGAAGGAGCCCTTCAAGATTGTAAGGTTCATATCTGTGAAGAGAAACATCATGAATGACAATGAGTTCTTCAACAAAGGAGTAGGACAGATGAAAATCTTCAACGGTGACTCCATATTAGACACAGTTGATGGCTTGAGCAATGTAGGTAGGTGTTATGATGAACGAAACACCATAAACAGAAGACCAGATAGAGTTGTTATCTGCGCCAATCCTTGCATATTTCCAAAATTCCTTCACAAAGACAAGAAAGATCGGTCCATGTAAGATTGCGTAGTAACTAAACCATCCTTGAATCTGCATGCTGGTGGATATGTTCAAACCTGAGTCTCTGAGTCTGGGAAGGTTAGGCTTTTTCTCAAAGATTACTTCCATGACTTCTTCATTGCCAAAGAAGCTTTTGATAGACATGGTGACAAAAATAGAATAAAAAAGTTTTGAAAGACTGAGGAGGAGAAATGGGGAGGAGTATGATATATATATAGAAGAAATGTATTAGTAATAAATAGCAATTAAGTTTTGATGAAGTGAAATGAAAATTCATCCTTTCCCAGACAAGTGACGTAAGACAAGAGCAGGGTAAGAGACAAAGATATCAAAGAATGGGAAAAGAGTGTAGAAGTCTCTAAAAGGTCACAGATTAGGTATACATTATTCAAATCTCGACATCAATCAATGAATACAAATAAATGTATACTTCAATTTGGAAGGGAAAATACGACCTGGAATAAAGATTGAGAATAAAAGAGCTTAGTTTCAAGAAATCTTTAACTCACATACGTCTTAATGAATGCATAGTAATAGGGGAAGGCGTAAGGATTTAACCTATTCTCAAGTAGGTTACCAAACTCAATGCATTAAATCATGAGTAAAACAATAATAGGGAATAATTAGTTGAAACCTAGTCTCACGAAATCACAATGCGCAAGGTGACTCTTCAACAGTAAGATATGATTTGGTATGGGACACGTGTCATAAGAAAATCATAGTCGTCTGTTTATGAGAACACGTGTGATGTTCCCAAAGTCAAGAATACCAAGAGGTATCTGACTAGACAAGTTTTTGATCAAGACATCTCCTAACATGTAGAAGTATCGTTAATCAGAAAGACAAATAAATCATAAATAATTGTTTAACTTCAGAATCTCATTTTACAGAAGGAGATTAACCACGTTCTGATAAAACTTATTATGGATAAAGATCCTTATTTAAGTTTTTCAGAATGAACTGAAATCTATCTTCAACTAAGGGTTTTGTAAAGATATCAACCCACTGATGGTCTGTATCTATAAATTTTAAAGTTAAAATCCCTTTATGAACATAGTCTCTGATAAAATGACGTTTAATTTCAATGTGTTTAGCCCGAGAATGTAAAATCGGATTCTTACTTAGGCAAATAGCATATGTGTTATCACAGAAGATAGGAATGTTACCCTCAAGTATATGAAAATCTTCTAGCTGATTTTTCATCCAGAGTATCTGAGTACTGCAGAGTGACGCTGAGATGTATTATGCTTCTGCCATAGAAATTGTAATGGTTGATTGTCTTTTGCTTTCCCAAGAGACGAGGTTGTTACCCAGAAACTGACAGTTTCCAGAAGTACTTTTCCTTTCTAATCTATCTTCAGCATAATCTGCATCACAATAACCAGAAAGTTTGTACTATGATGTTTTCTTATACATCAATCCAAGGTTAGTTGTTCCCTTTAGATACCTTAGGATTCTATTTACAGCTGTTAAGTGAGTTTCCCTAGGATCTGATTGGAAACGAGCTCACAGACAAACATTAAACATAATATTTAGACGAGAAGCAGTCAAATACAGAAAAGAGCCTATCATACCACGATAGAGCTTCTGACAAACCTTTTTACTTTCCTCTTCTTTCTCCAGAATGCATGTAGGATGCATTATGAGTCTTTACAGGTTTACTTTCTGGCATCTCAAACTTCTTTAAAAGTTCTCGTACATACTTGCTCTGATGAATGTACGTTCCTTCTGAACGTTGATTAATTTGAATTCCCAGAAAGAATCTGAGTTCTCCCATCAGACTCATTTCAAATTCTGCCTGCATTAACTTAGAAAATTCCTTGCACAAGGAAGTATTAGCAGAGCCAAATATAATATCATCAACGTAAATTTGCACAACCAAAATGTCATTCTTAATAGTTTTGCAAAAGAGTGTTGTATCCACTTTTCCTCTGATAAAGTTATTTTTCAAAAGAAAGTTACTCAACCTTTCATACCAAGCTCTAGGAGCTTGTTTCAGACCATATAACGATTTTTTAAGTTTGAAAACGAAATCTTGGTTTTCAGAACTTTCCAAACCAGGAGGTTGGTGCACATACACTTCTTCAGAAATATACCCGTTTAAGAATGCACTCTTTACATCCATTTAATATAAGGTGATATCATGATTTTCAACAAAGGAAACTAAGAGACGAATAGATTCTAACCTGGAAATTGGTGCAAATGTTTCTGTATAGTCTATTCCTTCTTACTGACTATAACCTTGTGCTACCAGTCGTGCTTTGTTTCTCACGACCTCACCTTTTTCATTTAACTTGTTTCTGAATACCTACTTTGTTCCAATGATGTGGACGCCTTTTGGTTTCTGAACAAGATCCCAAACATCGTTTCGGGTGAATTGATTTAGTTCTTCTTGCATGGCCAGAATCCACCCATTCTCCAGAAGAGCTTCATCAACTGATGTTGGCTCTATCAGAGACACCAAACCCAGAAGAGTTTCTTTAGAAGGTTTAAATGATGAACGAGTTCTTACTGGATCAACTTTATCTCAAAGAATCAATTCTTCAGAATGAGAGGTCTTTAGTCTATTTTTCTTCTGAGGAGATGGACTATTCATTATTTCTGGTAAGGTTGTATCTGATTCTGTAGTTTCTACATCTTTGTCTCCTTCTTTAGAATCTTCTTCCTTGGATTCTGATAAGGTAATCTTCAAATCTGCAAACTTTTCAACTAACTTTGACTTTTCAGGGTCAAGCTTATCATCGAATCTAACATGAATTGATTCCTTAACAATCCGTGTTTCAGTGTTGTTGAAATTGTAATACAACAGCAAGCAAAAACTAATTTAAGTAACCCAGTTTTTTCGTATCCACAAGGATCAGTGCGAGGGAAAGAATGTCGTTCGACGGTATCTATGTTTCTAAGCTTATGGTTCAAAAGTTTTGGTTTAAAAGATTTAAGGAACCAAAATTAAATGCAGAAAATGTAAAGACGGAAAATATAAAGTAAAGACTGAATTATAAACAAAGCCTTGTTGGAATTGGATCTCATCAATTGATAACACATGCATTCTTCTGATCAATTTATACATAAATTAAACATTCACCTAATATCATCATGTATCACTCACGACATACATATCCTCTCGGTCCCCGCATATGTGAGTGATTTTATACCGATTAATAATTGCTCTCGCACATCACCAATCAATACAAAGCATTTAAAGCCTACATGAATGCTAAGCCTACATCCATTTCTGACCTCAAGACTCAACAAATAGTACTATAACATCAATATCAAACCAATGAGTAATTCATATACAAAGCCAATGATCAAAATACGTACACACGCTTAACACTTTTTACATGTATTCAACTAATTTCCCAAATGGATGTGAATATCGCTCTTCATCACTATTATCACGCATCCTCGCGATATCCTATCGATCCTACTCATGCTAGCCATGCTACTTAATCAACACAATACAACAAAAGATACCATGAATATCAACTCACAAAACCATGTCAAAAGTTTGCTCATTGATAGAAGAAAATCTAAGATCAAGAATTTGTAAAGGTTTTGTCAAGACCACAAATAACCAATCAAAGACAATCAACAATAGAGAATCAAAACATATTCACAAACATACATTAGATGAAATACATAAAGTATCAAAAGATTACATCCAAACCCAACAAGAGATTGAAGCTCTTACCTTCTCTCCCTTGAAATAAAGAGATATAAAGTTATGATCCTAAAATTACAAGTTCTAATATTTCACTTAAGTTTCTCTCTTGATAATATCTAAAAAGTGTGAAAAATCTATTTATAATACATTCAGGATTTTACATGTTCGCAAAGCGAACATTTTACTCGCAAAGCGAATGACAAAATTAGGCACCAGAGGTGCCTCTGCATAGGTAAACTGCCACATAAATCTTCATGAGTTTGCAATGCGAAGGATTGTGCGCAAAGCGAACACTCGCCTTCAAGTTCGCAAAGCGAACTTTTGTGCCTTTTTCTACTGGCCAAGTCTAGGACCATTCGCTGGGGACTTCGCCAGAGTTCGCAAAGCGAACCTTTACTGGCAAGTTCACAAAGCGAACTTGCTGAAGTTTTCCTCTTTTCTTTGGCAACTTGCATCACTTTCTTGTGTCTTACAACTTTGATCATTTAGTGCCTTTTCCTGCACAATAGTACAAACATTACAAGCACCAAAGGTATATTCACGATGTTAGAAGAACAACAACAATCATGAGTATAATCAATGAAAACATGAGAATTGAGTAGAAAAAGTGCCAAGAAAAATAGTTTATTTTAAGGTAAAATATGCACCTAACAACTCTCCCCAACTAGATTTTTGCTTCTCCTCAAGCAATGTATGCCCCTCATTAAAACAAGAGGATTTGCTCAAGCGTTTAATTCAACCAAGAAAATATGAAAATGCGCACAAGCAACATTCACCACTCAATAGAATCGAACAATGAGAAAGAATTAAGTTCTTAAACAAATAACATGGAATGTTTCAAATGACAACTAAATTTTCATACTTGAATCACTCTAACACTCCTCTTTAGAATAAGAATGAAGAAATTAACGCGTTTGCAACCGCGGGGAAATTTCACTCACCTGACAAGCAATGCTAATAGCAACTCAATTCTTACAACATCTAACAATAAAAAATGAAACATGGAAGCAAAAAGATCACTAAGGGCTTCAAAGGTTGTAACTTGGTTGGGTTCACAACAAAGGGACATTTCTAAAGGCCATTGAATTGAAATTGCCGATGCAAAAAGAAACATTCACTATACATGGTATTCACACATCATAACTTCATTCACCATTTTCATTCCTTTATCACCAACCTTCTCAAACTTCCTTATGCACAATTATTTCATTCTCTATTTTTCTTATTCAAACAAGCATTCTTTTTATTTTGTTTTTCACATTCATATTCACACTTTTTCTTTTCATGCTTGTTTGAACTTTTTCAAAAGTTTTAGCAACCTACCGTTCTTCTTTTTCATTCTCCCCAACTTGAATTCAACCAAACCTCAAGTGAATGCTCCTTGCTTTTTATGACAAGGAAATTAAATTAAAACAATGTTCAAAGGTTCAAGAAGAAATTTTTAGAACCTCACAAAATTCATTGATGAACTATACTTTCAAATTATGTACATAAACCAAGTTCATCACTAAAATGAGATCTAAACTGTTTAGGCTCAAAGAGGTTAACGAATTCTCTCTACTCACGGGTAAGGTACTTTCGAATACGGTTGTGCTCAATATAAACAAATGCCTTGATTATTTCTAATGCTTCCACAAAATCACAATAATCAAAAGATAAAGCATGAATCAAACAAATTAAACAAAGTTATCAGTAATCCTAGCATATAGTAAACAATGGAGGTTTCTCACAATTTGTGGCTTTTGGACCTAAGTGAAACAAGCATTCAAACAAGTTGCAAAATGAAACAAAAATACACATTTGCACAAAGCACAAAATTCTTAAATCATTCTAACATTCTATGAAGCGGTACAATTTATCTCGCATACATTCAAATCTCACCATCCAGACTCGGTCGAAGCTTCTTTGAATACTTTTATATAAATAACAACCAATCTAGAAGTTCTCATCATTCCTAATCACACTAGAGACAACATAAAAGAAAACAAATACATATAATATAAACAAATGTACAAAGCTAAAAAATATAGAAACTATCGCAATGCAATTCAATATCTAAACACCAATCCCCGACAACGACGCCATTTTGTTAAAACTGTAATACAACAGCAAGCAAAAACTAATTTAAGTAACCCAGTTTTGTCGTATCCACGGGGATCAGTGCGAGGGAAAGAATGTCGTTCGACAATATCTATGTTTCTAAGCTTATGGTTCAAAATTTTTGGTTTAAAAGATTTAAGGAACCAAAATTAAATGCAGAAAATGTAAAGATGGAAAATATAAAGTAAAGACTGAATTATAAACGGAGCCTTGTTAGAATTGGATCTCATCAATTGATAACACATGCATTCCTCTGATCAATTTATACATAAATCAAACATTCACCTAATATCATCATGTATCACTCACGACATACATATCCTCTCGGTCCCCGCATGTGTGAGTAATTTTATACCGATCAATAATTGCTCTCGCACATCACCAGTCAATACAAAGCATTTAAAGCCTACATGAATGCTAAGCCTACATCCATTTCTGACCTCAAAACTCAATAGATTTTACTATAACATCAATATCAAACCAATGAGTAATTCATATACAAAGCAAATGATCAAAATACTTACACACACTTAACCCTTTTTACATGTATTCAACTAATTTTCCAAATGGATGTGAATATTGTTCTTCATCACTATTATCACACATCCTCGCAATACCATATAGATCCTACTCATGCTTGCCATGCTACTTAATCAACATAATACAATAAAAGATACAATGAATATCAACTCACAAAACCATGTCAAAAGTTTGCTCATTGATAGAAGAAAATATAGGATCAAGAATTTGTAAAGGTTTTGTCAAGACCACAAATAACCAATCAAAGACAATCAACAATAGAGAATCAAAACATATTCAGAAACATACATTAGATGAAATACATAAGGTATCAAAAAATTACATCCAAACCCAACAAGAGATTGAAGCTCTTACCTTCTCTCCCTTGAAATAAAGAGATACAAAGTTCTGATCCTAAAATTACAAGTTCTAATATTTCTCTCAAGTTTCTCTCTTGATAATATCTAAAAAGTGTGAAAAATCTATTTATAATACATTCAGGATTTTACATGTTCGCAAAGCGAACGTTTTACTCGCAAAGCGAATGACAAAATTAGGCACCTGAGGTGCCTCTGCATAGTTAAACTGCCACAGAAATCTTCATGAGTTCGCAATGCGAAGGATTGTTCGCAAAGTGAACACTCGCCTTCAAGTTCGCAAAGCGAACTTTAGTTCCTTTTTCTACTGTCCATGTCTGGGACCATTCACTGGGGACTTTTCCAGAGTTCGCAAAGCGAACTTGCTGATGTTTTCCTCTTTTCTTTGGCAACTTGCATCACTTTCTTGTGTCTTATAACTTTGATCATTTAGTGCCTTTTCCTGTACAATAGCACACACATTACAAGCACTAAAGGTATATTCACGATGTTAGAAAAACAACAACAATCATGAGTAAAATCAATGCAAACATGAGAATTGAGTAGAAAAAGTGCCAAGAAAAATAGTTTATTTTTAGGTCAAATCTGCACCTAACAGGTGTTATAGATTCTGTAGCCTTTAGAGCATTCAAAATATCCTAACAATAAATACTTTTGAGCTTTGGAATCAAACTTGCCAAGATTCTCTTTAGTGCTCAACATAAAACAAATACATCCATGCCATACCCCAAATTTGTCCTACCTATGTATAGTTTTCATCTGTACATCCACCCACTAACTATCATTCAGAAAAATCCAAAAAAAAATGTTGTCTTCAACTTCATCCCTCTTTTTTTTTATCCATTTTAAGTTTAAGTCATATCTATATTTTAACCTTTTTTATCCTTTATCCATTTCCAATTTTAAAATCCATTTTTATTAATTTTCATAATATCCATTTGTTAACCAATTCCAATATCCATTTCATTGGTCTCTGATATTCTGATCGTTTGCATATCATTTTCATTGGTCTCTGTTTTCGCATTTTAGTAAACATGTCAATAATCATGCATTTTTTTGTTAGAATTTAATTTGTTTTATTTCTTTTTTTCACTAACTATTTTCAATTATCTTTTTTATTATTTTTACTTTTATTATTATTATTATTTCTTTATTATTATTATTATTAATTTTATTATTATTAGTTTTATTATCATTATTAGTTTTATTATTATTAGTTTTATTATTACTAAGCTATATTATTATTATTATTATTACTTTTATTTTGTTTATCTTCATGGTAAGTGGGGACCACTCAATCATTCTAACACTTCACATGGATTGCCAACTTAGATTTATCAATGACCAAAAATCATTCTCACACTTCACTCATCAATGGCCAAGAATCATTCTCATAAAGTCACATGGATTGCCACATCAACACTCCCACTTTATTCACACTATAAATAAGATCTCTCTTTCTCTCATTTGACACACCAGATTCACCCCACACAAATGCTGAATACTCTCTTAATTTTCTCCCTCAATTATTCTTGCAAATTTTTTGGAGAGAAGGCTCGTCTTCATTTTTCCATAACTCGTGCCATTGAAGAGGCAGTGAACCGTCTCCACTAGGTAACATTCACCTCTTTTATTTTCTCCGTTTTCAAAGTACCATGATCATTTATCTATACTATTATCAAGTCCATTAGCATGTTAATATTTTTTTGGAAAAAGTATTGTAATATCCTATAATTTTTGTTTGGTTTTATTATGAATGATGTTTAAAAGATAAGATAAAAATTCAAAAAGACAAAAAACATGCTTCATCACCCCCCTTTTATTATTTCATACTATTTTTTTCCTATTTATTTCGATTTTATTTCATTTTTATTATGTTTATTCACTTTGGGTCAATGAAAACCTAAATATTGATTGATTTATCGATTTCTCGATTAAATCTCGATAAAGGTGAGACCTTTATTCTTCTTCCTATTTATTTCAATTTTATTTCATTTTTATTCATTTTGGGTCCATGAAAACTAAATATCGATTGATTTATCGATTTCTCGGTTAAACCTCGATAAAGGTGAGACCTTTATTCTTTGTATTCATATTTTCGATTTAATTTCTTAATTGTCACTTTATATTTCTTTTATTTTCATTTTGGTCAATGAAAGTCAAAATGAACGATTTATCGATTTTCTCGAACAAATTCCGATTAAGACGAGACCAATTTTATGTTATATTATACCTTGTTAATATTATCTCGATTATATTATCGTTCATTCTTATTCATATCCATATCATATTCATATTCATGCTTATTTAATCATCTTTATTTGTTCAAACGCTTACTTCCCGATTAAAATACTCAACACCTATTCAAATCATTTTTTCAATTAAATCGCGAAAGAATTGAGCTCTTGAGGTCTAGCACTTCTTGGGTTCTTGAGTGACCACCATTAGGGCGCACGCCTTTGGTGGTGATCACTCGACCTTTCGCTCCTAAAACACTCGTCTTAACTATTTGAACAAAGGAATGCCATTGGAATCTAGCATTCCATATGGTACTTTCGTGGTTCATCAAACAATATTTCGTAAATCAATCGAATGAAAAAGGTGTCGTTGGGATCTAGCATCCCAATAATGCCCCGATTAATTGGTTGCGAGGCTGACATCTCGTTTATCGAATAATCATCATTCTCCCTAAAACATTTATCAAATCAAACCATTTCCAAACCAGTCCTCGACTTGTCGTCGAGCCACTCTTCAAAACATTCTCGTAAGTCGAGTGCCTTTTTGCCTCGACATCAAACGCACACTTGCACATCTCGTGGTCTCGTTACTAGGAGCACCCCTAGGGACTAGTATCGATCCTCACCTCTTTTCGCAACCTATCCAATTCGATCTTTCTCAAACGCTTTCTTAATCACCTTACGAAAGGAGGAGATTCTTGGAATCCAGCATTCCTTGGATCTTCGAATGAATGGCTCTTAAGGCGCGCCCTTGGGTTGTTATTCGTTCACCCTTTCGTCTTAAAACACTTAATCTTTATCGAACATTTTTCCAATCAAATCACGAAAGAACTGAGTTCTTGGAGTCTCGCAATCCTTGGATTCTTGAGTGACTGCTCCCGAGGCACGCCCCTTGGTTTGCATGTCATTCAATCTTTCGTCTCCTAAAATTCAAACCCTAACCCTTCTTTTTGTGGGCGTACCACGAACTACGACTGCTCTGATTCTTTATTCTCGTCCGAGTGAAGATACGTAGGCATAAGATTGCGATGATCTTGGCGAGCACACTACCATCTTTTTCCGTCAAACCCCATAGTCGAACTACGATTGCTCTGATTCCTCATTCTCGTCCGAATGAGCATGCCTAGGTCCGAGGTCGCGATGATCTTGCCGAGCACCCTATCCTAAAACCACCCCATTTTCCCTTAGTAATCGAAACCTTTACTTTACCTTTTTCGCATATATCGTTGAGAAGAAAACAAACAAGCTTAGATAAAATTTCCTCACAAATCGAACTAAGAGGTTCCCGTTGAGTACAACGGACGTGAGGGGGTGCGCGTATCTTCCCCTCACGTAACCGACTCCCGAACCCGGAATGTGGTTGCGACGACCATGTTCTTATCCATCCCTTAAAGGTTTTCTCGATATTTTCCTTTCCCTCTTTTGGGATAAATAAAGTTCGGTGGCGACTCTGTCGAACCGTTTTCCGTGCCTTTCGCGCGAGGGTCGTATTTTCGATGAATTTTCGAGGTGCGACAATCCAAAAGGATGAAAATAAGAGATGTTGGGTTTTCTATTCTTCCACAATTCATAGTGAGTCTTACCCAGAATAGGTCTGATAGAAATCCTGTTCTGAATGTAACATGCTGTATTTACTGCCTCAGCCCAGAAGTGCTTAGCCATGTCAGTTTCTTGGATCATGGTACGAGCAATTTCTTGCAATGTTCTATTCTTATTTTTCACTACTCCATTATGTTGTGGAGTTCTGGGAAAGGAAAAATCATGGGAAATGTCATGGGAATAAAAAATATTCTGAAAGTATTTGTTCTCGAATTCTCCACCACGATCACTTCTGACTCTGACTATTTTACAATCCTTCTCTATTTGCACTTGTGAGCAAAAGGTAGAGAACACATAATGTGACTCATCCTTGTGTTTCAAGAATTTTACCCATGTCCAACGACTATAGTCATCTACAATGACTAATCCATATTTCTTACCATTGGTAGAGCCAGTTTTCACTGGACCAAAGAGATTAATGTGAAGAAGTTTTAATGGTCTAGAGGTAGAAACAAAATTTTTCGCTTTGAAAGAAGTTTTTGAAAACATGCCTTTCTGACATGCTTCACAAAGAGCATCTGAAGAATACTTCAGATTAGGTAAGCCTCTGACTAATCCAAGCTTATTTAGCTGAGAAAACTTTCCCATGCTAACATGGCCCAAACGCCTATGCCATACACATTGCTCTTTATTTACAGACATTAGACATTTAACATTCTGATCCTTAATATCAGAAAGTCTGATTTTGTAAATGTTGTTTTTCCTCTTTCCATTAAAAAGGATTGAACCATCCTTCTGACTAATAGCCTTACAGGACTTTTGATTAAAAATGATATCATAACCATTGTCACTAACTTGACTAATTGACATTAAGTTATGTATCAAACCATCGACCAGAAGAACATCAGTAATAGAAGGAAGTTTACCATTACCTACAGTTCCAGAGCCAATGATCTTACCCTTCTGGTTTCCTCCAAAACCAACTAAACCTCCAGGCTTAAGTTCCAAACTTTGGAACATATGCCTTCTTACCGTCATGTGTCGCAGGCAACCACTATCCAGGTACCATGATTGGTGTTTCAACGGAGCCGCTAAGGATATCTGCAACATAGATTATGTTATCCTTAGGTACCCACTTTCTGGGTCCTCTTTTGTTAGTTTTCCCATATTTTTTCACAACTTTGGGTTTCTGTGCAACAGGATAATCAAGTGGAATTTGTGCATAATACTTAGGTTTAAGATTAGATTTTTATGTCTGTGAAGGTGCTTGCACATGCTCAGAACAATCAAGTTCAGTGCTAGAGGGCACAAAATGGTCATAGAGAAGTTTTGGTTTTATAGGCTGACTTACATCAGTTTCAAATGTTTCTGTACACCCCAAACCTTTTTTTCCATTTCTGCTAACTCCATAGATCATGGAAGCTATTTTGCTTATATTTATGCTTTTAGCTAGAAAGTGATAGAATGCTCTATCATACTTGTTGGCACAACCAGTGTTAGAGATATTAGAGACTAATTCTTCTTCTAGTTTAGAAATTTTGCATTTCAAAGCATAATTACTATTTTTTATAGAAAAAATAATTTCATTTAGAGAAGAATTATTCTGCTCAAGGTTATCTCTAACTTCAGAAGTAATTACATGGGATTTGTTAAGATCCTTGTATTTACTTTGAAGAGTTTGATATCTTTCAAGCATTTCTGAAAGACACGACTCTAATTCACAACGAGAGAGTTTTGATAATACTTCTGAGTCAGAATCTGAGTCTGATTTTGGTTCTGATAGTATTTTGTTTTCTAGTTCTCCAGAGACTTCAACGTCAATTGTTGTTGGCACTAGCGCAACATTTGCCTATTCTTCATCAAAATTTTCTTCTTCAGAATCAGAGTCATCCCAAGTTTCCATGAGTCCCTTCTTGGTTTAGATGAAGTTCTTTTTAGACTTCTTGTCTTTCTTAAGCTTTGGACACTCGATCTTGTAATGACCTGGCTCATTACACTTATAGTAGAGGACTTCTTTTCCAGAACTCTGCTTCTTTTGTCCAGATGTTGAGTCAACACGACCATTGTTCCTTCTTGATCCTCTGAACTTGCCATGCCTATGATTCATGAGTTTGTTGATCCTTCTAGAGATAAGTGATAGCTCATCTTCTGAATCTTCATCAGAATCTTCTGATTCTTCCTCAGCTTGATAAGCCTTTTCCTTTTCAGGTTTAGACTTAAGAGCAATAGATTTACTCTTCTTCTGAGGTTCATCTTCCTCAAGCTCTATCTCACGACTTCTTAAAGAACTAATAAGTTCTTCAAGATTGATACTATTTAGATCTTTATATAGTTTCAAGGCAGTTACCATGGGTCTCCACTTCTTAGGAAGGCTTCTGATGATCTTTTTGACATGATCAGCAGTTGAGTATCCTTTGTCCAGAACTTTTAGTCCCACGACTAGCATTTGAAACCTTGAAAACATAGTTTCAACTGTTTCATCATCCTCCATTCTGAATGCCTCATATTTCTAGATTAGGGCAAGCGCCTTTGTCTCCTTAACATGAGCGTTTCCTTCATGAGTCATTCTTAGAGAATCAAAAATGGATTTGGCAGTATCTCTATTTGTTATCTTCTGATACTCAGTATAAGAGATAGCATTTAACAATATAGTTCTTGCCTTGTGATGATTCTTATAATCTTTCTTTTGTTGATTGGTCATAGCACTTCTTGACACTTTTACTCTTACAACATCAACTGGGTGAGTGTAGCCATCAACTATAAGATCCCAAAGATTTACGTCATAACCAAGAAAGAAACTTTCAATTCTATCTTTCCAGTAGTCAAACTTTTCACCATCAAAGACTGGTGGTTTGGCACTGTAGTGATCTTTCTCTTCTAGAATAGGATTAGCGTTAACGGCCATGATATCTCACACAAATACTGGATCGATACTGAACATGGTTAAGTGTTGATAAAACTTTTATCACAATCAGAATCGGAGCTCTGATGTTAATTGAAGTGTGAGAAAACACAAGAAAGGGGGGTTTGAATTGGGTTTTCAAAAATGAAAGCTTTTTGTGAAACTCAAACAAAGGTCACAAAGATATTAACAAGAGAGAAAGACACGCGATATATCCTGGTTCACTTGAAAACTATCAAGCTAATCCAGTCCACCAACCAAGGTGATTTTGCCTTATACACAAGGACTTAATCCACTATAATAAACGAATTACAATTTGCACTAGCAACTGCTGGTGACTAACAACCACAAAGACTAACTATCTCTTCTTAAGGATTCTGACCTAACTGGTCCATTAAGGATTTACAAACAACTATTTGAAAAAATAAATGTTCACAAAGAGATGCTTCTACACAAGCAGATATAAACACTTTGAATAACAAAAATGACTTAAAGAAAATTTACACAGTATGAATAATGTTCTTGTGTTGTATTGTAGCGCTTCACTGTTCTTGAATTCTCTGTTTTTATTTTCTTTAAGTAGTCAAGTCCTTATATAGCCAGTAAAACATCCGTTGGAGGGCACATCAGGAATATACTTGAGTGACCTGGCGACTTGAAAGAATGTCGTTACGCAGGGATGAAAATCATACACAAAAGTTGTTTTGTACCACCAAATCAGGGTAGTGGAATGGAACGTTTGATACGTACTATGTACCATTTTCCCTTGATCTTATCTTCTGTACATCAGAGGCTTCTGAATAGAGATGATTGAAGCATGAGTAGAAGAGTTGATCACTGGGTCTTCAGAGTCTTCAGAACTTATTCACCAGAACCTTGTCTTCATAATCTTCAGCACTCAATCTTTAGAACCCTTGGTCTTCAGAAACTTAAGTCTTCAGAGTCTTCAGAACGTTGTTCAACAGAACCTTGTCTTCAGAGTCTTCAACACTTAGCCTTCAGAAACTCAAGTATTTAGAAACTCAGAACATTGTTCAGCAGAACCTTGCCTTCAGAGTCTTCAGCACTTAGTCTTCAGAAGATAACAACTTCAGAAGCTTGAAAGCCTCCGGAAGTAAATCATCAGAGTCACGCTTAGAACCAGAATCCAAGAGAGCATTGCAGCAGCAACATATTGTCTTCTTAGAATCTTTATGAATGTGAGTAGATCAGAAGCAAACTTGCTTCTTTGGCGCAGAAGAGACTTTTGGTCAAACCAGATTGACGTTGCACATGGTCTCTATCAGAGTCAGAGCCTGTTTGTTAATCCTTCAGAAAAACAAACGTTAGAGTACCAAAATTGTTCTTACACAAATACTACTTTGTTATTATTAAAACTTAGAGATATCCAGGAGAACCAAATCTTGTTCTAACAGATAAGGTGTTGTTTGTCAAAGGGATGACTGCTAATCTGATAAGTATCAGTCAACTATGTGACCAAGGTCTCAAGGTTAACTTTTCTAAATCTGAGTGTCTGGTAACAAATGACAAAGATTAAGTTATTATGAAGGGTGCCAGATCTAAGGATAACTGTTACTTATGGACACCTCTTGAAACAAAGTGTTCCTCCACCTGCTTGATGTTAAAATAAGATGAGGTGAAGATGTGGCATCAGAAACTGGGCCACTTACACTTGAAGGGAATGAAGGAAGTCTTGTCAAAGGTAGCTGGCAGAGGTATTCCTAATCTAAAAATTGATGAAGGAAGAGTCTGTGGTGAATGTCAAATTGGAAATCAGACAAGGATGCCACATAAGAAGCTTCAACATCTGACCACTTCAAAAATTTTGGAGCTACTTCATATGGACTTGATGTGATCTATACAGGTTGAAAGTCTTGGAGGAAAGAGGTATGATTATGTTGTGGTTGATGACTTCTCCAGATTTTCCTGGGTGAATTTCATCAAAGAGAAGCCTTAGGTGTTTGAAGTGTTCAAATAACTTTGTCAAAAACTTCAATGAAAGAAGGATTATGGCATAGTTATAATTAGAAGTGACCATGGGAAGGAATTTAAAAATAGTAAGTTTGATGATTTGTGTTCCTTTGAAGGAATTAGTCATGAGTTCTCTTCACCCAAAACTCCTCAACAAAATGGCGTGGTTGAGAGAAAGAATAGGACAATTCAAGAATGTGCAAGGGTCATGCTTCATGACAAGAAACTTCCATATCATTTTTGGGCTGGATCCATCAGATCTGGCACTTCTGCTACTTTATATGAGCTATGGAAAGGAAGGAAACCAATTGTGAAGTACTTCCATGTCTTTGGAAGGAAATGTTACATTTTGGCTGATCGTGACCAAAGGAGAAAGATGGATCCTAAAAGTGACAAAGGAATCTTTTGGGACACTCTATAAATAGCAGAGCTTATAGAGTATTCAACTCCAGAACTAAGGTTGTGCTGGAATCCATAAATGTTGTGGTTGATGACTCAACTACAGAAGCTGCTGTCACAGATGATATTGGAGCATTCTTTACCATGAGTGATGTTTCTGAAGATGTCACAGAAGATGTTGGAACATTACATGATGCTCTTGCTCAAGTGTTAATCTTGAACCTGCAGAGACTGAGAAAGAAGACAAGGGACCCTCCACCTGAATCAAGAAAGACCATCCCAAGAAGCTTATGATAGGAGATCCTAATGGTGGAAGAATTATTAGATCAGGAGAAGTTGTTGTTGATGCATGCTTTGTCTCAAAATTGGAACCCAAAAATGTCAAGGAGGCCTTGACTGATGAATTCTGGATCAATTCTATGCAAGAGGAACTGGGGCAGTTCAAAAGGCATGAGGTATGGGATTTTGTGCCAAAACCTAAAGGGTCAAATGTTATTGGTACAAGATGGGTGTTTAAACACAAGTCTGATGAGCAAGGTATGATCACCAGAAACAAGGCTAGACTTGTTGCTCAAGGGTACACTCAAATTGAAGGGGTGGACTTTGATGAGACTTTTGCTCCTGTTGCTAGGTCGGAGTTACTTGGAGTAGCTTGTTTGTTGAATTCAAGATGCTTCAAATGGATGTTAAGAGTGCCTTTCTAAATGGATACTTGAATGAAGAAATATATGTGGAACAACCAAAAGGATTTGTTGATCCTACATTTCCAGATCATATGTTCAAATTGAAGAAGGCCTTGTATGGGTTGAAACAAGCTCCAAGAGCTTGGTATGAGAGGCTAATTGAGTTCCTCGTTAACCATGGATACATAAAAGGTGGAATTGACAAAACTCTCTTTGTTAAAGAGAAGGATAGGAAACTCATGATAGCTCAAATCTATGTAGATGATATTATGTTTGGAGGGATGTTGGATGAGATGGTTCAACACTTTATCAAGTAAATGCAATCTGAGTTTGAGATAAGTTTGGTGGGTGAATTAACCTACTTTCTTGGTCTCCAAGTCAAACAGATGGAAGGCTCAATATTTATTTGTCAGGGGAAATATGCAAAGAGTATTGTGAAGAAGTTGACTTGGAGAATGCTAACCACAAAAGGTCTCCGGCTCCTATACACTTGAAGTTGTCTAAGGATGAAAATGGTTTTTGTATTGATCAGAGTTTGTATAAAAGCATGCTTGGCAGTCTTCTATACCTTACTGCAAGCAGACCTGAAATAACTTTTGTTGTTGGAGTTTGTGTTATATATCAAGCTGAACTTAAAGTCAGTCATATCAATCAAGTCAAAAGGATTATGAAGTATGAGAATGGTACATGTGACTATGGTCTGTTGTATTCTCATAATTTTAATTCCATGTTGATGGGATATTGTGATGTTGATTGGGCTGGTAGCATTGATGATAGGAAGAACACCTCTGTGTAGCATCAGTTTTAGTGACGCGACCACTACCGCTTTTAACGCTACTTTCGGATTTCTGTATTTATCCTATGAAGCTCGAAAGGAAAGGGAAGATATCTTACACTAACCCTGCTTACAAGTGTTTTCTTTAACATATGCGAAGAGATCTGGAATCGGGGTTTGGTTATACAAGGGGAAGCTATTAACACCCAGAGTATCTATAGTAATCTATAGGAACTTTCGTTTGCATATATTTTCTACTATTTGAAATTCTTTCTGAAGTCTATTTGCTGTTGATTGGGGAAACCTTCTCCTTTGGGAGGACCGAGGAAATGTTTTTGTTGTTTTTGGATTTTCTATTATTTTTGGGAAGGTGATTGACCTAAGATTTTTTATTTGTGTGCTCGCCAAGATTTCACAATCTTATGCCTACGTATTCCCGTAAAGAGATATGGGAAATCAGAGCAATCATAGTTCCTCCTATTCTATGGGAGGAAAAAAATGTTTGGTGTCTTGTTCAAAGCCTAAGATTGAAGCTAAAAGTTGATTAAGAGAGAGAGAATTTTTCACCTCTAAAGGGAGAAATCTCACCTATTCATCACAAATGTTGAGTGGTTGGTTATAAAGGGAAGTTACTTTAACTGGGATGTGTGGAATCCAGCAATTCCATAACTTTCTTTATAAGAGAAATGTCATGAAGGAAGAAGCATTAACTTGATGTAGAGCAATGCCACTTTTTCCTTTATGAGTCTTTCATGCTAAGAGAGGGATATTAGCTTGGATGTGTAGAATCCAGAGGCTTGCCACTTACATCAGTTATATGAAAGAGAAATTTTAACCATGATAAAGGAGGAGGGACTCCAGCTTGGATTTTGAATCAACAAGTGTGCCACTTACATCAATTATCTGGAAAAAATGTTTTGATTGTTTGTTTTGATATGTGATGTATAGAGGGGATATTTTCCTACGGAGAGGACTCATGGTCTCATCTATGAGGATGATGAATTTTGTGCCTTGATCAAAGCCCAAGGTTGAATCTAAAAAAAGAAGTTTGTGGATTGAATCCACTGGAGCTATTTTATTTGAGTATCTTGTTTGAAGCCCAAGATGATGAAGCTGAAGAATTTGAGTATAACTTTAAAGAAAACTGACTCAACTGGGGAGTATAATGTCTATCTTGTACAAGGCCCAAGATTGAGGCTGACTGATTAAATCATTATATGAAGCCTAAGAGGAGACTGACTCTTGCCGAGGATTTATTCAAATCAAAGAGAAGGTCTAAACTATGTTGGGGAATCCAAAGGGAAACTAACTCATGCTGGAGATTAGAGCAGAGTTAATTTATCAGATGCCATGAGGCTCTGATTCTTTTGAGGATTTGTTGATGGTAACCTAACCCTGGCTGGGGATTGTAAGGTGAAAGTCAAGCCTTGTTGGGGGCCAGAAGGGATTTAAAGATGATTTTGAATGCCTTAGAGGTTTTAACTCTTCTGGGAATTGATGTATTAGTAAAGATGATTAGGATTTATCTTAAACTTTTAGGAAGCCTGAGGGTTATTGTATTAAGCCCAAGAGGAAACTATGGGGGTGAGACTTTCCAAGTCTACTTATATGAAGCACAAGAGGAGGCCGAGACTACCCAAGTCTCTTGAGAAGAGGCAGACTCTGGTGGAAGAGAGATCTTTGTATGATGCCCAAAAGGAGGCTGAGGTTTCTAGAGGTGAAGACCAACCCTTGAATGATTGGATGTTCTAGAGTTTTTGACTTTCCTGAGGATTGAACTAGTAGAGATAACTAAACTCTTTCCTATGCTTTTAGGAAGCCTTTGGGTCCTTGTACTAAGCTCAAGAGGAGGTTGGGATGCTTCTAGGAAGCATGTGGGTCCTTGTACTAAGCCCAAGAGGAGGTCGTGGGGAACTTTTAAGAAGCCTGTGGGTCCAAGCCTAAGAAAAGTTCAAGAAAGATTTCACCGGGAAATAAGCCTTTCTTTGCTGAACAGTTCTAGGGTTTGAAGAAATTCAAAAGAGGTTTCACCGAGAATTAATCCTCTCTGGGGAAATGAATTTCTTTGTATAAGTATAAACTAGTTGATTGAACTAAGTTATAAGTATCTTACTGTTTAACCTAAGTGTGAACTGAGGATGACCTAACTGTTGAGGGAACTCTAAAGAGGTATGCACAAGTATATACAGATAAGTGATTTAACAGGTATATAAACAAATATGCATTGAAAAGGCGATGGGTCTTATTCTTTGGACAAAGGCCCATGTGTATTGTGATTGGTTGTGTTGATTACCACTGTATGATTAGGGTTTTGAGAAATTGAAGAAAGTTTTGAGATTACTTTGAATTTGAATTTGAATTAAAAGAATATTGTTGTTATTATTTGAATGAATTGAAAAGAAAGTTTGGGGCTTATAACTCAAAGAGAGGCCCAAGTGGTTTAAGAGCAGTTTCACCTGGAATAATGCTCCTCTTGGTACCAGTGTAATTCAAATATTCTTTTTATTATAAAAAGGAAAAAGGATGGGACTTACACTCCATTAAGAGGCCCAAGTTAATGTATTTTTAAATGAAAGAATGAAAGGCTAGCATTGGGTCTTATAATCAGGGAGATGCCCAGGTGTTTTCAAACAGTTTAAAAACAGACAGATGATTTTGAAAACAGAGGTATGAGGCTTACAACTCAAGGGGAGGCCCATGGAGGTTGTTTATTGTTTAAAACAAAGTTTATGTACAAAATATTGGGGCTTATACTCAAGGAGAGGCCCAGATGATTTATTTTGAAAACAGTGAGTGCACTGCAAAACTGAAAGATGTTGTGGGACTTATACTCTAGCAGAGGCACAAAATTTATTTATGTACATATGGGGGTTGGGTCTTACACTCTAATAGAGGCCCAAGTGTGTTTGAAATGAATTTTTGAAAGATTGAATCCAAGAAAACCCTAATTTTATTTTTTTAAAGATATTTTTCAAAGAAAAATCAATTAAAAAAAGATAAGAAAATACCAAAAAACTCAATAAACATGTTATGAATTATGTTTAAGGTTTAACCTCTCATATCTCTCTCAATACGTAATGATTTTACACGATGTAAACATGAAAGTCGTGTGTTTTTGAATAAGGATTTCAATGATACCAATTAATTGCATTTCTTTTAAGTGTAGAGTGAGATATCATGTGAAGAACAGATAACCCTAATTTTTGCAAGAACACTATGAAATTCTATACACGATAGATACATAGCAATTGATTGAGGGAAAACACTCTACATAAGTGAAGAAACATGTTGGTAACTTGAAAACACATTTATGATTCATGGATAATGGAGTTTGAAGATTCCAGGCTTCCCTGTGCAAGAGGAATTCGAATCCTCAGTTGTAGGTGTTAAAGAACTATTTTGATGATTTGGACAGCTTCCTTGGACCTCAAGTAGTGTGTTGAGATGCTTGGAATGGATTGAAAACCTCTGGATTGGTGGGCACGACTCCAACTGCAGATGGCTTTGGGGTGAGTTGTGAACTTGATGAATCTGGTGTTACAGATGTTATTCAAGTGTTTAGATCATTCATATATGATGTATGTGAGGTGTTAGGACCATTGGTTTGAGTGGAATTGCTCCTATCTCAAAACACGATTCTCACTCCTTTGGAAATGGATTGTTTGGTCAACAAGAGGGAAATGGTGGAAAACATGTATTATGATGTTTTTGTGTGTTTTGATCAACTAGAAATAACCTCTATTTATAGTAGAGGAAGTTTGTTTTGTAAGGAATAGTGAATGGGGGCTGGATCACCCTATTATCCAATGGATATGGCTATGTGTTCAAAGTCTCCTCTAGCCATTGACTTGAGTTAAACTTTGCAGGTTTAGGTCTTCTAATTCTTGGATAAATCTTGACTCATTTGGACTGATATGGATTGGTTCATGACACCTCAATGCATCATTTCAATGCCATATGACAAAACTTGAATTTGGATTTGCAACATTAACTTCCATGTGCCTAAAGGATAGGATTTTTAACTTGTTGGTCTTATGGTTCAGATTCTTCATCATTTAGGTTGATATTGGATAGAAATCCAATGATGCAAGTGTCCGAAATTGGCTTAAGAAATCGTGGGATACAAGTCATGTGTCAAATGCTGTCAAAAACCAGTTTGCATCAAGGCATTTTGTTAGGTTCATAACTCCTTGTTCGAGTTGAATTAATGGATGTTCTTGAACTCTTTGGAAAGCTTGTATATTATAATTCAACTTTGATGTTTACATTTGGTCTTGATTCCTCTTGGATCATAATGAAAAATGTCTCCAAAGTTAGACAAAACATAAGACAGATTCTGCCTAAAATTTTTCTAAGTGTCAAAGTTCAAATCTTATGAAACCCTAACTTTATGGTCTTATAACTCAAAATCTAGGCATTTTTTGACCATGGATCAGTAGGACACTTTTGTAGTATGTAATGAGAGCTTTCCTTTGAGCTTTGGATGAAAGAAAATGGTTTCTTGGATCATAAGTTATGGCCTTGAAAAGTTGGGTAAAAATCATTTTTTTCCATAAATTAGTGAAATTTCAAGTTTCTCAAGGTTGCCCTTTTTGCAAGTAACCTCACTTTTTTTTTATTTTTCTTGATTGATCATGATCCAAATCACAAGTTAACATTGTTTTTGACTTGAAGAGGCCATGTTTGTCAAAAAACTCCCAAAATTCAAATTTGGTTTTGATCACAGTTGACTTTTTGTATCAGATGAATTTTGAACTTTGTGATCCTTTACGAAATCAAGTCCTTGGGCTAAATTAAACCTAACGGATGGATTCCATGGGTGTATTAGAGTGTCTTGAATCATGTACCAAGGTTTGAGATCATGTTTTGCTCAAAAGTCAAAGGTATGGTTGACTTTTTCCCAAAAACCCTAGTTTGTGGTCCAGATGAATTTGAATCCTGACATTGCTTATGAACTAAGTTCTTTAAATCAATACAATCTTGTGAATGGATCAATATGATGCATTTGAGGTCCTTAAAGCATATCTTGAGGCTTTGGCTCATGCCTTGCTCCAAAAGTCAACTTAGGGACTGAATTAGGTCAAAACCCTAATTCCTGACTTTTGATGGATGCATCCCCTGAGGCTATTTTGAACTTATAAATGAACTCATGAGGTTCTTTTGAGCTTCTTGAATCATATATTAAAGTGTTGGCTCATGCCCAGATGAAAATTTTTCTCTGGAGGCCTTGGTCAATCAAAACCCTAATTTGGTGACACTGATGATCTTGAGGCTTGATCAACTTGAGATGTTTCAATCTTGTGCTAGATTCTTGATATGGGAGACTTCTTGATCCTTCATGGATGTTTGATAGGTTTTATAAGTTGGAGATCATATCAATTCTTGATGGATTCTTTGCCCGAGTGGTCTGAGAAGGCTCAAAACCATAATTCTTGGCTAGAGTGAACACTCAACAATCCTTTAGAGGATTGATGGGGTATGAAGGTACATCCATATTATGGTGATGATTTACACAATGATGTGAAATCTTGTGGTCAAAATTTAGGGTATGACAGATGCCCCTATTTAATCTTCTTGGACCTGAAGGTGTGAATGACGAAGACATTCAGACATTCAAGGTAAAGGAGGATTAAATATTAGAATACCCAAAATTTTGACTGTGGTTGTGAATGGTAGGTATTTGCTCATCCATCTTCTTTTGCTAAGTAATGCTACTTAGAAAAAGGGTAAAACTTCCGCTCGATCCTGGTCCTCAGCCATGGAACTGGTCTCAGTTTCTCTTGAAATAAACTTCTCCTCGATCTTGCTCTTCAGCCATGGAATTGGTCTCAGTTTCTCTTGAAATAAACTTCCCCTCGATCTTGGTCTTCAGCCATGGAACTGGTCTCAGTTTCTCTTGAAATAAACTTCCCCTCAATCCTGGTTTTCAGCCATGGAACTGGTCTCAGTTTCTTCTTGTCGAGTTCTTGTCTTGACAAGGAATGCTATTTGTGATGGTTTTTTTATCAAACTTCTCACTGAGGTTTACTGGGGAGATGCCATTTGATAGAAGAAGATTTGATGTCAGACTTACTAGGGAGAACCATTTGTATGAACTCTAATGGTGTGTAAACTTCTTTGTTTGGAGACGCCATTTTCTTGGAGAGGTTACATCATACTTCCCTTTGGGACTTCTTTAGAGAGATGCCATGTTATGTAATCCAATTTTGAGGTACTGATGACTTCCTTGGAAGCAGGACAAATTTCTTGGAGAGAGACTGTCATTTGTCGGCTTATCGAAAATCTATGAGGGCAAAAACAAACATTTTTTGTTTGCCGATCTGTAGAGATTTCTTGGAGGATGTGACATCCATATTCGGGAAAGCAAAATATAATCTTCAATGGTGAAGAGTGAAGTTCCAAAGGTGTATAACCAAATGTCTTCTTGCATTTCAGAGGTTCAAGCTATCAAAGTGGTTAAGGACTGATTTCAACCCAGGAATACACTTGGAGATAGATTGTTTAGACGAGACATTCCCGATGAGGAAAGAACTCAAACTAGGGAGTTGTCCTATCCAAATATGGAAAGGAAAACTGACAGCTCTAATGGAGAGAGAACATTTATCACTTGGGGATAAACGTGACAAAAATGATCGAAATATGATATGCAATATGAATATGAATATGAATCAATCTTGCATGATGTATGTATGAAATGCTTATGCTGACAAGACAGACATGACATACGGATTGGTGATTAACACAACTAGATACTCGAACACTCTGGGAGATGGGGATATCACTGGAGATTTTGAAGGTAGTACTTTTGCTTGGGAACAAGGATTGCTGTGTTTGTTCTGATTTCTGGAGGTACAAATCTGCTAAGGATGGAAACCCGTTCTTGCTTTTTAAGGGTATACTCTACTGGGGAGAAAAACCAAACATTGGTTCTCAGAGGTAAAAACTCTATCGGGGATGACAGATGGGACATTCCATCTGAAGTAATTGATCCTTCATTCAGGGTGTACTGATCATAAGGAGTATTTTGATTCTGTATTTTGAATTTTGATCACTTCCGGAGAAGCCGTAGATGTTCCTTTTTGTGCTCAGTGATCAAAAGGAAATTTCCATCCTTATTTTAAAAGCATAAGTAAATTTGAAATTTCCGTTTTGAAAACAAAAGTAAAATTTATTTATTTTTGTTTCAAGAGCGTTGATCATATTAAAATGTCATTTTGCAAAGCAAAATAAATGAGAATTGCAAACAAAAGGCACAAGGGCTCAAATTTATTGATAGAATGATAATCAGCCTAATGCGTGATTCCATGGAGCATTACAAAGTTTAGAAAATGGTAATTTAAAGGAAAAAGGGGTTACATTGAAACATAATGACCACTATCCTTCTACCAACTTTGAATTCTGGGTATCTTGAGCTTCTGCTGAAGGTGACCTTTGGTTGAGGAATTCTCAATGGATGACATTATTTCTGATGACCCAATCTTAATCGGATGCAGTTACTTGCCATAAATCCCTAACTTTTGCCTACATCGCCTTTTCAGGTTTTCAATCTAGCAGGATGATTATTGTTTATGTCTCTAATTTTTTCCTGGACCGCCCTTTCGGGTTTTCAATCCACCGAGACATTTTTTCATTTAGGCAAAGTATTTCTTGAATGCATCAACATTTGTGGGATAAGTGAACTCCTCTCCATCCATGGCAGTGAGTTTTAAGGCACTTCCTGAAAAGGATTTCTTAACAACATAGGGGCCATCGTAATTCGGAGTCCATTTTCCCCTAGAATCTGTGAGAAATGATTGTATCTTCTTGAGCACGAGGTATCACTCTATGAAGACACGGGGTCAGACCTTTTTGTCAAACGTCTTCTTCATTCTTTGCTGATACAATTGACCATGGCATAAAGTCGTCATTCTTTTTTCTTCGATTAGGTTCAGTTCATCCTATCTACTTTGATACCATTCAACTTCCGTCAGTTTGACTTCCATCAAGATTCTTATTGATGGTAATCAATGGCTACCAGGATGAACCGATGTCCGTTTGAGGCTTTGGGTTCAATCATGCCAACCATGTCAATTCCCCATATAGAAAAAGGCCATGGAAAAGAAAGAAATTTGAGATGCGTTGGTGGTACAAAGATTTTGTCTGTGTATATTTGACACTTGTGACATTTCCTCATGTACTTGTAGCAATCAGATTCCATTATCAGTGAATAATATCCCGCTCTCAGAATTTTTCTTGAAATTGTATATCCATTGGCATGAGTGCCGAAGGAGCCTTCATGAAACTCTTTCATTAACATGTTTGCTTCATGTCCGCCTACGTATCTGAGCAAAACCATGTCGAAGTTTCTTTTGTAGAGCACATCATTGTTCAGGAAGAAGTTTCCAGTCAGTCTTCTAAGGGTCTACTTATCTTTTCTTGATGTCCCAGGCGGGTATTCTTGTCTTTGAAGGAAGCACTTGATATCATGATACCATGGCTTGTCGTCGATGACTGCTTCCACTGCAAATATGTAAGCGGGCATATCAAGGCGCATTATGTCAATCTTGGGTACGCCGTTCCATCGATTCATACTAATCTTGGAGGATAGAGTAGCTAGTGCATTAGCCATGTGGTTTTCTTCACGAGGAATGTGATGAAAATCAATCTTGTTGAAGAAGGGTAACAACCTTCTTGCGTAGTATTTGTAAGGAATCAATCCCAATTGATATGTGTTCCACTCTCCTTTGATCTGATTTATAACCAGGGCTGAGTCTCCATACACATCCAAGTTCTTTATCCTTAAGTCGATAGCTTCTTCGAGACCTATGATGCAAGCTTCATATTCAGCCTCAATGTTTGTACATTTGAATACAAATCTGGCGGTGAAAGGAATATGGGCACCCTGAGGTGTTACGATGATTGCCCCAATTCCATTTCCATAAGCGTTAACAGCTTCGTCGAATATTAGTCCCCATTGGGAACCTGGCTCTGGCCCTTCGCTTGGTAGTGGTTCATCGCAATCTTTCATTTTAAGGTACATGACATCTTCGTCTGGGAAGTCAAATTTGATTGATTCCTGATCGTCAATCGATTGATAAGCTAGATGATCGGCTAAAACACTTCTTTTGACGGCTTTCAGAGCATGGTACTTGATGTCGTATTTTGATAACAACATCTGCCAACGGGCAATCCTTCCAGTTAAAGCAGGCTTTTCGAAGACTTACTTGATCGAGTCCATTTCAGAGATTAACCAAGTAGTGTGACAAATCATGTACTGGAGAAGATGTTTAGCTGCCCAAGCTAGAGCGTAACAAGTTATCTCAAGCATAGTGTATTGAGTTTCACAGTCTATGAACTTCTTTTTTAAGTAATAAATGGCAGACTCTTTTCTTTTGGTCTTGTCTTGTTGGCCAAGCACACAGCCCATGGAGTCTTCCAAGACTGTTAAGTAGATTATCAGTGGTCTTCCTTCCACTGGAGGAGACATAATTGGTGGATTCAGCAGATATTCTTTGATGCTGTCAAAAGCCTTTTGGGAATCTTCTGTCCATATACAACTTTTGTTCTTTCCGAGTAGTTTAAAGATTGGCGCGCATGTCGCGGTCATGAGGGATATGAATCTGGAGATGTAATTCAGGCATCCTAAAAATCCTCTTACTTGTTTTTGAATCTTTAGAGCAGTCATTTCTTGAATGGCCTTGACTTTGTCGGGGTCAACCTCAATTCCTTTTTGGCTGACGGTGAATCCCAAAAGATTTCCTGAACGAACACCGAATGTGCACTTATTGGGATTTAAGCGGAGTTTGTATTTTCTCGGACGCTCGAATAGTTTTGAGAAATTCTCCACATGTTTTTCTTCTGTTTTAGATTTGGCAATCATGTCATCGACGTACACTTCAGTCTCTTTATGCATTATGTCGTGCAACAGAGTTGTCATGGCCCTTTGATAAGTCGCTCCTGCGTTCTTTAGACCGAACGGAATTACTTTGCAACAAAAGGTGCCCCATGGGGTGATGAATGAAGTTTTCTCCATGTCTTTTGGCGCCATTCTGATTTGATTATAGCTTGAGAATCCATCCATGAAGGAGAATACTTTGAATTTTGTTATGCTGTCAACCAACATGTCAATGTGTGGTAGGGGAAAATCATCCTTTGGACTTGCTTTATTTAAATCCCTATAGTCTACGCATATTCTGACTTTTCCATCCTTCTTTAGAACTGACACTATGTTGGCTAGCCATTGAGGATATTCTGAGGTGGCAAGGAAACATGCGTCAATCTGTTTTTGCACTTCCTCCCTAATTTTGATGGCCATATCGGGATGAGTCCTTCTCAGTTTTTGTTTGACTGGCGAACATTTTGGTTTCAGGGGAAAGTGATGCTCCACGATGTTGGTATCCAACCCTGGCATGTCTTGGTAGGACCAAGCAAACACATCTGAAAATTCTTTGAGCAGTATTATCAGACCCTTTTTGATAGTTGGACTGAGTAGTGCTCCAATTTTGACTTCTTTTCTCTCCTCTTCTGAACCCAAGTTGAGAGTTTCCAATGGTTCTTTGTAAGGTTGAATGGACTGTTCCTCATGTCTGAGTAGTCGAGAGATCTCATCTGGAATTTCTTCGTCCCCTTCTTCTCCGGCTTCAAATACCGGGAAATCAAAGTTGGGAGAAGGCATTTGATCATATGTTTCAATGGGGTTTGTCTCAACTGCAAAAAACAACCATCGAAACTCATAGAACAGAAGAGTCTCCACCGAATGTTATTTATCACGACGAAGGGAAATGAAACGATTGAAGAAAACCTCAGAAAAGGGAAAGACATGGTCATCGCAACCATAGTCCGGGCTCGGGAGTCGGTTACGTGAGGGGAAGGTATTAGCACCCCCCGCGTCCATCGTACTCGATGGGATCCTCGCTTAAAGGGTGAGTTATCCTACAATCTACGGCTAAACAGAAATGGGGGAGGGGGAAGCACAGACGGATTCGCACGAATATCGCAATCCAATGCCTACGTATCTTTGTGGACGAACGAAGAATCAGAGTCAACGTAGTTCGACGGACTACGCAATAAAGGGGGAGATTACTCGCCAAGACATCGCCGTCTTGTGCCTACGTATCCTCAATCTAACCAGAGGGAGGAAATCAGAGCAGTTGTAGTTCGACCTAACAAGGTCTTTGTGTTTTTTATGAGCGGCATTAAGTTCACGTCCGACAGTTAGGGTCGATGCCTGTTTGCGGCTAAATGGAAGTAACGTGCTCTTTTCTGAAAATGATTTTGAAACTTAACAATCCCGAAGGATGAAAGAGATTTGAATTTGTTTTTGTGTTTTTTGGACAGAAGTGAGTTGAGTTAGTTCGTAACCTACATTGCACCAAAGTCTATGACACGGGAACGAATGCATCGCATGGTCGCCCCCAATGGGACGTATGCTCAACACTCTAGAAGAATGAAGGGAGACCCCTCATTCTTCATTTCCTATGCTTAAGGCTTGTGTGCAATGCAAGTTGTCTTTATTAAGTGTTTTAGGATTGTTAGGAGGTGAGAAGAGAAGACGCACGCAAGGTCTATGGGAAACTGAATCCTATAAGTTATCATACAAAGTGGCCCTAAAGTCAGGACCAGGAGGGAACTAACCTAATGTTGTCATGCTTGGATTGAGAGCCTAATGTTTATCCTACTCCGAGCTTAATCAGAAATTAAGTCGGACTAGGAGCCTTAAGGGAGCATAATAATCAACAAGTAAACATCAGACAGCTCAATCACAAAGGAAAATTGAATATGAAACCATGATAGGAGAAATACGACAATTAATCAGGAATTAATCAGAATAGGCATCAAAATTAAAATCAACAATTAATCAAGAATATCCAAATTAAAATGCACTTTAAAATCAAGATTAAAAATATAAATAAAAAAAGAATTAATTAAAATTAATTCAAAAATTAAACCTAAAATTAATTCAAGTTAATTAAAATCTAATTCTAATTAATCTAAATTAATAGTTAAAACAAATATAAAAACAATTAATATATAAAACAAAAGAAACAATTAGCAAAACAAATAGACAAAGAGGGGTGTAATTCAGATTTTGAAGGTGGGGAAAGCAGGGCCAGGTGGATGGGCTTATCTCTGTAGGTCCAAAGGAGCCTCTATGCAGCCAGGGGGGTGCGTGTGTACAAGGGCGCTGTGGTTGGAAAAGATAAGAGTGAGCCTTTGAACCCGGTCCAATATTAATTTAACCTAAATAAAAATAGCACTCAGGCTCAGCCGTACTCCTTCTTCTTTACGCTGTCAACATCATCTTCATCACTTCACGCTCTTACTCTCTTCGCCTGCTTCAAATTCACCACTACTTCAACATCGTCATCTTCCTTCTCTTTTCTTTCCAAACCGTTGCTCCCTTCCTCACTTCGTTCGCCTTCTCCTTCACACTAAACAAACACAACGCCTCCTTCCCAATCGTCTCCCTCCTTTCTCCGGTTCACATCCCCTCGTTCACGCCATCTCCTCTCTCACCAACACCCCCTCTGCAACTCTCACCATCTCCTATTTTCCTCGTTCCCGCTCATTAACAAATGCAAGGAGTCGGAGCTCATCAATGATTATACACAGCGCAAATACCAGAGTAACAATAAAAAATGAATAACAACAAATTTAAGATCAGCAACAACAACATGAATTATCACTCATCAATATATGAAACGCAATTGACGTACCTATCGGAGTCGCTCCGATGGCGCTTTGACGACGGCAGGAGAAAACCAGAGATTATACTTCAGGTATCTTGCTTCCTCTTTTTACGTGCTACGATCTTGCGCTGTTGTTGTTATGTTCTTCGAATTCCTTTGCATCGTGTCTTTGATGCGGAACTCTGTTGCGGTTGTTGTGGTTGTAGAGATTTGATTTTCTGCAGGTTACGAGGTGATGATGCGAATTGCAGAAGATTATTGTGAATTGAAGGGGGATAGATCTCTGCAGCTTTTTGAAATCAAAGATGAGCGAATTTGTTGCTGTTTTGAATCTGATGCGTGCGTGAATTCTTTGTTCTTGTGATCTGTGAACCTGCTGGAATCTTGAGTTGTTGTTATTGAACTTGCAGGTTAGTGATGAAGGAAAGGTAGATGGTGATGAATTCGCAGCTCTTAAAGACAGAGCAAGTGAAGGTGAACTTCAAGAAATGAAGAGAAGCTTCATTCTATTGTAGCTTTGGCTGGTTTTTGAAGTTTAGTGAGGGGTGAGGGTCTCTTGAAGAACAAACAGATCTTATAGAGGAAATACTGGAGGGTAGGATAGGTATTACAATTGAAATTATGTTATGTAACTTTCAGTGAATTGTTGTGGTGAAATTCTGATTTTTCTGTTGGGATTTGCATGTGAAAGTTGTCACGAGTTTTCACCTGGTTTTGTAACTTTTCCTCTGTATTTTATTCACTCACTCCATTGTGTAAGGATGTGGGGTCCTTGCAATTGAATTTTTATTCACATAAATTCTATTTTGAATCATCATTCAACATGCAATGCTATTGTAACTTGTCGCACGATATGCTTTGTCATGCCCTTATAAGAATTTTGTTTTGAAAAATGATAGCATGAGGCTTGTATGAAATAACTTGTTGGTGTGGTGGTAAGCCGGACACGAATTTTTTTAAGGTTGGGACGTCCGCATGTGAAACTTGGCTATAGATAAAGTGAAATAAGATGCCAAGCAAGATCACCCACATCATTATCATGAGCATTAAAAATTGAATTTGTGAAGTATCATGCCCAATTGATTTGTGATGTCAGTAGTGTATACCCACCTAAACTTAAAAATGTCCTTACAAAATGGATACTTATCCACTTTACGCTTGAAAACTACATTTGGCTAGTCAACTCCAATTGGTAATAAACCAACAAAACTAGGTGCACCAAGCACTTGTTGACTTGTATTTGCACTTTTTAGGATGATATTTCTCTAGGCATTGAGGAAATACCTCTTCCAATCTCATATGAATCCAAGTTGAAGAACATGTTCAATAAATAAACATATGATTCTTGTGGAATGTAGGTTCATGGGATGGTAGGTGTGTTAATAGAAGTGAATGAATTTTTGTAGATTTTGGACTTGTGAGTTTTGAAATGTCTATAAAAGTGTACATAAACATGAATTGAAATGGATTGAAAAAGTTGGTTTTGAATATGGTTTATGGATATTGGTATTTGGTTTTGGAAATGGATATATATATAAAAAAATGGATATGGATTAAAGAAAAAATGAACTTTGAATAAAAATGGATATGGATATTTGTAATGGGAAGTGAAAATGGATATTAATAATTGGATAAAAATGGATAAAGAAAAATGGGTTTATGGTAGAAATTTGAATTCCAAGTAGCCCACACGACTAATCTCTAATTCCAATCACACTTTTAATCCACACCAAACTCACATCTTCATTGAATCCCAACAATTCAATCAGTAAGCTCAATTGACCGTGACCCAATGCCCTTCAAATCAGTCCATAACTGCTTTATCCTGATAACCATTAATTTCCTCAACCTGAAACCCTAACCTCATGATTTTAAATTGATAATTGTCTATACACTCAACCTTGAAAGAGAAAACCTGATCTTCCTTGAATGCACACTGACGCGAAAGTGACAAACTGAGAAGGAATTAAACCCTGATTCACACAATGAAATACTAATAACAAGAAATCCCTTTGATCCCATGTCTTAGGAGCTCAATACAAAGCAATGATTATGAACTATGACCTAATGAAAATGCAGATGAAAAAGAAACATAAGCCAGAAAAAAGTTATAAAAAAAAAGGTAGGGAAAATTTTGGGGTGCTACAGCTGCCCCTATTCAATCAACTTGGACCTGAAAGGGTGAGAGCAGCAACTTTCAGACATTCAAGGATGCACGGAGGTTGAATATGAAAAGAACCCTGAAATTTGCAACCTATGGGGAGATAAAGTGTTTACCAACATATACAAACCAATAGTTGGGACAAAAGAAACTAACCAATAGTTAGGATGACGAGGATGCCAACCAAAGGCGTACTCACAATAAAAGAGACCAACCAATAGTTGGGATAATAGATACTACCCAATAGTGGGGATGAAAGAGACCAACCAATAGTTGGGATAACAGATACTAACCAATAGTTAGAATAACGAAGGAGACCAACCAATAGTTGGGATAAAATACACTAACCAATAGTTAGGATAACAAAGGAGACCAACTAATAGTTGGGATGAAACACACTAACCAATAGTTAGGATAAAATAGGAGACCAACCAATAGTTGGGATGAAACATACTAACCAATAGTTAGGATAACAAAGGAGACCAACCAATAGTTGGGATGAAACATACTAACCAAAAGTTAGGATAAAATAGGAGACCAACCAATAGTTGGGATGAAACATACTAACCAATAGTTGGGATAACAAAGGAGACCAACCAATAGTTGGGATGAAACATACTAACTAAAAGTTAGGATAAAATAGGAGACCAACCAATAGTTGGGATGAAACATACTAACCAATAGTTAGGATAACAAAGGAGACCAACCAATAGTTGGGATGAAACATACTAACCAAAAGTTAGGATAAAATAGGAGACCAACCAATAGTTGGGATGAAACATACTAACCAATAGTTAGGATAACAAAGGAGACCAACCAATAGTTGGGATAAAGGAGATACTAACCAATAGTTAGGATAACAAAGGAGACCAACCAATAGTTGGGATGTAACATACTAACCAATAGTTAGGATAACAAAGGAGACCAACCAATAGTTGGGATAAATAAGAGATACCAACCAATAATTGGGATAAAGGAGATACTAACCAATAGTTAGGATAACAAAGGAGACCAACCAATAGTTGGGATGAAACATACTAACCAAAAGTTAGGATAAAATAGGAGACCAACCAATAGTTGGGATGAAACATACTAACCAATAGTTAGGATAAAAAAGGAGACCAACCAATAGTTGGGATGAAACACAAGGTACCAACCAATAGTTAGGATGAAAGGTGCCAACCAATAGTTAGGACAAATAAAAGGGACCAACCAATAGTTGGGATAAAGGAGATACTAACTAATAGTTAGGATAACGAGGACGCCGACCAAAGGCGTACTCACAACAAAAGAGACCAACCAAAAGTTGGGATGAAAGAGGGGAACCAACCAAAAGTTGGGATGAAATACACTAACCAAAAGTTAGGATAACGAGGACACCAATCAAAGGCGAGCCCACAGTGAAGAATACCAACTAAGAGTTGGAACACAGGAAATACAGGAAGTAGAATCAACGGACTTACGACCTGAAGAGAAGATGACTCTGCTGGGGAAAAGAGAAGCTTAAACAGACAACTCTGTAGGGGAGCATACGACAGTTCTTCTGAAAGAGAACAATAATTGATTAGGGTATAAAGTTAAACAACACATCCTGAGTTATGCCACTTTTGTGGGGGAAAAAGTATGGCAAAAGATATCAAACCTGGATTATGCTTCACATGCATATGTTTGAATTTTTCTATGGCGTAATGCTCTATACGAAATGGAAATGCTACACATTTAGAAGATGCAATGTAAATGATGCTTATGCTATGCAAAAGAACCACCTCAGCGAAATAAACGCTGAAAACGAAGGCAACTCCATCGGGGATGACAACCTACATTATCTCCTGAGTCAACAAACCTGCTGAGGAAAATCACACCAAACAAATTTCCTGACCCAGGCCTCTGTTGAAGATGAAACCCAAAGAGAACTTCCCCTTACTGGAGCTACAAACAGCCACTGCCGAAGATAGAACCCAAAACCTGATACTTCTTCTCTACTAGGGGAAATAAGAATAATAACTGCCGAAGATGGAACCCAAAACCTGTTACTGAAAAGTTCCAATGAGTGGACTTAGAACCTGCTGGGGATGTCAATCACCGTTGAACAAACCGCTGCGAGGATTACCACCAAACTCTGCTTGGGGAGAGAAGTCAATAATACCAAACCTGCTGATGGATATCATTGAGCTTAACCCGCCGTTGGAGGAAAGATTTTACCCTGCTGGGGATTAGAGCGTGCCGTTGATGACGGAATTACACTTCCTGACCTAATGAGGAAAGTGAATACTAGACTCTGTGGGGAAGATAAAGTCGTTTCCAGAGACATCCAACGCATCTTCCGCTGGAGATATAACAACATCCACCTTGGAGCAATCCACTTCTGACTGCTTGCTGGGGAATAATAAACCAACCATGTCTCAGGCTAAGGAATCAATCCTCTGTACTCTTGTTGGGGAATAATAAACCAACCATGACTCAGGCTGGGGAATCAATCCTCTGTACTCTTGTTGGGGGAGAGTATGCTCTACTGAGGATGATGAAATTTCAGTGTTGGGGAGAGCAACTCTAATGGGGAGAAACAAACTTGTTACCCTTCAGCCAATCGGTAAACTGAACCGTTTCTATGGTCATAAACTCTGCTCGAGAACCCAACCAAACCTTTGTCCTGTACTAAACATTTGCTGAAAATGCCCCAGGGCTCTGCTGAAGAGAAGTACCAATGGCAATTGGCCTCTGACCTGTTGAGGAAGGTTAACCGCCACCCATAAATCTGCTTGGGGAACGACAATTGATAATATCTGTTCTGCTAGGGGATAACCTTCTACCATTACTCCATTGGGGAGATAGAAAACACCTTACCACAAACTCGAGAAACCCCGACCCACTACTCTTAACTTGTACGGGGGAATATGAATTCGTACTGAAGAGCAACAAACTTCACCAACCCGGCCGGAGGAGAGCAAACTTCTGAACTCTGGCTGGGGAGGATAATCAGAATTTTCATAATGCTCTGCCTTAGATGATGGAACTTCACCTATCTTTACTGAGGACGAATGGCGATTCAAACGCCTCCCTTACTGGGAAAAGATGCCTTTTGGTGCGCCATGCCGAGGAAGAGAAACCCTATACTGGAAATTACTTGGGTGCTTCACGCTTCTGTTGATCAACTACATACTGATTATCATGAGTGAACAATGGTTCCTCCTTTAATTCTCAACTTTCCCCAGACTGCAAGGTCTACAAAAGAATTTCGCCTCGAGAGGATGTACAGAAGACGTAGCATCCAAAATGCCCCAGTGTCTTCAAACTCTTGGAGAGGTGCTTCTGACTAACCGACTTTTTGAAAGGATAACTTCCTGTACTCTCAAGATGGCCTGCCTCGAGTCATGAAGAAACTTTGCCCCTGACTGATCTTAGAGAGATTTATCAAATCGATCTAATTGCCCCATATTAAACGCTGTGGAGAGATTTATCGGATCTCGACATAATTGCCCCAGTTTGGCTGAACTTTGAAGAAATTTTCTCAACATGACTGCCCATGATTGATTGAACTCTGAAAAGACTTTCTCAACTTGAATGCCCCAGCTTGGCTACATTTTAACATAACTTGCTAGGAAAACTCCTGCTCAACATGGTCTTTTAGCACCATGACCTTTGATATGACTGTCCTCCGGGGTTTTCAACCACTTCAACTTGGCAGGATCAAGCTTCTCAACTGATGTTCATCATGTAAGCTTCTTTGATGTCAAACAAAAGTATGCAAGCAGAAAATATTTATTCTGAAAATGATTACTCTAATCCAACATACATGTTAATCTCGAAGTCTTTTATTGAAAAGATGTCGCAAAGCCACGTGAGTGAATCACTGCTTAGAATACGATAATGATTTTTGAATGCACATGCAATACCAACAAGATCTTTTAGCACCACTCATGGGAGTTAGGAACGCTGTCTCATCAGAGTAAGCTCTCGAAATACCCTGTTTCAATTAGGACTTTTGAGGGTTGTATCGTGGCCTGGTTCACGGTTTTGATAAAAAAGGATTTAAGGCTCAAAGTTTATCGGTGCCCACCCACTCTTCGTGATGTTCTCCAGTCCTATGTTCAACTAATCTGACACAAGCGCTCATCTCTCAAAAGGTTTTATGATTTTTAAGGAACCCATGTAATTAATGGTTTGAGACCCGATGAGGTTTTGGAGCAACAATCACCCCTTTTGTCTTTTGTGTTTGTAGCCACACGACTTTGTTCTTATCGAGGATTTTTCTTTGTAATCCTTTTAGCTTTTCGCTTTCTCATTCTTTTTCTTTTTGTTCCCTAATTTTTGCCCAGACTGACTCTTTTGAGTTTTCAATTTTGAAGTCCAGCGGGATGCCTTAACTTTTTCCTAAGTCACTTATTTTCAAGTTTCGACTTAGCGACTTTTTTTTTGAATGAATCGTGTGACACTGGTTTGTCTGACTTGTTTGAAAGGGTTGTAACTGCCCCACTCCTTGATTGTTGATGGATAACCATTATGGTTTCACATCTCTTGACCTTTTGATGGTGTGGAATAGAAGATAATGGATCCTCAGATGCACACTCCTTTTGAAATTTGAACGCTCGGTCAAATTAACTAACGCCTACCCTGCCTCTAGGTTAAATGTGAGGGTTTTTTGTACGAAAGAAACTCCTACTTCAAGGCTCAAAGGGGTTAACGAGGGTCTATCTCCCTTATATCTCCAGTGTTTAGGGATTTGAAACAATGCATGTACATCCTCAACAGGGTTCTATTCAAAAGCACACCCCTAGAGCTTTTTGCGTTTTCAAATCATCATCCTCCCTCAAAGAGTTTAAGCAAGATAGTCAGTATTACAATGCACATAAATATTTAAGAATGGTCATGAATGGATTACTTCAAGAAAAACATGTTCATTATATTATGATTGTCATTCAAAAAACAAACAAGTTTCTACATGCAAACATTATTTAAACAAACAAATGAAAGCTACATATGAAGATGCAGTAAAGAAACTGATGATTGCCATTGTTGAGGAGACTTGACTCCGTCTGGACTTATTGCTTCTGGTGATGCTCTGGCAGTATTGATGCTCACTAATAAAAAAAGACGTCACTTCTGGCTGTCTGGTGTGAAAAACACTGGACTTTGAATCAGTTAGGTCTTGTGCCTTGTCTCTGAATGACATACAACCTTCAATTAAATGGCTAGGTTCCCCAGAATGTTAGTTATAGTAGGCTTCGGGATCAATCCCCACAGGATAAGGAAAAATAACCGAAACTAATTGCTTGGTTTCCCCCCATGAAAGCTCGAGCAATTGAGGGAACAACTGGATATGAGGCACATGAATTGTGTCAAACTCCCTTGTTGGTTTCCTATGCTCCTGATGACCTGCATGAGTATTCGGATGATACCGATTCTGATTGATCATCTGATTATCATTACCTGGAACAGACAACGGCTGTTGGGAAGAAGCCTTTAGAGGTACAGGTTGCGAATGATATTCACGAGTTACCCCCTTGAATTCACTTGGTGAATGGGAACTAGCCGTTGACAAGAAATTTTAGAAACTGCAAGGTTGTGGAAGAGATCCACAAAGTGCTTCATAGTTTGAAGGAGATTCCAAAGAGATAGGAGGAGTGAGAATTTCCGTTACAGAAACGGGCACATGATTGCTTTCCTTTCTTAACACCACATTCAAGATTTCCATAACCAGGCTCATCCGAGTCTTCATCTAATTGACTTCCTCTCTCAATAGTTGTTGACCTTGAGATAATGCCTACACGTCCACCATAAAATGCCCCATCTGAAATTTCATCTCAGCCAACTCTACACGGATCGGTTCCATAACTAAACTCTGATCGTCGGAAGTTGAGTAGTGGGAAGAATTCAAGTTGACAATTCTAAAGAGAAGACCAAATCAGAATGAGGAATCCGCTCCTGAACACCTGTTATGCCTATGAGTATGAGAATGCAAATGTAAAATGCCATGTTCGAATATTTCCAAGGAATCATTCTGCTTTGATTCAAGTTTTTCACAGGCGAACCATAAGAAATAGACGGAAATGCTCAACAGCTAGTCTCAAAGTTAAGATCCTTGGAAATACGAGAACATGTATGTCAGAATGCAAAATGATGATGCAGATGCACACATGATATCAAGGTATCAAGTTGCTCTGAACATTTGATGTGCTGTCAATTAAACAGGGACAAGAAATCCAGGAACCCAGAATACCAGAATATCGGATCACTAAGATAATCGAGAAAACCAGGTTGACAAGTACACACTGACTAGAAAACCAGAAAACCAGGTAGGTTGAAGGTTAAGGTCACCTGCAAACCTGCAAACATATATCCCCCCTCACATGTGGGTTCTATAAAGCCGAGGATCATCAATATCACGGACTATCAGGTCGATAAATGATGATACGTTCACCATTTCTGGTTTGGCATCATCATCAATCGAGGAGGCCTCAACTGATTCCCCTAAAAAAAGTCATCATACATAAGTTCCCAGCTTCGGGTCCTCGGATCAAGAAGTATAATGGGTTTTCCATTTCTAATCTGCCATTATTACCTCTTGGGAGGAGTGCCTCAACTGAGTCCTCGGGGAATGGTCGCCAGAGTCGACAGTTTTCCAGGTTACATTCCATCGTTTGCACCAATGCGCAGGATAGAACATTACCAAAGAAAACCTCGTCCGGATGTGGAGTTTTCTTGTATACTATGTCTGGCTAAATGCCACACAAGTCACACTAATTTCCATGCTAGTCCTAGGTGTATGCTCAAGCCTGGGTATTGGGATTTTCTCTCATGAATCCAACCCACCCAACAGAACAACAACAGCAGAACAATATGATAACAATAATCCAAATGCAATAAAATGCAGTAAAATACAGTAATACAATAATATACAACGAAATAAAGCACAACAGTAAACACCCAATGAAATAAATAGACAAGCGCTAGGATTGACTCGCATAGGGAACCAGAGTCCCCAGCAGAATCGCCAGCTGTCGCAACTGCGGAAAACAACCGGCGAAAAACATATAACAGAAGAGTCGCCGCCGAACGTTATTTATCCCAATGAAGGGAAAGAAAACGATCGAAGAAAACCTCAGAAAAGGGAAAGACATGGTCATCGCAACCATAGTCCAGGCTCGGGAGCCGGTTACGCGAGGGGAAGGTATTAGCACCCCCACGCGTCCATCATACTCGATGGGATTCACGCTTGTTGTCTAAATAAAGGGTGAGTTATCCTACAGTCTACAGCTAAACAGAAACGGGGGAGGGGGAAGCAAAGACGGACTCACACGGATTATCGCTATCCAATGTGTCATGCCCCAAATTTTGACCACTAAGATTTCCCATCATTGGGCAAATCCTCATCACAATATGGATGAATCATTATGCCTCATAAGTCTCCCCAAAGATGGGTGAGCATCCACTACAATCAAACTTAGGGTTTCAAGCCCTCTCAGAGCTCTTAGACAAAGGATCAATCAAGGAATGACATGATCTTCAACTTGTCTAAACCTCTCAAACATCCATAATGGATCAAGAGGACTCCCACAGCAAGAATCAAGCACAATGTTGCAGCATTCTGAGTGGATCAAGTCTCAAGATCGCCAGTGCCACCAAATTAGGGTTTTGGTCGACCAGGCCTCCAGATGGAAATTTTCCCCTGGGCATGAGCCAATGCTTCAAAGAATAACCTACGATGCTCCAAGGGACATCATGGACTCAATCATTAAGTCAATTTTGCCTCAGGGGATGCATTAAAAAAAATATGGAATTAGGGTTTCTTGACCTAATTCACCCCTAAGTTGACTTTTGGGACAAAACATGAGCCAAGACCTCAAGACATGATTTGAGGGTCTCTAATATACCACATTGATACATTTGCAACAATGGATTGGTCCAAGAAGCTTGAGCAACAAGTTTCAAGTTCATCAGAACCACAATTAGGGTTTCGCGAGAAAAGTCAACTGTATCTCTGACTTTTGACCAGGACATGCTCCCAAAATCTAGGACATGATTCAATACACCCTATAACACCTATGAAATCAATACACCAAGTTTTATTTAGGTCAAGGACTTGATTTCATAGAGGATCGCACAGTTTGGAATTCATCTGACAAAAAGCAACTGTGCACAAAAGTCAAACTTTGACTTTTTGAGATTTTTCACAATTATGGTTCCTTAACCCTAAAATGATGTTAATGCATGATTGGAATCATCATTCATCAAGAAAAATCAAGAAAAGTGGCATAACTTGTAAAAGGGGTAACCATAAAAAAACTTAGAAACTTTCTAAGTTATGGAATAAAGTGGCAAGGGTACCAACTTTGGAGGATCATAACTCCTAAACCACAAGACCATTTTTCCCCATCCAAAGCTGGATTTGTAGCTCTCATGCCACTCTACAAAAGCTTCAAACATAACTCATTCCAATTCCTCATGGATTTTAAGTTATGGAATGATCAAAATCACAAATAGTGAAAATGTCACTTTTTTCCAACACTTAGTGGAATTTTCACTAAGTCAGAATCTTCCTTCACTTTTTTCCAAATGTAGGGGCATTTTTCACTTGGATCTAAAAAGTATCAAAACAAAATATGATCAAACAATTGTTGTATCATATGAGGGCTTTCCAAAATAGCCAAGAACTCCATCAAATTCAACTTGAGCCATGAGATATGACAATGGCAACATGCCTTGCTGAAAACCGTCAAAGCAAGGTAGATTTGTGCATTTTGCTCGATTTTCCAAATTTGTGCAAATGAAAAACACACTTATCCATCTGAACACCTCAATGGAGACCAAGGAGGAACCAACTCTGATCTCAAGCCTCCCAAGTCCTTGGAACTAAAAATAGCATGCCAAACCTAGAAATCCCTAAAGAGGGGACAAGACTCCAATTTTGTTTTGGAGCATTCAATGGATGCACCAAGGTGGCATGGACTGAGCCATTTCTAACTGAATTCAGTCAAGACTTATCCAAGACCAAGGGAACCAGCAGCCTGTGCCCTAACCTCTAGTCAATGGCTAGAGGAGACTTGGATTCTCATTGATCAACATTGGCCAAACCTATGCAGCAATTACCATTCACTATTCCTTGGAAAACAAACTTGCTCTACTATAAATAGAGCTCATTTGTGATCAGTTTGAGTACACCAAAGCCATCAAACAGATGCTTTCCTCAAAATCTCTTTCTCTAGGCAAAAATACCTTCTCTAGCAAGGTAACTCTGAGTTTTTGAGTTGGAGAGCAATTCCACCACAGCTTATGATCCAAACACATCCAATATATCATATCTAAGCTGTCCAAACTCTCACAAGTGACCTGTAACACCAAAATCACAAAGTAACCTCTCAAAACCTCAAAATAGGACTTTTGTGCATTTTTCAAGCCATATCTTGATTCAGTCACTTTCCAAACCAGATAAAACCTCAAACATAATCCAAATATCATCCTTGAACTGTCCCAAATGGTCCCCCCATCTGGAACACCATTTGAGAGAGTTGTTATTTTGGTCACTTTTGCCCCTTTTGCAAGAAAGAGCTCAAACTTGTTCCTAAGGTTTCCAGCTGATTCCAACCATCCTAAAAGCTTCTAAGAGATAATTTGAGGTTGTTCAAAGCATCAAAACATTTTTGGAACAAGTGGCTTGGCAGATTGCACAAAAGCTCCAAAAAGAGGTAAGCATCACAACTTGGATTCTTTGAACCATGCTTTCTTTTGATATCCACTGATTATGCATCTCTTATACATGTTATATGTGTTATGTTTGCACCAATTTATCATGTAATTCATGCTTGTACCAAGAGATGGCATAAAAAAATGCAAATCATGGCCTATTTCAAAACCACTATCAGGTTTTTCAATAGGAGCATGATCTGAAAAAAAATATCACCACCATTGGATTCCTTGTGAAATTCTAGGCAGGATAGACCTAAATTTTGTCCCAATCCATGAAGAAATGAGAAAGTTATGGCCTTCACGTTTTCAACCAAAAATCTTGCCTTGCCTTGCCTTGGGCAAGGCCAAAAACAAGGCAAGCCTTGTATATTTGTGGTAAGACGCGCGCCCTATACACAAGAGGTCAGGGGTTCGAATCCCCCTCGCCCCAGATCCTCTTTTTGCTATTTTCTCCACCTTTTTATTGTTTTTCTTATTATTTGTAATGATTTGAAAAATTAATAACTCCCTCAATTTAAATTATTTTTGATTGGTTCTTTTTGCAAAAAATCACAAAAATGTTGAAATATTTTATTCCACAAAAAATTAAAATTATATTAGTTATTTAATATAATTAGTATTTTTGTGAATATATTCCTTTTTAATTGTTTTTAAACATTTAAAAGTGAATATTTACTTTGAAAATCAAAACCAAATGAGTTTTAATTTATCTTGTGATTAAAACCTCATTTTTCAAACCCTCAACAAAAATCACAGGTGGTTTATTTAAACTTATTTGGTATTTTTATCATTTTTATTTGATTTTCTTTATAAATTTACTTTTAAATGAAAATAAATTTAGGGTTTCCTTGATTTTCAGTCAAACAAAACTTTAAAACACTTTGGGCCTCTATTAGAGTGTAAGACCCAACCCCTTTGTAAATACACCACCTTTTGGGCCTCAGTCATTGTATAAGTCCCACTGTATTTTCAAAAAACAACGGCGCGATCGTCGCCTTTTTAACAAATAATCATGTGGGTCTCTCCTCGAGTTATAAGACCCATTCAAAATCATTGGGCCTCTAATAGAGTGTAAGACCCAATCATTTGTAAATATAAAACTTTTGGGCCTCAAATGTTGTATAAGTCCCGTTGTATTTCAAAAGTTCGGCGCGATCATCATCCGTTTAAAACAAATCATTTGGGCCTCTCCTCGAGCTTTAAGACCCATTCAAAATCATCGGGCCTCTAATAGAGTGTAAGACCCAATCCCCTTTTAACCAAAACCATTTTGGGCCTCAGATATTGTATAAGTCCCTCTGCATTAAAAGAAAACCTCGGCGCGATCGCCAGTTCAAAAATCAAACTCTTGGGCCTACCCTCGTGTTATAAGCCCCATTCTTTAAAAATCACTGGGCCTCTAGTAGAGCGTAAGACCCAACCCTTTTTGAAAACCAAAATAATTTGGGCCTCACTTATTGTATAAGTCCCGAAACCATCAAAAAGTTCGGCGCGATCGTCGCCTTTTAAAACAGAACCTTTGGGCCTCTACTTGAGCTGTAAGCCCCACCACTTGTACAAAAATAAACTTTTGGGCCTCTTGAGAGAGTGTAAGACCTATCCCTTTGTACAGAAAACCTTTTTGGGCCTCAGCCACTTGTATAAGTCCCTGTAACAAATAAATAGTGCAATCACTGATAAAACCTTGGGCCTCTCCTTGAGCTGTAAGCCCCAACAATCTTTTCAAAACACTTTCTCCTTTAAGTTTGAATATAATATTATTATCAAAGCTTTCTTTGTTGAACAAACTAACCAAACAGCATGGAAGCTCTACAACCGAGTAAGTGTTTACCCGCTTTCTTTATCCGCTTTCATATATATATATATATATATATATATATATATATATATATATATATATATATATAACTGTATTGTGGGGATGCTCACTGTAAGTCTTCTTTCACAAACTCTTATATACTCGTCAAATATCCACTGTGTAATACTAGTATAGTTATTTAGAGTTTTCCCCGGCAACTACGTCTAGCACTAGGTAAAGCCCTATTGGTCACTCTTAAATACAAACAAAACTAGATCCCCATAGGATTACCAGACACAGTCTTCCCTCCTCTTGGGGTTAAATAATATGGAGGCATGAAAGGAAGCATTCTCGGTGAACCTTTTCTCAGTCTGCCACCCTTAGAAATTGTCAAAGAAACTCTACTCCCCAGAGATGATCTTTTCTCCGTGAATGGCATCTCTTGAGTTTCTTCCAAATTCTCAGACTTTCCTGGCTTGATCTATTCTCGGTGAATGGCTTGTCTAGAACTTCTCGGGGTTTGGGGACCCACGGGCTTCTTAAAAGCATCCTCGCCTCCTCTTGGGTGTTGTTCAAGGACCCTTCGGCTTCTTAAAAGCTCTCATGCCTTCTCTTGGGCTTAGTACAAGGACCCAGAGACCTCTACAGGTATAGGAACAGGACCTTGTCATCAATTTGCTAGAGCTGTCTTTCCGAGTCAAGTGTCAGACCTGTTAATGGGTTGACCTTCATCCCTTAACATACCAGCCTTCTCTTGGGCATTATACAAAGATCATTCACTACCTGAGAATCGATTTCTCAAAACACCCGTAGACTTGGACAGTCTTAATACGCTTTGGATTTCCCATTTCCTTAAAGAACAGGAAACAACCCTGATCCTCCGATCAATCCCTGAGCACAACATTACCCATATAAGAACTGATTTTCTCTTTATCCAACAGACTGGACCTGTCACTCAACTGAAACAGTCACCAGCATGATAGCCTCCTCTTGGGCTTTATACAATGATTCTCCCAAGTGGAGCTAAGCTTTTCAGCCTCCATCTCGGGCTTCGTACGAGATACAAAAACACTCTCTTGTTGAGTATCAAAGACTCTTTTGTTGAGTCAAAGCCTTTTAGCCTCCATCTCGGGCTTTGTACGAGATACAAAAACACTCTCTTGTTGAGTATAAAAGACTCTCTTGTTAAGTCAAACATTTTTAGCCTTCATCTCGTGCTTCGTACGAGGTACAAAGACTCTTTTATTGAGTCAAACACCTTTAGCCTCCATCTCGGGCTTCGTACGAGATACAAAAACACTCTCTTGTTGAGTATAAAAGACTCTCATGTTGAGTCAAAACCTTTGAGCCTCCATCTTGGGCTTCGTATAAGACACATATAAAAGCACTCTCTTATTGAGTCGGTCACTTATTAGCACTCTCTTGTTGAGTCAACCCTTTTAGCCTCTCTCTCAGGCTTCGTACGAGACAGATAAAAACACCCTCTTGTAAAGCTAATAGCCTCCTCTTAGGCTTTGTATAAGAAAACCTCGGTTGAGTCAATCAACCTTTTAGCATCAAAATTTGTGCCTCGTTCATAGTATACAAGCATCAACAACTCCTTTTCCCCCCATCTAATTGCTGTAAGTGGCAAGCCTCTGGATTATTTACATCCACGCCACTGTCCCTCTTTTAGCATGAGAAATTCCTAAGGAAAGATGGCAGTGCTCTAAACTGAGTTAAAGTCTTCTTCTTTAGGTTAAAAATCCCCTATAAAGGAAATTATGGCATTGCTGGATTCACATATCCCAGTTAAAGTAATTCTCCTTTATAATCAGTCACCCAACAATTGTGACAAACAGACCAAATACCCCTCTTTAGAGATGACAAATTCTCTCTAAAGTCAAACCCCTTTAGCTTCACATCTTGGGCTTCGAACAAGATACAAATAGACCCTTCAGCTTCACATCTTGGGCATTGAATAAGATACAAACCACCTTTAGCTTCACGTCTTGGGCTTTGAACAAGACACCAAAACAACCCTTTTCCTCCCATAGAATAGGAGGAACTACGATCACTCTGATTTCCCTGTTTCGTTAAACGGGAATACGTAGGCATAAGATTGCAAAAGAATCTTAGCGAGCACACTAATCAAAAACCCAAAATCCAGTATCTCCACCAAATCAACCCAGAAGCATCAAATCTAAACACAGAATAAAAAAATCACCAATAGTCTAAACACCGTGTTCTCAAGCGAAATAACCGAAGATTGGGCCCCACTTCCACATAGCATCTGTAACCTAACAGACCACTATTCAAACTCAGTATGCAAGCAGGGTTAATTGGAGACATCTATTTCCCTTCCTTAATCAACTCAATAGGATAAAAAATGAATCGACCTGTAGTACCCCAGAGTGACAGTGCTTAAGAACCACGTCCAAAATCACTCGCTACACAATGCCTACGTATCTTCATGGACAAACGAAGAATCAGAGTCAACGTAGTTCAACGGACTACGCAATAAAGGGGGAGATTACTCGCCAAGACATCGCCGTCTTGTGCCTACGTATCCTTAATCTAACCAGAGAGAGGAAATCAGAGCAGTCGTAGTTCGACCTAACAAGGTCTTTGTGTTTTTATGAGCGACGTTAAGTTCGCGTCCGACAGTTAAGGTCGATGCCTGTTTGCGACTGAACGGAAGTAACGTGCTCTTTTCTGAAAATGATTTTGAAACTTAACAATCCCGAAGGATGAAAAATATTTGAATTTGTTTTTGTGTTTTTTAGACAGAAGTGAGTTGAGTTAGTTCGTAACCTACATTGCATCAAAGTCTATGACACGGGAACGAATGCATCGCATGGTCGCCCCCATTGGGACGTATGCTCAACACTCTAGAAGAATGAAGGGAGACCCCTCATTCTTCATTTCCTATGCTTAAGGCTCGTGTGTAATGCAAGTTGTCTTTATTAAGTGTTTTAGAATTGTTAGGAGGTGAGAAGAGAAGACGCATGCAAGGTCTAGGGGAAACTGAATCCTACAAGTTATCATACAAAGTGGCCCTAAAGTCAGGATCAGGAGGGAACTAACCTAATGTTGTCATGCTTGGATTGAGAGTCTAACGTCTATCCTACTCCGAGCTTAATCAGAAATTAAGTCGGACTAGGAGCCTTAAGGGAGCATAGTAATCAACAAGTAAACATCAGACAACTCAATCACAAAGGAAAATTGAATATGAAACCATGATAGGAGAAATACGACAATTAATCAGGAATTAATCAGAATAGGCATCAAAATTAAAATCAACAATTAATCAAGAATATCCAAATTAAAATGCACTTTAAGATCAAGATTAAAAATCTAAGTAAAAAAAAAAAGAGTTAATCTAAAATTAATTCAAGTTAATTAAAATCTAATTCTAATTAATCTAAATTAATAGTTAAAACAAATATAAAAAAAATTAATATATAAAACAAAAGAAACAATTAGCAAAACAAATAGACAAAGAGAGGTGTAATTTAGATTTTGAAGGTGGGAAAAGAAGGGCCAGGTGGATGGGCTTATCTCTGCAGGTCTAAAGGAGCCTCTATGTAGCAAGGGGGTGCGTGTGTACAAGGGCGGTGTGGTTGGAGAAGATAAAAGTGGGCCTCTGAACCCGGTCCAATACTAATTTAACCTAAATAAAAACAACACTCAGACTCAGTCGTACTCCTTCTTCTTTACGCCGTCAACATCATCTTCATCACTCCACGCTCTTACTCTCTCTGTTTGCTTCAAATTCACCACCACTTCAACATCATCATATTCCTTCTCTTTTCTTTCCAAACCGTTGCTCCCTTCCTCATTTCGTTCGCCTTCTCCTTCACACTAAACAAACACAACGCCTCATTCCTAATCGACTCCCTCCTTTCTCTGGTTCGCATCCCCTCGTTCACACCAAATCCTCTCTCACCAACATCCCCTCTGCAACTCTCACCCTCTCCTATTTTCCTCGTTCCCTCTAATTAACAAACGCAAGGAGTCAGAGCTCACGAACGAATATACACAACACAAATACCAGAGTAATAATAAAAAATAAATAACAACAAATCTAAGATCAGCAACAACAACATGAATTATCACTCATCAACATATGAAACGAAATTGACGTACCTATCAGAGTCGCTCCGATGGCGCTTCGACGATGGCTGGAGAAAACCAGAGATTATACTTCAGGTATCTTGCTTCCTCTTTTTACGTGCAACGATATTGCGCTGTTGTTGTTATGTACTTCGAATTCCTTTGTGTTGCGTCTTTGATGCGGAACTCTGTTGCGGTTGTTGTGGTTGTAGAGATTTGATTTTCTGCAGGTTACGAGGTGATGATGCGAATTATAGAAGATTATTGCGAATTGAAGGGGATAGATCTCTGCAGCTTTTTGAAATCAAAGATGAGCGAATTTGTTGCTGTTTTGAATCTGATGCGTGCGTGAATTCTTTGTTCTTGTGATCTGTGAACCCGCTGGAATCTTGAGTTGTTGTTATTGAACTTGCAGGCTAGTGATGAAGGAAAGGTAGAGGGTGATGAATTCCCAGCTCTTAAAGACAGAGCAAGTGAAGGTGAACTTCAAGAAATGAAGAGGAGCTCTATTCTATTGAAGCTTTGGCTGGTTTTTGAAGTTTGGTGAAGGGTGAGGGTCTCGTGAAGAACAAATAGATCTTATAGAGGAAATACTGGAGGGTAGGATATGTATTACAATTGAAATTTTGTTATGTAACTTTCAGTGAATTGTTGTGGTGAAATTCTAATTTTTCTGTTGGGATTTGCACTTGAAAGTTGTCACGAGTTTTCACCTAGTTTTGTAACTTTTCCTCTGCATTTTATTCACTCACTCCTTTGTGTAAGGATGTGGGGTCCTTGCAATTGATTTTTTATTCACATAAATTCTATTTTGAATCATCAGTAGTAAATTTCTTCAACATGCAATGCTATTGTAACTTGTCACACGATATGCTTTGTCATGCCCTTATAAGAATTTTGTTTTGGAAAATGATTGCATGAGGCTTGTATGAAATAACTTATTGGTGTGGTGGTAAACTGGACACAGATATTTTTTTAAGGTTGGGACGTCCGCATGTGAAACTTGGCTATAGATAAAGTGCAATAAGATGCCAAGCAAGATCACCCACGTCATTATCATGAGCATTAAAAATTGAATTTGTGAAGTATCATGCCCAATTGATTTGTGATGTCAGTAGTGTATACCCACCTGAACTTAAAAATGTCCATACAAAATGGATACTTATCCACTTTACGCTTGAAAACTACATTTGGCTAGTCAATTCCAATTGGTAACAAACCAACAAAACTAGGTGCACCAAGCACTTGTTGACTTGTATTGGCACTTTTTAGGATGATATTTCTCTAGGCATTGAGGAAATACCTCTTCCAATCTCATATGAATCCAAGTTGAAGAACATGTTCAATAAATAAACATATGATTGTTCTGGAATGTAGGTTCATGGGATGGTAGGTGTGTTAATAGAAGTGAATGAATTTTTGTAGATTTTGGACTTGTGAGTTTTGAAATGTCTATAAAAGTGTACATAAACACGAATTGAAATGGATTGAAAAAGTTGGTTTTGAATATGGTTTATGGATATTGGTATTTGGTTTTGGAAATGTATATATATATATATATATATATATATATATATATATATATATATATATATATATATATATATATATATAAATGGATATGGATTAAAGAAAAAATGAACTTTGAATAAAAATGGATATGGATATTTGTAATGGGAAGTGAAAATGGATATTAATAATTGGATAAAAATGGATAAAGAAAAATGGGTTTATGGTAGAAATTTGAATTCCAAGTAGCCCACACGACTAATCTCTAATTCCAATCACACTCTTAATCCACACCAAACTCACATCTTCATTGAATCCCAACAATTCAATCAGTAAGCTCAATTGACCGTGACCCAATGCCTTTCAAATCAGTCCACAACTGCTTTGTCCTGATAACCATTAATTTCCTCAACCTGAAACCCTAACCTCATGATTTTTAATTGATAATTGTCCACACACCTAACCTTAAAAGAGAAAACCCGGTCTTCCTTGGATGCACACTGACGCGAAAGTGACGAACTGAGAAGGAATTAAACCCTGATTCACACAATGAAATCCTGACCCAATGCCTCCAATGATTCCTCTGGATAAAAAAACCTCAGAACTTGATGCACCTCTGAATAAGAGAAATACTAATAACAAGAAAACCCTTGGATCCCATGTCTTAGGAGCTCAATGCAAAGCAATGATTATGAACTATGACATAATGAAAATGCAGATGAAAAAGAAACATAAGCCAGAAAAAAGTTAAAAAAAAAGGTAGGGCAAATTTTGGGGTGCTATAGGGTTTAAAAAAAATAATCTGCATAACGTGGTGATTCCTTTTTTTTAGAAAAGATATAGAGAATGTAAAAGTGTGTGTAGTGTATTTTTTTAGAAAAACACTTTTATTTTGGTCTGTATTTTAGGATTACCATTTTCTAAAAAAGCGAAAAGTGAAAATAGAAATAAATGCAGGAATTCAGAATGACATTATTTATTCATGATTTTTCTATTCTTGAAACACAAACCCTATAAAACAAAACTCTTTCGCTCTGGGCGAAGCGAAGAGGGACATTTACAGAAAGCAAGCCCTATAAAACATCCTTTTCACCCAGGCAAAGTGAAAGGTTAAAACAAAGACAAGATAATTACTTTGATTTATGAATGATATTCGGGATATCGACCGCAACCCAATGGCGACGAACTCATCTGTGGATCACAAAGTCTGGTATTTTTCCTCCAGGATTGTGTTCAGTAATGGCACTGATTTCTGGAGGAGTTGGATCACTGGAGTCTTCTTCCCATGCAGCATTATCATAAGAGGACTCTCCCATTGTATCTTTAACAGCGTTTTCATTTTCAAGAGGATCTCCCCATCCAGTTGGTTGGATGTCCTTATATATGATGCGAGAGCTTTCGGGAGCAGTGCACTTCACTAGAAAGTCGTACTTGATGCTTGGTTGTCCCAAAGTATCCCAAGTTTCCAAGGAGATAGATGAGTTATCTTCTTCAATGACATTGACCTCAGGAAATGAGAAGTTGATAAATTCTTGTCTTGCGACCCTTGCAACCTCATTAACGTGGCGTTGGACATATTTGGAATGTTCTGGGTAAAGATTCCATGATTTTGGGAGAACAGGTGGATTTTTCTCAAGATCATTTAGCAGACACGCATTCTCTGGCTCACTCTTTTTCCCCGAGTCTTCCATGTAAGGTTTCCAAATGGGAAAATCATCGATATGATCATATGAGTTGTAATCAAAGTTGTCTTTCATCAGAGTATCTTCCTCTAATGAGTTGGGTGGAGCTCGACATCCCTCAGGATCACAATCTTCGTAGATCATTCTGACATCTGATCTTGGTATATATCTAGGACTTTGCTTTGGAGATCAAAATGGCAAGTATGTTTCTTCCTGAGATATATAACCTTCATAGTTGAAATAGGATTTCCACTCTTCATCTGTATCAGAAGATATATTTTCCTCGATGGTATGAACTTCCTAAGAAATTGGGTGGAGGAAGCCTCCATTGTTGAAGAAATCTTGAATGGGGCGAAAGCTTTCATCCCTTCTTGTAGTCTTGGTAAGTGTTAAAGAAAAACCGAGACCTTTTCTTGTCTTGTTATCAACAGGAACCACAACTTTCCCCCATCCTTTTATGTCACCGCTTCCCATTACTTGGAGAGCGTCTTTGTACGAGGAAATTAACGTTCCTTTTTCATGGTGATTCTCATTGCTTACCAAGAGTGCTTGAAATTGAGTTCCAACAACCTCTTCAGGTTCTAAATAGGAGAATGATGATAGGTTGCTCACAATCAAAGCTTGTTCTCTGTATACTGTGACCATCTTGTAGTTCTTGACAAACTTCAGCTTCTGGTGAAGTGTCGAAGTGAATGCCCCTGCTTCATGTATCCAAGGTCTTCCCAATAAATAGTTGTATGCTGCTCGGATGTCCATGACCTGGAAAGTGTGGCGACCAATGGTTATGAGAAGGTCGACTTCTTCGATAACCGTTTTCCTGGATCTGTCAAAATCTTTGACTATGATCTCACTGCCTCTTATGGAAGTACCTTGAAAAGATAGTCGTACCAAAGTTATTCTTGGCATGACGTTCAAGGATGAACCTGTGTCCACCAGTACACTGGCTAAAGCATCATCCTGGTAACTGACTGTGATATTGAGTGTCATGTTATGATTTTTTCCTTCCCCTGGAAGTTCCTCATCACTAAAACCCAAATTGTTGCAGGAGGTGATGTTGCTAATAATGCTGTCAAACTGACCCACCGTCACATCTTGTTTTATAAAGGCATGTTCCAAGAATTTCTGGAGAGCTTCTCTGTGAGCTTCTGAACTGAGCAAGAGAGATAAGACGAATATCCAAGAAGGAGTTTGTAATAATTGATCTACAATGTTGTAATCACTCTTCTGGATGAGTTTTAACATTTCATCGTTATTTTTCACAGGCTCCGTGATGCTGGATTGACCAATTTGTAGATTAGGAACTTCAACTTGGGGTTCCTTTTCTTTTGTAGGTTCTCCAAATCCTCTGTTGAAGATTCGCCCGCTTTGGGTGACCCGACTGATATCATCACTGTTGACAACGGATGGTAGTGGAATTTCTTTTCCATCTTTTATTGTAGTCACACAATACTTGTACGAAATAGCTTTCTCTGACTTATATGGTATTAATCGTGGCAAGTAGATGACCATAGGGTTTTTTTTGGATCTTTCGACTGTCATAGGTAACCTCAATCGGTTCTAGGTTGGGAACTTTTCTACTGTCAAGAGAGATTTCCACGCGCTTTGGTTCCTTGAGCAAAGGAATTATGGTGAAAACATCCCTGTTAATTCCACAATTAACAGGTTCCCTTCTATTAGAGACTGTGATAGTTCTTTTGTCCTGTAGTTCTTGAATCTCATTTTGGATAAGGAGGTAACCTTGCAGCATGTTGATTGACTGAGAATTCAGGCGTAGTTGGGTTTTCCCTAGGTCTACCTGATGTTGGAGAGATACTCGCACAAGGTAGCATCCTTGGTTATTTTTTGAACATATTCCACAACGTTTATAATTGTGAGGTGGCACCTAGCCGTACCCACTCTGTATGCAGTGCATCTTTACCAAATCTGTTTCCAGTAAGCGAATGTAACAACTTTGGTGTTTACTCGAATTTCCATTGGTTATGCTAACTTGATGTGTGTCTTCGTCTTGGTAGACTGGGAGCCACCAGTGGTCTAATAGATGTTAAAGAGTTCTTTGTATAAGCGTGCAACCTTGATCGTTTTTGGAGCAACCTTTGCAGTCTTGATAATTTTGTGAGGACAGAAAATAGAGTCTGACCTTATTGGCATGCAATTCCACTAGTCTGGTATTCATTAAACGAATGTCAAAGATCTGAATGACGTTGAGCTGATGATCATTCCTTTCATGGTAGCCTTGGATCCATCCAAGATCCCTTTTACGCTGGAGGGCCTCTTGTACAAAAGAGCATCCCTGATTGTCTTTTGAGTAAATCGAATAAGCGTTGTAGTCGTACAATGGTAAATTGTAATACTGGCTTTGTCTTGAATGCATTGCCACTAGATTGACGTTCATTGCGCAGACATCATGATTTTGAACAATGTTTGGATGTGCATGAGCCATATTTACTTCATGAATCCTGTGATCCTGAATCCATCCTAGATCCATCTGCTCTTGAAGAGCTGCTTGTACAATGACATATCCTTGATTATTTTTAGAACATATATCACATAGATGATAGTTGTGAGATGGTACATGGTCGTACCCGCTTTGCCTACAATGCATTTTTACCAAATTTGTTCCTAGTAGGCGTACGTCGTGAATTTGATAACTGCTGACGGGTTCTCCTTGTATCAAGATTACTGAAATTTTTTCATGTTGCGGCAACGGGTTCGTTTGGACATTCAAATTCGTATCTTTGAAAGATAAAATCCCGTTTGGGATGAGCTTTTGTACATCTGATTTGAAGCTGAGGCAATTCTCAATGTTATGTCTTGGTCCCCCTTGATGGTAAGGGCGAGATTGATCGGCTTAGAACATAAAAGGCAGATTTTCCGATACTGTAAGAGGAGTCCTGGTTTGAATGTGCCTCTTGGCTAGCAAAAGTGGAAATAATTCTGCATATAACATTGGTATGGGGTCAAACCCCAACGATCGTGTGATACGATTGTTATTATTGTACTGCAGGCGAGCCTACTGAAGAGGTTGTTGTTGCCTTTGCTGATAGTTTTGTTGATTTGGCTGGTCCTAAGCAATCTGTGGTTGATATGTCAGAACTCGTGCTGGCCTGATAGCGGGAGCTATTGTCGCTACCTGCCGAGGTTGATACCTTCACCTTTTCTTACCCTGAGAGATATTACTGATATCTTGCTCTTTCTTCTATTGGAAAGCACTATCGTATCTTTTAGTACCGCTTGACGGCTCTGTATCTTTGACTAACCGGCCTTCTCGGACTGCTTCCTCAAGGCGTACCCCCATGTTCACCATTTCAGTGAAGTCACTAGGTGCACTTGCAACCATTCGGTCATAATAAAATGAGCCCAATGTTTTTAGGAAGATTTTTTTCATTTCCTTCTCCTCGGGAGGAGGATAGATCTGGGCGGCGATTTCATGCCATCTTTGAGCATACTCCTTGAAGGTTTCTTTATCTTTCTGAGACATTGCTCAGAGCTGGTACCTATCTAGTGCCATGTCCAAATTGTATTTATACTGCTGAATTAAAGCTACCCCCAAGATCTCTGAAAGTGCTGATTTTGGTAAGGTTCAAACCCATGTACCATTTGAGTACGACACCGATTAAATTGTCTTGGAAGAAGTAGATTAGTAGCTGTTGGTTCTCTGTCTGGGTAGACATTTTCTGGGCGTACATTACCAAGTGACTTTGAGGGCAAGAGTTGCCTTTGTACTTTTCAAAGTCAGGCACCTTGAATTTGTACGGTATCTTTACATTATGGACCAAACAGAGGTCAGCGGCGTCTTTACCAAACAAGTCTTGTCCGCGAATAGCATGCAGCTCTCTATGCATTTCCAAGAACTGCTCCTGGAATTCATTTATCCTTTCATATACTTCTTCATTTCTGCCAGAAGTGGCCTGCATAATCTGTTCCTCTAGGATAGTATGTACCACAGGTTGTGGTAGAGACATTATTATGGTAACTCTTGGTGCCGCGGTGACCTGATGTTTGTAACCTTCAGGTACGAGAGTCTTTGTTGTAGCCCTTGTGTCTTCATTCACCTGAAGTTTGTAACCTTCAGGTCTGGAGGTTCCGATTGTGTCCCCTAAGTCTTCAGTGACCAGAGGTATATATCCTTCAGGTACAAAATTGAAAGGCATGCCCCACAGAAAACCTTTAGGCATGTTGTACTTAGGAAGACTGACGGGTACGTCAAATGCTGGTGTAGACATAATCTCTGAGATTGCACTCCTTTGAGGTCGTTGATCCTGAGCTGCTGCCAGGGATTCAATAGTGTTGTGGAGTTTCTCCAAACTTTCCTTCAAAGCGTTGATTTCCTCTCGTAGTTCTCTGTTTTCTTCTTCGAGATCGTTTATTTTCTTTTGCCGATTGGCCCGAGTATTGTACGAATGAGACAGTTTGACTCTAAAGCGCGACACATGAGTGAGACTCAATGACAAAGACGTGTATTGTAAGAATGATGAATGATATGCAAAGAATGAGAATGCTCTTTTTTATGTTTTGTTTTCAAAAGAACTTTTAACAATTATGTTGCAAATATCATACAACGGTGGAAACCTTTTATTGAATTCAAAGGATTACAGTATCTTACAGGGAAAAGTACATTATTTTACAAAGTGCGAGAAGGAAAAATAAGCCTATGGATCCTGAGGTATTCCTGAAGAAAGCTCAGATACTGGTTGCTGAATTTTTCTTTTCTTTGATCGGGCCCCTTAAATCGTTGTCGGGTCGATGATCCTTTGCCATGTGAATGAAGAGAGCAAATTTCTTCATTCCTCTTGACTTTCTATAGCATCTTTCTCCAATATCTTAATCAGAGCATCCTTTTCTTTTAATAGCTCTTGGATTTTTATGCATTCCAAGCTGATAATCCAGTACTTGTTATTCCAAGAGTTCTTTTCACGTTGGAACTTGTTGAAAGTGACCTGAAGCTTCTCTGTGTTATTCATGAAGTAATGAATAGACTCTTTCAGGGGGAAAAATTCATGTCGAGGGTAAGGCATCTTCAATTTGATGGCTCTAGTTTGTACCCATCAGAGGTAAGGCTCTACAGAGATGTAGTTTGGCCTTCCTAAGGATTCTCTTCCCTTCCTATGAGCATGTTGCCAGGCATGCATGATTTCTTTCTTTAGTGCTTTGTCATTTTCTCCTTCCTTGAATAAAAGACCTTCCAGATGAATTTTATGTGGTACATTCTTCATCGGGTATCCAAGTTGATGACAAGCTAAAATTGGATGATAGTTGATCCCTCATTTAGTACCAATCAGGGGTACATCGGGGAAACTTCCATATTTGTTAATGATTTTTATTCCATCACAGATCTGATTGTACCAATCTATGTTAGAATGAGTGAGAGATATAATCTTCTGCGACAATCGCATACCACTCTTGAGATCCCAAAAAGCAGCAGACTTGGGTAAGTGGGAAATAAACCATTTGTAGAGTAATGGTACACATCATGTGATCATCCATCCACTGTACAAATTTCTTAAATGTACTGAATGATAAGCATCTGCGAGCAAAGTTGGGACTGGATTCCCAATTAAGAATATTTTGAAAGCATTAATATCGACGAAGTTGTCAATGTTGGGAAAGAGAAATAACCAATTTATGAGCAGAACAAAGACATCCTCGAAAGCAGCTATATTTCCTATGCTGGCAAAGTATAGGGCTTTCTCCATCAGGAATTTAGCTGGTAAACCCTGGATTCCTCCCTTGGTGGTCATGTGAGTTTTGATATCTGACTCTTCCAAAGAGGTAGCTCTTGCAATGGCTTGATCTTTTGGAATTTCTTCCACTCCAGAAATTGGATCTTGATCAGTGATAGGTAAATTAATCAGATGAGAGTACTCTTCCAGTGTCGGTGTGAGCTGATAATCCAAAAACGTAAAGTAGTGGTATACTGGATCATAGAACTGAACCAATGTAGACAGGACTCCTTCCACCATGTTGACCTTCAAAAGATACAACAATCCTCCATGTTTAGCTCTGAAAGCTTCGAGATTAGTAATCATCCTTCCCAATTTTCTAAGGTCTTCCAGTTTTGGAATTTTGAAGGTGTAATTGTGCGTTTTTCTTCTACCGAAATCCATAGCACGACTTCTGATATTTGCAACGATTGTTTTAGTTCTTTTAGAAAAAAATTTGTTTTCTTTTGATAAAAGTTTTTGAATGAAATGCATGGATGCATGAATGCAGCAAACAAAAACATTTAAAAACATGGGTTTTAGGGTTCATCATCACGAGCATGGAGTCATGGATCTACCCATCCCCAAGGTGTGTACTAGGGTCCATTTTTTTGTACCTGTAGAACGGGTTCTAACAAAGGTTCCCAAAATCATTGACCCGTCTTAAGAATATTATCAGCAAACCGATTGACTCATGAGAGCTGCAATATCCACAAGATGAATCTCTTTTGAGTGTAGTATCACACATCAACTATAGTCACCGCACTACGTCCAAACAAAGGTTAAGTGGGTAAATGTCTACTAATCCTTAATTTCAAGGGTGCCCAGTGGAAAAATTAATGTTTTCACGACTTGCTCGTTCAACATCAGTAATTCCAAAAGGGTACCTCCACTGATTCGGTGGGCTTTCAAGTTAGCTTGGTTGGGAATCACTCCCTATAAGCCTTCCTAAATCTTCCACCACTTATCTTAATGTGCTCTCAGACTCACCACATGTGTATTAATCACATTCCCAGATAACAGTAATTTAAACAAATATAGCAAATAGTATGGCAGCAAATGATAAAAAATGAGAAAGCAAATAAAAATAGCAGAAAAATAAATGTAATGCAAGGTCTAAACCACTTAAGAAATCTAAAGAATAAATTTCCCCAGCAGAGTCACAATTTTTCTGTAGCATCGATTTTAGTGACGCGACCACTACCGCTTTTAATGCTACTTTCTGATTTCTATATTTATCCTATGATGCTCGAAAGGAAGGGGAATATGTCTTAAACTAACCCTGCTTGCAAGTGTTTTCTTTAACAAATGCGAAGAGATTTGGAATCGGGGTTTGGTTATACAAGGGGAAGCTATTAACACCCAGAGTATCTATAGTAATCTATAGGAATCTTCGTTTGCATATATTTTCTACTGTTTGAAATGCTTTCTGAATTCTATTTGTTGTTGATTGGGAAAAGTTTCTCCTTTGGGATGACTGAGGAAATGTTTTTGTTGTTTTTGGTTTTTCTATTATTTTTGGGAAGGTACTTGACCTAAGATTTTTGGTTTGTGTGATCGCTAAGATTTCGCATTCGTATGCCTACGTATTCCCGTAAAGAAATTTGGGAAATCAGAGCAATCGTAGTTCCTCCTATTCTATGGGAGGAAAAAAAGTTTGGTGTCTTGTTCAAAGCCCAAGATTGAAGCTAAAAGTTGATTGAGAGAGAAAATTTGTCATCTCTAAAGGGAAAAATCTTACCTATTCATCACAAATGTTGAGTGGTTGGTTATAAAGGGAAGTTACTTTAATTGGGATGTATGGAATCCAGCAATGCCATAACTTTCTTTATAAGAGAAATGTCATGAAGGAAGAAGATTTAACTCAGTGTAGAGCAATGCCATTTTTTCCTTTATGAGTCGTTCATGCTATGAGAGGGACATTGGATTGGATGTGTAGAATCCAGAGGCTTGCCACTTACATCAGTTAGATGAAAGAGAAATTTTAAGCATGATAAAGGAGGGACTCCAGCTTGTATTTTGAATAAACAAGTGTGCCACTTACATCAATTATCTGGAAAAAAGGTTTTGGTTGTTTGTTTTGATATGTGATGTATAAAGGGGATATTTTCCTACAGAGAGGACTCATGGTATCACTTGTGAGGATGATGAATTTTGTGCCTTGATCAAAGCCCAAGTTTGAAGCTAAAAAAGGAATTTTGTAGATTAAATCCACTAGAGCTGTTTTATTTGAGTATCTTGTTTGAAACCCAAGATGATGAAGCTGAAGAATTTGAGTGTAGCTTTACAGAAAACTAACTCAACTGGGGAGTGTGATATCTGTCTTGTACAAGGCCCAAAATTGAGGTTGACTAATTAAATCATTATATGAAGCCTAAGAGGAGGCTGACTCTTGTTGAGGATTTATTCAAATCCAAGAGAAGGTCTAAACTGTGTTAGAGAATCCAAAAGGAAACTAACTCATGCTAGAGATTTGAGCAGAGTTGATTTATCAGATGCTATGAGGCTCTGATTCTTTTGAGGATTTGTTGATGGTAACCTGACCCTGGCTGTGGATTGTAAGGTGAAAGTCAAGCCTTGTTGGGGTCAAAAGGGATTTAAATATGGGTTTGAATGCCTTAGAGGTTTTAACTCTTCTGGGAATTGATTTATTGGTAAAGATGATTAGGATTTATCTTAAACTTTTAGGAAGCCTGGGGGTTCTTGTATTAAGCCCAAAAAGAAACTATGGGGGTGAGACTTTCCAAGTCTACTTGTATGAAGCCTAAGAGGAGGCTGAGACTACCCAAGACTCTTGATAAGAGGCAGACTCTGGTGGAAGAGAGATCTTTTTATGATGCCCAAGAGGAGGCTGAGGGTTCTAGAGATGAAGATCAACCCTTGAATGATTAGATGTTATAGAGTTTTTGACTTTCCTGAGGATTTAACTAGTAGAGATGACTAAACTTTTTCCTATGCTTTTAGGAAGCCTTTGGGTCCTTGTACTAAGCCCAAGAGGAGGCTGGGATGCTTCTAGGAAGCCTCTGGGTCCTTGTTCTAAGCCCAAGAGGAGGCTGTGGGGAACTTTTAAGAAGCCTGTGGGTCCAAGCCTAAGAAAAGTTCAAGAAAGGTTTCACCGGGAAATAATCCTTTCTTTGCTAAACAGTTCTAGGGTTTGAAGAAATCCAAAATAGGTTTCACCGGGAATTAATCTTTTCTTTGCTAAACAGTTCTAGGGTTTGAAGAAATCCAAAAGAGGTTTCACCAGGAATTAATCCTCTCTGGGGAAATGAATTTCTTTGTATAAGCATAAACTAGTTGATTGAACTAAGTTATAAGTATCTTACTGTTTAACCTAAGTGTGAACTGAGGATGACCTAATTGTTGAGGGAACTCTAAACAGGTATGCACAAGTATATATAGATAAGTGATTTAATAGGTATATAAACACGTATGTATTGAAAAGGCGATGAGTCTTATTCTTTGGATAGAGCCCCATGTGTATTGTGATTGGTTGTGTTGATTACCACTGTATGATTAGGGTTTTGAGAAATTGAAGAAAGTTTTGAGAATACTTTGAATTAAAAGAATGATTTTGTTATTATTTGAATGAATTGAAAAGAAAGTTTGGGGCTTATAACTCAAAGAGAGGCCCAAGTGGTCTAAGAGCAGTTTCACCTGGAATAATGCTCCTCTTAGTACTACTGTAATTTGAATCTTCTTTTTATTATAAAAAGGAAAAAGGATGAGACTTACACTCCATTAAGAGGCCCAAGTTAATGTATTTTTGAATGAAATAATGAAAGAATAACACCGGGTCTTATAATCGGGGAGATGCCCAGGTGTTTTCAAACAGTTTAAAAACAGACAAATGATTTTGAAAACAGATGTATAGGGCTTACAACTCAAGGAGAGGCCCATGGAGGTTGTTTATTGCTTAAAACAAAGTTTATGCACAAAATATTGGGGCTTATACTCAAGGAGAGACCCGGATGATTTATTTTGAAAACAATGATCGCACTGCAAAATTGAAAGACGTTGTGGGACTTATACTCTAGCAGAGGCCTAAAATTTATTTATGTACATAGGGGGTTGGGTATTACACTCTAATAGAGGCCCAAGTGTGTTTGAAATGTAGTTTTGATAGATTGAATCAAAGAAAACCCTAATTTTATTTTTTTAAAGATATTTTTCAAAGAAAAATCAATTAAAAAAGATAAAAAATATACCAAAAAATTCAATAAACATGTTATGAATTATGTTTAAGGTTTAAAAAATAAAGTTTTATTCGCATGATGATTTAAAATCAAATTGGTTTTGAAAAACCAAGAAAAAGAAATTATTTAAAATGTTTAAAAACAAATTAAAATAAAAATCTTTAAAATATTAAAAAATATATCAAATAAAAATATTTTTTTGATTTTTTATGGAAGAAAATATTTAAAATGTGAAATATTTATGTTTAAAAAATCATTTGAAAAAGATTAAAATTGGAGGAGAAATTAATTTTTGAAAATAATTAAGAAAATAATCAAAAATTCAAAAATTTGAAAAAGATTTGAATTATGGCGCCAACGGTCATCTTCCTCCTCACGCGTGTCTTCCATGGCCGTTTTGCAAAACCTCTCATATATCTCTCAATACGTAATGATTTTGCACGATGTAAACATGAAAGTTGTGTGTTTTTGAACAAGGATTTCAATGATACCAATTAATTGCATTTCTTTTAAGTGTTGAGTGAGATATCATGTGAAGAACAGTTGAACCCTAATTTTTGCAAGAACACTATGAAATCCTATACATGATAGATACATAGCAATTGATTGAGGGAAAACACTTTACATAAATGCAGAAACATGTTGGTAACTTGAAAACACATTTATGGTGCATGAATCATGGAGTTTGAAGATTTCTGACTTACCTGTGCAAGAGGAATTTGAATCCTCAGTTGTAGGTGTTAAAGAAGTATTTTGATGATATAGACAGCTTCCTTGGACCCCAAGTAGTGTGTTGAGATGCTTGGAATGGATTGAAAACCTCTAGATTGGTGGGCACGACTCCAAATGCAGATGACTTTGGGGTGAGGTATGAACTTGATGAATCTGGTGTTACAGATGTTGTTAAAGTGTTTAGATCATTCATATATGATGTATGTGAGGTGTTAGGACCATTGGTTTGAATGGAATTGCTCTCTATCTCAAAACACGATTCTCACTCCTTTAGAAATGGATTTTTTGGTGCACAAGAGGGAAATGGTGGAAAACATGTATTCTGATGTTTTGGTGTATTTTGATCAACCAGAAATGACCTCTATTTATAATAGAGGAATTTTATTTTGCAAGGAATATTGAATGGGGGTTGGATCACCCTATTGTCCAATGGATATAGTTATGTGTTCAAAGTCTCCTCTAGCCATTGACTTGAGTTAAACTTTGCAGGTTTAGGTCTTCTGATCCTTGGATAAATCTTGACTCATTTAGACTGATATGGCTTGGTTCATGACACCTCAATGCATCTTTTCAATGCCATATGACAAAACTTGAATTTGGATTTGCAACATTAACTTCCATGTGCCTAAAGGATAAGATTTTTACCTTGTTGGTCTTATGGTTCAGATTCTTCATCATTTAGGTTGATATTGGACATAACTCTAATGATGCAAGTATCCAAAATTGGCTCAAGAAATCGTGGGATGCAAGTCATGTGTCAAATGCTGTCAAAAACCAGTTTGCATCAAGGCATTTTGTGAGGTTCAAAACTCCTTGCTCAAGTTGAATTAATGGATGTTCTTGTACTCTTTGGAAAGCTTGTATATCATACTTCAACTTTGATGTTTACATTTGATCTTGATTCCTCTTGGATCATAATTAAAAATGTCTTCAAAGTTGGACAAAACATGAGGCAGACTCTGCCTAAAATTTTTCTAAGTGTCAAAGTTCAAATCTTATGAAACCCTAACTTTATGGTCTTATAACTCAAAATCTAGGCATTTTTTTACCATGGATCAATAGGAAACTTTTGTAGTATGTAATGAGACCTTTCATTTGAGCTTTGGATGGAAGAAAATGGTTGCTTGGATCACAAGTTATGGCCTTGCAAAGTTGGGTAAAAATCATTTTTTTCCATAACTTAGTGAAATTTCATGTTTCTCAAGGTTGCCCTTTTTGCAAGTAACCTCACTTTTCTTGAATTTTCTTGATTTATCATGATCTAAATCACAAGTTAACATTGTTTTTTACTTCAAGAGGCCATGTTTGTCAAATAATCCCAAAAGTCAAACTTGGTTTTGATCATAATTGACTTTTTGTATTAGATGAATTTTGAACTTCGTGATACTTTATGAAATCAAGTCCTTGGGCTAAATTGAACCTAACAGATAGATTCCATAGGTGTCTTATAGTGTCTTGAATCATTTCCCAAGGTTTGAGATCATGTTTTGCTCAAAAGTCAAAGGTATGATTGACTTTTTCCCAAAAACCCAAGTTTGTGGTCTAGATGAATTTGAATCCTTGCATTGCTTATGAACCAAGTACTTTGAATCAATTAAATCTTGTGAATGGATCAATATGATGCATTTGAGGTCCTTAGAGCATATCTTGAGGTCTTGGCTCATGCCTTGCTCCAAAAGTCAACTTAGGGACTGAATTAGGTCAAAACCCTAATTCTTGATTTTTGATGGATGCATCCCCTGAGGCTATTTTGAACTTATGAATGAACTCATGAGGTTATTTTGAGCTTATTGAATCATATATTGAATTTTTGGCTCATGCCCAGATGAAAATTTCTCTCTGGAAGCCTTGGTCGATCAAAACCCTAATTTGGTTACACTAATGATCTTAAGGCTTGATCAACTTGAGATGTTGCAATCTTGTGCTAAATTCTTGATGTGGGAGACTTCTTGATCCTTCATCATGTTTGAGAGGTTTGATAAGTTGAAGATCATGTTAATTCTTGATTGATCCTTTGCCCGAAAGCTCTGAGAAGGCTCAAAACCCTAATTCCTAGCTAGAGTGAACACTCAACAATCCTTGAGAGGATTGATGGGGTATGAAGGTACATCCATATTGTGGTGATGATTTACATAATGATGTGAAATTTTGTGGTCAAAATTTAGGGTATGACACTCTGGAGGATGTTTCTTTTTGGGAAACAACTTGATTTCATGGTTTAGTAAGAAGCATAATTGTATTTCTCTATCTACCGCTGAGGCTGAGTACATCGCAGCAGGTAGCAGTTGTTCTCAAATGATGTGGATGAAGTAAATACTGACTGAGTATAATGTCACACAAGATGTCATAACACTATTCTGTGACAACTTGAGTGCCGTCAATATTTCAATGAATCCTATTCAGCATAGTAGAACCAACCATATTGACATCAAGCACCACTTCATTAGAAATCTTGTGGAAGACAAAGTTATAACATTGAAGCATGTTGCCATAGAGAATCAGTTAGCTGACATCTTTACTAAAGCTTTGGATGATAATCAATTTGAGGTGTTGAGTGACAAGCTTTTGGTTTGCCTTTATGAAGATTTATAGCAGTTAATTTGGTGTGGGAATACTATTCGAGTTAGTGTATGTGTGTTCGCACCAAATATAGAGCGTTTTCAAAGCCAACTCTCATTTGTAGCATAATTCTTCAACAATATCCTGGTATTCTAGTGTCTGCTGATAAAGCAATGACAAGGGAATCTCCTTTGACTTTGCACCATAAGCTATTTACTGAGGATCATGTCCCAGATATTGTTTCAACATCTGTTCAAACATCTGCTCCTACAACTTCAAAGGATAATATTATTGCTCAGTTGAAGGAGACTTGCAAGGATCTAGATGCCATCATCAAGTCTAGGATAGCTAGGAAGGCAAAGCTTGAACAGTTGATACATGTCTTGGCAGCTAAACAGGACAAGGGAATTGAAGCTGCTGGTGGTACATATAATGTTGGAAAGGATGCAACAAAAGATGATGAGGCTGATACTGATGCTGAAGATGAGACTGATGATGATGATCCTGAGGGAGAAGAGGAAGAGGATGATAAGGCTACTGAAGATGATATCTGATTGTGGTTTTATTCATTTTTTGTGGTTATGTTTTGGAAGGGATAAATGCCCATGATTTTTTTGGCACTTCATGTGCTTGATCTGAACTTTAAACTCTTGTTAATGTTTAGTTGTTTAGTTAGTTAACTACCTCTGTCATATTATGGCTAAAAAGGGGGAGTAATACAAACTTAACTAACCACTGCACCACTGTTTGCTGGTGTTGAGGGGGAGAGTGTTAACCACTTGCTGCAGAAGAAGGAACTGATTGAGGGGGAGGCTATATTATTTTTGCTGTTGTTCTGATTTTTGCCTCTGACTTTTTGTGTATTTGTTTGCAAGGGTTATTTAGTTAGTTTTAGCCAAAATCTGTCAAAGGGGGAGATTGAGAAGTCTAAGCTTTTGAGATTGGCAATAATTTTGGTAAAACTAACTTGACAGAAAGATGTTGAACAAGATGTCATATCATGATGATTCGACATCTTTGCCTGTTACTTTGCAGTTTTGATACTGCTAATTTATTTCTAAATTTCAAAATATTGTGGGAATATTTGTTTATCCTAGGTGGCGTTCAAGATTGAGGAATCAGAGATTCTGTTTGAATTTGAAGATGCCGCTTTCTAAGTGTGGAGACATTTTAGGAAACTTTGGATTGAAGAAACTATTCTTGAGGAGAATAAGTTGCAGATTCTGTGTAACAGAATTGCTGCGTTTTGAAGCCCAAATCCAGTCTAGTTTATGGTCATAAATAGGATGGATTTAACGTAATCAAAGTGAGGAAAAATAAATTGTTGCTTAGTAAGTTTTAGGGTTTGTGTACTTGTGAGACTCTCTTGTATCGTGTTGATATTAGAGCTGGACTGTTTGCATTGAGTTGTAGTTTATGTCACTATTGTGATTGAAAGGGAATTGAGAAGGGTCTCATACCTAGGAGAGTCTTAGGTAGAAATTAAGCACAAGTAGTGATTAAGTGATAAGTTGTAAACCAGAGGTTGTTTAGCTTAGAATTAATACTATCTAGTTGATTTCATTCCTGGCTTGGTAGCCCCCAAACGTAGGTGTTGTTGTACACCGAACTGGGTGAACAATTAATGTGTGTTCGTTTACTTTCTGAATTTTTAGTGTGCTCCTTCTTGTCATTGTGTTATCATTATTTCAATATGCATTATTATCATTAAAACTAGAGATTATATGCAGAACCAAAATCTTGTTCTAAAAAACCTTGCCTTATTTCTTGTCGCATTACCACTTTCATCAGATTTGTTCTTATAGACCCACTTGGTACCAATGATATTCATATCTTCAGATCTAGGAACTAGCTTTCATGCATTATCTCTTTTAAATTGACACAGTTTTTCTTGCATGGCATTGATCTGGAATTCATTAGCCAACCCTTTCTTGACGTTTTTAGGCTCGATCTTGGAGATAAAGCATGAGTTGGCAATTCTTTCTCTGGATATTATAATTGATTTTTCATCCAGATTTCCTATAATATTCTCTAGAGGATGATTTTTCTGAACTCTGATTGATGGTCCCTTGCTAATTTGGAGTTCATTAGAATTAGTGATCTCATGCATAATTTCTTACTCCTTTATTAGGACATCGGATAGTACATTAGTTTATTGAGGAGGAACTTCAACATCTTCTTCCTTATCTTGATGGGTGTCATCAATAACCACATTAATGAATTCTATCATACCCTTGGAATGCTTGTTATACGTTCTGTATGCTCTGCTGTTTGTGGAGTAACCAAGCAATATACCTTCCATGCTCTGTATGCTCTATATGCTCTGCTGTTTGTGGAGTAACCAAGGAGTATACCTTCCATAATGTAGCACGTACTTCTAAAGACATGGAAATACTTGACATTTTTCTTTCTCCATTTCCATAACTCATACGTGTTTACTTTGGTTCCATATCTGATGGTTACTATATTATGAATGTGGCAAACTGTGTTCATAGCTTCATCCCAAAAATAATATGGAAGTATCTTGGAATGTAACATAACTCTAGCCGACTCTTGCAGAGTTTTATTCTTCCTTTCTACCACCTAATTTTGCTGAGGTGTGATTGAGGCAGAGAACTCATGGCTAATACCTTCTGAATCATAGAATTTAGATAATTTTGAATTCTCAAATTTAGTACAATGGTCACTTCTAATTTTAACAATTCCAATCCCTTTCTCTCTTTGCAGGAGTTGACACAACTCTTTGAATACCTCAAACATGTCAGATTTTTCTCTGATGAATTTTACCCAAGTGTATCTTGAGAATTTATCCACATATACAAAGACATACGTTTTACCTCCCAGACTTTATACTTGCATAGGCCTGATTAAGTCCATATGTAATAGATCAAGAACTTTTGTGGTGTCAAAAAGCTAAAGCTTCTTGAGGGGCGTCTTAGTTTGCTTGCCTATTTGGCATTCTCCTCACACTTTTCCTTCTTTAATCTTAAGTTTAGGTAGTTCTTTCACAACTTCTTCTGAAACAATCTTCTTCATGCTCTTGAGATTGAGGTGACCATGTTTTTGGTGCCAAAGCTTGGTCTCATAAACTTTTGTCACCATACAAGTTGAGGGGTCCTTCTTGTTCAGAGATATCCATATAAAACAATTATCTTCGAACCTTGAACCTTTCATAACCACTCCTTGATCTTGGCTGGAAATAACATATTGTAATTTGTTGAAGCTAACCTTGAGACCTTCATCACATAGCTAACTTGTACTTATCAAGTTGGCAGTCACACCTTCCACAAACAACACATTATCAAGGCTAGGTAGACCAAAATATACTAGTTTTCCTATTCCCTTGATTCTACCTTTTGCACCATCAACAAAGGTGACATAGCTGTTAGAGTAAGGTCGTAGCTCTTCAAGATATGACATTTCCCATGTCATATGTATTAAATATCCACTATCAAAATATAGATCCTCTCTAGAGGATACTCTAAGAGAAGTATAAGTTATAAGACTTATGACTTCCACTTTGGGTTTCCATACCTTCTTCACTTGAACCTTCTCTTATTTCCTTTTGAACCTTGTTTGTCTATGGTGTTGTGGAAAACCATATAGTCTGTAACAATTTAGTCTTATGTGCCCATATTTTCAACAATGATGGCATCTTCTTCCACCAAGCTAACAAATAACTAACTGAGTCAACTTCCAACTCAGTGAGTTAGATGTAACTAACTCCAAACCAAATGCCAAACCACCATTATCTAGCTCCAAACCAAGTTCCAAACCCACTTCACTCCAAACTTCCACTCTATATAAGGAAACCTTCACTTTATGCAAAGGACCTTAACCATTTTTCACTCTTTTCACTTTCAATTCTCTCCCACCTTCACTCTTCTCTCTCAATTCTCTCTAAGTTTTCTGCAATTCATCTTCATCTTCTTCCCCAAACCACACACAAAAGCTCAATTTCCACCATTAAAGTGTAACAATCTTCACCTTGAAATTGTTACTCTCTTGAGCTAAGCCTCCATTCCACTATGTTTCTACTTGGATTTCTGGATTTACAATAGTTCCTACTTCAATTCAAGTAATCATCTCAAGTGTTTTGGTGCAAATTCATATTCGGAGCATTTATCACAGTTTTGTCAGTTTCGGTACGATTTGATCTCAGGCTTGGAATTCTCTGGTTTTCTTTGCTTATTCTCACCACATTTTACTTGCAACAATTAACAAGGAAAACCTAGGCCTTGTAGGTTGGTAATTCTTGCTCGATTTACTCTTTTCGATCACTTTCGCATGTTCGCAATGTAGATCCATTGGCCTTTTGGATGTGATTTGATCATTCAATTGTTTGATTGTTGATCTTGATGTTTGATGGATTCAATTAATGCTTAATTGTTGCTACTTGATGTAATATTCGTGTACAATTGCATGCCATAACATGTGGATGATTGGAGAAGTGATTTGTTGCTAAATGTGCTTTTGAATTGATGATTTTCAGCTTCAAATACATGGTTAATTGATTAACCATTTGCAAGGAAAATCTAGTTAATCGATTAACAGTTCATTTTTACGTGTTTTTTCTGATTTTAAAAGGGTTAATCGATTAACCATTTGCAAGGCAAAAGTGGTTAATCGATTAACACTGTACCAGAAGCTGTTTTTTGTGCTTTTTCATGCTGTTTGGATTTCTTTGGTCATTTAACTTCCATGGCTTGATATATTTGATATTTGTGGATTTTTCTTGAGTTGTTTAGCCTCTGGTTGAAGCATGTATGCGAAACTTTGATGCACGATTTATCGATTATGGAATTGTTTGCATTCTTGAAGTTGTGTAATCATGTTGCTTTTGGCATACTCTTGTTTACATGATAACATGATTAGTGATGCATGCTAATTGATGTTTGTTAATTCTTGGAAAATTCACTCTTGATTCCATTAAGTTTTTTCTTTATTGAACAAATTTAATTTTGTGTAATCATTACTTCACGCGCTTGCTTTGATGATCTTTCGACTCGCTTGAAAGATTATTGGCTTGTTCTTTCCCTTTGATCGATTGATCGAAACCTTGTTTCGATTAGTTAATATTCCCTCTCTCTTATCCTTAGGATCTTTTAGAGCTTCTCTTTCTTGGTGCCCTGTGGAGTCGGAGGTCTACACAACGTGTTGGAGCACCGTACAAGATTACGATTTTACTATGTCGATTTTAATTCTTGCACTATACTCTGAGTGCTGGAGAAGGGATGAGAGTGGATAATTCCTACACTCATTTTGATTATTTTGGGTAGGGGACGAATGACCCTGTGCATGGAATAATCGTCTCTATCTCCAGACTGTAGTGTCTCCCAATCCTCAGCCAAATCGATTTGTGATCACTCTTGCCCTTTTAATCTTTCCATTGATCAATCACCGTTTCCTCAGTTCAAGATCAATGTCTTCTTGGGTTAATCACCTTCTCTTGGTCAATTACTCATTCCTCAGTTAACCACAGTCCGTCTGTTAACATTCTGAGCTTCCTCTTGGGTTAATCACCTTCTCTTGGTTAATCACCCATTCTTTTGCTCATCATAGTCTGTCTGTTAAAACCAATACCCCTGTGAGTTTGTAACCTTTCTTTGGTTCAAACACTCGCACCTTTGGGTTAGTAACCTTCTTTTGGTTCAAATACCCTTTCTTCGGTCAAGTACTATTTGTTCAGTTAGCGTACCGAGCTCTTTTGGGTCACAACCTTCGCTTGGTTCCACACCCATCATTTGGGTCACAACCTTCACTTGGTTTCACGCCCGTCCTTTGGGTCACAACCTTTGCTTAGTTCCACACCCGTCCTATGGGTCACAACCTTCGCTTGGTTCCACACCTGTCGTGTGGGTCACAACCTTCGCTTGATTCCGCACTCGTCCTTTGGGTCACAACCTTCGATTGGTTCCACACCTGTCCTTTTGGGTTATAACCTTCGTTTTATTCCACACCTATCTTTTTGTGTCACAACCTTCGCTCGGTTCTACACCCGTCCTTTTGGTTGATCATAGTCCGTCTGTTAAAACCAATATCTTGTCTCCTTGCTGAGTTAATCACCTTATGGTTAATGCTCATTCTTCTGGTCAATCACCGTCTGTCGGTTAAAGACCTATTTCTCTCTTCGTTTCGGTTAATCAATGTTTATCAGTCAACCCACCAAGTCCCCAAAGAGTCGAACACCTTCTATTGGTTCTACTCTCTCCTTGCATTTTATCACAGTCAGTCTGTTTACACCAACCTTTGTTTCCCCCCACAGAGTAATAATATTTTATTTCTTCAGTTAACCGCTGCCTATCAGTTAATATACCAAATCCCCAGCGGATCTTACTTTATCTTGAATCACGTCCTTTGCTTCTTTATTCTCTCGGTTTCGACACCATTCATTTACGTTTCCTTCTCGGGTTTAATACCATTTTTTCTCCAGTAGGGTCGTGCCTTTTACTTTCTCTTTTGGGCTAGACACCGTTCCTTCCATTTCCTGTCTTAGTTTTTCGAACTACGTTGGCTCTGAATTCCTTATTGCACTATGAGGATACGTAGGCGCAAGATTGCAAAATCTTGGCGAGCCACCTTCCCCTTTCCTTTCCTTGGTTCCTTGAACTACAGAGCTCTGAATTCCTCATTGCACTATGAGGATACGTAGGCACGAGGGCCCCAATCCTCCACGAGCACTTTCTTTTTTTCTTTTTCCCTCTCTTCTTTAGCTAGTAGCCTTTAGATAGATAACCCATTCAAGCCTAGAAACAAGCAGAATGGTTCCTGACGAGTACGACGGATGCATGAGGTGCTAGTACCTTCCTCTCGCATAACCGAACCCCTTACCTGTTTCTCTTCTCCTTGGGTTTTATCGATATTTTCCCTGTCTTTTGGGACTAAATAAAGTTTGGTGGCGATTTTATTGTGTCTTTGAGTGTGCGATTCACTCAGGTATAATCCTACTAGCTTCACTCCCAATGGTGGTGCACATGTCGAGCTCAATGCTCGAACATGTGATCTTTCTTGTTCACATGACTTTAGTCAAATTCTGTGGCTACAGAGTTTCTTGGCTTCTTCTCTTCCACTTGTATATCTTTTAGCAATTCAGCACCAGTTATTGACTTCTTCTTATCTTCCATGATTTTATCTGACATGTCTTGAGATTTGTTTGATATCCTTATAGACTTTTCTAACTCCTCCAGCTTGGATGTTAGAACAAAAATATCTTCACCGTGACTAGTGACTGTAGTGGTAAGTTTTTCATTTTCTTGGTGAAGCTCCCTTACATTTTTCTTCAAGTTCTCGGTATCTCTGCAGGCTTCTTCTCACTTGATGATCACATACCTATAAGACTTATCCATCTCTTCGTTAGTTAACTCTCGTCATCATACTCACTTTCAGTAATATGCATACCAGTGTAAACATTGGTGATGCCAGAGGTTTCTTCCTTAATTCTCAAATTTTCAATCCTTGTTGATAGGAGCTTTGGCATATGAGTTTCTGATGAGCCTTCATGAGAAGTATTGAGAATATACCATGCTTCTTTAGCTTTTGAACATGTATTGACTAACCTTAACAGGTTTTTATCAACCCCATTGAGAAAAACATTCAGAGCCTTGGAGTTTTCAAAGGCTTTATCATCTTCAACTTTGGTCAAATCAGCCTCTGGTTTTAGGCTAGTTCTGACTGACATCTTCAAAAGTAACAACTAGAAGTTTCCATCCTTTTATCACTGCTTTCCAAGTTTTATTCCCCAAGGATTTGAGAAATGCAACCATCATCACCTTCCAATAAAGGAAATTCACTATTAGTAGCTTAGTACAAGTACACCTATAAGCAACAACAACCCATATGTTGTTCAATGCCTCATCCTAACACTACTCGATGACTTTCTATTTAGAGACTCCCCCTAAATATGATAACCTACTCACTTTCTTCTTTGATATAAAACCAGTGACAGAGGCAAACAACCACTAAACCCTAGTGATCAACTTCAATCTTAACAAATAATGTTGAAAATTACAACTCAACAAGATAAACCTTCTATGCCAAGTTAGTGAAACATAGAGATGTACGTAACAATGTTGATTACAATTAAACTAGACAAACCTTTTATGCCAAGTTACTGAAACATAAAAGTGTACATAAACAATTCTACACTAATCCTATTAGGGCATTAGCGTGGAGTACACGGCAAAAATCCTAACACTATAAGATCTTCAATAGGAGTGCTTGCTTTCTAATGTAGGTTTGAGCTCTTTATATATAAAATTAACTCTAGGCTTTTCTCCTTGGATAATATCTTTAATTTGGTCCATAATTAATGCAGAATCTGTTGGATATTTGATTTGCTCCTTGAATATCTCCAAATTTAATTCAAATTTAAATCTTCATTTAAATCCGAATCAATCTTCATCTAGCTTCCAAACAAATCACCTAATCATATTTTTAAATCAATAACAATAAAATATTTAACATTACTTGTAGAAGCAAGCTTCACTCACATTGAATTTTGATGAAGACAACACAACAAACTCTCTACAAAGATAATATGCAAAAAGAAAGAGAATCAAGCTACATGAAGTACAAGAAGTTCAAGTTCAAGAAGATATCCTAAGTACTATCAAGTTAAATCAATTAGCTTCAAGTGTTCAAGTATCATGAAGATCAAAGGTTGAACAAAGGTATATCAATGTCATTTAAATGATTATACAAGTGTTCACATGTCTTGCATCTTGCATATCTTTGATCTAGTGCATTGCAAATCTTTTATGGAAAGTTCACATTGTTTTCTAAACTTTTTCTTGAAAAATCAGTTCTGTTAATCGATTAACCTGTGGGGTTAACCGATTAACCAGTTCAAAATTTGAATATTTTCTTAACGTTAGCATATGTTAATCGATTAACCTATATGGTTAACTGATTAACACTGTTACTGTGTGCGAAAAATGGTGACTTTTCATGGAAAAATGCATTGCTTTCTCATATCTTTTCATTCCTTTGCTGCATATTTCTCATACCTTTTTGTAGGGGTGTTCTACACATATTTAAACACTTCATTTTCGGATTTAACACTTACCTCCTAACAATTTCATAATAAAAAATTCACTCATCCTTTCATATTTCAAAATATTATTTAAGTGCTCATTCAAACATTTTTTTGGAGAGAAACTTCTGTATATATTTCACAAAATATCATTGTTTCATCTCATTCTTGTCAAGAACACTTGTATACATTGTTTGAGTGATATTGTCTCAAAGGAGAAGATCAAATATCAAGATTGATATCAACATACTATCAAGACATAATCTTATTATCAAGAATATTTTTCTGTTTTACCTTGTTGTCCAGGATTGTTGGAAACAAGTGAGTGTTTTGAAGAGGATTGTTCTTCATACACTTAGTTACCTATAGGTTAGATAGTAAGCATCACCATTGGTGTGATTAGGCTGTACAATAATTCTAAACTATAGTGAAATCTCTTTCGTGTTAAAGGAGGAGTGGAGTACTCTCGGGCTGTGAGGGGAACCACTATAATTCTCTTGTGTCATTTTTCCTTTCCGCACTTTATTTTCAAGCACTTATCATCAAATGGAAAAATAACCAAGAACCGGTAAAAAGATCGAAGAAATTTTTAAGAACCTAATTCCCCCCTAGGCGCATTTACAACTTACATTTGGCATCAGAGCAGGTGATAGGTAACCTGTTCCTATTCGATTCAGATGGCTTCCGCAAACAATGATCTTGTATTCAAAGACGGTGGTAGTAGCAACAAGCCTCCTTTGTTTTCTGGCCAATACTTCGACTTCTGGAAAATTCGTATGAAGGCACATTTAGAAGCACAAGGAAGTGATATACGGGAGGCTGTTCAAAATGGTCCTTTTATTCCTACAACGGTTGTCAACGGAGTTGGTTCGGAAAAGCCACAAGGATCATGGGATGATGATGATAAGAAAAAGGTTCTCTATGACAAAAAGGCAATAAATATTTTACAAAGTGCACTTGGAATGGATGAATTCTTCCGCGTCTCAACATGTACAACGGCCAAGCAAATATGGGACACTCTTGTAGAAACTCACGAAGGAACCGCCGAAGTCAAAAGATCCAGATTGAATACTTTAAGTCAAGAATACGAGTTATTTAGAATGCAACCATCCTCGACTTGTAGAAAAGATTCGTGCATTTGACAAATCACTTGAATGCACTTGGTAAGACACTAACAAATGATGAACTTAATCTTAAAGTTCTTAGGTCTTTAACAAGAGAGTGGCAACCCAAAGTGACGACGATTTCTGAGAAGAAAAGTTTATCAATGATGACATCCGCTACTCTATTCGGAAAGCTTCAAGAATATGAGACGGAACTTGGACTATTGGAGAAACGTGAGATCCAAGAAAAGAAATCCAAGAGCATTGCCTTAAAAGTTGAGTCCAAAGTTGTGAAGAAAGAAGACAATCCCGAAGAGGACGAAAACTTTATGCTTCTTGTAAAAAGACTAGGAAAATACTTTGGTGCAAAAAATAATATTGGAAACTCTAGTTACACAAGAAGAAAGAAGTTCTCAAAGAACAAAGAAAAAGAAGCATCAACATCCAATGGAGACATTATATGCTATGAATGTGGAAAGCAAGGCCACATCAAACCGGAATGTCCCAAACTCGCAAAGAATCGTGACAACAAAGGAAAGAAGGATTACAAAAAGAAGGCCTACATTGCTTGGGATGACAACGAAATAAGTTCTTCATCAGACTCCGATAGTGATCAAAGCGCAAATCTAGCATTGATGGCATCACATCATTCCGACGATGAAGACGATGAGGTTAGTAGTAACTTTTCAATTTTTGATAATGATGCTCAAGGAGCAATTGATGAACTTTTAAGTGAATGCAAAATTCTATATAAAACCATCTCATCTCAAAATAAATAAATATCAATCTTGGAAGAAAATATTGAGAAAATGGAAAATAAGTTAAAAGATGAAAAAGAAGAATTAATTAAGAATTTTGCATGCACTAAATGTGAGTCACTTGCTTTTCAAATAGTTCAATTGAAAAGAGTCCTAGAAAGATATGAGAAAGGACAAATTGGATTGGAACGTGTTCTTAGTAGTAAAAAATACTCAAATAATAAAAGTGGTCTAGGTTACTCAAGATTCTCTAAACAAACTTCTAACAAGACCATTTTTGTAAAAGCTAAAGAACAAATTCCTTTAGAGAAAAGTGACAAGCCTAAAATGGTTCAATAATATAACAAAAGGAAAAGAAATAATAAGAAGAAGTCTTATAATAAGAAGAAATCTTATCCCCCTAGATATAAAAGCAACTTTGAGCCTACTTGTTTCTATTGTGGTATTAAAGGTCATACTCCTAATGCATGCTATATTAGAAACTTTAGTGTTGCTCAAGGCCATTATGTATGGGTCAAGAAAGGAACTAACTTTGAAGGACCCAAGGTAATTTGGGTACCTAATAAAACGTAACTCTTTTTTGTAGGTATGCTTGAAGACCTCTTCAAATCAATGGTATCTTGATAGTGGATGTTCGAGGCACATGACGGGTGACCTAAGCAAATTTTCACATCTAACGCTTAAGGCCAAAGGATATGTTACTTATGGTGACAACAACAAAGGAAGAATCCTTGGCGTAGGCATCATTGGTTCACCGCCTTCAACAACTATAGAAGGTGTCCTATATGTGGAAGGTCTAAAGCATAGTCTCCTTAGCATTAGCCAATTGTGTGATCGAGGTTTCAAAATCAACTTCACTAAAGATGAATGTTTGATTGAAAACAAAGTTACTCATAAAGTTATGCTAAAAGCTAAAAGAGTTAATAACATTTTTTTTAATTTCCTTAGATAGCTTGTCTTTGAATGTTAGGTGTCTCTTGGCAAACGACAATGAATCATGGTTATGGCATTAGAGGTTTGCTCATATTCATATGGAGCACTTGAATAAGTTGATCAAGCATGACTTAGTCATTGGATTGCCGAAGATCAAATTCATCAAAGATGGGTTGTGTGGCGCTTGCCAAAAAGGAAAGCAAACCAAATCAACTTTCACATCCAAGAATGTGGTGTCCACAACTAGGTCACTACAATTGTTGCACATGGATCTCTTTGGTCCACCGAGAACAAAAAGCTTCGAAGATAATGTCTATGCATTAGTTATTGTTGATGATTTCTCTAGATATACTTGGACGTTTATTTTAGTGCAGAAAAGTGATGCTTTCAAAGCCTTCAAGAAGTATGCAAAACAAATACAAAATGAGAAGTCTCTTACAATTGCCTCCATTAGAAGCGACCATGGTGGAGAATTCCAAAATGTCTCATTTGAAGAATTTTGTGAAGAACATGGAATCTCACACAATTTCTCCGCACCAAGAACTCCACAACAAAATGGTGTCATAGAAAGGAAGAATAGATCATTGGTGGAACTTGCAAGGACAATGCTAAGTGATTCAAATCTTCCTAAGTATTTTTGGGCGGATGCGGTCAGCACGACAAGTTTTGTAAATAACCGTGTCAATATTAGGCCTATTCTAAAGAAAACCCCTTATGAACTTTTCAAAGGGAGAAAACCAAATATTTCTTTCTTTCATGTTTTCGGGTGCAAGTGCTTTGTCCTAAACAACGACAAAGACAACCTTGGTAAGTTTGACGAGAAATCCGATGAAGGTATTTTTCTCGGCTACTCTCTCTCTAGTAAGGCATTTAGAATTTATAATAAAAGAACTTTAACTATAGAAGAATCTATGCATGTCAAATTTGATGAATCTAACCCCTCGAAAGAGGATATTATTGTTTGTGATAATGATGATGATCTTGTAGAAATTCACAAAGAAGATACTTCTAAAGACTTCATTGAAAATCTAGAAGAAAAATAAGAAGAACATCATGATGAACCGATTCAACAAAAGTCGATCAACAATGATCTACCAAAAGAATGGAGAACACATAGGGATCACCCAATTGACAAAGTCATCGGAGACATAAGTCAAGGTGTAGCAACAAGACTAAATCTCAAAGATGCATGCTTGAATATGGTGTTCGTTTCTAAAATAGAACCCTCCAAAGTTAATGAAGCTCTTGAAGATGATCAATGGATCATTGCCATGCTAGAAGAGTTAAACCAATTTGAAAGAAATCAAGTTTGGGAACTTGTCCCTAAACCAAGCGATAAACATATCATTGGAACAAGATGGGTATTTAAGAACAAACTTGATGAAAATGGAATTATTGTTCGTAACAAAGCAAGATTGGTGGCTCAAGGGTACAATCAAGAAGAAGGAATTGACTTTGAAGAAACATTTGCTCCGGTTGCAAGGTTAGAAGTTATTCGTCTATTACTTGCTTATGCTTGCTCAATGAATTTTCAGTTATTTCAAATGGATGTCAAAAGCGCCTTCCTAAACGGATATATCAACGAAGAAGCCTATGTCAAACAACCTCCAGGTTTTGAAGACTTCAAGCATCCTTCACATGTATACAAGTTGAAGAAAGCTCTCTATGGTTTAAAACAAGCACCAAGGGCATGGTATGATCGTCTAAGTAATTTCTTATGCGAAAAAGGTTTGAAAAAGTCAAGGTAGACAAGACTTTGTTCATTAAGAGGATAAAGAATAATACCTTACTTGTTCAAGTGTACGTGGACGACATTATCTTTGGTTCAACAAACAATCAACTATGTGAAGAATTTGCTTCAATGATGCAAGGCGAGTTTGAAATGTCTATGATGGGAAAAATGTATTATTTCCTTGGATTACAAATCAAGCAACAAAAGGACGGAATCTTCATTAACCAATCGAAGTATTGCAAAGAATTATTAAAGAGATTTGATATGGATGGTTGTAAAGCTATGTCAACACCAATGGGATCCGGAACCTACATTGATTAAGACGAATCGGGAACATCGGTTGATATTATGAAGTATCGAGGTATGATTGGCTCTTTATTATATTTGACGGCAAGCCGTCCTGACATAATGTTTAGTGTGTGTTTATGTGCTCGCTTCCAAGAAAATCCAAACGAGTCACATCTCACGGCGGTCAAAAGAATCATGAAGTATCTCAAGGGAACGACAAAGGTTGGCTTATGGTATCCTAAAGGTAGTGTTTGTACTTTAATCGGTTATTCTGACGCGGATTATGCAGGTTGTAAAACAGATAGAAAAAGCACGAGTGGAACATGTCACATCCTCGGAAATGCACTAGTTTCGTGGTCTTGTAAGAAACAAGCATGCGTTGCACTTAGTACGGCCGAAGCGGAGTACATAGCAGCTGGTAGTTGTTGTGCACAAAACCTTTGGTTAAAGCAACAATTAAGCGACTACGGAATTAATCTTGGTTGCATTCCTCTCCGGTGCGACAACACAAGTGCAATCAACATTACGAAGAATCCCGTCATGCACTCAAGGACCAAACACATTGACATTCGACATCACTTTCTTCGTGATCATGTGCTTAAAGGCGATGTCAAAGTGACGTTTATTGATACTCATAACCAACTAGCAGATATCTTCACCAAACCGCTCGCAAAAGAATCATTCTACAAAATTAGGCGAGAACTTGGTATCTTGGATGAAGGTGATATCTTAACACATCTTTAAATTATTATTCATCAAGTTATTTTCATCAAAAATTTGGCTAAATATATATGTTACCATGATATAATATTAGTATATTTGTGTTGCACATGTTTTCCTTAAGTTTCTTACTTGTTACCTTTTGTTATTGTACAATTTTTGATTCTGTTAATCGGTTAACCCAAGGAGTTAATCGATTAACACATGCAGCCTTTAAATTTGTGGAAATTTTGATTCTGTTAATCGATTAACCTAGGGCGTTAACCGATTAACCTGAGCTCACGTGGAATTTTTTTTTAAAATTAAAACGTATCTGCTTTTGTTTTAAGTGTGTGGCTTAAATGTGTTGGGTGCATGTACATTCAGTCAACACTTCCCTTTACTCTTCTTCCTCACCTTAAACTCACCATTAAAGCTCTCTTGGAACTCATCTCTTCTACCCACTCCAGTTTTGGTTCAAACTTCACATTAAAAACCCACTACAATCATTCTCCTATAAAACATTCTCATTCTCAACTCTATTTCAACCACTCCTCACCCAGATCCGAAAATCCCTCTCTCAAATCCTAAAAGCTTCAAACTTCATCCATGGCTCCTTTGAAGAAGGGAAAGGGAAAAATGCCAGCAAGCAGCTCAGCAGAACATGAGGAGGATACTCAAATGGAAATAATCAAGAAAAGAAGAATGGATTTCAAAGTCCGGGTTCGTCAACTTCTTACAGTAAAATATGTCAATCTCTCAGATTTTAAGGCTCCTTCTTTTGATTTTCCAAATCTGTTGAAAGTTCAAAAAATAGACAAGTTTGTTTCTAATAAGGGTAAATGTTATACTGATTTGGTTAAGGCTTTTATGAACACAATGTCTATTAATTTGGATGAGAATGAACAACATGTGCTGAGAGCGGTTGTTAGAAACTGTGAGGTTGTTGAGGATTTGGCAGGAATAGCTGCGTCGTTGAAAATTCCGTATTTCGGATATTTTCTTCGCAAAGGTGTTAACTTCACGGATGGTCCTTGGGCTAGATTTAGCAAGATGGAATACTACTACAGCATCTGTAGATTTCCAAGAGAAGTTATTGTTGCTGGACAATGTACAGCCCGTACACTTCGTTATGCTTCGAATTTGTCGGTAAACGATCGGATGTTACACTATGTTATCTGCTATGTATTAATTCCAAAGGACTCCAACCATGCTCAATTCAATGATCTTGAGATGCAGATGCTGTTTGCGATCAAGAATAAGATCAAGATCAATTAGATCCTAACCATGATGTATCATCTAAAGCAACAAATCTCATTGTCCACCGGGCTCCCGTATGGTCGCCTCATTTCAAGGATTTTAGAGAACACGAATTTGGACCTCAATAGGGAACCGACTACTATTCCCAAGAAATTCGTGAATGAAATCAATGCGACAACAATTGTGAGGAACACCGGTGTAGCGGCAAAATCGTGAGTGTAAGCTATTGATTAACTTAACTCGAAAAGCAAGAGTCACCACCACACTTTTATTTTATCCAAAAGGAAAGGAAAAAGAGCGAACAAAACCTACACAAGCTCTACAACGAGAACAAGTGAAGAGAGTCTGGGTAAGGGGGTTGGTTACGCAATGGGAAGGTGTTAGCACCCAAAACGTCTATAGTACTCTATAGGAGCCCTTTGAAATATCTACCGCTTTTGGTCTGAAAAAGTTTGCTTGAAAAGTGATTGAGGAGATGAGAAAAGAAATTGTTTTTATGATTTTTGTGTTTGGAGAGACTTGTCGTCTCATGCCTACGTACCCACGATGTGCAATGTAGGATCAAAACCCCGTAGTTCGTGGTACAAAGAGTGAAAATTATTTGTTTTGGTTGGTTTTAAATGTAAAGACAAGTCATCATTTCCATGCGAATAATTCCGCTTAAAGAAATGACTCATGTCTAAACTTATGAAAAAGTTAAAGGAAAAGGTGCACGAGGGCATAAAAGAGAGTGACGAGTTTGATGTTTTTAAGTCTTTTGAAAAAGGTGTCAATATGCTTATGTAGTTTAGCATTTGTTAAGAAATGAAAGGAAAAGAGTAAAATCACTTGACAAAGTCAAGGTTTGTTTATGAAAGCGGTGAAAGTTTGAAATCAAGAATGTTTTGAAAAAGGGAGAGAATTTTGAAAATTGAAGAATGGGGAGAAGAAGAAGAGACTATCCTAAAGCATAAAAGAAAATCTAAGGAAGAGAATAGCCTAACCACACAAGTATGCTTCCAAGTCTTTGAACCATAATTCCAAAGCAAAGGGAGGAATGTCCTAAGTTCTAAGTCCAAGGTCCCAAGAATTGCATTGGATATCCAAGGTCTAAGTTCAAAACTCCAAGTCCATTTGCATAGGATAGTAACCATAGTCCAAGATTAGAATTACAAGTTTTTTAGAGGTTTTGGCCTTTATTAATGTTTTAGGTCCAAGTGGACAAAAAGAAAAAGGCATAACCATAAACATGTGTCCAACGGACAAAGGAAAAATTGCGGAAGCATAAACATATGTCCAACGGACAAAAGAAAAATTGCGGAAACATAAACATGAAATGAAATGATAAAATGAAGCATAAAAGTAAAAGAGATAGGGTGCGAGAAGTAATTGTAAAGAAATTAGTACAAGAGTAAATGTTAGTAAGTTAGTAATTAGTAGTTAAAGTTAGTGATCAATTATAATTGGATACTTGCACTTAGGTCAAGATTAATGAGAACTCATTAGAGGATTGATAAGACCAAAGCCTCCTAACAACAAGTTCCATAAGTTTTGAACCAAAAGACAAATAATCAACTATTCTTAATATTTATTCCGAGGCGGGACAAATTTTGGTCTATGTTAAGCGCACGCCGAGTAATTTGTTCGAGCAATTACCCTACGAATGAGGCCGGCCATGAGATGTATGTGTTAATGCACGCGAGATAAACGATATAGGGATCGTTATCCTAAAGTGATGCCACACGAAAAGAAAAGGTGGTAATGATCTCGTCTCGATCGAAATTCCACAAAGAAATTTCACGATCACTTCGACTTTCATCGATCAAAAAAGAAAATAGATGAAGAAAAGTGGATCTAAAAAGTTATGATCCACACAACCAATAAAAAATGAGAAATCAAAATAAATAAAAAACAAGAAATAAAAGATAATTCTCATGATATATTTTTTTTTAGATTTTTAGAAATGTTTAAAAAACAAATCTAATAAAAAAACTAAAAAAGGAAACAGGAGAAACTTTATATAAAACAAAAATAAAGAGAAAATCCACAATACAAATAGCAATAATAATAAAAAAAAAGAATAGAAAGGGAGGTGAATTGGAATGGTGAGGCGCTGTAGCATTTCGCATTGAAACGGGCTAGGCCCAACATTTTTGAACCAAAAACAAAAATCCAAAAGCAATTAAATGTAATGTAATCAGAAAATGAAAAAAAGGAAATGGTCTTCTTCTTCCTCTTCCAAACGCGTCACTATTCACGCGGACTCCCATGGCCAAGGCTTACGAGCTCTTCAATTTTTAGCGGCGGGAAGAATAAAACACACGGTTTCGATCGGAAATGAATGCTCTACGCCATGGTATCAACGATTTCAAGAACGGTTACCGACGGATACGACTCGAAAATACCGAAATCTCTTCCACACTACCTTTAAATCAAGGTAAATGATGCTTCAATCTTCCTCTCTTTTTTTTGATGTGAGCAAATTATTGTTGTTGATGTAATTGTGAACGGAATTTTGTATTTGTTGATGTTGATGGTGAAGGAACTTTGCGGTTGCGGTTTATTTGAAATGATGGAAGTGTTGAAGAAATGTTTCTAAATTGTTGAATTTTTCAGTTTTGACGATGGAATTGTTTTGCGGTTTTGATTGAAGAATGATTGAAGGTTTGGATTGAAGATTGAAGGGAATTGAAGGTTATTGAAGCTTGACGAATTTTGGACATAATTTTGTTGGCTATTCAAGCTTGGAATTAGAGTGAAGCAAGGCTTGTATTTATAGAAGAATTGGTGAGAATTTGGTTGAAAGTTTAATTGCCGTTTCCATCTTTTTTTCTGCGTTTTGGACCGGTGCTGAATGCGTGATGTGTGCGTGTGAGTTTGCTCGCTGATGGTGTGGACGTGAGAGCTTACGGCTGGGCTTGTGCGGCTTGATGAAGTTGCTCGGTTTGGCTTTGGTGAGAGCTGGGAGTTGCGGCGTGATGGCTTTGGATGGTTGATTGTGTATTGAAGTATGGCGTTGGACCGGCTTGTGTAGTATGAAGCTGCTCGCGTGAGAAGGCGTGTTGTTTCAAGGCTGGGATTTGAAAGGTGGAAAATGGAAGTAGCTAAACTTTTGTTCTTTATTTTTTTTATTGTAAAAATGGGCCTTTGATTTGTATGGGCTTTGGTAGCTTTTTCAAAAAAAAAAAATGGATATAAATGGTTATAAAAATGTGGAAATTAGTTAGAAAAAAATGTAATTAAAAATGGATAATTTGGTTTGGGATATGGATATGAATATTGTAATATGGGTTTGGATATTATTTGGATAAAAATGAAAAAAAATGGATTGGATAGAAATTTTATGAATTGGATTAAAAATGATTATTTGAGAATTGGATTGGATATTAGAAAAAAAAAGGGTAATTGGATTTTGGTTTAGAAAAGGAATGGATAATGAAAATGGTTTAAGAAAAATGGATGTTATTGGATATGGTTATGATTATGGACAAAAAGGTGAAATTGGATATATATAAAAAATGAAAGTGGACATTGAATATTTATGGATATTTATGGATATTTATGGATTTAGAAATGGAAGTGAAAAAAATGGTTTAGATAGCAAAAAGTGGAATATGGAAAATTTGGTTAAAAGATGTGGATAATGGATAGCAAGTCTCTTTTTTTAGCCCAAAACCAAACTTGAATTTTTTTTTCACAAGCCTTTGATACAATGTGCCACACAACAAGCCACAACTGAAACAACGGCCATCTGAATCTGTCTGGACCCAAAACTCACATGAACCACTGCTTGATAAACTGAAGAATCTCAGCACAAGACATCTTGCTTTTGAACACCCACATGTGACCTGAAATAACTTCATTGTCTTTGACAAACCTGCACAACACACCGAGAGAGAAACAAGCAAACGACAACATATTTTTTTGTATTTTGGTTAGAGATTAGTAAACAGAAACAAGTAAGCAACAGAAAATCACACGGGTGCTCAGGAACAACACAGACTGTGACCTTGCTTGTGGTATGAGATGTAAATGAAATGAGCGAAATCTTAGGGGTAAAAATTGGGGTCTTACAGCTGCCCCTATTTAAGTTTCTTCTATCAGGAGATATGAAGGTTGAAAACTTCATCTCGACAAGATTGAAGATACTTAAATACAGAAAGCCAAATTTTTAGCCATAAGATGCCACAAGATGATATGAATGCAAAGAATGAGACAGACAGCGGGGGAACTTGAAACAAGAAAGATACGGTAAAATGAGAGAGATGACGTGAAAAGACACGCCAGAGAACACAATCTATTTCTGGAGATCTGTCAAGGTAACAAGAAGTATTCATCAATAGTTGGAAAGAGAGGGACAAGACCCTAGAAGACGAGTAGTGATATCCAAGAATAGCATTGGATAGAAACTACGAACGAGAGAAAAGGTATGTCAGAAGACGTCCAAGAATGGAATTGGACCAAAACATGAAAGTTTCTGGTAAAAACAGCAGCGTCATCCAAGAATAGCATTGGATGGAGGTAAAAAACACTCTGTTGGGTAAGATATCCAAGAATGGCATTGGATAAAGGCACTGCAACATTCAAGAATGGCATTGAATGAGGCAACAACAAGCATCAGAGACATCCAAGAATAGCATTGGACTCAGCTGAGGAAAAGATATCCAAGAATGGCATTGGACTTAGCTGGGGAAAAGGTGTCCAAGAATGGCATTGGACTCTGTTGAGGAAATCATATCCAAGAATGGCATTGAACAGAAGAAATCACAACATCCAAGAATGGCATTGAATATAGTGTGAAAAGTTCTGGAAAATATATCAGAATTATCCAAGAATGGCATTGGATAAAAGGTTCACAATATCCAAGAATGGCATTGAATAAAGTGAGCAAGGACCTTCAGGAATGGCACTGAAAGGTAAAGATAAATCTCATTCAGGAATGGCACTGAATGAACAGATACAACTTTCAGGAATGGCACTGAAAGGTAAAGGTAAATAACTTCATTCAAGAATGGCATTGAATGACAGTGAAAAAGACATCCAGGAATAGCACTGAACGCAAAGGAGAAAACTCATCCAGGAATGGCACTGACTGAACAGGTAAAACTTTCAGGAATGGCACTAAAAGTAAAGGTAAAAACTCATCCAGGAATGGCACTGAATGAACAGGTAAAACTTTCAGGAATGGCACTGAAAGATAAAGATGAATCACTACATTCAAGAATGGCATTGAATGACAGTGAAAAAGACATCCAGGAATAGCACTGAATGCAAAGGAGAAAACTCATTCAGGAATGGCACTAAATGAACAGGTAAAACTTTCAGGAATGGCACTGAAAGATAAAGGTGAATCACTACATTCAAGAATGGCATTGAATGACAGTGAAAAAGGCATCCAGGAATAGCACTGAATGCAAAGGAGAAAACTCATTCAGTAATGACACTGAATGAACAGGTAAAACTTTCAGGAATGGCACTGAAAGTAAAGGTAAAATCTCATCCAGGAATTGCACTGAATGAATAGGTAAAACTTTCAAGAATGGCACTGAAAGATATCCAAGCAGGTCGGTTGGGGATTATAGAGGAGAGAAAAGACTTCCAGGAATAGCACTGGAAGAAACAAGAGGAACAAGGTATCCAGGAATGGCACTGGAGTGAATGAAATAACAAAGATCCAGGAAACAAGACATCCAGGAATAGCACTGGAAGACAAACGAGACATCCAGGAATAACACTGGATGAAAAGACAGGTAACTGACAACATTCAGAAATGGCACTGAATGAAAAGGCAGGTAAAAGTTTTGGTAGGTGCCAAGTAAGTTGGACTTTGACCGCAAGGTAAGATGTTGACAGCAACAGGACCTTGGAAAAATGCATATGAGCACAAAGCACGCTTCGAGCTATGAAAATCTTTCTATGCAATGATATGCGAATGATTTATGTATGCAATGCATATGATAGAGACAACAGAGATAGACTCTTTTGTGAGGGAAGAAAGGAAATCTGGTTCCTCAACCGTGGAACACTGCCCACTCTGCTTGGAGAGAAGATGCTGAACACATCTCTGTCACACTTGTGAATTGTATCAGGCTAATGGTCTTTTGAGGAAATACATCTTGAGGATTCTTGAAGAAGACTGCCCCAGATTGATTGACTGATGAGGATAAACTGATCATAGCTTCAGTTTGACTGTTGTAGGGGATAGAATGAACTGATCATGGCTTCAATTCTTGAAATGATTGTTGAGGATAAACTGATCATGGCTTCAGTTGCTATTGCTGGGGATGAACTGATCATGGCTTCAGTTCTTGAAAAGACTGTTGAGAAGGCTAAACTCAGCATGAGTCTTGAAAGAGATCTTCTGGCTAACCAATTCTTAGATTAACTTGCACTGAGCAACAAATCTTGGACTGATTCACAACAGGATCTGGAAGTAATGTGCCCCTGATAAGATCACTGACCAGGTTTCTCAACTGTTTGAAAATTCCTTGATGAGGAAAGTTTGCCTGTAAATAGGATTATTCAGACAAACATGGTAATTTTAATGCAAAGCTCAATGCAATTTTGAAATCAAAAATCATTTTTGGAATGATGTTATTGATGTAAAGCAAAATGAAACACTTGACAAAACACGGCGGTTAAGACATGCAAAGATGAAAGATAAAGCAAAGGTAAGACATCAAAGCAAATGATTGGCAACAAACATAGGAGTCAGTTTATGCAACCTTGCTGTAGTATGCTTTCAAAAGAAACCTGGCTTCAATTAGGTATTTTGAATGTTGTAACGTGGTCTGGTTCACGGTTTTTGAAACAAAGGATATAGGCTCAAAGTTTATTTGTACCCAACCCATTCTTCGTGATGATCTCCAGTCCTACGCTCAGTTAATTCAGATTATGCATTCAGGTTCCAAGAGATTTTGGAATTGCAACACTGTTATGATGATGGTTCAAGGACCAAGGTATTTTTGAGATGACAGTCACTCTTTCTTACAACCTTTTGTTGTTTTTGATGAGGACCTCAGTCAACTTGTTTTGTCTTTGAGGGTTTTGGTAACCTCTTGATTTTTCTTTTGTTATCCCTAACTTTTGCCTGAACTGTGTCATTTGAGCTTACAGTCAGCGGGATGCCCCAATTTTTGCCTAAGTCTCCTTCATAGGTTTTGACTTAGCGGGCTCTTCTTTTGATTTTTTTCATCCATTTTTTTTTGAAAGGTAGTGATTGCCTGGCTTAATGATTACGGTGAACCATCATTGGCTTTTGATTTGAAATACATCTACGACACTTCTTTGATGTGTGCGAAGGAAAGCTTGTGATTGCAACCTTTATTGGAAGGCGTCTTGCCTGCACAGTCAAATTAACTGAGAACTACCCATCCCTAGGTTAAAATTGCGGGTTATTTCGTACAGAAAGAAACTCCAACTTCTAGGCTCGAAGGGGTTGACAAAGGATTAACTTCCTTATTTCTCCAGTGTTTGGGAGTTGAAACAATGCCTGTACATCCTCAGCTAAGTTTTAAATTGAAAGCATACCGTTTAGCAATTTCGGGTATTTCGCTTTCATCATCCTCCCTCCAATCAAAAGCTTAATAAAGAAAGTGAACAGGAGATATATTTTTTTGTGAAAAAAAAGAAAGCATAAAGATGCACACAGTGGATATAAATGAATTGAATCAAAACATTGCAATGCTCATTTCATTGAAATTACCATGAAAGCACAAATAAAATTTGAAAGCAAACATTCAATACAATCAAAGAAAATTGCAAACAGAAAGAAACAAGGCCTAGTGACTAATCAGCAACAAGGATGAGCTATCCTGTCCGAAGCACTGGCTTTAGGAGATGATCCGTCTAAACTCACTCAAACTTCACTTGGCATGCTCTGGCAAAGGGTTGTTGACAACATTGGGATTATTATCAATAAAGTCCAGAATCTTTAAGTTCACTAACTCTTGCACTCTAGCTTTTAATGCGAAACAGCCTTCTAAGTTATGACCTGCCCCACCTTGATGGAACTCACAGTGAAGATCAGCCCTGTCGCCGGCTGGAAAAGGATTTGGAGGAGGAGGTAGAGCCCTCGTTGTAATCAAACCTTTCTTTACAAGACATGGATACAACTCAGTGTAAGACATCGGGATAGGATCAAAGTTAACCCTATTGCGAGTCTGATTCTGTCTCACAGTCTGACGAGGAGCTTGAGCTGGTTGAGCATTAACAACTGGAGCAACTGTAGCTACATACTGTTGTCTCTGACGAGGCTTCCTCTCAACTGAAACAGCATGAGTATCACCATCCTTTTTCTTTTGAAAATTCCCAGCATACTTTTTAGCACCGAGGTAACCCAAATTCTGGCCAAGTAGAAGCTAGTTGATGAGTCAGTGGAGGGTCAACAGCAGCAGTTGATGTTTCAACAATCACAGTCCTCTGAGGTGGTTCACCTCTACCAATCAGAACTTGCAGCATTTCTGTGAGCTTGGTCATACCGGCCTTCAACTCATCAATTTCCATTCTGACTTCGGCATTGTGTTGTTCTTGATTTTCCATTCTCAATCTGACAGCAGCTCTAGTTCCGTAGTTGTGTTGAGGAAACAGCTTGACAATGAACAGATAACTGGAGAAGAAGACAGTTGAAATGAGTTCTGAGACAACTGGGAAGAAATGCATATGTATGCTCATGGATGCAAGAGTGCATGGATGCAGCAACCACAAACAAGATCACTCAAAGCACACAGGTTCAAAGGTTCGAGTCACGAGCATGGAGTCGAGGTCAAGAACCAATCCACAAAGGGTATGTACTAAGGTTTGTCTTCATTGTACCTGCAGAAAACAGCGGTTCTAACAGAGTGCCCAGGGTCCACAATTCACTATCAGACACACCAGCACACCGATTTGCTCGGAGGTTGGTAGTTATCCTCAAGAGAATCTAACCTGAGTGTGGCATCGCGTGACAGCTAAGTCAGATTTGCATCTTCATAGCTTCCGCGCCACGATCCTAAAATGGCTAGGATGGGTTAAAGGTTACTACGGTCCTCAGTGTTATAGGCTTCTATGGAAAAAGTAATGCCTTCTCGATTGCTCGATCGACATCAATAATTCCAAAGAAGCAACCACCGAGTGGATGGATTCTCAAGTTCTTCTTTTTCAGGATTCGACTCCCTCAAAGTTCTCTTGACTATACCATCCTCCTATCTCAAAGTACACTCTGGTCCGGGTATAGGACCTATCTCACACAGAGGAACTCCAAAACAGAACAATCCTATAACAAGCAAAATCAGACAAAAGGTAGTAAATAAATCGAAGTAGGCTAAACCCCTCAAGGAACCAGAGATTCCCCAGCAGAGTCGCCACTTTTCTGTAGCGGCAAAATCGTGAGTGTAAGCTATTGATTAACTTAACTCGAAAAGCAAGAGTCGCCACCACACTTTTATTTTATCCAAAAGGAAAGGAAAAAGAGCGAACAAAACCTACACAAGCTCTACAACGAGAACAAGTGAAGAGAGTCTGGGTAAGGGGGTTGGTTACGCAATGGGAAGGTGTTAGCACCCAAAACGTCTATAGTACTCTATAGGAGCCCTTTGAAATATCTACCGCTTTTGGTCTGAAAAAGTTTGCTTGAAAAGTGATTGAGGAGATGAGAAAAGAAATTGTTTTTATGATTTTTGTGTTTGGAGAGACTTGTCGTCTCATGCCTACGTACCCACGATGTGCAATGTAGGATCAAAACCCCGTAGTTCGTGGTACAAAGAGTGAAAATTATTTGTTTTGGTTGGTTTTAAATGTAAAGACAAGTCATCATTTCCATGCGAATAATTCCGCTTAAAGAAATGACTCATGTCTAAACTTATGAAAAAGTTAAAGGAAAAGGTGCACGAGGGCACAAAAGAGAGTGACGAGTTTGATGTTTTTAAGTCTTTTGAAAAAGGTGTCAATATGCTTATGTAGTTTAGCATTTGTTAAGAAATGAAAGGAAAAGAGTAAAATCACTTGACAAAGTCAAGGTTTGTTTATGAAAGCGGTGAAAGTTTGAAATCAAGAATGTTTTGAAAAAGGGAGAGAATTTTGAAAATTGAAGAATGGGGAGAAGAAGAAGAGACTATCCTAAAGCATAAAAGAAAATCTAAGGAAGAGAATAGCCTAACCACACAAGTATGCTTCCAAGTCTTTGAACCATAATTCCAAAGCAAAGGGAGGAATGTCCTAAGTTCTAAGTCCAAGGTCCCAAGAATTGCATTGGATATCCAAGGTCTAAGTTCAAAACTCCAAGTCCATTTGCATAGGATAGTAACCATAGTCCAAGATTAGAATTACAAGTTTTTTAGAGGTTTTGGCCTTTATTAATGTTTTAGGTCCAAGTGGACAAAAAGAAAAAGGCATAACCATAAACATGTGTCCAACGGACAAAGGAAAAATTGCGGAAGCATAAACATATGTCCAACGGACAAAAGAAAAATTGCGGAAACATAAACATGAAATGAAATGATAAAATGAAGCATAAAAGTAAAAGAGATAGGGTGCGAGAAGTAATTGTAAAGAAATTAGTACAAGAGTAAATGTTAGTAAGTTAGTAATTAGTAGTTAAAGTTAGTGATCAATTATAATTGGATACTTGCACTTAGGTCAAGATTAATGAGAACTCATTAGAGGATTGATAAGACCAAAGCCTCCTAACAACAAGTTCCATAAGTTTTGAACCAAAAGACAAATAATCAACTATTCTTAATATTTATTCCGAGGCGGGACAAATTTTGGTCTATGTTAAGCGCACGCCGAGTAATTTGTTCGAGCAATTACCCTACGAATGAGGCCGGCCATGAGATGTATGTGTTAATGCACGCGAGATAAACGATATAGGGATCGTTATCCTAAAGCGATGCCACACGAAAAGAAAAGGTGGTAATGATCTCGTCTCGATCGAAATTCCACAAAGAAATTTCACGATCACTTCGACTTTCATCGATCAAAAAAGAAAATAGATGAAGAAAAGTGGATCTAAAAAGTTATGATCCACACAACCAATAAAAAATGAGAAATCAAAATAAAAAAAAAACAAGAAATAAAAGATAATTCTCATGATATATTTTTTTTTAGATTTTTAGAAATGTTTAAAAAACAAATCTAATAAAAAAACTAAAAAAGGAAACAGGAGAAACTTTATATAAAACAAAAATAAAGAGAAAATCCACAATACAAATAGCAATAATAATAATAAAAAAAAGAATAGAAAGGGAGGTGAATTGGAATGGTGAGGCGCTGTAGCATTTCGCATTGAAACGGGCTAGGCCCAACATTTTTGAACCAAAAACAAAAATCCAAAAGCAATTAAATGTAATGTAATCAGAAAATGAAAAAAAGGAAATGGTCTTCTTCTTCCTCTTCCAAACGCGTCACTATTCACGCGGACTCCCATGGCCAAGGCTTACGAGCTCTTCAATTTTTAGCGGCGGGAAGAATAAAACACACGGTTTCGATCGGAAATGAATGCTCTATGCCATGGTATCAACGATTTCAAGAACGGTTACCGACGGATACGACTCGAAAATACCGAAATCTCTTCCACACTACCTTTAAATCAAGGTAAATGATGCTTCAATCTTCCTCTCTTTTTTTTGATGTGAGCAAATTATTGTTGTTGATGTAATTGTGAACGGAATTTTGTATTTGTTGATGTTGATGGTGAAGGAACTTTGCGGTTGCGGTTTATTTGAAATGATGGAAGTGTTGAAGAAATGTTTCTGAATTGTTGAATTTTTCAGTTTTGACGATGGAATTGTTTTGCGGTTTTGATTGAAGAATGATTGAAGGTTTGGATTGAAGATTAAAGGGAATTGAAGGTTATTGAAGCTTGACGAATTTTGGACATAATTTTGTTGGCTATTCAAGCTTGGAATTAGAGTGAAGCAAGGCTTGTATTTATAGAAGAATTGGTGAGAATTTGGTTGAAAGTTTAATTGCCGTTTCCATCTTTTTTTCTGCGTTTTGGACCGGTGCTGAATGCGTGATGTGTGCGTGTGAGTTTGCTCGCTGATGGTGTGGACGTGAGAGCTTACGGCTGGGCTTGTGCGGCTTGATGAAGTTGCTCGGTTTGGCTTTGGTGAGAGCTGGGAGTTGCGGCGTGATGGCTTTGGATGGTTGATTGTGTATTGAAGTATGGCGTTGGACCGGCTTGTGTAGTATGAAGCTGCTCGCATGAGAAGGCGTGTTGTTTCAAGGCTGGGATTTGAAAGGTGGAAAATGGAAGTAGCTGAACTTTTGTTCTTTATTTTTTTTATTGTAAAAATGGGCCTTTGATTTGTATGGGCTTTGGTAGCTTTTTCAAAAAAAAAAAAATGGATATAAATGGTTATAAAAATGTGGAAATTAGTTAGAAAAAAATGTAATTAAAAATGGATAATTTGGTTTGGGATATGGATATGAATATTGTAATATGGGTTTGGATATTATTTGGATAAAAATGAAAAAAAATGGATTGGATAGAAATTTTATGAATTGGATTAAAAATGATTATTTGAGAATTGGATTGGATATTAGAAAAAAAAAAGGGTAATTGGATTTTGGTTTAGAAAAGGAATGGATAATGAAAATGGTTTAAGAAAAATGGATGTTATTGGATATGGTTATGATTATGGACAAAAAGGTGAAATTGGATATATATAAAAAATGAAAGTGGACATTGAATATTTATGGATATTTATGGATTTAGAAATGGAAGTGAAAAAAATGGTTTAGATAGCAAAAAGTGGAATATGGAAAATTTGGTTAAAAGATGTGGATAATGGATAGCAAGTCTCTTTTTTTAGCCCAAAACCAAACTTGAATTTTTTTTTCACAAGCCTTTGATACAATGTGCCACACAACAAGCCACAACTGAAACAACGGCCATCTGTATCTGTCTGGACCCAAAACTCACATGAACCACTGCTTGATAAACTGAAGAATCTCAGCACAAGACATCTTGCTTTTGAACACCCACATGTGACCTGAAATAACTTCATTGTCTTTGACAAACCTGCACAACACACAGAGAGAGAAACAAGCAAACGACAACATATTTTTTTGTATTTTGGTTAGAGATTAGTAAACAGAAACAAGTAAGCAACAGAAAATCACACGGGTGCTCAGGAACAACACAGACTGTGACCTTGCTTGTGGTATGAGATGTAAATGAAATGAGCGAAATCTTAGGGGTAAAAATTGGGGTCTTACAACCGGTATTGTGGAAACTAGTCCTGGAAGTGGAACATACAAGTATGTTGAAGAAGAATCTACTCCTTCCTCCTATCCTATTCCTGAAGGTGGCATTACAAATGAGTTTCTCTACATAACTATGATGAATCAACATAGAGAAACCACCCGGGCAATTACTTCTCTTCGCAAGCTTGTGTTGGATTCACAAAATCAACATGTAGATGAAGATGGTGATGATGATGAAGAAGGAAGTGAAGAAGGTGAAGAAGGAAGTGAGGAGGTGTCTGATGAAGAATGAAGTATTTGCACCATGTTTTGATGTTGTTATGTCTTTTAAAAATTCTGTTTTATGTCTTGTGTTTCGTACTTATGTTTTGTTCGTTTATGTTGAATATTGTGTACCGTACTTCAGATTCTGGTTTTTTAATGTATGTGTGTTTATGGGTTTATATGTGTATGGTTATTATGTATGTATGTATGTTATAATTATGAACTGTCATTGTTTTGGAATTCTCTTCCTTTTTGCTAATGACAAAGGGGGAGAAGGGTTGGTTTCTCTAACATTTTTGTGCATAAAATTATTACCCTCATGAATTTAGGGGGAGCTCCACTTTAGGGTGAGAATCAAACTTAGAGAAACATCAAGTCTAAAGATTCAATCTTTCAATGGATTGGTTGTCATCATCAAAAAGGGGGAGATTGTAGAAGCAAGCTTCACTCACATTGAGTTTTAATGAAGACAACACAACAAACTCTCTACAAAGATAATATGCAAAAAGAAAAAGAATCAAGCTACATGAAGTACAAGAAGTTCAAGTTCAAGAAGATATCCTAAGTACTATCAAGTTGAATCAATTAGCTTCAAGTGTTCAAGTATCATGAAGATCAAAGGTTGAACAAAGGTATATCAATGTCATTTAAATGATTATACAAGTGTTCACATGTCTTGCATCTTGCATATCTTTGATCTAGTGCATTGCAAATCTTTTATGAAAAGTTCACATTGTTTTCTAAACTTTTTCTTGAAAAATCAGTTCTGTTAATCGATTAACCTGTGGGGTTAACCGATTAACCAGTTCAAAATTTGAATATTTTCTTAACGTTAGCATATGTTAATCGATTAACCCATATGGTTAACCGATTAACACTGTTACTGTGTGCGAAAAATGGTGACTTTTCATGGAAAAATGCATTGCTTTCTCATATCTTTTCATTCCTTTGCTGCATATTTCTCATACCTTTTTGTAGGGGTGTTCTGCACATATTTAAACACTTCATTTTCAGATTTAACACTTACCTCCTAACAATTTCATAATAAAAAATTCACTCATCCTTTCATATTTCAAAATATTATTCAAGTGCTCATTCAAACATTTTTCTTGAGAGAAACTTCTGCATATCTTTCACAAAATATCATTGTTTCATCTGTTTCTTGTCAAGAACACTTGTATACATTGTTTGAGTGATATTGTCTCAAAGGAGAAGATCAAATATCAAGATTGATATCAACATACTATCAAGATATAATCTTATTATCAAGAATATTTTTCTGTTTTACCTTGTTGTCCAGGATTGTTGGAAACAAGTGAGTGTTTTGAAGAGGATTGTTCTTCATACACTTAGTTACCTATAGGTTAGATAGTAAGCATCACCATTGGTGTGATTAGGCTGTACAATAATTCTAAACTATAGTGAAATCTCTATCGTGTTGAAGGAGGAGTTGAGTACTCTCGGGCTGTGAGGGGAACCACTATAATTCTCTTGTGTCATTTTTCCTTTCCGCACTTTACTTTCAAGAACTTATCATCAAACGGAAAAATAACCAAGAACCGGTAAAAAGATCGAAGAAATTTTTAAGAGCCTAATTCCCCCCCCCCCCCTCTTAGGCACATTTACAACTTACATTACTTCTGCAGAACATACTCCAAAACTCAGCATTCTGGTTCCTGTTGAGCAAGACCCATATGTCGTACCAACATGCTGGAGCATCGCGCCCAACATGTGTCCTTTCTTCAGCTTAATACAACTTTAGCAAGATAGACCAATCTTGAACACTCAGACACTTCTATAATTTGTTATTTTTCTAAAATGCATCCAATCCAATAAGAACAACACTTTCCAAATGAGCCTGGCTTTATTTCTTAAAACATTACCATCTTCATCTAGCTTATTGTGAAAGACCCATCGGGTACTAATTACTATATTAGCTTAAGCTTTGGGGACAAGTTCCCAAATGCTGTTTTGTTCAAACTGATTTAACTCTTCTTGCATAGTAAGAGACCAATGTTCTGTGAGAGCAAGAGTTGTCTCTACAAGTCAATCTATGTTTTGATGATAACAATACGTATTTGTGAAAGAGCCATTTTATGTTCTAACGTGTGTTGTGTGTAGATCATAATCATAGAAGATATCAGATCCAACAAGCATCAGCCAGATGAGCGTAATTGATAATATGCGAAGTTACTATGTGTGACACAAGTCACGAGAAGCAAGAATGCTTCTGTATCTGATTGTGATCAGTCAGATCCAAGGATGCCGATATTGCCGTTGCAATGCTCTTGTGGATGCTCTCTGAAAGTGGTCGAGATTCTCAAGATTGCGAAGCTTCTGAAGAAGAGAACCGAAATGCTGAAGACTCTCATGACTTGAAGTTCTGAAGGCGGAAGGCTCTGAAGACCAAGTGCAGAAAGACTCTGAAGACTTATGTGTTCTGAAGTTTACGGTTTCAAAAGTCAAGTACAGAAGACTCTGAAGACGGATTCTTAATGGACGAGTTCTGAAGTTTTGGATGACTTGATGAAGTAAAGGATAATGTTCTTAAAGACAAGTGTTGAAGTTCTGAAGACTAATTCCTAATGGACTTCTTCAAAAGACTGAAGACTTGATGTATCAGATATCCTGCTAAGAAGGCTCTGCTCATGCTTCATCAATTTACCATCAGAAGCCTCTGAAGTTTGGAAGTCAAATGTTACCGTTGTGAGTAACTGTACACAACGCCCACGAAAGATATATCCCATCACTTCTCCCACAACAAAAAGGAGATGTGTCAGTACAGCTAATTATTACACAGCGTCACTTTTCCAATAGCCGACAGTTTTCAAACGGCTATATTTCTACTGGGCTATTTAAAGGAAAGAGTATTCGCTTCTAAAGTATCAATTCAGTCCATGAATGGAGAATTGATCAAAGTCATTGTGTGAAGATAGCAGGAACGATGAGTTCTCGTTGTAACACTTAGAATATCAAAAGCTATCACCATTTACACATGGCCATTGTTGTTGAAGCTTAAAGATTATCATTCAACACAACAACAATCAATTGGAATAGAAGCTATTGATGAAGAAGACAACATTGAAAATCAGTCAAGTCATCAACCACCTTCTCGTCAGTGCTACATTGAAGATCTGAAGCAAGGAGTTGTTGCTCAAAGCTTGCTCACCCAAGAAGACGAAGAAGAAGAAGATCTACATGATGTCAACAACCGTCAAATCATTATACATATTTGTAGTTTCTTAGGATAGCAAGGAGGTGCTGCTCATATCTTGCTTGAACACTTGTTTGTTCTTTGTACTTAAACTTAGGAGTAATCGGCTTGTTAAGAAGCATATTTGTAATCTCCTGTAAAACTAATTCTTGGTGAATTAGGATTCCTTAAGTGGTCAGTGTGACTGGAGACTCGAGAAGACAATGGCGAGATGTCATTGTGGAAAAAACCTGAAATAGGGTCAGTAGCATTATATTCATTGCGATGAATCCCTGAACGTCTAGCTGTGAAAGCCTAGCAGTAGATCTTGCGATATTGGAACCTACAGGTCAATGTTCGTTATATTCATTAAGTTGAATTCCTGAACGGTTCATTGCATGTTAGTCACAGTGCGGCTGTGCAAGTGGTTAGTCAACGGCTGTTGCCCGTGCATCTGTAATTGAGATTGATTATAGTGGATTAAGACCTTGTGTTCAAGGCGAAATCACCTGAGGAGGGTGGACTGGATTAGCCTTTGTGGTGAACCAGGATATATCGTGTGTTCTTTACTCTTATGCTTAATGTCTTGATTATGTTTCTATATTAAGTATCAGAACCTTACACAAGCAAGTCAGAACCTTGCAACTTTGATAAGCTTCCACTCTGCAAGTTCTGAATGTTGTACATATCGTTTAAACTCTTATTGGTTCTCACGCTCTAAGCATTACCAAGTCTGAATATAACTTCGCAAGTCAGAGTCTCTCAACGAACTCTGATGTTATCTCAGCGTCTTAACGACAAGAAGTGAAAAGTTGTTAAAAGAGTAAATGCACAATTCAAACCCCCCTTTCTTGTGTCTTTCTCACACCTTCATGTTCATGGACTATAGATTAGTTGATTCTCGTTGGCTAAATTTGTGAAACAAAAATCACAAAGTTACATACCTTATTGAGAGACCATCGAGTGGTGTCTCCCTTTGATATATCTCCAATAAAATATTGAATTAGATGGTATTTTATAAGTCTCCACTCCTTTGGGAGATCTGGATTTTCTTGCAAAGTGTTTGAGATTTGATTAAGAATTGGTTCTTTAGTTGTAACTTGATTTTTTGTTTTCTCTTGGTCTGCTTCTTGATTATCCTCCAAAATTGTCTTTTCCAAGATACTTGCATAATCAAAAACTTATACTTCTACAAATTTGAGGTTAGATTAATCAAAGGTAACATGAATTGATTCTTTGGTTGTCTTAGTTCTTATGTTATAGATTCTAAAAGCTTTGATCAAAGTGGAATATCCTAAAAATATGCCTGCATTAACTTTTGCGTAGAATTTTCCAAGGTTATTGTTGAATGTCAAATATGACTTAAAATGAACCATCTTTCTTGGCATTTTTCAACTCATTTCTTAAGTCTTAATTGATTTATTCCATGTTCTTGTGTGATTCTTCAATATAATTGATTTTGCCTTTGGATTCCTTGATATGTGTGTTATTGTGTAAGAATTAGGCTTGATTATCAAAGAACAAAGCACAAATGAATGGACAAGAAAGCCAAATAAATGATTAAGAATCCAGCAAGTTGGCAATGCGAGCAAGTAGTGAAGTGCAGGTGAGCTCACAGTGCAAGCTCAAAGCGAGGCCAATGCGAACTGGAAATTTTGGATGGCAGTGGTGAAACGCCTCACTAAACGCAGTGCGAAGTCAAGGCGAAGAAGTTCGCATTGCGAAGAATAGCTCGCAGTGCGAGTTTAGATATTTTCTCAGGGGAGGTTTAACTGTTCAGAGGCACTTCATGTGCCTAAAATTAGACTTCGCAGTGCGAACGAGACAGATTTTGTAATGCTATCTATATACTCTTCTTGCTTTTTAGAAGAAAAACTTAAATTTTCAGAGATAGAACTTTATCTCTCTTCATTCCTAATATATTTTAGAGAGAGAAACATAAAACCCTAAGAGGGAGAAGTCCAAATACAAGAAAATCGGAGCTTGATTGTCGAGTAAGTACTTCGATCTCTTGTTGGAGGTTGGATGTAATCTATTGATGCCTTATGTATTTCTTCTAATTTATGTATTTGTGAACTAGTTTTGATTCAATATTGATGGTGTCTTTGATTTCATATTATTAGGTTTGAGATATTCATCTATCAATGAGCAAACTCTAGATATAGATTTGTGAGTTGATATTTACTAGTATCAAGCTTTTGACGTGTTGATTGTTATCATGGTACATCATCTAGTGATTAATACGGTAAAGCTCACAATAACGCTTTAGACATAAATGGTATTGTGAGGAAGCGTGATAATTGATATGAAGAACTATATTCACATACATAAATTAGTTGAATACATGTTAAAAAGGGTTAATCGCATGTACACATTCTGATTATGGCGCTTTATATGAATCAATCATTTATCTGATATGGATGTTATCCTTTTTTTTACTTGTTTACACATTGATTTGAATCGCTATAGACATATACTCTTCAGATCTGGATCCAGGATAAATACTTGTTAGGTTCTAAACTCTAGACATAGATTTAGATTTAACATTTGCGTGAGTATCAGTTCTTAATGCTCTATGTTGTTGAGTTGCATGAGACATTACCAATGAGACAATATGTTTGTTCTCTTGACTTTGCATTAGACATAACCTCTGTTATAGGTGATACATGAGAATATTAGACGAATGATTGATTTGTGTTTAACTGGTCAAAAGAATACATTGTTAGAGCAAGAGTTATCTCTATAAGCCGTCTCTAAGTTTTGATGATAACAATGGTATTTGTGAAAGAACCATTTTATGTTCTAATGTGTGTTGTGTGCAGATCATAATCATAGAAGATATCAGATCCAACAAGCACCAGCAAAATATGCGTGAATGATTATATGCGAAGTTACTATGTGTGACACAAGTCGCAAGAAGCAAGAATGCTTCTGTATCTGATCATTATCAGTTAGATCCAAGGATGCTGATATTGCTGTTGCAATGCTCTTGTGGATGCTCTTTGAGAATGGTTGTGATTCTGAAGATTGCGAAGCTTCTGAAGAAGACAATGTTATAGAGAACCGAAGTGCTGAAGATTTCAATGACTTGAAGTTTTGAAGGCTGAAGGCTCTGAAGACCAAGTGCAGAAAGACTCTGAAGACTTATGCGTTCTGAGGATTATGGTTCGAAAGGTCAAGTGCTGAAGACTCTGAAGACGGATTCCTAATGGACAAGCTCTGAAGTTTCGGAAGACTTGAAGCAGTAAAGGATAACGGATTTAAAGACAAGTGCTGAAGTTCTGAAGGCTGATTCCTAATGGACGACTTCGAAAGACTGAAGTCTTGGAGTTTCAGATATCCTGTTAATAAGTCTCTACTCATGCTTCAATTATTTACCATCAGAAGCCTCAGACGTTTTGAAGACAAATGTTACCGTTGTGAAAGACTATACACAACGCCCAAGAAGATATATCATGTCACTTCCTCCAAACTAAAAAGGAGATGTGTCAGTACAGCTGTATCATTACACAACGTCTCTTTTCCAACAGCCAACAGTAGTTCAAACGACTATATTTTATGGGCTATTTAAAGAAAGGAGTATTCACTTCTTTAGGTATTGATTCACTCTCCATAAAAAGATGAATTGATCAACTCATGGTGTGATGATAGTCGGAACGATGAGTACTCGTTGTAACACTTAATATTCAAAGCTATCACTATGTACACACAACCATTGTTGTTGAAGCTCAAAGATCATATTCAACACAACAACAAATTGGTACATAAGTTGTTGATAAAGAAGACAACATTGAAAATTAGTCAAGTCATCAGCCACCTTCTCGTTTGTGCTACATTGAAGATCTAAAGCAAGGAGTTGTTGCTCGAAGCTTGCTCACCCAAGGAGACCAAGAAGAAGAAGATCTACAAGATGTCAACAACTGTCAAATTAACAATACATCTTTGTAGTTTCTTAACATAGCAAGGAGTTGTTGCTTACATCTTGCTTAAACACTTATGTGTTCTCTTGTACTTAAACTTAGGAGTTATCTGCTTCTTAAGAAGCATCATTGTAATCTCCAGTTTAACTAATTCTATGTGAATTAGGATTCCTCAAGTGATCAGTGTGATCGGAGATTTGAGAAGACAATGGCTTGGTGCTATTGTAGAAATCCTGAAATATGGTCAATGATAGTCATATCTCAAAGAGGATCATATGTTGATCAGACTCTTATGGGATCCCTGATGGAACTCATTGTGATTCCTCCAGTGAACGTTATATCCTAATTGGATCCCTGAATGGTTCACTGAGAGAGATACCTCAAGGGATCATGAGATGATCTGGGTACTTGAGATGACAATGACACAAGTTATTGTGGGTTAGTCACAGTGCGGCTGTGCAGGTTGTTAGTCACCATCTATGTACTTGTGCATCTGTAATCGAGATTAATTATAGTGGATTAAGACCTTGTGTTCAAGGCAAAATCACCTGAGGAGGCTGGACTGGATTAGCCTTATGGTGAACCAGGATATATCGTGTGTCTTTTACTCTTGTTATGCTTTATGTTATTATTTATGTTTCTATATTGAGATCAAAACCTCACACTAGCAAGTCAGAACCTTGCAGCTTAACTCTAATAAGCTTCCACACTGCAAGTTCTGAATAATGCATATTGCGTTCAGACTCTTGTTGGTTCTTATGTTGCATGCATGGCAAGTCTGAATGGTACTGTGTGAGTCAGAGCTTCTCAACGAACTCTGATGTTATCTCAGCATCAAAAAAATCAGAAGCGAAAAGTTGTTAAAGAGTAAATACACAATTCAAACCCCCCTTTTCTTGTGTCTTTCTAGCACCATCAATTGGTATCAGAGCTCCGGTTCTGTTATTAATGGATATCAAACATTTAACAGTGTTAGAAAAAGATCCAGATGTGGTGCGTAGAAATACTCTGGGTGAGATTTCATTCCACTTAAAATTTCTGTAATAGCTCAGAAGATGACTGTGTACAAAATTATAATCAACTAGATTACTTGAGCAAGTCACTGATTCTGGAAGTTTTTACAGTTGTCAACAACTGAATCTTCCTCACTTAAGTTGTGATAAAGCTTGAAGAATCAGCTGATAAGATAGATTCACCAGATAAGTAGTAGTATCTGTTGAATGTTTATATTGGAAGATACGTGTGAATGAACCACGTAATTGCTCAAAGTTGAATCATCAGAAAACAAGAAATCTTGTGCTGAAGATTAATTCTTTATGAGTTTTTGAGATGTTTTCAAGAAACGGATTAGGTCTTCCCTTGACTTTCTCGTTTGAAACTCATTCAGAACTTTTTCATGTAAAGAAGAAATATTGTTGTTCTATGATTTTGAATTTCAAAATGAAGTCTATTGAATTCAGAAAACTGAAGAATTTAAACTCTTATAAATAGTTCAACATCTGAATCTTGACTGATCAAGAAGTTAAAATATTCAATGAAGAACAGAATATTGTTTTCTTGGAAAGTATAAACTGAAAGAATATTCAGGAAGAATAAATTTAAGTACTTGATCAGAATAAATCCAAAATCTTGGTTGAACAAACTCAGATGATTAAAGTTCTGTTAAACTTGAGATTCTATATCAGTTGAAACAAATGTTATTGGTCATATTCTATCTGATAAGTTTCTCAAAACCTCATTATCTGAAATCAGAAGATGTTCAATTTGATGCATTAACTAAAGTCATCTCTTGAAGTCAAAAGGATTTAAGTTGCTGATGATTTCACAATTAAGAAATCAGTTGACATTCTTTTAGAAGAAGATATGTTGTTGATCTTTGATGGACTAATTCTATAGTCAAGTTAAATCAGCATTGTGAGATCAAGAAGTGTCATGCAAATTATATGTTGTGCTACACACATGTTTGATGATACTTCTTTCTGAACATAATCTGCATCTGTTGAAGAAACATAGTCAGAAGATGTTAGGAGATGTCAATAAATTCACTTTAGCTCATAACCTCCTAAGCAGTTTATGATCAAGCTAAGTTTTTATTGACTTTCTGAAAAATTTGAAACTTGTTGAAAGACAGTTATTCTGATGTTCAAGTTCAGAACCTCTGATTGGTTGTTCTCAGAAATTAGATGAATATATCTAAACGGGAAAAAGGAAAGGATTTTTGAATAGATTGATTCTAGCTCTCAAACCGAGATCAGAAATTCAGAAAATAAATTGTATTCTTCAGAAGTCAGAATACAAATGAACCTTTACAGAATGAGGGAGCTATCAACGAATCACTCTGAAGGAAGCTGTAGCTAAAAGGTGATGATCAAAAGCTCAGAACGGAATGCATGCATATGCAGTATATGATTAAGACTTCAGACCTTCTAAGAAAGAAAGATCAGAGTAGAATGGAGAGCAATCAGATAGTTTGTAAAGATCTTAGTATCTTTTAAGTACGATTTTTTTCCTATTGCCTTTTTGTTAAATCTACTTGTACATGTTATTAAAAATCCAAAACAATTGTCATGTCATGTAAAGTCTCGAGAGAATAGGTTAGAAAAGTAATTAGAATCTCTTAGGTCCTTCTCTATACGCATCTGTGTATGGTTAGAATAAATCAGTCTCATATGTAAGATTATCCGTATATGACCAATCACTCTGTGTCGGCTACCTCCTATAGTCTATGAGTATACCCTAACCAATATTCTTATACTAATCTCTCTCTCTCTCTCTCTTAGAGTCTTTCCATCCATTTAGTTAGTTTTAGAAATAATAATGATAAATTACATCAATTCAACATCCCTCGAATCATCTCATATAGGAGAACCTATTCCCAACTGCCTTACCCTGTTCTCTAATTAGGAATATCTCAACCATTTAATTCTCCTTAAAATACACATATTAAATGACATATGTTTGTACGTATAAGTACATAATTGGAAAGCATGCTTCCTGGTCAATAATAGCCTGTAACCTAGTTCTACAGCTACTAACCCAGCGTGATAATTTTCTGACAATTTAGGACTTGATTTCATGTTGGAAGAAATAAAAATCCTCATGCTTGCATCTGTGGTTATGCGCTCATTAAGGAAAATAAATAAAAATTCTTGGGACCAGGAATTATGTCTCTTCGTTTTTATAACACCACTCATCACAAAAAGTTAATTTCTGCCAAGAATTAATTAAGAAGAATCGTATGAGTGAAGTCTTGGTCTTCCCTAGGCTAACAAACTATTACACCGCGTGACTGTTCCAGACTATTCCTACCTACTGTAGAGTCTAGGTAATCATGAACCAGTTCTTCTAAGTAATCCTCAGTCATTAACCCATTCAATTCAAAGTCTCTTCCCTTCCCTATTTAGGGTTATACCATTCTTCTAAAATCCTTCATTATCTCTTCTCCTCAATCATCTTAGTACTCTAAAAACACTTCCAAAAATGACTCCAAGAACCTTTCATGGGAACGATGATCTTCTAGAAATCATCATTGAGAAATGACCAAATCCAGGAAATATTAGTCGAAACTTTTATCTTGGGATTCATTTTCAAAACTGGAATGGGTACCTATCCATGCTAAGGGGATTGATTTATCCTATTAGCAGCAATGGTCTGGCTATCTCTTCTGACATTTATGGTCTTCCTGTTACACTTAACGCCACAAACATTGCTGAAGCCATTGATTGTCCCCCAGGTGGTGTCACACCTAATCATGCATCCATTCGATGCACCTCCGATGATGAAATGCATTATATTTTTGATGAAGAATCAACCTTTGAATCCACAAACCCTGAAAAACTCCTGCCTACCGCAAAAGGATGGTTCAAGTTCATCCTGACAAATATTAAACCTCGCGGTATAACTAAGGACTTTCTATATCATGATGATAAGCTCCTCATCATGTGTCTTCTTAGGCCAATACCTATAGATCTTTCCCAAGTAATCTTTGTCCATCTTAAAGAGTCAATCGTCACGTCAAGAACCATGAACCAATCATTTATTCCTTATGGGAGAGTCTTATCAGAAGTACTCTTCAGAGCAGGAATCGTGCAAAAGATCTACAGAGTTCGATGTGGTCCAGATACTGCTCTGGATAGGAAGTCATATGAGACCTTTGACAGCAGATGGTTCTCACTAAATTAGACGATTACTTGTTACAATTATGCTAAGTTATCAATTTGCAATAGTTCATTAAGACCACATAATTACTAACTAATTTAATGAAGTATGTGTTGTCTTTATACTTACATCTTTGTCTGAGCACTTATTAGACAGATAAGATAAATATTCTTGAAAGATGAAAAAAGTATCTCTCTGTTTCCACTCCTAATTAAACAATACCACTCTTACTATGCACTTATTGCGAATCCTTGACTTCTGTCAAGAATTAATTAGAGAATTATATGCGTGACCTCTTGTTCTTCCCAAGATTGACAATCTGTTAAACTTAGTGCCGGTCTCTTAACCTATTCATAGCTAGCCTAAAATATCTAGGAAATAATGAACCTAATGATTGGAGTCACAAGCTTTTATTAATTCTCTCTATTCATTGTCTATTTAAGGCACCTTGTTCACTCCCCTATCCATCATTCCAAACCATCTCAGTCAGTGTCTCTCTTTAGTATTTCCTCTAAAGTGTCCACCTCTCATCCAAAACCTACTAAAAGTGAAATCTCTGAGTTAAGAATCCTAAATGAATTATCTATGAACACCAGTTCTCTCAAAGAACTTGGCTTGACAAGAACTTCGTTCGAATTAAAATGTCCGAAATGGGAAGGTTATCTTGAGATGCTTCCAGGTCTCATTTACACAAAACTTGTCAAAGAATTCTGGGAAAATGCTGATGTGTTTTCTAACTTGTACAACCAGCACATCATTCAGTCATCTGTCTCCGGAATTCCCGTAGTAATTAAACCCTCTATTATTGCACAAGAAATCAAGTGCGATGAAAACAGTGACACCATTGAAGACTACAAGGAAAGAAAAATCTTCAATGATCTCATCTACAAGATTCATTGTGGAAATGGTCCTTCCAACTGTGCCTCCACACTCATCCCCTTTGCAAAAATATGGCACAGGATCATGGAAACTAACTTAAGACCTAGAGAAATAGGAACAATAGTGTTGACTCACTCAGACCGACAATTTATTTTCTTTCTGATCTACAGAAGAAAAATAAACCTCCCTCAAACCATGTTCAATCACTTGCAGGAACAAATCCTCTTGTCTAAAGACAAGTCTTCCTTTAGTATTCCATATGGAAGAGTTATATCTCGTGTTCTTGACATTCAGGATGTAATCTCTAGATTAGAATACATTAGAGCAACTAAAGAATGTTCACCCATGAATTATGAGGAATTCTCTGGAATTCCCTGAAGGATAATAGGATAGAATTATGATTATTTTGCTCTCTATTTTGTTGCCTTGTCTCTTGAATTATGTATTCTCCTCTTGATTATGAACAAAGTTTCCTTTGAATGGCTTTAAGGACTACATAAATACCATTCTCAAAACTATGAAACGTTTATTTTACTGTTAATGAAATATCGTTTGAATCTATTTGCAAAAGGGGGAGAAATATTTATGTTAGCCTGTTCATTATCATATTGATAACACTTAAAACGCTCAAACGCTCTAAACTTTTTGATGATGTCAAAAAGGGGGACAAATAGAAGTATTATTTTGATTAGAAGTATGTCAAAAAGAAAGAAAGAATGCAAACTCAAACAAGTAAATCAATCATATAAAATGTGGTTACTACTAACATTTGTTTGATGTTTAACCAAGGAACTCTGAACAAGTTCACTAGGCGTTCTCAGAACAGGTTAAGAAAGTAGAACTCTGATAGACGTTCTTATGAACTATTTGCTCATATGATCTAAGTTGTACACTTTGTGAACATGTGTTCAGAATCAGATTTACCCAGTACTGTTCAGAAGTTGAGAACTTTCTAAAAGTCAAAGTTTATCGTGATCTCTGTCTTACTTGGTTCAGAAGCTGTAAGTTGTCTGAGAATATGAGTTTTAGAACATAAGAATCTGAAGAAGGAAAGTTCTGAAAGCAGTCAAGACAAGTTCATATCTCAAGATGCTTATTCAGAAGAACTGTACAAATCAGAAGTCAAGAACTGTCTGAAGATCTGGATTGAAGATCCAAGAAGAATTAGTTCTGATGTTTACCAAGAACCAATTAAAAAGAAAATGATTTGGTATCAGACTAAATCAACAATTGGTAATCAGACTCTATATATAAAGATTGGCATCAGACTCGGTCTGAAGTAATATCAATCAGAGCAAAGCTGTGAAATATTGTCAAATACCTTCATTGGTATCAATTTCCGCACACTAAGGAAATACCCCTCAAATGGTATGAAGAAAATACCTCAGTTGGTATCAGACTCAACATACTCTGGTATCAGACTCAAAACATAATTTTGTATCATATAAAAGTCAGATCACATGTGTACCAGATTCAGAATCAAACGTTGATTGATCACTAAACTACCCTTCTATTGGTATCTGATCAAGAATCAAGCTTTGATGAACCACTGAGTTGTAACAGTAACAAGGTTATGAGATGAAGGCTTGTGTTCAAAGCCAAACTCTAGAAAGTCATGATTTATTGGTGATTGTAAATTTAAAATTTCTGAACTACGTTCTGAAAATCCCAATATCTGACTTATGGAAATTAGGGAGAGACTACCCAGAAGATTAAAATGTTAAATTCTAAAATCTTCACAAAGTCTGAAACTCAGGGGGAGTTTTTCAAAAGACAGTGTCTGTTTCTGATAAATAGCGAGGCTATGTTATTAGTTGAGAACTATTCTGTTTTGTGCTCAAATGATTCTGCTGAAAAGTAGAAAATGCTTCAGATGTCTCTGAAGATTATAAGCTCTGATATGATATTAAAAAGGAACTAAATTCTAAAGATCTGAAGATAGAAGTTCTGATGAACTAGTCCAGATGCTGAAGACTTGTGTCTCCTTAAAGACAAGATAGAGAAGTAGTCCTTTTCTATTCTTTGTTCTGGCAACTCAAGTTGTTATTCTATATGTCTTTGGATCATATAAGATTCTAGATGATCACAGATAAAACTTTGAGGATAACACATTCAGGGGGAGCTGTTGTTCCGGAGTCTGAATATGTTTAGTTTTGGTTATTACCTTGTATAAAATGTTCAATCAAAATACTTGGTTTTGTCATCATAAAAAAGGGGGAGATTGTTAGAGCAAGAGTTGTCTTAACAAGTCGTCTCTATGTTTTGATGATAACAATGGTATTTGTGAAAGAACCATTTTATGTTCTAATGTGTGTTGTGTGCAGACCATAATCATAGAAGATATCAGATCCAACAAGCACCAGAAAAATGTGCGTGAATGATTATATGCGAAGTTACTATGTGTGACACAAGTCGCAAGAAGCAAGAATGCTTCTGTATCTGATCATGATCAGTCAGATCCAAGGATGCTGATATTGCTGTTGCAATGCTCTTGTGGATGCTCTTTGAGAATGGTTGTGATTCTGAAGGTTGCAAAGCTTCTGAAGAAGACAATGTTATAGAGAACCGAAGTGCTGAAGATTCCAATGACTTAAAGTTCTGAAGGCTGAAGGCTCTGAAGACCAAGTGCAGAAAGACTCTGAAGACTTATGCGTTCTGAGGATTATGGTTTGAAAGGTCAAGTGCTGAAGACTCTGAAGACGGATTCCTAATGGACAAGCTCTGAAGTTTCGGAAGACTTAAAGTAGTAAAGGATAACGGATTTAAAGACAAGTGCTGAAGTTCTGAAGGCTGATTCCTAATGGACAACTTCGAAAGACTGAAGTCTTAGAGTTTCAGATATCCTATTAGTAAGTCTCTACTCATGCTTCAATTATTTACCATCAGAAGCCTCAGACGTTTTGAAGACAAATGTTACCGTTGTGAAAGACTGTACACAGCGCCCAAGAAGATATATCATGTCACTTCCTCCAAACTAAAAAGGAGATGTGTCAGTACAGTTGTATTATTACACAACGTCTCTTTTCCAACAGCCAACAGTAGTTCAAACGGCTATATTTTACTGGGCTATTTAAAGAAAGAAGTATTCACTTCTTTAGGTATCGATTCATTCTCCATAAAAAGATGAATTTATCAACTCATGGTGTGATGATAGTCGCAACGATGAGTACTCGTTGTAACACTTAATATTCAAAGCTATCACCATGTACACTCAATCATTGTTGTTGAAGCTCAAAGATCATATTCAACACAACAACAAATTGGTACAGAAGCTGTTGATGAAGAAGACAACATTGAAAATTAGTCAAGTCATCAACCACCTTTTCGTCTGTGCTACATTGAAGATCTGAAGCAAGGAGTTGTTGCTCGAAGCTTGCTCACCCAAGAAGACGAAGAAGAAGAAGATCTACAAGATGTCAACAATTGTCAAATTAACAATACATCTTTGTAGTTTCTTAACATAGCAAGGAGCTGTTGCTCACATCTTGCTTGAACACTTATGTGTTCTCTTGTACTTAAACTTAGGAGTTATCTGCTTCTTAAGAAGCATCATTGTATTCTCCAGTTTAACTAATTCTATGTGAATTAGGATTCCTCAAGTGATCAGTGTGATCGGAGACTTGAGAAGACAATGGCTTGGTACTATTGTAGAACTCCTGAAATATGGTCAATGATAGTCATATCTCAAAGAGGATCATATGCTGATCAAACTCTTGTGGGATCCCTGATGGAACTCATTGTGATTCCTCCAGTGAACGTTATATCCTGATTGGATCCCTGAATGGTTCACTGAGAGTGATACCTCAAGGGATCATGAGATGGTCTGGGTACTTGAGATGACAATGACGCAAGTTATTATGCGTTAGTCATAGTGCGGCTGTGCAGGTTGTTAGTCACCAGCTATGTGCTTGTGCATCTGTAATCTAGATTAATTATAGTGGATTAAGACCTTGTGTTCAAGGCGAAATCACCTGAGGAGGGTGGACTGGATTAGACTTGTGGTGAACCAGGATATATCGTGTGTCCTTTACTCTTGTTATTCTTTATGTTATTATTTATGTTTCTATATTGATTATCAGAACCTTACATTAGCAAGTTAGAACCTTGCAGCTTAACTCTGATAAGCTTCCGCACTGCAAGTTATGAATAATGCATATTGTGTTCAGACTCTTGTTGGTTTTTATGCTGCATGCATGGCAAGTCTGAATGGTACTGTGTGAGTCAGAGCTTCTCAACGAACTCTGATGTTATCTCAACGTCATAACAATCAGAAGCGAAAAGTTGTTAAAGAGTAAATACACAATTTAAACCCCCCTTTCTTGTGTCTTTCTAGCACCATCATACATGTGTTATCGGTCATACCCCAAATTTTGACCACTAAGATTTCCCATCATTGTGCAAATCATCATCACAATATGGATGAACCATCATGCCTCATCAATCTCCTCAAGGAATTGTTGAGCATTCACTACAATCAAAATTAGGGTTTTAAGCCCTCTCAGAGCCTTAGACAAAGGATCAATCAAGGAATGACTTGATCTTCAACTTGTCTAACCCCTCAAACATCCACAAAGGATAAAAAAGGACTCCCACTTCAAGGATTAAGCACAAGGCTGCTCCCTTCTAGGTGGATCAAGTCTCAAGATCGACAGTGTCAACAAATTAGGGTTTTGGTCGACCAGGGCCTCCAGATGAAATTTTTCCTCTGGGCACAAGCCAAGGATCCAAAACATGACCTAATATACTCCATGGAACCTCATGGACCCAATCATCAAGTCAATTTTGCCTCTGGGGATGCATTAATCAAAAATCAGAAATTAAGGTTTCTTGACCTAATTCACCCCTAAGTTGACTTTTAGGGCAAATCATGAACCAAGACCTCAAGACATGATTTGGAGGGCTTTAATATACCACATTTATCCATTTGGAACAATGGATTAATCCAAGAAGCTTGAGCAAAGAGTCTCAATTTCATCTGCACCACAATTAGGGTTTTAAGGAAAAAGTCAACTGTAACTTTGACTTTTGACCAAGACATGCTCCCAAACCCTAGAACATGCTTCAATATACCCTATACCACCCATGGAACATGTCCATCAAGTTTTATTTAGGTCAAGGACATGGTTTCCTGAAGAATTGCACAGTTTGGAATTCATCTGATAAAAAGTCAACTTTGCACCAAAGTCAACTTTGACTTTTTGAGATTTTTCACCAAAATGGATTTTTAACCCTAAAATGATGTTTATGTATGATTTGAATCATCATTCATCAAGAAAAATCAAGAAAAGTTGGATAACTTGTAAAAGGGGTAACCATAAAAACTTAGAAAAATTTCTAAGTAATGAAAAAGTACCACTAATGTGCCAACTTTGGAGGACCATAACTCCAAAACCACAAAGCCAATTTTTTCCATCCAAAGCTTGATTTGTAGATCTCATTGCCCTCTAAAAAAACTTCATACTGACCTATGTCCAAATTCCTCATGGATTTTGAGTTATGGAGTGATCAAAATCAAGAAAAGTCACTTTGTTCCAACACTTAGTGAAAATTTCACTAAGTCAGATTTTACCTCACTTTTTGTCAAATGTATGGGGATTTTTCATTTGGATTCAAAAGATATCAAAACCAAACATGTTCAAACAGTTGTTGTATCATGTAAGGGCTTTCCAAAATGGCCAAGAACATTACCAAATTCAATTTGAGCCATGAGATATGACATTGGCAAGTTGCCTTGCTGAAATCTACCAAGGCAAGGCAGATTTTGCATTTTTGGTCGATTTGCCAAAATCAGCCAAATCCAAATGCTCCTATCCACTTGGACACCTCAGGGGATTGAATCTAAATGGGACAATCACTGAGCCAAGCCTCCAAAGTCTTTGGAACAAGAAATAGCATGTTGAACCTAGAATGGCGAAAATAGGGACAAGACTTTAATTTTGGAATGAGGCATTCAATGGAAGCATCAAGGTGGCATGGACTGAGCCATTCTCAACTGAATTCAGTCAAGACTTATCCAAACCAAGGGAACCACAACCCTGTACCCTAACCTCTAGTCAATGGCTAGAGGAGACTTGGATTTCCATTAGACAACATTGGCCAAACCTCTGCTGCAGTTGCCATTCACTATGGATCCCAAAACAAACTTGCTCTACTATAAATAGAGCTCAATTGTGATCAGTTTGAGTACACCAAAGCCATCAAACAGATGCTTTCCTCAAAATCTCTTCCTTTTGGAAAAAATGCCTTCTTTAGCAAGGCAACTTTGAGTTTTTGAGCTAGAGAGCAATTCCACTCAAACGAATCACACACACACACCTCACATACATCATATATGAGCTGATCAAACACTTAAACAACATCTGGAACACTGATTTCTCAGAATCACCAGTCAATTGCTCAAGGTTTTAACCAAAATGCAGTTGAGATGCCATGAAGTGATCCAGCCAATTTCAATCAAGTCCAAGCATTCAAACACAATCCATAGGGTGTAGGGAAGCTGTTCAGGTCATCACAACTCATCTGTAACACCTCCAACTCAAAAATCACATTGCACTTGCTGTCACGACCTAGAGGTAAGCCTAAACTTGGGCATCTCTCAATCTATGCATATTTCCTCGCACATTACTTTGGCCATATGTTCATAATCATGCATGGAATGTTTCCCCTCAAATAATTGCATTGTTTGAATCGTGTATCAAAAATCCCAGCCTTCATGCAGAAATTAGGGTTCTTGAGGATTTTTCATGATTTCTTGTTATAGGTTTAATTTAAATGAAATTAATTGACATAGACATGATCGTGAGGTTGAGACGAGCATAATGATATGTGGATTGCATGATATGATTAAGTATTCAGTGAGATTGGAGAGAAAATGCAAATCTGAGAATCTCAGAACACGCGCGTGTTCTTCAGCTTGTTCTTGGCGCCATTTTTCCAAATTTGAATATTTGAATTTTGTGATTTTGTTTAATTGATTCAAAAATTAATTTCTCTCTGAGTTTTAATGATTTTGAGTTGATTCTTTTTTTAATAATTCACAAAAATGTTAAAATATTTTATTTTCCCAAAAAATCCCAAAAATATTATTTATTTTATATAATTGATATTTTTGCAAAGAATTAATGTTTTAATTGTTTTTAACATTTAAAATATTTTTTCCACCTTGATTTTGCAACTTTTAATGCTTTCTAATTATTTTGTAGGTCAATACTTAATTTTTGAAGCATTAATCCAAGATCACAATTTGTTTTCCATATGTAAAACAATTTTGATCATTTTAATTGAATTTTTATTCGATTAAAACACATTTTGAAAACAAATTAGGGTTTTTGGATTAATTCAACCCTCATAAATCATTTTCAAAACACTTTGGGCCTCTAATAGAGTGTAAGACCCAATCCTTTTTTGACCAAATCATTTTTGGGCCTCAGTGCATTGTATAAGTCCCGATACCGTCAAAAATAAACGGCGTGATCGTCGCCTTTTAAAAAACCAATTGGGCCTCTCCTTGAGCTATAAGACCCATTCAAAACTTTTTGGGCCTCTAATAGAGTGTAAGACCCAATCCCCTTTTAACCAAAACCTTTTTGGGCCTTACTTATTGTATAAGTCCCCCTGCGTTAAAAGAAAACCTCGGCGCGATCGCCATCTTATACGGAAAAGTCATATGGGCCTACCATCGTGTTATAAGCCCCACTCTTTTTCTTTAAACTTTTTGGGCCTCTTGAGAGAGTGTAAGACCCATCCTTTTGTACAGAAAACCTTTTTGGGCCTCAGTCACTTGTATAAGTCCCTCTGTACAAATTCAAACAGTGTGCTCACTGATAAAACCCTGGGCCTCTCCTTGAGCTATAAGCCCCAAATCTTTCTTTTTCAAAGCACTTTCTCCTTTGATTTTGAATATACTGTTGTTTTCAATCTTTCTTTGTTGAACAACTAACCAAACAACATGGAAGCTCTACAACCGAATAAGTGGTTATTGCTTTCATTTACCGCTTTAATATACATATAACTGTATTGTGGGGTTGTTTCACTGTAAGTCTTCTTTCATAAACTCATAACAACTGTGTAATAATAGTATAGATATTTAGAGTTTCCTCGGCAACTACGTCTAGCATTAAGCCCGTTGGTCACTCTTAGAAATAGTCTAAACTAGATCCCCATAGGATTACCAGACACAGTCTTCCCTCCTCTTGGGGTTAAACAATATGGAGACATGAAAGGAAGCATTCTCTGTGAACCCTTTCATAGACTGTCACTCATAGAAGTTGTCAAAGAAACTCTATTCCCCAGAGATGATCTTTTCTCCGTGAATGGCATCTCTTGAGTTTCTTCCAAATTCTCGAACTTTCCTGACTTTGATCTATTCTCGGTGAATAGCATTGCCTTGAATTTCTCAGGATTTGGGGACCCACAGGCTTCTTAAAAGCAGTTGTCAAATAAACTCTACTCCCCGGAGATGATCTTTTCCCCGTGAATGGCATCTCTTGAGTTTCTTCCAAATTCTCGAACTTTCCTGGCTAGATCTATTCCTCGTGAATAGCCTGTCTTGAATTTCTCGGGGTTTGGGGACCCATCGGCTTCTTAAAAGCATCGGCCTCCTCTTGGGCATTGTACAAGGACCCATCGGCTTCTTAGAAGTATTCACAGCCTCCTCTTAGGCTTCGTATAATGACCTCTTCCTCCGGGAATGATAGCCTCCTCTTGGGCTTAGTACAAGGACCCGTCGGCTTCTTAAAAGTTTCCAGCCTCCTCTTGGGCTTCGTACAAATTGTCCCGACGACCTCCTAGAGGGATAGGAACAGAACTTAGTAATCTTCATAGAACAGTCCTTTCAAGAGTCTACTACTGTTTCTCGAAGCATAATACAAAAGATGAAACTCTAGACTTGGACAGTCTAACTTCCTTGAGTCTCAAAGACATTCTCAAGTGACCCCGTCGTTAAATAGGAAGGAAACCCGTAGACTCAGACAGTCTCAATACACTTTGGATTTCCCGTTTCCTCAAAGAAAAGGAAATAGCCCTGATCCTCAAATCAAATCCGTGAGTACATTGTTGCTCATATAAGAACTGATTTTCTCTTTAAAATCAGTATACTGGACCTGTCACTTAACTGAAACAGTTACCCTGGCCTCCTCTTGGGCTTTGTACAATGATTCTTCCCAGTGAAGTAGACGTTTAGCCTCTCTCTCGGGCTTTGTACGAGACACATAAGAGACTCCCTCGATGAGTCAATCACCCCTTTCACCTCCATCTCGGGCTTTATACAAGATACAAAAAGGTTCTTATTGAGCCAAACAAATTTTAGCCTCTCTCTCGGGCTTCGTACGAGACACAAAAACCCTCTTGTTGGGCAAATAGCCTCCATCTCGGGCTTCATACGAGATACCAAAAGATTTCCTCATTGAGTCAAAAACCTTCTAGCCTCTCTCTCGGGCTTTGTACGAGACACATAATAGCCCCCTCTTAGGCTTTGTATAAGAAAACCACTGGTTGATTCAATCAATTTTTTAGCATCAAAGTTGTGCCTCGTTCACAGTATACAAACATCAACAACTCCTTCCCCTTTCTTCTAATTGCTGTAAGCGGCAAGCCTCTGGATCAACTACATCCATGCCACTGTCCCTCTTTTAGCATGAGAAATTCCTAAGGAAAGATAGCATTGCTCTACACTGAGTTAAAGTCTTCTCCTTCAGGTTTAAAAACCCCTATAAAGGAAATTATGGCATTGCCGGACTCACACATCCCAGTTAAAGTAATTCTCCTTTATAAACAGTTGTGACATACAACCCCCTCTTTAGAGATGACAAATTCTCTCTAAAGTCAAAACCCTTTCAGCTTCACATCTTGGGCTTTGATCAAGATACAAATAGACTTTTCAGCTTCACATCTTGGGCTTTGAACAAGATACAAACTACCTTTAGCTTCACGTCTTGGGCTTTGAACTAGACACCAAAACAACCATTTCCTCCCATAGAATAGGAGGAACTACGAACGCTCTGATTTCCCTGTTTCGGTAAACGGGAATACGTAGGCATAAGATTGAAAGAAAAATCTTAGCGAGCACAATTAACAAAAAACCAAAACTCCATACTCTCACATATCTATCAAAAATCATCAGTCCTAACATCCTAATCCTTGTTCCCCGCCAGAAACCTTCTGTCAAAACAAAAAGAAAGAAACCCGTATTGGCGAAAATACAAATAACCAGTACAAAGGCCCCCCCACATTGATAGCATCCGTAACCTAACAGACCGCTGTTTAAACTCAGTATGCAAAGCAGGGTTAATTGAAAACATCTATTTCCCTTCCTTATTTAGCTCACGAAAGGATAAAAAATGAATCGACCTGTTGTAAGCTCAAACCGCAGAGAGCGACCAACGCTTAAGAACTGCGTCCAAAATCGCTCGCTACAGAAAAGTGGTGCCCATCGTGGGGCCCGATTCTGAAACCTTTTTTTTCTTCACTTATGTGAAAACCACAGATTGGGGCTTCCGCCGGGGAACCCATTTTCTGTCAGAAACTTAGGATTCATAGCTTTAAAGGTCTAGGATGTTTAGGACAAATATATATATTGATTTTCCTAATTGCTATACATGTTTATTTTTTTGCTAATGGGAATGCGGGTGATGCCGTATGTGGAAAGATTGAGTATACACTTAAGATAAGTGATGGCGACGAGGTCGACCATCAACCTCAGTGGAGGCTGACTAATGTAACCATTCTCTCACCTAGACAATGGGTCGGTTGTGATGCCTGAGAAGCTGAGGAGCCAAACCCTTTCGTAGTGCGAAACTATCGGGAATAGTTGTTACGCGATACTACCCTCATTTGAGGCTGGTGATCTATTCTCGGTGAATGGCACTTACTCTAAGATTGCACTACAACTCGCTGGCGATCCGCTTGTTGTTTTGCTTTCCTGGGAGGAGCTGATGATAATGAGTACAGGTACAAAAAACACCCTAGTATAAACCTTTGGGGATGGGTAGAGCTTTGACTTCATGACAACGACCCTTTGACCCCATGTTTTTTCTATGTTTTTGTGTGCTGCATTCATGCATTCATTTAAAAAACATCAAAACATTCAAAAAATTTCTCTTCTAGTCTCTTTGTTTTTTCGAATTAAACTAAGACTGTGATTGCAAATATCAGAGAAGAGGATTACGCTAATGGATTTCGGTAGAAGGAGAACTCATACGTACACCTTCAAGGTTCCAAAACTAGAGGATTTGAGAAGGTTGTCGAAGATGATCACTAACCCTGAGGCTTTTAGAGCCAAGCATGGAGGTCTGCTACCACTGTTAAGAATCCATGTGATTGAGGGAATCATGGATGCACTCATTCAATTCTACGATCCGGTTTATCACTTTTTAACATTCCCGGATTACCAGCTAGCACCAACGCTGGAGGAGTATTCTCATCTGATCGATCTACACATTACTGATCGAGCTCCATTTTCTGGACTTGAAGAAATTCCAAAGAATCAGACCATTGCAAGAGCAATTTATTTGGATGAGTCAGAAGTCAGGATTCACATGACTACCAAGGGTGGCATACAAGGTTTGCCAGCCCAGTTCTTGACAAAGAAAGCTTTGTACTTCGCTAGTATAGGGAACGTGACTGCTTTTGAAAGCATCTTTGTTTTACTCACCTACAGATTATTTTTGTTTCCCAACATCAATAACTTCGTCGATATTAACGTTGTTAAGGTTTTTCTCATTAGAAACCCTGTGTCGACTTTGCTCGCAGATGCGTATCATTCTGTACACTTGGGAAATTTGTACAGCAGAGGGGAGATCACATGCTGTGTACCTTTGCTTTATAAATGGTTTATCTCCAATTTACCTAAGTCTGTTGCTTTTTGGGATTGCATGAGTGCCTTACGTTGGTCGCAGAAGATCATGTCTCTTACCAACTCTGATATAGACTGGTGTAATAGGATTTATGATGGAATTAGGATCATTGACCGTTGTGGAAACTTCCCCAACGTACCCCTTATAGGAACTAAGGGAGGAATCAACTACCATCCAGTATTGGTTCTTCGTCAATTTGGATACCCGATGAGACACATCCCACTGGGTGTTCATCTGGAAGGTCTTTTCTTCAAGGAAGGAGAAAGTGACAGAGCACTAAAGACGGAAATAGTGCACACCTGGAAACAGGTTCATAAGAAAGGACGAGAGTCTCTGGGAAAGCCAGACTGTGTCTCTGTGGGGCCTTATCTCCATTGGGTACAAACTAGAGCTCTCAAGCTAAAAATGCCTTATCCTCGTTACGAAATTCTTCCGCCAAAGGAATCTGTCATGTACTTCATGACGGAAACTGAAAAGCTTCAGGTTACTCTCAACAAAGTTCAACGGGAGAGAAGGTCTTGGAAGAACAAGTACCACACCCTCGACGTAGAGTGCATCAAAATACAACAATTATTGAAAGAGAAAGATGCTCTGATTGAAATTTTGGAGCAACATGTTGTGGATAATCAGGATGACCAAAGGAATTTGCTCGCTCCTTTAACTTGGCAATGGAATGACAACCCGACAACAGCCCAAGAGCCCCGGTCAACGAAAAGGAAAATACCAGAATCAGCACCCGATTTCTCTTCAGAGAGGACTCGGGACCCATTAGCTTAGGTTTCTGTTTCTGCACTTTGTAATCTACTGTATTTCCGTTTCTGTAATCCTTTGAATTCAATAAAAAGGGGTTTCCCCACTGTTTGATATTTGCAATCTAATTGTCGAAGTTTATTTTGATTAAACCAAAAAACAATTAATATAATCATTGCATTCATCATTCTCACATCGCGTATTCTTCTTCCCTACGAATCTCACGTTTGTGTCTCGATTCTAGAGTCAAACTGTCTCATTCGTACAATACTCGGGCTAATCGTCAGAAAAAGATGGATGATCTTGAGGAAGAAAATAGAGAGTTGAAAGAAGAGATCGACGCTCTGAGAGAGGATATGAGAAAGCTTCGTAACGACATGCAAGCCATGGCAGAAGCTCAGCTACAAAGAACTGTGATCTCAGAGATCACCTCAATGTCCATAGTGGAGAAGTATGATCCTAGGTATCAGATACCGAAAGATCGTACTTGGGGCATGCCTGTTAACTATATCCCAGAAGGATATGTTCCGCCGATCACTGAAGATCATGGAATCACAACAGAAGCTGCTGGGCCTGAAGGTTACAAACTTCGGGAAATCGAAGATGCCAGGGGCATACTGAAGACTCCTGAAGGTTACAAACTTTGGGAAACGCCAAGATTCACTACCGTAGTCACGGTACCACCTCCTGTGGTGCACACTGTCCCGGAAGGACAGATTCCACCAATACCTACTAGTAAAAAGGAAACTTTGTTTGACCGAATGGATGAATTCCAGGAACAGTTCTTGGAAATGCAGAAGGAACTGCAAGCCATTCATGGTCAGGATCTATTTGGAAAGGACGCCGCATTCCTCTGCTTGGTCCCCAATGTGAAAGTCCCGCACAAGTTCCAAGTGCCCGACTTTGAAAAATACAAGGGTAACTCTTGCCCTCAAAGCCATCTGGTGATGTACGATCGGCGCATGTCAGCTCAGACTGAGAATCAGGACCTGCTGATTCACTACTTTCATGATAGTTTAACCGGTACCGCACTCAAATGGTACATGGGTTTAAACTGTACTACGATCATTACATTCAGAGATCTTGGTACTGCCTTCGTCCAATAATACAAATATAATTTGGACATGGCACCCGACAGAGATCAACTCAGATCGATGTCGCAAAAGGACAAGGAAACCTTTAAGGAGTATGCTCAAAGGTGGCGTGAAATTGCCGCTCAAATTTGTCCACCTCTTGAGGAAAAAGAGATGACAAAGATCTTCTTAAAGACCTTAAGCTCATTTTACTATGACTGAATGGTTGCCAGCGCGCCCAGTGATTTCACCGAGATGGTCGGCATGGGCGTACGTCTTGAGGAAGCCGTCTGAGAAGGACGTTTGGTAAAAGACACTGGATCGACGAGCGGTACTAAAAAGTACGGTAGTGCTCTGCCTAAGAAAAAAGAGCAAGATATTGGGAATATCTCTCTCGGAAAGCAAAGGCGACGTTATCAGCCGGTAGTAGTTGTAATTCCTGCTATCAGCCTTGCGCCTATTCCTACGTATCAACCTCGGTTGCGCATAGCCAACCTGATCAACAAAGGACACAACAGCCTCTTCAGCAGGCTCATCCTCCATATAACAGCAACCGTACAACACGACCATCAGGGTTTGATCCTATACCCATGTTGTACGCAGAATTATTTCCGTTGCTACTGGCTAAGGGGAACATCCAGACTAAGTCTCCTCTTACAGTACCGAAAAATCTGCCTTTTTGGTTTAAGGTGCATCAGACATGCCCTTACCATCAAGGAGGTCCAGGGCATAACATTGAGAGTTGTCTCAATTTTAAATCCGACATGCAAAAGCTTGTTAGGAGCGAGCTCTTATCCTTCAAGTATACAAATCCTAATGTTCTTACGAACCCAATGCCTTAACACGAGAAAGCTGCAGTCAATCTGATTGAGAAAGAGACTAACAACGTCTATCAAATTCACGATGTACTCTTATTGAGGACCAATTTGGTCAAGATGCATTGTAGACAGAGTGGATATGGCCATGTGCCAACTCATAACTATCATCAGTGTGATATCTGCTCTAAAGACAATCAAGGATGTTTGGTAGTGCAAGCAGCTCTACAGGAACAAATGGATCTCGGATGGATCCAAGAACATGGAGTTCGTGGAGTTAACATGGTTTACACGAATTCCAACATCATTCAGAACCACGAAATCTATGCAATGAATGTCAACTTGGTGGCAATGCACTCAAGGCAAAGCCAGTATCATAACCTGCCACGACACGATTACAGTTCCTGTCTGACTTGCTCGGTAAACAAACAGGGATGCTCTTTCATACAAGAGGCCCTCTAGCGTCAGATGGATCTTGGATGGATCCAAGAATACCATGATAGGAACCCTTATCAGATCAACATGGTTCAGATCTTCGATATTCGCTTAATGAATACCAACCTGGTAGAATTACATGCTGAGCAGGTCCGACTCGGATTCTTAATATCACACGACTATCAAAGCTGTAAAGCAGGTTGCGAAAACGATCGAGGTTGTACCCTTTTCCAGGAGGCACTTCAGCACTTGTTAAATCACCGGTGGATGCCAATCTACATGGATGAAGATACTCAGCAGATTAGTATCAGTAACAGGAATCCTACTCGGCGTCAAAGTCAGGATGTCCGATATGTGGAAGCTAACCTAGTGAGGTTACATTGTATTCAAAGTGGGCGTGGCCAGGTGCCACCACACAATTATGACCGTTGTGGTGTCTGTTTGGAAAGTAACCAAGGGTGTTACCTTATGAGAGCAGGTCTTCAGGGTCAGGTGGATCGTGGAGAGATTTGCCCATATCCGGGTTCTGGACCCATCAACTGGACGCCGAGCTACCTTGTCGATCAAGTCGAGGATGTTGTCACAATCTCTGGTCATCACAAGACCAGGGATGTTTTTGCCATCATCCCTCTACTTGATGAATCTAAAGTTTCCAACCGGGAACGGAACGAGATTACTTATGATGGTCAGAAAAATCAGAAGGCTCCCATAGTCATCTATCTACCTGGACCACTACCGTATGAATCAACTAAGGATATCCCTTACAAATACGGTGCAACGACAGTTGAAAATGGAAAGGAAATTCCATTACCCTCCGTCGTGAATATTGCAGACATCAGTCGTGTAGCACGGAGCGGTCGAATCTTCAACCGAGGAGTTGAAGAACCTAACAAGGAAAAGGAACTTCAGATAGAAGCTCCCGATCCATTAGTCGGTCAATCCAGTGATCCCGACCTTTAGGAAAACAATGATGAGATGCTGAAGCTCATCCAAAGGAGTGAATACAACATTGTTGATCAACTATTACAGACTCCTTCAAAGATCTCTGTGTTATCACTGTTACTCAGTTCAGAAGCGCACAGGGAGGTTCTACAGAATGTCTTGGAGAAAGCCTTTGTGGAACAGGATGTAATAATCAGACAGTTCGATAGCATTGTCTCTAACATCACTTCCTACAATAATTTGGGATTTAGTGATGAGGAATTACCCGAAGAGGGTCGCCGTCATAACATGGCGCTCAATATCACAGTTAACTGCCAGAACGATGCTTTAGCCAGCGTACTGGTAGACACAAGGTCAGCCCTGAATGTTATGCCGAAGTCCACTTTGATGCAATTATCATTCAAAGGCCCTCTAATGAGAATCAGCGAGGTCGTCGTCAAAGGATTCGACAGATCCATAAAAATGATTATCGGCGAAGTTGATCTTCCCATAACTATTGGTCCTCACACTTTCCAGGTCACTTTCCAGGTCATGGACATCCGGGAAACATACAGTTGTTTATTAGGAAGACCTTGGATACATCAGGCTGGAGCGGTCACTTCGACCCTCCACCAAAAGCTAAAGTTCGTTCAGAACGATCAACTTGTCACAGTCTGTGGAGAACAGGCCTTGCTCGTGAGTAACTTATCATCATCTGCTTGTGTAGAACCTGAGGAGGTTATTGGAACTCAGTTTCAAGCACTGTCGGTGAGCAAAGACAATCATTTCAAAGGAGGAACCTCGATTTCCTCATACAACGATGCTATCAAAGTGGTCGAGAGTACCAGTACAATCGGATGGGGACAGCTTGTCATTCCTATTGACAATAAAACAAAGAAGGGTCTTGGTTTTTCTGCAACCTGTACCCAGACAGCTGCCAACGACAAAAGTCTTCATCCCCTTCAAAACTTCTTCCACAGTGGAGGTTTCCTCCACCCAGTGTCTCAAGCAGTACATGCTATCAATGAGGAAGATCCCTCTGACACAGATGAAGAATGGAAGTCCTATCTTAACAAGGACGGTTATATGTCTCAGGACGAAACGCAAACTCCTTTTTGCTTTCCTACAGAGAGTCCGAGATTTATACCAAGGTCAGACGTCGAAATGATATATGGAGATTGTGATCCGGAAGGATGCCGCGCTCCGCCAAATTCATTAGAGGAAGACACTCCGATGAAAGACAATTTTGACTACACATACTATGGCCCAATGGATGGTCTGCCAATGTGGCAACCTTATCCAGGAAACTTGGGGCAAGAGAGTCAGCCGAACGATGAAAGTCAACTAACCGTCATTGAATAGAATACATGTGTCCCCACCATGTCATGGGATCAACACTCAGGTCATCCTGAAACTACTCAACATGAAGATGAAATCGCAACGTTTGCAGGACTTGAATTCATCAACTATGCTTTTCCCGAGGTCAACGTCATCGAGAGGGATGACTCCGCCAGTTCGAAAGAAGTGTGGGACACCTTGGGACAACCAAGTGGAAAATACGACTATATGGTCAAGTACACCGCTCCTGAAAGCTCTCGTATTAGGCTCGAAGATATCCAGCCAACTGGATGGGGAGATACAGCTAAGAGCACCAATGCTCTGCAAAATGCAACAGAGGAATTCTCCTACAACAACTCTGCCTGGGAGACAGATTCCAATGATCCTGCTCCACCAGAAATCAGCGTCATTTCTGAAGACAAATCAAGGAAGGTGCCAGACTTTGTGATTCACCGAGGAGTTTGCCGCCAATGGGTTGTCGTCGAGGTTCCGAAGGTCGTTCATCAGTCAAAGTAATTGTCGTCTTTAACCTTTCACCCTGCCCAGGTGAAACGGATGTTTTGATAGGGCTCGCTTTCTGTAAATTTCCCTCTTCGCTTCGCCCAAAGCGACAGAGTTTTGTTTTATAGGGCTGTAGTTTCAAGACTCGACTTGTTCATTAATAAAATAACGTCGTTCTGTAATTTCTGCATTAATTGCTGTTTTCTCTTTTCATTTTTCAGAAAATGGTAATCCTAAAAAACAATTCAATAATAAAAACAAGCAGTAAAATAAAACACTGCACACACTTGCATTTTCTATATCTCTTCTAAACACGAATCATCACGTCATGCAGATTGCTTGTTTTGAACTCCATTGAAACATACGATCCGATGCCTTCTCCCGACTTTGAATTCCCGATATTTGGGGCTGAAGAAGAAGATGACGACGAAATTCCAGAAGAGATCTCTCGACTACTCAGACAGGAGGAAAGGTCCATTGAACCTCACAAAGAGGCGTTGGAAATAGTAAACTTGGGTTCGGAAAAAGAGAGAAAAGAAATCAGGATTGGGGCACTGCTCAGTCCAACTGCCAGAGAGAGTTTGATAAAGCTTCTCAGAGAATTTCCCGATGTATTCGCTTGGTCCTATCAGGATATGCCAGGGTTGGCTACCAGCATCGTGGAACATACTTATCGTTAAGATCGAAATGTTCGCCGATAAAGCAAAGGTTGAGACGGATCACCCGGACATGGCCATCAAAATCAAAGAGGAGGTACAGAAACAGATCGACGCGGGTTTCCTCGCTACATCTGAATATCCTCAATGGTTAGCCAACATCGTACCCGTTCCCAAAAAGGACGGAAAAGTCAGAATGTGTGTCGATTACAGGGATCTGAACAAGGCAAGTCCAAAGGACGACTTTCCTTTACCACACATTGACATGCTGGTAGACAGCACAACAAAGTTCAAGATTTTCTCCTTCATGGATGGATTCTCGGGCTATAACCAGATCAAAATGGCACCGAAAGACATGGAGAAAACTTCGTTCATTACCCCATGGGGTACCTTTTGTTACAAGGTAATGCCGTTCGGTTTGAAGAACGCCGGGGAAACCTATCAAATGGCCATGACTACTCTGTTTCATGACATGATACACAAAGAGATAGAGGTATATGTCGATGATATGATTGCAAAATCAAAAATAGCGAGTGAGCACGTTGAACACCTGTCGAAATTGTTCGAACGTCTAAGAAAATTCAAGCTTCGCTTGAATCCTAACAAGTGCACCTTCGGTGTCCGTTCAGGGAAACTCCTAGGGTTCATCGTCAGCCAGAAAGGAATTGAAGTTGATCCTGACAAGGTCAAGGCCATTCAAGAAATACCTTCTCCGAAAACTGAAAAACAAGTCAGAGGATTCTTGGGACGTTTGAACTACATCTCCAGATTCATATTCCTTATGACCGCGACATGCGCGCCGATTTCCAAATTACTCAAAAAGAACCAGGATTGCATTTGGTCAGAAGATTGCCAAACCGCCTTCGATAGTATTAAGGAATACCTGTTGAATCCGCCGATTCTATCACCTCCAGTGGAAGGAAGACCACTGATCATTTACCTCACAGTCCTAGAGGACTCAATGGGATGTGTACTTGGCCAACAAGACGAAACCAAAAGGAAAGAGTCTGCCATCTTCTATCTAAGCAAGAAATTCACCGACTGTGAAACTCGGTACACGATGCTTGAGAAAACTTGATGCGCTTTGGCTTGGGCAGCCAAACGTCTTTGCCAGTACATGATCCATCATACTACTTGGTTGATCTCAGAAATGGGTCCAATCAAGTACGTCTTCGAAAAACCTGCTCTTACGGGAAGAATTGCCCGTTGGCAGATGCTGTTATCAGAATATGACATAGAGTACCACGCTCAGAAAGCCGTTAAGGGAAGTATTTTAGCCGATCATTTGACTCATCAATCGATTGACGATCATGAATCAATCGGGTTCGACTTCCCAGACGAAGATGTCATGTATCTAAAGATGAAAGACTGCGATGAACCGCTACCCAGTGAAGGGCCAGAACCAGGTTCCCAATGGGGACTTATCTTTGATGGAGCAGTTAATTATTACGGAAATGGAATTGGGGCAATCATTGTTACCCCTCCGGGTACCCACATTCCTTTCACTGCTCGACTTACGTTCAAGTGTACGAACAACGAGGCCGAATACGAAGCTTGTATTATGGGTCTCGAGGAAGCAATAGATTTAAGGATAAAAAACTTGGATGTATACGGCGACTCAGCCTTGGTTATCAATCAGATAAAAGGAGATTGGAATACATACCAATCAGGACTGATTCCTTACAAAGACTATGCAAGGAGGTTGTTACCCTTCTTCAACAGAGTTGAGTTTCATCACATCCCTCGTGAGGAGAATCACATGGCTGATGCATTAGCCACTCTCTCTTCCATGATTAGTGTAGGTCAATGGAATGACCTACCTAAGATCGACATAATGCGCCTTGAACGGCCCGCCTACATCTTCACGATCGAAGCAGTCATAGACGACAAACCTTGGTATCACGATATCAAATGCTTCCTTCAGAAACAAGAGTACCCATCTGGGGCACTCAAAAAAGACAGGAAAACCCTCAGAAGATTGGCTGGAAACTTCTTCCTGAGCGGTGACACTCTTTATAAGAGAAATTTTGACATGGTCTTGCTCCGATGCGTAGACAGACCAGAAGCAGACATGCTTATGAAAGAAATTCATGAAGGATCCTTTGGCACTCACTCCAACGGACACACAATGGCGAGAAAAATTCTCAAAGCAGGGTACTACTGGTTGACCATGGAATCCGACTGCAACAAGTACATGAGGAGGTGTCACAAGTGTCAGATATACTCCGACAAAATTCATGTACCGCCATCACATCTCAAAGTCCTTTATTCCCCGTGGCCTTTTTCCATATGGGGAATCGACATGATTGGCTTGATTGAACCTAAGGCTTTAAACGAATATCGGTTCATCCTGGTAGCCATTGACTATTTCACCAAGTGGGTCGAAGCAGCGTCATACGCTAATGTAACCCGACAAGTGGTGGTCCGATTTATCAAAAATAATATCATCTGCCGTTACGGTGTTCCGAGCCAGATCATTACTGATAATGGATCTAACTTGAACAACAAGATGATGAAAGAGTTATGCGTAGAGTTCAAGATCGAACACCATAACTCATCTCCCTACCGACCCAAGATGAATGGAGCGGTAGAAGCGGCTAACAAGAACATCAAGAATATCGTCAAAAGATGGTTGTAACCTACAAAGACTGACACGAAATGCTACCCTTTGCTCTTCACGGTTATCGAACATCTGTCTGTACTTCACCAGGGGCAACCCCTTTATCTCTAGTATATGACATGGAGGCAGTTCTCCCCATAGAAGTAGAGATCTCATCAATCCGGGTATTGATGGAAGCTAAGCTTTTAGAAGCTGAATGGTGTCAAAGTCGACACGACGAACTGAATCTGATCGAAGAAAAGAGAATAACGGCACTATGCCACGGTTAGCTGTATCAACAGAGAATGAAGAGGGCGTTCGACAAAAAGGTTCGACCTCGTGTCTTCAGAAAATGGGACCTCGTGCTCAAGAAGATACAATCGTTTCTCACTGACTCTCGGGACAAGTGGACCCCAAATTATGATGGCCCCTATGTGGTCACGAAAGCTTTCTCAGGCGGTGCCTTGAGACTTGCAACCATGGACGGAGAGGAATTTGCCTACCCCACGAATGTTGATGTAGTCAAGAAATACTTCGCCTAAAAAAAACGTCTCGGTGGATTGAAAATCCGAAAGGGCGGTCCAGGCAAAAGTTAGAGACATGAAAAAAATCATCCCGTTGGATTGGAAACATCATAGTACAATCCAAGAAAAAATTAGGGATAATGGCAAGTAACTATGTTTAACAGAGGCAAGTCCCTCAGCAGCAGTTACACCATCCATTGGAGGAAAATTCCAGTCAAGGTCATCTTCGACAGAAGCTCAGGATGCCCCAAATTCAAAGTTGGTAGAAGGATAGTGGTCGTTATGTTTCAACGTAGCCCTTTTCCCTGTAAATTACCATTTTCTAACTTTGTATATACTCTTTGGAATCACGCGTTTAGCTGATCTCCATCTTATCGATAAAATTTGAGCCCTTGTGCTTTTACTTGTAATTCTTATTTGTTTTAGCTTTACAGAACGACATTTTAATATGATCAACGATTCTTGAAATAAAACAAAAATGAATTTACTCGTTAAAACTTTTTCTGCTTTTAAACTAAAGACGACAATTTCTTTTGACTGTTGAACATCAGAAGAACATCGGTCGCTTCTCCAGAAGTAATCGAACCTCAAAGTGCAGAATCAAAGTACTCCTTCTAAACCAGAACGCCTGAATGAAGGGATCAACTGTGTCAGAGACCTTGTTTCGTATGACACGCCTCGGCCGAGTTCTTATCTCCTAAGCCCGATCAACGGTATTCCCCACATGGACTATCTCTCCTAAGCAAGGCAAAATTGCTATCTTGAACCAGCGATATTTCTACATGCCCCATTGTGGCCGAGTATCCAGTCGTGTTCATCTTTTAGTTTGTATGTCGCGTCAGTTTTATCAGCATATACATACATACATCATGCATTATTGATTTTGCATTCGCATTGATATTGCATCACTATCACTCTAGTCGGTCTTGTCCCCTAATGATAACAGTCTTCTCAATCGAGTTGTCAGTTCTTGCCTCGCCAGGAAATGCTGTGTTAGAACAATCTCGCCTTCAGTTTATTTCTGGAATGAAGTTGGCTCCTCGACCACTTTGATAACTTGAACCTCTGAAAAGCCAGAGAAGTTTTCTACAAATGTCACTCTTCGCCATTGAAGATGATATCCTTGCTTTCCCGGATTAAAGAATAATCCCCAGAGAAAACCTCCCAAGCAGAGATTTGGCAGTACAGCGGCCTTTCTCCGAAGGACCGCTGATGAAAAGGTCATCGGCACCTCAAATTGGATCCCATCATATGGCATTTCTCTGGGAAGATCCCGAGAAAAGTATGGTGTAAGACCCCAAGCGGAAGCAGTCTCTCAAGAGATTAATTTTCCCCAGATAGAGTCGACAAATGGCGTCTCCAACAGAGAAGTTTGTATAACTCTACAACTCAGACGACTGGGTTCCCCAGCAGGTTTGACATCAAAACTTTTTCCGTCAAATGACATCTCCCCAGGAAAATCCGACGAGAAGTTTGAGGAAAACCGCTACAAATAGTGTCCCTTGTCAATAAAGTTTATTGACGGAAGAAACTTAGACTAGTTCCTTGGTAAGAAACTGGGATCGAGGGGAAGTTTAAATCAGAAACTGAGACCAGTTCCTTGGTAGGAAACCAGGATCGAGGGGAAGTTTAAATCATAAACTGAGACCAGTTCCTTGGTAGGAAACCAGGATCGAGGGGAAGTTTAAATCAGAAACTGAGACCAGTTCCTTGGTAGGAAACCAGGATCGAGGGAAGGTTTATTTCCAAAGGAGACTTAGACCAGTTCCTTGGTAGGAAACCAGGATCGAGGGGAAGTCTACCTTTTCTAAGCATCGTTGGTTAGCAAAAGAAGATGAATGTGCAAGTTGCCATTCATAGCCATCAAAATTTCGGGTATTCTGATATTTAATCCTCTTGCACCCCGAATGCCCGAATACCTTCGTCATTCACACCTTCGGGTCCAAGAAGATTAAATAGGGGCATCTGTCATACCCCAAATTTTGACCACTAAGATTTCCCATCATTGTGCAAATCATCATCACAATATGGATGAACCATCATGCCTCATCAATCTCCTCAAGGAATTATTAAGCATTCACTACAATCAAAATTAGGGTTTTAAGCCCTCTCAGAGCCTTAGACAAAGGATCAATCAAGGAATGAATTGATCTTCAACTTGTCTAACCCCTCAAACATCCACAAAGGATCAAAATGGACTCCCACTTCAAGGATTAAGCACAAGGCTGCTCCCTTCTAGGTGGATCAAGTCTCAAGATCGACAGTGTCACCAAATTAGGGTTTTGGTCGACCAAGGCCTCCAGATGAAATTTTTCCTATGGGCACAAGCCAAGGATCAAAAACATGACCTAATATACTCCATGGAACCTCATGGACCCAATTATCAAGTCAATTTTGCCTCTGGGGATGCATTCATCAAAAATCAGGAATTAGGGTTTCTTGACCTAATTCACCCCTAAGTTGACTTTTAGGGCAAATCATGAACCAAGACCTCAAGACATGATTTGGAGGGCTTTAATATACCATATTGATCCATTTGGAACAATGGATTAATCCAAGAAGCTTGAGCAACAAGTCTCAATTTCATCTGCACCACAATTAGGGTTTTAAGGAAAAAGTCAACTGTAACTTTGACTTTTGACCAAGACATGCTCCCAAACCCTAGGACAAGCTTCAATATACCCTATACCACCCATGGAACATGTCCATCAATTTTGATTTAGGTCAAGGACATGGTTTCCTGAAGAATTGCACAGTTTGGAATTCATCTGATAAAAAGTCAACTGTGCACCAAAGTCAACTTTGACTTTTTGAGATTTTTGACCAAAATGGATTTTTAACCCTAAAATGATGTTTATGTATGATTTGAATCATCATTCATCAAGAAAAATCAAGAAAAGTTGGATAACTTGTAAAACGGGTAACCATAAAAACTTAGAAAAATTTCTAAGTTTTGAAAAAGTACCACTAATGTGCCAACTTTGGAGGACCATAACTCCTAAACCACAAAGCCAATTTTTTCCATCCAAAGCTTGATTTTTAGATCTCATTGCCCTCTACAAAAACTTCATACTGACCTATGACCAAATTTCTCATGGATTTTGAGTTATGGAGTGATCAAAATCAAGAAAAGTCACTTTGTTCCAACACTTAGTGAAAATTTCACTAAGTCAGATTTTACCTCACTTTTTGCCAAACGTAGGGGGATTTTTCACTTGGATTCAAAAGAGATAAAAACCAAACATGTTCAAACAGTTGTTGTATCATGTAAGGGCTTTCCAAAATGGCCAAGAACATTACCAAATTCAATTTGAGCCATGAGATATGACATTGGCAAGTTGCCTTGCTGAAATCTGCCAAGGCAAGGCAGATTTTACATTTTTGGTCGATTTGCCAAAATCAGCCAAATCCAAATGCTCCTATCCACTTGGGCACCTCAGGGGATTGAATCTAAAGGGGACAATCACTGAGCCAAGCCTCCAAAGTCTTTGGAACAAGAAATAGCATGTTGAACCTAGAATGGCCAAAATAGGGACAAGACTTCAATTTTGGAATGAGGCATTCAATGGAAGCATCAAGGTGGCATGACTGAGCCATTCTCAACTGAATTCAGTCAAGACTTATCCAAGACCAAGGGAACCACATCCCTGTACCCTAACCTCTAGTCAATGGCTAGAGGAGACTTGGATTTCCATTGGACAACATTGGCCAAACCTCTGCTGCAGTTGCCATTCACTGTGGATCCCAAAACAAACTCGCTCTACTATAAATAGAGCTCAATTGTGATCAGTTTGAGTACACCAAAGCCATCAAACAGATGCTTTCCTCAAAATCTCTTCCTTTTGGCAAAAATGCCTTCTTTAGCAAGGCAACTTTGAGTTTTTGAGCTAGAGAGCAATTCCAATCAAACCAATCACACACACACACCTCACATACATCATATATGAGCTGATCAAACACTTAAACAACATCTGGAACACTGATTTCTCAGAATCACCAGTCAATTGCTCAAGGTTTTAACCAAAATGCAGTTGAGATGCCATGAAGTGATCCAGCCAATTTCAATCAAGTCCAAGCATTCAAACACAATCCATAGGGTGTAGGGAAGCTGTTCAGGTCATCACAACTCATCTGTAACACCTCCAACTCAAAAATCATATTGCACTTGCTGTCACGACCTAGAGATAAGCCTAAACTTGGGCATCTCTCAATCTATGCATATTTCCTCGCACGATACTTTGGCCATATGTTCATAATCATGCATGGAATGTTTCCCCTCAAATAATTGCATTGTTTGAATCGTGTATCAAAAATCCCAGCCTTCATGCAGAAATTAGGGTTCTTGAGGATTTTTCATGATTTCTTGTTATAGGTTTAATTTAAATGAAATTAATTGACATATACATGATCGTGAGGTTGAGACGAGCATAATGATATGTGGATTGCATGATATGATTAAGTATTCAGTGAGATTGGAGAGAAAATGCAAATCTGAGAATCTCAGAACACGCGCGTGTTCTTCAGCTTGTTCTTGGCGCCATTTTTCCAAATTTGAATATTTGAATTTTGTGATTTTGTTTAATTGATTCAAAAATTAATTTCTCTCTGAATTTTAATGATTTTGAGTTGATTCTTTTTTTAATAATTCACAAAAATGTTAAAATATTTTATTTTCCCAAAAAATCCCAAAAATATTATTTATTTTATATAATTGATATTTTTGCAAAGAATTAATGTTTTAATTGTTTTTAACATTTAAAATATTTTTTCCACCTTGATTTTGCAACTTTTAATGCTTTCTAATTATTTTGTAGGTCAATACTTAATTTTTGAAGCATTAATCGAAGATCACAATTTGTTTTCCATATGTAAAACAATTTTGATCATTTTAATTGAATTTTTATTCAATTAAAACACATTTTGAAAACAAATTAGGGTTTTTGGATTAATTCAACCCTCATAAATCATTTTCAAAACACTTTGGGCCTCTAATAGAGTGTAAGACTCAATCCTTTTTTGACCAAATCATTTTTGAGCCTCAGTGCATTGTATAAGTCCCGATACCGTCAAAAACAAACGGCGCGATCGTCGCCTTTTAAAAAACCAATTGGGCCCCTCCTTGACCTATAAGACCCATTCAAAACTTTTTGGGCCTCTAATAGAGTGTAAGACCCAATCCCCTTTTAACCAAAACCTTTTTGGGCCTCAGTTATTGTATAAGTCCCCCTGGGTTGAAAGAAAACTTCAGCGCGATCGCCATCTTAAACGGAAAAATCATCTGGGCCTACCATCGTGTTATAAGCCCCACTCTTTTTCTTTAAACTTTTTGGGCCTCTTGAGAGAGTGTAAGAGCCATCCCTTTGTACAGAAAACCTTTTTGGGCCTCAGTCACTTGTATAAGTCCCTCTGTACAAATTCAAAAAGTGCGCTCACTAATAAAACCCTGGGCCTCTCCTTGAGCTGTAAGCCCCAAATCTTTCTTTTTCAAAGCACTTTCTCCTTTGATTTTGAATATACTGTTGTTTTTAATCTTTCTTTATTGAACAACTAACCAAACAACATGGAAGCTCTACAACCGACTAAGTGGTTATTGCTTTCATTTACCGCTTTAATATACATATAACTGTATTGTGGGACTGTTTCACTATAAGTCTTCTTTCATAAACTCATATCAACTGTGTAATAATAGTATAGATATTTAGAGTTTTCCCGGCAACTACGTCTAGCATTAAGCCCGTTGGTCACTCTTAGAAATAGTCTAAACTAGATCCCCAAAGGATTACCAGACACAGTCTTCCCTCCCCTTGGGGTTAAACAATATGGAGACATGAAAGGCAGCATTCTCTGTGAACCCTTTCATAGACTGTCACTCATAGAAGTTGTCAAAGAAACTCTATTCCCCAGAGATGATCTTTTCTCCGTGAATGGCATCTCTTGAGTTTCTTCCAAATTCTCGAACTTTCCTGACTTTGATCTATTCTCGGTGAATAGCATTGCCTTGAATTTTTCGGGATTTAGGGACCGACAGGCTTCTTAAAAGCAATTGTCTAAGAAACTCTACTCCCCGGAGATGATCTTTTCTCCGTGAATGGCATCTCTTGAGTTTCTTCCAAATTCTCAAACTTTCCTGGCTTGATCTATTACTCGTGAATAGCCTGTCTTGAATTTCTCGGGGTTTGGGGACCCATCGGCTTCTTAAAAGCATCGGCCTCCTCTAGGGCATCGTACAAGGACCCACAGGCTTCCTAAAAGCAACCTAGGCTCCTCTTGGGCTTAGTACAAGGACCCATCGGCTTCTTAGAAGTATTCACATCCTCCTCTTAAGTTTCGTATAATGATCTCTTCCTCCGGGAATGATAGCCTCCTCTTGGGCTTAGTACAAGGACCCGTCGGCTTCTTAAAAGTTTCCAGCCTCCTTTTGGGCTTCGTACAAATTGTCCCGGCGACCTCCTAGAGGGAAAGGAACATAACTTAGTAATCTTGATAGAACAGTCCTTTCAAGAGTCTACTATTGTTTCTCGAAGCATAATACAAAAGATGAAACTCTAGACTTGGACAGTCTAACTTCCTTGAGTCTCAAAGACATTCTCAAGTGACCCCTTCGTTAAATAGGAAGGAAACCCGTAGACTCGGACAGTCTCAATACACTTTGGATTTCCCGTTTCCTCAAAGAAAAGGAAATATCCCTAATCCTCAAATCAAATCCCTGAGTACAGTGTTGCTCATATAAGAACTGATTTTCTCTTTAAAATCAGTATACTGGACCTGTCACTTAACTGAAACAGTTACCCTGGCCTCCTCTTGGGCTTTGTACAATGATTCTTCCCAGCGAAGCAGACGTTTAGCCTCTCTCTCGGGCTTTGTATGAGACACATAAGAGACTCCCTTGTTGAGTCAATCACCCATTTCTCCTCCATCTTTGGCTTTATACGAGATACAAAAAGGTTCTTATTGAGCCAAACAAATTTTAACCTCTCTCTCGGGCTTCGTACGAGACACAAAAACCCTCTTGTTGGGAAAATAGCCTCCATCTCGGGCTTTATATGAGATACCAAAAGATTCCCTCGTTGAGTCAAAAACCTTCTAGCCTCTCTCTCGGGCTTTGTACGAGACACATAATAGCCTCCTCTTAGGCTTTGTATAAGAAAACCACTGGTTGATTCAATCAACCTTTTAGCATCAAAGCTGTGCATCGTTCATAGTATACAAACATCAACAACTCCTTCCCCTTTCATCTACTTACTGTAAGCGGCAAGCCTCTGAATCATCTACATCCATGCCACTGTCCCTCTTTTAGCATGAGAAATTCCTAAGGAAATATAAAATTGCTCTACACTGAGTTAAAGTCTTCTCCTTCAGGTTTAAAAACCCTTATAAAGGAAATTATGGCATTGCCGGACTCACACATCCCGGTTAAAGTAGTTCTCCTTTATAAACATTTGTGACATACAACCCCCTCTTTAGAGATGACAAATTCTCTCTAAAGTCAAAACCCTTTCAGCTTCACATCTTGGGCTTTGATCAAGATACAAATAGACTTTTCAGCTTCATATCTTGGGCTTTGAACAAGATACAAACTACCTTTAGCTTCACGTCTTGGGATTTGAACAAGACACCAAAACAACCATTTCCTCCCATAGAATAGGAGGAACTACGAACGCTCTGATTTCCCTGTTTCGGTAAACGGGAATACGTAGGCATAAGATTGAAAGAAAAATCTTAGCGAGCACAATCAACAAAATACCAAAATCCCATACTCTCACATATCTATCAAAAAGCATCAGTCCTAACATCCTAATCCTTGTTCCCCGCCAGAAACCTTCTGTCAAAACAAAAAGAAAGAAACCCGTATTGGCGAAATACAAATAACCAGTACAAAGGCCCCCCCACATTGATAGCATCCGTAACCTAACAGACCGCTATTTAAACTCAGTATGCAAAGCAGGGTTAATTGGAGACATCTATTTCCCTTCCTTATTCAGCTCACAATAGGATAAAAAATGAATCGACTTGTAGTAAGCTCAAACCGCAGAGAGCGACCAGTGCTTAAGAACCGCGTCCAAAATCGCTCGCTACATTATCGATTGATGAAATTCCAATCCCAACAAGGCTCTGTTTATTTTAAGTCTTTACTTTATATTTTCCGTCTTTATATTTTCTGTCTTTATATTTTCCGCTTTTATCTATTTTACCTTGAATCGTTCAACCAAAATTTCCACAACAAGCTTAAAAATGTAGAGACCGTTGGATGACGTTTTTTCCCTCATACTGATCCCCGTGGAGACGACAAAATCGGGTACTCAATAATTTTTGCTTGCCGCTTTACTTCTTCAACAAAAATGACGCCATTGTCGGGGATTAGTGCTTAGATATTGAATCGCATTGCAATAGTTTCTATATTTTTGAGGTTTGTACAGTTGTTTATATTGTATATGTACTTGTTTTCTTTAACGTTTACTCAAGTGTTGGTTAGGGATAGATGTTAATGAGAGCTTATAGATTGGTTGCTCTTTTGCTAAAAAGTATCCAATGAAGATTCTGCCAAGATTGGATGGTGATGATAGGATTTTTAATGTGATGATTGATCTTTCTAGAATGTTAGAATGATTAAGAATTTTGTGCAAATGTGTATTCTTGTTTCACTATATAACTTGTTTGAATGCTTGAGTCAATTAGGTCCAAAAGTCACAAATTATGAGAAACCTCCATTGTTTACTAAATGCTTGAATGACTGATAACTTTGTTTGATTCGTTCGATTCATGCTTAATCTTTTGATTATTGTGATTTTGTGGAAGCATTAGAAAGGTTCAATGCATTTGTTTATATTAAGCACAACCTTATCCAAAAGTAACTTACCCGTGAGTAGTGAGAATTCGTTAACCCATTTGAGCCTAATAGATTAGATCCCATTTTAGTGATGAACTTGGTTTATGTACATAATTTGAAAGTTTAGTTCATCATTGAATTTTGTGGGATTCTAAAAACAAATTCTTGAAACCTTTGAACATTGTTCTAAATTAATTGTCCTTGCCATAAAAAGCAAGGAGCATTCACATGAGGTTTGATTGCATTCAAGTTGGGGAGAATAAAATAAAAATAGTAGGTTGCTAAAAATTTTGAAAAATTTCAAACAAGCAAAGAAAAATTGTGAATATGAATGTGAAAAAGAAAAGAAAAAGAATGCTTGTTTGAAAGAGAAAAATAGAGAATAAAAAAATAAGTGCAAAAGGGAGTTTGAAAGGGTGAGGAATAGAGAAAATAAGTGGTGAATAAAGTTATGATGTGTATATACTTTGTATAGTGAATGTCTCTTTTGCATTGGCAATTTTGATTCAATGGCCTTTATAAATTACCCTTTGTTGTGAACCTGGCCAAACTACAACCTTAAAAACCCTTAGTGATCTTTTGCTTCCATGATTTCATTTTTTATTGTTGGATGAATGTATGAATTAAATTGTTGTTAGCATTGTTTGTCAGATGAGTGGAATTGTCCTGCAGTTGCAAACACGCAAATTTACTTCATCCATTAATTGAAGAGGAGTGTCAGAGTGATTCAAGTATGAGAGTTTAGTTGTTATTTGAAACATTGCATGATATTTGTTAGAAGAACTAAATTCTTAATCATTGTTCGATTCTAGGAAGTAGTGAACATTGCTTGTGTTCATTCTTATGTTGAATTTGAACCATAAATCTTTTCTTGGTTGAATTTTATGCTTGAGAAAATCCTCTTGTTTTCATGAGGGGCGTACTTTGCTTGAGGACAAGCAAAAATCTAGTTGGGGAGAGTTTGTTGAATTCCAAATATGACTTAAAATGAACCATCTTTCTTGGCATTTTTTAACTCATTTCTTAAGTCTTAATTGATTTATTCCATGTTCTTGTGTGATTCTTCAATATAATTGATTTTACCTTTGGATTCCTTGATATGTGTGTTATTGTGTAGGAATTAGGCTTGATTATCAAAGAACAAGGCACAAATGAATGGACAAGGAAGCCAAAGAAATGATTAAGAATCCAGCAAGTTCGCAGTGCAGACAAGTAGTGAAGTGAAGGCGAGCTCGCAGTGCAAGCTGAAAGCGAGGCCAAGGCGAATTGAAAATTTTGGATGGCAGTGGTGAAATGCCTCATTGAACGTATTGCAAAGTCAAGGCGAAGAAATTCGCATTGCAAAGAATAGCTCGCAGTGCGAGCTTAGATATTTTCTTAGGGGCAATTTACCTATTTAGAGGCACTTCATGTGCCTAAAAGTAAAATTTGCAGTGCAAAGAGGGAGTTCGCAGTGCGAACGAGACAGATTTTGTAATGCTATTTATGTACTCTTCTTGCTTTTTAAAAGAAAAACTTAGATCTTTTAGAGATAAAACTTTATCTCTCTTCATTCCAAATATATTTTAGAGAGAGAAACACAAAACCCTAAGTGGGAGAAGTCCAAATACAAGAAAATCGGATCTTGATCGTCGAGTAAGTACTTCGATCTCTTGTTGGGGTTGGATGTAATCTATTGATATCTTATGTATTTCTTCTAATCTATGTATTTGTGAACTAGTTTTGATTCAATATTGATGTTGTCTTTGATTTCATATTATTAGGTTTGAGATATTCATCTATCAATGAGTAAACTCTAGACATAGATTTGTGAGTTGATATTCACTATTATCAAGCTTTTGACGTGTTGATTGTTAGCATGAGACTTCATCTAGTGATTAATATGGTAAAGCTCACAATAACGCTTTAGACATAAACGGTATTGTAAGGATGCATGATAATAGAGATGAAGAACCATATTCACATACATAAATTAGTTGAATATATGTTAAAAAGGGTTAATCATATGTACGTATTCTGATAATGGGGTTTTGTATGAATTAATAATTTATTTATCTGATATGGGTGTTATCCTTGTTTACTTGTTTACACATTGATTTGAACCACTATAGACATATACTCTTCAGATCTGGATCTAGGATAAATACCTGTTAGGTTCTAAACTCTAGACATAGATTTAGATTTAACATTCGCGTGAGTATCAGTTCTTAATGCTCTGTGTTGTTGAGTTACGTGAGACATTACCAATGAGACAATACGGTTGTTCTCTCTACATGAGGGTATTAGCCGAATGATTGATTTATGTTTAACTGGTCAGAAGAATGCATGTGTTATCGATTGATGAAATTCCAATCTCAACAAGGCTCTGTTTATTTTAAGTCTTTACTTTACATTTTTTGCTTTTATCAATTGTACCTTGAATCTTTCAACCAAAATTTTCACAACAAATTTAGAAACATAGAGACCGTTGAACGGCCTTCTTTCCCTTGCGTCGATCCCTATGGAGATGACAAAACCAGGTACTCAATTAGTTTTGCTTGCCACTTTACCGCTTCAACAATTATTTTTCCCGTTGTTAAGGATATAGAATTTGTACCCAAAGACATGTAGGTGATAAATATTTAGCTTTCTTCCTTTGTATTGTTCATAGGGTGTTCACTTTAGAATTGGTCGCATCAGGACACAATTCATAACATAACAAGCGGTATTCATAACATCAGCCTAGAGAAATTTAAGAGGATTGGTCTCATTGAGAATTTTCCTTGAAAGCTCTACTAGAGATCTATTTTTCCTCTCTAATACCCCATTTGTTTTGGGAGTTCGTGGAGTGGAAAAGGTGTGTCGAATACCAATCTCGTTGCAAAAATTTTGGAATTCTCCGCCATGGTCACTCCTTATAGATGCGATGCTTACACCTTTTTTGTTTTGGATAACCTTAGCTAGTTTTTGAAAGGTAGCAAATGTGTCTCTTTTATGAGATATGAATATTGTCCAGGTATAGCAAGAGTATTCATCCATAATTACAAAGGCATATACATTTCCACCTAGACTTATGGTTCTAGATGGGCAAAAAAGGTTCATGTGAAACAGTTGCAAGGGCCGATCCATAGAACTATATTCTTATATTTAAAAGAGGCCCTCACTTGCTTCCCTTTTTGGCACACATCATATAATCTGTTCTTTTCAAAATGTAAGTCTGGCACACCGTCTATGAGATCCTTGCAAACTAGTTTGTTCAAATGATCCATGACGACATGAGCTTTCTTTTATGACATATCCAAGATTAGTCTTCATTACTTAGGATACATACATCACTTGAAGGAATTTTATTTAGATTCATTGTGTAGGTATTTCCACGTCTTGAACTAGTAATAGAGTTTCATTTGATTTTGATTTTATGACCCTACAACCAGTAGAATCAAATTTTACATTGTTACCATTGTCACATAGTTGACTTATGCTAAACAAATTATGCTTAAGTCCTTTTACCAAGAGGACTTCCCCAATCCTTAGATTTTAGGACTTAACAATGGTGCCAAGACCTATAATCTTTCCCTCATTATTATCCTTATAGGAGACAAATCCTCTTTCTTTGGGAAAGAAGATGGAGAATAAGGTTTTGTCACCTGTCATATGCTTTGAACAATCGCAATCAAGATACCCTTTGGTGTTTGAGATTATAAAGCACTCCGAAGAAAAAAAAGTTAGTTCTTAAATTTAGATACCTATATCATCTTGGGTCCTTGTTTGTTAGTTTCATAAACACTTTTCTTCTCTGTTTTAGAGAGAGAGGCATTTTCAAGGTTTGATAATATTCTTGCTTTGTGTTCACGGTGTTTGTTGTAGAAGTATGAAGGGGAGGGGTGCACTTTTTACTTTCATGATTTTTCTTAATGAAATAGAACATGCAAATATGACCTTGTTTATTGTAATAATTACATTTTAAAGTTTTACAATGAGAGATTATTTTGTCTTTGCATATGTTCTCAAAGTTTATACTAGTGTTCTTTGGTTCATAACCCAATCCATCCTTGTTGTATGAAGCTCTTTGATTTCCTAATAAAACATATAAATTATCTCTTTCTATGGTTAACTTGACAAATTTTCTTTGAAGATCGTAAATTTCAGTTTTTAAATTATCACAGTTGGCACACTTGTCAAATTCATCATCTTCATTTGAAGTGGAAGGATTTAGAATAAAATATTTTTGTTTTTTTAGTGATTTCTATCTCTTTTATAGGGTTTTATTTTTGGATTCAAGAGAGGATATAGTATCCTTAAATGTGGAGATAATTTGTTCTATCTTGTTTTTTGTTTACAAATTCTAAATAAGTCATGATAAGAGAAGTGATAGGTTACCTCACTGTCTTGATGATTTTCCCTTAAACAGATGTTTGCTTTTTCTTCTTCATCATTTTATAATTCTACATCATTATCTTCCCATGCAATATAATCTTTTTTTTCTGAGATTTTTTGATTTTTTGATTTTCCTTCTTGAGTAGAGGACAATATGGTTTGACGTGTCTTTTCTTTCCATAGTTGAAGCATGTTGGAACAGATGATGTTTTTTTCTGTATCTTTTTCTTATTCTTCTTTTTTCCTTTTTCTCATTCTTCATAAATATTTTGAAGTTTTTTACTATGAGATCCATGTCACCATTAGAATCACATTCCTCGGCTTTAAGTTTTAGACTCATTTTTTTCTTTTCTCTTTCTTCATATATGGCAAGTCTTTTGAGTTCCATTTCATGTTCCTGCAACTTACCAAAGAGAGTATGTGTGTCCATAGTCCCTAAATCCTTATATTCATAAATCGCAATGACTTTGGGTTACCAACTAAAGTTTAGGAATCTAAGAATTTTTATGATTAATTCCTCATTTGAGAATGTTTTCCCCTGAGTTCTCATATGACTCACAATATGGGTGAATCTTGTTTGCATTTGACTTATATTCTCTTCAGGTTTTATTCTGAAGAGTTCATACTCATGGATTGATGTGCCTAACCTTTCCCTCTTTACCTCATCAACACCTTCATGAGTAATTGGAAGGATGTCCCACATTTCTTTAGCAGTTTTGCAGTGAGAAACTCACAAGACTTCATCAAGACTGAGAGCGGTAGTGATGATATTTTTTGCTTTCAAACCGCCTTTCACATTCTCTTTGTCCTATTTTGACCAACAATTTTCAGGTTTGTCTACTATAACACCATCAACATTGTTCCTAGAGACAAATGGTCCTTCTTTCAAATCCTTCCAAATAGAACAATTTGTCCCTTCTATGAAAATTTTCATTTTCTCTTTCCATAATATATACCCTTCTCCATTGAAGGATGGGGGTTTGTTTAGTGAACATGTTCAAGAAATTTTTCCTCTTGAGACGATTATTCCTTAACATAAGTTAGGCTCTGATGCCAATTTTTGGACAAGTAACTCAAGCACAAGAGGGGGGAGGGGGGAGTTGTGTTGTTTAAAATTCGTGATTAATTTTATACTTTTCTTGATTAATATCGTGTTAGTAATTTTGTTTGATTAAATCGTAGCGGAGATAAATAATAAAAAGTAAATAGATAAAAATAAATAGTATAAGTTAGAGAGATTTCACTAGAGAGTTATCCAGGCTTGGCCGAACGTTGGCCTAGTCCTGTCCCAAAAAGGTCTTCTTGAGATTTTGACTATAAACTTTTGAGCTTTTTAGGATATGCCCACAAACCTTTATACAATATAATCTTGATATTTTTAAAAGTTTATCCCGAACTACAAATAGTTTTTACCACAAGCTAAACTAGAAATTCTTATATATTTTCAGACTGATCTCAATAACTGAAACATAACTTTTTTCAGAAAAGCTCAATAAACCACAATAAAGATTTTATGACCGTTTATTTCACGAACCAAACTCAGTCTTCTCAAGAGTATTGTACTCCAAGTATTTAAAGAAATAACATGACCATTTACATAACTCTTCTTTACAATTAAAGATTCACTCGCAAGCACTAAGGAAATACTAAGAAAGAGAAATATTTTCTAGAGAAGGGGAGAGAAAAATTAGAGAGATAAATCCCAAAGAAAATGTAAATCGTTGGAATGTGGTGTGAAAAGAAGTGGAGGAGAGTCTCCTTTATATAGGAGTTAGAATCACCAAAAAATGAAATGATCCATGGGCTGATTTAATGAGCCAATCGATTAGCACAAAGTTCCAATCTATTGGTCAACTCATTTTTAATCAATTAGTAAGCCCAAAAAGAAAATATTAGATATAAAGTCGATGCACGTCATTAATGGGCTATCATAATTACTTAGTTAATCGATTAACTCTTCTCCAATCGATTGGCTTAATGCTCCAATCGATTGTTTTACTTAGGAAAGTTTTGCCAATTGGTTGACATAACATACCAACCGATTGGTTAGTTAAAAAATAGTTTAGAAAAGGTTTATACAACTTTTTAATCATATGGCTTGGCTTAGAAAATGGTTTTCAACATGAAACATTTGGAAAAATATTTTTAGGTGTGTGTGTGTGTGTGTGTGTGTGTGTGTGTGTGAGAGAGAGAGAGAGAGAGAGAGAGAGAGAGAGAGTTGCCTTAGTACTTATATGCTACTTCCTTACTATTACAATACTCTAGTCACTCAGACAGACATACCAACAAGACCTGGCAAGCTTTCACACCTTGTTTGAGGCTTCAAGATTCTTTGCTAGATTTCTTCCAATCATATAAGCATTTTTTTTATCTTGAGTCTCTTTATGATGAGGCATGAGATGTTTCTTTAGTTAGAGATCCATCATCACGGTTGAAATCTTTTTCCATCAACTTAGATTTGTTGTCATCATCAAAACTTCAGATGAATTTTTTGCGGGATTTTTAACTTTGATCCACATCATCGCACAAGAAGGAACATAAGAGAAAATAAGATGTTACATGCTTTGAATGTGGAAAATTGGGTCACTATAGAAGCATGTGTCAGATTCTCAACAAACATCATAAGAAAAAGGATAAGAAATACTACAAGACAAAGAGAAAACATGCTAATAGTCGTAGATCCTATATCACTCGGGAAGAAGAAGATAAGATCTCCTCTTCATCTTCCGTTTCAAGATCTAATGATGAATGTATCAACTTATGCTTAATGTCACATAAGAAAAGTGAAGACTTTGAGGTATATACTTTTGATCCTGAAGTTAAATCATCTTATAAATAATTGTCAAAAGCTTTTAGTGAAATACATGCAGATGCTCTAAATGCTTTTAAAAAACTTTCTCTCTAGAGAAAACTTATTTCAAAATTTGAGAAGAATGTTAATTATCTTAATATTGTTTTAGATTCCTTAAAGGAAGAGCATGCATCTCTCATAGATGAGTGTTTTAGTACTTCTATTTCTTTATTTGAAAAGATAGTAAAGATAGATTGTGTCATTTCTTCAATTTTAAAACTTGAAAGTGAAAGTCTGAAAGGACAATTGGCACAAGCTATTTCTCTTTCTACTACTAGTTCTAAGTCTTTAAGTGAAAGAAGGATTAGTTTTGAGAAAAACCTTAGACTTGCTAGAATAAATAGAAAGAGTAGTTCATATAAAGTTATATGTCATTATTGTGGTGATAAAGGTCACATTAGGCCTCTTTTCCATGATAGGAACGTCAAAGTTCCTAATGGTACCATAGCTTGGATACTTAAGTATTCTTTACCAAACCCTTAAGGACCCATTAGTTGGGTATCTAAATTGCCTTTTTGATTATATGTAGGAACGTCTTGCCTTAACTAAAAGGTTATGGTTGTTCCTAGATAGTGGATGTTCAAGCACATGACGGGAGCACTTCAATATTTATCAAGTTCTATCACAAAGAAAGCAGTCACGTCACATATGGCGAGAAACCACGAGGTATAATTTTAGGAGAAGGTATTATGGGAAATCCCTCACAACAATCATAAAGGTGTTTTATTAGTTAAATTGCTTAAACACAATCTACTCAGTGTTGGTTCATTATGTGACAAAGGGTATTATATTGTTTTCAATACCTTAAGTTGCTTAATTGAACATAAGGCAAGTAATAGTTTAGTGTTTAAGGGTTCTGTAGCGAGGGATTTTTGGATGTGGTTGCGAAGCACTACCGCTCTTTGGTATCTACAGCTCGATTCATTTTTTATCCTATTGAAGCTGATGAAGGAAGGGAAATAGATGTCTCAAATTAACCCTGCTTGTAAGCTGAGGTTAAACAGTCAAAACTGTTGGTTTACAGATGCTACAAAGATTGTGGGTCTCTTTTAGGTTTATTTTGTTAAAAGTGGCGTTCGGTCGATTGGTGGAAGGTTAAGATGTTAGGACGGTGTAGCGAGCGATTTTGGACGCGGTTCTTAAGCGGTGGTCGCTCTCTGCGGTTTGAGCTTACTACAGGTCGATTCATTTTTTATCCTATTGTGAGCTGAATAAGGAAGGGAAATAGATGTCTCCAATTAACCCTGCTTTGCATACTGAGTTTAAACAGCGGTCTGTTAGGTTACGAATGCTATCAATGTGGGGGGCCTTTGTACTGGTTATTTGTATTTTCGCCAATACGGGTTTTTTTCTTTTTATCTTGACAGAAGGTTTCTGGCGGGGAACAGGGATTAGGATGTTAGGACTGATGCTTTTTGATAGGTATGTGAGAGTATGGGATTTTGGGTTTTTGTTTAGTGTGCTCGCTAAGATCTTTTCTTTCGATCTTATGCCTATGTATTCCCGTTTACCGAAACAGGGAAATCAGAGCGTTCGTAGTTCCTCCTATTCTATGGGAGGAAATGGGTGTTTTGGTGTCTTGTTCAAAGCCCAAGACGTGAAGCGAAAGGTGGTTTGTATCTTGTTCAAAGCCCAAGATGTGAAGCTGAAGGGTCTATTTGTGTCTTGTTCAAAGCCCAAGACGTGCAGCTTAAGGACCTCGACTTTAGAGAGAATTTGTCATCTCTAAAGAAGGGTTTGTCTGTCACAACTGTTGGGTGACTGGTTATAAAGGAGAATTACTTTAACCGGGATACGCGGATCCTAGCAATGCCATAATTTCCTTTAAAGAGGATTTTAACCTGAAGGAGAAGACTTTAACTCAGTGTAGAGCAATGCTATCTTTCCTTAGGAATTTCTCATGCTAAAAGAGGGACAGTGGCATGGATGTAGATGATCCAGAGGCTTGCCGCTTACATCGATTAGATGAAGGGAAAGGAGTTGTTGATGTTTGTGTACTGTGAATGAGGCACATCTTTGATGCTAAAAGGTTGATTGGATCAACCAGTGGTTTTCTTATACAAAGCCTAAGAGGAGGCTATCGGCCCAACAAGAGGGAGTTTTTATGTGTCTCGTACGAAGCCCCCGAGAGAGGCTAAAAGGGTTGACTCAACAGGAGAATCTTTTATACTCAACAAGAGAGTGTTTCTGTGTCTCGTACGAAGCCCGAGATGGAGGCTGAAAGGGTTTGACTCAACAAGAGAGTCTTTTATGCGTCTCGTACAAAGCCCGAGAGAGAGGCTAAACGTTGTTTGACTCCACTGGGGAAAATTTTGGTATCTCTTACAAAGCCCGAGATAGAGGCTAAACGTTTGTTTCGCTGGGAAGAATCATTGAACAAAGCCCAATAGGAGGCTATGGTAACTGTTTCAGTTAAGTGACAGGTCCAGTATACTGATTTTAAAGAGAAAATCAGTTCTTATATGAGCAACACTGTACTCAGGGATTTGATTTGAGGATCAGGGATATTTCCTTCTCTTTGAGGAAACGGGAAATCCAAAGGGTATTGAGACTGTCCGAGTCTGCGGGTTTCCTTCCTATTTAATGAAGGGGTCACTTAAGAATGTCCTTGAGACTCAAGGAGATTAGATTGTCCGTGTCTAGAGTTTTATCTTTTGTACTATGCTTTGAGAAACAGTAGTAGACTCTATGAAAGGACTGTTCTATGAGAATGACTAGGTTTTGTTCCTATACCTCTAGGAGGTCGTCGGGACAATTTGTACGAAGCCCAAGAGGAGGCTGAAAACTTTTAAGAAGCTGACGGGTCCTTGTACTAAGCCCAAGAGGAGACTATCATTCCCGGAGGAAGAGATCATTATACGAAGCCTAAGAGGAGGCTGTGAATACTTCTAAGAAACCGTAGGGTCCTTGTACGAAGCCCAAGAGGAGGCGGGGTTGCTTTTAGGAAGCCTGTGGGTCCTTGTACGATGCCCAAGAGGAGGCCGATGCTTTTAAGAAGCCGATGGGTCCCCAAACCCCGAGAAATTCAAGGCAAGCTATTCACAAGGAATAGATCAAGTCAGGAAAGTTTGAGAATTTGGAAGAAACTTAAAGATGTCATTCACAGAGAATACATTCATCTCTGGGAGTAGAGTTTCTTGACAATTCCTAATGAGGACAGCCGAAGAGAAGACTGTATCTGGTGATCCTATTGGGGGTCTAGTTGTCTATTTCTACGAATAAACGAAACGGCGTCACCTAGTTCTAGACGTAGTTGCCGGGGAAACTCTAAATATCTATACTATTATTACACAGTTGATATGAGTTTAGGAAAGAGGACTTAGAGCGAAACAGTCCCACAATACAGTTATATATATATATATATATATATATATATATATATGAGTTTGTGAAAGGAGACTTACAGTGAAACAACCCCACAATACAGTTATATACATATGAAAGCGGTAAATGAAAGCGGGTAAACACTTACTCGGTTGTAGAGCTTCCATGCTGTTTGGTTAGTTGTTCAACAAAGAAAGATTGAAAACAACAGTATATTCAAAATCAAAGGAGAAAGTGCTTTGAAAAAAAAAGATTTGGGGCTTACAGCTCAAGGAGAGGCCCAGGGTTTTATCAGTGAGCGCACTGTTGAATTTGTATAGAGGGACTTATACAAGTGACTGAGGCCCAAGAAATGTTTTTTGTACAAAGGGATGGGTCTTACACTATATTAGAGGCCCAAGTGAGTTTTAAGAAAAGAAATGGGTCTTACTACTCGAGGGTAGGCCCAATGGTTAATTTTGAAAAGGACGACGGTCGCGCCGAGGTTTTGTAAACACCGTGGGACTTATACAAGTGACTGAGGCCCAAAATTTTGGTATTTACAAAGGGATTGAGTCTTACACTCTATTAGAGGCCCAAAAGTTTGGAACATTTGAGTATGATTAAAAATCAAAGAAACCCCAATTTTCACTTTTTAAAAGTAATTTTTCAAGGAAAATTAATAAAAAATGACAAAAAAATCAAATAAGTTTAAATAAACCACTTGTGATTTTTGGTTAAGGTTTTAAAAATGAGGTTTTAATCACAAGATGATTTAAAACTTATTTAGTTTTGATTTTCAAGATGAATATTCACTTTTAAAATGTTTAAAAACAATTAAAAATGAATTTATTCACAAAAATACAAACTATATTAAATAAATAATATAAATTTGATTTTTTTGTAGAATAAAATATTTTACTATTTTTGTGATTTTTCAGAAAAAGAACCAATAAAAAATAATCAAAATTGAGGGAGTTATTAATTTCCCAAATCATTATAAAATAAAATGAGAAAATATAAAAATGAGGGGTTGGGTCTTACACTCTATTAGAGGCCCAAAGTGTATTTTTGTACAAAATATGGCGCTTACAACTCAGGGAGAGACCCAAAATATTTTCAGTTTGAAAATGGCGATCGCGCCGAGATTTTTAACGTATCGGGACTTATACAATAACTGAGGCCCAAAATTGTTTTGGTTAAAAGGGGATTGGGTCTTACACTCTAATAGAGGCCCAATGTGTTTGAAAAATATTTGTTAGGGTGAAAATCAAAGAAAACCCCAATTTCATTTTTAGGCATTTTTTCAAGAAAAATTAAGTAAAAAATGATAAAAATATCAAATAAAATCATTAAATAATGATTAAAGTTTATGAAAAAAAATATTTTATCAACATAAATATTTAAAATTATTTTGGTTTTAAAAATCAAGAAAAATAAGAAATCATTTTAAAAGCATTTAAAACAATATAAAACACTATTTTTAAATATATTAAAAATAATATTTTTTTTTTTGTGATTTTTTGTGGATTAAAATATTATGGGGTATGAATTGGAAAATGATGATTTTTTGCTATGTAAAAAAAATTGGTTGAGTTTTGAAAATAAAAAGTAAGAAAAAGAGGAAAGATATCAAAATATCATCTCCGACATTTCTTTTGGGGTAAAAACGAGTACCGAAACTTTAATTTTCAACACGTTTTTTTATCAAATTTCAAACACTCATAACTCTCTCAATTTTTATCGGAATCAAAATCTGGAAATACCTATCTTGACTGATTTTTCGCAAGGAATCTAATGGTACTACACATACACACCGAAACTCGACGTACAAAACACGCAAATCGAAAAACCAGAACTGCGCATAATTGAAAACATTGTTTCGCGCCAAACTTCCGACGCGCGTAACTCTCTCAATTTTTAACGGAATTAAGATCCGAAAGAGCCTATCCTGACCTATTTTTCGCAAGGAATCCAGTGGTATTGCACATGTACGCTGAAACTCAACGTACAAAATGCAGCGATAAAAAAACCAAAGCTGCTACGTTGTGAAAACGTCGTTCCGCGTCGAATTTCCAACACGCGTAACTCTCTCGATTTTTAACCGAATCAAGATCCGCAAGAGTCTATCTTGACCAATTTTTCGCAAGGAACCCAATGGTATCACACATACATGCTGAAACTCAACGTACAAAAGGCAGTAATAAAAAAACCAGAGCTGCTACGTTGTGAAAACGTCGTTCTGCGTTGAATTTCCAACACGCGTAACTCTCTCGATTTTTAACCGAATCAAGATCCGCAAGAGTCTATCTTGACCGATTTTTCGCAAGGAATCCAATGGTATCACTCACGCACAAGGAAACTCAACACACAAAATGCAGAAATTAAAAAAACAAAACTGCACGTTGTTTTCGACGCCGTTTCGCGTAAAATTTCCAACGCGCGTAACTCTCTCAATTTTCATCGGAATTGAAATCCGTAAAAACCTATCTTGACCGATTTTTCGCAAGGAATCCAATGGTATTATTCACGCACTCGGAAACTCACTGTACATAACACACAAAGCGAAAAAACCAGAACCGCTATCGTTAATTCGACGTCGTTTTGCGTCAAATTTCCAACGCGCGTAACTCTCTCAATTTTCATCAGAATTGAAATCCGTAAAAACCTATCTTGACCAATTTTTCGCAAGGAATCCAATGGTGTTACTCATGCACACTAAAACTTAATGTACAGAACACATCAATAAAAAAAATCAGAACTAGATATGATTTTAAAACAACCAAAATTCCACATATAAACATGTTAAAATGCAAACAGTGGGAGGATCACAACATACACATTAAGGACTACATTTTTGCCTCAAGAACTGTTCAATATGATGCATGTATGTGGACAACAATGGAAAGCATGATTCAAAGAATTCAAGTTGTGGATTTTACCTCTTTTTTGGAGATTTTGGGCAACCTACCAAGTGCTTTGTTCCAGAAATGATTTGATGCTTTGGACAACCTCAAATGACCTCTTAGAAGCTTTTAGGATGGTTGGAATCGGCTGGAAACCTCTGGAGCAAGTTTGTGCACTTTCTCGCGAAATGGTCAGAAACGGCCAAAATGCCAACTCTCTCAAATGGTGTTCCAGATGTGTGGCACCATTTGGAACAATTCAAGGATGATATTTAGAGTGTGTTTGAGGTTTTATCTGGTTTGGAAAGTGACTGAATCAAGACATGGCTTGAAAAATGCAAAAAAGTGCCATTTTGAGGTTTTGAGAGGTGACTTTGTGATGTTGTGATTATAGGTCACTTTTGATGGTTTGCACAGCTTACATATGATATATATATATGAGGTGTGTGTGTGATTAGTTTGAGTGGAATTGCTCTCTAGCTCAAAAACTCAGAATTTCCTTACTAAAGAAGGCATTTTGGAGTGAAAGAGAGAATTTGAGGAAAGCATCTGTTTGATGGCTTTGGTGTACTCAAACTGAACACAAATGAGCTCTATTTATAGTGGAGCAAGTTTGTTTTGAAAGCAATAGTGAATGGTGGCTGCAGCAGAGGTTTGGCCAATGTTGGCCAATGAAAATCCAAGTCTCCTCTAGCCATTGACTAGAGGTTAGAGCACAGGCTGCTGGTTCCCTAGTTGTTGGAGGAATCTTGACTGAATTCAGTTGGAGGAAGCTCAATACATGCCACCTCTAAGCATCCATTAAATGCTCCAAACCAAAATTGGACTTTTGTCCCTCTTTTAGGGATTTCTAGGTTTTGGCATGCTTTTTTTGGTTCCTTGGACTTGGGAGGTTCATGGATCAGATCATCCCACTTGGATTTGATCCTTAGATGTGTCCAAACTGATGACAAGGCTTGAAAATTCGTGTGGCACAAAAAATGTGCAAATCTGCCCTGAAAAATTCAGCTACAGGAAGCCTTTTTGTAAGATCCATAACTCCCTGCTTGAGTATGCTACATGGACGTTCTAGGACTTTCCGGAAAGCTTAGATGACGTACTTCAACTTTGATGTTTGGACCTAGACCTGGTTCAACTTGGATCATGGAGAAAAACAGCCTTGAAGTTGGGACATTGTGCTGAAATTACAAGGCAGATTTTTGGCTAAGTGCTGAAAAATGTCAATTTTAGGTTTTTAGCCATTTTGATACAACCATAACTCAAAATCCATGATGAATTGGGATGAAGTGTAGTTGATACTTTTGTAGAGGGCCATGAGGGCTACAAATCAAGCTTTGAATGGGGAAAAATGAATTTGTGGTTTAGGAGTTATGATCCTCCAAAGTTGGTACCCTTGCCACTTTATTCCATAACTTAGAAAAATTTCTAAGTTTTTATGGTTACCCCTTTTACAAGTTATCCCACTTTCTTTGATTTTTCTTGATGAATGATGATTCCAATTACACATTAACATCATTTTAGGGTTAAAAAACCATTTTTATGAAAAATCTCAAAAAGTCAAAGTTTGACTTTTGTGCACAGTTGACTTTTTATCAGATGAATTCCAAGCTGTGCGATCCTTTAGGAAATCATGTCCTTGACCTAAATCAAAATTGATGGACATGTTCCATGGGTGTTATAGGGTGTATTTAATCGTGTCCCATGGCTTGGGAGCATGTCCTGGTCAAAAGTCAAAGCTACAGTTGACTTGTCTCGCGAAACCCTAACTGTGGTTCAGATGAAATTGAAACTTGTTGCTCAAGCTTCTTGGGTTAATCCATTGTTGAAAATGGATCAACGTGGTATATTGGAGACCCTCAAATCATGTCTTGAGGTCTTGGCTCATGATTTGTCCCAAAAGTCAACTTAGGAGTGAATTAGGTCAAGAAACCCTAATTCCTGATTTTTGATGTATGCATCCCCTGAGGCTAAATTGACTTGATGATGGGGTTTATGATGTTCCATGGAGCATTTTAGGTTATGCTTTGAAGCATTGGCTCATGCCCAGAGGAAAATTTCCATCTGGAGGCCCTAGTTGACCAAACCCTAATTTGGTGACACTGGCGATCCTGAGGCTTGATCCACCTAGAAGGGAGCAAACTTGTGCTTAATCCTTGAAGTGGGAGTCCTCTTGATCCATTGTGGATATTTGAGAGGCTAGACAAGTTGAAGATCACGTCATTCCTTGATTGATCCTTTGTCTAAGAGCTCTGCGAGGGCTTGAAACCCTAAATCCTGTTTGTAGTGAATGCTCACCCACCTTTGGGGAGACTAATGAGGTACAAAGGTACATCCATATTGTGCTGATTATTTGCACAATGATGGGAAATCTTAGTGGTCAAAATTTGGGGTATGACAGACGGATGTATGAAAGTATGGGATTTTGGGTTTTTGTTTAGTGTGCTCGCTAAGATTTTTCTTTCAATCTTATGCCTACGTATTCCTGTTTTTTCCGAAACAGGGAAATCAGAGCGATCGTAGTTCCCCCTATTCTATGGGAGGAAATGGTGTTTTGGTGTCTTGTTCAAAGCCCAAGACGTGAAGCTAAAGGTGGTTTGTATCTTGTTCAAAGCCCAAGATGTGAAGCTAAAGAGTCTATTTGTATATTGTTCAAAGCCCAAGATATGAAGCTAAAAGGGTTTGACTTTAGAGAGAATTTGTCATCTCTAAAGAGGGGTTTGTTTGTCACAACTGTTGGGTGACTGATTTGTAAAGGGGATTACTTTAACTGGGATATGTGAATCCAACAATGCCATAATCTCCTTTATAAGGGGTTTTGACCTGAAGGGGAAGACTTTAACTCAATGTAGAGCAATTCCATTTTTCCTTAGGAATTTCTCATGCTAAAGGAGGGACAGTGGCATGGATGTAAATAATCCAGAGGCTTGCTGCTTACAGCAATTAGATGAAAGGGAAGGAGTTGTTGATATTTGTATACTGTGAATGAGGCACAACTTTGATTCTAAAAGGTTGATTGGATCAACCAGTGGTTTTCTTATACAAAGCCTAAGAGGAGGCTATTATGTGTCTCGTACAAATCCCGAGAGAGAGGCTAAAAGTTTTGACTCAACAAGAGAGTCTTTATATCTCGTACGAAGCCCGAGATGGAGGCTATAGGGTTTTCCTTATACAAAGCCTAAGAGGAGGCTAATGGTCCAACAAGAGGGTATTTTTGATCTGTCTCGTACAAAGCCCGAGATAGAGGCTAAAAGGGAAGTGACTCAACAAGAGAGTCCTCTATGGTATCTCGTACGAAGCCCGAGATGGAGGCTAAGGGTTTTATACTCAACAACAGAGTGATTTGTGTCTTATACAAAGCCCAAGACGGAGGCTAAAATCGTTATCTCCACTGGGGAGAATCATTGTACAAAGCCCAAGAGAGAGGCTATGGTACTGTTTCAGTTAGTGACAGGTCCAGTATGGTGATTTAAAGAGAAAATCAGTTCTTATATGAGTAATGTTTGTGCTCAGGGATTTTGATTCGAGGATCAGAGTTATCTCCTGTTCTTTAAGGAAATGGGAAATTCAAAGGGTATTGAGACTGTTCGAGTCTACGGGTTTTCTTTCTATTTTTGAAGGGTGCTTGAGAATGTCTTGGAGACTCAAGGAAATTAGACTGTCCAAGTCTAGAGTTTCATCTTTCGTACTATGCTTTGAGAAACAGTAGTAGACTCTTGGAAAGGCTGTTCTATTAAGATGACTGATTTCTGTTCCTATACCTCTAGGAGGTCGTCGGGACAATTTGTACGAAGCCCAAGAGGAGGCTGGAAACTTTTAAGAAGTCGAGGGACAATTTGTACTAAGCTCAAGAGGAGGCTATCATTCCCGGAGGAAGAAATCATTTATACGAAGCCTAAGAGAAGGCTTTGAATACTTCTAAGAAGCCGACGGGTCCTTGTACAATGCCCAAGAGAAGGCGGAGATGCTTTTAGGAAGCCTGTGGGTCCTTGAACAATGCCCAAGAGGAGGCCGATGCTTTTAAGAAGCCAATGGGTCCCCAAACCTCGAGAAATTCAAGACAGGCTATTCACGAGGATTAGATCAAGCCAGGAAAGTTCGAGAATTTGGAAGAAACTCAAGAGATGTCATTCACGGAGAAAAGATCATCTCTGGGGAGTAGAGTTTCTTGACAAGTGCTTTTAAGAAGCCTGTGGGTCCCTAAACCCCGAGAAATTCAAGACATGCCATTCACCGAGAATAGATCAAGCCAGGAAAGTCCGAGAATTTGGAAGAAACTCAAGAGATGCCATTCACAGAGAAGAGATCATCTCTAGGGAATAGAGTTTCTTTGACAACTTCTACGAGTGACGGTCTATGAAAGGGTTCACCGAGAATGCTGCCTTTCATGTCTCCATATTGTTTAACCCCAAGAGGAGGGAAGACTGTGTCTGGTAATCCTATGGGGATCTAGTTTTGACTATTTAAGAGTGATCAACGGGCTTAATGCTAAACGTAGTTGCCGGGGGAACTCTAAATATCTATACTATTATTACACAGTTGATATGAGTTTATGAAAGAAGACTTACAGCGAAACAACCCCACAATACAGTTATATGTATATGAAAGCGGTAAATGAAAGCATATAAACACTTACTCGGTTGTAGAGCTTCCATGCTGTTTGGTTAGTTGTTCAACAAAAAAAAATTGAAAACAACAGTATATTTCAAAATCAAAGGAGAAAATGCTTTGAAAAAGAAAGATTTGGGGCTTACAGCTCAAGGAGAGGCCCAGGGATTTATCAGTGAGCGCACTGTTGTTTGAATTTGTACAGAGGGACTTATACAAGTGACTGAGGCTAAAAAATTATTTGCTGTACAAAGGGACGGGTCTTACACTCTATCAAGAGGCCCAAAAGGTTTAAAGAAAAAGAGTGGGGCTTATAACACGAGGATAGGCCCAGATGATTTTCGTTTAAAATGGCGATCGCGCCAGGATTTTCTTTTAACACAAAGGGGCTTATACAATATCTGAGGCCCAAAACTGGTTTTGTTTAAAAGGGGATTTGGTTTTACACTCTATTAGAGGCCCAAAGTTTATTTTTCAACGGATGATGACCGCGTCGAACTTTTTTGAAATACAACGGGACTTATACAATAAGTGAGGCCCAAAAATGGGTTGTATTTACAAAGGGTTGGGTCTTACACTCTATTAGAGGCCCAACGAGTTTTGAAAATGATTTATGAGGGTTGAATTAATCCAAAAACCCTAATTTGTTTTCCAAATGTGTTTTAATTGAATAAAAATTCAATTAAAATGATCAAAATTGTTTAACATATGGAAAAAAATTGTGATCTTGGATTAATGCTTCAAAAATTAAGTATTGACCTACAAAGTAATTAGAAGGCATTAAAAGTTGCAAAATCAAGGTGGAAAAAATATTCAAAATGTCAAAAACAATTAAAATATTAATTCTTTGCAAAAATATCAATTATATGAAATATATAATATTTTTGGGATTTTTGGGGAAAATAAAATATTTTAACATTTTTGTGAATTATTAAAAAAAGAATCAACTCAAAATCATTAAAACTCCGAGAGAAATTAATTTTTGAATCAATTAAATAAAATCACAAAAATTCAAATATTTGAATTTGTGAAAATGGCGCCAAGAACATGGACCAAGAACACGCGCGTTTTTTGCCTTGCCCAGATTTGCATTTTCTATCCAATCTCACTGAATACTTGATTATATCATGCAATCCACTTATCAATATGCTCGTCTCAACCTTACGATCATGTTTATGACAATTAATTTCATTTAAATTAAGCATAAAACAAGAAATCACGAAAAATCCTCAAGAACCCTAAATTCTGCATGAAGGCTGTGATTTTTGATACACGATTCAAACAAAGCAATTACTTGAGGGGAAACATTCCATGCATGATTATGAACATTTGGCAAAAGTATTGTGCGAGGAAATATGCATAGATTGAGAGATGACCAAATTTAGGCTTACCTCTAGGTCGTGACAGCAAGTGCAAATTGATTTCTGAGTTGGAGGTGTTACAGATGAATTGTGATGATCTGAACAGCTTCCCTACACCTTATGGAGTGTGTTTGAATGCTTGGACTCGATGGAAATTGGCTGGATCACTTCATGGCATCTCAACTACAACTTGGTTAAAACCTTGAGCAATTGACTGGTGATTCTGAGAAATCAGTGTTCCAGTTGTTGTTTAAGTGTTTGATCAGCTCACATATGATGTATATGAGGTGTGTGTGTGATTGGTTTGAGTGGAATTGCTCTCTAATGAAAAACCCGATAGTGACTTGCTAAGAAAGGTATTTTTGAGAGTGAGAAGTGGATTTTGAGAAAAGCAAGTGTTGTAGGCCATTGGTGTACTTAAACTGATCACAATTGAGCTCTATTTATAGTAGAGCAAGTTTGTTTTGCAAGGAATAGTGAATGGCAACTGCTGAGTAGGTTTGGCCAACGTTGGCAAATGAAAATCCAAGTCTCCTCTAGCCATTGACTAGAGGTTAGGACACAGGCTGCTGGTCCCCTTGGTCTTGGATAAGTCTTGACTGAATTCAGTTGCTAAGAGCTCAGTCCATGCCACCTTGATGCTTCCATTGAATGCTCCAATCCAAAATTGGAGTCTTGTCCCTATTTTGGGCAATTCTAGGTTTAGCATGCTATTTCTTGTTCCAAGGACTTTGGAGGCTTGGCTCAGTGATTGTCCCCTTTAGATTCAATCCTCAGATGTGTCCAAAGTGATGACAAGGCATAGAATTGGCTGATTTTGGCAAATCGACCAAAAGTGCAAAAATCTGCCTTGCCTTGGCAGATTTAAGCAAGGTAACTTGCCAATGTCATATCTCATGGCTCAAGTTGAATTTAGTGATGTTCTTGGCCATTTTGGAAAGCTCTTATATAATACAACAACTGTTTGATCATATTTGGTTTTGACACTTTTTGAATCCATGTGAAAAATGTCCCTACATTTGGAAAAAAGTAAGGCAAAATTTGACTTAGTGAAATTTTCACCAAGTGTGGGAACAAAGTGACTTTTCTTGATTTTGATCACTCCATAACTCAAAATCCATGAGGAATTTGGACATAGGTCAGTACGAAGCTTTTGTAGAAGGCAATGAGATCTACAAACCAAGCTTTGGATGGAAAAAAATGGCTTTGTGGTTTTGGAGTTATGATCCTCCAAAGTTGGTACCTTTGTCACTTTTTCCATAACTAAGAAAAATTTTCTAAGTTCTTATGGTTACCCCTTTTACAAGTTATCCCATTTTCTTTGATTTTTCTTGATGAATGATGATTAAAATCATACATAAACATCATTCTAGGGTTAAAAATCCATTTTTGTGAAAAATCTCAAAAAGTCAAAGTTGACTTTTGTGCACAGTTGACTTTTTATCCGATGAATTCCAAACTGTGCAATTCTTCAGGAAATCATGTCCTTGACCTAAATCAAACTTGATGGACATGTTCCATGGGTGGTATAGAGTGTATTGAATCATGTCTTAGGGCTTGGGAGCATGTCCTGGTCAAAAATCAAAGTTATAGTTGACTTTTCCCGCGAAACCCTAACTGTAGTCCAGATGAAATTGAAACTTGTTGCTCAAGCTTCTTGGATCAATCCATTGTTCCAAATGGATCAATATGGTATATTAGATACCCTAAAATCATGTCTTGAGGTCTTGGTTCATGATTTGTCCCAAAAGTCAACTTAGGGGTGAATTAGGTCAAGAAACCCTAATTCCTGATTTTTTATGAATGCATCCCCTGAGGCAGATTGACTTGATGATTGGGTTCATGAGGTTCCATGGAGCATATTAGGTTATTTTTTGGATCTTTGGCTCATGCCCAGAGGAAATTTTTCCAACAGGAGGCCCTGGTCGACCAAAACCCTAATTTGGCGACACTGGCGATCTTGAGGCTTGATCCACCTAGAAGGGAGCAACCTTGTGCTTAATCCTTGAAGTGGGAGTCCTTTTTGATCCTTTGTGTATGTTTGAGATTGTAGACAAGTTGAAGATCATGTCATTCCTTGATTGATCCTTTGTCTAAGCACTCAGAGAGGGCTTGAAACCCTAATTTTGATAGTAGTAAATGCTCACCCATCTTTGGGGAGACTGATGAAGCATAATGACACACCCATATTGTGATGATGAGTTGCACAATGATGGGAAATCTTAGTGGTCAAAATTTGGGGTATGATAGATGCCCCTATTTAAGCTTCTTGGACCCAATACTGAGAATGACGAAGGTATTCGGGCATTCGGGGTGCAAGAGGATTAAATATCGGAATACCCAAAATTTTGATGGTGGTTATGAATGGTAGATCGCATTCATCTTCTTTTTCTAAGAAATGATGCTTAGAAAAGGTAAACTTCCCCTCGATCCTGGTCTTCAGCCAAGGAACTGGTCTCAGTTTTCTTTTGAGATGAACTTCCCATCGATCCTGGTTTCCTACCAAGGAACTGGTCTTAGTTTCTGATTTAAACTTCCCCTCGATCCTGGTTTCCTACCAAGGAACTGGTCTTAGTTTCTGATTTAAACTTCCCCTCGATCCTGGTTCCCTACAAAGGAACTGGTCTTAATTTCTGATTTAAACTTCCCCTCGATCCTGGTTCCTACCAAGGAACTGGTCTTAGTTTCTGATTTAAACTTCCCCTCGATCCTGGTTTCCTACCAAGGAACTGGTCTAAGTTTCTTTTGTCAATAAACTTTATTGACAAGGGACGCTACGTGTAGCAATTTTCCTCAAACTTCTCGCCGAATTTTCCCGAGGAGATGCCATTTGACGAAAAAAGTTGACGTCAGACTTGCTGGGGAACCCAATCGTCTAAGTTGTAGAGGTGCACAAACTTTTCTGTTGGAGACGCCATTTGTTTCTACTGGGGAAGACGAGTCTCCTGAAAGACTGTCTTCATTTGGGGTCTTACATCATACTTTTCTAGGGATCTTCCCGGAGAAATGCCATATGATGGGATCCAATTTGAGGTGCCGATGACCTTTTCATCAGTGGTTTTTTTGGAGAAAAATTGTTGTACCACCAAATCTCTGATTAGGATGCTTTCTCTCGGGATTTTCCTTAATCCGGGAAAGCAAGGATATCATCTTCAATGGCGAAGAGTGATGTTGACTGAAGGTTCTATGGTCTTTCAGAGGTTCAAGTTATCAAAGTGGTCGAGGAGCCAACTTCCATCCAGAAATAAACTAGAGGAGAGAGATCGTTCCGACGCGACATTTCCTGACGAGGAAAGCACTTGACAACTCGATTGAGAGGACTTTTTATCACCAGGGGATAAGACCGATTAGAGTGATAGTGATGCAATATGAATGTGAATGCAAATCAATAATGCATGATGTATGTATGTATATGCTAATAGAACCGACGCGACATATAAACTAATGGATGAACACGACTGGATACTCAGCCATCGCGGGGCAAAGAAGTACCGTTGGTTCAAAAGTAGCAATTCTACCTTGCTTAGGAGAAATAGTCCTCGTGGGGAACTATGTTGGTCGGGCTTGGCAGATGAGAACTCGGCCGAGGCGTGTCAGACGAAACAAGGTCTCTGACACAGTTGATCCCTTCATTCAGGCGCACTGGGTTAGAAGGAGTGCTTTGATTCTGCACTTTGAGGTTCGCTTACTTCTGGAGAAGCGGTTGATGTTCTTCTGATGTTCAACAGTCAAAAGAAATTGCCATCTCTATTTTAAAAGCAGAAAAAGTTTTAACAAGTAAATTCATTTTGGTTTTATTTCAAGAGTCATCGAGCATATTAAAATGTCGTTCTGTAAAACTAAAACAAGTAAAATTGCAAACAAAAACACAAGGGCTCAAATTTTATTGATAAGATGGAGATCAGCCAAACGCTTGATTCCAAAGAGTATATACAAAGTTAGAAAATGGTAATTTACAGGGAAAAGGGCTACGTTGAAACATAACGACCACTATCCTTCTACCAACTTTGAATTTGAGGCATCCTGAGCTTCTGTCGAAGATGACCTTGACTGGAGTTTTCCTTCGATGGATGGTGTAACTGCTGCTGAGGGACTTGTCTCTGTTGAACATAGTTACTTGCCATTATCCCTAACTTTTGCCTGGATTGTACTGTGATGTTTCTAATCCACCAGGATGATTTTTTTTTATTTTATCTATAACTTCTTCCTGGACCGCCCTTTCGGGTTTTCAATCCACTGAGACGTTTTTTTTAGGCAAAGTATTTCTTGACTACATCAACATTCGTGGGGTAGGCAAATTCTTCTCCGTCCATGGTTGCAAGTCTCAAGGCGCCGCCTGAGAAAGCTTTCGTGGCCACATAGGGGCCGTCACAATTCGGAGTCCATTTACCTCGCGAATCAGTGAGAAATGATTGTATCTTCTTGGGCACGAGGTCTCCTTTCCTGAAGACGCGAGGTCGGATCTTTTTGTCAAATGCCCTCTTCATTCTCTGTTAATACAACTGACGGTGGCATAGTGCCGTGATTTGTTTCTCTTCGATCAGATGCAGTTCGTCGTGTCAACTTTGATACCATTCAGCTTCGGCGAGCTTAACTTCCATCAATACCTGGATCGATGGGATTTCTACTTCTATGGGGAGCACTGCCTCCATGCCATATACTAGAGAGAAAGTGGTTGCCCCTGTTGAAGTACGGACAGATCTGCGATAACCGTGAAGAGCAAAGGGTAGCATCTCGTGCCAATCTTTGTAGGTTACGACCATCTTTTGAACAATCTTCTTGATGTTCTTGTTAGCCGCTTCTACCGCTCCGTTCATCTTGGGTCGGTAGGGAGATGAGTTATGGTGTACGATCTTGAGCTCTGCGCATAACTCTTTCATCATCTTATCATTCAAGTTAGATCCACTATCTGTAATGATCTGGTTCGGAACACCATAACGGCAGATGATATTATTTTTGATATATTGGACCACCGCTTGTCGGGTTACATTAGCGTACGACGCTGCTTCACCCACTTGGTGAAGTAGTCAATGGCTACCAGGATGAACCGATGTCTGTTTGAAGCCTTGGGCTCAATCATGCCAATCATGTCGATTTCCCATATGGAAAAAGGCCATGGGGAAGAAAGAACTTTGAGATTTGTAGGCGGTACATGAATTTTGTCGGAGTATATCTGACACTTGTGACACCTCCTCATGTACTTGTAGCAGTCGGATTCCATGGTCAGCCAATAGTACCCTGCTCTCAGAATTTTTCTCGCCATTGTGTGTCCGTTGGCATGAGTGCCAAAGGATCCTTCGTGAATTTCTTTCATCAACATGTCTGCTTCTGGTCTGTCGTCGCATCGGAGCAAGACCATATCAAAGTTTCGCTTATAAAGTGTATCACCGCTCAGGAAAAAGTTTCCAACCAGTCTTCTGAGTGTTTTTCTATCCTTTCTGAATGCCCCATGAGGGTACTCTTGTTTCTGAAGGAAGCATTTGATATCGTGATACCAAGGTTTGTCGTCTATGACTGCTTCAATCGTGAAGATGTAAGCGGGCCTTTCAAGGCGCATTATGTCGATCTTAGGTAGGTCATTCCATTGACCTACACTAATCATGGAAGAGAGAGTGGCTAATGCATCAACCATGTGATTCTCCTCACGAGGGATGTGATGAAACTCGATTCTGTTAAAGAAGGGTAACATCCTTCTTGCATAGTCTTTGTAAGGAATCAATCCTGATTGGTATGTGTTCTAATCTCCTTTTATCTGATTGATAACCAGGGCTGAGTCGCCATATACGTCCAAATTTTTTATCCTTAAATCTATCGCTTCTTCGAGACCCATAATACAAGCTTCGTATTTGGCCTCGTTGTTTATACATTTGAATGTAAGTCGAGCGGTGAAAGGAATATGGGTACCCTGAGGGGTCACAATTATTGCCCCAATTCCATTTCCATATTGATTGACAGCTCCGTCAAAAATAAGTCCCTATTGGGAATCTGGTTCTGGCCCTTCACTTGGTAGCGGTTCATCACAGTCTTTCATTTTTAGATACATGACATCTTCGTCTGGGAAGTCAAACCCGATTGATTCTTGATCGTCAATCGGTTGATGAGCCAAATTATCGGCTAAAATATTCCCCTTAACGGCTTTCTAAGCATGGTACTCTATGTCATATTCTGATAGCAACGTCTTCCAACGGGCAATCCTTCCCGTGAGAGCAGGTTTTTCGAAGACGTACTTGATTGGATCCATTTCGGAGATTAACCAAGTAGTGTGACGAATCATGTACTGGCGTAGACGTTTGGCTGCCCAAGCCAAAGCACAACAAGTTTTCTCAAGCATAGTGTACCGAGTTTCACAGTTGGTGAACTTCTTGCTTAGATAGTAAATGGCAGACTCTTTCCGTTTGGTTTCGTCTTGTTGGCCAAGTACACACGCCATTAAGTCTTCCAAGACTGTGAGGTAAATGATCAGTGGTCTTCCTTCCACTGGAGGTGATAAAATTGGAGGATTCAACAAATATTCCTTAATACTGTCGAAGGCGGTTTGGCAATCTTCTGTCCAAACGCAGTCCCGGTTCTTTTTGAGTAATTTGAAAATCGGCGCACAAGTGGCGATCATGAGGAATATGAATCTGGAGATGTAGTTCAAATGTCCCAGGAATCCTCTGACTTGTTTTTTAGTTTTCGGAGAAGGCATTTCTTGAATGGCCTTGCCCTTGTCAGGATCAACCTCAATTCCTTTCTGGCTGACGATGAATCCTAAGAGTTTCCCTGAACGGACACCGAAGGTGCACTTGTTGGGATTCAAGTGGAGTTTGTACTTTCTCAGCCGCTCGAATAGTTTTGACAGGTGGGTCACATGCTCCTCTTCTGTTTTAGATTTTGCAATCATATCATCGACATACACTTCGATTTCTTTGTGTATCATGTCATGAAACAGAGTAGTCATGGCCCTTTGATAGGTTACCCCGACGTTCTTCAAACTGAACGGCATTACCTTGTAACAAAAGGTACCCCATGGGGTAATGAACGAAGTTTTCTCCATGTCTTTCGGCGCCATTTTGATCTGGTTATAGCCCGAGAATCCATCCATGAAGGAGAAAACTTTGAACTTTGTTGTACTGTCTACCAGCATGTCAATGTGTGGTAAAGGAAAGTCGTCCTTTGGACTAGCCTTATTTGGATCCCTGTAATCAACACACATTCTGACTTTTCCGTCCTTTTTCGGAACGGGTACGATATTGGCTAACCATTGAGGATATTCTGACGTAGCGAGGAAACCCGCGTCAATCTGTTTCTGTACCTCCTCTTTGATTTTGATGGCCATGTTCGGGTGAGTGCGTCTCAATCTCTGCTTTACTGGCGGACATTCTGATCTTAACGGTAAGTGATGTTCCACGATGCTGGTATCCAACCCTAGCATATCCTGATAGGACCAAGCGAATACATCAGGGAATTCTTTGAGAAGCTTTATCAAACTCTCTTTGGCAGTTGGACTGAGCAGTGCCCCAATCCTGATTTCTTTTCTCTCTTTCTCTGAACCCAAGTTTACCGTTTCCAACGGCTCTTTGTAAGGTTCAATAGACCTTTCCTCTTGTCTGAGTAGTCGGGATATCTCTTCTGGAATTTCGTTGTCATCTTCTTCTTCAGCCCCAAATACCGGGAACTCAAAGTTGGGAAAAGGCATTGGATCGTATATTTCAACGGGGTTTAAAATAAGCAATCTACATGACGTTATGATTCGTGTTTAGAAGAGATAGAGAAAATGCAAGTGTGTGCAGTGTATATTTTTTTTATTACTGCTTGCTTTTATTTGAATTATTTTTTAGGATTACCATTTTTTGAGAAAAGCACAAAAAGAAAACAACAATTAATGCGAAAATTACAAAACGATGTTATTTTATTAATGAATAAGTCGATCCTTGAAACTACAGCCCTATAAAACAAAACTATGTCGCTTTGGGCGAAGCGAAGAGGGAAAATTTACAGAAAGCGGGCCCTATTAAAACATCTGTTTCACCTGGGCAGGGTGAAAGGTTCAAGATGGCAATTACTTTAATTGGTGAACGACCTTCGGAACATCGACAGCAACCCACTGGCAGTGAACTCCTCGGTGAATCACAAAGTCTGGCACCTTCCTCGATTTGTCTTCAGAAATGACGCTGATTTCTGGTGGAGCAGGATCATTGGAATCTGTCTCCCAGGCTGAGTTGTCGTAGGAGAATTCCTCTGTTGAATTTTGCATAGCATTGGTGCTCTCAGATGTATCTCCCCATCCAGTTGGCTTGATGTCTTCGACCCTGATACGAAAGCTTTCAGGAGCAGTGTACTTGACCATATAGTCATATTTTCCACTCGGTTGTCCCAAGGTGTCCCACACTTCTTTCGAACTGGAGGAGTCATCCCTCTCGATGACGTTGACCTCGGGAAAAGCATAGTTGATGAATTCAAGTCCTGTAAATGTTGCGAATTCATCGTCATGTTGAGTAGTTTCTGAAAGACCTGAGCATTGATCCCATGACATGGTGGGGACACGAGTATTCTGTTCAATTATGCTCAGCTGAGTTTTATTACTCGACTGACTTTTAAGCCACAAGTCTCCTAGGTAAGGCTTCCACATTGGCAAACCATCCATCGGGCCATAGTAATTGTGGTCAAAGTTGTCTTTCATCAGAGTGTCCTCCTCTAATGAATTTGGCGGAGCACGACATCCTTCCAGATCACAACCTCCGTATATCATTTCGACATCTGACCGTGGTATAAATCTCGGACTCTGTGCGGGATAGCAAAATGGCGTAGGCACCTCTTCCTGAGACATATAATCGTCCTCGTTAAGATAGGACTTCCATTCTTCATCTGTGTCGGAGGGATTCTCCTCATTGATAACATGGATTGCCTGAGGCACTGGGTGAAGGAAACCTCCACTGTGGACGAAATCCTAAATGGGATGAATACTTTCATCGTTAGCAGCTATCCGGGTACAGGTTGCAGAAAAACCAAGGCCCTTCTTTGTTGTATTGCTAGTAGGAATGACAAGTTGTCCCCATCCTGTTGTATCGGTATTCTCGACCGCTTTAATAGCATCTTTATACGAGGAAATCGAAGTTCCTCATCTGGATTGTTCGTCCTTGTGTAGCGAAAGCGCTTGGAACTGGGCTCCGATTATCCCTTCTGGTTCCACATAAGTGGACGACGATAAATTGCTGACGAGCAAGGCCTGTTCCCCACAGGCTGTGATGAGTTTGCCATTCTGGACGAACTTTAACTTTTGGTGGAGGGTTGAGGTGACCGCTCCAGCCTGATGTATCCAAGGTCTTCCTAATAAACAACAGTAAGTTGCCCGGATGTCCATGACCTGGAAAGTAACTTGAAAAGTGTAAGGACCAATAGTTATGGGAAGGTCAACTTCACCGATAACCGTTTTTTTGGATCCGTCGAACACTTTGACGAAGGCCTCGCTGGTTCTCATCGGAGGGCCCTTGAATGATAATTGAGTCAAAGTGGACTTCGGCATAACATTCAGGGTTGACCCTGTATCTACCAGTACGCTGGCTAAAGCATCGTCCTGGCAGTTGACTGTGATATTGAGCGCCATGTTATGACGGCGACCCTCTTCAGGTAATTCCTCATAACTAAATCCCAAGTTATTGCAAGAAGTGATATTAGAGACAATACTATCGAACTGTCTGATTGTTACATCCTGTTCTACAAAGGCTTGCTCCAAGACTTTCTGTAGAGCCTCTCTGTGCACTTCTGAACTGAGTAACAGTGATAATACCGAGATCTTTAAAGGAGTTTGTAACAGCTGATCAACAATGTTGTATTCACTCCTTTGGATGAACTTCAGCATCTCATCATCATTTTTCGAAAGGTCGGGATTACTGGATTGACCGACTGGTGGATCGGGAGCTTCTGTCTGAAGTTCCTTTTCTTTGTTAGACTCTCTAACTCCTCTGTTGAAGATTCTACCACTCCGTGTTACGCGACTGATGTCCGCAATATTCACGACGGAAGGTAATGGAATTTCCTTTCCATTTTCAATTATCGCCGCACCGTATTTGTAAGGGATAGCCTTAGTTGATTCATACAGTAGTGGTCCCAGCAGATATATGACTATGGGAACCTTCTGGTTTTTCTGACCATCGTACGTAATCTCGATCCGTTCCCGGTTGGGAATTCTTGATTCGTCAAGCAGAGGGATAATGGCAAAAACATTCCTGGTCCTCTGATGATCAGAGATGATGACAACATCCTCAATTTGACTAGCAAGGTAGTTCGGCGACCAATTGATGGGTCCAGAACCTGGATATGGGCGGATCTCTCCACGATCCACCTGCCCATGGAGAGCTGCTCGCACAAGGTAGCACCCTTGGTTACTTTCCGAACAGACTCCACAAAGTTCATAATTGTGTGGTGGCACCTGGCGACGGCCACTTTAATTACAATGTAACCTCACTAGGTTAGCTTCCAAGAGTCGAACATCCTGACTTTGACGCCGAGTGGGGTTTCTGTTATTGATACTAATTTGCTGAGTATCTTCATCCATGTAGATTGGCATCCACCAATTATTTAACAAGTGCTGGAGTGCTTCCTGGACAAGGGCACATCCCTGATCGTTTTCGAAACCCACTTTACAGCTGTGATAATTATGTGATATCAGGAATCCGAGACGGACCTGCTCAGCATGTAACTCTACCAAGTTGTAATCATCAAGCGAATGTAGAAGATTTGAACTATATTGATCTGATAGGGATTCCTATCATGGTAGTCATGGATCCATCCAAGATTCATCTAACGCTGGAGGGCCTCCTGTATGAAAGAGCATCCCTATTTGTTTACCCAGCAAGTCAGACAAGAACTATAATCATGTCGCGGCAGATTATGATACTGGCTTAGCCTTAAATGCATTGCCACCAAGTTGGCATTCATCGCACGGATGTCGTGGTTCTGAATGATGTTTGAATTCGTGTAAACCATGTTAACTCCACGAACTCGGTGCTCTTGGATCCATCCGAGATCCATCTATTCCTGTAGAGATGCTTGCACCACAGAACATCCTTGATTGTTTTTAGAGCAGACATCACACTGGTGATAATTATGAGGTGGCACATGACCGTACCCACTCTGTCTACAATGCATCTTGACCAGATTGGTCCTCAACAAGAGTACATCATGAATTTGATAGATATTGTTAAATTCTTTCTCAATTAGGTTGACTGCAGTTTTCTCATGTTGAGGCAGCGGGTTCGTGAGAAAATTGGGATTCGTATCTTTGAAAGATAAGAGCCTGCTCCTAACAAGGTTTTGCACGTCGAATTTGAAATTGAGACAGTCTTCTATGTTATCCCCTGATCCTCCTTGATGATAAGGGCATATCTAATCCGCTTTGACCCAAAAAACTGGATTTTCCGGTACTGTAAGAGGAGACTTAGTCTGGATGTGCCCCTTAGCCAGTAGTAATGGAAATAGTTCTGCGTACAACATGGGTATAGGATCAAACCCTGGTGGCCATGTTGTACGGTTATTGTTGTATGGAGGACGAGCCTGCTGAAGAGGCTGTTGTGTCCTTTGCTGATTAGGTTGGCTTTGCGCAACTTGAGGTTGATACGTAGGAATAGGCGCAGGGATGATAGCAGGAGTTACAACTGCTACCGGTTGATAACGTCGCATTTGCTTTCTGAGAGAGATATTCCCAATATCTTTCTCTTTTTTATTAGGGAGAGTACTACCGTATCGTTTTGTACTACTTTATGATCCAGCGTCTTTTACCAAACGTCCTTCTCGGACGGTTTCCTCAAGACGAACTCCCATGCCCACCATCTCGGTGAAATCACTGGGTGCACTGGCAACCATTCTGTCGTAATAAAATGAGCTTAAGGTCTTTAAGAAGATCTTTGTCATCTCTTTTTCCTCAAGAGGTGAACAAATCTGAGCGGCAATTTCGCGCCATCTCTGAGCGTACTCCTTAAAGGTTTCCTTGTCCTTTTGTGACATTGATCTGAGTTGATCTCTGTCCAGTGCTATGTCCAAATTGTATTTGTATTGTTGAACGAAGGCAGTACCAAGATTTCTGAATGTACTGATCGTAATACGGTTTAAACCCATGTACCATTTGAGTGCAGCACCGGTTAAACTATCCTGAAAGTAGTGAATTAGTAGGTCCTGATTCTCCGTCTGAGCTGACATTCGTCGAGCGTACGTCACCAAGTGAATTTGAGGGCAAGAGTTACCCTTGTATTTTTCAAAGTCGAGCACTTGAAATTTGTGCGGAAATTTCACATTGGGGACCAGGCAAAGGTCTGCGGCATCCTTTCCAAATAGATCCTGACCGCAGATGGCTTGCAGTTCTTTCTGCATTTCCAGGAACTGTTCTTGGAATTCATCCATTCTATCGAACATAGTTTCCTTCTTACCAGAAGGTATTGGCGGAATCTGTCCTTCCAGGACAGTATGCACCACAGGGGGTGGTATTGTGACTACGGCAGTGAATCATGGCGTTTCCCAAAGTTTGTAACCTTCAGGAGTCTCGAGTATGCCCCTGGCATCTTCGCTTTCCCGAAGTTTGTAACCTTCATGCCCAACGGCTTCTGTATGATTCCCTGATCTTCAGTCATTGGCGGGACATATCCTTCCAGGATATAGTTAACAGGCATGCCCCAAGGGCGATCTTTCGGCATTTGATACCTTGGATCATACTTCTCCACTATGGGCGTTGAGGTGATCTCTGAGATCACAGTCCTTTGTAGCTGAGCTTCTGCCATGGCTTGCATGTCGTTACGAAGCTTTCTCATATCCTCTCTCAGAGCGTCGATCTCTTCTTTCAACTCTCTGTTCTCTTCCTCAAGATCATCCATCCTTTTCTGACGATTGGCCCGAGTATTGTACGAATGAGACAGTTTGACTCTAGAACCGAGACACAAACGTGAGATTCGTAGGTAAGAAGAATACGCGATGTGAGAATGATGAATGCAATGATTATATTAATTGTTTTTTTGGTTTAATCAAAATAAACTTCGACAATTAGATTGCAAATATCAAACAGTGTGGAAACCCCTTTTTATTGAATTCAAAGGATTACAGAAATGGAAATACAGTAGATCACAAGATGCAGAAATAAAACCTAAGCTAATGGGTCCCGAGTCCTCTCTAAAGAGAAATCGGGTGCTAACTATGGTACTTTCCTTTTCTTTGACCGGAGCTCTTGGGCCGTTGTCGGGTTGTCATTCCTTTGCCAGGTGAAAGGAGTGAGCAAATTCCTTTTGTCATCTTGATTCTCTATAGCATGTTGCTCCAAAATTTCAATCAGAGCATCCTTCTCTCTCAGTAATTGTTGTATTTTGATGCACTCCACGTTGAGGGTGCGGTACTTGTTCTTCCAAGACCTCCTCTCCCGTTGAACTTTGTTGAGAGTAACCTGAAGCTTTTCAGTCTCAGTCATGAAGTACATGACAAACTCCCTCGATGGAAGAACTCTGTGACGAGGATAAGGCATCTTTAGCTTGAGAGCTCTGGTTTACACCCAGTGGAGATAAGGCTCCACCGAGACACAGTCGGGTTTTCCTAGAGACTCCCGTCCTTTCTTATGAACCTGTTTCCAAGCATGCCCCATTTTTGTCTTTAGTGCTCAGTCACTTTCTCCTTCCTTGAAGAAAAGACCTTCCAGATGAACACTCTGGGGGACGTGCCTCATCGGGTATCCAAATTGACGACGAACGAGAACTGGATGGTAATTGATTCCTCCCTTAGTTCCTATAAGGGGTACGTTGGGGAAGTTTCCACAACGTTCAATGATCCTGATTCCATCATAAATCCTGTTACACCAATCTATGTCAGAGCTGGTGAGAGACATGATTTTCTGCGACCACCGTAAGGCATTCTTGTGATCCCAAAAAGCAGCAGACTTAGGCATGTGAGAGATAAACCATTTATAAAGCAGAGGTACACAACATGTGATCTCCCCTCTGCTATACAAATTTCCCAAGTGTACAGAATGATATGCATCTGCGAGCAAAGTCGGCACCGGGTTTCCAATGAGAAAAACCTTAATGGAGTTGATATCGACGAAGTTATTAATGTTGGACAACATAAATAACCCGTAAGTGAGTAAAACAAAGATGATTTCGAAAGCAGTCACGTTCCCGATACTGGCAAAGTACAGGGCTTTCTTTATCAAGAATTGGGCTGGCATACCTTGTATGCCACCCTTAGTGGTCATGTGAGTCCTGACCTCAGACTCGTCCAAATGAATTGCTCTTGCAATGGTCTGATTCTTTGGAATTTCTTCTAGTCTAGAAAATGGAGCTTGATCGGTAATGTGTAGATCAATCAGATGAGAATATTCCTCCAGCGTCGGTGCTAGTTGGTAATCCGGGAATGCGAAACAATGATAGACCGGATCGTATAACTGAATGAGCGCATCCATGATTCCCTCAATCACATGGACTCTTAGCAGAGATAGCAAACCTCCGTACTTGGCTCTGAAAGCCTCTTGGTTTGTGATCATCCTCGCCAAACCTCTTAAATCCTCTAGTTTTGGAATCCTGAAGGTGTACTTATGAGTTCTCCTTTCACCGAAATCCATTAGCGTAATCCTTTTCTCTGATATTTGCAATCACAGTCTTAGTTTATTTTGAAAAAGCAGAGAGACTAGAAGAGAAATTTTTTGAATGTTTTAATGTTTTTTAAATGAATGCATGAATGCAGCACACAAAAACATAGAAAAAACATGGGGTCAAAGGGTCGTTGTCATGAAGTCAAGGCTTTACCCGTCCCCAAAGGTTTATACTAGGGTGATTTTTGTACCTGTACTCAAAATCATCAGCTCCTCCCAGGATAACAAACAGCAAGCGGATCGCCGGCGAGCTGTATGAAATCTTAGAGTAAATGCTATTCACCGAGAATAGATCATCAGCCTCAAATGAGGGTAGTATCGCGTGACAACTATTTCCGATAGTTTTCGCACTACAAAAGGGTTGGCTCCTCAGCTTCTCAGACGTCACAATCGGCCCATTGCCTATGAGAGGGAATGGGTTGCATTGGGAAGCCTCCACTGAGGTTGATGGTCGACCTCGTCGCCATCACTTATCTTAAGTGTATACTCAATCTTTCCACATGCGGCATCACACACATTCCCATTAGCAGAAAAAATAAACACAGATATCAATTAGGAAAAGCAGTATATATATTTGTCCTAATGTCCTAGACTTTTAAAAGCTATGAATCTTATGTTCCTGACAGAAAATGGTTCCCCGGCGGAGTCACCATCCTGTGGTTCCTTCCCCACTTAAAGGGTTTTGACCTAAGATCCTAGTGAAGTCAACAAAGAGTCCTATCCCAGAAAGAAAGAAAGATCGGCCCCACGGGCGCCACCTTTAAAGTTTAAACCTAATAGATGGGAAGAGAACAAGATCTCGCTACAAAGGTGAGATAGATCCTAATGACATGTCCCCAGTGAAGTCGCCATTTTTCTGTAGCTATCGATTTTTGGATGTGGTTGCGAAGCACTACCGCTCTTTGGTATCTACAGCTCGATTCATTTTTTATCCTATTGAAGCTGATGAAGGAAGGGAAATAGATGTCTCAAATTAACCCTGCTTGCAAACTGAGGTTAAACAGTCAAAACTGTTGGTTTACAGATGCTACAAAGATTGTGGGTCTCTTTTAGGTTTATTTTGTTAAAAGTGGCGTTCGGTCGATTGGTGGGAGGTTAAGATGTTAGGACAGATGTATGAAAGTATGGGATTTTGGGTTTTTGTTTAGTGTTCTCGCTAAGATTTTTCTTTCAATCTTATGCTTACGTATTCCCATTTTTTTCCGAAACAGGGAAATCAGAGTGTTCGTAGTTCCCCCTATTCTATGGGAGAAAATGGTGTTTTGGTGTCTTGTTCAAAGCCCAAGACGTGAAGCTAAAGGTGGTTTGTATCTTGTTCAAAGATCAAGATGTGAAGCTAAAGAGTCTATTTGTATCTTGTTCAAAGCCCAAGATATGAAGCTAAAAAGGTTTGACTTTAGAGAGAATTTGTCATCTCTAAAGAGGAGTTTGTTTGTCACAACTTTTGGGTGAGTGATTTATAAAGGAGGATTACTTTAACTGGGATATGTGAATCCATCAATGCCATAATATCCTTTATAAAGGGTTTTGACCTGAAGGGGAAGACTTTAACTCAGTGTAGAGCAATGCCATCTTTCCTTAGGAATTTCTCATGCAAAAGGAGGGACAGTGGCATGGATGCAAATAATCCAGAGGCTTGCCGCTTACAGCGATTAGATGAAAGGGAAGGAGTTGTTGATGTTTGTATACTATGAACGAGGCACAGCTTTGATGCTAAAAGGTTGATTGGATCAACCAGTGGTTTTCTTATACAACGCCTAAGAGGAGGCTATTATGTGTCTCGTACAAAGCCCGAGAGAAAGGCTAAAAATTTTGACTCAACAAGAGAGTCGTTGTATCTCGTACGAAGCCTGAGATGGAGGCTACAAGGTTTTCCTTATACAAAGCCTAAGAGGAGGCTAATGGCCTAACAAGAGGGTATTTTTGATCTGTCTCGAACAAAGCCCGAGATAGAGGCTAAAAGGGAAGTGACTCGACAAGAGAGTCCTCTAAGGTATCTCGTACGAAGCCCGAGATGGAGGCTAAGGTTTTTATACTCAACAAGAGAGTGATTTGTGTCTTATACAAAGCCCAAGACGGAGGCTAAAATTGTTAGCTCCACTGGGGAGAATCATTGTACAAAGCCCAAGAGAGAGGTTATGGTGCTGTTTCAGTTGAGTGGCAGGTCCAGTATGCTGATTTAAAGAGAAAATCAGTTCTTATATGAGTAATGTTTGCGCTCAGGGATTTTGATTCGAGGATCAGAGTTATCTCCTGTTCTTTAAGGAAATGGGAAATCCAAAGGGTATTGAGACTGTCCGAGTCTACGGGTTTTCTTCCTATTTTTGAAGGGTGCTTGAGAATATCTTGGAGACTCAAGGAAATTAGACTGTCCAAGTCTAGAGTTTTATCTTTCATACTATGCTTTGAGAAACAGTAGTAGACTCTTGGAAAGCCTATTCTATTAAGATGACTGATTTCGGTTCCTATACCTCTAGGAAGTCGTCGGGACAATTTGTACGAAGCCCAAGAGGAGGCTGGAAACTTTTAAGAAGGCGAGGGATAATTTGTACTAAGCCCAAGAGGAGGCTATCATTCCCAGAGGAAGAAATCATTTATACGAAGCCTAAGAGGTGGCTGTTAATACTTCTAAGAAGTCGACGGGTCCTTGTACAATGCCCAAGAGGAGGCGGGGATGCTTTTAGGAAGCCTGTGGGTCCTTGAACAATGCCCAAGAGGAGGCCGATGCTTTTAAGAAGCCGAAGGGTCCCCAAACCCCGAGAAATTCAAGACAGACTATTCACGAGGAATAGATCAAGCCAGGAAAGGTCGAGAATTTGGTAGAAACTCAAGAGATGCCATTCACGGAGAAAAGATCATCTCTAGGGAGTAAAGTTTCTTGACATGTGCTTTTAAGCAGCCTATGGGTCCCCAAAACCCGAGAAATTCAAGACATGCCATTCACCGAGAATAGATAAAGCCAGGAAAGTCCGAGAATTTGGAAGAAACTCAAGAGATCCCCTTCACAGAGAAGAGATCATCTCTGGGAAATAGAGTTTTTTTGACAACTTCTACGAGTGACAGTCTATGAAAGGGTTCACCAAGAATGCTGCCTTTCATGTCTCCATATTGTTTAACCCCAAGAGGAGGGAAGAATGTGTCTGGTAATCCTATGGGGATCTAGTTTTGACTATTTAAGAGTGATCAACAGGCTTAATGCTAAATGTAGTTTTCGGGGGAACTCTAAATATCTATACTTTTATTACACAGTTGATATGAGTTTATGAAAGAAGACTTACAGCGAAACAGTCCCACAATACAGTTATATGTATATGAAAGTGGTAAATGAAAGCATATAAACACTTACTCAGTTGTAGAGCTTCCATGTTGTTTGGTTAGTTGTTCAACAAAGAAAAATTGAAAACAATAGTATATTTCAAAATCAAAGGAGAAAGTGCTTTGAAAAAGAAAGATTTGGGGCTTACACCTCAAGGAGAGGCCCAGGGTTTTATCTGTGAGCGCACTGTTGTTTGAATTTGTACAGAGGGACTTATACAAGTAACTGAGGCCCAAAAATTGTTTGATGTACAAAGGGATGGGTCTTACACTCTATCAAGAAGCCCAAAAGGTTTAAAGAAAAAGAGTGGGGCTTATAACACGGGGTAGGCCTAGATGATTTTCGTTTAAAATGGTGATCGCGCCGGGATTTTGTTTTAACACAAAGGGGCTTATACAATATCTGAGGCCCAAAAATGTTTTTGGTTAAAAGGGGATTGGGTCTTACACTCTATTTGAGGCCCAAAGTTTGTTTTTCAAAGGATGATCGCGTCGAACTTTTTTGAAATACAACGGAACTTATACAATAATTGAGGCCCAAAAATGGGTTGTATTTACAAAGGGTTGGGTCTTACACTCTATTAGAGGCCCAAAGAGTTTTGAAAATGATTTATGAGGGTTGAATTAATCCAAAAACCCTAATTTGTTTTCAAAATGTGTTTTAATTGAATAAAAATTCAATTAAAATGATCAAAATTGTTTAACATATGGAAAAAAAATTGTGATCTTGGATTAATGCTTCAAAAATTAAGTATTGATCTACAAAATAATTAGAAGGCATTAAAAGTTGCAAAATCAAGGTGGAAAAAATATTCAAAATGTCAAAAACAATTAAAATATTAATTCATGCAAAAATATCAATTATATGAAATAAATAATATTTTTGGGATTTTTTGGGAAAATAAAATATTTTAACATTTTTGTGAATTATTAAAAAAAGAATCAACTCAAAATCATTAAAACTCAGAGAGAAATTAATTTTTGAATCAATTAAATAAAATCACAAAAATTCAAATATTTGAATTTGTGAAAATGGCGCCAAGAACATGGACCAAGAACACGCGCGTTTTCTGCCTTGCCCAGATTTGCATTTTCTATCCAATCTCACTGAATACTTGATTATATCATGCAATCCACATAACAATATGCTCGTCTCAACCTCACGATCATGTTTATGACAATTAATTTCATTTAAATTAAGCATAAAACAAGAAATCATGAAAAATCCTCAAGAACCCTAAATTCTGCATGAAGGCTGGGATTTTTGATACACGATTCAAACAAAGCAATTACTTGAGGGGAAACATTCCATGCATGATTATGAACATTTGGCAAAAGTATTGTGCGAGGAAATATGCATAGATTGAGAGATGACCAAGTTTAGGCTTACCTCTAGGTCGTGACAACAAGTACAAATTGATTTCTGAGTTAGAGGTGTTACAGATGAATTATGATGATCTGAACAGCTTCCCTACACCTTATGGAGTGTGTTTGAATGCTTGGACTCAATGGAAATTGGCTGGATCACTTCATGGCATCTCAACTGCAACTTGGTTAAAACCTTGAGCAATTGACTGGTGATTCAGAGAAATCAGTGTTCCAGATGTTGTTTAAGTGTTTGATCAGCTCACATATGATGTATATGAGGTGTGTGTGTGTGTGTGATTGGTTTGAGTGGAATTACTCTCTAATGAAAAACTCGATAGTGACTTGCTAAGAAAGGCATTTTTGAGTGTGAGAAGTGGATTTTGAGAAAGGCAAGTGTTGTAGGCCTTTGGTGTACTTAAACTGATCACAATTGAGCTCTATTTATAGTAGAGCAAATTTTTTTTGAAAGGAATAGTGAATGGCAACTGCTGAGTAGGTTTGGCCAATGTTGGCAAATGAAAATCCAAGTTTCCTCTAGCCATTGACTAGAGGTTAGGGCACAGGCTGCTGGTCCCCTTAGTCTTGGATAAGTCTTGACTGAATTCAGTTGCTAAGAGCTCAGTCCATGCCACCTTTATGCTTCTATTGAATGCTCCAATCCAAAATTGGAGTCTTGTCCCTATTTTGGGCAATTCTAGGTTTAGCATTCTATTTCTTGTTCCAAGGACTTTGGAGGCTTGGCTCAGTGATTGTACCCTTTAGATTCAATCCTCAGATGTGTCCAAAGTGATGACAAGGCTTAGAATTGGCTGATTTTGGCAAATCGACCAAAAGTGTAAAAATCTGCCTTGCCTTGGCAGATTTCAGCAAGGTAACTTGCCAATGTCATATCTCATGGCTCAAGTTGAATTTGGTGATGTTCTTGGCCATTTTGGAAAGCTCTTATATGATACAACAACTGTTTGATCATATTTGGTTTTGAAATTTTTTGAATCCAAGTGAAAAATGTCCCTACATTTGGCAAAAAGTAAGGCAAAATCTGACTTAGTGAAATTTTCACTAAGTGTTGGAACAAAGTGACTTTTCTTGATTTTGATCACTCCATAACTCAAAATACATGAGGAATTTGGACATAGGTCAGTATGAAGCTTTTGTAAAGGGCAATGAGATCTACAAATCAAGCTTTGGATGGAAAAAAATGGCTTTGTAGTTTAGGAGTTATGATCCTCCAAAGTTGGTACCTTTGTCACTTTTTCCATAACTTAGAAATTTTTTCTAAGTTTTTATGGTTACCCCCTTTTACAAGTTATCCCATTTTCTTTAATTTTTATTGATGAATGATGATTCAAATCATACATAAACATCATTCTAGGGTTAAAAATCCATTTTTGTGAAAAATCTCAAAAAGTCAAAGTTGATTTTTGTGCACAGTTGACTTTTTATCCGATGAATTCCAAACTGTGCAATTCTTCAGGAAATCATGTCCTTGACCTAAATCAAACTTGATGGACATGTTCCATGGGTGGTATAGAGTGTATTGAATCATTTCTTAGGGCTTGGGAGCATGTCCTGGTCAAAAGTCAAAGTTACAATTGACTTTTCCCGCGAAACCCTAACTGTAGTCCAGATGAAATTGAAACTTGTTGCTCAAGCTTCTTGGATCAATCCATTGTTCCAAATGGATCAATATGGTATATTAGAGACCCTCAAATCATGTCTTGAGGTCTTGGTTCATGATTTGTCCCAAAAGTCAACTTAGGGGTGAATTAGGTCAAGAAACCCTAATTCCTGATTTTTGATGAATGCATCCCCTGAGGCAAATTGACTTGATGATTAGGTTCATGAGGTTCCATGGAGCATATTAGGTTATGTTTTGGATCATTGGCTCATGCCCAGAGGAAAGTTTTCCAACTGAAGGCCTTGGTCGACCAAAACCCTAATTTGGTGACACTGGCGATCTTGAGGCTTGATCCACCTAGAAGGGAGCAACCTTGTGCTTAATCCTTGAAGTGGGAGTCCTTTTTTATCCTTTGTGTATGTTTGAGATTGTATACAAGTTGAAGATCATGTCATTCCATGATTGATCCTTTGTCTAAGCACTCAGAGAGGGCTTGAAACCCTAATTTTGATAGTAGTAAATGCTCACCCATCTTTGGGGAGACTGATGAAGCATAATGACACACCCATATTGTGATGATGAGTTGCACAATGATGGGAAATCTTAGTGGTCAAAATTTGGGGTATGACAGGTTCTAGGGTTGATAGTATCTATTTGCTTGACTTGGATGATATGCCAATGTATGGTACTAAATGTTTAGTAACTAAGAATGAAGATTCTTAGTTATGGAATAGACGTTTAGGACATATACACTTCGACTTGATGAATAAGATAACATCTAAGTAGTTGGTCTACCTAAAATAAAGTTTTCAAGAGATAAACTTTGGGATGCTTGCCAAATGGGAAAGCAAACGACAGTGTCTTTTAAATCGATAAAGATTGTTTCAACTTCAAAACCTCTCGAGCTTCTCCATCTAGACTTATTTGGCCCATTGAGGACAAGAAGATTAGGCGGTAACTATTATGGATTTGCAATTATGGATGACAACTCTAGTTTACTTGTGCGCTATTCTTAACCCATAAGCAAGGAACCTTTAAGGCTTTTGTTAAATTTTCTAAGAGTGTCCAAAATATTTTTAATTTGAAAATTGTCACACTTCGTAGTGATATTGGTAGTGAATTTGTAAACCATCAATTTGAAAACTTTCGTAACGAAAATTAAATTACTCATAACTTCTCATGTCCGAGAAATCCCTAATAAAATGGTGTTGTTGATCGTAAAAACTATGTTTTAGAAGAATTGGCTTGAACAATGATAAGTGAAATGAGTTTTCCAAAGTACTTTTGGACGGATGCGATTAATACTGCATGACAAATCTTGAATAGGGTGGTCATTCGATCAATCCTAGAAAAGACACCCTATGAGTTACTCAAAGGCAGAAAACCTAACATTTCCTATTTTTGCATTTACGGTTGCAAATACTTTATTTTAAATAACGAAAATGACAAAAGCCTTCTAATGAAGCTTACAATTATAGAAAGTCTTCTAATGAAGAATTTGTTCATGTTGCTTTTGATGAATCTTCAACCCAAAAGACGGGGAAAGGTATTTGTTATGATGTTTCATATGTGATAATGGAAAACTTTATCATCAACAACGTTCACAAAGAAGATCCTCCTCCAAAAATAATAGAAGAGGACATTATTAAAGACAAAGAGGAAATAAAACAAGAGGAAGATAAACAAGAGACCTCACCTTAGCTGACTCCATATTGGATAGTTGCAAAAGATCATCCGTTAGATCAAGTGCTAAGAGACATCTAGAAGGGTGTAAGTACGAGATCAGAGGTTAACAATATATGTAATAATTTTGCTTTCATATCTCAGATTGAACCTATGACGAGATCTGATGCCTTACTTGATGAGGAATGGTCACTTGCTATGCAAGAAGAACTCATTCAACCTAAATTTAATGACGTTTAGGACCTTGTTCCGCGTCCATCTGATAAAACTGTCATTGGCACTAGATGGGTGTTTTGGAACAAACTGGATGAGAATGGAATAGTTACTAGAAATAAAGCTACGCTAATAGAAAATGGGTATAGTAAAACTGAAGGAATAGACTATAAGGAGACTTATGTTCCTATAGCTCATCTTGAAGCTATTAGACTAATTTTGGCATTTACTTACTGCCTGAATTTTAAATTGTATCAAATGGATGTTAAATCATCTTTTCTTAATGAATATATAAATGAAGAAGTCTACGTCTCATAACCTCCTAGTTTTAAGGATCACGAAAATTTGTACTATGTTTTTAACTAAAAAGAGCCCTCTATGGTCTCAAACAAGCTCATAGAGCTTGATATGAGCGCCTTAGTGGCCTTTTAATCAAACCAGGATTCAATCGTGGTAAAAGTAGATACAACTTTTTTTAAAATACGTAAAGCAAAACATAATCTTTTTGTTCAAATTTATGTCGATTATATTATATTTGGGTCTACTGTTGAATCCCTTTGTAAAGATTTTTCCAGTTTGATACATGGTGAATTTGAGATGTTTCTAATGGGAGAGCTTACCTAATTCCTTGGATTTCAAATCAAGCAAGTGGAAGATGACAACTTCATAAGCCAAATGAAGTATTACTTAGAGCTTCTAAAGAAGTTTTATATGCAAAACTCGAAAAACATCTCAACCCCCTTGGCATCAAATGTGCTGATAGACAAAGATGAAAGTGAAGTAGAGATCGACATCACCAAATATTGAGGTATAATATGATCCTTTTTTTAATAATCAAGGTATAATATGATCCTTACTTAATTTAATCGCGAGCAGGCCATATATTATGTTTAGTCAGTGTATGTGTACTAGATTTCAGGCATGTTCTAGGGAATCCCGCTTTAAGATCTTAAAAATATTTTTGAGGTATCTTAACGAAACCTCGCATCACAGAATTTGGTTTCACAAAGGAAGCGAATGTAGCTTAGTAGATTTTTCTGACTCCGATTTTTCTGGTTGCAAGTCAAATAGGAAAATGACTAGACGTACTGTCATATGTTTGGAAGCTATTTGGTTTCTTGGCATAGTAAAAAGTAGCATATAGTTGCTCTTTCTACTATCAAGGTTGAATCAGCAACCGCTGGTAATTGTTGTGCATAAGTCTTATGGCTAAAGCAACAATTATTAGATTATAATTTAAAACTCGGTTTCGTTCCAATCAATTGTGATAACACTAGCACAATAAGACTCACTAAGAATCCCGTACTTCATTCGTGTTCTAAACATATAGAGATCAACCACCATTTCCTTAGGGATCGTGTTGAAAAGGGTGAACTTATTTTTTGAATTCATGGATACAAAATGAATCTTGCTAATACCTTTAAAAAATTATTATCCTCCTAACATTTTCACAAGATACGTACGTAATTGGAAATTCTAGATTGATCATGTTTTAAATAGATCTAGTTTCCTATTTCATTTCATTTGTTATATGTTTATGTTGTACAGTAACATGTTCTTGTAGAAATCTACTCTAACTAATGCTATTGGCATGTTTCTTTGACTCTAACATTCTTTTATAACATTGTTTGTACTTTGTTCTTATGTGTTCATTTGCTTACTTTTTACATTCCTTATTTTATCCATTAATTCATAAGTTGTTGTAATATTATTTATCTATTGTATTTAATATATTTTTAAATGCATATTGTTAATTATTTGCATTTGAGCATTATTATGTTTGTTCAAGTATTGTTTAAATCTTTCATTCATATAAGTTTTGATCATGTAATTATGTGTTGTTGCGTAGTTGCATGTCTAATTGCATATTTGTTGCATTTAGCATGTCTATCTTTGTATTATGTATTCAATATTTGATGTTGTATATTTATCTTAGCTATCTTTAGCTCATGTTTCTATGGAATATCTTTTTTGTTGCTGGATTTTGAAGGTGAATCGAAACACGAGAAAAGGGGGTTTGAATTAGGTTTCCAAAAATGAAAACTTTTTAAAATCCAACACAATGAATAATACATAAGGAATAAAAATAATGAAACAATGATTTTTATATTGGTTCACTATAACACAAGCTACTTCCAGTCCACTGTTAAGGGACAAATTGTGCATACTTTTGACTATATTTTATGGTCCTTTCAATTGGTTTCCTTGATAATTTAGTAGAATATCTAGTAGTATTAGTACATTTATGCTAATTTTTTATTTTATTGTACATATTGTATATTATGATCATTTTGATGCTCTTTAATAGGTCTTCTTGCTTATATTTGATGATAGGAACAATTGGTGAAGGAAAGAAGGTCTGAAAGTTGATTTTCAAAGAGTTCGTGACGGTAACTCGCGCTAAGAAAGCTTTTCAGCGCACTATCAGCGCCCACATTCTGCAATTCCAATAGCAAAAGGTCCAAACCATGCTAAGCAATATTTTTAGCTCGGTATCAGCGCACTCTTTCAGAAACTTCCAGTAGCTAAAGTCACCAACCGCGCTAAGCAGGATGCCACCGCGCTGCGCGCTTTCTGGGAAATTGTCTGCGTTTTTACTGACCGCGCTTAGCGCACTCCTCATGGCGCTTAGCACGGTGTCACTTACTGCACTTTGTGCACTTGCTATAAATATCTTCTCTTGGAGATATTTTCTATAAAAAAAAACTTGTACTTTACACTTTTCAGCATTTCTAAGAGTGAAAAAAGGGTTTTCTAGGTCAAAAACCTTAGGATTTCAAGGAGAAGTAAGAATCAAATCTTTGGAGCATCAATCCTCGATTCTTCGACTTTGATGCTATCAAAACTTCTTTTCTTACTTGTTGATCAAGCTACCATGGTGATGGGTAGCTAAACACTTTTGTGTCAAGATTATTGGTAGTTAATCTTGCTTGTATGTATTTCTTTTGATCTTTTGTATATGAACAAGGTTGATGATCAATATATGATGATGTTGTTTGCTTTTAATGTTGTATTTATGGTTTGAATGACTCTAGATATAGATTTTCCAAATCTTGATCTAATGTCTTCATCTATTAAAAACCAAACTCTAGACATAGATTGGGGGTTTAATATTTGCTTTGTATTGGTTTTACTATTGATTGTTTCGATTGTTGGCGTGAGACATCATTTAACGATTCAAACAATAATACCCACGAAATCGCTTTAGACATAAATGGATTCGCGAGGATACACGATTGTATTGATCGAAACTAAGTTCATATGCTTGATTAATCAGATACGTATGAAAAGGATTAACGAAATCTAATCTTGGCATGCTTTTCTCAAAACTAAAACATCTTGGCCCTAATTTACTCTTTGCCACAAACTTATGTTACAAAACAAGAAATCATTTGAAAACTCTTTACTTAAAATGGTAAACTATTGAATGGCGAGCATCTATATATCTTGCGTACAATCCTTGTGGATACGATAAAACACCCACCGAAAATACTTTTAACAAAATGGCGCCGTTTCCGGGGATTGTTAAGTAAGATATTGCAAGCATTGCAATAGTTTAGTGATTTTTAAGATATTTGTATTGTGAATCTCTTACCTCTGTAATTCTCTTGTGCTTTTTAATTTGTTTGGCTAGTGTGCAAAATCTGTTTATACGAGGGAGTGTACCTGCAGAATGTCATACCCCAAATTTTGACCACTAATATTTCCCATCATTGTGCAAATCATCATCACAATATGGATGAACCATTAGTCTCCCCAAAGATGGGTGAGCATCCACTACAATCAGACTTAGGGTTTCAAGCCCTCTCAGAGCTCTTAGGCAAAGGATCAATCAAGGAATGACATGATCTTCAACTTGTCTAACCTCTCAAACATTCACAAAGGATCAAGAGGACTCCCACTTTAAGGATTAAGCACAAGGCTGCTCCCTTCTAGGTGGATTAAGCCTCAAGATCGCCAGTGTAACCAAATTAGAGTTTGGTCGACCAGGGCCTCCAGATGGAAATTTTCGTCTTGGCATGAGCCAATGCTTCATGGCATAACCTATGATGCTCCAAGGGACATCATAAACCCAATCATCAAGTCAATTTAGCATCAGGGGATGCATGCAGTAAAAATCTGGAATTAGGGTTTCTTGACCTAATTCACCCCTATGTTGACTTTTAGGACAAATCATGACCCAAGACCTCAAGAGAAGATTTGAGTGTCTCTAATGCACCACATTGATCCATTTACAACAAGGGATCGATCCAAGAAGCTTGAACAACAAGTCTCAATTTCATCAGAGCCACAATTAGGGTTTCGCGAGAAAAGTCAACTATAGCTTTGACTTTTGACCAGGACATGCTCCCAGGCCCTAGGACATTGATCAAAATACCCTATAACACCCTTGGAACATCTCCATCATGTTTGATTTAGGTAAAGGACATGATTTCCTAAAGGATTGCACAGTTTGGAATTCATCTGATAAAAAGTCAACTGTGCACAAAAGTCAACTTTGACTTTTTGAGATTTTTCATAAAAATGGTTTTTTAACCCTAAAATGATGTTAATTTATGATTGGAATCATCATTCATCAAGAAAAATCAAGAAAAGTGGGATAACTTGTAAAAGGGGTAACCATAAAAACTTAGAAAATTTTCTAAGTTATGAAATAAAGTGGCAAGGGTACCAACTTTGGAGGATCATAACTCCTAAACCACAAAGCCATTTTTCCCCATCCAAAGCTAGATTTGTAGCTCTCATTACCCTCTACAAAAGCTTAAAACTAACCTCCCTCCAAATTCCTCATGGATTTTGAGTTATGGAATGATCAAAATCACTAAAAACATGAAAATACAACTTTTCCAACACATAGAAAAATTCTGGGCAAGGCAGATTTTGTTGAAACACCAAAACGTGTGAGATCTTTTCACATAGTTGCAAGCTGAATCAAGTCCAGAGATAAACATCAATGTTGTTGCATATGTTTCTAAGAATCCAAAAAGCTTACCAGTATGAATTGATTCAACTTGAGCCAAGAGAAATCCGTGCCCAAAGTCATGTTGCTGCAAGCTGTTTTGGAAAATTCAGTTTGCATGTTTGCTTGCCACACACGATTTTTAAGCCAAAACTGAGGATCATTGTGCCATATGTACTCAAACCAATCATAATGCAACTAATCAAACTGATAAAGCTGAGTCAAAAAGCCAAGGGATCTTGCAACTTGAGATTAATGCATTTTGGCACATTATGCCTTGAATTGAAAGACATTTATGTGAAATAGGGCACTTTCAACAAAGTCACTCTACTCAGTCAAGTTCTCTAATTAAACAACAATAAAAACATCTGAAGAATGTGAATTTGGTCAAGGCATAGCCCTGCTCTTGGGAGGGGCTAGGTTGCCTTGCATGAGAAGAAATGCCACCAAGCCAAAGCCTTTGAATGTGATCTGATCCAGCAGCCATTCACTATTCCTCCAAGACAAGAATTGATCACCTATAAATAGAGGTTCCAATGGATCATTCAACTCACACCAAAGCCAGTTATAGCACTGCTTTCTCTCACTCTCTCTTAAGTGCCAAATTTCTTTGTTTTTGAGCAACCACTATCGGGTTTTGAGTTGCAGCCACAATCAATCCATTCCAATTGCTAAAACACATCACATATGATGTATTTGAGGTGTCCAAACACTTAAACACCAACTGTAACACCCCTAGCTCAAAATCATCCTTCAACCAAGCCATTATGCTTCAATTATGCAGTTGGAGAGCTCCAGCTTGATCCAAAGACTTTCCAAGTATTCCAAAGCTTGCAACACACTCCAGAACATCCATTGAAGTTGTAGGGATCATCAAATCACATCTGGAACACCATCTGTGCAAAGTTCCATTTCAGCTTGCATCAAGGTAAGCCTCAAACTCCAACTTCATGATCCATGTATATTTACTCGCATGATATTTTTGCCAATTGATTGCCATCATATGCTGAGTATTTCCCCTCAAAAAATTTGATCATAGCACTCATAATCATGTCTGCTCGATTGCTTTTGCAAAATTAGGGTTCATACGGCCACAATGATATAATTTGTTATACACTGAAAATAAATAAAATTGGGTATTGCCATCTTCTTCCTTGTGAAAAAACGCACGAGTTTGGTGTTTGAATCATGTCAAATGGTTGAGAAACAAAGGAGATGGAGGGCTTCACGCATCTGAGCTTGAGGTTGAAGATGGCCATGGCGCCATGCTTGAAAAACCAACCAAGTTTGCCTTATATTTTTCCCTTGCTGAAATTCTGGTATCAGACGTGTGATGTTAAGGTGTGATGTCACAACAACACACTCTGCACAATGGATAACAATAACAGTAAAATAACACCAAGAATTGTTGACCCAGTTCGGTTACAACCAACCTACTCTGGGGGCTACCAAGCCAGGGATGGAATTCACTACTTGTAGATATAATTTACAGACTCAACGACCCGTTGACAATCTCCTAAACTTATACTCTACTAATGACTTCCTACCTAAGAAACCACTTAGGTATGAGAACACCACTCAATCCCTTACAAACACTCAAAGAACCCACTTTGAGTACCCTTGATCTTACTTCACAGCTTCGACCAAATTACACAACTCTCTTTGCTTCACAGCTTTAGAGAGGACAGAAACTCAACACATATTCAAACCCTAGAATAGTGTAAATACAAGTACTTTAAACAAACTCTAGACACTAAGCCTTCTGCTCTTGATCTTCTGAATGTTTTCTGTACTTTTTCCTTTGGTCTTGTGCGCTTTATATAGCTCCTAAATTGGGCTTGGACTTGTCACAATATTTGATCAGATTTGTTAATTAAAACTGAATCTTCAAAACAGATTTTATCCCCAAAATCTTTTTAAATCTTCAACCTTTTAATTCTCCAACAGACCTGCAATCAAATCTCCCATGTAACAAAAAATATCTATCCCAAGATATTCTCATCCAATGAGTTAACCACTCTCCACAATTCCAGATAATACGCGTTCCCTAATAACATATCCTGCTGTTATTAATTCTGCAGATCTGATGTTACAACATCACCTGTGTGACATCAGACATCCAACTTCAGCATTTAATAACTTAACACAGCCCAGTGTTAAGACTTCAATGTTACAACATCAGCACCTTGACATCAACATTGAATAACCTTTGTTTTACCAAAATTCCAGCCAATCCAGGAACTATCAATCTCCCCCTTTGGCTAATTTTGGCTAAAACAATCTCTGCACTCTGCAATCAACTTCTTCACTCTGCACCTTCAGAGATTTCAGCAGCGGAATAATTTTCAATCAATTTGAAACTCATTAGCAACAGTTTGACACTTTGTATAGTCTTTATTACTTGATCTGCTGCAGCACCATCTTCATTATTGACAACAGCCAATTGGTGCTTCTCCTTGAAAACATGAACCAGCATCACAGCTGTTCAGTAGCTCATAATATGCAGCAATTTACTCCCCCTAGATGTCTGCTTGGCTGCACTCTTCACATGTCATGATATCTTCAAAACTCCCCCTCAATAACTGCATTACCACTTTTCAACTAAACACCTTTTAGCAGCATCAATCTATCTCCCCCTTAATCTCAGCATCACATTAGCAGCATATGGCAATAATCCTCTTGGCTATCTTGGCTATTTCAATAATCCTCTTGGCTATCTTGGCTATGTTCTCCCCCTTTTTAGCCACAATTAGGCAAACTTCATCTGGCAGTTGACTACACATTTTCAGAATTACCCCAACTGCCCACAACCCCTCTAGCAGATTCAGTCTTCATAAATACAGATTCCCAATTTGCTTCTTAACCTTTCAAATTAGTTTGCATCCAAGGCTTTAGTGAATATGTCAGCCAGCTGGTTCTCTGTGGCTACATGTTCCAAGGTAACAATTTTTTCTTCTACCAGATCCCTTATGAAATGATGCCTTATGTCTATGTGCTTAGTCCTACTGTGCTGTATAGGATTTTTAGATATATTAATTGCACTCAGATTATCACAGTACAAAGTCATAACATCTTGTTTAACATTGTATTCACTCAACATCTGCTTCATCCATATCAGCTGAGAGCAACTACTTCCGGCTGCTATATACTCCGCTTCAGCAGTTGAGAGAGATACACAATTCTGCTTCTTGCTGAACCAGGAAATCAGATTGTTCCCTAGAAAGAAACACCCTCCTGAAGTGCTTTTTCTATCATCTGCACTTCCAGCCCAATCAGCATCACAGTATCCTTTTAAAACTGTCCCAAAATCACGGCTATATAACATTCCATAGTCACTTGTGCCATTTACATATTTCAGAATCCTCTTCACCTGATTCAAGTGACTTACCTTAGGATCAGACTGATATCTAGCACACACTCCAAAAGCAAAGGAAATATCAGGTCTGCTTGCTGTGAGATATAGTAAACTCCCAATCATACTTCTGTACAAGCTGTGATCCACACTCACTCCATTCTCATCCTTGGATAGCTTCAAATGGGTGGGAGCAGGTGTCCTTTTGTGATTGGCTTTATCTAGGCCAAACTTCTTTACTATGCTCTTGGCATATTTGCTTTGAGAAATAAAGATAGAATCCTCCATTTGTCTGACTTGCAACCCAAGGAAGTAGCTAAGTTCTCCAACCAAACTCATTTCAAATTCTGATTGCATTTGTTGGACAAACTGTTTTACCATAGCATCTGACATCCCCCCAAATACAATGTCATCCACATAAATTTGGGCTACCATTAATTTTCCTCCTTCTTCCTTGACAAACAAGGTTTTCTCAATGCCTCCTTTTCTATACCCATTTGCCACTAAGAATTCTGTCAACCGCTCATACCAGGCCCTTGGAGCTTGTTTTAAGCCATACAGTGCCTTCCTCAGTTTGAACACATGATTGGGAAAGTTTGGATCAGTGAATCCTTTAGGTTGATATACATAGACTTCTTCATTCAGATAGCCATTTAGAAAGGCACTCTTCACATCCATTTGGAACAGCTTGAATCTTAGGTTACAAGCCATACCCAAAAGTAGTCTGATGGATTCTAGTCTCGCCACTGGAGCAAACGTCTCATCAAAGTCGATTCCCTCCACTTGAGTATAACCTTGTGCAACAAGTCTCGCTTTGTTTCTTGTAACCACTCCAAGCTCGTCTGACTTGTTTTTGTAGATCCACTTTGTTCCAATAACATTCACATCTGAACTTGTTAACTTTGAGTGACCTTTCAGCATCCTGATGTCATAGTCTGATGTTATAACATCAACTTGTACATCACTAGTTGAATCTCCTTCAAGAGAGGTCCACTGATAACAGTTGTCTTTGGTTCTAGTACCCTTCATAATAACCTGATTATGTTCATCAGAAACCACACACCCATCCTTAGTGTAGTTTACCCTGTAACCTTCATCACACAACTGGCTTATGCTGATCAAGTTTGCACTTAAGCCATTGACAAACATAACATTGTCAAGTTCAGGTCTACCATCACCTTGCACTTTCCCAACTCCTGCAACAACACCTTTTCCTCCATTGCCAAATATGACCTCATGAGAGGGGCTAGGTCTAAGATCATCAAACATGGATCTACATCTAGACATGTGCTTGGAGCACCCACTGTCAAAATACCATTTTCCTTTAGCCTCTTTGTCATCCAAGTGAGCCAATAAGCACTTCACCTTTTCCTTAGGTACCCATCGTTTAACAACTTTGGGTCTGTGCTCTCTCCATCTGTTTTGAGGGTATCCTTGCAGCTTGTAGCAAGAGTACTGCATATGTCCAAATCTTCCACAATAATAGCATCTCACCCTTTCATCTCTGAATCTTCTGCCATGATGAGATTGCTTATGCTGCCATCCATAATGTGGTCTCCTCCTACCATAACTGCCCTTCCATCTATTATGTTGATGTTTTCTCCCATAAGACGGCTGAGAATGCTGTTTCCTGGATTGTCTCCCATGATGGTGTGGCTTTCTTCTTCCATATATATAAGGAACAACATTGGTGCATCCATACCTATAACCATACCGGTTGTCCTGATGTTGAGACATCTGATGAGACATGTGCTGTTTGATCTTAGCAGCTTGCATGCTCTCATGGTATTGTGGGGGCATAAACTGACTAGCTCCCTGTGGCTGCTTTCTCTTCTGATAGGGACCAGTCTTCTTCTCAATCTTCTTAGGTTGGGAAACATCAGCTTTCTTAGGGGTAGGATCCTGCTTCTTTGGCTGATGTTGAGATGAAAGTTGTGACATTTCCTTCTTTGAACCTGAAGTGCTTCCGTCTGAAGTTCCCTTGTCCTCAGCCACATAACCTATCCCAGCTTTGTCTCCAGCAGCTTTTTCTGACTGAAGAATCTTGTCAAGTGTGTCTGTGCCACAGCTCAGCATCCTGACAGACTTGGTCATTTGATCAAGATGAGCTCTAACTAGCACCACTTCATTTTCAAGATCAGTCTTTTCATTTTCTAGCTGAGCAATCTGTTGCTTGTGGCACTTGTTTTCTTGACAAATCTCAGCACTTTTTAAACACAACTCTTGATAGGTGGAAGCCAACTCTTCATAAGTTACTTCTCCATCACTAGAATCATCATCAGATACCACAGCTCCTGTTAAAGCTCTCACATGCTTTGCTGACTCGCTTTCACTTTCACTATCAGAGTCAGACCAGGAAACAGTCATGCCCTTCTTCTGCTTTTTCAAGAAGGTGGGACATTCTTTCTTGACATGTCCATACCCTTCACACTCAAAGCACTGCACTCCTTTATCTTGGGCAGTTTTCTCTTCATCCTTCTTGCTGGTGTCAGAAGTCATGTTCTTGACATTAGGCCTGGAGTTATTATTCATTCTCTTGAAAACTTTGGTGAACTGTCTTCCCAACATCATTATGGCCTGAGACAGATCCTCCTGGGATTCAGATTTCTTCCCTTTCTCTTCTTCACCATTTGTCACCAGGGCTATACTCTTTGGCTTCTTTTCTGGTTCTTCCTCATTCAACCCAAGCTCAAAGGTTTGAAGAGATCCAATGAGCTCATCAACTCTCATCTTGCTGATATCTTGTGATTCTTCAATGGCAGTAACCTTCATCTTATACTTCTTAGGTAGGGACCTAAGGATCTTCCTCACAAGCTTTTCATCTGACATCTTCTCTCCAAGAGCACTAGATGCATTGGCCAGCTCAAGAATACTCATGTGCAAATCATGAATAGTCTCATCTTCCTTCATCTTCAGGCTTTCAAATTTTGATGTTAAAATCTGAAGTCTTGACATCTTGACTCTAGATGTTCCTTCATGAGTAGCCTGCAAGATATCCCATGCTTCTTTAGCAACTTCACAGGTATTGATTAACCTGAAGATGTTCTTATCCACTCCATTGAAGATAGCATTCAAGGCTTTGGAATTTCCAAGGGCAAGCTCATCTTCCTCCTTGGTCCACTCTTCTTCACGCTTTGGCTTAGAGGTGCCTTCTTTATCTTTGCCAGCATCATCCTTCTCACACATGACAGGAGCTTTCCATTCTTTAACAACAGCCTTCCAAGCCCTACTGTCCAAGGATTTTAAGAAGATGGTCATCCTTGGCTTCCAATAGTCATAATTGGATCCATCCAACTTTGACTTTTTGAGATTTTTCATAAAAATAGTTTTTTAACCCTAAAATGATGTTAATTTATGATTGGAATCATCATTCATCAAGAAAAATCAAGAAAAGTGGGATAACTTGTAAAAGGGGTAACCATAAAAACTTAGAAAATTTTCTAAGTTATGAAATAAAGTGGCAAGGGTACCAACTTTGGAGGATCATAACTTCTAAACCACAAATCCATTTTTCCCCATCCAAAGCTAGATTTGTAGCTCTCATTACCCTCTACAAAAGCTTAAAACTAACCTCCCTCCAAATTCCTCATGGATTTTGAGTTATGGAATGATCAAAATCACTAAAAACATGAAAATACAACTTTTCCAACACATAGAAAAATTCTGGGCAAGGCAGATTTTGTTGAAACACCAAAACGTGTGAGATCTTTTCACATAGTTGCAAGCTGAATCAAGTCCAGAGATAAACATCAATGTTGTTGCATATGTTTCTAAGAATCCAAAAAGCTTACCAGTATGAATTGATTCAACTTGAGCCAAGAGAAATCCATGCCCAAAGTCATGCTGCTGCAAGCTGTTTTGGAAAAATTAGTTTGCATGTTTGCTTGCCACACACGATTTCTGAGCCAAAACTGAGGATCATTGTGCCATATGTACTCAAACCAATCATAATGCAACTGATCAAACTGATAAAGCTGAGTCAAAAAGCCAAGGGATCTTGCAACTTGAGATTAATGCATTTTGGCACATTATGCCTTGAATTGAAAGGCATTTATGTGAAATAGGGCACTTTCAACAAAGTCACTCTACTCAGTCAAGTTCTCTAATTAAACAACAACAAAAACATCTGAAGAATGTGAATTTGGTCAAGGCATAGCCCTGCTCTTGGGAGGGGCTAGGTTGCCTTGCATGAGAAGAAATGCCACCAAGCCAAAGCCTTTGAATGTGATCTGATCCAGCAGCCATTCACTATTCCTCCAAGACAAGAATTGATCACCTATAAATAGAGGTTCCAATGGATCATTCAACTCACACCAAAGCCAGTTATAGCACTGCTTTCTCTCACTCTCTCTTAAGTGCCAAATTTCTTTGTTTTTGAGCAACCACTATCGGGTTTTGAGTTGCAGCCACAATCAATCCATTCCAATTGCTAAAACACATCACATATGATGTATTTGAGGTGTCCAAACACTTAAACACCAACTGTAACACCCCTAGCTCAAAATCATCCTTCAACCAAGCCATTATGCTTCAATTATGCAATTGGAGAGCTCCAGCTTGATCCAAAGACTTTCCAAGTATTCCAAAGCTTGCAACACACTCCAGAACATCCATTGAAGTTGTAGGGATCATCAAATCACATCTGGAACACCATCTGTGCAAAGTTCCATTTCAGCTTGCATCAAGGTAAGCCTCAAACTCCAACTTCATTATCCATGTATATTTCCTCGCATGATATTTTTGCCAATTGATTGCCATCATATGCTGAGTATTTCCCCTCAAAAAATTTGATCATAGCACTCATAATCATGTCTGCTCGATTGCTTTTGCAAAATTAGGGTTCATACGGCCACAATGATATAATTTGTTATACACTGAAAATAAATAAAATTGGGTATTGCCATCTTCTTCCTTGTGAAAAAACGCACGAGTTTGGTGTTTGAATCATGTCAAATGGTTGAGAAACAAAGGAGATGGAGGGCTTCACGCATCTGAGCTTGAGGTTGAAGATGGCCATGGCGCCATGCTTGAAAAACCAACCAAATTTGCCTTATATTTTTCCCTTGCTGAAATTCTGGTATCAGACGTGTGGTGTTAAGGTGTGATGTCACAACAACACACTCTGCACAATGGACAGCAATAACAGTAAAATAACACCAAGAATTGTTGACCCAGTTCGGTTACAACCAACCTACTCTAGGGGCTACCAAGCCAGGGATGGAATTCTCTACTTGTAGATATAATTTACAGACTCAACGACCCGTTGACAATTTCCTAAACTTATACTCTACTAATGACTTCCTACCTAAGAAACCACTTAGGTATGAGAACACCACTCAATCCCTTACAAACACTCAAAGAACCCACTTTGAGTACCCTTGATCTTACTTCACAGCTTCGACCAAATTACACAACTCTCTTTGCTTCACAGCTTTAGAGAGGACAGAAACTCAACACCTATTCAAACCCTAGAATAGTGTAAATACAAGTACTTTAAACAAACTCTAGACACTAAGCCTTCTGCTCTTGATCTTCTGAATGTTTTCTGTACTTTTTCCTTTGGTCTTGTGCACTTTATATAGCTCCTGAATTGGGCTTGGACTTGTCACAATATTTGATCAGATTTGTTAATTAAAACTGAATCTTCAAAACAGATTTTATCCCCAAAATCTTTTTAAATCTTCAACCTTTTAATTCTCCAACAGACCTGCAATCAAATCTCCCATGTAACAGAAAATATATATCCCAAGATATTCTCATCCAATGAGTTAACCACTCTCCACAATTCCAGCTAATACGCGTGCCCTAATAACATATCCTGCTGTTATTAATTCTGCAGGTCTGATGTTACAACATCACCTGTGTGACATCAGACATCCAACTTCAGCATTTAACAACTTAACACAGCCCAGTGTTAAGACTTCAATGTTACAACATCAGCACCTTGACATCAACATTGAATAACCTTTGTTTTACCAAAATTCCAGCCAATCCAGGAACTATCACTTGCCATACTATATTTGAATTGGCATTGCACCCCAGTGGTTGATCAGCTGGTTTGTGTGTGTTAGTAAGCGAGAGGTCTTGGGTTCGAATCCCCCTCGCCCCAGATCTCTTTTTTATCACTTTTTCTTATTTTTTGCTATTTTTCATATTTATTTTAAATGATTTGAAAAATTAATAACTCACTCAATTTTAATTACTTTTGATTGGTTCTTTTAACAAAAAATCAAAAAAATGTTTAAATATTTTATTCCATAAAAAAATTAAATTTATATTATTTATTTAATATAATTAGTATTTTTGTGAATAAATTCCTTTTTAATTATTTTTAAACATTTTAAAAATGAATATTTCCTTTGAAAATCAAAACCAAATGAGTTTTAATATATCTTGTGATTAAAACCTCATTTTCCAAACCTTGAACAAAAATGACAAGTGGTTTATTCAAACTTATTTGGTATTTTGTTTGATTTTCTTTAAATATTTACTTTTAAAAGAAAACAAATTAGGGTTTCTTTGATTTTCACCCTCACAAATCATTTTCAAACCTTGGGCCTCTCCTCGAGCTATAAGACCCATTCAAAATAAATCTTTGTGCCTCTAATAGAGTGTAAGACCCAATCCTTTGTAAATACAAACCTATTTTTGGGCCTCACTTATTGTATAAGTCCCGTTGTATTTCAAAAAGTTCAACGCGATCATCGTCCGTTGAAAAACAAACCTTGGGCCTCTCCTAGAGCTGTAAGCCCCAGCACTTCTACAAAAATAAATCTTTGGGCCTCTATTAGAGTGTAAGACCCAATCCCCTTTTAACCAAAACTTTTTGGGCCTCAGACATTGTATAAGTCCCCCTGCGTTAAAAGAAAACCTCGGCACGATCGCCAATTCAAAAAAACCAATCATCTGGGCCTACCCTCGTGTTATAAGCCCCATTCCTTTTTTTCTTGGGCCTCTTGAGAAAGTGTAAGACCCATCCCTTTGTACAGAAAAACATTTCTTGGGCCTCAGTCACCTGTATAAGTCCCTGTACAAATTCAAAACCACAGTGCAATCACTGATAAAACCTTGGGCCTCTCCTTAAGCTGTAAGCCCCAAAATTTCTTTCAAAGCACTTTCTCCTTTGATTTTGAAATATACTGTTGTTTTAAATTTCTCTTTGTTGAACAACTAACAATACAACATGGAAGCTCTACAACCGAGTAAGTGTTTATACGCTTTCATTTACCGCTTTCATATGTATATAACTGTACTGTGGGACTGTTTCACTGTAAGTCTTCTTTCATAAACTCATATCGACTATGTAATAATAGTATAGATATTTAGAGTTTCCACGGCAACTACGTCTAGCACTAAGCCCTGTTGATCACTCCTGAATAGACTAAACTAGATCCCCATAGGATTACCAGATACAGTCTTCCCTCCTCTCGGGGTTAAATAATATGGAGATGTGAAAGGCAGATTCTCTTTGAACCCTTTCTCAGATTGTCACCTGTAGACATTGTCAAAGAAACTCTAACTCCCCAGAGATGATCTTTTCTCCGTGAATGGCATCTCTTAAGTTTCTTCCAAATTCTCGAACTTTCCTGGTTTGATCCATTCTCGGTGAATGGCATGTCTTGAGCTTCTCGGGGTTTGGGGACCCACAGGCTTCCTAAAAGCATCCCCGCCTCCTTTTAGGCGTTGTACAAGGACCCGTCGGCTTCTTAGAAGTTTTCACAGCCTCCTCTTAGGCTTCGTATAAGGATTCTTCCTTCGGGAAGAGAGCATCCTCTTGGGCTTCGTATAAATTGTCCCTCGGCTTCTTAAAAGTTTCCAGCCTCCTCTTGGGCTTCGTACAAATTGTCCCGACGACCTCCTAGAGGTATAGGAACAGAAAGTAGTCATCTTAATAGAACAGTCTTTTCAACGAGTCTAGATCCTACTACTGTCTCTCTAAGCATAGTACAAAAGATAAAACTCTAGACTTGGACAGTCTAAGGCCCTTGAGTCTCAAAGACATTCTCAAGCCCCTTTCAAAGATAGGGAAAACACCCGCAGACTCGGACAGTCTCAATACCCTTTGGATTTCCCAAGAAATAACCCTGATCCTCCGATCAGTGCCAAAATCACAACCTTACCCTTAATCTTCATAAGAACTGATTTTCTCTTTTAACCAACATACTGGACCTGTCACTCAACTAAAACAGTTACCATAGCCTCCTCTTAGGCTTTGTATAATGATTCTCCCCAGTGGAGTAAACCTTTCAGCCTCCATCTCGGGCTTTGTATGAGATACAAAAACACTCTCTTGGTGAGTATAAAAGACTCTCTTATTGAGTCCAACCTTTAGCCTCCATCTTGGGCTTCGTACAAGACACATATAAAAGATTCTCCTGTTGAGTCAACCCTTTTAGCCTCAATCTCGGGCTTCGTACGAGACACATAAAAACACCCTCTTGTTAGGCCACTAGCCTCCTCTTAGGCTTTATATAAGGAAATCCCGGTTGAGTCAATCAACCTTTTTGCATTAAGGTTGTGCCTCGTTCAGAGTATATAAACATAAACAACTCATTTTCCCCCATCTAATTGTTGTAAGCGGCAAGCCTCTGGATTATTTACATCCACGCCACTCTCCCTCTTTTAGCATGAGAAATTCCTAAGGAAAGATAGCATTTCTCTACACTGAGTTAAAGTCTTCTCCTCTAGGTTGAAAAGCCCCTATAAAGGAAATTATGGCATTGCCGGATTCACATATCCCGGTTAAAGTAATTCTCCTTTATAAAGCATTTGTGACAAACATACCCCTCTTTAGAGATGACAAATTCTCTCTAAAGTCAACACCTTTTTAACTTCACATCTTGGGCTTTGAACAAGATACAAATAGACTCTTCAGCTTCACATCTTGGGCTTTAAACAAGATACAAACCATCTTTAGCTTCACGTCTTGGGCTTCGAACAAGACACCAAAACACCATTTCCTCCCATAGAATAGGGGGAACTACGATCGCTCTGATTTCCCTGTTTCGGTAAACGGGAATACGTAGGCATAAAATTGCAAGAAAAATCTTAGCGAGCACACTAATCCAAAACCCAAATCCGGTACCTCCATACATCATTCGAAAAGCATTAGTCTTAAACCCCACCAATCACCCAGGCACTTCTTTTTTCACAAAATAACCTAAGAGAGACCCACAATCTTTGTAGCATCTGTAAACCAACAGTCATCTGTTCAAACTCAGTTTGCAAGCAGGGTTAATTGGAGACATCTATTTCCCTTCCTTCATAAGCTTCAATAGGATAAAAAATGAATCGAGTTGTAGTACCCCAAAAGCAATAGCGCTTCACAACCACGCAAAAATTCGCGCTACACAGAAGAACTTCTTTTTTATCTTGGGATTGAAAGAACTGCTCATAGAGTCAATAGCAGAACAAGGCGGAGACGATAACTTGCTAGAAAAAGATAAGTGCGAGGAGAATCTTCTTCATCCGCACCAATTATTACGCCAATCATGGCAGCACCACCTCCACCACCACCTCCTGCTTCAGTTCCATGTACCAACAGTCCGAGACATAATGCTCAGTTTGCGCACAACGCCCACAATGGGAGGCATTCTGAGATGAAGACCGAAATTCTTGCGCTTCTATACTAAAATCCATTTACCGGTATGGATCGTGAGGATCCTTTCACTCATCTCACAAAATTCTATGAAATTGTGGTTGTAACGGGAGCGCCGGAATCTGAAGAAGAAGCATTATTCAAGAGACTATTTCCGCATTCCTTAATTGGGAAGGCAAAGGAATAGGTACCTTGATCAATCAAATTGGGTTTTGACGGATTGGAATGTGTTAGAAGAAAAGTTCCTTGAACGATTTTTCCCACATAATCATTTCATGGAAGCAAATATGGCAATTGCGGTATGTTGCACCCCAAATTTTACCCTCATCTTTTTGCTAGATGTTGTGTGATTTATTTGTCTCTGTTTTTTTTTTCATTTTTATTATTTTATTTATTTTACCTCAATTTAGCATTTATTTTAATAGTTTTATTTTATTTTTATCTTCATATGATTTTATTTTATTTATTTTATATATATTTAATTGCTTTAATTAATTTTACTTAATCAGTTAATTTGATTTAACTCATTTTTTAGCCTAGTTAATTAATTTTGTTTGTGATTTGATTTCAATTTGATTATTTTAATTTTAATTAATTATCTCTCCTTTATTAACTATTTTTGTTAATTTTATTTAATTTGTTTTTAATTAATCCTTCATTCAAATTTAAGTTTAGTTTTGGTTAATTTTAGTCTCATTTAATTAGTTTCATTAACCTTCTATTAAGAAAAAGAAAGCACCATGTGTGTCACAGTTCTATTGAGTCACTTTGGCAACTATGAGAATTTTAATTGGATGATATGGTGGTGCTATCAACCAATGGGAAACCAGTTTGGTTCCTTTTGACTTTTCAATTGTGACCAATTACCAATAGGAGAATGACATTTGGTTTTGAGGAGCCAAATCATCCAACGTCTTCCTCCCCTTTGTCGTGACTCTGGTTTGCAGAGGAAATTCAAGAACTTCACAAATTCATCCAATTCAAAATCAATCCTCAAAACATTGGCGCGCATCCGTTCGAATTTGATCCCAAAAGGCTTTCCTCCTTTGAGCTTACAAGAAGGGCTCCAGTGAAAGCGTTTTTGAGACTTTGCCATTTTCATCTTCTTCTGTACACCCTGCAAATTGATCAGGGTCATGTCACGATCAAGTTTCCCCTTCATTACTTATTTCACTTGCAACCAAAAGAAGTCCAAAGAAGCAATGTCGTTTTGATGGTTTCAACTCTGTAGCCATCTGCCGAGACTCAGAAGGATGGAGCGTATGTCTCCCCAAATTTCAACATTGCAACGATTTTCAAACCCTAGCCTCCAACTTTTTGGAGGAGGAATTTCTTGACCAGGCCCAGGATGCTCAACAGATGGATCCAACACCTTGCCTATATAAGCAAGTGAAGCTTCAGTTCTCATCATCAACAGTTTTTGTTGCTAAAACACCAAAATCATTCTAAGTCTCGAGTGAAGGGAAGAAGCCTCAAATTTGTGAAGGTCTGTGAGAGGAAGATTACAGTTGGTAACATTTCTGTTTCCCTTCTATTTCATATGCTCATTTAGTTTTCTTGCTCATGATTATGCTAGCCATGTGAACATATACTTTGAATTTCTTGAATGTTGTGTTTACTTTGGATGTTATTACTATTTGTTTCTTGCTCCTGAACATGTATGAGTTTACACTGCCACAATATGTTTATGCTGTCAAAACGTTTCGTACCACTGTTGTATTGAACCTATGTCTTATTACTGATGTGCTTAGGCTTCGTGAGCTTTTGTTTGTGTTCCCTTTATAGACTTTCATCTTACTGTTTGAGTTTGAAACTTTATCTATGTTAGTTTATTATGGTGTGTGTGAATGGAAACTAAATGCTCAAACGAATAGTATGCTTTGTTCTGTTTCGTATCCCAACTATTGTCTTGCGTATCTTTACACGGAAATATACTTTGAAATGTTCTTGTTTTCTTGGCATATGAACTACTTTAGTTTGTAGTTTTTCTTTTGATTCAGTGTTCATTTCACTACTTTAATCAGTCATGATGCCCTGCCCAAATCCTATATGTTAATATATGTTTTGAACTCTATTGACATTGAACTGTCATTGATGTTTTTGATTCTAGATATATGTCTTGAAACTTGAGTCTTCTAGGATGTATTTGAAGGTTTGATATCTTACTATGTTCATACTGTCCATAACACTATAGCTGGTGTATTGATAAGTTCATGTTTTGTATACATAAGGCATATATTTGTTGATCTGCTTTACGTTTCATTTTCTCATAAGCTTGTTGAACTTGATAGATGTATTGTTAAGCCCATCACCATGGTGAATATGTGTCTCTTTTGTCAAATACATGCTTATGTTGTGGATGTGCATCTTTATTCATGCTATCTTTGCCCTTATATTTAAGATTTTGTGATCTCTACATATTTAAGAAATTTGCCAAACCCTGAAACTCTGCAGTTTGTTTTGCTTCTGAGCTTACTATGGATGCTTTAACTATATCTGTCACTTTGTTTAGCATGATTACAATGTTGATCTGTTGGAAATATGTTTTGAACTATGTTTGTCCCTTATACCTTAACTGATTCGCTGCTTAGCCATACTCGTGTTTATGATTTGCTTGACATGTTGAACTTTTGTAGACAAACTGAACTAAGTCATGATCCTTTGAGGTTCATGACATATCTGTTGTGGCTAATTAATTTCTGCTTCCAAAATGAGTTTTATCCTGAAATCATTAGCATAATCTTGTCACCAATCTTACCTTGGGCATTCAGATTGATGTGTAGTGTATTCCCCCCAGTTATGTTACTTTCCATTTTAAAATAAATTTGTTTTGGTATGCCATCTGAATTATGTGTTGCAGTATCACAATCTACACCTCATTTGATTTATACTTGTTGCTGCTTAATTTATGAGTTCAAACTTATGGCATATATGCTTATTTTGAGTATTTGTACCCACATCTGCTAGGATATGTTTTCAAACTTTCAAACCAGTTCTCCAAAGTGTGAAAACTGATAATTGCTTCCCTATATGCTATGTCTTAATTGCTACATAAGTTGTCTGTTGATGTGGGATAAGTGTATTTAGTTTTTCCCTGTTTGTGTGTTAAGGTTTCTATGACCTATATCTCTGCTACAGTATGAATCCATATCTTGGTAACCTGTTTATGTTGTTACTTTTTGATATTGCTCATCATGTGTTATGCTTTTAGCTTGTGTTGAGTTTTCTTTGAAATCCTTTCATGTGTATGCCCTTGTGTGATTTCTTTTGGTCGTGAGTGTGCTTGTTGAACGTTACCTGCCATACTATGTGGATCTACTAGTTTATTGAATGTTTTCCGTTTTCGTTTTTCTTGTCATTAAGTTTTTGTTGAATGAGCCCTTCGTATACTATGACTTTTGCCTGTGTATTTGGACTTTTGTTTTGTTCATTTTGATTGAGGATTGGTGGAGTTATGCACACGTGAATAGGGTTGTGTTTGTTTTAATCTTGGCTGGGCATATAGGAGGTTGCTTAGAGCTTGCGCGTATAGGCAGCGTATGATACGCATTTGGTTTTGATTGGGAATACGAGTTTGTTTTGCTTTATGTAAATTTTGAGTTGCATAATTCATGGATGAGGGCGTAGCACCGCTGGTCCATGGAGGAGTTTGTATGCGCTTGTAACCATTGAGACTGGGGTTCGAATCCCATCGCCCCAGTCTTTTATTTATTTTGCTGATTTTCACTTGACTTGATATGTATAGTTGTGTATTCATTATATGTCAAACGCGCGCACTGGCTCAGATGGTTATGGTTTTAGACCATGAGCGTTGGAACCTGAGTTCAATCCCCATGGTTGCCATTTCCTCTTTTTTTTTAATCACTTATTTGTTCTATTATTTTTAGTTTATACTTTAAATTTCAAAATAACATAACTTATTTATTTTTAATCATTTTCCTGCCCTTCTTTTTGCTATGATTTTCTAATTAAATCCACTTTCTAGATATAAAAGAAATTGATAAAAATATTTAATTTTTGAGACCTTTATGCATGATTAGATCATAAATGCTTATTAGGTTTTTTTGTTGCACTTTCTTATTCATCATGCCATGTTATATCTATCTATCATGTTTGATCTTTCTCTAACATGTGTAATTCTCACTTCACATTGATATCTTGATTCTATCTGATCCCATTATATTATTCATGTTTTATGGCATCATCATATCTGCATTATAATCTCTATATCTTGTTATCATATCTTACAACTGTTATCTTACCCCTCCTCTTTCCAAAGGAAAGATAAACATGTTGACTCCTAAGTCATTAGCCCCCACCTTAACCCTAGTAAGCCTCATAAGAGCTTCTTTCACTTCTTGGCCTCATGAGAGCCAAGAAGTCATAACTAGCCTTAGGAGAGAGTTCTTAAACTCTTAGTGATGTTCATCCTAATGAATACTCACTTTCCCTACTGACTAAAACATAACATAGGTCCATTACAACTAGATTTAGAGAGTTCCTAAACTCTACAATGAGCTTATACTCATTTCCCCCCTGAATATTGACCATAGTCAATGGTTCAGTAGACTTAGAACTACGCGTACTCTGATTGTACTCCCGAGGATACGTAGGCGCAAAGTGCGATGCTTTGTCGAGTATACTTAGATACTAACCCCTAGGGTTTTAAACCTTTAGCATAGAACCTTTAGCAAACATAAAATAACATTAAACAGGAGGTTCCCATAGAGTACTACGGATATTAAGGGTGCTAATACCTTCCCTTAATATAATCAACCCCCGAACCTCAAATCTCTTTCCCTTAGGTTTTTCTAACGATCTTGAACCTTTCCTTTGGATAAATCAAAGTCGGTTGTAAAAGAAAACGATGTAAATTAATTAATAATTTGTTATCCAATTTTCACCGCAACACGGTATTCTGTCAAGGTGGAAATGAATCTCTCAATGAAGCTTGGGAGAGGTTCAAATCCATTTATGAAAATGCAAGGGTCACTATTTTGATGAACTTACTATAGTGCACATCTTCCAAAATGGTCTCCAACTGGTCCACAAGACTTTGTTAGATGCTATATCGGTGGTTCGTTAATGACTAAGAGTGCCGAAGAAGCAATTTCTATCATTGATATGATGGCACTCAATGATCATCAAGGGAATCATAATCGTGGCACAACGCAAAGGAATCCGGGAATGATCTGGTTGGGAACAAATGATGTGATTCTTGCTCAAAACAAATTGCTATCTCAACAAGTGGAATTGTTGACTCAACAAATGTCAAAGCTTCCACAACAACTAAAAAAGATGCAAGAATTACCAAGAAAGAATGTGCAGGTAGCTGTTTGTGAATTATGCAGGGGAGATCACCCTACCGGGTAATGTCCTCCGGTTGTGGAAGAAGCAAATTATGCTATAAATCCAAATCAAGGCTATCAAGGAAGACCACCTTATCAAAACACTCAACAACCTTACCAAAACAACCAAGGTTACCAACCAAGAGGGAGTAATCCTGGTTATCAACAAGGTTATCGTCAAAATCCTTATCAACCTACAAAAGATCGAGGTGGAAGTTCAAAGATGGAAGATACTTTCACTCAATTCATGCCATTTTCAATGGCCACCCAAAAAAGTACTAAAGCTTCAATCAAGAATCTTGAATCTCAAGTTGGGATGTTAGTTTCTTGGATTGGCTAGAATTTTGGTAAAACAAAGGTTGTTCAATGTTTGATGTCAAGGTGGTGATGTCACAACATTGAGTCTTAACACTGGGTTGTGTTAAGTGTTTAAATTCTGATGTTCAGATGTCTGATGTCACATGCGATGTTGTGACATTAGATCTGCAAAATTAATAACATCAAGTTTGTGATGTTGTTAGGGTTTGCGTGTTAGCTGGAATTGTGGAAAGCAGGTAGTCTCATTGGATGCGAATATCTTGGGTTAGATATTCTTCGCTGCATATGAGATCTGGTGCAGATTTGTAGGAGATTTAAAAGGTTGAAGATTTGAAAAGATTTTAGGAGAAAATCTGTTTTGAAGATTCAGTTTTAAATAACAAATCAAGTCAGATATTGTAGCAAGTCCAAGCCCAATTCAGATAGCTATATAAAGTGCATATGTAATGAAGGAAAAATAATGAAGAAAGAGAGCTAAAGACTGAGTGTCGATTGTGTCTTCGTGTATGTTTTGTAAACCATTCGAGTGTGAATTGATATTGTTATTTTGAGTTGTTCTTGATCAAAGCTGTGAAGCAGAATCAAGTAGTGTTATTCAAAGTGTGTGATCTTTGAAGTATATCACTGAAGTGTTTTTAAGGATTGAGTAGTGTTCTCATATTTAAGTGGTTTCTTAGGTAGAAAGTCACTAGTAGGAATTAAGATTAGGAGATTGTCAACTGGGTTGTTGAGTCTGTAATTTAATTCTACAAGTAGTGAATTTCATCCCTGGCTTGGTAGCCCCCAGACGTAGGTAGTTAGACCGAACTGGGTGAACAATTTGGTGTGTTATTCTGCTGTTTTGTTTTGTCCATTGTGCAGAGTGTGTTGTTGTGACATCGCACTTAACATCACACGTCTGATACCAGAATTTCAATTGGTATCAGAGCAGGCATTCTGTCTGTCTCTGGGTGAGATCTAGGGAAGTTACTTTCTGGTGTAAAGATGGACAAAGAAGTTGGAGGATTTGCCAACAGACCCCCTATTTTGGATGGCTCGAATTATGATTATTGGAAGCCAAGGATGATCACGTTTTTGAAATCCTTGGACAGCAGGGCTTGGAAGGCTATAATTAAAGAATGGAAAGCACCTGTTGTGTTTGAAAAAGATGATGCTGGGAAAGACAAAGAAGGCACCTCAAAGCTGAAGCATGAAGAAGAATGGACCAAGGAAGAAGATGAGCTTCCCCTTGGTAACTCGAAAGCCCTAAATGCAATCTTCAATTGAGTGGATAAGAATATATTCAGGTTGATCAATACCTGTGAAGTTTCTAAGGAGGCGTGGGATATTTTGAAGGCTACACATGAAGGAACATCTAGAGTTAAGATGTCAAGAGTTCAGCTTCTAACATCGAAGTTTGAAAGCCTGAAGATGAAGGAAGATGAGACTATTCACGTCTTCCACATGAGTGTTCTTGAGCTGGCCAATGCATCTAGTGCTCTTGGAGAGAAAATGTCAGAAGAAAAGCTTGTAAGGAAGATTCTTAGGTCACTTCCTAAGAGGTACAAGATGAAGGTGACTGCCATTGAAGAAGCACAAGACATCAGCCAGATGAGGGTTGATGAGCTCATTGGATCTCTTCAAACATTTGAGCTTGGGTTAAATGAAGAAGAACCTGAAAAGAAGCCAAAAAGTATAGCCTTGACTTCAAATTCTCAAGAAGAGAAAGGGAAGAGTACTGAATCCCGAGAGGATTTATCCCAGGCCATTGTTATGTTGGGAAGGCAGTTCAACAAAGTAATCAAGAGGATGAACAATAACTACAAGCCTAATATCAAGAACATCCCTTCTGATATCAGCAAGTCAAAAGAGAAAGATGAAGAGAAGACTGCCCAGGATAAAGGTGTTTAGTGCTTTGAATGTGAAGGGTATGGACATGTCAAGAAAGAATGTCCCACATTCTTGAAGAAGCAGAAGAAGGGCATGTCAGTTTCCTAGTCTGAATCTGATAGTGAAAGTGAAGGTGAGTCAGCAAAGCATGTTAGAGCCTTAACAGGAATTGTTGTTTCTGATGATGATAGTGATGGAGAAATAACTTATGAGGAGTTAGCATCTACTTATCAAGAGCCGTGTTTAAAAAGTGCTGAGATTTGTCAAGAAAACAAGTGTCACAAGCAATAGATTGCTCAACTTGAGAATGAAAAAGCTGATCTGGAAAATGAAGTTGTACTAGTTAAATCTCAACTTGATCAGATGACAAAATCTGTCAGGATGATGAACAGTGGTACAGCCACTCTTGATAAGATTCTTCAGTCAGAGAAAGTTGCTGGAGATAAATCAGGTATAGGATATGTGGTTGAGGAAAAGGTTTCTACAAAAGCAAGCACTTCAGGAACAAAGAAGGAGGTGTCCCAACCAGTGTCTCAACATCAAACAAAGAGACAGGATCCTACACCTAGGAAGGGTGCTCATTCACAGCCTCAGAATGTTGAGAAGAAGAATGGCCCTCATCAGAGGAAGATGCAGCCCCAAGGAGCTAGTCAGTATATGCCTCCACAATATCACAAAAGCATGAAAGCTATTAGGTCTAATCAGAACAGGTTTCATCAGATGTCTCAACATCAGGGTAACTGGTATGGATATGAATACAATAATGTTGTGCCTCATTACTATGGAAGAAGGAAGCCTCATCACCATAGGAGACAGCCTAGAAGATAGCATCCTCAGTTCAGGAGACAGTCTACCTATGATAAAAGACAACAGCACCATAGAAGACAGGCCAACTATGGAAGTAGGAGACAACATTTTGGGTGGAAGCCACAGTAATATCATCATAATGGTAGAAGATATAACCAATTCAGAGATGACAGAGTTAGATGCTTCTATTGTGGAAGGATTGGACATATGCAGTACTCTTGTTTTAAATTGCATGGTTATCCACAATCTGCTCCTCAAAGCAAACTAAAGGAGTTCAGTCCCAAAGTTGCTAAACAATGGGTTCCTAAAGCTCAAGTCACATGTCTATTGGACCATACTTCAGATGGATATTTTACCATTGATGCATGGTACTTTGACAGTGGATGTTCAAAGCACATGACTGGATCCAAGGAGCAGTTGGTGGAGTTCAATCCTTGCCGTACAAATAAGGTTGTGTTTGGCAATGGAGAAAAAGGAGTAGTAGAAGGAGTTGGAAGAGTGAAGAATCATGAGGGTCTTACTCTTGATAATGTGATCCTTGTTTAAGGTTTGAGTGCTAATCTGATTAGCATAAGTCAGCTATGTGTTGAAGGTTATAAAGTTAACTACACCAAAGATGAGTGTGTGGTATCTGATGAGCATAATCAGGTTGTGATGAAGGGTGCCAAATCCAAAGATAACTGCTATCAGTGGATTCCTCTTGAATTTAATTCAACCGATGATGTTATAACATCAGACTATGACATCAGGTGTGAACTGATGCTGAAAGGTCACTCAGAGTTAATGAGTTCTGATGTGAATCCTTTTAAATTTTTAAAAGGAAAGTCTTTATGGAGGGAGAAAATTAGTGATTGGTCTTTAAGAGGTACTCAAAATCAGGCGCCTTACCATATTGATTCTATATCAAGATTCAGCAAAGCATTCTCTTCTCAACGGTTCATCTCCCTTAATCTCAACAGAATAGTCAAATCTTCTCTAAACCTAGTCTGTTACAGAGGAACGATGTCTTCCCCATCCAAGAACTCTGATTCTCATTGACCTGCGCATGTACGAACTAGGGTTTCTTCAAAAAAAGAACGTGTTGACAAAGAACACATTCCTATGGCACTCCCAGATTCAGGTAAATCTAAACCTTCAACCAAGTTGAATAAAACTGAAACTAGGTCATCATCCTCTCAGGCTGTTGAGGAGAAGTATGATGTGGACATGCATTTGGACCAGATTGCTACCAAAATTCTTGAGAAGGGAATACGTTTGAAAGGGATTTCTGTTCCTTTAAGGCAAATGCCTGCTGAACAGGGGGACACTCATAGTGAGGACACAAATCTTCACAGACTAGCCTTGTCTGTGATTCAAGACGCTGAAGGTGGTAGTAAAGAAGAAGATCTTGAAGATACTGATGTCATCCCTGATGTCAGAACATCGTCCCTTAGGGATGAAAGTTACAGTTATAAAGGGAAGGATCAGGTTGAGGTTATATATGTTGAGGACTCATCTGATAGTGATAACATTGGTAATGCAATAGCAAGAAGAAGGGAGGATAGGAAAGGGAAAGGAGTGGGGTCACTTCCTAATGATAATATGGTCAAGGATAAGAAAATGACTTCAGTTGCAGACTCTCCCATGTCATGGAGCAAAGTTGCCATGTATGGCAAGAAGAGGAGAATCAGGGAAGAATCAAATTCAGAGTGTGATGTCCATGACATCAACCCTGTGTGGAACAGAGCTGCTGATCAAGTGCCTGATAACATCTCATTTCACTGTTCCAGAAGTGCATCCATGTGGAATTGTGTGAGCTAGAGAAGGATAGCTCTGGAAAGAGAGCTGGTTATAGATGATTTAGAGTCTACTGGAATTGTAGATCTAATTAAGTTTGCTGGTCTCATAAGGATTGTGTCAGGATTGACTAGTTGCTATGATACACTGGTCAGAGAATTTATAGTAAATATCCCTGAGTCTATTAATGACAGCAAAAGCCTAACGTTCAGAAGAGTTACTGTCAGGGGTAAGTGTGTCTGGTTCTCTCCTAAGGTGATTAATGGTTACTTAGGAAGAAGTGAGGAAGATTATGGAGAATTAGAAGTTTCTAATAATGTTATCAGCAAAGAAATCATAGCTGGTCAGGTAGAAGTTTGGCCTTCAAAAGGGAAGTTATCAGCAAGTTTATTAAGTGTGAAATATGCTCTTCTTCATAGAATAGGTGTTGTTAACTGGGTTCCTATTAACCACAAGACCTCTGTTTCTGCTGGTTTGGGCAAATTAGTTTATGCCATTGGAACAAAGAGACTAATTGATTATGGCTCTTACATTTATAATCAGACTATCAAGCATGTTGCAACAAGAGCTGTGAAATTGCCTATCTCATTTCCATCCCTCATTTGTGGGATAATTCTGTCTCAGAATCCTGGGATTCTTCACCAGTATGATATTGTGTGTAGAAGGAAGTCTGACTTATCTTTTCATCAGAAGCTGTTTGAAGGAAAACATGTTGCTGATCATGTCAAGGCATTTGCCTCAACATCTACTCATCATACTCATGTGAAGACTGATATGATTTCTGAACTGGAGGAAGCCTGTAAAGAATTAGATGAAGCCATCAGAGTTAACACTGAAAGAAAGGAGAAGTTTAAAAGATTACTTATGACTCTGAAGATGACAGAAAAAGGAAGTGAAAAAGAAGTTGCTGACAAGAAAGATGAGGCTGATAATGACAGCTCAAAAGAAGATGAAGAAGATGATGATGATCCCAGCTCAGATGATTAAAGCTGTTACTGTTTTCTTTGGATAGTAGTTTTAGTTTTATTTATGTTGTTTTTGATTCAGCACTGTTGTGCTCGGTTTGTAATTTGAATATTGTGTTGTTATATGCACCCTTTATGTTTTTGTTCTATGATTTGTTATGTCTTTTTGCTGTTTGTGAGACTGACAATGAGAGCTAGGGTAGTACTAACTGTAGTTAGACTTACTTGTTGAGGTTGTCAATTTGTGGCTAAAAAGGGGGAGAAATAGCCAAGAGAGCTAAGAGCTAAGAGTATCAAAGAGTACAAATGTCAAATGCTGTCAAAGGAGTTGTTGTGCTAAGGAATGAAGTCGAAGTTTATGAGTAATTGCTGTTGTTATAGAGCAGAAACTATGGGGGAGTAATTGCTGAACAGCTGATATGCTGGTTGTTGCATTGAGGGTGATAACACGAAAATGTATCATATTTTTAGACCCGATTCACATGGATTTTAGTTTCGTTTTATTTATTTTCCTTGATTTATATTCTATTATGCCGGTATTTATTTCCTTTTTCAGGTAGCTTAGATTAATTCACAAAAGAAAGAAAAGAAAAGAATTGAAGGAAGAAATGTGAAGAAAAGAAGAAGTTAGGAAGAAATTATGAAAGAAGAAGAAAAGAAGAATTCTAAAAAAAAAAATAAAAAAAAAATAAAAAGGTGGGCCCACCACACTACATAAGTGTGACGAACGTCACACCTTATGGGTGGCGCCTACCACTAATAAATTTGGACCGTCACGACCGTCACAGTACTTCAAGTTGTGACGACCGTCACATATTGCGTGACGACCGGCACAGGAATAATTCTCAGAATTCACGTTTAAGTACGTGGGCCACTCAACGGTACCAATTCTACTCAAATCACGTTCAACCGGTCAAGGAGTGTTGGAGATAAATTCGGTCATTAACTTCCACTATTTTTTCTCTCTTTCACAACAACTTCTCAAGCTATAAAATGAGGAGTTTGCTACACGATGGGGGGATCTCTTCTTCTTTCTCATTTTTTTCGCCAGATTTATTTTGTTTAGTTTTTAACAGTTCTCATTGATGTAAAAGTAATAGTTCTCCACATTGGGGGACTATTACAAATATAGTTTTAGGATTTATTTTTAGAGTTTAATTTATGTATTTGATTCAAAGCCTGTCGGTGTATTACGACTTCAGTTCAAGCATTGTTTCATGTTCCATTTAATTACAGGTTCTATTTTATTGTTTACTTTACTGTCCTAAATTAATTGCTTAATTTCGTCTTGCCTTATATTAAATTAGTTTAAATCGCTTATTATGTTTTCGTCTAATTCAAAAACCCAAAATTGTTTATTTGTTTTCTTATCTATGTCTTTTTAAATAGTTTAGAGTCCGGCGTATGAGGACCGTCGTTACCGACGGGACTCGGTAGAAAATAATAGGAACGAACTTATGATTAAAATTTTGTTTTGGTTTTAATTTTCAATTCTAATTTAAATAACTTTGTCACGAGAGTGAGAGGTTATTTAACACGGTTTTGTCACGAGAGTGAGAAATTAATTAAGGTTAGAGCCGACACAGCGAGAGCGTGGGGATCAAACCGGATAGTGGAAATTAGGCAACAAGTCTAAATACAGCGAGAGCGCTTTAGATGCGTTTAGGATATTATTGGCTTTCAAAATATATTTCCTAGTTACCGGGCGAGCGGGAGCAAAATCTTGGGATTAGGGAACATGACTTTAGTTAATACCGCGAGAGCGTGAGGCGAAGTCTTTAAGCTGGTATATTCTACAGAACTAAGTTATAGTCGTAATTAGTACCCAAATTCTACAAAGTCCTTTAGGAACGCGGAATCCATATTCCGTCCTCTCTTTACTATCATATTTTCTTAGTCTTATTTTAGTTCTAGTCTTAGTTTCCCTTTTATCAACTATCATTAGCCTTAGCTTTACAAAGTAACGATAGATTACGGTAGGTTGACATTGGTCTCTGTGGGTTCGACAATCTTTTATATTACTTCGATAAATCCGTGCGCTTGCGGAGCATCAAGTTTTTGGAGCCGTTGCCGGGGACCAACAGTCAATATTGTGATTCCGTTGTTGCACCGCATAGACTAAGGCACTCCTATAAAAAATATATATATATATAATAAAAAAAAATTTAATTAAAAACTATGTATCACCCAAATTTTCTCTATGATAACCATTCACAATATCTTGAGGAGCCGCACCCAAATTTTTTCTACAATTATCAACCGCAATACTCCCAATATTTTGAGGAACCGCAACCAAAATTTTCCTATGATTACCATTCCCAAAATTTTGAGGAACCGCAACCAAATTTTTCCTATGATTACCATTCCCAAAATTTTGAGGAACCACAAGAATCACATAATTCCAATCTCTAAATACTAATGGAAGATTTCCACGCGACGCTATCTCATTTCCGCCCAAATCACCACTCTCAATATTTTGAAGAACCGCAAGAATTCGTTCAGTCCAACCTCGAAACATTAATGGAGGATTTCATTGAAACATCAACCAATGCTAGACTAGAATCTATGATGGAGCACTTTGTGGACGCACAAACTATCCAGAATGAAGAGCTTGAAAGACAACATCTCGATAATCATGAAACCCTTTGGCAGATGAACACTATGGTCGAGTCCCTCGTGACTCACACTGAGGCATTGGAGACCCAAATCTTACTACTTGCACTGACACCTATAGGACCCCTTGAGGAGCATGTGGATGTTGTAGAAATCATTAATGAAGAACAAATCGAGAATTCCGAGGAGAGTGATATTGAGGTTGAGAAGAGTTTTGGTGAGGAAGAAGTAGATATTGAGAAAAATTCACCATCCACAAACGAGGTTATCGAAGAGGTAGAGAATGAAGCACGAATTATTGATCACCCTCCATACACCCCACCATATCCTTTCCCGTATAAGTTTGCAGACTCCAAAACGTATGTGCATGTATGGAAAATTATCCACGCACCCTTGTCTGAGGTCTTGCATAAAAAGAGAAAATTTGAAGACCAAACTAAGGAAATCATTAGTGTTAAGAGGGTAAGGTTAAACTTTGAGGTGGTGGATGACATAACTAAGCCAAAACTTGAAAAACTGATACTTAGCATAGATCCAGAACCACCAACACAAGTTCAAAAGAATGAACCACCCCACAGAAGGAAGAAAAGAAAAGGTGAGGGATATGTGAGATGGCTTGATAAATGGCCATGGAAACCTCAGATTAACAATCCTAACCGTCGAGCTATCGACGTTAAACAAAGCCCTTCGTGGGTGGCAACCTGCGAGCTTTTAATTTAATGTTTTACTTTCATCGTTTGTGTTTGCAGAGAATAAAGAATTGTATCGCTTGTCACGTCTCAACTAAATTTAAGCAAAAGATCTCTATATGACAATCCCTTAAGATGAGTTAGTGCCCACGGACATTTCTACGAATGTCGCTGCTGGTGGTGACACAATTGATGAGTATGATAGGAGAGAACATGTCTTCTCCATCCGTTATTTACATCCTCCTTGTTCTTCGCATGGTCAGGTTCCACCTGCACACACCGCACTGTATTTTTCTAACATTTTTGCAGGTACTTCCTTCGGAAATAAGTAATATGATGAGCGACTTCAAGAAAATGAAGTTTCAGCAAATTCAGATATCTCATAGTACAAGACATCGAAGTAGAAGTGGCCAGCGAAGACATGGACAACAAGGGAAGAATCAGCACAAATTTGGCCGTGGTGGCACGCAATGACATTCATACAGGTTCTATCTTTCCTTTACCACCTTTTATCAAAACATTGAGGATAATGTTTGGTTTAAGTGTGGGGGAGGAACTCTACCGCTTTCATTTTAACGCTTTTTAGTTAGATTTATTGCTTTTTAGCATGATTTTAAAAAATTTTCTATTTTCGTTGCGTCTTTGCATGTGCTGTCAAGTCTTTATATGCAATTTTGTGTTTATCGATTTCCCACTCCCTTGAGCCACACCAAATATTTTGAAAATTTTTGCGTTAAAAATAGGGTTTCTTTTGAAAATCTTAGGTTACAGACGAAATTAAGGTTAGATTACGAGTCGTGGGGAAAATTCCGCAAAATCGATATCGTCTTAACACCGTGAGCCTCCCTATTATGGAAATTGATTTGAGTACTTATTATGCCGTAACCTTAAGTTCTCACCCCTTTAGTAGTCCCTAATTAGTTTATTTAGCAGTCAGCACCATCCTAAGCGCGCACTAAGTAGGAAGCCGATGCAAATAAGTGTATGATCTCATGTTTAAATGGTAAATTGAAAAGAAAAAAAAATGAATGAAAAGAAATGCTCCTTCTAAGTTAGGTGATCCTCACCCGATCATTTAGCCCAACGGTGCAAACTTCCTTATTTTATTGATATTTAAGCCAATGTGCAAAAGAAAAAAAAATTGATAATAATAATGAGATCATAGTCACTAACAGGTTATCCTACCATGAGTGTGAAAGGATAGCGGGCTTAATGTGATTACGCCAGAATGAAAAGGGATGAAAGAAGGATGAGTTAGTTAGGTTTAGGTATAATGACATGATTCAGATTGGTTTGTATAGGAGGGAGGTTGATGACCGCAAAAGCGGAATTGTGTTGTTACGATATCCTTAATGTGTGAGCAAGTACCTAGCGATACAAACTCAACCGAAGTAGAGTTGGTAGCCTAGGATGAGTATCCGTATGCACTATTTTTCTTACGAGTCATGGTTTGCTTGAGGACAAGCAAAGGTTTAAGTGTGGGGGAGTTTGATAACACGAAAATGTATCGTATTTTTAGACCCGATTCACATGGATTTTAGATTCGTTTTATTTATTTTCCTTGATTTATATTCTATTATGCCGGTATTTATTTCCTTTTTCAGGTAGCTTAGATTAATTCACAAAAGAAAGAAAAGAAAAGAATTGAAGGAAGAAATGTGAAGAAAAGAAGAAGTTAGGAAGAAATTATGAAAGAAGAAGAAAAGAAGAATTCTAAAAAAAAAAAAAAAAAAAAAAAGTGGGTGGGCCCCCACACTACATAAGTGTGACGAACGTCACACCTTATGGGTGGCGCCTACCACTAATAAATTTGGACCGTCACGACCGTCATAGTACTTCAAGTTGTGACGACCGTCATATATTGCGTGACGATCGGCACAGGAATAATTCTCAGAATTCACGTTTAAGTACGTGGGCCACTCAACGGTACCAATTCCACTCAAATCACGTTCAACCGGTCAAGGAGTGTTGGAGATAAATTCGGTCATTAACTTCCACTATTTTTTCTCTCTTTCACAACAACTTCTCAAGCTATAAAATGGGGAGTTTGCTACACGATGGGGGGATCTCTTCTTCTTTCTCATTTTTTTCGCCAGATTTATTTTGTTTAGTTTTTAACAGTTCTCATTGATGTAAAAGTAATAGTTCTCCACATTGGGGGACTATTACAAATATAGTTTTAGGATTTATTTTTAGAGTTTAATTTATGTATTTGATTCAAAGCCTGTCGGTGTATTACGACTTCAGTTCAAGCATTGTTTCCAGTTCCATTTAATTACAGGTTCTATTTTATTGTTTACTTTACTGTCCTAAATTAATTGCTTAATTTCGTCTTGCCTTATATTAAATTAGTTTAAATCGCTTATTATGTTTTCGTCTAATTCAAAAACCCAAAATTGTTTATTTGTTTTCTTATCTATGTCTTTCTAAATAGTTTAGAGTCCGGCGTATGAGGACCGTCGTTACCGACGGGACTCGGTAGAAAATAATAGGAATGAACTTATGATTAAAATTCTGTTTTGGTTTTAATTTCCAATTCTAATTTAAATAACTTTGTCACGAGAGTGAGAGGTTATTTAACATGATTTTGTCACGAGAGTGAGAAATTAATTAAGGTTAGAGCCGGCACAGCGAGAGCGTGGGGATCGAACGGGATAGTGGAAATTAGGCAACAAGTCTAAATACAGCGAGAGCGCTTTAGATGCGTTTAGGATAGTATTGGCTTTCAAAATATATTTCCTAGTTACCGGGCGAGCGGGAGCAAAATCTTGGGATTAGGGAACATGACTTTAGTTAATACCGCGAGAGCGTGAGGCGAAGTCTTTAAGCTGGTATATTCTACGGAACTAAGTTATAGTCGTAATTAGTACCCGAATTCTACAAAGTCCTTTAGGAACGCGGAATCCATATTCCGGCCTCTCTTTACTATCATATTTTCTTAGTCTTATTTTAGTTCTAGTCTTAGTTTCCCTTTTATCAATTATCATTAGCCTTAGCTTTACAAAGTAACGATAGATTATGGTAGGTTGACATTGGTCTCTGTGGGTTCGACAATCTTTTATATTACTTCGATAAATCCGTGCGCTTACGGAGCATCAGAGGGGGAGTGCTCATTGCTATTAATGATGATATATGTGCAGCTGTTTGTAGATTGTAGCTGGTAAAGATGGTGCTGCAACAGAGTTTTGTGAAGTGAAGTATTTTTGTATTGAAGATGCTTTTGCTTGAAGTTTTAAAAGATATTATTGAAGTTTTTTTTTCCGCTGCTGCTGAAGTCTCTGAAGGTGCAGAGATTATTTTAGCCAAAATTAGCCAAAGGGGGAGATTGTTAGTTTCTTGGATTGGCTAGAATTTTGGTAAAATAAAGGTTGTTCAATGTTTGATGTCAAGGTGGTGATGTCACAACATTGAGTCTTAACACTGGGATGTGTTAAGTGTTTAAATTCTGATGTTCAGATCTCTGATGTCACATGCGATGTTGTGACATTAGATCTGCAGAATTAATAACATCAGGTTTGTGATGTTGTTAGGGTTTGCGTGTTAGCTGGAATTGTGGAGAGCAGGTAGTCTCATTAGATGTGAATATCTTGGGTTAGATATTCTTTGCTGCATAGGAGATCTGGTGCAGATTTGTAGGAGATTTAAAAGGTTGAAGATTTGAAAAGATTTTAGGAGAAAATCTGTTTGGAAGATTTAGTTTTAAATAACAAATCAAGTTAGATATTGTAGCAGGTCCAAGCCCAATTCATATAGCTATATAAAGCGCATCTGTAATGAAGGAAAAATAACGAAGAAAGAGAGCTAAAGATTGAGTGTCGATTGTGTCTTCGTGTATGTTTTATAAACCATTCGAGTTTGAATTGGTATTGTTATTTTGAGTTGTTCTTGATCAAAGCTGTGAAGCAGAATCAAGTAGTGTTATTCAAAGTGTGTGATCTTTGAAGTATATCACTGAAGTGTTTTTAGGGATTGAGTAGTGTTCTCATATCTAAGTGGTTTCTTAGGTAGAAAGTCACTAGTAGGAATTAAGATTAGGAGATTGTCAACTGGGTTCTTGAGTCTGTAATTTAATTCTACAAGTAGTGAATTTCATCCCTGGCTTGGTAGCCCCCAGACGTAGGTAGTTAGACCGAACTGGGTGAACAATTTGGTGTGTTATTCTGCTGTTTTATTTTGTCCATTGTGCAGAGTGTGTTGTTGTGACATCGCACTTAACATCACACGTCTGATACCAGAATTTCATGGGAAACTTTTGAAGCAATTAGCCGATCAACAACCAGGGCCATCCTTTCCCGCTAACACTCAAACAAATCCAAAGGAACATTGCAAGGCCATTTTTATAAGAAGTGGAAGAACAATAGGTGGAGAAGTTGAAGAAGAGGTGGTAGTAGAAAAGAAGAATGAGATTGTAGAAGAGGAAGTTGAAAAAAATGATGAAGAGGTTGAAGTTGAAAAATGATGAAGAGGTTGAAGTTGAAAAGAATGATGTATAGGAGAAGTTGAAAAAAGAGACAAAAAGAAAGGAGTATGAGAGAGAAGTTCTAAAAGAAGGTTACCATATCCTCTTGCTCCTAAGAAAAAAGAAAATGATAGGCATTATGTGAGATTCTTGGACTTATTCAGTCGGTTGCAAGTAAACATTCCTTTCCTTGAGGCTCTCGAACAAATGTCTAAGCATGCCAAATTTATGAAGGACATACTTACGAAAAAAAGAGGTACACGGATAAGGAAAACATTGATCTCAATGCCAATTGTAGTGTCGTTGTTTAAAGTATACTTCCGAGGAAGGAAAAAGATCCGAGAAGAGTAGCTTTACCCATGACTATAGGTAATGAGTTTAAATGTAAAGCTTTGGTCGACATGGGTGCTAGCATCAATTTAATTCCTTTTGTCCATGGTAAAAAGACTTAAAAATATGGATGTGAAATCAACCACCATTACAATGCAACTTGTGGACAAGTCAAGGACTCGTCCTCATGGTGTTGTGGAGGATGTGTTATTAAAAGTGGATAAATTTTTGTTTCCGGTTAATTTTGTGGTCATGGATATGGACGAAGATGAGGATACTCCAATCATCCTTGGAAGACCCTTCATGAAAACCGCAAAAATGTTGGTAGATTTTGATGAAGGCATCATGAAGGTGAGGACTAGTGAGTAAGAAGCATGTTTCACACTCTTCAAAGGAGTGATGTATTCAAGTCTAGTGGAAGAAGACACTCATAAGGAAAAAGAATTTGCAAGAGAGGCTATGCGGAAAAATAAGGTGTCATACCCCAAATTTTAACCATGATATTTCCCATCATTGTGAAAATCATCACCACAATATGGTTGTGCCTTCATGCCTCATCAATCCTCTTAAAGATTGTTGAGCATTCACCTCAACCAAGAATTAGGGTTTTGGACCCCCTCATAGCACTCAGACAAAGGATCAATCAAGAATGGACATGATCATCAACTTGTCAAGTCTCTCAAACATCCATGAAGGATCAAGAGGTCTCCCACATCAAGAATCAAGCATGAGAATGCAACATTTCAAGCTAATCAAGCCTTGAGATCATTAGTGTCACCAAATTAGGGTTTTGGTTGACTAAGGCCTCCAGAGGGAAATTTTCATCTGGGCATGGGCCAACACTTCAAAACATGATCCAAGAAGCTCAAAGGGACCTCATGGACCTAATCACAAGTTCAAAGTAGCCTTAGGGGATGCATTCATCAAAAATCAGGAATTATGGTTTTTTGACCTAATTCACCTCTAAGTTGACTTTTGGAGAAAGCCATGAGCCAAGACCTCAAGAAGTGTTTTGAAGACCTCCAATACATCATATTGATCCATTTACAGGATTGGATTGATTCAAAGAACTTGTTTCATAAGCAAATACAAGGATTCAAATTCATCTGACCAATTAGGGTTTTTTGATGAAAAGTTAGTTGTACCTTTGACTTTTGACCAAGACATGATCCCAAACCTTGGTACATGATTCAAGACACTCTAAAACACCTATGGAATCCATCCATTAGGTTTGAATTAGGTCAAGGACTTGATTTCATAGAGGATCACAAAGTTTGAAAATCATCTGACAAAAAGGCAACTGTGCCAAAAATAAAGTTTAACTTTTTGAACTTCTTGACAAACATGGCTTCCCTAAGTAAAAAACAATGTTAAATTATGGTTTGGATCATCATCCATCAAGAAAAATCAAGAAAAATGGTGTTACTTGCAAAAGGGGCAATCTTAAGAAACTTGAAATTTCACTAAGTCATGGAAAAAAGTGATTTCTACCCAACTTTGCAAGGTCATAACTTCCAAACCACAAAGCCTTTTCCTTCCATCCAAAGCTCAAATGAAAGCTCTCATTACATACTATAAGAATGTCAACTGCGCCTCATTCCAAATCCTCATGGATTTTGAGTTATGGATTGATCAAAATCACAAAAATATGAAACTGGCCATTTTTTCAACACAGTGAAATTTTGAACAGCTGTCTTGCATTTTCACCAACTTTGAGGCCATTTTTCATTATGATCCAATATGATTCAAGACCAAAGTTAAACATCAAAGTTGAAGTATGTTATAGGGGCTTTCTAAAAAGTACAAGAGCCTCTCATGGTTCAGCTTGAGCAAGGAGTTATAAGCCTCCAAAAATGGCATTTTTCACCCTTCCCACACAAAGGCGTGAAAACCAAACTTGTGCCACACGATTTTGTCACTCAAGTTTTTCCATTTTTTCAACTTTGTCATCTTCCAAAAGCACAAAACATCTGATGACTCACTTGTTTCTTGATCAAGGAGGCAAGAATTTCAACTTGGCATGTGAAAACCATCATGACATGAAACTTGGAAATTCAAATTTGGCAAGGTAACATCAATGTAATACATTGAGGTGTCATGAACCAGATCATAACACTCCAAGCCAGTCAAGATTCAAGTCCAAACTCTTAGTATTCAAACCTGCAGAATTGAATGAAGTCAAGATAAGATAGTTGACTTGGTACTTTTGGATTATCCAAGTCAATAGCTATAAGCTACATGCCATGATAAGCCTCCAAACACTATTGCGCCCAAAACAAACTTCCTCTACTATAGAGGTTATGTGTGACTGATCAAAGGACACCAAAGCATAACAACTCATTCTTTTCTTCCAATCACTCTAAAAAACCAGAATTTGCTTCTCTTTCAAGTCACTATCGAATTTTCAAATTGGGATTAATTCCATCAAAACCAACTATCCCAACACCTCACATATATCATATATAGGTGATCCATAACCTCAAAGCATATCTGGAACACCAGAATCACAAAGTCACCCCCCATTTGCTCAAGCTTTTTAGTAAGGTTGCAATTGAGGTGCCACAACAAGTTCCAGGTCGTTTCGATCCATTCCAAGCTTCCAAACACCTTACATAAGGTCCATTAAAGATGTCCAGATCATCACACAACATCTGTAACACCTACAACCGAGGATTTGATTTCATCTTACAGATGTAAGCCTGACACTCTCAAACTCAATGATCCATGCATCATAAATGTGTTTTCAAGTTATAAACATGCTTCTGCACTTATGTAGAGTGTTTCCCCTCAATCAATTGCTTTGTAGATATCGTGTATAGGATTTCATAGTGTTCTTGCAGAAATTAGGGTTCATGTGTTCATCATTTGATTTCTTTCTCCACACTTAATATAAATGCAATTAATTTATATCACTGAAATCCTTGTTCAAAAACGCACAACTTTCATGTTTACAAAAGTCAAAACCATTACGTATTGAGAGAGATATGTGAGGTTTTGCAAAACGGCCATGGAGGGAGGTCGCGAGGAAGAAGCTGACCGTAGGCGCCATAATTTGAATTTTTGAATTTTTTATCATTTTCTTAATTGATTTCAAAAATTAATTTCTCTCTCAATTTTTGTCATTTTTTATTGGTTCGTTTTTTAAAAATTCACAAAAATGTTAAAATATTTTATTCTACAAAAAAAATCAAATTTATAGTATTTATTTAATATAGTTTAAATTTTTGTAAATAATTTCATTTTATTTGTTTTTAAACATTTTAAATGAAATTTCCACCTTGGTTTTACAAATTCAAATGGATTCCAAGTTTTCATGTGATTAAACATGATTTTTCAAAACAATTTTCAAAGTTGACAACTTTTTTTTAAATATATATGATATTTTATATCATTTTTTATTTAATTCCCTTTGAAAATTATATTTTTAAATTAAAACTAGGGTTTATCTTAATTTTGATTTTTCAAACTTTGTTTGAAACACTTTTAGGCCTCTAATAGAGTGTAAGATTTATCCCCTTTGTAAATATACCATTTTGGGTCTCAGTCATTGTATAAGTCCCGATACGATTTTCAAAATAAACGGTGCGATCGTCGTTTTTCATCTGGGCATCTCCTTGAGTTGTAAGCCCCATCTCTTGTATAAAAATAAACTTTTGGGCCTCTAAAAGAGTGTAAGACCCATTCCTTCTTTGTACGTAAATAATTTGGGCCTCAGTCATTGTATAAGTCCCTATGTGGTTTTCAAAGTCACGGCGCGATCGTCGCCTTTTCAAATAAATCATCTGGGCCTCTCCTTGAGTATAAGCCCCATTTTTCTTTCTTTACAAACAATTTTGGGCCTCTATTAGAGTGTAAAACCCAACCCTCTCTTTGTACAAAAACATTTATGGGCCTCTACTGTAGTATAAGTCCCACAACATCTTTCAGTATCGCAGTGCGATCAATGTTTTCAAATAAGTCATCTAGGCATCTCCTTGAGTATAAGCCCCAATATTTTGTACATAAAATTTGTTTTTAACAACAAACAACTTTCATGGGCCTCTCCTTGAGTTGTAAGCCCCATACCTCTGTTTTCAAAATCATCTGTTTGTTTTTAAACTGGTACTAAGAGGAGCATTATTCCCGATGAAACTGCTCTTAGACCATTTGGGCCTCTCTTTGAGTTATAAGCCCCAAAGTTTCTTTTCTTTTTAAATAAACTTGTTTTAATTCAAATTAAAATTCAAAGTTTTCTCAAAACTTTCTTCAATTTCTTGAAACCCTAATCAATCATACAGTTCTAGTCAATACAAGAGATCACAATACACTCGGGCTTCCTCTCAGAATGTAAGTCCCAACATCTTCTTTTTTTTAATGCATACTTGTTTATATACCTATTAATCCATTTATCTGTATAAACTTGTGCATATCTGTTTAGAGTTTCCCCAGCAGTTAGGTCTACACTTAGGTCAAACCAGAGGTTACTTTCAACATAGCCAAAACTAGTTCCCCATAGGAAATTCCCTATACAGTCTGCCTCCTCTTGGGCTTATTCAATATGGAACAGAGAAAGGAATTATTCCCGGTGAAATTTTTCTCAAGACTGTTAGAACTTAGAAATATATATGTATACAAGAAATTTATTTCTCCATAGAGGATTAATTCCCGGTGAAACCTCTCTTGAATTTCTTCAAACCTTAGAACTGTTCAACAAAGAAATGACAAATTCCTGGTGAAACCTTTCTTGAACTTTTCTTTGGTTTGGACCCACAAGCTTGCTATAAGTATCCTCGGCCTTCTCCAGGGCTTAGTACAAGGACCAATAGGCTTCTTAGAAGTTCCCTAGCCTCCTCTTGGGCTTAGTACAAGGACCCAAAGGCCTCCTAAAGACATAGGATAGAAATTATTCATCTCTAATAGTTCAATCCCAAGGAGAGTCAAATTTTTAGAACATCAGACCATTCCAGGGTTGATCTTCATCCCTTAAACCAAAAGCCTCCTCTTGGACATCATACAAAGACCCCTCTCTACACCAGAGCCTACCACTTCTTGAGATACTTGGACAGTCTTCGCCTCCTCTTGGGCTTCATTCAAGTAGACTTGGAAAGTCTCATGTCCTTTTGGATCTCACACAAAGACCCTCAAGTTTCCTAAAAGCACAGAAAGAACCCTGATTAGTTTACCAATATACTAATCTCTAGCAGAGTTAAGACCCCCAACAAGGTTTAAACTTTCACCTTAAAAATCCCCAGCCAGGGTCAATCAACCATTAAAAAATCCCCAATAGAATCAGAGCCTCATGGAATCTGACACAATAACTCTTCCCTGATTCCTAGCAAGAGTAAATCCCTTTGGAATCCCCAATACAATTTGGACCTGCTCCTGGATTTCCATAAATCCTCAGTAAGAGATAGCCTTCTCTTAGGCTTCTATAAGAATTTTCCCCAATCAGCCTCAATCTTGGGCTTTGTACAAGACAGATAAGACTCTCCCCCAGTGGAGTCATTCTCTTTTAGCTTCAACCTTGGGCTTTGATCAAGGCACACAAAAATCAACATCCCCTCAGATAAGACCATGAGTCCTCTCTGTAGGAGGATATCCCCTCTATACATCACATATAAAAAACAAACAATCAAAACCTTTTTCCAGATAATTAATGTAAGTGGCACACTTGTTGATTCAAAATCCAAGTTGGAGTCCTTCCCTTATCCTGGCTAAAATTCCTCTTTCATCTAACTGCTATAAGTGGCAAGCATCTAGATTCCATACATCCAATCCAATGTCCTTCTCTTAGCATGAAAGATTCATAAGGAAAAAATAGCATTGCTCTAAATTGAGTTAAAGTTTTCTTCCTTCATGACATACCTTATAAAGGAAATTATGGCATTACTGGATTCTACATATCCCAGTTAAAGTAATTCTCCTTTATAACCAATTAATCAACCTTTGTGATGAATAGGTGAGATATTCTCTCTTTAGAGATGACAAATTCTCTCTCAGTCAACCTTTTAGCTTCAATCTTGGGCTTTAAACAAGACACAAATACTCTGATAGCTTCAATCTTGGGCTTTGAACAAGACACCAACCATTTTCCTCCCATAGAAATAGGAGGAACTACGATTACTCTGATTTCCCAAATCTCTTTATGGGAATACGTAGGCATAAGATTGTGAAATCTTAGCGAGCACACAAACCAAAAATCTTAGGTCCAGTACCTTCTCAAAAATAACAGAAAACCCGAAAACAACCAAAAACATTCTCTCAATTCTCCCAAAGGAGAAACTTTCCCAAACCACAGCAGATAAACATGAGAAAGCATCTTAAGTTAATAGAAATACATGCAAAAGAAGGTTCCTATGGATTACCATAGATACACTGGGTGTTAATAGCTTTCCTTTGTATAACCAGACCCCAATCCCCGATCTCTTAGCATTTGTTAAAGAAAACATTTGCGCGCAAGGTTAGTTTTAGATATCTTCCCTTTGAAGGTGTGAAAAACGCAAGAAAGATGGGTTTGAATTGGTTTTTCAAAATAATCATTTCTTTTGAATAACTTTCCTTGTTAAAACTTTTTCCCTTTTCTAAAGAACAACAGCTTGGTTAAACAAAAAGATATAAACACGTTATGTTTATACTAGTTCACATGAGAATCTCCCAAGTTAGTCTAGTCCACCCGCCAAGGTGATTTTGCCTCTCTCAACGAGGTCTTAATCCATTATTCAACAAAATAGTACACTGCACGAGCTACACAGCTGGTGACTAACAACAACCTCTAGAACTCACACGTTCTAGACTTCTCAAGTAATCCAACCACACAGGTCTTACTCAAGGCACAACCTCTAAGACACACGTCCTAGACTTCTCAAGAGATCTAATCACTAAGACTCTCTTAAGGAATACAACTTTTAAGTTCAGACACAATGAGTTTACAGAGAATTGCTTCTTATCAAGCTGATAACGTAAACACGATTTTAGACCAAGAATGACTTCAGAAAGAACAGACTTAAAAATGTATTGTAGTAGTTCGCATGTGTGTCTTTCTTCAAGTCTTTGAGCTTCCTTTTATAGCCGAGTGAAAAGAGCCGTTGAAATGAAATCATGATAGCTAAGTAGGTTTACGGCTGGAAACGTGAGGGCAGGTACAAAATCTTCTGCATGCAGCGCGTCCTGTCTGTGTCAGATTGTCTTGTTTGTATTTCGCACAATCTTTGAGAATTTTAACGTTGTAATGTGGTACAGCTGTACAGTGTGGCAGGTTTTCTGGGCTTCTCAACTTCAGAGGCTTTTTGTAAGCGTGAGTAAGAAGGGAAACCATTGCTCGGTTCTTGAGATTATCAAGTCTTCGAATCATCAGCTCTGCGCTTCCAAAATCTTCAGAATTTGTCTTTAGAACCTTGTTCTCTTAATCCACTTTCTTCAAATCTTCAGAGGCTTCTGATAATATTTGATTGAAGCATGAGAGTCGACTTTGGGTAGGTCTTCATAACCTTGATCAAAAATCGTGAGGCTTCAGCATTTGGACTTCGTCCCATCAGAACCCTTGTCTCTTGATCTTCAGAATTCATTTTATTTTTCTTTTCATATCAGAGTTATGTGAATCTTGTCTTATCTTCGAATTGAGTTCAGTTCTTCGAAGCATCTTTCATTAATCATTGCGCCAATTCGCGGAAGCAGAACCTGTTTGCTAGGTTCTCACAAATAACAACATTAGTTGAACAAAATTGTTCATAAAAATATTCATCTGTTATCATCAAAACTTAGAGATAATATTGCAGAACCAAGTCTTGTTCTCACAATCTCCCCCTTTTTTATGATGACAAAACTATATAATTTGATGACACAATTTTGATATATATAACACAGGGAAAATGAAAAGGTTTTTAGGATATCTTATCCTTTTTATGAAGTGCTCCCCGTGAGTATTAGATTAAGGTTCTTGCTTGGGGCTCCCCCTGATTTCATTAACCTTTTGAGTCTTTCTTCATCATCAAAATTCTGAGTTATCTGCACAGAAGAAAAAAAATACAGAAAAACAATCTAATAGAGATAATGGATATATCTGTTAGCATGCAAGCAGCATTGTTTTTTGGAGAAGGATTATAGGATCAAAATTATCACATTCATACTTTCTCCCCCTTTTATTCATAAATCAAAAAGATTAAAACAGGGATGTCCAAGGGTGAAAAACACAGAACTAAAGCTTAAAAGAAAAACAGAGGTTTATTTGCTGTCAGAGGACAGTTTGTCCCAGATTTTCTTCATCATGATCTGAAGATTTTCATTGACAGTATCTTTCTTGTCAAACCTTTCTCTGAACTTCTTTTGTTCAGTTCTGATTTCATCAACGGCGTCTCCTAGACGCTTGATAACAGGATCAGAGGTGCAAGCAATCATAGCACTATCTTTAGTTCTTTCAGCCTCTGCAGCTTCTTATGCCTTTCTAGTAGCTTGCTCTTCTGCTTCTTTAGCAGCCTTTTCTTCAGCTTCTTTCTGCTTAGCAGCTAAGAACTTGAGTATTCTGACTCTTGCTTCAGCTTCTGCTCTCTCCTTAGCTTTTTCTAGTTCAGTAGTTATGGTTGTGTTTGAGAAACTTACAATTCTTGTAAGTTCCATGTCCAGCCATTTTTGAAAACTTTGACAGGCACTCTCAAGTTCCATGAGCTTTGTGCTTGTACAAAGTTCCGCTCTTAACCTAGCAAACTTCTCAAGTGCTTTGTCATGAAATTGACTTGTACATTCTTCAAAGAAAGTTGGAGGTGGAGTATTGTAGACAACCAGAGCGAGGTTGGATTTATCAGAGTTGGTTTCAGATGGTGGTTGCTGAGATAAGTTAATCTCAGTAGCAGCAGGTTCAGGTGGTTGTTGTTGATTGTTAGGAGAGGTGACTTCTAGTGTTTCCAGATTGTTATGAATTTTAGGAGAAAGAAAATCAGACGGCTGGGTTAAGGGTTCAGTTATGATTTTCTGATGAAAAGCATAGGCCATTGGTGAGACAGGTATGTCTTGTAAGGTTGTTAATGAAGGAATTTGTGGGGTTTTTGAATGAGACCATGATGATTGTAAGTTAGATGGTTTAACATAAACTGATGGATCAGGATTTGATTTTGAACTTGTATTCTCGAGGATTTTTTATCTTTTACTCCTTTTCCGTTTCTGAGGCTTGGAAATGATGGTAGCATGATTTCTTTTCCTTTTAGGAGACTCAATAAGAGTTGGTTCAGAATTTAATTCATTAGTCTTCTCATTCTGCTCTGTTTGCTCCCACTCTTCTTCTTTATGCTTGATTTCACAGACATCATATCCTCGTGCCTTTACTCCATCTATATATACAGCTAATTCTTCACGTTGGTAACTTCTGTGATAGGTAGGATAACCCGACACCGTGATCCTTCGTTTACTTAAATCATCAGAGATGATGAAAGGATTTACCTTTACTTTATTGATTATTCTCATTTGCTTAAGAGTTGTGGCATTTATTGGTTCTCCAAGGGTTGTGGTCAGATCTTCTGTGTATTTGACTTCTGTAACCAGAGTGTCTATTATACCACTTTCATAGAAAATGTCTGAGAGCATTCTTCCAAAAGGGATGTATCTTGGTATATCATTTCTGTATCCACCGTTTGTCCTAGTTTTTGTTACCATGTCTCTCAGATAGTAAAATAGGATAGAGGGTAGGCACATTCTCTCTTTGGTGATCAGATAGTAAAGCATGTATTTCATGTTGGCGTTGAAGAAATCTGCAGCATGTGATGAGGGCCTAGGATTGATGCAGCCAAGAATGATTTTTTGCCATATTTTTAAGTGTGCATGCAAATCTTCTCTCTTGTACTCCTTTTTGCTCAATTGATAGTTGGCGTAGATGATTGGGTTGATCCTCTTTTTCACAAATGAAGATTTATTGTTCATCCCATATACTCTCTTGTTCTTCATAAACTCCAGGTTGTAAAGATCGGCAATGGATTTTTCAGTGATGACGATCTTTCTTCCCAGGACATGGGAGACAACATGGATCTTGTCACAAACAGCTTGTCTCCAGAAATCTTTTACAAGTGCTTCAAAAACTGGTCCTTTGAGCCTATCAAAGTAAGTGGTCCATTCTTGAGCTTCTACTTCTTTGATCAGATTAAATCCATTTTCGGCAAGATTCTGGAAATCTACATGCATTTCCTTGAGTACAGTTAGGTTTACAAGATTGCAAGTGTCAGAAGCTTCTCTTTGGGTAATGTGTTATTCGCTTATTTGAGAAGGATGAGATAAAGATGAAGCGACCATTTGATTTGTTAGAGATATCATTGAGGATGGCTCGGTTGAGGGAGCTGACATTCTCCTTGATGATTCTTCAAATTCTTGTAAGAACTTGATGGCTTCTTCTTGCATTGGGGTCATCATTTTGAGTGATTGAGAGGAAGAGTATAGATTTAGGGTTTTGGTGATGAGCAAGAGTGATAGAGTGTTTTGAAGAGTTGAAGAACATGAAGGAAGAAGAATGAACGTCTTTAGAAAGTTCCCAAGAGGAATTAGAGGTAATCTAGGTTACACGTGTTAACTATTCTCTAATAGATTGAGGGGTTCTGGTATTTATGAGATTGTGAAGTACTTGAGTGGATAGACACGTAAGGAAATAGGTGAATAAATGTGATAAAGTTGAGTCAATGTTGAGAGAAATGTTGTTCGTTTAATTTGAATAGTTAAAGTGACTTAATTTTATTTAAATCACGTGCAAAAATAATTTTTCGAAAGTATGACACGTCACAAGATTATCAGAACTTGAGATGCATTAAGAAAAAGGTTCTGATTATTTAAAAATTCTTTTCTCTGACTAAACACATGAGGTTCTGAAAATGTTTTATTCTGAACAGTATTTCATATTCAGGTGTTTTAAAATTATTAGAAATCTATCTTCAGCTAAGGGCTTTGTGAAAATATCAGCCCACTGATGGTCTGTATCAATGAATTTTAAGCATAGAGTTCCCTTCTGAACATAGTCCCTAAAAAAGTGACGTTTTATTTCAATGTCTTTAGCCCTAGAATGCAAAATTGGATTTTTACTTAAGCAGATAGCAGTAGTATTATCACAGAAGATAGGAATGTTACTCTCATATATCTGATAGTCTTCCAGCTGATTTTTCATCCATAGCATTTGAGTACTGCATAGGGAAGCCGATATGTATTCTGCTTCAGCTGTTGAGAGAGCAATTGTAGATTGTCTCTAGTTTGACCATGAGATTAGATTGCTTCCTAAGAACTGACAGTTCCCCGATGTTCTCTTTCTTTCTAATCTGTCTCCGGCATAGTCTGCATCGCAGTAACCAGAAAGAGTATACTCTGATGTTTTCTTATACATCAGGCCAAGGTTAGTTGTTCCTTTCAGATACCTTAGAATTTTCTTGACAGCGGTTAAATGTGATTCTCTTGGATCTGATTGGAATCTAGCACATAGATGTACACTAAATAATATATCAGGTCTAGAAGCAGTTAGATATAAGAGAGAACCTATCATGCCACGATAGAGTTTTTGACAAACCTTAACTCCTGTTTCTTCTTTTCCCATGACACACGTTGGATGCATTGGTGTTTTAGCAATGTTGCAATCCGTCATATTGAACTTCTTCAGAAGTTCTTTTGTGTACTTGGTTTGATGAATATAAGTGGCCTCTGATCTTTGATCAATCTGAATTCCAAGGAAGAACTTTAGTTCTCCCATGAGGCTCATTTCAAATTCGGCCTGCATTAACTTTGAAAATTCTTGACATAGAGAGGAGTTAGCAGAACCATAAAGTGAAATTGTTTTCTAATAAACGTTTACTCAATCTATCATACCAAGCTCTGGGAGCTTGCTTTAAACCATAAAGTGATTTTTTAAGTTTAAAAACAAAGTCTGATTTTTCTGAATTTTCAAACCCAGGAGGTTGTTTGACATAAACTTCTTCTGATATATGGCCATTTAAGAATGCACTCTTAACATCCATTTGATATAGAGTGATGTCATAATTCACTGAAAAGGATATTAGTAAACGTATTGCTTCAAGTCTAGCAACTGGAGCAAATGTTTCGTTGTAGTCAATTCCTTCTTGTTGACTGTATCCTTGAGCAACGAGTCATGCTTTGTTTCTGACAACTTCCCCCTTTTCATTCAGCTTGTTCCTAAATACCCACTTAGTTCCTATTACATGAACATCCTTAGGTTTAGGAACTAGATCCCAAACATCATTTTTGGAGAACTGGTTAAGTTCTTCTTCCATAGCCAGAACCTAATCTTTATCCATGAGAGCTTCTTCAATTGTAGCTGGTTTTATCAACGATACTAGTCCTACAAGTGTTTCTTCTGATGGTCTAAAGGTTGATCTGGTTCTGATAGGACCATCTTTGTTACCCAGAATTAGCTCCTCGGGATGGGATGTGGAGAATCTTTTTCTTCGTTGAGATGGGGTATTTGGAGTTACTTCAGTGGTTTCTGGTGTAGGATCTTGCTGTTCTTTGACTTCCTCTACCTCTTCCTTATATTCAGAGAATCTGATTTCTAAATCTGCAAGTTTCTCAACTAGCTCTGACTTTTCTGAGTCAGGCTTGTCATTAAATCTAACATGAATGGATTCCTCCACAATTCTTGATTCTGTGTTGTAAACTTTGTAGCCTTTCGAGCGTTCAGAGTATCCCAACAACAGACACTTCTGTGCTTTGGAATCAAACTTGCTAAGATTCTCTTTAGTGTTAAGCATAAAACAGACACATCCAAATGGATGAAAGTAAGAAATGTTGGGTAATTTATTCTTCCACGATTCATATGGAGTTTTATTCAATATAGGTCTTATAGAGATTCTATTTTGAATATAGCATGCTGTGTTGATTGCTTCTGCCCAGAAATGCTTAGCTATGTCAGTTTCTTGGATCATGGTGCGAGCCATTTCTTGCAAAGTTCGATTCTTTCTTTCTACAACTCCGTTTTGTTGTGGATTTCTAGGGCAAGAAAAATCGTGAGATATTCCATGTGAATCAAAAAGTTCTTCAAAGTTTTTATTTTCAAATTCTCCACCATGATCACTTCTGACTCTGACTATTTTACAATTTTTCTCATTTTGTACTTGGGTGCAGAAGGAACCAAACACAGAATGTGATTCATCCTTGTGTTTTAAGAATTTTACCCATGTCCATCTGCTGTAGTCATCAACGATGACTAGTCCATATTTCTTACCATTGAGACAGGCTGTTTTTACAGGGCCAAACAGATCAATGTGAAGAAGTTCCAACGGTCTAGAGGTAGAAACAACATTTTTAGTTTTGAAAGAGGTTTTTGAAAACTTTCCTTTCTGACATGCTTCACAAAGAGCATCTGACGAATATTTCAGATTTGGCAAGCCTCTAACAAGACCAAGCTTGTTAAGCTGAGAGATTCTTCTCAGACTGACATGGCCAAGATGTCTGTGCCAGACCCATTGCTCTTTGTTTACAGAAAGAAGACATTTTACATTTTGATGTTTTAAATCAGATAACTTAATTTTGTAAGTGTTGTTTTTCCTCTTTCCGTTGAATAGGACAGATCCATCCTTCTGACTTACAGCTTTAAAAGATGTTTGATTAAAAATGAGATCATAACCACTGTCGCTAAGTTAACTTATTGACAACAGATTATGCATTAGACCTTCTACTAACAGAACATTTTTAATGGAAGGAAGCTTACCATTTCCAACAGTTACGGAGCCAATGATTCTTCCTTTCTGATTTCCTCCGAAACCGACAACGCCTCCAGGTTTAAGTTTCAGATCTTGGAACATAAGCCTTTCTCCCATCATGTGTCGCGAGCACCCACTGTCCAGGTACCATGACTGGTGTTTCAATGGAGCTATTAAGGATATCTGCAACATAGATTATCTTGTTTTTAGGTACCCATTTTGTGGGTCCTTTCACATTAGTTCTTCCAAAGGTTCTGATCCCTTTAGATTTCCGTACGTTATTGAAACGGTGTGGAGTTTGTGCATAGTGTTCGTGTTTAGGATATTTCCTTAGTGTGTGTGTTTTTGTAATCCCAGTGTTTGAGCCTTTTAGTTCTGAATGCTTAAGGCCAGTACCAGAGGGAATAAATTGTTTGAATAGAGGTATTATTTTGATGTTTCTGGTTTCATCATATGGTTGAGATGGTCCTGAATATCCTAGACCTCTACTGCCATTTCTACTGACTCCATAGATTAGTGAAGCCATTTTGCTTCTATCTACGCTTTTGGCAAGAAATTTTTTAAATGCATTATCATATTTGTCTTCTATACTAGTGTTAGTTGAGTTTGAAACAATTTCTTCTTCTAACTTAGATATTTTACATTTCAGGCCAGTGTTTGAATTTTCTAAGACAAATATTTTTTCATTTTGTTCAGAAATGGTTTTCTTGTTTTTAGTAAGATCATCTGAAGAAACTATAAAACTCTTTTTCAAGATTTTGAATTTGCTTTGAAGGTTTTGATATCTTTTTATAAGTTCAGTTAATCCTAATTTAAGTTTAGATCGTGATAAGGAAGAAAGTACCTCTCTTTCATCGTCGGAGTCTGATAGTTCTTCCTCTGATGAGTCACTTCTGGTTTCTGCCATGAAATCCATGTTGACCCGACCTTCATCAGCATCATCTTCAGATTCCAAATCATCCCAGGTTGCCATGAGACCCTTTTTGGTTTTCGTAGGTCTTTCTTCTTTCTTGGCCTTTGGGCAGTCATATTTGAGATGTCCAGGTTCTTTGCATTCAAAGAACATAACATCTTTTCCATAGTTTCTTCTTTGACCAGATGTAGATTCGAATCTTCTCCTAGGTCCTTTGAACTTGTTCCTTCTGTATTTCCAAAGTTGACTTATCTTTCTTGATATGAGTGATATATCATCTTCTTCTTAATCTTCTTCAGATTCTTCCATTTCTTCTTCTGCCCGATACACCTTCTTCTTTTCTGGCTTTACCTTTAGTGTAATGGATTTGTTTTTCTTCTGAGGTTCATCTCCTTGAAGCTCTATTTCATGACTTCTTAAAGAACTGCTAAGTTCTTCAAGACTGGTATTATTCAAATCCTTTGCAAGTTTCAAGGCAGTCACCATTGGTCTCCATTTTGCTGGAAGACTTCTGATGATTTTCTTGACATGATCAGCAGTAGAGTATCCTTTGTTCAGAACTCTGAGTCCGGAAACAAGCATTTGAAACCTTGAGAACATGGTTTCAACAGACTCATCTTCTTCCATTTTGAAGACTCGTATTTCTGGATTAGCGCAAGAGCTTTGTCTCTTTGACTTGAGCATTTCTTTCGTGAGTCATACGAAGAGAGTCAAAGATGGATTTTGCAGTTTCTTTGTTTATGATTTTCTCATACTCGATATAAGAAATTGCGTTCAACAGAATGGTTCTTGCTTTGTGATGATTTTTGTAAGTTTTCTTCTGAGCATCTGTAACTCACTTCTTTCAATCTTTTTACCTACAGAATCTATAGGATGACTATAGCCATCAAGTACTAGATCCCATAGATCTAGATCAAATGATAAGAAATAACTTTCAATTCTATCTCTCCAATAATCAAACTTTTCGCCATCAAAGATAGGAGGTTTTGCAGTGTAAGATTCTCTTTCAATAACATTTGTTTCAGAAGTTGTTAGTGGTGGTGTAGTCATTGTTTTTCACACTTAGATCGGTACTGAACACTGTTAAGTGCTTGATAAAAATTCAATCTTTTTATCACCTCAGAACCGAAGCTCTGATGCCAATTAAAGGTGTGAAAACGCAAGAAATGGGGGTTTGAATTGGTTTTTCAAAATAATTGTTTCTTTTGAATAACTTTCCTTGTTAAAACTTTTTCACTTTTCTAAAGAACAACAGCTTGGTTAAACAAAAAGATATAAACACATTATGTTTATACATTATGTTAAAAATAATTGTATTTGCAAATTATCGAATCTTTGTTGTTTTGATCAATTCGTTTGGAATTCAAATTTTTAATTAAGTTTTGAATTACGATTTGTTGATATAATCATAATCATTTTGATTGTGATTGGTTTGAACATCAACAAATCAAATTAAATTTCCAAACATTATTGATCACACTCAAAGTGTTCGATAGCGTATCTATTGGTTTTAATTGATTTTTTATCATTGAAAATAAGCTATACGTGTAGCTTAGCATTTAATTGGTTTGTGATTAATCGTTGTTGAACAATTTATGTTCATTATCATCCAATTGATTTACTTTATGCATAAGCAATCTTTTCAATAGTAGATTCGGTTAGACGATTCGATTTGGGTTGTTCCTGATGTGCCATAAAACTTTGGTAAACTATTTTTGCCAATAGATTAATTTTTTTATTTGTGATCTATTCACACCCTCTAAATCGAAGCCTATCGTCTAACAATTAATTTGTCCATGTTAATATATTGTAAATTATTTAAGTACATTTGTGAATCTCTTAATTGATAAGCATAATATCTTTTACGCTGAACTTGCTTTTGCCACACAAAATATAAACTGTTTTTTAAACACTTTTAAAACATCATTTTTAAATTGGGAGGTTTATTCACCCCCTCTATAGACCATTCATAGTCCATATTCTCACCCAACACATGCAACACCTCAGTGCAACATCCTTAAAAATTCTAGAGAGTAAATTTCACTTTAAGGAGTAGCTGACCCCGATGATAGTCATTTAAGTGTTGATGGAGACAACTTACTCTTGAGGTTTGCTCCTTCTCTCAAAGTTTGTAAGTTATATGGGTTTGAAGTTTTTGGAACAAGGGCCCTGATACTTCAGCAGAAAGAGATTAGGGGTACAGGATTTCGATTTCATCAAGAAGCTAGACCACCTGTTGACGATTTTTAAGGTTAACAATATTGTCCTCTAGGGTTTGGTTGTGGTGGCACAACTCTTCCATAGTAGTATGTGTTTCTACTATGGCTTGTTGGCCATTGTCTGAACTGCTACCAAATTAGGTGGAGCCTTGTGTTTGTACTATCTTAAGGGTGATGGTCGAGGCAGTTTCTGATATGAATACGGGTGTGGCTTAGGTTAGTTTTACATGAGTCTTATGGTGGGCGCCAATTATACTCGTTAAAAGTACAATAGTGAGAGAATGAGGACCTGCTCACATAATGATTGTGAGGTATCATGTATTTTCTTTGTTGGAATTTATCTCTCTTTAACCTTAGAGGTTTGAGGTATTTATAGAGACTCGTATGTTTAAATAAGGCCAGATCCCATAACCCCATTATGGAGAATAAGAGAGCTTTTCTCTTAGATTGTGGGGAGATCATTTTCTTCCCTCAATGATATCCTTATACTGCCATATTCCTAGGAAAATTGAAGTTGATCATGGGTGGGAGACTTAAATCATGTCGAGCGACAAGGCACTGCCATTTGGGAGACCACGCCAGATAGAACACTCATACCAGTTAGGGGTGGAAAATAGGCATGCCCACCCCGCCAAAGGTCGTGAAAAATGTGACGGGGCGGACATACATATTTGAAGGTGAGTGCCTAAAACTTTGTCCCGCCCTGCATCAATGTGAGAGTTGGGCGATGCGAACCCGTGGGTATTGAACCTTTTAAGGCTAAAAATTACAAAATTGTATGTAAAAGCCCATGTCCGAAAAAACAAAGCGAGACGGGGCAGACACATTAAAGGGTGCAAGCCTAAAATTTTAATCTACTCCGAAAAAAAACATACAAAACGGGTATTGCTCGTCGGACCAGACTCGTTTTACCACCCCTAACAACTTGAGCGACTAGCCCATTTTCTATCTCTAGTTAGGCTTTGGCCAAAAAAACACACCCGTTATTTATTCAAATTCAAAATAAAATATTAGTGAACATAAATATAAAATAAAATATTAAATTTAAAATTATAGAAAAACATTAAAAAAAAATAGAATTTTTTACCAAAATAACCATCTTTTCCCTCCATAATATCCAATCTAACCATTCTTCCATCATATTTTCCAAAATACCCAAGTTTCAAGCAAAAAATATATACGTGAGAGAGGGCACCAATAATAGGAAAGTCCCCTTTAAATTTAAAGAGGGAGCGCCAAATGAAGGAAAGTCTCCTTTAAATTTAAAGAGGGGGCGCCAATACAAGGAAAGCCTTCTTTGAAAATTAGAAGGGGACGCCAATACAAGGATAACCACCTCTTATTGAATTATTTATTTAAAATTTAATATATATTATATTATATAATAATGTAGAATTAATTATTAATTTCATATAATAATAATTAGATTATATTGGATGTTTATATTAATATCTACGACTCAGTCGAAATAAATGTCCGCCGGTTCCGCATCCGTAAGGTTGTATGTCTCTTGCTGCTCTCTGTGGCGGTGGTGGTGGTTCCACAAGAGGTGTTTCATAGAAAACCGTTGCTGATGATTGTGTTGGATCGATTCTAAGAACATCGCGTATGTAAGCACATGAAGATGAACTCAAATCAGCAAAGTCGTCTAGATTGAAGGGGCTGCATGTGCCTTCGTAGTTTTGCATGCAATTTATAAAGGAGAAAACTATTAAAGCGGTCTCACATCGCGTTAGAGGATTTGACCATCATGATTACAACTTCATTGTTGACGAGACAAAGGATTACAATGAGGGTCGACCAATGGCATACTACCGGGTGAAAATTCATAAAAATTGGTGTGATTGCGGAAAATTTCAAACTTTTTGCATGCCTTGTTCTCATGTCATTGCGGCATGTTCTAATGTTTGTCAAGACCCATTCTTGCAACTATCAGACACTTACAAGGTCTTTAACTTATTCGGTATCTATAATAATAGCTTTCCGGTGGTAGCTAGTGAGGACTATTGGCCTACCTATCAAGGGGACACAATTTACCACAATGAAAATATGAGAAGGAACAAAAAAGGTCACCCCAAAAGCACGCAAATTATAACCGAAATGGATACTACTGATAAAATGGAAAGATTGTGTGGAATATGTCGTCTTCCTGATCATAAACGGAAACGTTGTCCCAATGTTGGAACGAGTTATAGATAAGATTTAATTATGTCATTAAAAATATTTGTAACCTTAGAATTTAATATGGATAACAACTTTTGGTTACAAGACAACAAACAACAATACGTTAAAAACAACAACACAAACAATAAATAAAAACAATTAACACTACAAAATAACTAAAAGATGCCAACAATCAGAACAATATCATCAACTCAAAGCATTATATCTCTGATGTCGTTGTCATCTTTAATTTGCATACACATACGTTGTATATTGTCATCTGCAAACGAAAAGTACGAAAAAAAAGTCTTTTAATACTTTTAATTCTTTCTCCATCTTGAATCCCTCAATCTAACCAACGATTCAAATTCCTTTTTAGTTGTTTTAAGCTTCGGATGTTCCAAAATAACATCCTTAACAAAGACTTGATTTGTGAAAAAATAATACATGATAGAACCTGCAGAGAAAGAGAAAAAATTTGTATGAAGGAAATGAGAAGATGTGTGAAAAAAATTGCAGACGATCATATCTATTTAATAAAAAAAATACAACCATTAAGATAATAATAAAATTTATACTATTATATAATATAATAAATATTAAAAACTAATTGTATTATTAAAAAAAAAGAGACTATGAAGCTATTAGCGCCCCTTTTAAAATTTATGAGGTGACTATCCGTGTATTGGCAGCCCCTTCTTAATTTTTCTTTCTATTAGTGTTACGTCTTTAAATTAAAAAGGGACTTTCTTGCTATTGGCGCCCTGTCTCTCATATATATATATATATATATATATATATATATATATATATATATATATATATATATATATAATTTTTGTTTAAAATTTGAGTATTTTAAAAAATATGATAGAAGAATGGTTAGATTTGGTTATTGAGAGAAAAGATAATTATTTTGGTAAAAATTTAAAAAAGAAATAAATAAATGAAAAGAGAAAATAGAGGGATAGATCTGGTGCTATAACCGACCACGGAATTTATGCGAGCATTACCATGACAAGTCCACATCCAAGTAGTAACTACTAGTACTACTATTGTTTACAAAAAATATTGCACGGGGTTGAATAAAACGTTGAATTCGGCTAACCTAGCCCAGCCGTTAAATGCACTATTGAACGAAGATCGTATGGTTGAAAATGAGTAGTTGAGTCATGAGTGTCGAAATAAATGGGACCCACTGTTGAAAAGATTTGGTGATGGGACTATAGCCACTTCACTTCAAATTTCACACTGTATCAACACAGTACCGTTTTTAAGTGCTACACCACTTTTTATATTTCTCCTACGTTTACGGAATCACACGCGCAGCACTCCATTCCGTTACCCCACGCGCTCAACCTTTCATTTAATTTATTCATTCATTAAAATTCATATTTCTACGCTTTCTTAGGATTGGTTTAAGTGCTGGCTGAATTTGATTAATTCCAGATGCATGCACACAAATAATGCCTCTTTCTATTTATATTCAAGCTCATTTATTTATTTGTCTGCCTAATTACAAAATTATACTAAAATAAAAAAAGCAACTAGCTAGCTGCTAGCTAATAGTACCACTTTTTAAGACAATCACAATCTAGTTTGTGCACACACTTTTCATAGCATGTACGTTCAACAATGATTTTCTTTTTTACTGTAGATACGAGAATAATTTAGAACTAGTAATGTAGTACTACACGTACAACAATGATTTTCTCATTAAGATTCACTTATTACAAATATTAAGTAGTACATGCCAACATAATCATATATTGTCCCTCATCATCATATCATACCATATGTAATAATGTAACAGAAAAATGTTATCATATGATTCGTATCACATGTACATTGATTAGTTCCACTACAGATAAGTGAGTAAATTTTGTGACTATTATGGGGCTGTTGTTGTTTGACTTGTTTTCATGTCGTCTTGAGCATTGTCTCACCACCTCCATAACATCTGGTTTTCTTTTTCCCTCCTCTCATAATTAAGTACTTGTATTATTATGAGTTTTCACGGTACTCTATTTTCTTTTATAAATTAGATATTTTTTACGCGTAAATGTATAGATTAATTTTTTAAATTGAAAAGAGTAAATAATACATTTTCTTTCATAAAGTTTAATACCGATGTTCGAAACCAAGTTTAAACCCAACACCTTTGATTAAACAATATGTTATTATGTTAAATGTGGTACAAATTATTGAAAATGTATATAATGTGTGTATATGTTTATCTCCTTCCTTCGCCATCTTATGAATTACTAAGAGTAAAATTCAAGCACATTTAACCTATACAGGGACGGAGCCAGAAACTTTAAATAGTGGGGGCAATAAGAAATTATTACTTATAAATTAAATATTTTCTTTGAATAATATTCAATTTTTAAATAAGAATTAGTTTGTGTTTGGAGATAATTGATTATGCCAGAATTGAATTTGGTAAAATTAATTTTAACTTTAATCAAGAAGCTAAAAATTTTCACTTTGAGTATAAACAACTATGGAACAGAATCATCTCTACTGTAGAAGAAACAAACACTTCAAAATTATTTCAAAATCAATTATACACATCTAAAATTGCTTTTGGCTTCTTCAAAAGTCAAATCAAACATACTATTTGGGTCCGTTTGTAAATTTTAAAAAAAAAATTCTTTGTATTTAAAAAAAAGATTTTATAGAAACTATTTTTTTTAAATATTACAAGTTTATATATATATATATATATATATATATATATATATATATATATATATATATATATATATATATATATATATATATATATATATATATATATATATATTAAAAAACTAATTTTGACATACAATATCATAAACATATATTATTGAAGATTAAAACATAGTCGAAATTGCAATTTTTTCAAAAAAATGTATTTTACAAATAATTTTAATGAAACACTATTTAAATTGTTTCAAAATTAAGTGATTTTTTAAAATTTTGATATCTAAAATTTCTTCAAAAAAAATGATAAAATATCTAAAATAATTTTTTCGAAACAAATTTCAGTTGAAACTTTTATATAAATTATCTTTGTAAATTTCTTTTATACAAAATTATGTATAAAAATCATTTTTTTTAAATAAATCAAAACAAACAGGTCCGATTTGATAAAATCAAATTTAATATATAAAAATATGTTAGTGAATAAATGAATAAATATTTTATTAATATTTTTAAATAGCTATTATTTGAGTGCTAAAAAAATATGACAATTTTTTAAAGTAAAAAATTTCATATTCAATTCTTAACGATATATTGTAAAAACTCTCATCAATTACACATTTAGATAGTATAAAAGAAATTCTAATACTGAATAAATATGTCACAAATATGATACGTATTTACGGATTGCTACAAATTTTATAAAAGAATTGATATAATCTTTTAATCTTGTAAGTTTTATTAAAATGACTTGGACATGCAGTTTTTCTTAATGGATTATATAAAATATTCAATCTTACTTCTAATAAATTAATGTATTTATAGTAATCATTAAAAAATATATAAATAATAGTGGGGGCACTGACCCACACATGATTATATATAGCTCCGTCCTTGCCTATACTATGCTAGATTTGATATACAGGAGGAATCAACTAGTCATTTTTTAAAGAGTTATTAACATTTAAATAAGAGTAAAGTTTTTAAAATATATTTTTATGGATTTAAAATACTTTTATATGACACTAATATTTTTTCTAAATTTTTTTATCAACGTTTTTTTTAAAAGCACTGTTCTTTTTACGCATACGCTTTTCTTTAAGAATGCATTTGAAATTCAATATAACACTTTTCTTTTTATGCACGTGATTTTTTTAGGAATACATATAAAATTCAACATCACTTTTTATAAAAGTGTTCCGCCCTTTTTTTCATAAATTTTTTTATTTACTTAAAATTCTCATTTATGTTAAATATGTAATTTTTTATATTAAGTATAATTGTAAGTTCGATAGAGTCGAAGTAGTGTGTGTTTGATAGAGTCGAATATATTTTGTATTAATTATATTTGAGAAAGTCGAATACAACTTGCTGAAGTTTGTGTTAGTTAGTTACTTTGAGAACTACTTGGCAAACAAGTAATCTCATTGTAAATAGGGAGATAATCTACTATTGGAAAAGAGTTAAATAAGAGAAATTAAGTAAGAATAAACGCAGAGAAAAACTCTGTAGAATTTCATTCATCTTCTTCCCCATTCTCTAAAATCCTAATTTTTCTTTTCTTTCCAATTTACTTTCAGAGATTTATTTTCTTCTTAAATCATTGTGCACGGGAATCATCTTTAAACCAAGGAGTGGTTGAATCACTCGAGTGAAGAGTGGGGAATGAGAGGAGCGATCAATCAGAAAGATTGATTCGTATTATCTCCAAGATTGAGGTTAATTCCAACATCTAGTATCTAGAGATCTGGCTGCGATTTTTGATAAGCTTAGAATAATGACTTCTCATCTGAATGACCGTTTTCCAGCAAATCTTCCAATCTTGAATGGTAAGAATTATGAGAATTAGTGTAAACAAATGAAGATTGTTTTTTATTATCTAGATATTTGAGATCTTGTGAAGAATATAGTGACACCAATTAGAGAGGATGCTATGGATGAACAAAAAAGATTGCACATAAAGATTCGAAGAATAAAGATTATAAAGCTCTTGCTCTCTTTATAATCTATCAGTGCGTTAATTCACACAACTTTGAGAAAATTGGTGATGTAGACTCAACAAAGGAAACATGAGACATCTTGGAGAAATTGTTTAAAGGTGCTTTGAAGGTGAAAGTGGTGAGGTTACAAACTCACAAAAGAACGTATGAATTACTTCAGATGGAAGAAAGTGAAAGCATCACTGATTTCTTCACTAGGGTAATTCAAGACTGGTGAATCAAATAATGATGTGTGGAGAAGTGTTAACATCAAGATCATTAGTTACAAAATCTTGAGGTCAGTGACTCCAAAATTCGATCATGTGGTAGTAGCTATAGAAGAATCGAAGGATTTGTCAAGCATGACAAAAGAAGAGTTTCAAGGGATATTTGAATCTCACGAACAAAGAATGGCTGAAAGATTTGCAAGCAATACACATAGTGATGTAGCTCCGCAAGCGCATTCAACAAAATAAAAGAAAGACAAAGGAAGATGGAATGGTAACAAAGGTAGAGCAAGCTACAAAAATTTGACTGGTAGAGGAAACCAACAAGAAGGTAGTTCATCAAATCACAGACAATCTTTAAACCAAAGCAATCACATAAGTAATGTTGAAGGTAGAGGAAAAAACGATGGAAGAAAACCTAACAAAATCCATATTCAGTGTTAAAACTATCAGAAGTATGGACATTATGCAAGTATATGTCGAGGAGGAGAGAAAGAAAACCAAGAAAGTGATGCAAGACTTGAAAAACACAAAAAAAAAAAAAAAGATGTTATTGATGGTTATAATGAAAGATGAATAAATATTCAAGGACCAATGGTACTTAGACTCTGGTTGCTCATCACACACGAATGAAAGGAAAGATTGGTTTGTCAACATAAGTCCCTCGATGAAGAACGGGGTGAAATTCTCAAATGGCCATACCCTGGTTGCTGAAGGTATTGGTGATGTTCTTATCGTGAGGAAAGATGGCAAAAAGTCAGTAATTTTTAATGTACTATACATACCAGGCATGAAAAGCAATTTGCTCAGCATAAGGTAACTTATCGAGAAAAATTACAAACTGTTAATCAAAGATAAAATGATGAGAGTTCTCGACTCAGGTGGTAGGTTAATCTTGAAGGTAGCCATGTCTCAGAACAGAACCTTCAAGATTGAACTAAATGTGATGGAGCACAAGTGTCTGGCAACTGTAAATAGCAGATATGAATGGCTATGACATTACAAACTTGGTTATTTCAACTTCAAAGACATCAAAAATATGAAGAGAAGAAACAGAGTTTCAGGATTACCAAAAATTGACATTCCAAATGAAGTGTGTGAATAATGTGTTCAAGCAAAGCTACACAGGAATAGCTTCAACAAAGATGCAGGAAGCAAGTCGAAGGAAATCCTAAAAGTCATATATTCAGATGTGTGTGGTCCTATCTATGTAGATTCGATTGGAGGTAACATATACTTTGTCACATTCATAGATGATTTCAGTTGAAAACTGTGGACATACCTAATCAAGAAGCAAAATGGCATTCTTGAGGTGTTCATAAAGTTTAAATCTATGGTGGAGAGACAAAGTGGTCAAAATCTCAAGACCTTGAGAACTGATGGTGGTGGAGAGTATGTTTTCAATGAGTTTACTGTTTAATGTTAGAAAGAAAGGATTGTGCATAAGATAGTGCCACCCTACACTTTATAACAAAATGGAATTGTAGAAAGGAAAAACATAACGATCACGAACATAGTGAAGAGTATGCTAAGAGGCAAGAATTTACCAAATGAGTTATAGAGCGAGGCCATGTTGACAGTAAGAATGTTGGTTTGGTTTAAAACCTAGCTTAAGTCATCTGAAGGTGTTTGGGTCCATATCACATAGACACGTGCTTGATCACTTGAGAAGAAAACTTGATAGCAAGTCAAGCCATATGATCTTGATAGGATATCACTAAAACTGGTAGATACAAACTGTTCTACCCAGTGAATAAGCAAGTTGTGATCAATATGGACGTGATCATTAATGAGCTTAAGGAATGATATTGGAATAAAAACATCAAGAATGATTTAGTGAGAACTCTATGTGATGAACCAGCTAGGGAAGCTGACATAGGAGTTTGACAAGAGGAAGTCAAAGATAAGAAGGCACAAGTAGACTTCAAAGAGCAATAAACATGCCTGCAAGGTTGTAGGAATGTGTGATTAAATCATATGTTATGTTCGATGATGAAGGTGAACTTGTTCGCTATGATTTTTATGCAGATATAGAGCCAATTAACGTAACTGAGGCTTTAAAAGACTTGAAATAGATAAGCCATGATGGAGGAACTGAAGTCCATGGAAGTAAACAAAACCTGGTCATTGGTCTAATTTCCATAAGAAAATAAGGTAATTGATGTGAAATGGGTTTACAAAGTAAAGTTGAATCCAAAAGGAGAAGTAACCAGACACAAAGCAAGACTTGTATGAAAGGATTTTTTAAGAGAAAAGGATTAGACTTCGATGTTGTTTTTGCACCAGTAGCTAGGATCGTTGGTTGTTGGTCTAGCAATCATAAACAACAGGTACATGTGTCAGATGGATGTGAAATGTGCATTCCTAAATGTGCCCTTAGACAAAGAAGTTTATGTCACTCAATCGGCCGGGTTTGTGAAACATGGCCAAGAAAGCAAGACATACATGTTGCATAAACCCCTGTGGACTCGAGCAAGCTCCAAGAGCTTGGAATAAGAAGATAGATGGCTTTCTAAGAGATAAAGAATTTGTAAAGTGCACAAATGAGAATGAAGTATATGTCAGAAGAAGAAGGAGTGAGCTTCTTATACTAAGTCTTTATGTCGACGACATGTTAATAACAGGTAGTTGCAAGAAAGGGATTGAAGACTTGAAAGGTAATATAAGCAAGGAGTTCAAAATGTATGACCTGGGAAACATTTCATACTTCCTTAGTATCGAATTTTACAAGTGTAGTAGAGGCCTAATGATGTATCAAAGAAGACATGCGAGTGAGATACTCAAAATATTTAAGATGGAGGATTACAATGCAACTTTGACACATACTAAACCAATACTACACCTATCAAAAGACTCAAATGAAGATGGTTTTGACCCAACTTAGTACAAAAGACTCATTGGATCACTAAGATACCTTTGTCATACAAGGTCTGATCTAGCATGCATTGTAGGTATGGTGAGTATATTCATGCAGAAGCTAAATGCATCACACCTAGTAGCCACAAAGAGGATACTAAGGTATCTCAGGGGAACACTCGACTATGGAATTTTGTTTCATGCAGCAAATGAAGGAAAATAATGTAGACTAGCGGGTTACACCGATTCAAGTTGGTGTGGTGATGCTAAGGATAGAAAATCCATAGCTGGTTATGTGTTTATGTTAGGTGGTGCACCAATTGGTTGGAATTCAAGAAAGGAACCAGTAGTAGCACTGCCATCATGTGAGGCTGAGTACATAGTTGCCTCTCTCTGTGCATGTCAAGCAATTTGGATGGTGAATTTGGTCGAAGAAATTACAAGGAAGAATCACGGAGCAATGACCATAAAGATCGACAACATGTTTGCTATTAATTTGGCAAAGAATTTGATTGCACATGGAAGAAGAAAACACATCAAGATAAGGTTCCATTATCTTTTAGATATAGTATCAAACGGGAAGTTGAACTTGGAACACTGCATAATTGAGAACCAGATTGCAGACATGATGACGAAGGCTGTGCAAGTCGAATTGATCAAAAGATTAATAACAATGATGAATTTAGATAGTTTAGACACAATGAATTAGGTGGTGTGTTAAATATGTAATTCTTTGTGTCAAGTATATTTTTAAGTTCGATATAGTTAAAGTATTGTTCATTCAACACAGTCGAAGTAGTGTGCGTTTGACAGAGTCGAACTGAGTCTGTATTAACTGTATTCGACAGAAATTTAAATACAACTTGTTGAAAATTATGTCAGCTAGTTACTTTGAGAAATACTTGGTGGGCAAGTAATCTCATTATAAATAGGGAGATACCTTACTATTGTAAAATAGTCGAATAAGAGAAATTCAATACGAATAAACGTAGAGAGAAACTCTAAAGAATTTGATTCATCTTCTTCCCCATTCTCCAAAACTCTAGTTTCTATTTTCTTCCAAATTTACTTTCAAAATTTTTTTTCTTCTCAAATCATTGTGCACGGGAATCATCTTGAAACTAAGGAGTGTTTGAATCATTCAAGTGAGGAACGAGAGGAGCGATCAATCAAAAAGATTGATTCAAATTATCTCGAAGATTGGGGGTTAATTCAAACAATTTCATGAATATAAACTCATAAAAGACATTGTAGCAACAATGAACAAAAGTCAAACATGATTGAACACATAAAAAAATAATGTTATTATTTTGTTCAAGAATCAAAAATGGATGCAGTTGGATAACTGATGATCTCGAACAGTGGTGTTGAATTTGAGATGGATGGAATTGGATAAATGATGATCTTCAATGGTGGTGTTAATCTCCTTTACTATGGCGTGGGGTGAACCTGCATGGTTAACACTCAGACGCCCAAGTCAGATCAAGATCTAAGATTAGTGTAGTCAAAAGTAGAGATCAGAGAATATACCTTTCTCTCTGCATCTAAATTGATTTTATACCTTGGGTCAAGTGGAGTGGGTTTGAAATGGATTGGGCCTTAGTCATTTTTTCCATTGGCCAATTCAGAACAATTACCCTCAAGGCTTTTTTGAGCACTGAAGGAGTCGAAGGAAGCCTTAAGTGATGTTGGTCGGCCTTCTGGATATTGTATGATGTGAAATAAAATTGTAACATCTGGAATCAATTGAAGAAGTAATGTAGAACAAGTGCATTAAATACGGTCCCATCATTGAAATGTTTCGCAACCCTATTCTGACACGTGCGGTGAGGTGACGAGCTAGGACATGGTACAATTTACAGTGCACTCGAGGGCCCTCAAATTGGCATGTATCCACAAGGGGAAATCTAATCGTTGATCTTGTGACTTATTTCTCTAGTTGCTCCAAACCATTCAGCTGCTGTTACTTATAAATAAGGTGAACTGAGTATTCATAGACATTCAAACTTGCACTTACTTTGTTTTAAAACATTTTCGTCACCTCTTCCTTGAGAATATAATTAGAGGAGATCTGTAATATTTTTCTCAAAGATTTTTCATTTCTTCCTCTTCTCCTGCTCCATTAATCCGCCATAACCTTATACCATCCTAACTTAAGCATTTATCTTTACCATTTCTAGTTTTCTAGTCAGGATGAGTGATAATACTATTAACTTAGTGAACTACTTCGAAGTTGAAACTTTGTTTGCTTCTATAATAAGGTTATCCTCTTATTATCGTCTTCCTCCTCTTGATCACAACCACTTGGAACCAGAAATCATACCCCTATCTGACAATTTTGAATCATAAAGAGTATCTAAGAATTTCTTAGAAGAAGGAACTTCTTCATCTGGCTAATAAGAAAACCATTTATCGAATGTTGGTAGAGAGGTTAATTGTTCTGAGGTCCCTCTTCCCTCTCGTGTCTTATTCGAGGAGGAGATACAAGCCAATCGACAAAGGAGAGAACATGCTAAATATTATATTTAGCTTCATCTAAAGATCAATAATTGTGAGCCCAATGACGCTGAAGTGAAAGCCCACTTGGATCTACGAGCTCAGCTAGGTATGGTGGAGTGAGTTAGACCTAACCACATTTCTTAACATGGTATCAAGAGCATGATTTAAGATTTGGTGGGCCACCTTCTATCAGAGTTCCTCTATCATGTCATCCACCATTTATTTCCATGCTTTAAATGTTCAATCTTGGGCATAAGGAAATGTATTAAGAGTCATACATCATATAATATATGGCCTAAACATGTGCTTATAAGTGGGGTTAATCCTCACTCTACAAGCCGTTTTTTATGGTTGAGTTAGACCCAACCATATTGCTTAACATTATGGTATCAAAGCCTATCGATTGGACCATGGGTCACCCATCGTTAATATTCATGCACCAAACTCATGAGAGTTTGGGCGTGAGAGGGTGTATTGGGAAAATCCCAAGTTCCACATTGATTATTGATAGATCATTGAAAGAGTTTATATAGATTGGCACCCCTACCTTACAAGTCTATTTTATTAGGATGAGTTAAGTTAAACTCTAATATGGTATATGAGTCTATCGATCAGACCATGGGCCGATCACCGTTAATATCCATGCACCAAAACCAAAAGAGTTTTGGGCATTATGAGATGTATTGGGAAAATCCCAAGTCCCGCATTGGTTGGAGATAGAGCATTGAAAAAGTTTATATAGAGTGACACCCCTCACCTTACAAGTCAGTTTTATAGAGATGAGTTAGGCCAAACTCTAATATTTTTGTAAGGATTTATTAGGCAAAACTCTAGTTCTATTATGGTATCACGAATCTATCGATTCGGGCCACCCACCGTTTAGGAGTGAAGGAAGATAAAAGAGTTTTATATCCCTTCATATTCTTTGAACAACCACTATCAAGATACCATTTAACGTTTGAGACTTTAAAGCATACTTGCATCATGAACTTAAGTTTTTTACTTTAGATACCCAAACCATATTTGATCCTCTAACATTAGTACGATGCCGGTAATTTAAAATTCCAATAAGAGTTGTGATCACAAAAGTAAGAAGAACAAGAATTATTTCTTAATATACTTTTATGATTTCTCTTATAGGGATGAGATGGAGAAGAAGGATTTTGATTCTCATGAATTTTTTAAACAAAGCAGGATAAAGCTATATTACCATTTCTACCATAATAGTTACATTTAAGAAAATTACATTTATAGGTCCAATTTGCATGGAAAATATTACTAAATGACTTAGGATCGCTTTTTCAGTTCATAGCCTATACCAAATTTATCATAGGTTTCTCTTTGATTACCTAGAATGATATTCAATTTATCTATCCCTTTGGTAAATTTATCAAGTGTCTTATGCAAGTCATCAATTTCATTTTCTAAAATGTTGCATTTTTCACACTCGAAAGATTTTTCAAAGTTTTCATGATAAAAAGGAGGAGAAAGAGAGTTTTGAATTTAAAAAAAAAAAATTATTTTTCTCTAAGATAGTTCATTTCCTCTGACATATTTTTATTTTATTTTTCAAGAGAGGATATAATTGACTTGGAGAAAAAAATATTTTCTTTTAATTTTCTTGACTCTTTATCAGAATTTTTATAGACAGGAAATATATCATGATAAATAAAAAAGGAAGTTAGACCGTTTACCTTGAGTTTCTTCATAAGACAAATGTTGACTTCTTCCTCTTTTTCTGATTCGTCGGAGGAGTCTATGCTATTATCATCCAAAGCTATACATTCCTTCTTTGTTTCTTTTTAAGGTATTTTGAATTTTTCATATCTCTTCTAGTTTTGAGGGAAACTTGAGTTTATGTGACCTTTCTCACGCCTTATGGATTTCTTTAAATTTCAAAGTAATAGATTCATATATTCACCAATCTCCAAATATTTGGATTCTTTGACTTTTAGTGCAAGACTTTTCTTCTCCTTAACACCTTCTTCATTTTCAACCAGTCTTTTCAACTCAATTTAATTTTCTTGCAATTTTCCAATTAAGGTATCCAAATCTAAATAAGACGAGTCTTTAGACTTAGAAACCGTAGTAAATATAGGTTGATAACTACAATTTAGGCATCTAAGGACTTTGTTAATTAAATCTTCATTTAGAAGTTTTTACCTAGATTTTTTAAGTGATTAACAATATGAACAAGTCATTTTTCCATGCCTTGGATTTTTTTTAGGTTTCATCATAAACAACTGATACTAACGGGTCAATGTTCTAGCCTTTTTTACCTCATTTATACTTTATGGGCAACTTGAAGGGTGTGTCACATTTCATTTGCAATATTACAATTAGAAATATAAAAAAACCATCAATATCAAGAGAGCTAGTGACAAAAGTTTTAGCTTTCATAATGTAATGAACCTTTTCTTTATCCTTTTTGGTCCAAATATCTCCAATTAATGTTCGGGAACAAAAGACAATTTTTTTTATAGCGACCAAGATATCTCAATGATTTACCTCTATAAATATTTACATCATTTATTTATAATAAAATACCCCTCTCCATTAAAAAATGAGGGTGTATTTAGTGAATCGCTTGAGGTCATCCTACCACCTAAGACAATTAATCTTATAGCAAGAGTTAAACTATGATACCAATTTTTAACCATGTGACTTCAAACACAAGAGGGGATGAGAATTATGTTGTATGGTTTTTGAATTTTTTTTACAAAAATATTGATTTTATCTTGGCCAATTTTAAGAAAGAAGACGAAGTAGAGAAATAACGCACGAACGATCAAATGCAATAAAGTAAAAGCAAAGAGTTAGAAATATAACACCAAGATTTATATTGGTTCGTACTTAAACCACGATACCTACTCCAGTCCCCAAGAGTTTCCCTTTAAGAGTGCCATTATCAACTTGAGATTTTATCATAAGATCAACCCACAACCTCCTTACATTAAGCTTTTACTCAATTGATATCAATTTAAATGTCACAAGAGAACAAAGCTTTTGATTAATAAATTACAGTATGATCCGATCAAACAGAAAATTAAACAATTCTAATTTAAACCTCTCTCTCTCTCTCTCTCTCTCCCTCCCCCACACACACATCACTAAGATGACAAGTGTATAACAATAGTTTATAAGAAACAAATGAGTGAGAAGAATGTAAAATCATATTTTTATGATTATAAGTGAACACAGAGAATCCTTTATATAGAAGAAGAAAATTTGCCAAGTAAGAAAATAATCCATGAGTTGAGGCCAATGTCTAATCGATTAGCCCACGGTGCTAATCGATTAGACTTAGCTAATTTGGAAACAAACTAGCAAGATTTAAAGGCTAATAAACTAAGAGGGTTCCTAATTGATTAGGTGACGAGCTTGCTCCTTAATACATTAGATATGAGTTATAATTGAATATAGAGCAAGATTTCATTTTCGTAATTGGTTAGGATAATTCTTAATCGATTAGATAAAGGTAAAAAATGATTTTAAAAAGGTTTTGAAATAAATGAAGTTTTTTAAATCATTTTGAGTGTGTGTGTGTGTGTGTGTGTGCATGCGCATTACTTAGTGTGTTAGATTTACTTACACTTAATTTACATATTAATGATCCTAAACAAATACAATTGCACTAAGGCAGGAGATGAGGTGGGCTTTCATAGCTTCAGTTCCTTTGATGTTGATCTTTTCATTTTACTATATTTTCTTTTAACACATGAACTTTCTTAGTTGCACTGTTTGATAACTTCAATATTTTCTACTTTCATGATGCTCATGATTAAATTGCATTATTTTTGTCATCATCAAAACCAAAAACATAATCACGGCTAGCTGCACAACACATAGAACTACATGAAACACATATAATTCCTTAACCTTAGGGCTTCTTTAAAGTAAAATACAATTGAAGTATTGAAATTTGTGTTTTGGTGTGGTCTCTCAAGTTGTTGAGAGCATTGAAAGCTGAGGATGATAGTCCTATTGAAGCAATACAAAACCATAAAATAATCTCTTTGTATTTCAGGTTGACCACATATGTTTCCCTCAAGTTGTTTACTTTTTATCGTATCATATTGTGGGATTTCTTATACTATTTTATCTTAATATTATTGTATTTGAATGAATATTAGGTTTTTTGTGTTTTTTGTGAAATATTTACTGCATATTTAATTAAGTTCTTGTATTTGATTGTATTTTACTCAAATTTTGTATCATATTGTACAATACTGTATGTATGGAAGTTGTATTTGATAGTAGATTATATGCTTAATATCCTTTTTGGTTATGTATGTTGACCTCATAGTTCATTTTGGTCTCTTAACTTAAAAATGTCCATATTTTTCCCTTATATCTTCAAGGCGTACCATGTTAGTCCTTTCCGTATAATTAGCGATGAGAAAACTCAAAAAGTGATCGCTAAATTCGTCGGTAATTAGAAAAGGACTAACATGATATGTTTTTAAGAGTTAAGCGTCCAATATGAATTTTTTTAAAGTAAAGACATCAAAACCAACCTCGTGGTTAACATACGAGGCCAAAACGATATTAAACTTAGATTATACTTATACTTTGTATATTATACTGTATTGTTGTGCCATTTATACCAAGTTTAAATCATACCCTTTGTTTTCTTTATATGACATGAGTTTATATAAGTTGGTCTTCTATACTAAAGTTTGTTTTGTAAAAGACCCTAAGTTAATGTACAATGGTAGTGAGGTTTATACATTTAATGAGTATGAAGTTTGTTACCTAATTAAGAGGATGGACTCTGAGTTTGAAGTAGATGTTATGAAAATTTGGTGGAAACATGAGGGTGGTAATTTTGAAAATGGCCTAAATTAACTTATAAATGTATGAATGATTGGTATGCAATGAAACTATCTAAATTTGATGAGGAAAGCAAGTGTGATGTGGACATATACATTGAACCCAAAGACTCTACAAGTGGTGGCATATGTAAGGACCATGTATGCAACTAAGGTTCCTAATTATAGAGATTTTTAAAGCTAGACAACTTGCTAGAAAACTTTTTGAAGGGGACTCTAGCAAGTAGTATAGTTTTCTATGGTCATATGGTATTTAATTAAGAAGGGATTCACCAGGAAATACTTTCAAGTTAAATATTGAGTGTCCCAGGCTAGGCTTTCAACCAAAGTTTGAAAAGTGCTAAATTTGTTTGGATGGGCCAAAAAAAGCATTGACAATGGCATGCATACCATTTATAGGATCATATGAATGTCATATTAAGAACAAATATAGTGGAATATTGCCGATTCCTATTGCGAGAGATCCAAATGACCAATATTTACCTATAAATTTTGGAGTTGTTGACAGGGGTGTTCAAATCCAAAGCAATCCAAATAAAAACCGTAAACCGATCCAAAAAAAACCAAAAACCGCAAAAAACCGAAAAATATTGGATGTGTTTGGATGTCATTTTATAAAAACCGACCGGTTCGAATCGGATTTCGGATTGATTTTTCAAAACCGATCCAAACCCAACCGAACCGCATGTATATATTTTTATACTTATTGATTTTTTATTAGTATAATACCTTGTATTAATTTATTTAGTTTATTTTTTTTATAAAATATTATTTATTAGTTTGATTTAATTTATTAATTTTTATTATTTCATTTGTTTCAATCATAACTGATCATTATCTTTTTGTAATATTAACTTTTAATAAAGTATATGTTATATATTATATCAAATTTATTATTTATTAGTGTTTGTACAATATTAATTAAAATTATAATTTGTAATTTGGATATTCAAATTAAACCGCAAGAAATTGGATCGGATCGGATCGGATTTTTTTAACCAATCATCCAAAACCGAACCAAACCGCAAGTAAATATATCTTTGGATTGGATGACATTTTGCTACAAAACCGATCCAAACCGAACCGCAAACACCCCTAGTTGTTGAGACTGAAACCAAAGATTCATAGAATTAATTAATTACCTGTTTCTTGAAGACATTAGGGATTGTGGATGGTGTTTCATTTCTAATTAGCAAAAGACATGTCTTATCATTACTTTCGCAATTATGTTATTTGTGCAATCCTTTTACTTGAATAACTATGTTACTTGTTTATTGTTGCAGGGATTGGTGCAAGTATTTGAAAAGAAGAACCCTAGCGCTGAACATAGGTTGTTTATTAGGAATTATATGTTAACTTAAAGAAGAAATTTGGAGGTGGTAAAATATTTAAAGATCTGAAGATCATTGCAACAAAGGAAACCTACTTTGAAGCACATGAAGCTATGAAGCTACAAATAAAGAGGACAAGTTCAAAGGCTTTTGACTGGTTAGAGAATATTCCAAAAAAAAAGTGGTGTAAACATGTTTTTTCATATTTTAAGTGTGATGTGCTAATGAGAAATCTTAGTGAATCTTTCAATGCAATTATCTTACTATAGAGGGGAAAATTCATTATAACCATGTTTGAGTGGTTGATAAATTATCAGTTAAATATCCTTTTCCGTCCCTTATCTTGTACGCGGGGCCCATTTTGGTCCCTTAACTTTAAAAAAGACCATTAAAGTCCCTTAAATTTTCCAAAGTAGTCCTTTCCACCAAATGGAAATAACTTAGTTAATGATTGATGACGTGTAACATACAACTTTTTGTGACTGATTTAGCGACGAAAAAATCGATCACTATAATATGTTTTCTGGGTTTTAACTACATTTTTCATCTCCTTCATCAACTTTCTCTCTCCTTTTTCCAAAAACACTCAACTTTCTCTCCCAACAATTGGTTGCAATAATATCAACCCGGAAACATAATCATCAAAATCTCCCAAACCCACCAACAAATTTTCTAAGAAAAATAGAATCTGGTTTGATATTTTAGGATTTTAAACATGTGATAATTCTCTTCAATAAAATTTGGGTTTTTATGATTCTTTTCTTTCTAAGTTTTTTATATTTGAATTTTATTTTCTTTTTTCATGAAAACTCGTAACAGCTCCATGGAAGAAGATAATGGTGAAGCTCCTAGAATCTTCAAAATTCTTCTTCTTAATTTCTTTCCATAAGAACCTTTAACATAAATTCACACTTCTCATAAAGTCTTTCTCTCATTACAATTACAACCCCTCATTCCAAAGCATCACCACCACCATGTCCATTAACCTAAACTCTCACTCCCGAAACTGAGCTATAAGCGGTGACTTGTTTGTGTATCTGGGTTTGAATGTTGAACACAATGTGATTTATGAACGACTGGTCTGTCTGGTGAGAGTGGGTTTGTGGCTGAATTTGGTGGCGTATTGTTCAACTTTGTGGAGCTAAAATTGCTTATGGTTGCTATTTATTGGGTTGATTCCATAGCCATGAAAGCTTATGCATATCTCTGTGTTCCATATTTATCGAGAAATCCCAAAATCAAACATATTGATTCCATTGCCATGAAGTTGAAAAGGTGAAAGAAATCAAAAGTGAATAAATTTGGGGAAGAAGATGAAGAAATTTAATTAAAATCCAACAAAAAATTGGAAGAAGTTGAAAATTTTAGATTTTTTTATTGTTGGTGGTGATTCTATCCTGAAAAAGTTTCCTTCTTGTTTTGGATAAATTGGTGTTACCTTTAGGATATTAGAAAAATAAAGCATGCAACAAAATTGATTGTCCCAACAATGTAAATTCTTATGTAGGAATTGCTTTAAAATTGATTTTGGTGGATAGTTTTTCAATGGAAGTGTTTTGGAATGTTCATAATTGATTATTTGAAAATATTGCAAGAAATGTTGTTTTCATGTTCAAAACTTGTGTTTCTACTGAGAAATTTTGGGATGTTAATATGTGGGTTTATGAATTTTTGGGAAGAAGATGAATAAAATAATAAAAACCCATAAAACATATTTAGTGATGGATTTCGCGTCGCTAAATAAGTCACAAAATTGATTTAAGCCATGTGGCATTCCACGTCAGTGCCACCTAGATTCATTGACTTTGACTAATGGAATTAACATAAAGGACTAATGTACTTCTGTTTGTATAGTTAAAGGACTAAAATGGTCTTCTTTTTTTAAGTTAAGGGACCAAAATGGACCCTGAGTACAAGATAAGGGACATAAAAGAGTATTTTGCCTAAATTATGCTTTAGGTAGGTTTGCCACACTTAGGGAAAAAGTAGATGGGTATAAAGGGGAGATAATGTCTAAACCCCTTAGTACCCTAGACTTCAACATATGTTGGGAGATTAACATTTTAAATTACACATGTGTATTCACAAATAAATTTATTGTTGACTTGGAAAAACAAATATGTTTTTGTAACTTTTGGACTTGGTTGGGATCTCTTGCAGACATGGTGTAGCTGCAATCACTAAAAATTTTTAATAATCCCATTAAGCATGTCCATAGTGCTATCATAAGAAAACATATGCCAAATGTTTTGATGAAGGAAACACCCATTTAAATGGGCAAAACAAATGACCCAAGACCACTGGTCGTGTAATATTTCCTCTAATGTACAAGCTTGGACCAGAGAGGCCTAAAAAACTTTGTAGAGAGGAACCATATGAAGCAACCCAATTAAAATGATGGACATGTGAATGTTGAACCACCAAAACTGGAAAACCATACTACAAATGTTTCAATTGCACCAAAGAAAAGGGTTAGTTTGATATTTTGTACTTATATATTATTTCATGATACTTGATACTTATATATTAACACTGGCATATTGTATCAGGAGAGACCTAAAGGGTGTTTAAGTGAGATTTTGTTGGTATAACCAAGATGATTCCAACTGCATTGAAAAAAAAAGGGTTTTACAACAATGCACTACATCTCAAAATTGCAAGAACATGTTTTCTGAATCTACTAAGGAAACTCAACCACCTTCACAAGCACTTGTTCATCAAGATCTCGTAGCTCGTTTATCATAAACAAGGTTGCACAAGTTTTATGGGACTGACTTTGAAATTCAAGTGTCAATATTAATTGATGAAAACAATGGAAATAATGCGATACTTGACATTCAACCAATAGTTTTGATAAAAATCTTATGAAGCCAACATCGTTGAACATGTGACTCCATAACCAAAAGAGGGGGGGGGGGGGGGGGGATTATGGAGGTTTGAAAAACTTTGGTTTAAAACAAACTCATTTGTAAAATCAAAGTTTGAAATCATTTTATAAAACAAGTGAGTAAATAGGCAACATAAAACCAAATGAAAGAAAAATACTAGAAAGTAAAATAGTTAAGGGAGAAGATAGAACACTAGAGATATACACATGTTCAGCCTTAAGGTGACCTACTCTTGTCCCCAAGAATTATTCTTGAGAGTATCCACTAAATTTGAAATATTTTAGAAGGATGTGCCCACGTACCTGCTTATACAAAGAAATGAAGTTTTAAAACTATCTTCAAACCAAACAGCGGACAAGGCTTAGAGAGATTAGTATCCAAAACAAATAGAGCTTTTTCATGGGCTCAAATGGAACCAAGACAGAGTTTTGAGTTACCTATCCTCCGAATCGAACTTGGATTTTATAGAGGCTGACCACAAACCGAACCAAGATTTTTACCGAGTTGATCTCATACCTACAAATATTTTACACCATTCTGAACTAAGAAACCAAGTGAGATTTTAATTGATCTAATCTCAAACTGATAGAACTTTTAGTTGGAATGAGCTCAAGAAAAGTTTTAGAGATTTTCACTTTTCTTCAAATCAAAACTCACTAACCAAACAAAGACTTTCTAAGATAATCCCCCAAATATACAAGAGCTTTTAACTAATTTAGCTCACAACTAAAATAATAAATTCCTATGGAAGACTTATTTACTCAAGAGAAAAACCACTTTTGATAAATGTAGAAATTTTCCTTCACCCAGAACAATCATCCTCACTTAGACTCAAGAACACTCTCGAACCACTATGGATAAAATATCTGAGAGAAAATAAAAGATGTAGAGAGATGACGAGAGAAATTAAAATTTAGGTTTATTATCGTTTTCTGGATGCGAAAAAGTGATAGATAATCTCTTATTTATATGCCAAGGCGTGGTACAAATTTGGAAACAATCCATGGGCCTATCTAATGTTATAATCGATTAGACTACCCAAATAATTGATTGTTAAGACCACAAATGGAATATTTTGATATATAATGGTTACCAATCATTAAGAGACTGTCCCAATCGATTTTAGACTCAATCAAGTATAATCTAATCGATTAAGCTAATAATCTAATCAATATTTAGTTACAAAATGTCTTAAAATCAATCAGACACTCTCCTAATTAACTGGCTAGACCTTAAAACATTTTTTTGGTGATTTAAATAAAATATGAGAGGCTTCTCAGATGTTTTTAGTGTGTGTGATTTAGCTATGTTATTTTTATAAATACCCTTGTGTCTTTGCAAGATACTGGTCACTTAGACAGACACGACTAGAAAAGCTTTCTCACTTCCTCTTTTTCATAACTCTAAAGCTTCAAGTCTTGGAATCTTTATATTTGACTTTAACATCATACAAGAGCCTTGAATTTTATTAATGAGACTTGAGATATCACCATGTTGAATACCATCATCTAATATTTTGAGAGGTTAAGTCGTCAGTGATTCTAAGTCTTTACTTGAAATTCCTTAGACTACAATGTTGACTTTAAATAGAGATATTAATCTTCAAGAGCATAACTTGATTCATTAGGATAACTTGATCAACCATCTTTTGCATCATTTATCGCTTGAGCTATATACAACTGTTGCTTGGCTTTAAGCATTATTATCTTCAAAAATGAATAGCTACTCAGTTATCTTGCAGTTTTGCTATCCATAGGCTTCACTATCTTGGACGACATGACTATACATGCAAGCACATAAATCCATAAACCCCTCCTATGAAGCCAACTTGTTATGTGAAGCCAACTTCTCAAGTGAATTCAACCTCTCTTGTGAAGCAACCAATGTTATGCCATGTTCTCCCAAGTCTAATGGTGTTAGAACCTTTATTGGTGAAAGATACAAATTAGCTAAGCCTAGTGCATTTAAACCACTGGGAATTGTCCAAATTGCTACAAATAAGCCAAGTATCAATGGTCCAGTAAATGATATTTTACTAAATCTTATGCATTCAGTAAGTGATATTTGTTGCACATTTTACTAACTCTTTTTTTTTAATGATAAATGAAGAGTATGATACAAAAAAAGCAACAAAAAAATCAATGAAGTTCAAATTCACCAAAGAAAGAGTGAAAGACTTATGATGTTCAAAACACGTGTAATTGTGGGACCTGGAAATAATGATGTAGATCTAGTTTTGATTGTTGATGATTATGAGGAAGATGATTCACATCAAAAAGTCCAAGATCATGAATAAAAAATGGAAGATGTGTTAGGAAAATGAAGATATTAGATTATAAATGCAAGGATCTTTCACAATGAAGATTTGGTGTTTTCTTCCTTTCAAAATATTACAGATTGATAAGTGTTCTTTGCATCGTTATTTCTAACCACTTTCTCTTAGTATTTTATCGCATTTTGTACGCTTTACTTCCAATTACCTGTTTTATGCCTTGGTTTATCCATTATTGTTATTTTCAGGGGCTAACGAGCATCCAAGACAAAGAGGGATCAAAGCCAAGCAAAACAACGCAAAACGGAAAAAGACGAATTTTCTCCATAGTAAAACCAAGGGGCTGCTACAACCACCCGTAACAGCTGCTATAGGCCGTAGTAGTAGAAACCCTAGGCTTTACCTTTAAGCATCTCCCAGTACAAAAGTCAGAGACCTGTTACTGCCACCCTAGCAACAACTACGAGCCAAGCAGATAGGTGAGAGAAATTTGACTTGTTTCCATATTTAGATCGATTCTTGTTTATTGTGGCTCTTAGGAAATATTTGATATGTGTAAAATTTGAATAATAGTCATTTAACCCAGGATATTATGCACTTTATACTTTTTTCTACAAAATTCATAGTCTGTTATGTGTTTTAGGATCCATATTTTATTCCAGGTTTCTACGTATTATTGTTCTTCTTTTCTCTGTAACTCAAGTCTCCAAGGGATCAATTGTAGATCAAAGCTTAATCATAATTCATTTTTTTTTATTTGTTTTTCTCCAATTATTCATCTATTGTGATTGCTTGAGATGAATTTGATAATAAAAACCAATTTGATTTTGTTTGCCCCCACCATGAGTGAGTAGTTCATTAGGGGCTAGGGGTTATGGGAATTATTTTATGACCTCTTGTATGATCCTTCACTATCGATTGCGATAATTTCAATTAAACTTATTTTATAATCCTAGTTCATGCATTCCAACTTCGTTGCGAAAGTAAGTGGTTCTCAGGTATCGACCGTAGTCTGAAAAGATATGTATCAATACCGGAGCACAGATTTTTAAACAACTTAGTCAAAAACAGTGAAAGCACTTAGAAAAATTTTAGAAAAGCTATAGCTAAGAAAAAGTAACAAATCGACGAAGAATAATCCGACTGGGCGAAAACAGATAAATTATTCGTCGCTGATAGGGCCATGCGCTGGCAAAAGCATGTATTGCCCATATTTATCTATTTTCTATAATTTATGCGGAATTTTCGTAATCGAAGTGACATGTATTGTGCAATTGTGTTAGTATAAGAGCCATGACCCTAGGTATTGCTTGCCCGAATCAAGATTTAAGTGATTATTCAAATAAGATGTTTTCAATTAAGTGTTTTTCTTTTTAGTTGTTTTACCAAAATCCTTATTTTTAATTTCTCTAGATATACACCAATAGGATAGAATTTGGTAGTTAAGCCTTTGGTCTCTGAGGTTCGATATCTTTTTTATTACTTTGTCGTGCACTTGCGGATGCATCTTGTTTTTGGCGTCGTTGCTGGGGACCAATTGCGTATAATATTGAATTTCTATTGGATCATTGTATAGACTAGAGCTTATTTTTTTATATGCATATTTTATTGTGTTTATTTGTTATGGTTCTCGTAGCTCTTGTATGTGAAGAAGTCGTTCTGTTTGTAACTTAGTTAAGCTCATAGACAAAATCAAGCATTTCTTACTCGAGAGACACCAAAATATTAGATTACAAACTATGGTTGATCCGGCTGATACTAATCCCCTTACGGAGTATGCAATTCCAACCTAAGAGGAACCACATTGTAGTATTGTGTACCCACCGATTGCGCCTAATAATTTTGAATTAAAACCTTCCTTGATCGATATGGTGAAACAAAACCAATTTGTCGGTTTACCTTCGGAAAATACAAATTTTCATATTTCTATATTTGTTGATAATTGTGGTACTGATAAGGCCAATGTTGTTGACAAAAACGCCATCCACCTTAGTTTGTTTCCCTTTTCGTTAAGAGACCATTCATGGACTTGACTTCAATCCTTTCCCGCCAATTCTATTACTTCCTGGACCCAATTGAAAGCGGCCTTTCTTATGTGGTACTTTTGCCAAGAAAAATGACCCAAGTTAGAAATGAGATAAATAACTTTAAGCAAGAAGAAGGGGAATCCTTGTTTGACACATGGGAGCATTATAAATATTTGTTAAGACTATGCCCTTTCCACGGGCTTGAGAAGTGGATGATTATCCACACCTTCAACAATGGTCTCCTTTACTCCACAAGGATGACCCTAGGTGCGGCTTCTGGCGGAGCGCTAATGAACAGTCCTTAAGATGTAGTCTATAAATTTATAGAAGAGATGGCAGAAAACCACCACTCATGGGGGAAGCTTGCGACAATTTGCCAATATGTCTACTCCTAATATCGATGGTCTTTATGAGGTTAATGTGTTTAACCATATGAATGCTAAGGTGGATGCCCTTTACCAAAAGATAGATAGCCCAAGCATCACATATTTCACACCTACTATTCATGCCCCTATTGCTTATGTTTCCCCCACTTCTCTCTATTGTGATATATGCGGAGTTAATGGGCATGCCGATAGAGATTATCAAATGATCCTCACGGGATGATCCACCCAAGAAAATGCAAACTTTGTGAACAATAACTCGCAGAACAATCTGTACTCCAACACCTATAATATGGGGTGGCATGATCACCCAAACTTCTCTTATAGGAACAACAACCCCTAACGAGCCATGGGACCTCTGGGTTTCCAGAAAGCTACACCAACCAAGCCTAAGAAGTCTAACATTAAACTTTTGATGGAAAATTTTGTGTTGACGCAAACCCGTCAAAACGATGAGTTTAGAAATAAAAACCTCCTCACCAATGAGGCTCTTAGGAAGTTGAACACTAAGGTTGATAATGTTATCACTCACACCAAAATGTTGGAGACTCAAATCTCCCAAGTAGCGCAACAACAAGCTACTTCTTCCGTCCCTCCCGAATCATATCCGAGGCAGCCCAAATAAAATCCTAAAGGACATTTGAATTTCAAGACAACCCGTAGTGGTATAAAAATGGGTTTATTGGGAGAGAGATAGAGGTTGAAAAGAGTGTGCCAACACCACCCGAAAAGGAGGTCGTTGAAGAGGTTGAGAAGGAATCACCCTATGTTGCTCCTCCTCCCTAGAAAACTATTGTTCCTTTTCCAAAATGGCTCGTGAAAGCCAAAGTAGAGGCCCAATTCAAAAAGTTAGTGGAACTTATAAAAAAGATCCACCTCAATTTACCTTTCACTGAGGCACTAACTCAAATGCCCTCTTATGCCAAGTTCTTAAAAATGATTCTCTCCAATAAAAGAAAGCTAGAGGACCATGAAGCCATGGCCATGACCCTTGATAATAGTGCCATGATTCAAAACATGGTAATCCCTAAGCTCAAAGATCCAGGAAGTTTCTTTATCCCTTGTCATATAGGTATTATGAACTATGAGAGAATGCTTTGTGATTTAGGAGCTAGTGTTAGCTTAATGCCTTTGTCTGTGTGTAAGAATTTGGATATGGGAGACATGAAACCTAACAATGTGTCTTTGTAACTTGCCGATAGATTGGTTAAGTATCCTATATATATATGTTAGACAATGTCCCATTGAGAGTTGTAGAACATTATGTGCCGGTTGACTTTGTTATAATAGACATCAATGAATATTCTCAAAACTCGATAATTTTAGGAAGGCCTTTCTTAGATACAGTGGGGGCCATCATAGATGTCAAGAGAAGGAAACTGACCTTTGAGGTAGGAGAGGAGAAGATAGAATTCATTTTTACAAAACTATTGAAGAACCCTTCTTTAAGGGATTCTTGTTGTTTTATTGACTTACTAATCGACTGTGTTCAAGAGAGCGCACTGAGACCTCCTCTGACCACTAAGTTCGAAGAGAGTTTGCTCGACAGCTCTAAGGTTAAGAAGGTTGATACCAAAGTTAAGGACTACGGAGAGGCCTCAGGGGGGATTCTTGCCCCTACTAACCAAGGCCTCGATGCGTCTGTTATGAAAGTTAATGAACCCAAAAACCATGGGGCCCGTCTAGGGACAAGTAAGAATAAGCCTAAGGAAAAGAAGCGAGTGAAAGAGAAATTATGTGAAAAAATGGACCAAAAGTATGAGCCTCCGCATCGAAGGTAGAAAAAGGAAGAAGGATGTATGTCATGGATGTCTAGTGTAACACCCCATTTTTCCCATTTTGAAAATAAACAAAATATTAAAGATAAATCAGAGTTTTCACACCAAAGTAGGATGCCACATTTTAAAACCAACAAAATAAATCTACTTTATTTTAATAAAATCAAACAGCGGAAAATTTATTCAATTATTCGATTTACGACCATCTGCCTATAACACCAAAAACTCCACATAATCGTGGTCCACCATAATATTCATCAATTGAAAGATACGTAACAAGTATACAACATAAAACAAATAGTAAACACCCCCAAGTCCCGTGTTACGTATCAGAGCGACTCTCTAAACTCGAACAAGCCACACAAGCTCCAAGCACTAACCTGGCACCTGAATATTTGTACTTTCGAAGTAGCACAGACACAACAACAACAGAGGGGTGAAAACTACATTCAATATAAAAAGGTGAATAATACATATAAGGAGGTAGTATCCCACACCAACAACAACAACATATAATCATGACCTACTGTCATATTCAATCACCAACAATCACCATATTAACAATGCAATGCATGTGGTACCAACATCACCATAGTTCATTCAATCGAACCCGGATAAATCACATACACCCCTACTTGGCAATGATTTATCCCACCACACTCCTCAAGGGAGTTCGGATGAATCACATACACTCCTCCTGAGCAATGATCCATCCCACCAATAATATGTATGCATGACTCAATGCACATAACAACACATGTATGACACTTTCATACATCTACACAATCCTACTGATCACACAAGAGATATACATAACACACATGTATAGCAAATGATAGACAAATTCATGATCCTCCCGATCACAACAAACATACACATAACATATATATATATATATATATATATATATATATATATATATATATATATATATATATATATATATATATATATATATATATATATATATATCAAAGGATACACAATTTACGATCCTCCTGATCACAACAAACATACATATAACACACATGTATAATAATAGACATACATAGTTACGATCCTCCTGATCCCACATGAGACACCTAATCGTTCCCACTTACACCATAGTCATTGAATCCTCACAAGTCCCATAATTCATCAAATACTAATTAATTCCTAAAAATTATCAAATTAATTAGTTTCATCACCAACTATGTATTACTCAGCATCTGACTCCCGATCCCAACCTCTCTAACCAAGAGAAACCGAATCCGACGCGAAAACGGGAAAGAAATCGCGAAACGGTAGAATTCTGCAACTCCGCTGGCCATACGCGTATTGCCACATGCCATACGCGTATTGCCAGCTCGCTCGCCCAACTACTACGTGTAATACCTCCTTTCGTACGCGTATTGCCTCACCATGCCCAAATCCTTACGCGTATGCCTTGTGCCGTACGCGTACGGACAGAGACGTCTTTACACTGAATTTTCCAAATTCCAACACGATACGCGTATTTCCCTCCTATTATGCGTAACGCCTAACTGCCATACGCGTATTGCTGCGTATCATGCCATCCCATACGCCAGATCTATTACGCGATTCACCAGAAGCCTCACTATTATACACTCTGCTACGATTTCCACACTTCTTCACTTCCAACCAGTCCTATAATCGTTTCTACATTGATTTTAGGTCCAATTTTCATCTTTTCTCTTGTACCTAGAATTACTACAGGTATTATAAGTATATAATCTCAAATCATTCTCCTAACTCGAGTAAAAAACAACAGGTCTGCAACATATGTTCATACAACAGCAACAACCACAACAATTCATGAAAATACATATCAATTCATGCACGATTTTCAGAATCACAACAGACATATACAACAATCATCAATTCAACAGTTTTGCATACAAATTCCTACGGGGTTAAGGACTCCCCACTACCCTTATACGATTTAATCACCAAATATGAACCCGTTCTCCCCCCTTACCTCGAATTGTTCAGAAATTTGGAAAAATTGGGAAGAGATCCTTGCCCTAGCACCCCTTCCTCTTCCTTGTTCTTCTTTCTCTCTTAATCTTGTTTTACGTGAAAACCACTTTAGTCCACTAAACTCCCCTTAATTCTCTTTAATCAGTTTTTATTTATTTAATTAATAATAAAATAATATTGATAATAATAATCCTAATAAGAATAATGATAGTAACAAGAATAATAATAATAATAATAACACTAATATTAACCATATTAATATTATTATTTTCACCTCACTATCCTTATTATTACTAAAGTCTTAATTCTCCTCCATTCACTAAGGCACTACCCTTCACTCACCCTTAACAAGACCCAACAAACAGAAATAATAACACGACGATTAATAATTTAAATTGGGGTGTTACAACTCTCCCCCACTTAAATTATTTTTGTCCTCGAAAATATAACGGAAATGAATCACTCCGGGTACAACTCTCACAATCGACAACCAACAATCATACCAACAAAAGGTACACCATGAATAACACAAACTAACAGACGTCCTTGCTAACGGCAACTACAACAACGACAAGATGCAATGCCCATGCAATGCCCTTGACGACTAATTCACGACCCAAATAATACTCTAGTTACGCACACACAAAGATTGTTACCCTCACCATAGGCAACGAGTCAACAACAAAAATAAGAACATAAAGTTCCACGACACAACATCGTTTCAACAACCTCTACATAACCATGATATCAACATCCTTGTCACACAATATTATTACAACAATGCTACGATTCACCAATCAACATAAGACTAAAACATCCATCTACTTAATAGTCCAAGAATAATATTTAACCTTTTCTACTTCCATTCTGAAACGTCCAATGGTCTCATCGCTCCTACATATTTCCACTGTTCCACCTATGAACTCTTACCAGTTACTCACACACATACGAAAGGTACCATATCACGCTTTCGATGCGCACTCTGATTACTCACAACAATCAATTTTACCAAAGTCATATCCAACTTTTGACTCTCTCTAATCTTCACCAGAAAAATCATAGTTCATTACTAATATACCCAACCTCACACTCTGCTGTGTTATCTCACACACCACACGCAAGTCTCTGAACTGCTCAAATAGTTATAATCCCTCTGGTCATCAAAACAGACATGTATAAAAACTTCCGACTTAACTCATCTGGCGCGACATTAACTTCTCCAATAGGATAATTCCAGCTAAGGTCATAACTCATCCGGAATCTCAACTGTCCTCGGTGTCTCATACTCTATTATTTCTGACCAACAGGTACTCAATATTCTTGTGATTGCTACACAATTTGAATTCCAAACCATCAAAATGATATTGCTAGCTTCTCAACACAAAAATAACCGTAACCATCTTAAAATCATGAATTCTCAATTGTCGTAAAGCTTAAGCGACGACTTTACCATCCTGCATTAACACACTGACTAAATTCATCATGGACACATTCCAATACCTCACAATGAACACCCAAACCAAACGACTTACCCCGTGCAAGTCAACTGAAGCAACAAAAATGCTAACTTGGAAGAGCCTTCCATAACCTCCGGTAATAACCAACTAAAGTCCAAAAGCTTCTAATCACCTTAACCGACTTCGGAGCCTCTCATTGTAGAACTGCATCTACTTCCGATGGATCCATAACAATACTATAACATATCCAATAAAACTAATTTTTTTAACCAAAATCCTCACTTGAATAATTTAGCATACAAAGCTCTTTCGTTTCAACACTTGCAACTCAATTTTCAAACACCCTACATAGTCTCCTTCTGACTTTATATTAGATCCGAATCTCCCTAATGAACACCACTCCGAACTCATCCCATCTTGTCCAGATTCATATACAATCTTAGCCGAGTAAATAACAACCTATTCTGATGATAACAAACATAGCCAGTCTCATGAAATCGATCAAAGCCTCGACCCACACAAATTCACCACTCTTATCAAACGTTCTAAACCATTGTAATTCCAATCAAACTCAACCAAACCATTCCAACCCTCCATTCTTGAAAGTGGACACTTATTCTCCACCGTTACCTCATTCAACTGTCAGTAATCCATACTCAATTTCATTCTCTGAACAATCCACAGTCCACAATTTCTAACATGAATCAACAATCAACCAAAAAGAACTCTCAATCTTAACATTACATCCACACCCAAGGGCTTTCTTAAAATTTCCATTAACGCCCCAAAACTCTAAGAATTCCAAAACTCATCCAAACTCTACGTTTGCTTCCCATAGCCTCAATACCCTTATACACATCACGCTTGTTGTTCCATCCGTAACCACATTTGGGAATCATGCACAACGGGCAGCCCTTTACTGTGGCCTTCCTGCCAATTCTAGAACAATACTATCACAAACATAGCAAACATCTTGGTTTCATCGCCTAAGAGTTTTTCCCCCAGAGACATCCCGACCTGACCAACATACCAAAACCTCTAATCTGCCTCATTTTCTGATATAAGAATCTTCAATGACAACCTACTAAGTCCAAGACACTCTTAGTCTCCGTCACTGTCTTCAAAAGGTTTTCCACCGAAGCACTGCGCCAATTTCCCGATGGATCTACCACAATACCCTCACCAAAATAACTTGTTCTAATAAATTCACTGCTTATAATCAAAACTCCCAATTCGATACCTGCGACCAATTCATTATCCTTCTGCACCTATAAAACAATTCTCATATGCTCCGCGTGATCTTCCTCCGATTCAGAATACTCAAATATCATCAACAAATCCTGACGGTCTAATTCATATACTCCACAAATACCCCTTGCATCTACTTTCCGTACGGGGTCATTGACATCAGACTCGTCCCGAGCGTTGGATCAATAATCACCTCTATCTTCTTAACATGCCTATGATCCACTCATCTCGCTGAAAATAAATCCAAAACTAGAAACTCGACACGTGCAACTTCACTACTAACTCGTCACAACACAAATGTTAATACACTGAGGCTTCTCCTGATAAATATTCATCCGTTCACTCAGCACACAACAATACCAGTTCCCTACCATTATCCAATTCGGATCCACACCTCAGAAAGACATTAAGGATTACCCAACACCGACATCTATCTAGCCATCACCTTGTTCTCTACTCCTTGACAAGCAATCACTAACTATACCTGATTGTCCCTCCTCGGAGACATTCTTCAACTTGACCGACAAGTACTTCTCTTCTACATCCTCTACTATCTTAACTGTCAAGGTGCATCTATCCCTTCATCTTGATTTTCGACTACTATCAACAAGAGATTAAGGGTGATCAGTTCCCCAATTTGTTCATAGACAGCCGATCATCCTGATGAAGTATAGACCCTCCCTCACCAACTATGATAACACTCCATTACTTACCAAACCGACCTTCCAGAGTGGAAGCATCCTGGGGAAGCACCAGCATCTCCCCCACTTGTCTCGACCTCAACTCCTGCAACCAACCGGTTAGAAAACAAGCACGTACCGACAGTGTTCTACACACATGTCGCATACCACGACACAACTCACACTAGACAACCTGGCCGGACGGACCGACCTGCTCTGATGCCAATTGTAACACCCCACTTTTCCCATTTTGAAAATAAACAAAATATTAAAGATAAATCAGAGTTTTCACACCAAAGTAGGATGCCACATTTTAAAACCAACAAAATAAATCTACTTTATTTTAATAAAATCAAACAGCGGAAAATTTATTCAATTATTCGATTTACGACCATCTGCCTATAACACCAAAAACTCCACATAATCGTGGTCCACCATAATATTCATCAATTGAAAGATACGTAACAAGTATACAACATAAAACAAATAGTAAAAACCCCCAAGTCCCGTGTTACGTATCAGAGCGACTCTCTAAACTCGAACAAGCCACACAAGCTCCAAGCACTAACCTGGCACCTGAATATCTGTACTTCCGAAGAAGCACAGACACAACAACAACAGAGGGGTGAGAACTACATTCAATATAAAAAGGTGAATAATACATATAAGGAGGTAGTATCCCACACTAACAACAACAACATATAATCACGACCTACTGTCATATTCAATCACCGACAATCACCATATTAACAATGTAATGCATGTGGTACCAACATCACCATGGTTCATTCAATCGAACCCGGATAAATCACATACACCTCTACTTGGCAATGATTTATCCCACCACACTCCTCAAGGGAGTTCGGATGAATCACATACACTCCTCCTGAGCAATGATCCATCCCACCAATGATATGTATGCATGACTCAATGCACATAACAACACATGTATGACACTTTCATACATCTACACGATCCTACTGATCACACAAGAGATATACATAACACACATGTATAGCAAATGATAGACAAATTCACGATCCTCCCGATCACAACAAACATACACATAACACATATATATATATATATCAAAGGATACACAATTCACGATCCTCCTGATCACAAAAAACATACATATAACACACATGTATAATAATAGACATACATAGTTACGATCCTCTTGATCCCACATGAGACACCTAATCGTTCCCACTTACACCATAGTCATTGAATCCTCACAAGTCCCATAATTCATCAAATACTAATTAATTCCTAAAAATTATCAAATTAATTAGTTTCATCACCAACTGTGTATTACTTAGCATCTGACTCCCGATCCCAACCTCTCCAACCAAGAGAAACCGAATCCGACGCAAAAATGGGAAAGAAATTGCGAAACAGTAGAATTCTGCAACTCCGCTGGCCATACGCGTATTGCCCTATGCCATACGCGTATTGCCAGCTCGTTCGCCCAACTACTACGCGTAATACCTCCTTTCGTACGCGTATTGCCTCACCATGCCCAAATCCTTACGTGTATACCTTGTGCCGTACGCGTATGGACAGAGACGTCTTTACACTAAATTTTCCAAATTCCAACACCATACGTGTATTGCCCTCCTATTACGCGTAACGCCTAACTGCCATACGCGTATTGCTGCGTATCATGCCATCCCATACGCGTATCGCCTTACCTGATACATGTATCGCAAGATCTATTACGCGATTCACCAGAAGCCTCACTATTCTACACTCTGCTATGATTTCCACACTTCTTCACTTCCAACCAGTCCTATAATCGTTTCTACATTGATTTTAGGTCCAATTTTCATCTTTTCTCTTGTACCTAGAATTACTACAGGTATTATAAGTCTATAATCTCAAATCGTTCTCCTAACTCGAGTAAAAAACAACAGGTCTGCAACATATGTTCATACAACAGCAACAACCACAACAATTCATGAAAATACATATTAATTCATGCACGATTTTCAGAATCACAACAGACATATACAACAATCATCAATTCAACAGTTTTGCATACAAATTCCTACGGGGTTAAGGACTCCCCACTACCCTTATACGATTTAATCACCAAATATGAACTCGTTCTCCCCCCTTACCTCGAATTGTTCAGAAATCTGGAAAAATTGGGAAGAGATCCTTGCCCTAGCACCCCTTCCTCTTCCTTGTTCTTCTTTCTCTCTTAATCTTGTTTTACGTGAAAACCACCTTAGTCCACTAAACTCCCCTTAATTCTCTTTAATCAGGTTTTATTTATTTAATTAATAATAAAATAATATTGATAATAATAATCCTAATAAGAATAATGATAGTAACAAGAATAATAATAATAACACTAATATTAACCATATTAATATTATTATTTTCACCTCACTATCCTTATTATTACTAAAGTCTTAAGTCTCCTCCATTCACTAAGGCACTACCCTTCACTCACCCTTAACAAGGCCCAACAAACAGAAATAATAACACGATGATTAATAATTTAAATTGGGGTGTTACATCTAGAGTTAATTGGGTCCTATCAATGGAGGAGGACGTTGTTCCTCCACCCACACTTCCCACCCAATACAAAGCGGGCGCTTCGAAAGTAAACCAAGATAGGTGGGAGTGGGTTCAATCGAAGATTCATGGGATGAAGATTGAACAAAGTAGGCAATGAGTGGTCTTGTATGACATCCAAGCAGTGATGCAACAACTTATGTTGCGGTTCTCACCTCCCGAGTGAGGTTCTTGTGAGTTCTCCCCTCTTGCTTGTGCTAAAACATTGAGGACAGTGTTTGGTTCAAGTTTGGGGGGTACTTCTTTATTTTTCTTGCACTTTTATTTTCTTGCATTTTTATGATCATGTTTCTTTCTTGCTTTTAGCTATTACTAGTTTGTTTGTTTCAATAAGACCATTTTTTTCATAGATTTTTCCAAACTAGGACCGTAGAATTTGTTTTTTCATAATAAGCTTCGATTTTAGAGAAAATGGGAAATTATATAGAGTTTGAGGGAAGAAAGGCTAGGACTAGGAACATTGGGAAAGGTTGAAAACTTAGGTATTATCCGAACACCCTAGGTCCCCTGGAGTAGGACGCAAGTCCAACATGTAGATTTGTGCCATAGTACTTTGCTTCTAAAAAATACCCCTTGATTAATTCTAAGTGACAGCCCGACATAATTTAGACTCGTGTACATGTATGATTGGTTGGAAAAAAAATTTTGGGCACCAAAATGATGAAAAGACAATAAAAAGGCGACTACCTTTTAAGTTGGGTAAGCCTCACTCGGTTATTTAGGCTAACGATGTTTAAACCTCAAAGTGTCATCCCAAAGTGGACTAACAAATGCCAAAGTGCGTAAATTCATCGAAAAAAGAGAATAAAAAGGTTCCTAAACAAAATTTCCGACTGGTCTTGTGTATGCAGCGACAAAAAGAAATAAATTTCCTTAATATTGATTGTTGAATGAAAGGGGAAGAGAAAAATCAGAAAAAGAGACTTAAGCCTAAAGCATAGTTGGAGAGGTTTCTGAAAGGGAGACTTAGGTCTGTGGCTCAACCGCGGTTTCTCTTCTTGCGAATACCTCTATTGACAAGTGATTACCAAGAGAACTAGGCTTAACCGATCAGAGCAAAGACTCAAATAAGAGTATCGTTGACCTTGTTTTTGTAAGCTTTCTCATGATGTTAAACACTTGATTAGAAAACTTGTAAATGCAAACTTTGTTGCTTGAGGACAAGAAACTGTCTACGTTTGGGGAGTTTGATGAGTGGTCTTTGCATCGTTATTTCTAATTACTTTCTCTTAGTATTTTATCGCATTTTGTTCGGTTTACTTCCAATTACCATGTTTAATGCTTTGGTTTGTCTATTCTTGTTATTTTCAGGGCCTACTGGGCATCAAAGACAAAAAGGGATCAAAGACAAGCAAAAAATTATAAAACGGAAAAATAAAAATTGTCTCCGTGGTAAAACTAGGGGGCTGCTACGGTTCGTGGCACCAGAAACCCTAGACGCCTCTTTAAGCATCTCCCAATACAAACGTCAAAGACTTGCTACAGGCCGTAGTAGAAAGGATAATGAAATTTGAATTGTTTCCATATTTAGAGCAGTTGTGGATCAAAGCTTAATCATAATTCATGTTTTCTTATTCATTCTTCTCCAATTAATCATCTATTGTGATTTCTTGATATGAATTTGATGATAAAAAGCGATTTGATTTTGTTTTCCCTCACCATTAGTGAGTAGTTCATTAGGGACTAGGGGTTATGAGGGATTATCTTATGACCTCTTGTATAATCTTCCACTATCGATTGTGAGAATTTTAATTAAAATTATTTTATAGTCTGAGTTCATGCATTCCAACTTTGTTATGAAACTAAGTGATTCTCAGGTATCGACCGTAGTCTGAAAGGATATGTGTCGATACCGGAGTGCATATTTTTAAATAACCTAGTCTAAAACAGCAAAAGCACTTGGATGAATTTGAGAAAAAATATAGCCAATCAAAAGTAATGAATCGAAGAAGAATAATTTGGTCGTGCGAAAGCAAACAGATTATTTGTCGTAGATAGGGCAACACACTGACGAAAGCAGGTATAGTCCATATTTATTTATTTTCTATAATTTCTGCAGAATTATCGTAATAGAAGTGACATGGATTATGCAATTATGTTAGGATAAGATCCATAACCCCAGGCCATGCTTGCCCTAATTGAGATTTAAGTCATTATTCAAATAAGTGTTTTGAATTAATTGTATTTCTTTTAAGCTGTTTTACCAAAATCCTTATATTTGATTTCTCTATATATACACTGATATAACATAATTTGGTTCTTACGGTATTGGTCTCTATGGTTCGATATCTATTTTATTACTTCGCACAACCGTGCACTTGCGGCTACATCACATATATAGTTTGTAGTAGTGGGATAATATTGTGTGTTTGTATTGTCAAACTAAAACAATTTGTTGTTTTGGTGTTGTATTAATCTATCATTATTTAAGATAATTTTTGTTGATTGAATGAATTATTATTGTATGACAATGTTCTAGTGTTGTAGCACTATTTTATAATTCAGTTACAAAGGTCCATTTTAAATTCATATTGTAAGACCAAATTGGGACAGCTGTAACAAACGATACCAATTAACAAATTCTTGATTGAGAAACGAAGTTTCTTGGTTGAATAATGAAACAGTTAGAACAAAGTGAGAGAGAAGAAAGAATAAAGAAGAAAGAAGGAGAATAGGATTTTGGGCAATTGTTTTCTATTCACTTTCTCACTTAGGGTTTACAAATAATTACAAATGAATAACACAATTGGCCTTTCTCAACAACCTGAGAGATCTAGCCTATTTATCGGCTACTAAGTTAACTTAAATTACAAGCTAACTAAACAATTGGATCCTTAACACAAGGCCCAATTCGACAATGCATATTAGAACAAACTTCGACTACAGTATGTAGCACTTCGACATCTGCATGCAAATCATCTTCGAGTTCATGTTTGTCTCCTGTCGAAACCTGAAATCTATTCCTGTCGACAACATTAGAGTTCGATCCAATAATCTCACAAATCTCCACGTTGGAATAAACTCTACAATAACGGGGAAAAATATAGCTTTCATCATGCAGCTTTATCAACTGTATACAGTGGAAAAAACTTGCAACTCGGCACTGTCTTGGTGATCATATCAGCAACATTGTCATCGGTCGAAACCTTCAGCACTTGGACTTCCCCACGCTCGATTATCTTTCTGACAAAGTGCAGTCTTACATCGATGTGCTTCGTTCGCTCATGATAGGCTGAGTTCTTTGACTGGTGTATTGCACTTTGACTATCACATCTAACAGTGATAACTCTACCTTGAAGTTTCAGCTCCTTTGCAAAACCTTCAAGCCACAATGCTTCTTTCACAACTTCAGTTAGGGAAATATATTATGCTTCAATGGTTGATAAGGAAAAAACCTTCTGAAGTGTCGCTTTCCAACTGATTGTTGTGTCGAACATAGTGAACACATATCCAGAAATAGATTTTATGCAATCTATACAACTTGCATAATCAGAGTCGATAAATCCTTCAATTTCTAATTTACTATCATCACCACAGAATCCACCATAAATCAGGACTCGACTCAGAGACCCATTTATGTACCTAAGAATCCACTTTAAAGCTTGTCAGTGCACCTTCCCAGGATTGGCCATATACATGCTTATAAGGCTCACTCCATATGCTATGTCTGGCCTCGTACAGACCATAACATACATCAAAGAACCCACTATACTAGCATATGGAATTCTACCCATATAAATATTTTCAGCTTCAATACTCGGACTTTTTGAGTAATACTAAGCATAAATTGAGGATTTTTCGGAGTCACAATAGACTTTGAATTCGACATACCAAACTTGTCGAGAATCTTCTGTAGGTATGTCTCTTAAGATAAGCATAATTTCGACTGCTTTCTATCTCTCTGGATATCAATCCCAAGAATCCTGGTGGCAGCTCCCAGATCCTTCATTTTGAACTCCTGACTGAGTTCAGCCTTCTCCTACATTACATCCTCGACACTGTTTCTAGCTATGAGGATATCATACACATAAAGAAACAAAATAACAAGTGAGTTTTCAGGTCGAAATCTAAAGTAAACACAATGATCGAATTGGCTCCTAGTGAAACCAATGTGTGCCATGAACTTGTCGAATCTCCTGTTCCACTATCGAGGAGATTTTTTCAGGCCATACAAAGACATATTCAGCTTGCACACATAATCTTCCTTATCCTTTTCTGCACACCCTTCAGGTTTCCGCATCAAGATCGTTTCATCTAGATCACCATATAGGAAGGTTGTCTTCACATCCATTTGTTCAAGTTCTAGGTCGAACTTCGCCACCATGGCTAACAATATTCTAATGAATCTATGTTTTACAACAGGTGAGAACACATCATTAAAGTCGACACCTTCTTTCTTACTGAACCCTCTAGCAACCAACCTTGCCTTAAAATGCTTCGACATCACTCATTCGATTCCTTCCTTGACCTTGAAAATCCACTTTCAACTGGATAAACTGGCTCCTGCAGGTTTCTCAATCAGTTCCCAAGTGTTATTATCATGAAGAGATTTCATCTCATCATCCATGGCTTTTTGCAATTCAGTCTTATTTCGACTCCTCATAGCTTCCTTGTAGTCTCTAGGTTCTTCCTCAAGTACCTCACTTGTAGATATTAAGGCAAACGCTATAATATATGCATAATCAAGTTTCTGAGGTGGCTTGATGGCTCTTCTCGACCCATCTCTTGCCAGTAGGTAGTCATCGATAGTTTCCTCAGTCTCTCAGCATCTTGCTCTTCTTCTTCGACTTCATATGGGTTATGAACTTCAGCATCACTATGCTCCATCTCAACAGGAATCTCTACTTATTCCAGCTCCTCTTCAGAGATTTCTGCATTTCGACTAGCATCACCAGTTTTCTTGAACGCCATCTCGACTTCATTGAAAACTACATAACGACTTGTGATAGATTTTTTGTGACCTGGTTTTAGGCACCACAGCCTATAGCCTTTGACTCTCTCAGGATATCCAAGGAACATGCATCTCATAGCTCTAGGTTTGACCTTGTCTTGCCTAATGTGAGCATAGGCTAAACAGCCAAATACTCTCAGTTTGCCGAGATCTGGTGGTTAACCCGACCAAACTTCTTCAGGTGTCTTCATTACCAAGGTAGTCAAGAGACATCTATTTATCAGATAAGCTGTTGTCGAAACAACCTCTGACCAAAACACCTTATTCAATCCAGCACTAACCAACATGCATATAACCTTTTCAAGGATTGTTCGATTGAATCTCTCAGCTAAGCCATTTTATTGAGGAGTACCTACTACAGTCTTATGCCTTGTAATCCCATAATCGATACAGTAACTGTCAAAAGCTTCATTGCAGAACTCAAGGCCATTGTCGGTTCTCAACCTCTTAACCTTTCTGCCAGTTTGAGTTTCGACTAGAACCTTCCAACTTTTGAAATTCTCAAAAGTTTCATCCTTAGTCTTCTGAATGAATACCCATAATTTTCTGGAATAGTCATCAACTATGGAGAGAAAATACCTTGCACCTCAATGTGGAGGATTCCTTGCGGCCCCCCAAAGACCAGCATGAATGTAATCAAGGGATCCATGTGTTCTTTGTTTACCTTTGTTAAACTTCACCCTACAGGATTTTCCAAATACACAAGGTTCACAAAACTCTAACTTCTCAACTTTGTCACCACCTAGCAGGTTTTGTTTCCCCAGTTCGACTAGGCCTCTTTCGCTGACATGACTCAATCCCATGTGCCATAATTATGTCTTCGACACCGGTGTCGTGGAAGCAAAATCTTCTGAGCCACTTACAACCTCAGCCTCAAGGGTATACAAGCCTTGTTTCTTCACGCCTCTCAAGACTTTCTTCGACCCCTTCATGACTTTCAGGACACCTTGCTCTCCTTTGAAGACATATCCTTTCTTGTCGAATACACCAAGAGAAATCAAATTCCTCTTAAGATCAGGTACATACCTAACACCAGTCAATAGCCTTATTGACTCATCATGGAGCTTGAATCTCACAAATCCAATACCTGCAATTTTGCAAGCTTTATTGTTTCCCAACAGCACTGATCCACCATTTTGATCACATAATTCTTCAAACACATTCTTATTTGGAGTCATATGCCAAGTACATTCTGAATCCATTATCCACTCTTTGCAAGAGTTGCTACTCGACACCACAAGGACATCAGATGATTCATAATCATCTTGCACAATAGCTGCATTGCCATTGTCCTTACCTCCCTGATTATTCAGGCTCTCAGGACACATATTTCTTGTGTGACCCTCTTTCTTACAGTGATAACACTTAATCCCAGAAATATCACCACCATAAGACTTCTACTGAGTTTTACCTTTCTTCTTCTCAAACCTACCATCCTTCTTCGAGAATTTTCCTTTAACAGACAACCCTTCGCCAACTGATAATGGTTTCTGCTCCTTTCTTTCGTTCAAATCCTTAGAATACAAAGCTGGTTGAACTTCTTCAAAGGTCAGTGTCTCTCTTCCATGCAAGAGGGTTTCTTTGAAGTGAGCATGCAACTTAGGTAAAAAAACACAACAATAACAACGCTTGATCTTCGTCACTGATGGTAACATCAATATTTTCAAGATCAAGAATCAGCTTGCTGAACGTATCCATCTGCTCCATCAACGCTTTGTTTTCATTCATCTTGAATGAATACAAAGCTTACTTTAAGTACAAACGATTCACCAAGGACTTTGTCATATACAATCCTTCGAGTTTCAGGCAAATACCAGCTGTTGTTGTCTCCTTCGAAACCTGCCTGAGAACCTTATCACCAAGACTCAGAACAATGGCACAACGTGCTTTGTCGATCATCGTTGTCTTATCCTTCTCCGTCAATGCAGCATCCATGACTTCTTCTCCCTTTAACGCTTCTAGCAAACCCTGTTGAACAAGAAGGACCCGCATCTTCAAGTGCCATAAACCAAAATCAGTAACTCCGGTGAACTTCTCAATTTCAAACTTTGTTGACGACATATTCTCCACGCTCACTGCACCACTTTGTTGTAACACATGATACCAATTGTCAAATTCTTGATTGAGAAACAGAGTTTCTTGGTTGAACAATGAAACGGTTAGAACAAAGCCAGAGAGAAGAAAGAAAAAAGAAGAAAAAAGGAGAATAGGATTTTAGGACACTGTTTCTATTCACTTTCTCATTTAGGGTTTACAAATGATTACAAATGAATAATACAATTGGCCTCTCTCAACAACATGAGAGATCTAACCTATTTATAGGCTACTAAGTTAACTTAAATTACAAGCTAACTAAACAATTGGATCCTTAACACAAGGCCCAATTCGACGATACATACTAGAACTAACTTTGACTACAGTATGTAACACTTTGACATCAGCATGCGAACCATCTTTGACTTCATGTTTGTCTCCTGTCGAAACCTGAAAGTTATCCCTGTCGACAATATTAGAGTTCGATCCAATAATCTCACAGGGACAAATATATGTAAAATATGTCCAAACTTTATAGGCCAAACTATGACACAATTCTATAATCTTATGCCAAAATTACAGGTCAAACTATGGCAAATATCTATCATCATATGCCAGAATTATAGGAAAACGTATGGCAAAATTGTTTAACTTATGACAAAATTTTAAGCCAAACTCATGTGATTATAGGCAAAATATGCCAAAAATGTGTCAATAAATTGCCAACATTATAAGCAAAATTATGTCAATTATATAACACAAAATATTTAAATATGAACGAAAACTAATAGTCATTTAATATTGAAACTAAAGCGCAATTTTACATTAGCAACTAAATTCCATTACATCTTCATATAAGAAAGTGAATGGCTGTGGAAAATACGATTTTGCCCCTCTGCCTTCTCAAGCTTCCACATGGCACCCTTGCCCTTCCTCCACGTGGCAGTGTTTATTTACTTCAATTATTTATTAGTTTCTATACCATTTTTTAATTAATAATTGGTTTTTAAGTAAATGGCTGTGGAAAATACGGTTTTGCCCCTCTGCCTTCTCAAGCTTCCACATGGCACCCTTGCCCTTCCTCCACGTGGCAGTGTTTATTTACTTCAAATATTTATATTAGTTTCTATACCATTTTCTAATTAATTGGTTTTTCATTTAATTAATTGATATATTCTATTAATGATGTTTAAATTCAAATTAAATTTTGGATAATTTATTTAATTTTTTATTACATTTTTTATAGTCTTTATTTACTTCAAATAATTATTAGTTTATATTTTAGTCGTGTTTATTCAAATATTACAACAACTCTTTCAAATTAATTAATTTACGTTAATTAATTTATAAATACTTCAACTAATTGTAATTTTTTTTTATTTCTACATTTTTTTTAAAAATAAATAATATGACAACAATAACAAAAAACCATTCATATATAATGCAAACTATTGTTTTAATATCATATTAAATAATAATAATTTAAATTTACTATATCCTTATCATTAATTGAGTAATTTATTGGGTAAATAATGATAATTTTTTTAAGGAATTCTTTTATATATATATATATATATATAATTTCTTAATTTCTATTAAATGTTATTATGACTAATACTTTTTATGAGCAGTTTTCAAAATTCTCACATTTAAAAAGGAATTAATATATAAGAAAGTTTTAATGGTCTTTTAATCAAATCTTAATGTTTTAATATCATGAAATTTTTTATTGTTTTAATGTCATACACATTAATATATAAGAATGTTTTAATTTATTGTTTTAAAATTGTTTTAATGTTAGAAATAAATGCTCTATAATTTTGATTGCAACATAAATATTTATATTAATTAGTAAAAGATTAAGGTTTTAAAATTTGTAATATGTGCTGTTTATAGAGTTAGAAATTGAATGGATGGATAATCATTTATAATTAATAGGAGATATTGAGTTTCAATTTTTTTTAATGGATGGATAATCATTTATAATTAATAGGAGATATTGAGTTTCAATTTTTTTTAATATGCCACTAATAATAGAATTTCAAAAGTTTACAACAAAAGAGTTATAAATAATTTTTATTTTTATTAAGTAATAAATAACTAAAATTAAATTTATTATTTTGTCTTAAACTTTGAGAGAAAAAAAAGTTTTTTTTTATAAATTAGGCCGATGGTGTTGTAGGTTAATCAGTACTCGGGCGAACGCACAGGTACTGATATGAGTATCCCACAAAATAGATATTTGTAATAATATTTACCTAAAATGTATTTATTTATGTTGATGATATTTATTTATTAAATTACAAAAATCTTTACAAATACTATGATATTATTTGATATTTATAAAACTAAATCATTGCATAAATATTTTTATAAAAAATATCAAACGATGCCTGCGGGTATTGATTTTTTTTAAATATAAATTATATTTTTTCTATTTATTAATTTTTATTAATTCTAATTAAAAAAATAAAAACAAATCTGCATAACACATCAGTACTCGGTCGATCACATGAGTACTGATATGAGTATCGCATGAAATAAATATTTGTAATAATACTTATATAAAAAAAAAAAAATATATATATATATATATATATATATATATATATATATATATATATATTTTAATTTTAAATGAAAACAAATGCGATACATTATGAAAACAAATATATTCTGAGAATAAATGCGCGTCACCGACGTGCACCCGTGCAAACGCACGGGTATCATTGCACCAAATTTTCTTCATTAATTGAAGTTTATACCATTAAAATAATGATTTAAGAAATATTTTCCATTGATGTAAAAAATAAAAATATTTATTATAATAGTAATTTATTGTTTTAAAGTTATAACAAACTATTGTTTAAATATTATATTAAATAATGGTAATTTAAATTTACTATATCCTTATTATTAATTGAGTAATTTATTGGGTAAGTAATGATAATTTTTTTAAGGAATTCTTTTTTTATATATATATATAATATATTTCTTATTTTCTATTAAATGTTATTAACAAATGCGAGTCACCGACGGTTACCCGTGTGAACGCACGGGTATCATATTAATTTTTAGTAAATAAGAAATTTACTAATTTTTATTACATTTTTTTTTCAAATTTTAAATATAAATAAATACATTCTAAGAACAAATACATTATGAAAAAAAATACATTATGAAATCAAATACATTCTGAGAACAAATGCGCGTCATCTTCATTCTTCTTCTTAACATTCATTCAACACACCAGTACACAGGCAAACACACGGGTGATGATATGGTACAACAATAATTACTCTAATTTTTATTTATTATAAACTATTTTGGTAAAACCATTTTGTTTTTCTTATTTTTATTTTGTATTACATATTAAAAACAAAAGGGTATGAACCACACAAGTACGCAGACAAACACACAGGTACTGATATGGTACATGCGTATCATACTGATATTAAGTTAATTATTTAAATATTAAATAATAATGGGAACAACTTTACTATTGATTTGAATATTTTATTTATTTCTGTTACTAATATTTATTTATATAATTAAAATAATATTTTCAAATACTATGTTATTAATTGATATTTAAAAAACTAAATGATTGAATATATTTGAAATTATTTTTAATTTGAGATACAATTTTTTTAAACATAATGTATGGAAAATTGAAATATATATTATTGATGTAAAAATATTTTGGTAAAACAATTTTGTTGTTATTTTAAAAATATGTCTTTCCTTTAAAACTAATTAACTATTTTGGTAAAACAATTTAGTTTTTCTTATTTATAGATTTATTATATTTTAAAAACAAAAATGTGCGTGTCACACCAGTACCCGGGCGAACACAAGTATTTATTTATGTTGATAATATATATTTATTAAATTAAACAAATATTTACAAGTACTATAATTTTTTTTATTTCTACATTTTTTTATAAAATAAATAATATGACAACAAATACATTCTGAGTTTCAATTTTTTTTAATATGACACTAATTATAGAGTTTCAAAAGTTTATAACAAAAGAGTTATAAATAATTTTTTTCTTTTATTAAGTAATAAATAACTAAAATTAAATTTATTATTTTGTCTTAAACTTCGAGAGAAAAAAAGTTTTTTTTTATAAATTAGGAAGGTAGTGTTGTAGGTTAATCAGTATCCGGGCGAACACACGGGTACTGATATGAGTATCCCACAAAATAGATATTTGTAATAATATTTATATAAAATGTATTTATTTATGTTGATGATATTTATTTATTAAATTAAAAAAATATTTACAAATACTATAATATTATTTGATATTTATAAAACTAAATCATTGCATAAATATTTTTTAAAAAAATATCAAACGATGCCTGCGGGTATTGATTTTTTTAAAAATTTTTAATATGTACTGTTTGTAGACTTAGAAATTGAATGGATGGATAATCATTTATAATTAATAGGAGATATTGAGTTTCAATTTTTTTTAATATGACACTAATTATAGAGTTTCAAAAGTTTATAACAAAATAGTTATAAATAATTTTTATTTTTATTAAGTAATAAATAACTAAAATTAAATTTATTATTTTGTCTTAAACTTTGAGAGACAAAACCGTTTTTTTTATAAATTACGCCGATAGTGTTGTAGGTTAATCAGTACCCGAATCAACACACGGGTACTGATATGAGTATCCAACAAAATGATATTTGTAATAATATTTACATAAAATGTATTTATTTATGTTGATGATATTTATTTATTAAAGTAAAAAAGTATTTATAAATACTATGATATTATTTTATATTTATAAAACTAAATAATTGCATAAATATTTTTATAAAAAATATCAAAGTATGCCTGCGGATATTGATTTTTTTAAAATATAAATTATATTTTTTGTATTTATTAACTTGTATTAATTTTAATTAAAAAAAATAAAAACAAATCTGCATAACATATCAATACTCGGGTGATCACATGGGTACTGATATGAGTATCGCATGAAATAAATATTTGTAATAATACTTACATAAAATATATTTTTTTATATTAATAATATTTATTTATAAAATTAAAATAATATTTACAAGACTACATTATTATTTCATATTTATAAAACTAAATCATTGCCTAAATATTTTTATAAAATATACCAACCGATGTCTGTGGGTATTGATTCTATTTTTTTTAAAATATAAATTATATTTTTTTATATTTACTTATTTTTATTAATTGTATTTTTTTTCAAAATTTTAAATGAAAACAAATGCGCGTCACCGACGGTTACCCGTGTGAACGCACGGGTATCATATTAATTTTTAGTAAATAAGAAATTTACTAATTTTTATTACATTTTGTTTCTTTTTTCAAATTTTAAATATAAATAAATACATTCTAAGAACAAATACATTATGAAAAAAAATACATTATGAAAACAAATACATTCTGAGAACAAATACGCGTATCTTCATTCTTCTTCATAACATTCATTCAACACACCAGTACACAGGCAAACACACGGGTGCTGATATGGTACAACAATAATTACTCTAATTTTTATTTATTATAAACTATTTTGGTAAAACCATTTTGTTTTTCTTATTTTTATTTTTTATTAGATATTAAAAACGAAAGTGTACGAACCACACAAGTACGCGGACAAACACACAGCTACTGATATGGTACATGCGTATCATACTGATATTAAATTAATTATTTAAATATTAAATAATAATGAGAACAACTTTACTATTGATTTGAATATTTTATTTATTTCTGTTACTAATATTTATTTATATAATTAAAATAATATTTTCAAATACTATGTTATTAATTGATATTTATAAAACTAAATGATTGAATATATTTGAAATTATTTTTAATTTGAGATACAATTTTTTTAAACATAATGTATGGAAATTGAAATGTATATTATTGATGTAAAAATATTTTGGTAAAACAATATTGTTGTTATTCTAAAAATATGTCTTTCCTTTAAAACTAATTAAGTATTTTGGTAAAACAATTTAGTTTTTCTTATTTATAGTTTTATTATATTTTAAAAACAAAAATGTGCGTGTCACACCAGTACCCGGGCGAACACAAGTATTTATGTATGTTGATAATATTTATTTATTAAATTAAACCAATATTTACAAATACTATATTTTTTTTTATTTCTACATTTTTTTTAAAAATAAATAATATAACAACAAATTCATTCTGAAACAAACACGCAACAACGACGAGTCCCCTTGCGAACGCACGGGTTCCACACTAGTTAACATAATAAAACACAGACTTAACACAAGTTCAAATGACTAAAGTGTTTAATTTCATAAACAACTAAAGTTCAACAACATATTTTTCTCCAAATTCAACAATTACATTTCATTTCAAAATAGAGGTTAAACAACAACAAAACAATGCAAATATTTTTATTTTCTCGGCAACAATCTCCGAATTAAGTTTCTTTTGCAATTTCTTGTTCTTTTTCTTGGATTCTTCAAATATCTCCTTTAACAAATATAAAACATCCCAATTTTTCTTCTTGCTCCCATCTTTATTTTCATCATCAACAACATCATTATCGTCTTTTACTTGACCCATGTATTCATCCCATATAAATAAGTCATATGCATCATCATCTTATATATACAAGAAAGCCAGTTGAATCACATATTATGTAATCAAAATTAAGAACATTAAAATAAAATTTCACTTAATCAATTTAAGTTACACCTTCTAAAATAGGCATGTCTAAAAATGCTTTCATTTGTTAGGTACGTTCTTTCAATGGTAGGACACCATACGAGTACGACAACCACACAATCTCCCAGATCAGTTTCTTTAGAGATGAAGAAGACATGGTTACTAATTGTCTTTGTCTTATTTTAGATTTTGTTGACATAACTAAGAAATTTTGGAGAAATACGTAAGGATGGTTCATAGATATGGAGAAAATTACAATCAATTCTTGGAGAAATGCTTTGGTAATATGGGAATAAATTAATCAAATAAGAACGAATATGAAACAAATAAGAACAAAGATGAAACGAAGAGGAAGATCATAACTTTTTTTTACTGAGCTTCAAGAACAAGAAATGTGAAATAGATAGCTCTGACTATTTTCAAAAACTAGGGTAGAAGAAAATTTGAGGAAGATGATGTTAGGAAGAGGCCCATTAGAGAGAGAAAAGAATCCATCATGCTTAGAGATTATTATCATTAGGGGGTGTTATTAGTCATTTTATTTAGTTACTTTATTTTATGTTAGTTTCTTGGGCCTTTGTTTAGCCCAATTGCTGTAACCCTACTATATATGCGGCTGTTGTTGCTGTGCTATGGATTATTGAAATTCTGAAAGTCATTTCTTATGTTATCTTCATTATGCAACTCTTAGCTTGATAGTAATTAGATAGTAAACCCTAACATTTGGTGCTCTCATTCTTGAACCATGGCTCCCCCTAAACCTACCACCCTTGCTTCTAGGGAAATCATAGAAGAAGCGGTGCAGACTGCGCATATCCACTTGGATAATGCGATGACCCAAACCCAGCAGCAGCTTGACGAGCGCTTTGACAAAGCAAATGCAGATCTGGAACAGATCCAAACACGTATGGATAATGAGAAACAAATTTCAGATTCAAGGTATGAAAATATCATGAGCTTGCTGAACAAACTTGCTGCACAAAGGGAAAAACAAACTGTTCCTGCTCCTACAACAACGTGTTCTTCAGGTACAGTCCAAATTCCTTTATCCATCCCTACCATCACTACACCTATTTCCTACACAAACTCACCTTTAGCTACACCCACACCTATAAGACAATCAATTAGTCTTTCTAATTCTTTTCCATCACACACTATTACAACCACCTCAAGACAAACCGCTGCACCCCCACCGCTGTATTCCCACAACTATATACCCACTCATTCAACTTTTACTCCCATACAGAATTTTAACCTTCCCTTCTACCCTCAAATCCCGTTCGCTACAATGCCCCAAACAGCCCCAATACAACATTTTCGCACCCCTAAATTGGAATTGGCTTCGTTTGATGGAACAAACCCCTTAGAATGGTTGTTTCAAGCAGAGCAATTTTTTAATTTTTACCAACTACCACCAGAAAATAGATTATCATTTATTTCATTTTACATGAAAGGTGAGGCATTAGGTTGGTTCAAATGGATGCATCAGATTCAGTTGTTAACGGATTGGTTTTCCTTTACTAAAGCTTTAGAATTACGCTTCGGTCCATCTTCATATGAAAATCACCAAGCTGCGTTGTTTAAATTGAAACAAGTTGGCACGGTTATGGAATACCAAACCCAGTTTGAAAAATTGTGCAATCAGGTTATGGGACTACCTCAAGAGGCCATTCTGAACTGTTTCATTTCTGGTCTTAACCAAGATATTCGAAATGAAATGGCCCTCCATAGACCAGTTTCAATATCTCAAGCTATTGGCCTAGCTAAACTCATTGAATCCAAAATCAAAGATGCAAAACCCAAATTCACCAAACCCTATCAAAACACCTACACTAAACCATCCACAATCCCCACCAACCCACCCCAACCGGCCACTACCCAATTTCCTCCCACCTCCCAAGGCATAACGTCTCAAAAAACCTCACAACATAACCCCACCAAAATGCCTATCCGGCGTCTATGCCAAGCCCAACTACAAGAACGCAGGGCCCAAGGACTTTGTTTTAATTGTGATGAGAAATTTATTGCTGGTCGCAAATGTTCCACTAATAAATTCTTGTTACTGTTGGCTGATGAGGAACCTTTAGGGGAATCGATTATGGAAATTGATAATGTGGACACATAAATCATTGATTCTGACCAGAATGACACTTATTTCCAATTGTCCACCCAAGCCTTGACCGGCCAATTTTCTCCACAAACCCTCAAGTTTAAAGGCCTCATAGGTGGATTGCAAGTAATGGTATTGGTGGATACAGGCAGCACTCATAATATACTTCAGCCTAGGATTACAAAGCACCTAAACCTCAAGACAACTCTAATTCCTCAATTCTCAGTTATGGTTGGTAATGGTTCTCATTTAAAATGTGAGGGGCTTTGTAACAATGTTCAGATTGTTTTGCAACACAAGCCCTTTCAATTACCCTTTTAGTTGCTACCAATCGAAGGTGCTGATGTAGTCCTTGGTATGGCACGGCTGCGGACTTTGGGACAGATACAAGCTGATTTTTCCATACCCTCAATCACTTTCACTCACACTGGCCAGCCCATCACACTTAAAGGGGATCCTTCTTCCCAGCCAACCCATAGTTCCTTTCACCAACTCAAACAGCTTATTCACGCCAACTCTGTCTCATCCTTTCACTTACTTACATTCCACTTAATTGACCCTATTCCAGAAACGAATCAGACCATTACTCCAATCTTGGACTCTTTACCACCCAACCTCGATCCCAAACTTACCACTTTGATAAAACAATACCACATAATTTTCCAACCACACACTGGCCTACCACCCAAACGCCCTCATGATCATCACATTCCCTTAGCCCCAAACACCCCTCCCATTAACGTCAAACCCTACTGTTACCCGCATTCACAGAAAGAGGCCATGACTTCAATTATTCAAGATATGCTTAAAGAAGGAGTCATTGTCCCTAGACACATCCCTTTCTCCTCACCCGTCTTACTTGTTAAAAAGAAATATGGAACCTGGCGGTTCTGCGTGGATTACCGAGCACTTAATGCAGTCACAATCAAAGATCGGTTTCCTATTCCTACCATTGATGAATTATTAGACGAACTGGGTTCAGCAAAATTATTTACCAAGTTAGATTTACGTTCTGGTTACCATCAAATTCGAGTTACAACAGAAGATACACATAAAATTGCCTTTCGGACTTTCGATGGTCATTACGAGTTCCTAGTCATGCCTTTTGGGTTAACTAACGCCCCTTCTACTTTTCAATCAGCCATGAATGACCTACTTAGACCTTATTTACGCAAATTCGTTTTAGTTTTTTTAAAGATATCTTGATTTATAGTGCAAACTTACACGACCATTTGCAGGTTATATTTGAGTTATTATGGTCAAATTCTTTTGTTGTCAAGTTAACTAAGTGCGTTTTTGCAGTTACAGAAGTTCATTATTTAGGTCATGTCATTTCAGTGGGTGGTGTTGCACCCGATCCTGCTAAGGTTCAAGCCATCTTGGATTGGCCAGAACCTCGATCACTCACGGCTCTCCGCGGGTTTTTAGGTCTCACTGGATTTTACCGTCGTTTTGTTCGCAACTATTCCACTCTCGCCGCTCCCCTTACCAATTTATTGCGTTCCACTAAATTCAACTGGAGTACAGAGTCGGCCGAAGCCTTTACAACATTACAAAGGAAGATGACCGACATGCCGGTCTTGGCGTTGCTAGATTTTACAAAATGTTTCATAGTGGAAACAGATGCTTCAGGCGTGGCTGTAGGTGCTGTGTTATCGCAAGACGGTCACCCAATTGCTTTCTTCAGTAAAAAAATGTGCCCTCGAATGCAAGCTGCCTCTGTCTATGTTCGGGAGATGTATGCTGTAACAGAAGCAGTAAAAAAGTGGCGTCAGTACCTCATAGGCCAAAAATTCTATATATTCACAGATCAAAAGAGCCTAAAAAATCTTTTACTTCAGAAAATTCAGACACCAGAACAACAAAAATGGGCAGCAAAACTACAAGGGTTTAATTTTGAGATTTTCTACAAACCTGGCAAATCCAATCTAGGTGCCGATGCTTTGAGTCGCAAATACCACTCTGAGGATTCCTGCTTGTTCGCCCTCTCTTCTCCCATTCCAGATCTCTTGAACTTCCTTCGTGTTTTCTATACACATGACAAGGCAGGTCAAAGTTAGTAGAACAGTCATTGCAAAATCAAAATGAGCAAAATTTCTACAAGTTTTCACACGGTTTACTCTATTACAAAGGTAGGTTGTTCTTACCTGATGTGGACGGACTTCGAAACAGTATTCTGCAAGAATACCACAGCACACCAACGGGAGGGCACTCTGGTGTAAAAGCTACTCTTGCTCGTCTGACTTCCTCCTTCTCATGGCCAGGCTTATACACTGAAGCCAAACGGTTTGTTCAACATTGCACTACCTGTCAGCATAACAAATATCAGACACAAAAAAAAGAAGGGTTTGTTACAAGCTCTACCAATTCTTACGCAGGTATGGGACGAATTGACTATGGACTTTATCACAAACTTACCAAACTCGTTCGGTCATACAACTATTTGGGTCGTCTGTGACCGGCTGTCAAAATACTGTCATTTCATAGCTTTGCCTACTAACTTCACGGCCAAGGACCTTGCTTCTCGCTTCTCTGTGGAAGTAGCCCGTCTTCATGGAACCCCAAAGTCTATAGTTTCCGACCGCGATCCTCTTTTCCTCAGCAATTTCTGGAAACAGTTTTTCAAAGTTCAAAGGACAACATTAAAATATAGCACAGCATACCACCCTGAGACTGATGGACAAACGGAAGTATTAAACAGATCCTTGGGAACATACCTTAAATGTTTCGCTGGTGACAACCCTCGTCAATGGTATAAGTTTATGTACCTTGCTGAGTACTGGTACAACACTTCTTATCACACAGCTATTCAGATGACCCCCTTCACAGCTCTTTATGGTCGCGAACCCCCCAATATCCCAGCTTACGTTTCCGGGTCAGTCTCTGAAGAATCCTTGGACAGTTCCTTGCAAAACCAGAGCAACATTATTATCAAACTGAAAGAGACTTTAAGAAAAACAAGGATCCAAATGGAAAAACAAGCCAACTTGAAAAGGGTCGAGTTTACCTTCAAAAGTGGAGATCTTGTTTTGTTGAAGTTGCAACCCTATCGCCAACAAACTGTTGCTAAGAGATCTTCGCAGAAGCTGAGCAAGCATTTTTTTGGTCCCTTCAAGGTCATTAAGCGAGTTGGTGGGGTCGCGTATCTGTTGGATCTCCCTTCGTCCTCCAAAGTACATCCTGTGGTGCACGTCTCTCTTTTACGACCGTACTTTGCTTCTCGGTCCCCAACTAGTTTCCGACATCTCCCAAGCGACGTCTTACGCTTTAATGAAGTTTTTTGTGACACCACCAAGCTCCACCACCATGACTCACCACCCAAAGATATTCAGATCCATTTTACGGACTTGCATGTGGAAGAAAAGAACAACCCATGTTTTGATGGCACAAATGAGGAACCAAGAACTCCAGAAAGTGACTCTAGAAAGGGTGGGACTCGACACTTTACTGGAAATGTTGTTAAGGATGTAGAAATTTTGCATGCAGGAGAAGAAGTTGGAAAGAAAAATGTTGCAGAAGAAAGGGAGAACACAGAGAAATAAACGGAGAGGCTAAGGGTTTCACAACAAATAACTACACCTTTAACAAGTGAAGTTATGACAAAGCCACTTGCTTCACGTGATATCTCAGCTTCCAAGATTGATGTTTCCAAAGCCAGCACGCGAATAGCTGTTACGCATGCGCACAAGGCTCAAGATGCATGCTTTCCACCTGTCCTTTCCCACCGCCCCAAGCTTTCCTCAGACTCCAACACGTGTCTAATCCTTTCTTATCCCCTCTCACCTGCTCCCACTAATGGTCCACACCCTTCCCTAACTCCAACGATTATTTTACCTTCAGCCCAACCCACTCCCACGACTCTCACCAATACCCACGCTCCAAAACAAAGCCCAATTGATTTCCCATTCAGCCCAATCCCATTACCACATCAGCATGATACCTCTATTAACCTTGAGGACAAGGTTCTCATTGACCCAAAGAGTATTGTTAGGAAGAGGCCCATTAGAGAGAGAAAAGAATCCATCATGCTTAGAGATTATTATCATTAGGGGGTGTTATTAGTCATTTTATTTAGTTACTTTATTTTATGTTAGTTTCTTGGGCCTTTGTTTAGCCCAATTGTTGTAACCCTACTATATATGCGACTGTTGTTGCTGTGCTATGGATTATTGAAATTCTGAAAGTCATTTCTTATGTTATCTTCATTATGCAACTCTTAGCTTGATAGTAATTAGATAGTAAACCCTAACAGATGACATTTAAACAACTTACATTTTAATTATTTATGTTTTGTCATTTTAAGAAAATATATTATTAAAATTATTTCCATGGTGTCATAAGAAAAATACTAATTGGCAACCATGTGGCCATCTTGTAATCGTTCATGGTGTCTCTCAAAGTCAGCTTTTGTTTATGGAAGTTAACTAGATAAACCAAAATATGAATGAAAAACAGTACGAGGACAATTGTTTGAAGAAATATTTTTGAGGGACTAAAAAATACATTTAGAATATGAAGGTGCGAGAAAGACACAAGAAAGGGGGGTTTGAATTGTGTATTTACTCTTTTTAACAACTTTTTGGCTTGTCGTTAAAGCACTTAGGATAACATCAGAGTTCGTTGGGAGACTCTAACTAACGAAGTTACATTCAGACTTGCAATGCATGAAGCATGAGAACCAACAAGAGTCTGAACATTATGCGTAATATTCAGAACTTGCAGAGCGGAAGCTTATCAGAGTTGCAAGGTTCTAACTTGCTTGTGTAAGGTTCTGATACTCGATATAGAACATAAATAAATACATTAATCATAAGAGTAAAGAACACACCATATATCCTGGTTCACCACAAAGGCTAATCCAGTCCACCCTCCTCAGGTGATTTTGCCTTGAACACACGGTCTTAATCCACTATAATCAATCTTGATTTCAGATGCACGGGAAACATCCGGTGACTAACCACTTGGACAACCCCACTATGACTAACATGCAATGAACCGTTCAGCGATTCAACTTAATGAATATAACGAACATTGACCTGCAGATTCCAATCTCGCAAGATCTACTGCTAGGCTTTCACAGCTAGACGTTCAGGGATTCATCGCAATGAATATAACGCTACTGACCCTATTTCAGGCTTTTCCCACAATGACATCTCGCCATTGTCTTCTCGAGTCTCCGGTCACACTGACCACTCAAGGAATCCTAATTCACCAAGAATTAGTTTTACAGGAGATTACAAAGATGCTTCTTAACAAGCAGATTACACCTAAGTTTAAGTACAAAGAACACACAAGTGTTCGAGCAAGATGTGAGCAGCAGCTCCTTGCCTATTCTAAGAAACTACAGAGATGTATAATGATTTGACAGTTGTTGACATCTTGTAGTTCTTCTTCTTCTTCGTCTTCTTTGGTGAGCAAGATTTGAGCAATAACTCCTTACTTCAGATCTTCAATGTAGCGCTGACGAGAAGGTGGTTGATGACTTGACTGATTTGCAATGTTGTCTTCTTCATCAACAACTTCTATACCAATTCATTATTGTTGTGTTGAATGATGATCTTTGACCTTCAATAACAATGGTCATGTGTAAATGGTGATAGCTTTGGATATTCAAAGTGTTACAACGAGAACTCATCGTTGTTGCTATCTTCACACAATGACTTGATCAATTCATCTTTTGTGGGAGTAAATTGATTGGTGGACTTCGTCGTCATTTAGAAGTGAGCATTCTTTCCTTTAAATATCCCAGTAGAAATATAGCCGTTTGAAATATTGTTGGCTGTTGGAAAAGAGATGTTGCGTAATAACTAGTTGTACTGACACATCTCCTTTTTACTGTGGGAGAAGTGACAACATATATCTTTCTTGGGCACCGTGTACAGTTACTCACAACGGCAACATGTGACTTCTGAACTTCAGAGGCTTCTGATGGTTAATTGATGAAGCACGAGTAGAGTCTTCTTAACAGGATATCTGATACGTCAAGTCTTTAGTTATTTGAAGAAGTCCATTAGGAATCAGTCTTCAGAACTTCAGCACTTGTCTTTGAGCATGTTATCCTTTACTTCTTCAAGTCTTCCGAAACTTCAGAACTTGTCCATTAGGAATCTGTATTCAGAGTCTTCAATACTTGATCTTCAGAACCTTAATCTTCGGAACACATAAGTCTTAAGAGTCTTTCTGAACTTGGTCTTCAGAGCCTTCCGCCTTTAGAACTTCAAGTCATGAGAGTCTTCAGCACTTCGGTTCTCTTCTTCAGAAGCTACGCAATCTTCAAAATCTCGACCACTTTCAGAGAGCATCCACAAGAGCTTTGCATCAGCAATATCGGCATCCTTGGATCTGACTGATCACGATTAGATACAGAAGCGTTCTTGCTTCTTGCGACTTGTGTCACACATAGTAACTTCGCATATTATCAATTACGCTCATCTGGCTGGTGCTTGTTGGATCTGATATTTTCTATAATTATGATATGAACACAACACACGTTAGAACATAAAATGGTTCTTTCACAAATACGTATTGTTATCATCAAAACATAGATCGACTTGTAGAGACAACTCTTGCTCTCACAATCTCCCCCTTTTTAATGATGACAAAACCAAGTATTTTGATTGAACATTTTATACAAGGTAATCACCAAATAAAACATATTCAGAGTCTGGAACAACAGCTCCCCCTGAATGTGTTATCCTCTAAGTTTTTATCTGTGATCATCTAGAATCTTATATGATCCAAAGACATACAGAGTAACAACTTGAGTTGCCAGAACGAGGAATAGAAAAGGACTACTTCTCTATCTTGTCTTTAAGAGAACAGAGAATCTTTAGCATCTGGACTAGTTCATCAGAACTTCCATCTTCAGATCTTCAGAGCTTAGTTCCTTTGTAGTCGTATCAGAGACTTCTGAAGCATTTCTACCTTTCAGCAGATTCATTTAAGCATAAACAGATCAGTTCTTATCTGATAACATAGCCTCGCTACCTATCAGAGACAGAAACTGTCTTTTAAGAAACTCCCCCTGAGTTTCAGACTTTGTGAAGATTTGAGATTTTGCAATTTGATCTTCAGGGTAGTCTCCCCCTAATTTCTATAAGTCAGATATTGGGATCTTCAGAATCATAATTCAGGATGGTAAGATTTTAATCACCAATGTAGATCATGAATTTTACAGAGTTTGACTTTTGAACACAGGTCTTCATCTCAGAACCTTGTTACTGTCACAACTCAGTGGTTCATCAAGGCTCGATTGTTTATCAGATACCAATTGAGTGTTTAATTATAGTGATCAATCAACGCTTGATTCTGAATCTGGTACTCATGATTTGATTCTGGTCTGATACCTTGTGATGTGCTGAGTCTTATACTAGAGTATGTTGAGTTTGATACCAAGTGAAGGACTTCTTCTCATACCACTTTGAAGGTAATTCCTTTGTGTGCTGAAAATGATACAAATGAAGGTATTTTGATAATAATTCACAGCTTTACTCTGATTGATGAGTCTGATACTAATCTTTGTGTATTGGGTTTGATTACCAATTATTGATTTAGTCTGATACCAAATCATTTTCATTTTAATTGGTTCCTGGTAAACATCAAAACTACTTCTTCTTGGATCTTCAATCCGAATCTTCAGACAGCTCTTTGTCTTCTGATTTGCACAGTTCTTCTGAGTAATCATCTTGAAATGTATACTTTATCTTGACTGCTTTCAGAGTTTTCCTTCTTCTTCTGATTCCTAGACAACTTCTATCATATGACCGATAATTCATAATAGAGTTCTTCTTTCTTGACCTGTTCCCGTTCTTAGAATGCCTAGTGAACTTGCTTAGAGTTCCTCGGATAACATCAAACAACAAACGTTAGAAGTAACACATTTTTATATTTTATATGAGTACTTTGTTTGAGTTCTGCATTCTTTCTTCTTCTTTCAGATTTCCTTTTCTTAATCAAAATCATTATATTTCTCCCCCTTTTTGACATCATCAAAAAGTGCTAGAGCATGTGAGAATTTAAGCATGTAATTCCTTCATCAGTCAAGCATTTAAGCATTTAAGCATATCAACATCATTATATATATTCTGGATATGTTAAACAACATAGAACCATAGAGCCAGCATTTGAGCAGTTAAGAACAATCCGAGTCATTTAGTGATAACCATCTATAACCATAGCATATTCATTTTAAGGACAATTAGATGGAATTATCTGATTACCAATTGAAGGTTTTAGATCATCTGTATAGATTAATTATAGCACATCATTTATGAACAATCAGATAGAAGCATCAATATAAGATAGTTTTAAGATGCAGAGCATAGGTTGAGCTTAATCTTGAGAGGTTCAAGATAATCAAAACATAGATATTTCATTTGATAATATTAATAAGAGTACATAGAGTAGGAAACAGCATATCAAGACAGAAATCTTATAACTTAATTCTATTTCTCCTTAGGAACTTCCAGATAGATTTGTAAGATCTATGGGTGAACATTCAGTGGTTTCTCCTAAGTGATTTAGCCTGATAATCACATCTTGAATTTCTAGGACTCGAGATATGACTCCTCCAAACGGAATGCTGAGAGAGGTTTTGTCTTTAGACAATAGAATTTGTTCTTTCAAATGATTGAACATAGTTAGTGGATGGTTTATTTGCCTTCTGTAGATCAGAAAGAAGATGAATAGTTTATCTGAATGAGTTAGCACTTGTTCTCCTACTTCTCTAGGTCGAAGGTTTATTTCCATTATTCTATGCCAAACTTTAGCTGAGGGTTTGATTGTGGAGATATAGTTGGAGGGACCATTTCCACAATGAATTTTATAGATGAGATCATTGAAGATTTTCCTTTCCTTGTAGTCTTTAGTGGTGTCACCATTTTCATCACACTTGATTGCTTCTGCAATGACAGAGGGTTTAATTACCACTGGAATTCCAGAGACAGCTGACTGAATGATGTGCTGGTTGTATTCGTTAAAAAACACATCAGCATTTGCCCAGAATTCTTTAACAAGATCTGTGTAAATGAGACCTGGAAGCATCTCAAGATAACCTTCCCAGTTCTGACATCTTAATTCGGACGAAGTTCTAGTGAAGCCAAGTTCCTTGAGAGAACTGGTGTTCACAGAGAATTCATTCAAGACTCTTAACTTAACAATTTCACTCTCAGTTGGTTTTGGACGAGAGGTGGACTTCCTGGAGAAAATACTAAGGAAGGGTACTGACTGAGATGGTTTGGAATGATGGATAGAGGAGTGAACACGGTGCCTTAAGTAGGCAATGAATAGAGAGTCATTTAAAAGCTCGTGACTCCAACCGTCAGGTTCGTCATTTCCTAGACATCTTAGGTTGGGAATTAGAACTAGTACAGAGTCTGACAGATTACCATTCTTGGAAAAACCAAGAGATCACGCATAGGATTCTCTAATTGATTCTTGACGGGAGTCAAGGATTCGCAATAAGTGCATATCTGAGAGTATTATCATTCTCTAGTGTTGAAAAAATATTTTCTTCTTTCAAGAATTTTGTCTTATATGTTTTATAAGTGCACTTATATAGGAGTAGGCATAAAGAATTGAAAGTAACGCATACTTCATTAATTTAATTTGCAATTACACAAAATGACCATGTGATCTTAATAAACCATTACACACTAATAACTTAGCCTAAATATGACAGATAGTCTTCTAATTTTATGAGAACTATCTGCTGTCGAAGGTTTCACAAAAATTCCTATTCAGAGCAGTGTCTAGTCCACACCGAATTCTACAAATCGCTTGCACAATACCAGCTCTGAAGAGTACTTAAGATAAGACTCTTCCGTAGGGAATGAAGGACTTATCCATTGATCTTGCCATAAGAATTGATTCCTTTAGATGATCAAAGATTATTTGAGACAAATCAATAGGAGTTGGCCTAAGGAGACACATGATGAGGAGCTTATCATCATGATACAGAAAGTCTTTGTTTGTATTGCAAGGTTTAATATTAGTTAAGATGAATTTGAACCATCCTCTGGCAATTGGCACAAGTTTTTCAGGATTTGTAGGTTCAAAAGCAGATCCTTTATCAAACATGTAGTGCATTTCAGTATCAGAGGTACATCGAATGGATGCATGGTGGGGAGTGACACCTCCTAGTGGACAGTCAATGGCTTCAGAGATTTTTGTGGCATTGATGTTGACTGGAAGACCATAAATGTCAGAGGAGATAGTCAGACCATTACTACTAACGGAGGCATTAATCCAAAAGGATTTTAAGAGGTTCGGATAAATTGAGCCTCTAAGCATATGAATGTATCCATTCCAATTTTGGAAGTGAATACCAAAATGAAAATCATGATTAGTATCCATTGGATTTGGTCATTTTTCATTGATGAATTCAAGGAGATCATCATTTCCATAAAAGGTTCTTGGAGTCATTTTAGATTGAGGATGAAAGGAAGGTTAGGACTAAGAGATAATGGTGAATTCTTTTGGAATAACTATGGTTTTAAATAGACGAGTGGAGGAGTTTGAACTGGATAGGTCAATAGCTGAGAATGACTTAAGAAGATTGGAATTCTTAGGAGAAGTCTAAAGGATGAGGACAGATAAGCAGTTTGTTGTTCTAAGGAAGATCAAAGAGATATATATGCACTTTATTTTTAGCAAAAGTTAGGTGGATGCAGTAACTGCTTTGTGAAGTCATTCATTCTAAGAGGGAACCAGACGACACGCTTTTTAATTTCAAGGTTTTTATTTATTAATCGTTAAACAGCACATGGCCAAGAATGCAGGTAAAGGGATTTTTCACTATTTCCAACATTTAAAGGGAATCCTAACTTGTCAGAGCATAATCATGCCTGCTTAAAGCTAGTAGCTTAGGTGAAGAGCTATTTTGGTCAAGGTAGCACGTTTCCCTATTCCGAGACTGAACAAATATCATTCAATGTGAGTATATCAAGGAGATTTGGATGGCTGCAAGAAATGTGCTACAATTTAATTGAACATCCTGGTTTCTTAGACTAACTAGGTTAGGTAAAGGGGCTCTAAGAGAGAGAGAGAGTTAGGTCTGGAATACGAGTACTAGTTGGAATGTACTTATGGGTTATAGGAAGTGATCACGCAGAGTGAATGACATGATGCAGAGAATATTACTTATGTGACTCTCTTTTCTTTAACTATTTTAAAAGGCATATGCAGACAAATAAAGGATTTTCTTAAAACTTTTCTAGTTATCACAGCATAACCAAAGGTTTTGATAAGAGATTTGTTATCATGAAAATAAGTCATAAATGAAGGAAGAATGGTACCTGGAATATTTACAGACTTATCTGAATACATTTTCATCTTGACTCTGATCTTTCCTTTTCTGAGTGAACTACTGAGGGTTCTTGGATTCTTCAAGAATCACTTGCATTCTGACTTCCTTTCCTATTTAACCTTATTCATCTGATTTCTTTGAGAGGTTATGTGCTGAGAGATTCTGAGACACTTATCAGAAGATGATTTGATCAACAAGGTTTGATTCAACTGTGAGAAAGTCTCAAGTCATCAGGACATGGTTATACTGATTCAATCAACACTTAAGAGATCATTCTTGATCACGTACTTGATGGATCTATGAAAGTCTTTTTCCTGAACATTCTTTCAGTTTTCTGCACGGCTTTCAAGAAAACAGTATTCAGTTCTTCATTGAGTCCTTTAGCTTTTGATTATTCAGGGTTCAGATGTTGGATCCTTTCTTAAGAGTCCGAGTTCTTCAGATTTCTGACTTCAACTGACTTTTCTTGAAATTCAGATTCATAGAACACAATCTTCCTTTCTTACATGAAGAGGTTCTGAATGAGCTTTAACGAGAAAGTCAAGGGTGGACCTTATCCATTTCTTGAAAATATCTCAGGAGCTCATAAAGAGTTATTCTTCTGCAAACACATCTTCTTGTTTTCAACTTTGAGCAAATACATGGTTCATCCACATGTATCTTCCAATATGAGTATTCAACAGATACTGCTTCTATTCTGATGAGTTCATCTTATTAACTGATTCTTCAATCTACAACAAGGCTTTAAGTGAGAGAGGTTTTGTTGTTTGACAACTAAAACTTCCAGAATCAGTGATTTGCTCAAGTACTCAGGTTGATTACAATTTTGTACACAATCATCTTCTGAACTGTTACAGAAATTGCAAGTGGATTTCAATCTCACTCAGAGTATTTCTACGAACCTCATCTGGATCTTTTTTTTACACTATTAAGTGTTTGATATCCATCAATAACAGAACCGGTGCTCTGATACCAATTGAAGGTGCGAGAAAGACACAAGAAATGGGGGTTTGAATTGTGTATTTACTCTTTTTAACAACTTTTCGGTTCTTGTCGTTAAAGCACTTAGGATAACATCAGAGTTCGTTGGGAGACTCTAACTAACGAAGTTACATTCAGAATTGCAATGCATGAAGCATGAGAACCAACAAGAGTTTGAACATTATGCGTAACATTCAGAACTTGCAGAGCTGAAGCTTATCAGAGTTGCAAGGTTCTGATACTCGATATAGAACATAAATAAATACATTAATCATAAGAGTAAAGAACACATGATATATCCTGGTTCACCACAAAGGCTAATCCAGTCCACCCTCCTCAGGTGATTTCGCCTTGAACACAAGGTCTTAATCCACTATAATCAATCTTGATTATAGATGCATGGGCAACAGCCGGTGACTATCTGTCATACCCCAAATTTGTCCTACCTACCTCAAGATTACTTGGCTTCTGGCCAATCACCTTCTCAGAAGAGATAAAAAGGGATTGGGCACTCATTTTATGATTATTCAGTCAAGACATGATCAGTTGGCTTCAAACTGATTTTAAGCAATGATCAAAAAGATCTTTAACCATATTCCAAGTGCGACACTAAGGCTGTATGGTTAAAGCAAGCTAAGAAATGGCCATTCATATTTAGGTATTGTTTGCTTTTAATCTAAGTTTGAGTTGGTGGATGATAAGTAAAGGTTTCAAAAGATCTTGGCATAACCAATATGTAATAAAGGCTTTGGACCATGTCTTCTCAGTTTATGTCTTAAGGCCATTCATTCTTAAAGCCATCTATAATTTGTTTTGAGTTATAGTCACAAGCCATGATTCGAGATATTCTCTTGAAGCCATGAGTTTGAGTGAAGCTCCCTTTGAATCAAAGATTGTCTCAGGTTTTAGAAGTCATTTCTAGAATCATTCATGAGTTTATTTGGAAATGGGTATTAAGATTCAACCTGATTTCATAAAAATACGCCTAGAGGCATGGCCATAAATTGATGATTGTGCAAGAATTCTCCTACAAAGCTCACTTCATATTATAAAAAGAGGTGATATTAATTCACTTCAAACAAGGGCTTTGTTCTAAGTTAACAAACCATTTTGAAGAAAGCTCATGGATAAAATCAAAAGCAGCTTTTGACTATTACTACACTCATTGTCATAGCCATAATAAATAATATTCATAAAAGAAGTTTTTAAGCATGAAGAAATGTAGTGCAATTCAAGCCATGCAGGGGACACGTACTGGCACATGACATTTTTTGGATTAAGTCTTTTGATAAGATATATATACGTCATCATTCTTGAGCCTCATGGTCAATACATTAGTTCATCCAATATCTAAATATGCACTTATCAAGACTAGCTGCGTTATGTTCACCACACCAGGACCTCGTGATGGTACTAAATTCGATTCTAGCAGAGATAAAGGAACTCCTTTCAACTTCACACTTGGACAAGGGCAGGACATCAAAAGGTTTATTATTGCAAACTTACATGACAAGGAAGGGTGACGTTGACTCACTTTGAATAAGAGCTGGTTTTACGAAATTCATGCATAAACTCAAAGCAGTTTTTGCTGCATTCATTGTCATATTATACTACAAAAAGGGACCTGGGCATTCATTACAAAGCTTCATTCGTGGCAAATCTTACAAGAAAAATGAATTAAGGTAATGCAAAAGAATACAAGCTCAAATCTACAGAACATGGATGATAAAGAAGTTTCAAAAAGAAGAAAATAAAAGTGTGATATTGTTACAAAGGGTCGACATTTTATCACCAAGATCCTTCATTATGCAAATACACCTCTTTAGTCATTTGAACTTGGGCTAATGTTGTGGCATAACCATTAATCTGTCAAACTCTACGAATTGACCTTCTGTTCCTCATGTTGCTTCAATAGCATAGGTGGTGTCACCTTCATTCTTCCTTGGAAGCCATCACATGCTTTCTTTCCTTTCCCCTTTGTCCTTCATGCTTCAATACAAAGATCAAATTAGTGTTCTTGCAGGATTTGGAAAATATAGGAGAAGACAATGTTTAGAGGAGTGAAGAATTTATGTACTTGAAAGAATACAGTCTCAACTCCTATACAAGAATGACTAAAAGATGAACTATAAGAAATTCAACATGATTGGATTTTAAGAAAAGAGACCAATATGATTCAAAGTTATTCAATAACCAATTTCACTCTTAGAAGATTATGTCAAGAAGTTGAACATACCCTGCTTATAGGAGTCTTGGAGCAGGCAGTGCATCACCTCTGCCAATGACAAGGATCAATCCAACTCAAAGTGTGTCAAAAAATAGTGATCAGCACCATAAACCAGAAGTCACTTAAGTTTTAGTTGTAAATTTGAATACATCAATCAGAATGCACCTGCAACTCACAAGAACCAATACACAATTCATGCTATTATGTTAACATCAACAACAACATCGTCACAAGCAGATGCATTCAAAAAAGGTCACACAAAGCAAGCAACCACCATGCCTTACAATATTGACCATAAACAAATCAAGTACCTACAAAGCTTGTACCTGCAGCGACCATAATAAGATCTTCAGCACGATGAAATGCAAGCCAAACGCATAGCTTGTACCTGCAGCGACCATAATAAGATCTTCAGCACGATGAAATACAAGCCAAACGCATAGCTTATCCAATTTTTCCAATGCAATACTCAGCCAAGCCAAGCTTTGCCTCCAAGCTGATCCCACTTGACCCTGCAAATGACAAATAATCACCATGTCACAACAAAGCCAGCTACCATACACACTCATAACATTCAACGTATTAAATCTATACCAGCCTCGATTTGTGAACACAATATGATAAAATCAGGACCATTGATTCCAGGATAAGATAAAAGTGCCTACAGTTCAGCTTTGGAAGTATCTTTACAAATTGATGACAATCAAGGTCATAACAGCAACAAAATGGCAAGAATCATGATTCACAATGACATCATAAATCAAATTGCGACAAACATTTCACAACGGCCATGGATAATACAAGTAATCATGAACAAAGCTTGCACACAAAAATCACAACCAGAGGAATAATTGGTGACAATGTTCCCATGTTATGGACAAAGCAAAGTCAACATGAGATGATATAATTTGACTACCACATCAGCAAATCAGAGGGACCACCATACTTCTAGAAGGATATCTAGCTCACACTAAAAACAAAAATTGTATAATCCTCTCCAACGGTTTTGAAAATTGACAGCCCATGACCTCACACGAATTAGAGGATATTCCTCTGAGAATTCCCTAATTCACATGTACCAATCAACCCTAAAACTCTCTATAAAAACCACCCCAATCATTAGTGAAGGGACACGCACAAAAACCCAGAAAAACCCTATCGTTACCCTGCCAAAATCAATTCCCAAACCCTTAAATTAGAGCTCTGAATCTAGACCTTTAAAGCTAAGAATCAAAGCTTCAAAGAGTCTAAGCTTGGCCACCACATTTCAAAAATCTATTTCCATAACGAACGATTATAAAGAGAAGCAAAAAGTAGAACAAAACACGTAGAAACCGAAGAAGAAGTTGAAAGGGGGTGAATAGCGGTTGAAGATACCTGGAACGGTTGAAGACACCCTCAGACGAAGCTCTTCAAGAGGTACTCTTCTGAACGTCGTTTATCTCTGAACATTGCTCGCTTTGATCTCGTTGCGTTCTTTTGATCTTTCATTTTCATGCTTTGACATTGTTGTGGTGGTACTATGCGTTTTCTGATAGTTTGAGAATTAGGGTTTTGTTTAGGAATAACTTGATTTGTTGATTTGGGTAGTTTTTTTTAGAAATCTGTAGTCAGATTTGGAGAGAGGAGGAAAAGTTGAGGGAGGTTAGTGTAGGTTGTTTAAGGTTTTGGCTTGGTGTCGCCGGAGAAGAGGGTGGCGGCCGCCGGGCGCCGCCGCTTCTCCGGCCGTTTCTAGGTTTTCGGCAAGGCTTTTTTCGTTGAGAGAGAGAGAGAGACGTATAGAAAGAATGAGAGCTTGTCTTCAATTCTTTTCACCCTTCACCCTCTTACTGATGTATTTGTTCGTAGGCTGATGTAGGGTGACAAGTGTCACTACTCCCCTCTGATCTTGTGCATGCGTGTGTCTAAACCTCACCATGAACCCACAACCCTTGAACACTGATTAGAGTCAGATCTTGACTCCATGTTAATCTAACGCCCAAGGTTGTTTTGAACGGTCAACCGAGTTGACCAGGATCCATGGTAAACTCTCTCCCCACGTGGGCCGTTTGTTAATGGGCCTGGGGTAATTTCACTAACCACACCCCCATTTTACTAACCTGTTTGGCCCATTTCTTTTTCTTTTTTTAATTTATTTTGTTCTTTTAGTTTTCATTTTAATATTACTTTTTAATATAAAAACAAAAAAAAAAATTAATTATTTATTTTTTCAGAAAATAATAAAATCTATTTACTAATTTAATTTTTAATTTTTATTAAAATGTTAATTAATTAGTTTATTAATTAATATTTGATTTTAATTAATCCAATTTCTCTAGCTCTAAAATTATCATAAAATACTTTCTTAACTAAATTAAAAATCACAATTCATTCTAATTAATATTCCTAACTATTTTCTTAATTAATTATGGAAGTAGTGGGCTTTTGGAGTCTAGCACTCCTTGGGTCCTTGAACTATCACTCTTGGGGCGCACGCCTTGGGTTGTGATCGTTCCATCTTCCATTTCTAAAATACTTAAAGTATTTTAATCTAACTAAAACATTCAACTTTTAAAACACTTTCTTAGTTTAAAAACCATAATTCAAATTTTAAAATCAACTACTTAATCTTTTACAAATATTCTTTTAACTTATAATAATAATCTACTTTAAAATACTTAAAATATTTAATCTATATCAAAATACTCAACCCCTAAAAATACAATATTTTCTCAAATTAAAATACATAATCTAATTAATTTCTTAACCTTTAAGAAACATTTTTCTTAAAATCAAATTAAATCATAAACCACTTAGGTTAATATTTCTGAAACTTTTTCTTAATTAAATTATGGAAATAGTGGGTTTTGGAGTCTAGCACTCCTTGGGTCCTTGAACAAATGCTCTTGAGGCGCATGCCTTGGGCTGTGTTCGCTCCGTCTTCCAATTCTAAAAAACTTAAAGTACGTAATCTTTTTAAAACTTAATCATCCTTAAAACACTTAATTCATTCAAACCCTGATCCGATTAATTACATTTAATTAAAATATTCTAATCAAATTCAAATCTTTTTTTCCTAATTAAATCACGGAAGTAGTGGACTCTTGAGGTCTAGCACTTCTTGGGCCCTTGAATGAACGCTCTTGAGGCGCACGCTTTGGGTTGTGTTCATTCCGATCTTTCGTTCCTAAAACACTTGCCCTAATTACATGGACAAAGAAGCTCGTTGTCCAACGAAGACAAATTCCCAATTAATAGAATGAAAAAGGTGTCGTTGAGATCTAGCATCTCAGTAATGCCCCGATTAATTGGTTGCAAGGCCGACGTCTCGTTTATCGAATAATCGCCATTCCTCCTCAAAATACTAATCCAACCTCATCTCCTCACCCCCGTGCGATCGAAACCCTAAACCTTACACAAATCAAAATATTTTCTCAATCAAATTGCTAACACACTTAATTCATATTCAAACAACTTTTCACAAAAAGAACATTGTTTAGTCCATTCTTCCGCGCATATGAACTAGTGCTTCAGCCTCCCTTGACGAGCAGACAAGCCAACGTTTAGCAGTTAGAATACGAATTAAACACTCGTTCGCTTAAAAAACACAAACTAACTGTAGTCCCATGAACTACGAATGCTCTGACTTTCCCATTGCACGAGGGAATACGTAGGCCCAAGGGTTCTAATCCTTGCCGAGCACACTAATAAAAAACCACCCATTTTCCCCTTAGAAAATGATATCTACCTTAGAAGAAAACACCACGGGATAGCTTCTACGTTGGGTTAATATAAAAACATTTTCCCCTTAGAAAGTGTTTTAATATAAAAACCAAACAAAAATTTTAATTATTTATTTTTTCAGAAAATAATAAAATCTATTTACTATTTTAATTTTTAATTTTTATTAAAATGTTAATTAATTAGTTTATTAATTAATATTTGATTTTAATTAATCCAATTTCTCTAGCTATAAAATTATCATAAAATACTTTCTTAACTAAATTAAAAATCACAATTCATTCTAATTAATATTCCTAACTATTTTCTTAATTAATTATGAAAGTAGTGGGCTTTTGGAGTCTAGCACTCCTTGGGTCCTTGAACTATCACTCTTAGGGCACACGCCTTGGGTTGTGATCGTTCCGTCTTCCATTTCTAAAATATTTAAAGTATTTTAATCTAACTAAAACATTCAACTTTTAAAACACTTTCTTAGTTTAAAAACCATAATTCAAATTTTAAAAGCAACTACTTAATCTTTTACAAATATTCTTTTAACTTATAATCATAATCTACTTTAAAATACTTAAAATATTTAATCTATATCAAAATACTCAACCCCTAAAAATACAATATTTTCTCAAATTAAAATACATAATCTAATTAATTTCTTAACCTTTAAGAAACAATTATCTTAAAATCAAATTAAATCATAAACCACTTAGGTTAATATTTCTAAAACTTTTTCTTAATTAAATTATGGAAATAGTGGGCTTTTGGAGTCTAGCACTCCTTGGGTCCTTGAACAAATGCTCTTGAGGCGCACGCCTTGGGTTGTGTTCGCTCCGTCTTCCAATTCTAAAAAACTTAAAGTACGTAATCTTTTTAAAACTTAATCATCCTTAAAACACTTAATTCATTCAAACCCTTATCCGATTAATTACATCTAATTAAAATATTCTAATCAAATTCAAATCTATTTTTTCCTAATTAAATCACGGAAGTAGTGGACTCTTGAGGTCTAGCACTTCTTGGGCCCTTGAATGAACGCTCTTGAGGCGCACGCTTTGGGTTGTGTTCATTCTGATCTTTCGTTCCTAAAACACTTGCCCTAATTACATGGACAAAGAAGCCCATTGTCCAACGAAGACAATTTCCCAATTAATAGAATGTAAAAGGTGTCGTTGAGATCTAGCATCTCAGTAATGCCCCGATTAATTGGTTGCGAGGCCGACGTCTCGTTTATCGAATAATCGTCATTCCTCCTCAAAATACTAATCCAACCTCATCTCCTCGCCCCCGTGCGATCGAAACCCTAAACCTTACACAAATCAAAATATTTTCTCAATCAAATTGCTAACACACTTAATTCATATTTAAACAACTTTTCACAAAAAGAACATTATTTAGTCCATTCTTCCGCGCATATGAACTAGTGCTTCAGCCTCCCTTGACGAGCAGACAAGCCAACGTTTAGCAGTTAGAATGCGAATTAAACACTCATTCGCTTAAAAAACATAAACTAACCGTAGTCCCACGAACTACGAATGCTCTGACTTTCCCGTTGCACAAGGGAATACATAGGCCCAAGGGTTCTAATCCTTGTCGAGCACACTATTAAAAAACCACCCATTTTCCCCTTAGAAAATGATATCTACCTTAGAAGAAAACACTACGGGATAGCTTCTACGTTGGGTTAATATAAAAACATTTTCCCCTTAGAAAGTGTTTTAATATAAAAACCAAAAAAAAAATTTAATTATTTATTTTTTCAGAAAATAATAAAATCTATTTATTAATTTAATTTTTAATTTTTATTAAAATGTTAATTAATTAGTTTATTAATTAATATTTGATTTTAATTAATCCAATTTCTCTAGCTCTAAAATTATCATAAAATACTTTCTTAACTAAATTAAAAATCACAATTCATTCTAATTAATATTCCTAACTATTTTCTTAATTAATTATGGAAGTAGTGGGCTTTTGGAGTCTAGCACTCCTTGGGTCCTTGAACTATCACTCTTGGGGCGCACGCCTTGGGTTGTGATCGTTCTGTCTTCCATTTCTAAAATACTTAAAGTATTTTAATCTAACTAAAACATTCAACTTTTAAAACACTTTCTTAGTTTAAAAACCATAATTCAAATTTTAAAAGCAACTACTTAATCTTTTACAAATATTCTTTTAACTTATAATCATTATCTACTTTAAAATACTTAAAATATTTAATCTATATCAAAATACTCAACCCCTAAAAATACAATATTTTCTCAAATTAAAATACATAATCTAATTAATTTCTTAACCTTTAAGAAACAATTTTCTTAAAATCAAATTAAATCATAAACCACTTAGGTTAATATTTCTAAAACTTTTTCTTAATTAAATTATGGAAATAGTGGGCTTTTGGAGCCTAGCACTCCTTGGGTCCTTGAACAAATGCTCTCGAGGCGCACGCCTTGGGCTGTGTTCGCTCCGTCTTCCAATTCTAAAAAAACTTAAAGTACGTAATCTTTCTAAAACTTAATCATCCTTAAAACACTTAATTCATTCAAACCCTAATCCGATTAATTACATCTAATTAAAATATTCTAATCAAATTCAAATCTTTTTTTTCCTAATTAAATCACGGAAGTAGTGGACTCTTGAGGTCTAGCACTTCTTGGGCCCTTGAATGAACGCTCTTGAGGCGCACGCTTTGGGTTGTGTTCATTCCGATCTTTCGTTCCTAAAACACTTGCCCTAATTACATGGACAAAGAAGCCCATTGTCCAACGAAGACAACTTCCCAATTAATAGAATGAAAAAGGTGTCGTTGAGATCTAGCATCTCAGTAATGCCCCGATTAATTGGTTGCGAGGCTGACGTCTCGTTTATCGAATAATCGTCATTCCTCCTCAAAATACTAATCCAACCTCATCTCCTCGCCCCCTAGCGATCGAAACCCTAAACCTTACACAAATCAAAATATTTTCTCAATCAAATTGCTAACACACTTAATTCATATTCAAACAACTTTTCACAAAAAGAACATTGTTTAGTCCATTCTTCTGCGCATATGAACTAGTGCTTCAGCCTCCCTTGACGAGCAGACAAGCCAACGTTTAGCAGTTAGAATGCGAATTAAACACTCGTTCGCTTAAAAAACACAAACCAACCGTAGTCCCACGAACTACGAATGCTCTGACTTTCCCATTGCACGAGGGAATACGTAGGCCCAAGGGTTCTAATCCTTGTCGAGCACACTAATTAAAAACCACCCATTTTCCCCTTAGAAAGCAATGCTACCTTAGAAGAAAACTAACAAACCGAGCTAACATATCTCACGAATTGAATCAAGAGGTTCCCGTTGAGTACAACGGACGTAGAGGGTGCTAACACCTTCCCTTTGCGCAATTGACTCCCGAACCTAGAATTTGGTTGCGATGACCATTTTCTTATCCCTTTAAAGGTTTTATCGATATTTTCCTTTCCCTCTTTTGGGATAAATAAAGTTCGGTGACGACTCTGTTTCGAACAGTTTTTTCTGCGTCCATCGCGAGGATCGTATTTTTCGAGGTACGACAGATGGCGACTCTGCTGGGGACAAGCATAGCCCTATGCTAGAGAGAGTCAAGCCTAACTTGACTCGATTCGAGAGTGTTAAATTCGTTTGGTTGTTGTCTTCTTAATTGTTTCTATATTATATGTGTATTTGCTCTTAATGTTTTTTCTTTATTATGTCTCATTCTTGTTTGTTGGATCTTGGGTTGATATCACAAGTAAGGCTCTATACCCGAGTCTTGGAAAAAGAAGAGAGAACATTTAGTTTAGATTTTGGAAGTCATTAGTGTTAGTCCCCAAGGACCCGCTCCTTGTGTGCCTAACATGAAAGCTTCCCCTAGAGTAGACCTTTTCGTAGATCTTGTTGTAACGCAGCTAGCCTGTCGCACGACTTGATTCATGAAGGGTCCATGACTCTGGGAACCACTCTTAGCACCAGTTCCCATCTTGGTGGTTGTTAGTGTTAGTCTCCAAGGACTCACTTCTCGTGGGCCTAGCATGAAAACTACACTCAGGATAGACCTTTTTGTATCCCTGTCACAATGCAGCTAGCCTGTTGCGTGGTGTTGATGCGATTAAGTGTCCGAGACCCTGGGAACCTTATCCATCAACGTAGAAGCTATCCCGTGAGTGGGTTTATGGGCAAAGAATCTAGAACTATCCTTATGAAGCCTACCTATTAGGGTGTTTTGCAATTACTCGTGTTATCCTGGATCCTGAATCTACCTGCATTGCATTCATTTGCATACAATTGCATTTGCATTACATATCATTTTCCAAAACCAAAAAACTCAACCATCCTTTGTCCATAATCCGCAGTTGATTTCTTGACACTCGTATCAGAATTGAAGCCGCTCTTGGAAGAATCATGGACTCAGAAGAGCAGAACCAATTTGCGTCAAGAGCATATGTTGATTTGATGAAGAACTAGCTAGACCAACTTGTGGAAGCTATGATAGCCTTGTCAAAGAAAGAGGACAATATTCAAAGGCCTACAGTCACTGAGAACGTCATTCTACCTCAAGTGAAGAATCTTGCCCAATTTCAGCCAGTGCGGATTCCTGTTGGGAACCAGATTATACAAGAATGTCACACTATTCAAGATGAACATGTCTTGTCTCATGACGCAGTTGAATACCATAGCTTTGCATTCACTACACCGAATTCCCGAGGGACAAGCCTGGTGGTGAATACTGAACGACCTCAAGATGTTGAGTTTGCTGAAAGATGTCGTGTGTTGGAAGAGAAGCTTGAAACCATAAAGAGGCATGATGCTTTTGATCTGAATGCTTTGAACATGTGTTTAGTACCCGGACTTGTATTACCTCCAAAGTTTAAGATGCCAAAATTTGAGAAATACAAAGGAGATAGTTGTCCAAAGCAACATCTGGTGATGTTTTACAGAAAGATGACCTCCAATGCTCTCAATGATAAACTTATGATCTACTGTTTCCAAGACAGTTTGAGTGGGGCATCATTGAGTTGGTACATGCAGCTACAGAGTAGCCATATCCAGTCGTGGTTGGACTTAGCCAACGCCTTTGTGAAATAATATCAATACAATCTTGACATGGCTCCCAACCGCATACAGTTGCAAGGCTTATCTCAAGAGGAGAACGAATCCTTTAGAGGGTATGCTCAGAGATGGAGAGAGGTTGCTGCTCGCGTTCAACCACCACTTTTAGATAGAGAATTGGTTGACCTGTTCATAAATTCTTTGCAAGGCCCATACATAGAAAAAATGATGAGCAATGGGACGTCAAACTTCTCTGACTTGGTTTTAGTAGGACAATGCCTTGAGAGTCATATCAAGAATGGAAAGATCCAAGATGCCTCGAGCATCCAGGCTAGTGAGACTGGGTCCATTGTCAGTTCTCAAGAGGAAGAGGAGGATGAAATCAATGCAATCTGGGACACTTTACAAGCTCCGTCTCCGGTACCTTATCCTCAATACCCAAGCATCTCAAATGTTCAAAGTCAGCAATCCCATGGGCCTCCCTGTGCGATTCCATTCTCTCCACATGGTCAACACACTCCTGCCAATAGAGGTCTCCCTCGTCAACAACAGATTGCACAACAACACTCTTCATAACCCCGACACTACTATAATCAAAGACCAAAAAGGCATTTTGATCATTTGCCAGTGCCATTCAGTCATATGTTGCCACGTTTGATTAGTAGTGGATTAATAGTGCCAAAGGGCTTGGATCCTGTTATTCCTCCATACCCACCAGGCTTCGACGCCAATGCAAGATGTGGCTACCATGCTGGCGCCATGGGGCATTCAACTGAGAATTGCAAACAGCTCAAAAACAAGGTCCAAGATCTGATTGAGTCCAAGCTAATCTCATTTACGCCTCGAGGTCTTCAAATCAACGTCAATCCTTCACTTGATCAGGTGGGTCCATCATACCATATTACAGAAGAAGTTGCTGAGAGTAGGTGTGAAGAAGGCTATCATAGTGGTCTCGATGAGCAAGAAATCTAGCCCAATAGCAACTCAAGAAAGAAAAGCCCAGTCCCCAATGCTGGCAATTTTTAGATCATGTCATTTCTATGCATTTGTAGTTTCTTTTTGTTATGTGCTATTTGCTTTTAGACATTGTTGTTTACTAATGGTAATATTAATGAAGTGATCATGCATTTTTTGAATTAATCACGTCGCATTCGCTCACATTTTCTTCACTTGTATAAAAAAACAAAAAAGTTCATCTATATACCTCTCATTCACTTTCTTAACCAAATTGTTGTTTAGCAAAGATCGGAGGGAGGATGACGAAAATACCCATAATTGCTGATGGTATGCTTTTGGATAGAATCCTGCCAAGGATGTACAGGCATTGTTTCAAATCCCCAAACACTGGAGAGATGAGGAGTTAATCCCTAGTTAACCACTTCGAGCCGAGAAGTAGAAGTTTCCTTCGGATATTCAAACCCTTACACTCAACCCGGGGCAGGGTAGTATTCAGTTAATATGACTCTGTATTCTTGGTACACGTCCTGAGGTGACGAAGAAATCATGCAAAATCCAGAAGTTATGATGGTTGTTCTTCAATGACTACTGACTTGGCAGTCACAAGTCTTACTCTAAAAAAAAAAAAGATAGCCCGCTAAGTCAAACACCTCAAAAAGGAGACTTAGGCAAAAATCAAGGCAATCCCGATGGACTCATAGAATAAAATCAGTCCATGCAAAATTAGGGATCAAAAAAAGAAAAACAAAAAGGTCTTTAAATCCTCAAGCGAAGCAAAATAAGATTCAGTGAACACCATATCAAAAATCAAAAGGTCACTGACGCCCATCAAAAACAAAATAAGATGACTGCCATTTCAAGCGAATCTTGAACCTTCATATTCACTCTTACACCGTCAACATCTAAGTACGTGTGTCGATTTAACTGAACGTATGACTGGAGAACATCACGAAGAAGGGGTGGGTACAAATATAAATTTGAGCCTAATATTCTTCGTTTCTTAAACCGTGAACCAGGCCACGTTACAACCCTCAAAAGACCTAATTGAGGCGGGGTTTATTCTGAAAGCATACTACAGCAAGGTTGCGTAAACTGACTCCTACGAATTTGCTAATCTTCTGAATTAGTGTCATATTCTTGCTATATCTTTCACACACCAGTAAATCAGTACTGCGTTTGGACTAATGGTTCACTTGTCACACACTGACACATCATCCCAATAATTGATTTTTCAAAACGTGCATGAATGTCGCATTAAAATTACCATTTCTGAATGATCAATTTTAACTGCAAATCAGTACTTGACATTATGGAAATTCCAACAAAGTGCAATCAGTGGGAAACTTGAATATTCGTTGGCACTGACTCGAATCGAGACTATCTCATAACCTTGTGAATCTGGGGCAAGTCCTTCAAGGCAATACTTAGTCAATCTGAGGCAAGTCTTTCAAAACCCAAGACTGGGGCATACCACTGCAAAATCCAGACACATGGGTAGACCGCTGATCCAGACACTAGGGCAGATCATCTCATTACCCTCCAGACAGGGGCAGATTCCCTACATACATTCAAGTTGGTCAAGTTGGCCATGTCATGCACTAAGCGACCCTTGAGTTCAAAAAGCCTGGGGGCAGAGCAAATGCACCATCAGAAAGCATTGGATAAGTCGCCACACTCACATAATCAGCATGCATTGGTTACGTCGATGTGCTCATACAACCATTTGCAAGCCATCATGGCACATAAGCTATAAGTGAGGTTCTCTCGGGAACAAGTATGCAAATTCTGCAAAGGATCAAACTTGGGGCACCAAGAGCATCCACAGCTATCCTCTAATAATGGCACTATCAGATACTAAGTGTCGGGAAATCAAATCCTTTCACCTCATAAAGTCCAACCCTGCTTGGCACCTACCAAAAGTCCAACCCTGCTTGGCACCTACCAAAAGTCCAACTCTGCTTGGCACCTACCAAAAGCCCAACCTTTCATTGGCAACCACTAAAAGTTCAACCCTGCTTGGCAACTCCTCAAAGTCCAACCTTGCTTGGCAACTTCCTAAAGTCCAACCTTGCTTGGCAACCACTAAAAGTCCACCCTGCTAGCACCTTCATAAGACCAATAACATGCTTGCATCCACATATGTATCATATACATATGTGCGCCATATGCATACATAGTATAACCTTTTTCCTTCCTCAACCCTCGCGTTAATATATATTGATTTGTTCTTGACCCCTGAGTCAATGTTGTCTTTATTTTCTTCGGCCCCCGAGTCGATGTGTACCTTTCTTTCAACCCCCGAGTTGATGATATTTTGTCTTTATTTTCTCGACCCCCGAGTCGATATCATTATTACATCTTCAACGCCCGAGTTGACATCTTATTGCTTGTACTGACCCCCGAGTCACTGTTATCTTTATTTCCTCGACCCCAGAGTCGATATTACCTTTACCTTTCTTTCAACCCCCGAGTTGACGACAGTTTATCTTAATGTTTCTCGACCCCCGAGTCGATAGTGTATTTCCTTTTCTCAACCCCCGAGTTGATATGCCAGTATTCCCAGTGAGTCTTTCACCTTGCTCCATCTAATCCCCATTAATCCTTCTTTGGAAACCAGAAATAAAGCCTTACCAAACCTTGCCCAGTTGCATTCCCATATGCATCTCATAAAAAACAAGTTCATTTGCATTCCTATATGCATGGCATATCCATCCCCAGCATATCATAACAGGATCCAGGATCAGTTCGCAAGCAGCTTGGTCGGTCCTCCATCAAAGTCGGTGAATTTTCCTCTGAAGAGAAGTAGATACCCCGCACATACTCAAGGAATTTTATTGCCCAGCAAGTCATTCTTCAGCCATGCAATTGATAATGACAATCCCCGACAAATGTTGTCAGTACTCCCCAAGCAGAGGATATCCTAGAAAGTTTCTTGTGAGTTTTCCCCTGTAGAGCCAGCACATTTCCTCCAGCAGGAATCTTGCTCAACTATTCTCCAACAAATTTGCATCAAATATACTGCTTTGGTATCATTGAGGAACCTTAACGGATAAGGTATTGCTTCAATGTTCCAGAGAATCTTCTGCTTCCGAAGATACTGCTTTGGTATCGTTGAGGAACCTTAACGGATAAGGTACTGCTTCGACATTCCAGAGAATCTTCTGCTTCCAAAGATACTACTTTGGTATCGTTGAGGAACCTTAACGGATAAGGTACTGCTTCGACATTCCAGAGAATCTTCTGCTTCCAAAAACACTGCTTTGGTATCGTTGAGGAACCTTAACAGATAAGGTACTGCTTCGACATTCCAGAGAATCTTCTGCTTCCAAAGATACTGCCTTGGTATCATTGAAGAACCTTAACGGATGAGGGACTGCTTCGACGACCCAGGGAATCTCAAGTTATATTGTTCATTTTGAACCCCGCCACTTCATTCTGTCAACTCTTACTCCATGGCATTTTACCTTTCGTCAGAGAAATTTTGGGATCTTCTTATATCTAATTGCCTTCTACCCTAAAAATAAATGCTTTACAGCAGTTCATTCTCTCGGGTTCAAGACAATTAGATAGGGGCATCTGTCAAACCCCAAATTTGTCCTACCTACCTCAAGATTACTTGGCTTCTGGCCAATCACCTTCTCAGAAGAGATAAAAAGTGATTGGGCACTCATTTTATGATTATTCAGTCAAGACATGATCAATTGGCTTCAAACTGATTTTAAGCTATGATCAAAAAGATCTTTAACCATATTCCAAGTGCGACACTAAGGCTATATGGTTAAAGCAAGCTCAGAAATGGCCATTAATATTTAGGTATTGTTTGCTTTTAATCTAAGTTTGAGTTGGTGGATTATAAGTAAAGGTTTCAAAAGATCTTGGCATAACCAATATGTAATAAAGGCTTTGGACCATGTCTTCTCAGTTTATGTCTTAAGGCCATTCATTCTTAAAGCCATCTATAATTTGTTTTGAGTTATAGTCACAAGCCGTGATTCGAGATATTCTCTTGAAGCCATGAGTTTGAGTGAAGCTCCATTTGAATCAAAGATTGTCTCAGGTTTTAGAAGTCATTTCTAGAATCATTCATAAGTTTATTTGGAAATGGGTATTAAGATTCAACCTGATTTCATAAAAATACGCCTAGAGGCATGACCATAAATTGATGATTGTGCAAGAATTCTCCTACAAAGCTCACTTCATATTATAAAAAGAGGTGATATTAATTCACTTCAAACAAGGGCTTTGTTCTAAGTTAACAAACCATTTTGAAGAAAGCTCATGGATAAAATCAAAAGCAGCTTTTGACTATTACTACACTCATTGTCATAGCCATAATAAATAATATTCATAAAAGAAGTTTTTAAGCATGAAGAAATGTAGTGCAATTCAAGCCATGCAGGGGACACGTACTGGCACATGACATTTTTTGGATTAAGTCTTTTGATAAGATATATATACGTCATCATTCTTGAGCCTCATGGTCAATACATTAGTTCATCCAATATCTAAATATGCACTTATCAAGACTAGCTGCGTTATGTTCACCACACCAGGACATCATGGTACTAAATTCGATTCTAGCAGAGATAAAGGAACTCCTTTCAACTTCACACTTGGACAAGGGCAGGACATCAAAAGGTTTATTATTGCAAACTTACATGACAAGGAAGGGTGACGTTGACTCACTTTGAATAAGAGCCGGTTTTACGAAATTCATGCATAAACTCAAAGCAGTTTTTACTGCATTCATTGTCATATTATACTACAAAAAGGGACATGGGCATTCATTACAAAGCTTCATTCGTGGCAAATCTTACAAGAAAATGAATTAAGGTAATGCAAAAGAATACAAGCTCAAATCTACAGAACATGGATGATAAAGAAGTTTCAAAAAGAAGAAAATAAAAGTGTGATATTGTTACAAAGGGTCGACATTTTATCACCAAGATCCTTCATTATGCAAATACACCTCTTTAGTCATTTGAACTTGGGCTAATGTTGTGGCATAACCATTAATCTGTCAAACTCTACGAATTGACCTTCTGTTCCTCATGTTGCTTCAATAGCGTAGGTGGTTCCACCTTCATTCTTCCTTGGAATCCATCACATGCTTTCTTTCCTTTCCCCTTTGTCCTTCATGCTTCAATACAAAGATCAAATTAGTGTTCTTGCAGGATTTGGAAAATATAGGAGAAGACAATGTTTAGAGAAGTGAAGAATTTATGTACTTGAAAGAATACAGTCTCAACTCCTATACAAGAATGACTAAAAGATGAACTATAAGAAATTCAACATGATTGGATTTTAAGAAAAGAGACCAATATGATTCAAAGTGCTTCAATAACCAATTTCACTCTTAGAAGATTATGTCAAGAAGTTGAACATACCCTGCTTATAGGAGTCTTGGAGCAGGCAGTGCATCACCTCTGCCAATGACAAGGATCAATCCAACTCAAAGTGTGTCAAAAAATAGTGATCAACACCATAAACCAGAAGTCACTTAAGTTTTAGTTGCAAATTTGAATACATCAATCAGAATGCGCCTGCAACTCACAAGAACCAATACACAATTCATGCTATTATGTTAACATCAACAACAACATCGTCACAAGCAGATGCATTCAAAAAAGGTCACACAAAGCAAGCAACCATCATGCCTTACAATATTGACCATAAACAAATCAAGTACCTGCAGCGACCATAATAAGATCTTCAACACGATGAAATGCAAGCCAAACACATAGCTTATCCAATTTTCCCAATGCAATACTCAGCCAAGCCAAGCTTTGCCTCCAAGCTGATCTCACTTGACCCTGCAAATAACAAATAATCACCATGTCACAACAAAGCCAGCTACCATACACACTCATAACATTCAGCGTATTAAATCTATACCAACCTCGATTTGTGAATACAATATGATAAAATCAGGACCATTGATTCCAGGATAAGATACAAGTGCCTACAGTTCAGCTTTGGAAGTATCTTTACAAATTGATGACAATCAAGGTCATCATAGCAACAAAATGGCAAGAATCATGATTCACAATGACATCATAAATCAAATTGCGACAAACATTTCACAACGGCCATGGATAATACAAGTAATCATGAACAAAGCTTGCACACAAAAATCACAACCAGAGGAATAATTGGTGACAATGTTCCCATGTTATGGACAAAGCAAAGTCAACATGAGATGATATAATTTGACCACCACATCAGCAAATCAGAGGGACCACCATACTTCAAGAAGGATATCCAGCTCACACTAAAAACAAAAATTGTACAATCCTCCCCAACGGTTTTGAAAATTGACAGCCCATGACCTCACACGAATTAGAGGATATTCCTCGGAGAATTCCCTAATTCACACGTACCAATCAACCCTAAAAACTCTTTATAAAAACCACCCCAATCATTAGTGAAGGGACACGCACAAAAACCCAGAAAAACCCTATCGTTACCCTGCCAAAATCAATTCCCAAACCCTTAAATTAGAGCTCTGAATCTAGACCTTTGAAGCTAAGAATCAAAGCTTCAAAGAGTCTGAGCTTGGCCACCACATTTCAACAATCTATTTCCATAACAAACGATTATAAAGAAGAAGCAAAAAGTAGAACAAAACACGTAGAAACCGAAGAAGAAGTTGAAAGGGGGAGAATAGCGGTTGAAGATACCTGGAACGGTTGAAGACACCCTCAGACGAAGCTCTTCAAGAGGTGCTCTTCTGAACGTCGTTTATCTCTGAACATTGCTAGCTTTGATCTTGTTGCGTTCTTTTGATCTTTCATTTTCATGCTTTGACATTGTTGTGGTGGTACTATGCGTTTTCTGATAGTTTGAGAATTAGGGTTTTGTTTAGGAATAACTTGATTTGTTGATTTGGGTAGTTTTTGTTTAGAAATCTGTAGTCAGATTTGGAGAGAGGAGGAAAATTTGAGGGAGGTTAGTGTAGGTTGTTTAAGGTTTTGGCTTGGTGTCGCCGGAGAAGAGGGTGGCGGTCGCCGCGCGCCGCCGTTTCTAGGTTTCCGGCAAGGCTTCTTTCGTTGAGAGAGAGAGACGTATAGAAAGAATGAGAGCTTGTCTTCAATTCTTTTCACCCTTCACCCTTTTACTGATGTATTTGTTCGTAGGCTGATGTAGGGTGACAAGTGTCACTACTCCCCTCTGATCTTGTGCATGCGTGTGGCTAAACCTCACCATAAACCCACAACCCCTGAACACTGATTAGAGTCAGATCTTGACTCCATGTTAATCTAACGTCCAAGGTTGTTTTGAACGGTCAACCGAGTTGACCAGGATCCATGGTAAACCCTCTCCCCACGTGGGCCGTTTGTTAATGGGCTTGGAGTAATTTCACTAACCACACCCCCATTTTACTAACCTGTTTGGCCCATTTCTTTTTCTTTTTTTAATTTATTTTGTTCTTTTAGTTTTCATTTTAATATTACTTTTTAATATAAAAACAAAAAAAAAATTTAATTATTTATTTTTTCAGAAAATAATAAAATCTATTTACTAATTTAATTTTTAATTTTTATTAAAATGTTAATTAATTAGTTTATTAATTAATATTTGATTTTAATTAATCCAATTTCTCTAGCTCTAAAATTATCATAAAATACTTTCTTAACTAAATTAAAAATCACAATTCATTCTAATTAATATTCCTAACTATTTTCTTAATTAATTATGGAAGTAGTGGGCTTTTGGAGTCTAGCACTCCTTGGGTCCTTGAACTATCACTCTTGGGGCGCACACCTTGGGTTGTGATCGTTCCGTCTTCCATTTCTAAAATACTTAAACTATTTTAATCTAACTAAAACATTCAACTTTTAAAACACTTTCTTAGTTTAAAAACCATAATTCAAATTTTAAAAGCAACTACTTAATCTTTTACAAATATTCTTTTAACTTATAATCATAATCTACTTTAAAATACTTAAAATATTTAATCTATATCAAAATACTCAACCCCTAAAAATACAATATTTTCTCAAATTAAAATACATAATCTAATTAAATTCTTAACCTTTAAGAAACAATTTTCTTAAAATCAAATTAAATCATAAACACTTAGGTTAATATTTCTAAAACTTTTTCTTAATTAAATTATGGAAATAGTGGGCTTTTGGAGTCTAGCACTCCTTGGGTCCTTGAACAAATGCTCTCGAGGCGCACGCCTTGGGCTGTGTTCGCTCCGTCTTCCAATTCTAAAAAAACTTAAAGTACGTAATCTTTTTAAAACTTAATCATCCTTAAAACACTTAATTCATTCAAACCATGATCCGATTAATTACATCTAATTAAAATATTCTAATCAAATTCAAATCTTTTTTTTCCTAATTAAATCACGGAAGTAGTGGACTCTTGAGGTCTAGCACTTCTTGGGCCCTTGAATGAACGCTCTTGAGGCGCACGCTTTGGGTTGTGTTCATTCCGATCTTTCGTTTCTAAAACACTTGCCATAATTACATGGACAAAGAAGCCCATTGTCCAACGAAGACAATTTCCCAATTAATAGAATGAAAAAGGTGTCGTTTGAGATCTAGCATCTCAGTAATGCCCCGATTAATTGGTTGTGAGGCCGACGTCTCGTTTATAGAATAATCGTCATTCCTCCTCAAAATACTAATCCAACCTCATCTCCTCGCCCCTGTGCGATCGAAACCCTAAACCTTACATAAATCAAAATATTTTCTCAATCAAATTGCTAACACACTTAATTCATATTCAAACAACTTTTCACAAAAAGAACATTGTTTAGTCCATTCTTCCGCGCATATGAACTAGTGCTTCAGCTTCCCTTGACGAGCAGACAAGCCAATGTTTAGCAGTTAGAATGCGAATTAAACACTCGTTCGCTTAAAAAACACAAACCAACTGTAGTCCCACGAACTACGAATGCTCTGACTTTCCCATTGCACGAGGGAATACGTAGGCCCAAGGGTTCTAATCCTTGCCGAGCACACTAATAAAAAACCACCCATTTTCCCCTTAGAAAGCAATACTACCTTAGAAGAAAACAAACAAACCGAGCTAACATATCTCACGAATCGAATCAAGAGGTTCCCGTTGAGTACAATGGACGTAGAGGGTGCTAACACTTTCCCTTTGCGTAATCGACTCCCGAACCTAGAATTTGGTTGCGACGACCATTTTCTTATCCCTTTAAAGGTTTTATCGATATTTTCCTTTCCCTTTTTTAGGATAAATAAAGTTCGGTGGCGACTCTGTTTCGAACAGTTTTTTTCGCGTCCATCGCGAGGATCGTATTTTTTGAGGTACGACACTAACCACTTGCACAGCCGCACTGTGACTAACATGCAATGAACCATTCAGGGATTTAACTTAATGAATATAACAAACATTGACCTGCAGGTTCCAATCTCGCAAGATCTACTGCTAGGCTTTCACAGCTAGACATTCAGGGATTCATCGCAATGAATATAACGCTACTGACCCTATTTCAGGCTTTTCCCACAATGACATCTCGTCATTGTCTTCTCGAGTCTCCGTTCACACTGACCACTCAAGGAATCCTAATTCACCAAGAATTAGTTTTACAGGAGATTACAAAGATGCTTCTTAACAAGCAGATTACTCCTAAGTTTAAGTACAAAGAACACACAAGTGTTCGAGCAAGATGTGAGCAGCAGCTCCTTGCCTATTCTAAGAAACTACATAGATGTATAATGATTTGACAGTTTTTGACATATTGTAGATCTTCTTCTTCTTCGTCTTCTTTGGTGAGCAAGCTTTGAGCAACAACTCCTTGCTTCAGATCTTCAATGTAGCGCTGACGAGAAGGTGGTTGATGACTTGACTGATTTGCAATGTTGTCTTCTTCATCAACAACTTCTATACCAATTCATTATTGTTGTGTTGAATGATGATCTTTGAGCATCAACAACAATGGCCATGTGTAAATGGTGATAGTTTTGGATATTCTAAGTGTTACAACGAGAACTCATCGTTGTTGCTATCTTCACACAATGACTTGATCAATTCATCTTTTGTGGGAGTAAATTGATTGACGGACTTCGTCGTCATTTATAAGCGAACACTCTTTCCTTTAAATAGCCCAGTAGAAATATAGCCGTTTGAAATATTGTTGGCTGTTGGAAAAGAGACGTTGCATAATAACTAGTTGTACTGACACATCTCCTTTTTACTGTGGGAGAAGTGACGGGATATATCTTTCTTGGGCGCCGTGTACAGTTACTCACAACGGTAACATGTGACTTCTGAACTTCAGAGGATTCTGATGGTTAATTAATGAAGCATGAGTAGAGTCTTCTTAACAGGATATCCGATACGTCAAGTCTTTAGTTATTTGAAGAAGTCCATTAGGAACCAGTCTTCAGAACTTCAGCGCTTGTCTTTGAGCACGTTATCCTTTACTTCTTTAAGTCTTCCGAAACTTCAAAACTTGTCCATTAGGAATCTGTCTTCAGAGTCTTCAATACTTGATCTTCATAACCTTAATCTTCGGAACACGTAAGTCTTCAGAGTCTTTCTGCACTTGGTCTTTAGAGCCTTCCACCTTCAGAACTTCAAGTCATGAGAGTCTTCAGCACTTCGGTTCTCTTCTTCAGAAGCTTCGCAATCTTCAGAATCTTGACCATTTTCAGAGAGCATCCACAAGAGCATTGCATCAGCAATATCGGCATCCTTGGATCTGACTGATCACGATCAGATACAGAAGCGTTCTTGCTTCTTGCGACTTGTGTCACACATAGTAACTTTGCATATTATCAATTACGCTCATCTGGCTGGTGCTTGTTGGATATGATATTTTCTATAATTATGATATGCACACAACACACGTTAGAACATAAAATGGTTCTTTCACAAATACGTATTGTTATCATCAAAACATAGATCGACTTGTAGAGACAACTCTTGCTCTCACAGAATATTTATAAAGACCGCTAATTTATTTTAAAAATAAGGGTCATATATTGAATAAATAAGAAAGAGTATGCATAAAAGGGAGTGGGTGGCTAGGTCACGATCCTCTCAAAAGGATAAATAAAAAAAGGCAATCCTAGACCTTTTTTTTTTACATATTCATCCCCAATCTCCAAAGAAATGGAATAAAAAAGTGTTAATAGAGATAAATGTGCGCCCTATGTAACACCCTGAATTTCCCCCGTATAATTAATAAATAATTTATTAGAGTAAATTAATATATAAACATTTAGGATGCTACTTTTCACATAAACCTGCTCAAACAGTCAGATATGTAACACATGTCACTTTAAAAAATTATTAATAATAATAATAGTAATAAAACATGTCTAGAAATTTAACTTTTATTGCAGCAGAAATATCAACAACTTGATAGTTTAATTAATCAAAACATGATCATGATTTAAAGTAATCATAAGAAATATCAACTTAGGAGATATCCATAAATTCTCCAATAAACACAAACAACAATAAACGTCCCCCTCCTCGGTGTTACACATCAGAGCAGACACCGACTCTATAAATAAAAAGGAAGAGCACTCTCTTTCACTCATACCCACGCCTCTATTGCGGATTATCTGCACGATGTCCATGTAAAGGAAACATTCAAACAGAAGGGGCGAGATATCACAATTATATAAAGAAATGCATGATAATAAGTAAGCATCAAATTATATTATGCATAATCACCCATTCCACCCATCACATTTCCACACGTTCCAAATATAACAACATAATAAATATGCAATGCAATGAGACCCAACAACTTGACTCAATGCATGTGGTACCAAGATGTAACTCTCAGGTTCACTGCTTCGATCCCCACCTTAGGTTCAGAGCCCATCGGAAATCGTTACCATCACCATAGGTAATGCTTCACTGATTCCAACCTGGAATCGACTACTCACACCCAATCCCCAACATAGGATTGAGGCTCACCAACAATGGACCACCATCCAACACCATGAATGCATGCAACATACAATACATGCAACCACAACACCATGCACAGTGACCTTCACCTTAGTCAATGTACTACGCCAATACTGGTCACCATGTACCACACACCTGGTATAACAATTCAATGACACCAACATAGAAATATAGCAAGCAATCAACAATGCGTGCACGAATATGTCACACCACAACATAAACACTACATATCATTTAACACCATCGCACAACAATTTGTTTATCTCTAGGAACTGCAATTATTTTTAAAACAAATTTCTTCGCTTCAGCTTCCTAACGCTTCAAACGGCACCCGAATCAGACACTCGGAACTCAAGATACGATTTTTCAAAGTTTTACAAAAATTGTTCCTAGTGTAATCGGTTACACCAAATGCAGTAACTGGTTACACCCCTGTAACGATGCCCCTGCTACACCAGTTTCACTCAGCGTAAATGGTTACACCCGTGTAACCATGCCCCTGCTACGCCAGTTTCACTCTGTGTAACCGGTTACACCATTCAGGTAACCAGTTACACCCCCTTTAAATTGCCAAAAAACGCAGTTTTACCAGTGTAACCAGTTAGACCATTTCTGGTAACCAATTACAATCTAAGTAGAATCACTTTTTTGCTGCTTTTCCAAACGAGAAATCACTTTTTATCCCATCCCAAAACTCCACTTTTCACACAATTCATTCATCACATTATTTTACACGAAAAATCACTTTTAAAAGTCTCAAACCCCCCCAATTCTTTTCATAAAAAAACTTATAACTCGAGTTCCGACCACGACTCGCAACAACCATCAACAACACAACATCTATCATCATGCAATTCCATTAATACATAATTCTAACAGCATCAATACACAATTCACCAACAATCATCAATCACAACATTATCATACAAATTCAAAGTTCATCAATCACATTATCCATTCCAACAAACACACAATTGCATCAATGATCACCACATAGAGATAAGAGAAAAGCAATTCATACATGTTATAACCCACCCACAACTATCATACAAACTCTTATATAATAGGAACCCCACCCTTACCTTAGATTTTCTTGCAAGGTTCTTCAATAACGGAGTTCTCCTCTTCCCCCTTGAGCTCTAACCTTCTCTTTTCTTTTTTCCCTCCGTTTTTCACGATCTATCAGTTTTCTCCCCAAAACCCTTTTTTCTCTTATTTTATAATAATAATAATAATATTATTACTAATTCCAAATAATTAAATTAAATATTTATTTAATCATACTATCATAATAATAATAATAATAAGGCTTAAAATAATTATTTAATTATTATTAGACAAAATACCCTTTTTGGACCCGTATCTTAACCTTGGGGTTCATTTTGGTCCCTTAACTTTAATAAGGTCCATATTGGTCCCTTAACTCTTTTAAATGTTTTATATTAGTCATTTTTGTCTCATTAGCGACCGAAAAATTCAAAAATTCGTCGCTAAATTCGTCGCTGATTAGATAAAAAGGACTAATTTGGAACATTTTGAAGAGTTAAGGCACCAATATGGACTTTTTAAAAGTTAAGGGACCAAATTGAACCTCGAGGTTAAGATACGGGACCAAAAAGGGTATTAATCCTTATTATTACTACTATTTATTCCTCTTGCTCACACACCTCCAATCTCTACACTTTTACTCACACACCCCAAATACCTCAAACTCCCTTATTCAAGGCTACTACCCTACACTATGGGTACCTCTAACACACCAAAAATCCGCACATGTATTGTCTTATCTATATATATGGGAGATAAAAAAAAATCATGTTAGCTATTATGTTCTTACATAGATGATAGATGACAACAATTTCTTAATTGCCAAGGCACTAAGATATCCTTTGAAAAAGCTTGAATGACCAAAAGAGAGTATGTCTCAATCCAAAGTTTTGACCATGCTTTATCTCTAGCAATCTCAATTGTTTTGAGAACCACAAAAATTTAGCATGTAAGGAAGAACAAAAAAGAACCAATTTCGCATAGGAAAGCATAAAATCCCCCTTGTTGTTTCTGAAGATACTACCATAACCAGAAGATATATGATATTGGGTAAATGAGCCATCACTGTTACACTTTATCCATTCTAGGATAAGGGGCTCCCAAATAACTTCTTTGATCTTTAGAGCATGAGGGCGATGCACATTCACATTGAAGGCTTTGATGATATTAAAATAAAAAATGGAAGAGGAAGAGGTAAGATGAGAATTGTTACCTGTCATACTAATCTAATACGAAATGAGAAAGATTGTTCCTTAAAGGTGAGATGTGACATGATAATGTCTGGCCAAAATCCTGATTTTCCAAATGGAGTTGATAGAGTAAACTAGAGATACTTCAATTATTAAGGCACTCTTACGTGGTTTGGCTTTATGGAAAAGGTGCCAAAGATCCTAAGTGCTGTTGAGACACAAATGAGAGTTGATGGTTTTACAAAGCCAATTCCAAATCCTGATTCCAAAGGAACACTAGAAGAAAATGTGAATGGTGGTTTTAGCATGACACTTGTAGATATACTACATATTAAGGCTAATTGACAACGTCTTGAAATATTTTATCGGTTGGCATTTTGCAGTGCATTAGACGCCAAATCACAAAGGATTTGGAAGGAGAAATGTCCAATGTCCATGTACTCTTAGCACATTCCAACTTGATGGAGGGAGTAGATTTGAGGATGTAAGCCTCATTGAGGGTTAAGGTACCAGAAGTAGCATTTGTCCACACAATCTTATCCATGTCTCTACCTGAATTAATATAAGATAACACCATTTGAATGATGCAAGGAAACATTGAGAGCCAATTTGCAGGGAAGGACCAATTCCTCTCCACCAGAAATTCTGAAACTTTGGCGTTGACATTAATAACAAGTGTCTCCAAAATGTCTATACTTGTTTTTTTTAAAAGGTAAAATATCCTTTTTGGCCCGTTAACTATATCTCGGGGTTCATTTTGGTCTCTTAACTTTAAAAAGGTCCATATTGGTTCCTTAACTCTTCAAAACATTCCAAATTAGTCTTTTTTGTCTGATTAGCGACGAATTGAGCGACTGATTTTTGAATTTTTCCATTGCTAATAGAACGAAAAGGATTAATATGGAATGTTTTGAAGAATTAAGGGACCAATATGAACCTTTTTAAAGTTAAAGGATCAAAATAAACATCGAAGTATAATCAAGTGACCAAAAAAGATATTTTGCCTTTAAAAAAAGTCACACAAGGAATCCCTAGTAAGTTTATAGAATTTCCACTCCCTAAAAACCAAGAGAATTTTTCCTTTTGCATATTAAATATAATTGATATAGACCAGTAACATATTTAATCCTAAAAATAATTTAGTTATTTTTTAAAAAGGGAATTAATCTTAATTATGAGTATCTAGACATTTTGGTTCTTAAAATTATAAGGACCAAGTCTATGAAAATTTTGAAATTTAATTCTCTTAAATTTGAAAAAGTATTAATCAATTTATTGGATATTCATAAAATTAAAAAAAACAAGTATATTATTATGATATCGAATAAGAACAATTGAAATGTATAATTGAATCCATCTCATTCTCCTTCATAATATTGAAACACAAAGCGTGCATATATACAAGGAAGAAGGTGTATGATAAGCTTCCTAAAATGTGAGTTGACATTTGGCTAATATGTATTTTCATAGTGTAATAGTGTTCCATCGGTTAAAATCTTGGTAGATATCTACGTTGTCTAACATTGATATTAGAGAATTTCTTAATACATCTCATAAGTTTTTTAGGTATTATGCGAAATTTCTTTTTTACCCTCTGCTTTTGGATATGCACATCCGGACGCATCATTATTTTTAAAAACGTTAATTTGTTCCGGATGTGCATATCAGGAATAATTCCTGATGTGCAAATCCGGAATCATTTCTTATAACTTCGCGCCAGAGTTTCTCCCCCCTTATTCTTTACCTTTTCACATTTCAAACAATCAAACTCTCAATTTCTCATTCCCACAAATTCCGACATTTTTCACTCGAGCTCGACGCATAACAACTTCTAAAACGATCAAGACACTCCAAATCTTCTGTATCTCAATTTAATCGGTAAGTTTTCGAATTTTAGAGTTTCGGAGTTATTTCGAGTAATCGATTTAGAGTAGACATTTAGGTGTAGAAATTGTTAGGCAGTATGAATAACACAGGTTAGAAACAATGTAGGTATTGTTTGATGCTTCAAACGGACGACCAGGGCATTAAAATGTCCTTTTCTATGGTACAGTAGCCATGACTGCGTTTTTTAGAACTTGAAATAGGTACCGGATGTGCAGATCAGGAAAATTTTTAACGATGATTACTTTCCTGATGTGCACATCTGGAAAAACCCAACGTTAAATATTCTGAGTACTTCCGAATGTGCATCCACGAAAGTTTTCCTGATGTGCAAATCCGGAAGCACCTTTTAATTATTTTTAAAAAATTCTAATTTATTTATTATGCTTTGCAGATTACATGGCTGCCATAGACGATCATATGATACACGGACGAACAACTCAGCATGCATCTGTCCGACGTGAGCGGATGCAGTCTACAGCCGAGGGTTCCGGCACAGAGGCAGTTCCAACAGCCCCTACAGCTGAGGGACATCCTACACCACAGCCTTCCACATCACAGGTTCAGGTCACTACCCCGTCAGTCGCCGTTTCTACATCTCGGAGGCGTCGGGTTCCTACTGCTGGTTCATCAGGGGCCCCGCCAACACGCAGGCATCGTCGGGAGACTCCAGTTCCATCACCTGCTCCTATTCCATCACCTGCTCCTGTCCCATCACTTGCTCCTGTTCCATCACCCGCACCTCAGGAGCCTGTTCCTGTTCATGTTCCTATTCCTGAGGGTGATCACCCAGTTGAGAGGCGCACACGTCCAGTTCTCCTTTATGACGCCTATGCCGATCACCGTGTGACGCGCCCGTTCGATGAGGTTTCACTGTTCTCAGGATGGTTGGCATGCAGTTCGACCATTACTGCTCGATACCTGCCGGAGCGCGTCTTGCGTCAGTTCGGTTACACGCAGACGATCCCTAGGATGTCTCATGAGTCTGGTCCTCTAGGCTTGACCCGCACGCAGATAGGCGAGAGATATGCTGACTTCCAGTCCCACTTGGTACCGGAAGAGACTCGAGCGACCAGAGCACCGAGAGACTGGAGCGTTGCTGCCAGGTACATCATGTGGTTCTATACCGTCTCATACCCATGCATGGTTCCCACTGCTGAGGGATCACCACCCAGACCTGCTCATCAAGAGATATTAGAGAAGCAGCAGTCTCAGCTGGACCATACTCAGGATGTCCTACCTCGCTGTCATGAGATAGAGGAGATAGTGCGGGCGGTCATTGCGGACGGTTACCTCCCTGAGGGCTCTGGTGGCAGACTTGCCATGGATATGATTATTGAGATTGCTCGGGGGGCACTTCAGTACCACAGACATCGAGCCAGGATGGCAGGTAGGGGGAGAGGAGCAGGGGAGCCAGGAGAGATCCTTCGGCATACACAGTAGTTTTTTATTTGGTGTATTCTATTTTTATTACATTTATGTACTGTATTTTGACAAGAGTATTATTATGTATATATATCATTTTATTTTATATATGGATGTTTTTGAATGTATATTAAGTTGCAACGATATATTAACATCTGCAACCAACCAACAAAACTGGTTTAAAAAAAAAATAAAGTTCTGCTATTTTTCCTGAGATTTATGCATGAATATAAATGATAGGTGGTGCGATAGCGAAAGCTTGATAGTATGTGGCCAGTGAGTCTTAAATTGGCTGTGATTCTATGTGTTAATGACAACTATGATAACGGTTAAGTATGTTGATGACAATTTCCAAGGGTTAATGAAATCTCTCAAAGAGATTTTGGTCATTATGGCTCTTCAAATAATTCTTGATGATGTAATCTAATCAAAGAAGAAACAACTCAAGCCTTGTTAGTCAAAGATATCAACTTTCAGTCATGGTGTTATTCATTGGTGAACCAAACAAAATAACTTGAATACTTGAATTTATGATCTTGAAGCTTGAAGGCTTGAAGGTGTGAAAGAAATAAGAGTAAGTCTTGAGATACTAAGACAATCACACGTGCACATAATCCCACGTGAACATATAAAATGTTTTCAAACCTTTTCTATTTTGTTAAAACCTCTTAAAATTAATTCGGACAAGCTTTTAATTGATTGGAAGCTTGTTTAATCAATTAGAAAGGTAAAATACATCGTCAAATCATTTTTGGTGTTTTCTTAATCGATTAGATCAAAGTGTAACACCTCTTAATCAATTAAGAGGTCTAATAATCTATTAAGCATCGTAAATTTTCAAATTTTCCAAGTTTAGCTTAGTTAATCGATTAATGAATGGATTTTATAGATTAACTTATTAAAATGACCTATTGATTATTTCATTTTTAGACAAAATTTTGCCTATATAAAAGATGTTTGTCCTCATTTCAAATCACACTGATTTTTTGAATAGAAAGTCTTTTACCATTCTTCTCTCATTTCTTTTAATATTTGTTTTTTCATTAAAGTTGTCTTAGTGTCAAGAGAGTGAAATTTTTTTTATGAGAGTTGTTGTATTGATGTCGGACTGAAAATGCTTATTAGAGAGTGTTGTTCTCTAGTGAAATTGATCTTTGTATTGGATTTTAAGGTAGCTAGCAAACTTAAAAAAAAATTAAGTGAAGCCTTTTGAGATGATCATGTGAAAAGCTTAATTTTGATCTTAGTGGAAATTTCAAATGAGTTTTTTTTTTAAGGACTAGAGTAGACAAAGTGATTTAGGCTAAACTAGGATAATTCTTAGGTATGATCTCTCTACCCATTGTCTCCTTATTTTTTGTTATTTATTTATTCAACTACTTTCTTCTCTATTATATTATTCTGCCACCTCATCTCTGCTCTCTAACATAAACAAATTTAAAATCAAAATTTTTATAAACTGATTTTTTTTTAAATTGAATATCACAATTCACCTTCTCACTTGTGTTTGGAGTTACTAGAATAACAAGTGGCTTCTTAGCCTAACTCCTGTTATAAGACTAATAATCTTATAATAAAATGACTTCAAACAATTTACCAAACAAACTCTATTTTTTAATGGAGAAAGGTATACTTTGTAGAAAGAGAAGATGAAAATATTTATAGAAGATATGAATTATGATATAAAGATAATGTGAAAAATGATCCTTTTAATCTCACACATATAATTGAAGGTGTTGTGGAAAATAAAGATAGATATATTTTGACCAAAGAAAATAAAGAAAAAGTATAACGCAATTTAAAAGCAAAAGCTATTATCATAATCACTCTTGCCATAGATGAACTTTTGTTTTCATCTCACTTAAATACTGCACCAAAGCTTACAGCTACAAAAACTCTTCTCCAAATCCCAAACGGATGTTCTGGTGTATGGGTGGGTAAGAGGGAAACATGCATGTGAAGACTTGACTGGGGTTTCTCCACTGGTGGGACTAAGGACTGGAGATTTTACTATGGCACAAACAGATCTCAAAGTCGCTTCATGTAAAATGGCCAAGCATGAGAAAACGTATTCCAACTATCAATATGCTTTCATACCATTTTCCTTTTGACATGTTTGATTTTCTAGCACCAGAAGCTGTTGATATTTTACAGAGAGTGCAAAGGCTCATGCATAGCAATTTTGTTGCTGGTGCACAAGAAGGAAGAAGATGAAGATGACAAAATTTGTAACTAACTTTTCAATAGAAAAATGATTACACTTCTTAATCTGTTATAACTGATAAATCAGCTTATATACACACATTCAAACTAAATTAAATTCAAATGAAAGCTAAATTATACCAAATGAAATTGAAATGAATTACAATCTTATACCATCCCTTAATTCATATTCAACAAATCAAAATCAACAACACCAATTTCATCCCTCAAATGGATAAAGTGTTCAGTCCTAATAGCCTTGGTCAGCACATCTGTCACCTGCTTCTAAGTGTTATAGTGAACAACTTCAAGCAATCCATTTTGGACCTGGTTGCATAGAAAATCAACTTTGTATCAATGTGCTTGCTTTTTCCATGCAACACTGGATTCTTACCAATGCTTATAGATAATTTGTTGTCAATCATCAACTTCACATGCTTGCTCACCTTGATATTCAGATCGTGCTGTAACTTTTGAATCTATACAGATTGACAAGCAGACAAAGAACCTGTAATGTAATCAGCTTCACAGGTTGACAATGAAACCACTAGTTACTTCTTGGAGCACTAAGAAATAGGACCTCGTAGATACTTGAAGAAATATCCAAAAGTACTTCTTTTGTCAACTCTGTCTCCACACCAATCAGAGTTTGAATAACACATCAACTCTGAATTAGGTTTAGCATTAGAGGGGAACAAAACTTCATACATTAGAGTCCCCTTAATGTACCTTAGTATCATGACAGTAGCTTGGTAATGTGACCACATTAGTTTGTTCATAAACTTACTCATCATTCCAAATACATAGCAGATTTTAGGTCTGGTATTACAGAGATATCTCAATGAGCCTACCAACTTTTGAAAAGTTTTAGCATCCACGTCATCATTGTCAACATCAGAATCTAGCTTGTGATTTGTTTCAGTAGGTGCGATTGCAGATTTGTAATTCATTAGCTCAAATCTCTTCAGAAGCTCAAGTTCATACTTCAGTTGATGCAAGATTATACCCTTATCAGATTACATAATCTCCATCCCTATAAAATATGTCACATTTCCTAGATCAGTTATTTCAAACTCATTCGTCAACACCTTCTTAAACTTAGCTATCTCATTTGAACACTCTCTGTTAGCAATATTTCATCAACATAGAGACACACCAGAATCATATTTCTATCAAATGTATGTTGAACATAAACACCATATTCCATCTCACATTTTCCTAACCCTTGAAGCTTGAAAAATGAATGAATTTTCAGATTCCATGCTATGGGAGCTTATTTAAGTCCATATTAGGGATGTAAATGGATATCCATGGGGACAGATACTATGATATCCGTATCTGCCCCGTTGGATAAATATGATATCCATATTCGCCCCATATCCATACAGATATCCGTTAAGCGGGTAATCCGCGGGTTTTACGATATCCGTGGATATTTACAGATATCCATGGATAATATTTTTTGTAAAAATTATTTTTTGAAAAAATATTTTTAACTTCTTTTAAAGACACAAAAAGTCATTATCACATAACAACCATACAATTCGCTCTTAATTTAACAATAAAATTTCATCACATTAATTTTTTTCTTATTCACCAATTTTTTTTTTCTTATTCACCAAAATATAATTAGATCCAAACATAATATACATAGATTTAATTTTTAACCAAACAAATAAAAGATAATGTGATTGTGAGTTATGATGGAAGAGGGAACGACAAAAGAGTAGGCAGGGAGACACTGGTTCGACAGAGGAATGACGACTAGTTGGTTGGACTATGAAATTATTGAAGTGAAGTATGAAGTATTAAAGAGTTTAAATATGAATTGCCTAATTGAATTTAAATGAAATGTGAAAGATTTTCTTTAAAAAAAAATAAAAAAATAAAAGAAATATAAGAAGACTAATTGTTTTAGAAGATGAAAAAATAAGGTATAATAAACTAATGATATTTAAATGATTTTTATAATTTATTAACGGATATGGATATCCGCGGGCATGAATATCATTAAATCCGTATCCATATCCATTAACCAACGGATATTTAGATATCCATTTATTTTATCTGTGGATATTCATTAAGCTACCCGCCCCATATCCGTGACGGATTTTATCTGCGGATATCCGCGGGTACGGTTTTTTTTTGCCATCCCTAGTCCATATAAGGCTTTATGCAGCTTGTACATCATCCCTTCCTTATTCTTTTTCATAAATCCAAGAGGTTGTGACACATAAACTTCCTCTTGTAATGGACCATTCAAAAATGCAGATTTCATATCTAAATGCACCAGAGGCCATTTTCGACTAGCAATTATAGAAATCACCAATCTGGTTATTTCATGTCTAGCTACAGGTGTAAACACTTCAAAGTAGTCTAAACTAAATTTCTGTAGAAGTCTTCTAGCTACTAACCTTGCTTTGTGTTTGCCAATTGATCCATCTGGCTTTAGTTTCACCTGGTAAACCTATCTCCCAAGTCTTGTTTCTTTCTATACGCTCAAGTTCTTCTTTCACGACTTTCAACCACACTTTCTTCTTGAGAGTTTCTTCAGTACTCACTAGTTCAAAGTTTACCAACATGGCATACTGAATGACTTCCCCTTCAGAGTTTATCTCAGTATCTTGCAACATGTCAAACTCTGCAAATCTTCTTGGTATTTGTCTAATTCTTTGTGGTTTCTGAACTTGTTCAGAATCTTCTTCAGACGCTGGAACAATATCATATGATGGACTACCTTCAGAGGATGTTCCATCTTCAGAGGCTTGATTACCACTAAAGTCTTGATCATCATCAAAATCTAGATCAAAATCAGATTCACCTTCAGAGTCAGACTCGTCTTCAGCATCAGAGAAACCTTCAAACTCTGACTCATCTTCAGAAACAAAATTTCCTTCAGAGGTAGATTCTTCTTCAGAATCTGAAATATCTTCAGAGGTTAACTCAGGTGTTAACATTGCACCAGTGTTGGATTGGGACTTGTTCCAATCCCACACTTCAGTTTCCTTGATAATAACATCTCTGATGAATTAAAATTTATTAGTGATAGGATAATAGAGCTTATAAGCACCTGTACCGTGGTACCCTACAAGCAATATAACTCTGCTTCTGTCATTCAACTTCCTTCTCTTAGCATCTGAACATGTTTGTAACAAATATAACCAAACACCTTTAGCTGACTCACACTTTACTTATCTCTAGTCCACTTCTCTAAAGGAACAATTTCATTCAGCTTCTTAGTAGGACACCTATTGAGCACATATGCTACGAAGGCAATAACTTCACTCCACAAGGTGAGAGGGAGCTTCTTCTCTTTCAGCATGCTCCTTGTCGTATCAAGCAAAGTTCTGTTTCTTCCTTCAGCAAGACTGTTGTGCTGAGGATGTGTGGAGCAGTAACCCCATGCTCAATTCCATTCTCCTCACAGAACCTTATGAACTCTGTAGAGTTGTACTCACCTCCACCATTAGTTCTGAGAATTTTCAACTTCTGACCACTTTGTCTTTCAGCTTTCACCTTGAACTTCTGAAACTCAGTAAACACCTTATTTTCAAACTCGATGAATGCTACCCATGTCATCCTTGTGAACTCATCCACAAAAGACACAAAATATTTGTTTCCTCTAAGTGAAGATACTTTAAATGGTCCAAATACATCAGAATGCCCTACTACTAAAGCATATTTTGCTCTTTGAGCTACTTCCGATGCAAATGACAATCTTGGTTGCTTGTCTTTCATGCATATCTCACATGATTTCTTAGGCTTCATAATATTAGGAATGCTATGTACCAGCTTCTTAGAACTCATATGCACTAAGCTTCTGAAGTTTAGATGCCCCAATCTCTTGTGCCACAACTCACTGCCACCTTCATCACCTTCTGGACTAAGGTATTTAGTTTCAGTTGTTTCCATATTCACTTTGAATGTTTTGTTGCTTCCCTGTTCAGAATGCATAACCAGTTTCTGATCATAATCATACAACTACAAGAGGCCGTCCTTCATAGTAACTGAAAAACCTTTCTCAATTAGCTGACCTACACTTATCAGATTGCTCTTCATGCCAGGAACATACCAAACATCCTTAATAATAATAGTTTTTCCATTATTCACTCTAACCTTGACATTTCTCATTCCTCCAGAATTCACATACTTCTCATCAACACGTTTGATTTTCATCATCTTTCAAAAAAAAAAATTAATCAATCATTGTTTGTTTTCAGTTAAGTGATTTGAGCAGCCAATGTCCATATACTACCGGTCTACCAAATATTCACCATCAAATTCAGAAGTTATCATAAAGAATACGAAGTAATATATATATATATATATATATATATATATATATATATATATATATATATATATATATATATGTGTGTGTGTGTGTGTGTGTGTGTGTGTGTGTGTTTTTAGCTATTTTTTTCTACCGATTCCCTTAGTAAATTTTTAATTTTCCCAAAAGCATTTTGTATTTTATTATTACAATTTTGGGTTGATTTACTAACTTCCAATTCAAATTGTGTATTTCATGTCTAACACTTAACTTCCATATGTAACTTTCGCATATTTTTATTTTTTATTTTTTATTTTTTATTTTTATTTTCAAACTTGTAATGATATAAGACTTGATAGGAAAAGAAAATAGAGCAACGAAAACGTATTCAGCCATAAACATAAATGCTACGATATTTATGTGTTATGTTTATGCTACGATATTTATGTGTTAACACAATAAAAAATTAGATAAATAATACATCTTCTGTTTTTTATTATAATTTATTATAAGTCGTTTTAGAAAAAAAATTTGTACCATAATATAAGTTATTTTATAATATCAATGAATCATTAATGTCATTTTTTATTTTATATTCTTAAATATTTATTATTCTTTCTCCTTTCAATTATATAAATTTATCTTTTCAATATAATTAATAAAAGACAATTTTGTAAAAGCATTCATAATATCTATTTTTTATATTATAATTATTACATTGCTTAATATATGTAAAAAATAAAAAACGATTTATAATGAAAAACAGAAGGAATATGAAAGTCTCCGTTTAAATGCTAGTAATAATAATAATTAAGAAGATAATTCCAAACTTAAGCTATATAGGAGTAGCTTTGTAACAACCAAACACATTAAGATTAGTATGAGAATAAGAAACCATAAAAGCGAATGGACAATTTAGTCAGCTTTATATGTGGAGTCTTGGACTCTTGGTGTCGGGATTATAATGTTTTTATTGTAATTAAAAAATAGCTTAGATATCTTAATTATTTAATGTATCTGATCTATATATAGGTTATATATATTAATTATTTAATATATTTAAAAAATAATTTTTATTTATAATATGGACGGAGGGTGTACTATTTTCTTAATAACCTTAAAATATACTTTTTATATTCAAACCTTAAAAGATACCTAGCGTATATTTCTACCCAAAAGAAGCTAGATTTGAATTATATATCACAACTTCCACATTAACAATTGAATGAGAACTATATTTTAATTAGTTGAAACATCAATGTCCATTGCAGCCCCTTAATATGTGGAAGATTTAAGTCGTAGGTCACATGTGGAGGGTTTTTTCTTCATACACACAAGGATAAGATCTGCTTTTTAGGCCATTCCTTCAACTGTGCATAAATTTGGCTAGTAGATTATTTTTTTTAAAGTATTTTTAATTATATATTTGGCGGTGGTTGTCAAGCGTGTGGCTGGGATATTGCCAAAATTGATTTACTAGAATTCTGGAGTGTGGACCATTGTTGATAGAGACTTGGCAAGTCTATAGAGAATGTATCAGAAACACAAGCTTCTGGTTACTTGATGCTTGGATTTTTAAATTGTCAAATAATAACTTTTAATTAATGAAAATGATATTAAGATTATTTTATGAGATTCAAGCTTATTATATTAAAGTTATAAGATTGAAATAGTATGAAATATCATTCAATTAAATAACTTGTAGGCGGGGAGAATAACTCAAGTGATTTTTGTTCGTTCAACTAAATGAATGCAACGTATTGATTTATAGTTTAATGACACACACACACACCACACACACACACACACACACACACACACACATATATATATATATATATATATATATATATATATATTAACACACATTCAAAAGTAGTGGGTTCCACACAAAAAAGCTATACATCTATTTTTTTCTTTATTTTTCTAATGTAGGTCTCACCAAAAATTAGTGGGTCTCACACAAAAATACACTAAAGTGTATGTCACACATACATTTTTATTATACTAGTTTAGGTTATTAGACAACAATTCAAGTGAAATTATTGTAAGGGAAACTCATCCCATTCTATAGGGTGCGCATCACACTTCTGAAAATTTAAAAAATGTTTTAACTATGATCGGAGATGCACTTCCAAATATTATTTGAGGGTGTATCCAAATATGTATATTTGCAAATCTCCTGAATTCATTTTAAGCTATTGAATGCTTGTTTATAGCACATAACATGGCATATTTCAAAGATGTATTTTCCGAAAATCCCCCTGAATGTTTTTTAGGCTGCAACATTATTTTATATTTTAACTTTGACATTTTTTTAGGCCAACTTATATTTTAAGTCATTTTAGACTATAAATTAGAAAACACATGCATTAATTAAGTCAAACATACTACACATACATTAAAAAAGTCAACATTAATTAAAGTAAATTCAAAAACTACCAATCATACATAACATTTGTTCGAAAATACAAAAAAAATACAACTAAACATAAACTATCGTGTATGTCTAATCCCCCGGCTTCTTCGTCGGTACTACATTGCAATCCGAACCTCGACAATTATACCTTCTAAGAGAGCCAACTAGGGAGTGTCTTCCTCAAGAAGTCTTTCATTTATACCCGATATCACTATATTCACAACACACCGACAATCGTTGTGTGTGTTCTGGGTGTGATCATCCCTAGCCTCAAGTACCTCCTTATTAGATAGCCTAGTGGTCTTGGTGTTGTAACACCCTAAACCCTAAAATATAATTTATAACACATGCTGAAATTATAAAGATATAAAAAGGGTGTCACATCTCTCTGACATTTGCAAAATCATATCATAAGCAAAAAACAAACTTCCTTCATGACATAAAGAATTCAATGAAACAACTCAGAATAAAAAAAATAAGGTATTCTTAACCCAGTGTTACACTATCAGAGCGTCACAATGGAAAACTAAACACCAAATAAGGTACGGCGAACAAAACAGAAAATAAAGCAGCGAGTAAGCCAAATATGCCATCCTCCAAAATAAATAATGTCTAACACTCCCCAATTTCAACCTGAGTATTTGCATAGTATACATATGAAACAACATGAAAATAAAAAGGGGTGAGAATACATTCCATATATAAACAGTGCATAAAATAGCAAGGATAGTATAATCAACGTAATTAATCAATCACAATCACAAAATCTAATGACAACACACAATCAATTAACAAATGCAATTAGGTATGTAATGATCATTTTCTCTACTCACATGCATGTAGTACCAATCTCTAGGATATTTAGAGGTGTGTTTCCGAGGTATCCAACTCATCACTGGACCGAAGTCCTACTCGTCACTGGACCAAATTCCTACTCGTTACTAGGCCAAAACTCTACCTAGCTCCAATATACATGATACACGAATGCTACAAGAAATATGCAATTCACATTTAGAGGTCCAACTTCTATACTTGTTATTAGTTCCTTACGAACCTAAAATACACCATCAACCTTTTTTTTTTGTCATTTTATAGTCACGTCATTGGTTCCATCGAACCTAATTATCTCAACAACAACAACAAGTCTTCTTCATGAGGAATCCGCCAATTAAATGAATCAAAATAACTCAAACTCTTTTCCCATAAATCCTTATCAAACAAAAATAAACAAATAAAAAAATCAGAAATTGCTCGAGAAAATCGAGTCAAATGTCTAGAAAAAGTCAGCACATGGATGACGGTCAGCCTCTCATAGGCATGATGACTGCCACTCCCCCCATTCTCCGTCTGTCAAGCGCAGACGGTTAAACAAAGGCGCTCGTCACGAAGCCTTGACGGTCGGACTGTCACTTCACATTGCTTCTATCAACTCGTCAAAGTTAGTTTTCTTCCCAGGCGCGATGACACGTGGACCATCACCTAGGGTGACGCCCGTCACCATTGAAATGAACGCGAAAAACTGCATTTTCACCATTGCAACACTTCCATATCTTAATTTTTGAGTCCCATAGAACCCCACACGCATATTAAACATCATACACGATTCATATAACATTTAACACACCATAAACACACATATTCAACACGTATCATCAATAAATCATGAAATCGTCATCATATTCATCAAAATATCACATACATTCATGAACATCAAAAATTCGAATTAAGCATACAGATTCACATAATTCACATCATTAACAGAGCATAACTTAAAATTATAAAATAGAAATCTAGAGAGGGTTTTGCATAAACCATTTCAAGGTTCAATTTCAAATCAATGAAGACTCTTTTCTTTCACTTTCTATGTTAGGGTTTGCTATCTTTTCTTCTTACTCTTTTATTCCACCAAAAAATTCTACGTACTCACACTTTTCCCTTCTACTTAAAAAAACATAAATTCTTTTATTTTAATATTTTCTGAAATTCTGGTATCAGATATGTGATGTCAAGTGAGATGTCACAACATCAATATCTGTTGTATGAACAAGGCAATAAAAAAAAAACAGTAAATAACACACAGGATTGTTCACCCAGTTCGGTCTAACAACCTACGTCTGGGGGCTACCAAGCCAGGGAGGAAATTCACTATTAGTAGTATCAATTCATAGACTCCACAATCAACACACAAGTTGATAATCTACTCACTTAATCACTACCCAATGATACTTCTACCTAAGACACTCTTAGATATGAAACACCTCTCACTCCCCCTCAATCACACCAGTGATAACAATGGAACAAATACAAAGTATAGAAGATCACACTTCAAAGACACACCTTGATCTTACTTAAAAGCTTTGATCAAGAACAACCACTCGTGCTTAAAAGCTTAGAGTGGACAAGTTACAACTCAACTAAATCAGTCCAATTCAAACATCAAAATAGATGAATGAATGGCTCACAATACACAGACGAAAACACAAACCTTAATACTTGACACTCAGTACACAATATCTTGTCTTCGTATCTTCCAAGTAGGGTTGAGACTCCTTTTAAATAGAAACAGATTCTTGGGCCTGGGCAATATGAATTCACAGAATTGATTTAGCAAGTAAAACGGATTTTAACTTCAAATCTTTTCGCCCTAAATAGAGAAACAATCAATTGCACTGAATAAATCTGCACCAAGAATTTCGCCTGCAATCCTCAAACAGAATCTCTCAAAACATAACAATTAACACGCAGCCCTCAATCACATAACATACTGAACAGATGTTCTGTCAACTGATGTTAAGACATCGTGTTTGACATCAGTACACATGCCTGCAATACTAACACATACACCTTATGCTGAATGTTAGAAACACAAAAGCACATGTTAAGACATCAAGCAAGACATCTTGAACCAACACATTGTTTAACCAAAATTGCTGCCAACACCAGAACTAACAATCTCCCTCTTTGGCAAATTTTGGCTAAAACAATATCAGCACACATCAGAGATACCTGCAGCAGAAACACACCATAACACAACTAAACATTCAGCAGCTGCACATAAAACTCAACCTCCCCCTCAAACCAAGGGACAAGTACATCAAAACATCCACTCTAGACCTCCAGCAACAGCAAGGCCAACTACACGGCCAACTACACGACTCTCCCCCTTTTTAGCCAGAATTGGACAAACTCTGAAAACAGCAATAAGCACAAAGTTCTGACACTTTGTCAAACATGGTCAAACTCCAAGTTTCAACAAAAAAAACCAAGAAGGAATGTTGAACCACAGCTGGGAAAAAGTGCCACAATACTCAACATAGAGAAGTGCACAGACACCAAACAACTTTGACTGACCAGGCGATACAAACAAAGACTTTTATTAGAATTATAAAACCCACACCAAAATGCTTGTGTAGACATCCAAACAAGGAAGGAAACATAAGTCAGTCCTCCAGAACAGTTGAAACACACAAGGGTCAGTTGAAGCAAGACCAGAAAAATAAGACCACCAAACCAAACGAGATGAAGTCCAAAGAATTGACAACAGGTGGATCCTCTACAGAGGCAACAAGAGCAGGAAGAAAAACAGAAACAAAGATGAAGACCAACAAGAAGGTCCATGTGCAGCTACCTGATTCTGAGGAGGAAGCAGATGAAGATTGGGTTAATTTCATTAACTCAGGTGGATGGAATGAGTAGCTTAATCCAAACAATAAACCTCTTTGCTTGTAGTTTCTGTTAAGAGAAATGTAATGTTGAGTACTTCCAGCAATAAAATTGATCTTGTTTGTTTCCAAACATTCTTATTTTGTCAATTTCACCAACTAGATAGGCTCACACACATAAGACAACTGCACTAAAAACACCATCCTCCTGCACATTAACAAACGATTCACTAATCCTTATATATGCAGATCCCTAATTTGCTTCTTAAATTTTCAAACTGATTTGCATCTAAGGCCTTAGTAAAAATATCAGCTAATTGCATTTCAATAGCAACATGTTCCAAAGCAACCACTTTATCTTCAACCAGATCTCTTATAAAGTGATGACGTATGTCAATATGCTTAGTCCTGCTATGTTGAATTGGGTTCTTGGAGATATTGATAGCACTCAGATTGTCACAGTACAATGTCATGACATCTTGCTTGACATTGTATTTAGTTAACATTGGCTTCATCCAAACCTGTTGTGAACAACTACTTCCTGTTGCTATGTACTCAGCCTCAGCAGTAGAGAGAGACACACAGTTCTGCTTCTTGCTAAACCACGAGATAAGGTTATTCCCTAAGAAGAAACATCCTCCAGAAGTACTTTTTCTATCATCAGCACTCCCTGCCCAATCAGCATCACACTATCCACTCAATTCAGTTCCTGATCCATGACTGTATAGAATACCATTGTCACTAGTACCATCACATATTTCAGCATTCTCTTCACTTGATCCATGTGGCTAACCTTAAGTTCAGATTGATATCTGGCACAAACTCCTACAGCAAAGGAGATATCAGGTCTGCTAGCTGTTAGATACAGTAAGCTTCCAATCATGCTTCTGTATAAGCTTTGATCCACACTCACCCCATGTTCATCCTTGGACAACTTCAGGTGAGTAGGAGCAGGTGTCTTCTTGTGATTAGCATTCTCCAGACCAAACTTCTTGACAATGTTCTTTGCATACTTGCTCTGAGAGATAAATATGGAGTCTTCCATTTGTCTAACTTGCAGACCCAGAAAATAGCTGAGCTCACCAACAAGACTCATTTCAAACTCAGACTGCATCTGTTTCACAAAATGTTGAACCATTGCTTTTGACATCCCACCAAACACTATGTCATCAACATATATTTGAGCTATTAGCAGTTTTCCTCCTTCATCTTTGACAAATAATGTCTTGTCAATTCCTCCTTTTCTGTAACCATTCAGAGACAGGAATTCAGTAAGCCTATCATACCAAGCTCTAGGTGCTTGTTTTAATCCATAAAGAGCTTTCCTTAGTTTGTAGACATAGTTAGGAAATGTTGGATCAATAAACCCCTTGGGTTGATCTACATAAACTTCTTCATTTAAGTACCCATTCAAGAAAGCACTCTTTACATCCATCTGGAACAACTTGAATTTGAGGTTACAAGCCACACCTAAGAGTAACCTGATAGATTCCAGTCTGGCCACAGGAGCAAAAGTCTCATCAAAATCAATTCCTTCTACCTGAGTGTAACCTTGGGCAACTAGTCTAGCCTTATTTCTGGTGACCACTCCTTGTTCATCAGATTTATTCTTGTAAACCCACTTGGTGCCAATCACATTTATTCCTTCAGGCCTTGGCACAAACTCTCACACTTCATTCCTCTTGAATTGTCCCAGCTCTTCTTGCATGGCATTAATCCAAAACTCATCTTTCAAGGCTTCTTTAACATTTTTAGGCTCAATTTTGGATACAAAGCAAGAGTTTAATACAACTTCTCTTGACCTAGTGGTAACTCCTGAGTTTGGATCACCTATGATAAGCTCTTTTGGATGGTCCTTATGCACTCTGATAGATGGTTCCTTGTTAGGTTATTCAGGATCAGGTTTAGCAGCAACAGGACTGGGATTTACACCTTTGTCTTCAGCTTCTGTTGATACATCATCAAAAAATGTTCCAACATCGTCCAGGACATCAGCATCTTCCTTTATTCCTTTGTCATCAACAACCATATTTATAGATTCCATCATGACTTTGGTTCTGGAATTGAATACCCTATAAGCTCTGCTGTTTGTAGAGTATCCCAGAAAGATTCCCTCATCACTTTTTGGATCCAGTTTTCTCCTTTGTTCACGATCTGTCAGGATATAACACTTACTACCAAATACATGAAAGTACTTCACACTTGGTTTTCTCCCCTTCCATAGTTCATACAAGGTAGCTAAAGTACCTCTTCTCAAAGTCACTCTGTTGTGAATGTAACAGGCAGTATTCATAGCTTCAGCCCATAAATGGTAAGGAAGCTTTTTGGCATGAATCATTGCCCTAGCAGATTCTTGAATAGTTCTGTTCTTCCTTTCAACTACTCCATTTTGCTGAGGGGTAATAGGAGAAGAAAACTCATGACTGATGCCTTCAGCAGAACAAAACTCAGCAAACTTGCTATTTTCAAACTCTCTCCCATTATCATTCCTTATTCTTATGACATTGCTCTCCTTCTCTCTTTGGAGTCTTTGACATAGATCTTTAAACACATCAAACACTTCTGTTTTGTCCTTGATGAAGTTCACCCAAGTGTACCTGGAATAGTCATCTACAATAACATACACATATTTCTTCCCACCTAGACTTTCCACCTGCATAGGCCCCATTAAGTCCATATGAAGAAGTTCCAAAACTTTAGAAGTAGTGAATTGTTAAAGCTTTGGATGTGACATCTTGGTATGTTTCCCTATCTGACAATCTCCACAGACTCTTCCCTCTTCAATTTTGAGCTTAGGGATTCCTCTTACTGCTTTTGTGGATATGATTCTCTTCATTCCCTTCAGATGTAAATGTCCCAACTTTTGATGCCAGACTTTGACTTCATCTTTTTTAGCAAGAACACATGTGGAGGGACTTGAGTCTTGTGACACCCATAAGTAACAGTTGTCCTTAGACCTAGCACCCTTCATAATGACTTCACCTTTCTCATTAGTGATAATGCATTCAGTGTTTGTAAAATTAACCATGAGTCCTTGATCACATAGTTGACTAATACTGATCAAATTGGTTGTCAATCCTTTGACCAGTAGTACATCATCCAGCCTAGGAGCACCTACACAATTCAGTTTTCCCATACCTTTGATTTCTCCTTTAACACCATCACCAAAAGTCACATGGCCAGAAGACTGAAGTTTAACATCCACCAGCAAGTTCTTCACTCTTGTCATGTGTCTTGAACAGCCACTGTCAAAGTACCATTCTTCCTTAGTGGAGACTCTAAGAGAAGTATGAGCTATCAAGCTGACAACATTAGTTTTGGAGACCCATTGCTTCTTTTTCCTGATGATTTGATTCTCTTTATGAACACTCTGTCTAGGTGCACAATTAGGAGTACTCTTAGGATACCCATGTAACTTGTAACAGAAGGCCTTTATGTGTCCAAAGCTCCCACAATGATGGCATCTCCAGCGCCTGAATTTCTTCCTAGAGGGAGTCCTGTCAGGATGTTTCAACATCTATTTCAACATCACTGGCTTGAAACTAGGAATAACCTCATTTGAAGCAGATCCGCTGTTGAACCCCAATCCACTTTTGTCTCCTGCAGTTCTTCCAACATCAAGAATCTTGTCTAGAACATCAGTTCCACTATTCAGCATTCTGATAGACTTGAACATAGATTCAAGTTTAGAGTTCAGCACAGATACTTCATCTTTCAGCTTGGCAATGGTTTCTAGATTCTCTATCTTTTCAGCCTAGAGTTGGGCAATAATCTTCTTCTGCCTTTCCCCTTCTTGATAAGCTTCTTCACTTTTAATGCATAGCTCTCTATAAGAATCAGTAAGTTCATCGTATGTGCTCTCTTCATCCCTAGAATCATCATTAGATATATACCTTCTAGTCAATACCCTAACATGCTGGGAGGTCTCTTCATCTTCATCGCTTTCAGTATCAGACCAGGACACAGATAACCCCTTTTTCTGCTTCTTAAGATATGTAGGGAATTCAGCACGGATGTGACCATAACCCTCACAGCCATGGCAATGATTCTTTTGTCATAATTAGATTTCTCCTCAGTTCTTGTTTTCCTCATCTGATCACCTGACCTGTTGATGTCAGATGTGATGTTCTTGACATTAGGTTTATAGCTTCTGTCCATTCTTTTCAAAACTTTATTAAACTGTCTTCCCAGCAGAACAATGGCATTGGATAGCTCTTCCTGAGTTTCAGGACCACACTCTTTCTCATCATCTTCTGTACTAGACACCAAGGCTATGCTTTTACCCTTCTTTTCAGATCTGTCATCAACCCTAATTCAAATGTCTGAAGTAAACCAATTAATTCATCTACCCTCATCTGGCTGATGTCTTGAGCTTCCTCTATAGCAGTCACCTTTATATCAAATCTCTTGGGGAGAGATATGAGAATTTTTCTTACCAGCTTCTCATCAGACATCCTCTCTCCTAGGGCACTAGAGGCATTTGACAGTTCAAGTATATTCATGTAAAAGTCATGAATGGTCTCTTCATCTTTCATCTTTAAGCTTTCAAACTTTGTTGTTAGTAGCTGAAGTCTTGACATCTTGACCTTGGAGGTTCCTTCATGAGTTGTTTTTAGGATATCCCAAGCCTCCTTAGCCACTTCACATGTGTTGACCAGCCTGAAAATATTCTTGTCAATACCATTAAATAAAGCATTCAAGGCCTTAGAATTCCCAAGAGCGATTTCATCTTCTTCCTTGGTCCATTCCTCCTCAGGTTTCAGCTTTGACACACCATCTTTTCCCACACTGACAGGGTGTTTCCATCCTGTCAAAACAGCCTTCCAGCCCTGCTGTCTAAAGACTTCAAAAAGGCAACCATACGAGGTTTCCAATAGTCATAATTCGATCCATCTAGAATAGGGGGTCTATTCGCAAATCCACCACTCTCCTTGTCCATTGCACCAGAAAGTAACAACCCAAGATCTCACCCAAAAGCAGAGCAGGATGACCTGCTCTGATACCAATTGAAATTCTGGTATCAGATATGTGATGTCAAGTAAGATGTCACAACATCAATATCTGTTGTATGAACAAGGCAATAAAAGAAAAAAAACCAGTAAATAACACACAGGATTGTTCACCCAGTTCGGTCTAACAACCTACGTCTGGGGGCTACCAAGCCAGGGAGGAAATTCACTATTAGTAGTATCAATTCATAGACTCCACAATCAACACACAAGTTGATAATCTACTCACTTAATCACTACCCAATGATACTTCTACCTAAGACACTCTTAGATATGAGACACCTCTCACTCCCCCTCAATCACACCAGTGATAACAATGGAACAAATACAAAGTATAGAAGATCACACTTCAAAGACACACCTTGATCTTACTTAAAAGCTTTGATCAAGAATAACCACTCGTGCTTAAAAGCTTAGAGTGGACAAGTTACAACTCAACTAAATCAGTCCAATTCAAACATCAAAATAGATGAATGAATGGCTCACAATACACAGACGAAAACACAAACCTTAATACTTGACACTCAGTACACAATATCTTGTCTTCATATCTTCCAAGTAGAGTTGAGACTCCTTTTAAATAGAAACAGATTCTTGGGCCTGGGTAATATGAATTCACAGAATTGATTTAACAAGTAAAACGGATTTTAACTTCAAATCTTTTCGCCCTAAATAGAGAAACAATCAATTGCACTGAATAAATCTGCACCAAGAATTTCGCCTGCAATCCTCAAACAGAATCTCTCAAAACATAATAATTAACGCGCAGCCCTCAATCACATAACATACTGAACAGATGTTCTGTCAACTGATGTTAAGACATCGTGTTTAACATCAGTACACAGGCCTGCAATACTAACACATACACCTTATGCTGAATGTTAGAAACACAAAAGCACATGTTAAGACATCAAGCAAGACATCTTGAACTAGCACATTGTTTAACCAAAATTGCTGCCAACACCAGAACTAACATTTTCTACTAATTTCCACAATTCTCACTAACTCTACTCACCTCCCTATATTTAATTAAATTCTAATTTATTGCCTGAAACCACAATTTCTCACATTTTCCAATAATTTGAATATTAAACTATAATTAAATTTTCCCAATCCTCATTAACCTAAATAATAATAATAAATTAAATTAAAGACACTACAAAAAATCAAATAAAATTAAAAATACTAGAATAAAAATCGGGGTGTTACAACTCTCTTCCACTTGAAGAATTTTCGCCCTCGAAAATTTACCTGAAAGGAACAACTTAGGGCAAGACTCCCTCATCTGACTCTCTAGCTCCCATGTCATACTCCTTGTAATGGATCCTCTCCGCACAACCTTCACCAAAGGAATTTCTCTACCCCTTAAGTGTTTTACCTCACAATCTTCAATTTACAAGGGGGATGCTTCATAAGTCAGGTTATCTCTCACTTGCACATCATCCAACTGAATCAAATGGGACGGATCAGGAACATACTTACGGAGTTGAGAAACATGAAAGAAACTATGAAGTTTTGAAAGAGATAGTGGTAAGGCAACTCAATAGGCAACTTCACTGACTCTTTTAAGGATTTGATAAGGACAAATAAAACGAGGTGTAAGTTTTCGAGACTTCAACACCTGACCAACCCCAGTCACTGGAGTGACTCTTAAGAACACATGATCTCCTTCCTGAAATTCAAGAGCTTTTCTTCGCTTATCATGGTAACTCTTCTATCTGCTTTACGATGCCTTCATATTTTCCTGAATCATCTTAAACTTCTCAGTAGTTTGCTGAATGATCTCTGGTCCAAGCACAACACTCTTCCTCGATTCATACCAACACAAGGGTGTTCTACACCTCCTACCATACAAATCTTCAAAAGGTGTCATTCCAATACTATAATGAAAATTTTCATTATAGGTAAATTCAATTAGCAACAAATAACTATCCTAATTACCTCCTTGCTCCAAAACACAAGCCCTTAACAAATTTTCCAAAGATTGAATGGTTATTTCCATCTAACCATCCGTTTGCGGATGGTAAGCAGAACTCAACCTCAGTTTGGTTCCCATGGCTGCTTGTAAACTTCCCAAAACCTTTACGTGAACCTTGGATCTCTATCTGAAACAATGCTCGAAGGAATTCCATGTAGTCTCACTATCTCACTCATGTAGATCTCTGCTAGCCTCTACAACGGGTAACTGATCTTTATCGAAACAAAATTAGCTAACTTAGTTAATCTATCAACGACGAACCAAATTGAATAATTCCCTTTAGCGGTTTTTGGAAACCCTAATATAATGTCCATAGAGATATTATCCCACTTCCACTCAGGAATACTCAAAGGTTGCATTAATCCATACGACTTCTGATGTTCAATCTTTGATTTTTTTAAAAGTTCAAGCACGAGTACACAAACTCTGCAACATCCTTCTTCATACCTGGCCACCAAAATATTTTCTTAAGGTCATGATACATCTTTGTGGCTCCTGGATGAATATTCAAGCTACTCCCGTGACCTTCTTTAACAATCTTCTTTTTAAGCTTCGGTACATCTACCACACAAATTGTGTCCCAAAACATCATAATTCCATTCTCATTTATCTTGAAGTCCATTTCTTTACCTTGATTAATCAGTACCAATCGATCAATCAATCCCGAATCCAACTTCTAACCTTCCTTGATCTCATGTAGAATGTTGCTAGTTAACTTCAACATACCCAACTTCACACCTCTTGGCGTTATATACACAACAAGTTAAGATCTTTGAACTGCTCAAGTAATTCATCTCTTTAACCATTAGTGTCGACATATGCAAGGACTTTCTACTTAACACATATGCTATTATGTTAGCTTTACCAAGATGGTAACTCAACTCAAAATTGTAGTACTTCAAATTTTCCAGCCACCTACTCTTCCCCATATTCAATTCCTTCTGGTCAAACAGGTAATTCAGACTCTTATGATCTCTGAAAACTTAAAAACTCAAACCATACAGATAATGTCTTCAAACTTTAAGCATGAAGACTATTGCTTCCAACTCCAAATCATGGGTAGGATAATTCCTCTCATGAGGCAATGTGAGACTTTAAACACCCACACTTGTACCTAACATTCTCTCCCACAAGTATGAGTCCTCCACATCCTATAACAGAATCCAAACCGGATCTAGCCCCCGCTCTCCCATCAAGCCGAACCACGACTCTAATAGCACTGTTGGTGAGTTCAAGAGAGTTGAGAGCACTAACAAGACTAATGCTCTAGGACTACAAGAGAGGGAGACACCACATCTTAACCAAAAACCTTAAGGTGTTAGGTAAATGACTCATCTCTCTTATAAATCCAACATTCCACCCATTCATAGGTGATGTGAGACTTTAATCACTCACACTTTCCTCCAAGAAAAATACGTGCTTATAAATGAAGCAATCATCACCCTACAAATCTATTTTATAGGAATAAGTTAGGTCTAATCACATTTTTTAACATAATATTAAGAGTTTCGTTTAAGATCTGGTAAACCAGATATTATTTTTGCTATAAGATCACACACAATTTAATTCCATATTCTACATGTTCAATTATGAGCGTGAGAAAATGTATTAAGAATCTCATATTCGATAATATATGACTTGAGTATATATTTATTAAGGATAATTTTCACCATACAAACTAATTTTGTTTGAATGAGTTTGATCTATTTTTCTTTTAATAAAGTAATATAGAAAGTGTGTGTGAGACTAGACTATGGATGGAGAGGAAGATAAGGTGACAAATATGTTTGGCTGAAGCATAAACATCTATCTAGCTAACCTTTTTCATTTTTCATACATTCATTCTTTCTTATGAATGAAATAGGAATAATAATATTTTTTGATGGTCACTTTCTCGTGAGTGGATGCAAAGAAAGTGAGAGGTGTGAAATGGAAAAAGGTAGAAATGTCAAAAAAGCAACAGCTCAGGCTTAGATTTGAGGATCCCACCAAATTCTTTTCTTCCGCTTTCTTAGACTTTTTTCCTTTTTGACGTGACGCTTTCACTTGGAATTGGAGAGGATGGGTCCCACTCTACCGTCACAACAACTCTCCTTCTCTTTTCAGAATATTTATTTCTAAAAAATTAATGATGTTAAATGATGTGAAAAAGTAAAATTTATTAGTAATTTTTAGAATTTTCTTTTACTATTTAATTCTTAATTCTTAATCAAATTCAAATACAATACTAATTACTTAGTAGATTGATTATTCGTGGAAAAAAAGAGAGCAAAAAATGAAGGGAAGAGTTACTACTACAAGAAAAGACCGGTTTGTGGCTAACTCTATCAAATTATTGGTAAAAGAATCATTTACAAATTTACTAGCCAAAAAAAGGGGTTTGAATTGGCTACCTTTCATTTTTGATACTTTTAGTACCTTTAGTGTAAAATTGTTAAAAATGAATGAATAAAATAATCTATTTTAGTGTGAGAAAATTGTTGGTTAGAGAGAGATAGGGATAAAAATAGCAAAGGTTAGCAAATCCATTCCAAAAAAACTCTCACATATAGAAACTACTGTACAATTTTCTTACAGACTTTTTACTTTGTGAGGATCTAAAACAGCCACAAATTTTTGAGTGGAATTGAAATTTGAATTTGTGGCCTTACACCAACTAATAATTAAAAAGTAAAAATAAAAATCTCAAATAATTTACAAATTTGATTATGCATTTCAACAAAATGTGCTCATTCCGTTCCTTTTTTAGTGTCATTTTTTTATTTTTTACACATATCAAAAAAGCTAATCAATATTGTTATTTTTTATACCATAATTATTTTTTATCTATAATATCCTTAATTATTTATTACATTCATTTTACTTTTATTCTCTCTGTAATAATTATTTAGGAGTAATTTTGATAAAAATGCATTTAATACTATCTTGAACTTTACAAATGACAATTAACAAAAACACAACATTATTCAAAAAGTGACATTTATAAAGGAACGGAGAGAATACATACAATTTGATGCTATCGAGAAAATGTACTTTCACTAAATCTTACTGTCATAAAGTCTCTTTTGCACAAAAATGGTATCATTAACTTTTATTCCTTCAGTTTTAGATGATTTTAGGCCGTTTTTATAGAGCGAACGAAAAAAAAGAAGAAGAAAAAAAAGAGAAATATGATGCGAGAGAGATAAATATGGGAAAGAGATAGAAAGAGAGGAAGATGACATTTCCCTCTAAAAAGTTAGAGGATTTCTACCTTTTTGCACCCTTAATTACTTCTATCTACTATGTTTTAGTCGGAGACATAACCGTTATGGATTGAATATATCATTTTCATAAATAAGTCATTCTCTAAGAATAAAAAGTATCAATCAAATGACTTCGAACATAAGAAAGAAAACAAATTGTACCAATCAATTTTTTCAAAAAATCGATTTATAAAAAAATTATATTAAAAAGTTTATTTTAGAAGAAATAAGAAAATAGAAATGGAGTATCAGAGAGATAAAAAAAAGAAAAGACGAAGAAATAAGCAATGGAATAATGAATGACATAAATAAGGTAATAAAAGATAGAAAGACCACACTAGATAATTATCATGATTCGACATAAACTATTCGACCTACTTGACTCCCAAGAATTTTCCTTTGGTAATTGAATTCAACTTCGTTAATTTTCTCATTTTTATTCTCGAACCAAATAAACTCTAACCCCCTTGTTATTTACTTTATTTCGCACGTTATTTACCTTGTTAAAATTCAAAAAATTTGTGGAAACGAATTTAATTTATTACTTCGACGATATTAGTACACTTGTTAGAATTGTCCATCAATTTTCAAGCTCTTATTTAGAAGAGAATTTTGTTTTAAACTATTGTCTTACAAATCTCCACAATTCACCACCCCCTTCTTGTGTATGGAGTCACATGTTCAACAACCGTGACTCGTTGTACTATTCAAGTACCGAAAAATCAACTAATCTAATTTCTAATGACACTTACTTGGTTTGGACATAAACTTGTATAATTGACTTACAACTTGTGCTAAATTTGGTATAGTGTAATCATAGCATACATTAAATATCCAACAACTCTTTCATTAGTTACATTTTACAAATACATAGCTTTTGCATATATATATTTTAGCATTGATCCAAAAAGAGATTAAAGTGATTTTTCAATAGATTACTTACAACTTTCAATTTTCTCATGCCAAATTCGTCTTACTCCTTATCAGCATAGAAAATTTAGGAGAGACATAATTTTCTAGCGCTTTTATTCCTGTGAATTTCCATCCAAGAATCTTATTAGTAGAACCTAAGTCCTCCATGTTCAACTCCTTTTCCAAAATTAATTTTAGTTCATTTACTTAATGTAATTTATTAGCAAGAATCAACATATCATCCACCTACAGTAATAGCAAAATAAAAGAACCATAATTAAGGCTCCTAACATGAACATAACGATCATTATCACACTTTTTTGTAGCCAATATGAAGCATGCATAAATTAAATCTCCTTTATCATTTTTGGAACTATGTGCTTGCAGTTTCAATTAAGAAGTGATCAAAGCTAAGTAAGTCATGTCTATCATGGTTTATATAATGACAAATATTCTTTATTGAGAACTCTTCTTTAATGACAAGATGTGACTTGACTCAAAGACAAACAAGTATTTAAATCAGTCAAAGATGCACAAGAAAGTTTGTTCAAGTTCTTGCTCCGAATAAAGCCGAAGAGTTAGGGTTTAATGATCACCTTTAATATTCTCTAATGATGACGTCCAACTTGAAGATATCTCAAGACTCGTCTCAAAGAAGATTCAAGAAAATGCTTATATGATTGGTGTATTTGGAAAGTCTGGAAGCTTCATAGTGTGAAAGAGATAAAGTCTGAAAGCTCGTCTGATCGTGTAGGAGTGATCAATGTTTTGTAAAAAAATAATGACGATTTCGTAAAGTATTATAGCTAAACCCTACACTCACAAAAATAACATTAAAGCCTCTATTTCTAAAAGAAAATAACCCAAAAATGTTTTTGAGTCTAGCCAGATGAACTGGAAACCGTCAGAATGATTAGGACATGTATTTTGAACTATCCAATCGAGTGAAGCTTATTCCCAATCAACTAGATCAGGGAAAATTGAGTCCATAATCGATTGTGACAGTATCTTAATGAAGGGTAATGGCTCTCTGTCAAAACTTTCCAGAGCAATTATAATCAATTATTTAGGTTATCCAATTGATTGGCATAATGACCGAGTCGATTAGGCCCTTAATTTTTCCCATGGATATTTTCCTTTTTTGTACTAACCTTTATACTTTAAATAGAGGCCTCACCCCTCACTTTTTTACATACAGAAACATGATCTATCTCAGTTTCCTCACTCTCTCTCTAAAATATTTTCTACTTTCTCTCAAATCAATTTAGCCATAGCGTTTAGAGAAAGTCCTTGTGTTTAATTGATGAAACTTGTTCTAAAAAGGGTAAATTTATAAATTCACCAAGAACTATTTTCTCTTGAGTGAATATCTCTTCTAAGGAAGTGTTTGGTTGGGTTCGAAGATAAACCCATTAAAATATTTGTTTGGGGATTTAGTATTAAGTCATTGTTTTCTTCGTGACCCGAGCCACTTAAGGAAAAGCTCTCTTTTTGAGTTTTAAAGATAACTAGTGAAAATTATTCTCTTCAAGTTCTTGAGCTCAGCCTGATGTAAAATCTTTATTTGGTTCGAGATCAACCTGGTGTAAAAGCTCGATTCGATTTGTGGTTAGCCCATGTAAAACCCCATTTTGGTTCAAAGGATAGCTATTTCAAAACTCCGTGTTGGTTCGAGACTAACCACTTTAGTCCATTGTTCGATGTTTGGTTGGAAGTAAACCAAAAAGTTTATTTTTTCTTGTATAAGGGGGTTTGTGAACTTAACCTAGTAAAATATTATAAGCATTATTGGATACTCTCAAGATTAAATGTTAGACAGAGGAGCAGGTCACTTCATTTATCGAACCTCTATAAATAACGGTGTCATCTCTTTCCTTTATCTCTTTACTTTGATGAAAATGTTTTTGAACTCTTAAACTGAAGAAAATTTTGATTTAAGTTGTCGTTTTTCAAATCCCCGTAATTTAAACCCTCTTATGCATGGAGTCACATGTTCAAAAAGGGGCATTAGAGTCTAACTCTTGTTCAAAGACTAACCGTCTCTGGAGGAGGATGACTTCCAACACCATTTCTAACAATATATATTTCCTAAACACACCTCCATTATTTAAAGGTGATAGTTTTAAACCATGGAAACAAGATTTTAAATCTTCATTCAAAGTTTTATTTTTTAATTGTGGGAAACAATAATCTATGTTAGTTTATCCCTACTCACCACATAAATGTTGAACTAGTAGGTAAGATTGATTTCCTTTAGACCATAGAGAAAAAGAGAAAGTTTGAGATATATTTCAAAACTAAGAATGTTTTATTTATGTCCTTATATGATAATCAACTCCTTTACGTTTATAATTGCAAATCTTTCAAGGAAATGTGGGATACTCTTGGAATGATATATGGAGTTTCTCCAAGTGTCGACTAAAATAAAATGAACACACGAGCTGAAGAAGATGAATTCTGCATTCATAAATGTTTCTATAAATTTAGAAGTGTTAGAAATAGTATTAGAATGTTTGTCACAAACAAATATCTAAGAGTTAAGAATTGGAATCATATATTTGATCCAATCCTTAAATCAAGAGATATGAGTGTTTATGAGTTATAGGAAAAATCAAAGAAAGATGAAATTTTAGAGAAATTGAACCAATTAGTTCAATTACTTAAAGATGAAGGCATAAGCTCAAAACTTGAAGAATCGTCAACAACTTCATCAAATTCCTACAAGGAAACTCTTGTGGTTTCATTCGAAAGAATCGTCTTAGTAGTTGAACGATGTTTGGAAGATTCAAATGAAGAAAATCCATATGTAAGAAGATGTGAAGAAGAAGAAGCCTCATCTAGTGGAATATTCAAAAGAACAAGATAAGATAAAGCCTTTGTAAATGATGAAGAGTCAACCTCATGGAGAACCTTCGAAGATTTTTTTTTTAACTAAGAAAACGTAGTCTGCTTAAAAGTATCTCATGAAGATGATGATCACAAGGTAACAAAGTTAATTAAAGAAAATGATAAGATTAAAAAGCATAACTTAGAACTTAAGGATTATCTTTAATTTCTAGAGAAGAGTAATGACACAGGTAAGCATGAAATAGGTAATATTAGAAACTCACTTGGAACTTGTGAGACTTGTGTTTCAATAAAAAAGGAAGTGACAGATTTTCATGAAGCCCTAATTAAATTTACTAAGGGGAAAAATCTTAACTTAATCCTACTAAGTCAAAGGTCGTCCTTAAATAAAATTTGATTAGGATTTAAATTCGATAGAGCACCTAGTAAAGGAATAAATAGGAAGATTTAAATTTGATAGATGCTTAAGTTACATGCATTTTGACTTGTTAAATAAAATAGCATAAAAAAATCTAGTAGTTGGTCTTCCTAAATTAAAGTTTTTAAAAGACAAAAAATGTGATGCTTTCGAAATTGGAAAGCAAACGAGAGTGTCGTTTAAATTGAAGAAGGTTATTTCGACATTAAAACCTCTCGAGCATGTCCACTTAGACTTGTTTAGCCCTCCGCGAACAAGAAGTTTAGTAGACAACTATTACAGATTTGTGATTGTTGACGACTACTCTATATTTACAAGAATGTTGTTTTTATCCCATAAGGATGAAACTTTTAAGGCTTTCATTGATTTTGTTAAGTTTGTCCAATTTTTTTTTTGTGTTTTAAAATCATCACTCTCCGTAGTGATCATGGTGGTGAATTTCTCAACCATCAATTTCAAAAAATTTGTACCAAAACTGGGATTGCTCATAATTTCTCATGTTAGAGAACTCCATAACAAAATGGTGTTGTTGAGTGTATGAATCGTATTTTGGAAGAATTGGCTCGTACTATGATATATGAAATGAGCCTACATAACTATTTTTGGGCGGGTGCAATTAATACCGCATGTCATGTCTTAAACAGGGTTAACATTCGATCCATCCTAGAGAAGACACCCTATGAGATACTTAAGGATAGAAAACCTAATATTTCTTATTTTGCTGGTTTTGGTTGCAATTGCTTTATTTTAAATAACAAAAAGGACAATCTTGGTAAATTCGATGCTAAATTCGATGAAGGTATATTCTTAGGGTACTCATCTATGAATAAAGCTTATAGGGATTACAATTATAGAACGAATTATGTAGAAGATTCTATTCATGTTGCTTTTAATGAGTTCTCACCCCAAAATATAGGGAAGGGTGTTTATTCTAATGTTTAAGATATAATAACGGAAAAGGTGATTGACCATGAAAGTTCAAAGAGGGTCATACTCCTTAAATAAAGGATGAGGACATTACAGAATATAAAGAGGGAAGATTACAAGAGGATGAAAAACAAGATACCCCGAACCAGGTGCCTCAAGATTGGACAATTGCAAAGGATCACCCGTTAGATCAAATCTTGGGAGACATCAAAAGAGGTGTAAGTATTAGGTCACATGTTAATAATTTATGTAAGTACTCTATTTTCATTTCTCAGATTGAACCTAAATCAATATCTGATGCTTTAATTTATGAGGGATGGTTACTTTCTATGCAAGAATAACAAATCTAATTTAAATGTAACGACGTTTGGGACTTTGTTCCATGTTCGGTTGATAAAATAGTCGTTGGCGCAAGATGGGTATTTAGGAACAAGATGGATGAAAATTGTGTAATTACTAGAAATAAAGCAAGATTAGTGGCAAAATGATATAATTAAGTTGAAGTAATAGACTATGAGGAGAATTATGCTCATGTAGCTCGTCTAAAAGCGATTAGACTCCTTTTGGCATTCGCTTGTTGCCCGGACTTTAAGCTTTATCAAATGGACATTAAATCTTCTTTTCTTAATGGCCATATAAACGAAGAGGTGTATGTCTCATAACCCCCAGGTTATGAGGATCATGATAATCCTAATCATGTTTTAAATTGAAAAGAGCCATTTATGATCTCAAAAAAGCTCCTAGAACTTGTTATAAGCGATTGAGTGGATTTTTTTTTATCAAACAAGGATTCAATCGTGGGAAAGTCAACACCACTTTGTTTATAAGATACAAGGAAAAGCATATTCTCTTAGTTCAAATTTATGTTGATGATATTATTTTTTGGTCTACTAATGAATCCCTTTCTCGACAATTTGCAAGTTTGATGTAGTGAGAATTTGAGATATTGTTGGAGCTAGAATAGCAGCAAGCAAAAATATATAAGTAACCCAATTTATCGTTCTCCACAGGGATCAGTGCGAGGGAAAGAATGCCATTCAACGGTTTCTATATTTCTAAACTTATGATTCAAAAGTTTTGGTTTAAAGCGAACCAAAAGCAAATTCGAAAAATGTAAAGACGGAAAATATAAAGTAAAGACAGAATTATAAAAGGAGCCTTGTTGGAATTGGATCTCATCAATTGATAACACATGTATTCTTCTAATAAAGTGAACACAAATCAATCATTCGCCTAATATCCTCGCGTATCACTCACAACAGAGGTTATGTCTAACACAACGTCGAGAGAACAATCGTATTGTCTCATTGGTGATGTCTCACGCAACTCAATAACACAGAGAAGTAAGAACTGATACTCACGCAAGTGTTAAGCCTAAATCTATGTCTAGAGTTCAGTCCTAACAGATATTACTATAACATCCATATCAAATAAATGATTTCTTCGTATTTAAGCAAGATCAAAATACGTACACACGCTTAACCCTTTTTACATGTATTCAACTAATTTGCCCAATGAACGTGAATATCCTTCTTCATCACTATTATCACGCATCCTCGCGATACCGTATCGATCCTACTCATGCTAGCCATGCTACATAATCAACACAATACAACAAAAGATAAAATGAATATCAACTCACAAAACCATGTCAAAAGTTTGCTCATTGATAGAAGAAAATCTAAGACCAAAGATTTGTAAAGGTTTTGTCAAGACCACAAATAATCAATCAAAGACAACAACAATAGAAAACCAGAATTCATTCACAAACATACATTAGATGAAATACATAAGGTATCAAAAGATTACATCCCTCTCCAACAAGAAATCAAAGATCCTACCTTTTCTCCCTTGGAAATGAAGAGATATAAGCTCTGATCTTTTTATTTATAAGTTCCTCTCCAAAATTCTAAAGATAATAACCTAAAAAGTGGGAAAATTCTATTTATACAAGTCAGGAATTTCACCGTTCGCACTGCGAACCATTCATTCGCACAGCGAATGGCTAAAAACAGGCACCTCAGGTGCCTCTGCTGATCAAACCGCCCCAGAAAATTCACGTTACTTCGCACTGCGAAGGATTTGTTCGCAAAGCAAACCTTCGCTTTCCCGTTCGCACTGCGAACTTTAGCTCATTTTTCCTCTGTCCAATTCTGGGACCATTCGCCAGAGTTCGCAAAGCGAACCTTCGCTGGCACTCGCCGTCGCATTTGGAAAGCGAACCAACTGATGCATTCCTCACTTCTTTGACAGCTTGCACCATTTCTTGTGTCTTACACTTTTGATCATTTCATGCCTTATTTTCTGCACAATAACACACATATTACAAACACCAAAGGTATTTTCAATGTTTAGAAGAATAACAACAATCATGGATAAAAACCAATGAAAACATGAGAAAAGAGTGGAAAAAATGTAAAGAAAAATATGTCATTTTTAGGTCAAATCTGCACCTAACAGATGTCACTTATGGGAGAGCTGACATACTTTTTAGGATTGCGAATCAAGCAAGCCGAAGAAGGAAATTTTATAAGTCAAACGAAATTTTTCTTATAACTTCTCAAGAAATTCGATATGAAAGATTTGAAGAGTATCTCAACACCCATGGTCTCAAATGTGCTTATTGACAAAGATTAAAGAGGAGTAGATTTTTACGTGACCAGGTATAGATGTATAATCAGATCCTTACTCTATTTAATCGCAAGTAGGCCAGATATCAAGCATCACCTAAGGATTCCCAATTTAAGATCATAAAACATATTCAGAGGTATCTTAACGAAACTTTCCATGATTGTCTTTGGTATCCTAAAGGTAGTGCGTTTAGCTTAGTAGGTTTTTCTAATTCCAATTTTGTAGGGTGGAAGTCAGATTGGAAAAGTACTAGTGGTGCCTGTCAGTTATTTGAAAGCTACTAGTTGTGCACAAGCCTTATGGCTAAAATAACAATTACTAAACTATGATTTAAAACTTGGATATGTTCCAATTAAGTGTGATACTACTAATGCAATTAGCCTTACTAAGAATATGATACTTTATTCACAGACCAAATACATTGAGATCCGACACCATTTTCTTAAAGATCACGTGGAAAAAGGGAATTTTGTTTTGAATACATTGACACTAAAAGTCAGTTTGCTCACATTTTTACAAAACCATTGTCATCGGATCCCTTTCATAAGATTTGTAGAGATTTGAGAGTCTTAGACTCTTCATGCCTTAAATAGAATGAGGATCTTGTTGAGATTCATTTTCTATATATTTTGTTTTCACTAACACTATTTTGTAGCAAATCATAGCTTTTACCGAACTACATTGGTATGTCTCTATAACTCTTGTATTCAGTTTACATCATTTTATGTGTTTGTTCTAGAGTTGTGAGTTGGTTTACTTATTTTCTCATTATCTTACTCACTCATCTCCAACCTATGATTTGATTGTTCTTATTTGATTTAATTATTTTTAAATGCATGTTGCTAATTATCTGCATTTGAGAACTTGTATACTTGTTCATGCATTATTTATGATTGTTAATGCATTCCCTAGCATACAAGTTTTATTCACGTAATTGTTTGTTGTTGAATGTTGATGTTGGATGTCTATTTATATTTTTTTGCTTGTAACATGTCTATCTTCGTGTTTAATATGGGATCTTTGTTGATGTATATACTTCTTAGCTATTTAGATCATTTGTTCAATTGAAATTATTTTTTGGTGGTTGTTTATTTAGTTTTTAGACACATTTCGATCTATCTCTTTTTGATGTTGTCAAAGGGGGAGAAGTTGTAATGAGTCTAGAATTGTTTTATATGTTTTATATTGTGGTTTGTGTACAATGTTTCAGGAGGAGGATAAGCGTGTTTTTTGCGTTATACTCAAAGTTGAATCAATTCCAAGAGAAAGCTTTCCAAGCATCAAAAAGGGAGAAAACGTAGTTGCATATCCCTAATACATTCAGGGGGAGCACCCGAACACGGTTATTTTATTGTTTGTCTTATCGCTTTGATTTTAATTTACTTTTAATTATTGAGTCTCCTTCATGATTGCACCTCTTTGGATCAAGTTTTGAAATGATTCATTTGTAGCATGCTTAAACCATTGTTTAGGTTTGAACTTGATCATGATACTTTTAATCAATTGCATGAGTTAGTGGAATAATATCAATATATGGTATTGATTCAAGTTAGGTGGAAATAAAAATCTCACAGTTCTTTGAAAATCTTGAAAATTTGGGATTTTGGATGTTTGATTCGAATCAAGCACAAATCCTGATTCGAATCATTTTGGACAGAGGCAAACCATAAGTTTTCAAGACAATTTGGTTCGAATCACATTTTACACATGATTCGAATCATCAAACTCTTGGTCACCTCTGCCTCAATTGACTCTAATCAAACTTTACATCGGATTTCAATCATACAATTTTTCTACATTTTTTCAGATAGCCCAACCTATTTGATTAATCAAATTTAACACATGATTTGAATCAGGGTGTGTTTGATTTGAATCACACTTTCCTCATGATTCGAATGAACAGAAAAATGGTTCAAAACTCTATTTTTCTTTGGTTCAAATCATGAAATGCTCTTGATTCGAATCTAACATAATTTTTTAACCATTTTTTAGTGATTAGTCTCAAACACATATAAATTTTTTTTATCATCATTCTTTTGAGAATCAAATCATAATCAACATTGTGATTCTGTGTGAAAAATCAATAACCTCTTTTTAAAAAGTTCTTGCAACAAAATTCTTGCATTTTCAACTTCAATTTTATTCAGATCTTGATAATGAGATATTTGTAATTGATTGAAGGAGGCGCACTATTGAAACTAATCATTATTGAAGATTTGGTCTAGATTTTTAGGTTGGTTTTCAAGATTTAGATGATTGTAACTGGTGATGACAAATTCCATTAAAAAAAGTAGGCTCTTCTCTCAAGAATTTCCTTAGTAGTGACTGCGTAGAAGGCTACAGATAAGGCGTAGTTCTTCTCAAGAAAATTCATCGCTCAAGGAGTCGGTAGGATCAAAGGGTTTATTGCTACACACAAAGGCTTGGAGCATATTGGTGATATTGCAAGTTTTAAGAAGCGTTAATCGAGTGAAGATTGCGTAGAAGAGATTGGCATTACACTATATATAAGTTAAGATCCAGATAGGAGATTCTAATTTCTCAGCATTATTGTGGATTGTTGATTGTATGAACTCTTGCAAATATTTCTCAAATAAAAAGGAACAATGTAGGTTTCAATGGGAAACCATTGAAGGGTGCTCGTAGGAAAAATGAGGACGAATTCTGAAGCACTATAAATCTCAATGTCATCTATCTCTCTTACTCTTTCATTTAATTTCTGTAGTATTTTCATGCTTAGGTACTTCAATTCTAACGTAGTTTATGAAGGTGAGAAAAGTACATAAGAAGGGGGTTGAATTATGTTTTCTGTTTTTTGAATTTGCGTCTGATCAGAGTTCAAAATCCAAAATGGTGTTCAGATTATGATTATACTTAGCGGCAGATGTTAACAAAAGCAAATAAATAATAGCAGAAGACACAAAGATTTATACTGGTTCCTCCCAACTGAGAGTAGTCCAGCCCCCTTGATTCACAAGAGATTTTCACTATAACCAAATCATGATTACAATCGCTTATGCATTATGCATAAGTCTTTTACACTGCTCATACCCTAGGTCCAAGACTTCTTGCTCAAGTCCTACAGACTCAAGACTTCCTTGCTTAGACCCTCAGCCTAAGACTTTCCTGCTCAAGTCCCTCAGACCTCAGACTTCCTGCTTAAGCCACTTTGGCCTAAAACTTCAGCTCCAAGTTCCATGAAACGAGCCTTCCTGCTCAAACCCCCTAGGCTCAAGACTTTTGCTCCAAGTTTCACTCACCGAGCTACCCTTCTCAATCAATCTACTTTATTAAGACTTTCATTGCTCATGCATATAGCATGAGACTTACATGGCTCAAGCATCTTGGAGAAAGACTTAATTGCTTGTATCCTAATGATACAAGACTTCTGCTCAATCAATCCACTTGATTAAGACTTTCAATGCTCAAGCACATAACAAGAGACTTACATGGCTCAAGCATCTTGGTGAGAGACTTAATCTAAACTGCTAAACAAGTTCAGCAAAATAGAGAACAAGGTGTACATGATACTAATATCAGAGGTACAGGAAATCACCATAACAAAGACCTAAAGCTCTTAAGATTTCTAAGATATTCAATGTATAAGAAATCTTAAGGCTTTTACAATTATAACCTACAACAGAAAATCTGCATATACAATAGAGTTGATAATTGATGTTCTTGTTACTCCTTCTTCTGGTTAATCCTTGTTGAAGATTCAATTTGAAGCTTTAGCCACTTATATAGCAGTTGCAACAGACTAGCCGTTGGAAAAGATAACTTGATCAAGTGTCTTTGCTTTACTCCATAGTACAAGAGCCATTGAAGATAAATACACCAAAAGATCTTGATCCATTGTGTAACATGTTTAACCGTCGAGTCTTCAAGAAGATCCTGTACTATAGAGCCGTTGAAAGTAGATATTCGTAAAGCATGTCAACCTTTCTTGAGCCTTGTGAACTCAGACTCCAGCTGACAAACTGATTTAACAATGCAACTTGCTTTATGCAATACGGATAGCTTCAGCTTTATCACCAACTCTAAATGATACCAGAAGCCAATTTACATCCACCAAGTGTAGAGACAATTATGTTGCTTCTTCTAATACTGAGGCCTTCAGCTTCAGAGTCTACGTCAGACATCACTTAGCAAGTATTCTTCTGAGTTTGTACCACCAGAAGTTAGCAATTTAGCTTCTCTCAAGTGTGACTTTGTATAACAGATTCTATACATAAATATTTACAAGTATTAGAACCTGCACACAAGAAACACACATCAAATATAACCATTGTTTTTTAAATACTTTGCTATCATCAAAACCCAAGGAATATATATGTCATAAACAAATCTTGTTCTAACAGTTTATCGCTCCTTCAATTGGTAGCGATTCATTACGTAAGCATTAGGTTTTGTAAGAATTAGATACCTTATTGATTTGAATTGGTAATTAAATTCTGAGAAACAATTGAGGTTAGAATTCACTTTATTGAATCATTGTATAAACACACCTCGTGGATTATACAACCAAATCAATTGAATACCTTGTGTTTCATCACATTCATTTTTGGTGTTTGTGAAGTGATTTAGTGTTAACATGATCAAAATATTGAACAGTATAAATTTTTTATATTTTCGCATCAAACCTTTCGTTCGCATATTTTGAAAACTCTTTGATAACGTTTTGAAAAAACAATTGATTTTTTTAAATGGTCTATTCACCCCCCCCTATATACCATTCTTCTACTTCTATATTCACACCCAACACAAAGTTCTAGGCACCTTTGAAGTTGATACTATGGGGGAAGAAGTGGAGTCATCCGAGAACAAGATTTATTACTCCTCACTCAGGAAAATGAAGATTCACATCCAACATGGAGAATTAAGAGACAACTTGAATAACCAAGAAAAAAAATAACATCACAGCAAAATGACCTACCCATACAAAATATGGACAAAGGTATTGCAGAGATCAAGAAGAGCATCTCAAGGAATTATGATACTTATGCAAAATAATAGTCTCACCTATGTTTTTTAGTTTTTAAGTGTGTTTGCTTTCTTGTTTTTGCATTGTTTCAATTCCTGAATTTTTCCCGCTTTTTGTACTTTAAATTTAATTATAATTGACAAAAGGGGAGAAGTATACTCTCATGGGGAATAGAGTACACTCTCTACTCATTTGAGGGGGAGTTTAAACACTCCATTTTTATCTACCTATTGTTTCTTTTACTACCTCCCTGCGAGATGCATTTTTCATCTTCAAAAAAATGGGGAGAATGTAGAACTATGTGCTTGCATATTCAATCAAGAAGTGGTTAAATCTAACCAAGTAATGCTTATCATTATTTTGATTATGACAAATTATTTTAATGACAATTATTATTTAATGATAATATGCAACTTGACTAAAAGACAAGCAAGTATTTCAAGCGGTCAAAGATGCATAAGAAAGTTTGTTCAAGCTCTTCCTTCGAATAAAGCCAAAGAGTTAGGGCTTAATGATCACATTTGATATCCTCTAATGAATACATTCAACTTGAAGATAAATAAATCCTTATATCCAAGAATAATCAAGAAAGTGCTTATAAGATTGATGTATTCGGTAAAGTCTTGAAGCTTTTTGCCTGATCGTGTATGAGTGATCAGTGTTTTGTTACAACACAAGAGTGTTTTCGTAAAGTATTATGGCTAAATCACATACTCACTAAAATATTTCTAAAGCCTCTATTGAATCAACCCAAAAATGTTTTGGAGCCTAGCCGTATGAATTGGGAGCTATCAGAATGATTATGACATGTATATCGAACTGTCCAATCAATTGGAGAATATTCCCAAACGATTGGATAAGGAAAATTAAGTCCATAATTGATTGTGATAGTATTTTAATGAAGGGTAACAACTCACTATAAAAAATTACCAAAATTAGAAATTATAATAGATTATTTAAGTCATCTAATCAATTAAAAAAAAGACCCAATTGACTGGGCCATTAATTTCGCCCATGGAAACATGAGCTATCTCATTAACTTTTTCACTTCCAGAAACGCGAACTATCTCATTCTCCTTAGTCTCTCTCTAAAATACTTTTCAGATTTCTCTCACATCAATTTAACCATAGCGCTTTGAAAAAGTCCTAGTGTTTAAGTGGGGAAACTTGTTTTAGAAAGGGTAAATTTGTAAGTTCACCAAGAGCTATTTTATCTTGAGTAAATATCTATTCTAAGGAGTTTTTTGTTTGGGTTTGAAGCTAAATCCATTTAAAAATTTGTTTGGGATTTAATATTAACTCCCACTTTTGTTAGTGAGTTGATCTAGTTAAGGAAAAGCTCTTTTTATGGGTTCTTGAAGATAACTGGTGAAAAAAGCGTCTCATCGGTTCTCGAACTCATCTTGATGTAAAAGGTCTACTTGGTTCGAGATCAATCTAGTGTAATATCTTAGTTCGGTTCACGATCAACCTGTGTAAAACCCTAGTTCGATTCAGAGGATATCCAGTTCAAAACTCTGCGTTCGTTTGAGATAATTTCGTATAAAATCTCGCTTTAACTTGAGGACAAACCACTCGAATCTTTGTTAATTTTTGGAAGGAATACTATTTTTTTCAGTCCATTGTCCACTGTTTGGTTGGAAGTAAACCTGAAACTTCATTTTTCTTTATATAATGGGGCTTGTGAGCTTAACTTACTAAAATATTATAAGCAAATCTGTGCATTAAATGAAATTTCTTAAAAACTTTGAAAATTTGACGACCCAATCTATTAGAGCCTTAACCAAATGGATTGGACAAGTACTTTTAGGTAGATTTGGTTCTTATTTTTACTATGCACAATCCTTATCGATCTTGTGCAAGTTTTATACACCCAAAATCGCCAGAAGCTCTGCTATAAATAGCTAACCCCTTGTCATTCTTTTTCATCTCATATTTTCTTCTTATTTTCTTGCTTTCTTGTGTGAGTCTCTTTAAGCCATAATTATCATCATTGTCTCATCAAAATGTCCTCAATCTAATGATACATAAGCACAAAGAGTTTTTATGAAAGGCATTATAGAAAGAAATCTAGAAAGGAAGAAGATAAATAATCAAAAAGTGATCCTGCCATCTTTCATGGAGGAAAGCTTCATGAGGAGAAACAAACCATATATCCAGATATGTCAAGGTTCACTAAGAGAATTCTTCACCAAGGTAGCTGATAGAATTTTTCCAAACCTTGTGAAAGCATTCTACTCAAATTTGACAATTGTTGGAGTATCTCTGAGATCAACCATAAAAGGAGTTAAATAGATATTCATAAAGATCAATTTGGAAGAATGTTTGAGATGCCCTTCCAAGGGGTAACTTACACCTACGAAACACCGATGGATTTTAAAAATTATAAGTTCTTCATTGCCATATGCTATATTGCTATGAACACCGACGTAGGGGAGCTCTATCCCTTACGCTGGAAGGTACCAGCGGTAGAGGTGTTGCTGAAGCTCTAGTAGACATGCGTTCCACCTTGGACGAATTACGCCGCCACAACCAGCCATTGGAAAATAACGTCCATAGCGTCAGAAAATGCCAATAAGATTCCAACTCCCGAAGGAGATGAAATTGTTGGTACCCTAATCAATCTCATACGAGATATGGGTAGTGTGTCCCAGAGTCTTTCAAACCTCCCTCCATGGCCATGTTTGATGGGCACAACGACACCTACGAGTTGTCTCCATCAATACATAAATGACCATGATAAGAGTGTCTGACTCCCTAAAATTCAAGCTACTATCTGGCACTATCAAGGAAGCCACCCTCAGATGGTATGTGGGTTTACCTCGTTCTTCCATTAACACCTACCAGGAACTGGTAAAGAAACTAGTACACCAGTTCCCTGCCAATATCCACATGAAGATGTCCACTACCAGTATATTTAATATACGCTAGGGTCTTTCAAATTCGTTAAGGGACTATCTCACATACTTCAATGAGGATACCATCAAGGTTGTCCCACCAAACCAAGAAATGTTTATGGGGGCGTTCCAAAGTGGTCACCATAGCCATCATTGTCATTGGCCAAAGTGGTCACCATAACTGAGTGCTACATAAAAGGCGAGTAAAAAAAGGGCAAAAAGATAGCATGCGACATCAAGGAGAAAGTTCCCAATGCCAAGAGTTCACACCACCAGAGGAAAAGCATCTATACCTTGCCTATAATGGACAAGATGACATTCAAAAGGTAGGTAAGGCGACAGAGAACTTCACACCTTTGAACACTTATCGTGAGAAAATATGGCGTGAGGTACTCCACTTGCACAACATCCCTACACTGCCTGCCCCTAAGGAAGATGTGATGGGTTCTGAACCAGGAAGATGGTGAAAGTTCCACATGGTAAAGGGACATCACACCGAGGACCGGTCTTAGCTCTAGAAGGAAATTAAAAGACTAATATAAGAGGGACACCTTAATAAATATGTGAAGGGCGACTCCTCCCATTCATTAGGAAATTCTAGCTCGCGTGAACAAGATGACGCTGAGAACCCTAGGCCCAACAAAGCCAAAGAGGCATCTCAAGGCGAGGATAAAAAATTTATGCAACACACTCTCAACACTATAGCAGGGGTTCGCCAGAGGCGGGGAAAATAGCTCCGCCACAATAAGGTACGCTACCCAGATTATGAGTGTAGAATACCTCCCTAAGGTAAAGATTGAAGGCAATCTCCAAGCTCCGGAATCCACAATTGCCTTCCCGGAGAAAGATAAAATTGGATTTAACCCTCATAATGACGATCCCATGGTGATTTCCATCAAATGCAAAGACTGGGAGATTAATAGTGTTCTTGTTGACTAAGGGAGTTCTGTAGACATGTTGTGTTGGGAGGCATTTGAAAGACTTCGCCTCGACCTAGAAGATATACCCCTAAAGACGTTTACATAGATACAATGTTATTTTATTTAATATCGTTTGATTTTATTTTTATTTTTATGGGTGAGTATTGTATCTCTGCCAATTTTAAAGAACAAGGTACTTTATAGGGTGCACTCTTTTCCTTTTTTAAGCTCTTACAAGAGGCGAGGGTTTTTAATGAGTCACCTCACTTTTCATTATGTTAAAGTCTATATGTTGGATATCCATTCTTTGTAGGAAACTTAAGAGTTCAAGAGAAGATTTCCCATAGAGGTGACTAGAATTTGCAGATAAAGGCGATCAAATTGTTGGATCCTAAAGTGGGATCCTTGCCGCCCCTTGAGGAAATTTTTTATACATTGGACTTCATGGTGAAGATCCTTATAGCCCCTCGAGGCAATATTTTATGATGAAAGTCATGAAGAAGATCCTTGCCACCCCTCGAGGTAATACTTTATATACCTGACTTCATGGTGAGGATCCTTGCTGTCCTTTGAGGCAAAATTTCTTAAGATAGACTTAATGATGAAGATCTTTGTCGTCCTATATGGTAATATAAATAAGCTATCCGACACCTCGCTTGAGGGACTTAGTGTTTTCTCAGGTGAGACAAGTAATCAAGAATCATGCTTGATATGAGTGAGGCATATCGAGCCAGAGAGACCTTGATCACAAGTATTTCTTGAGAGCTCGATAGAAGTCCCGCCTTAGTAGGTCGAACACCTCGCCTGAGGGATTCGTTATCTCTTTAGTCAGGCTATATACAATTCTTTCTGAGGGACTTGGATTACCCATGATAATTATATTATTGCTTGAGGGACTTAGTATCTCATCGGGAGAAACGAGACTCAAGGATAATGCTTGAGAGGCGCAACATATATCCAGTTAGAGAGACTTAATCACAAGTCTAGTCCGAGGGCTCGATGGAAGTTTCGCCTAAGTGGGTCGAACACCTCTCTTTAGGGACTTATAGTTTCTTCATCCAGGATATATAAGCGACTTAGATTCCCCAGGAAAGCTATATTCTCGCTTGAGCGACTTAGAATTTCCTCGGACGAAATGAGAGTCAAGAATTACACCTAAGAGATGCAATAGATATCTAACCTGAAAGACTTGGTTACAAATCTTTCCCGAGGGCCTGATAGAAGTACTTCTAGAAAGGTGAACCCATTATTATATCTGAGGGACTTAGTATATCTTTGACTAAGTTACACATAACTATGAATAAAAATTTTGATTTCCCAGGATAACATGGGCCTCACTTGAAGAAATACAAGTTCTCGTGATACTTCCCTAAATTTATGATATTAAAACACTTCATCTTATATGAAATGCATGATGCTTGAGGGAATATGTAGTGTTTAATTATAGAGTGTCTCGCTTAGAGAAATGCCTTTAGACCACCTCATAAGAGGTAACGTAGAAATGTCTCATAATGGGAGGTATCGCCTCACTTGAGAATTTTCCTATTTTTCGATATTGGGAAATGTGGGATAAGACGTTTATGGGGCAGGGAGAAGTCAGGGTTAATAACTGACCCATGACTTCCTAGGAAATAGGGATTCAATGATCCATCATTGATTAAAAGGGAGGTTACCTTTCCGAAAAGAACCATAGGCCCTAGAGGCCTTAATAAATACATCTCTCATGTAGGGAAGTGGGAGATAATTCTTTTGCACCCCACAAGAGCATAACCCTTACTAAAGTCACAACATCGCGACTGACCATAACCACACGCTTGCTCCCAAGAATCATTGGTCATCTGCAGAGCCTCTCACCTCACGTGAGCAGGACTTTTAAAATAACTTAAAACACCACCAAATAGAGTTTCTTACCATCATGGGTAAGACCTAACCACCATATAACGTTATAAATCTACTAAGGCCTCTGAGTCATCCTGCCCTTGCAGGTGGAACACACACACACCTATATTTTTCTAGTCGTCCTCTTTCAACAAATAATTGAGCCAAAATCATTTTTAACCTAAACTTAATGGCAAAGGTGAAGGTCAACCCACTCACTTAGCTCTCTCGCCCTACCCCATTGACATTATCTATGAGCCACAATTAAAAAAAAAACGAGTTAAATACTTAATTTCTGAAGTAAATTCTTAAACTTGAAATTTATTCAAACTTGTCTTTCAATTAAATCAACATTTCCATTTTTACTTGCTTTTAAATATACTTTTATGTGTCATATAATTTAGGCATAATTAGTCATGAAGTCCTTTAAATTAATTTAATGTTTCACTTTAGTACCTTATTTAAAAAATGTTCCATGATAGTCCCAAAAAAACACTTCAGTTAGTCAAATTAGTCCTTTTCGTTAAATTTTGTGAAAAATTGTTAACTTCTGCTGACGTGGAATGGCAACAAGGAATTGGTACAAATATGAGTCTGCATATGCATTAAACAACATGGGTTTTATTTTTGAAGATTAAAAAGTAATTTGCTATGTGTAAAGTTCTGAAGAGGCTATATGCATATAAATGTTAAAGACAATTATGCAAAACATATACCTGTCAATTTTTTAGGTTTACTCATTGGAACACATTTTGCTCTAATCGCCAATGCAATGGGTGGGCAAAAAATAAAGCCTCTTGTATCAACACCTGCATTATGTCATAAATAAAGCCATCATATACAAATTAACTACTTTATTTTAGAAGATTCAAAAATAGTAAAATTGAAGGTGTTGTGACTTGTGGGGTGAATGTGTAACGATTGTTAGACAAGAACGAGGAAGGAAGAAAGAGAAGAGATGACGAAGAGAAAAGAAGGTGGCAGCTAGGATTTTGGGAAGACAAAAGAGATATATTTGAATGCTTCATAAATAAAACATAATTTTTTTTAAATAAATTAAAATTCCAAGTCAAATAAACCAGATTAAATACTGACAATTAGATTACCATATACGCAAAATTTAATTTTCTTCAAAATTTAACGAAAAGAGCCTATTGGACTAACAAAAAAAAATTTAAGGGATTAACATGTAACATTTTTAGTTAAAATACTAAAATGAAACATAAAATAAAACTATGGGGCTAAAATATGCATTAAGCCTTTAATTTAAGTCTCTTTACCTTTATGCCATCTTAAATTCAAGTTACTTATCTCCAATCGATTAATCATTCCCATTTTTAACCAATTTGACTTTTAAAATCATGACTAGTTTCATAGATATATATTTTCAAAACTATCATCTAAATACATAAGATTACTTCATAATTAATTTGAATTTCCTAAATCTCATTGATTAAATACTTATGTGTGCTTTGAATTTGATTGACTTCCTTACAAAATAAAATAAAATAATAATATGCACTTATTTTGGAGGATGTGTCACATATTTTGCATATATTGACTCATTTTTCAAAATAAAACATGTTCAAGAGAATCCAATAAATGAAGTCAAAAGTAAGTATGAACATTTTAATGAATTTTTTTTGTTAAAGCAATGATTTGATGAACAAATAGTGCCATATGCATTTATTGAAAGAGACGAAAGAATAAAAGGTTTTATTTTATGATACAATTGTGATTATCTATATATGAAGAGATCAAAGAGGAAGTTGGTTACCAAATCTAACTAACTTCCATGACTAACTTGAAACAAACTAAAAACTAAATAGAGACTAACAAATCAATCATAAAGTTAGCAAATTACAATTAAATAATGTTACTTGAATAATAAGTAACTATATGTTTAACATCTCCTCTCAAGCTTAACTATGAATATCACATAGATCTTACTTGGACAAACTGGTAAAGAGAGAAGGATGATGCAATGGCTTGGTAAAGACATCAACAAGTTGAGTAGAGTTATTTACAAGAAGGAGGTGAACCAGTTTGCTTTGAATTTTTTCCTTAATGATATAACAATCAATTTTAATGTGTTTGTTTCTTCCATGAAATTTGGAATTGTGTGAAAGGTAAATAGCATATTTGCTGTCACAATAAATTAAAGTATGGTGGGAAAGTGTAATGCCAAAATCCTTGAGAAGGTGATATAGCCATTGAGTTTCACAAGCAAAAGAAGCCAAAATACTATATTCAGCTTCACTAGAGGATCTTAAAACCATGTTCTTCTTTTTAGGCCTCCAAGAGATTATATATGAGCTAAGGCAAAGCTAACAACATGTAATATATTTTATTGTTTCAAGGTATTGCACCCAGTTAGAATCAGTAGAGCCATACAATTTAAGTTCAACATTATTTGAGAAGATGTCTATTTTAGGTGAAAGTTTTAGGTATCTTAAAATATAAGTGGATACAGAGAAATGAGGAGAAAATGGGTTAGAGATGAATTTGCTTAAATATTACACTAAAAAAGATATGTCAGGTTGAGTGTTTGTGAGATACAAAAGTAGTCAATGAGCCTTCTATAGGGTGTAGGTTCTACTAGAAGAGTGCCATAATATGATAAATTTTGATTCTGGAATTGAGAGAAATGACATATGACTTGGAACTCAAGTAGCCAATATCTTTAAGGAGCTCAAGGGTATACTTCATTTTTTTGACTATGATTCCTTTTTCTGATCTAGAAATTTCTAGACCAAGACAATATCTTAATTTTCCAAGACATTTGATGCAAAATTGTTGATCAAGGAACAATTTAACATCAAAGATTTTTGTCATACAATTGCCAACCATCACAATGTAATAAACATACACCAATAAAATAGTAAAATTAGTGTCATATAAGTTGATGTAAAGAGAATGGTCTTCCTAAAATATAGTGTATCCCAAATTAAATAAGGATAAGGATAATTTACAATGTCATTGTTTACTTGCTTACTTGAGACCATAAAGAGATTTGTGTAATTTGCACACTATTAAAGGATTCGCATTGTAGTCCGGATGACCATATGGTAATGACATATAAATATCATTATTTAAATTACCATGTGTCGCGCCTCGAAAAATACACTAATCCAAAATACGATCCTCGCGCAAAAGGTGCGGAAGAATTTTGGTTTGACAAAGTCACCACCGAACTTTATTTATCCCAAAAGAGGGAAAGGAAAATATCGAGAAAACCTTTAAAGAGATAAGAACATGGTCATCGCAACCACATTCTGGGTTAGGGAGTCGTTTACATAAGAGGAAGGTATTAGCACCCCCTTACGTCCGTTGTACTCAATGGGAACCTCTTAGTTCGATTTGTGATCAACGTTAGCTAAGCTTGTTTGTTTTCTTCTAAGCGGAATAAAGCGAAAAGGTATGAGAAAATAATCGATACTAAGGGGAAATGGGTGGTTTTAGATTAGGGTGCTCGCCAAGGATTAGGGCCCTTGTGCCTACGTATGCTCATTCGGACGAGAATAAGGAATTAGAGCGCTCATAGTTCGATTACGGGAAAACCTTTGGACGAAAGAGGTGGAAAAAAGAAAAGTTAGCTCGCCAAGATCATCGCAATCTTGTGCCTACGTATCTTACATTCGGACGAGAATGAAGAATCAGAGAGTTCTTGGAACTACGAAATTTTGGGTTGAATTTTAGGAGACGAGAGATTGAATGACAAACAACCCAAGGGTGTGCCTCGAGAGCAGACACTCAAGAATCCAAGGAATGCGAGATTCCAAGAACTCAGTTCTTTTGTGATTTGATTAACAAAATGTTTGATAAAGATTAATTGTTTTAAGAAGAAAGGTTGAATGAACAACAACCCAAGGGGATTGCCTTGAGAGCCATTCATTCGAAGATCCAAAGAATGTTAGACTCCAAGAATCTCCTTCTTTCGTAAGTTGATTAAGAAAACTGTTTGACCAAGATTGAATCAGATTGGTTGATGAAAGGAGGTGAGAATCGATACTAGTCCCTATGGGTGCTCTTAGTAACGAAACCATGAAAATGGCTCGACGACGAATCGAGAATTGGTTGAAAATGGTTTAATTTGAAAGTCGAAACATTGAATGAACGACAACCCACAGGCTTGCCTCGAGAGCCATTCACTCGAAGATCCAAGGAATGCTAGACTCCAAGAACCTTCTTCTTTCGAAGTTTGATCGAGAAAATGTTTGGTTGCGTGTTCGAATCGAGTTAGGGTATGCGAAGAGTTTGTTTGTACATGATCGAGAATATGAGGTTTAAGTGTTTTAGGGAGAATGACGATTATTTGATAAACAGGACGTCTGCCTCGCAACCAACTAATTGGGGCATTATTAGGATGCTAGATCCCAACGAAACCTTTTTCATTCGATTGATTTACGAAATATTGTTTGATGGACGATGAGGATACCACATGGAATGATAAACTCCAATGGCATTTCTTTGTCCAAACAATTAAGAAACGTGTTTTAGAAACGAAAGGTCGAATGATCACAACCCAAGGCGTGTGCCCCAAGAGTGGACATTCAAGAACCCAAGAAGTGCTAGACCTCAAGAGTCCAGTTCTTTCGTGATTTAATTAAGAAAAACGATTTGAATAGGTGTCTTAACTATTTTAATCAGATTAAATGTTTTGGTGTTTCGTTAATCTTAGCGTATTTTGTTGTTTATGAATGAGGTATGAACAAGATGATAAGATATGAATATGATATGAACAACAATAATATGGACAAGATATATCAACGGAAACATAAAGCAAGATAATATTGAGCGGAAATTAAAGTTAGTATTTAGTGATTATTCGTTAATTGTCATTTATTTAGACGAATCGGGTCGATTATAGTGCTAAACCATCGTAGCACGATCTATGATGAAGATTATGCTATAGAGAAATGATATTGCGAATCATTCTCTAAAGAAGTCGTGCCACACGAAAAGAAAAGCGAACGGTCTCGTCTTAATCACAAACTTGGGTCGATTAATCAAAGGTAACCTATCACGATTCCAAAGTATAGAAAATGATCTCAATGATCATTTTCTACAGATTTGAAATCATGAAGGTTAAACAACCTCAACTAACCAACACTCGTTACATTCGTAAAATAAATTGAAAAAGGAAATGGTCTAATCCCAATCATGGATTTTATTGATGAATCAACAACCCATAATTCTTGGATGTTTATCGACCAAAAGACAAAAAGAAAATCGAAACAAACATGGAATGACAATCAAAAGGATAAAATTGACATGGGATAAAATTCATCAAAAATATAATATAATCAGCACTAATAATTAACAAATTTGAAGAAAACAAGAATAATGAAAATAAAATTTAAAACAAAATAACAAAAAAAATAGAGATGAGGTGTACATATGAAAAAGAGGTTGGAGACATGGAATCATATGGGCTAAAGCCCATCATCCATCCTCAAAGAACATCACATGGTCAGAATAAAAAAAGGGTGGATTAACAAAAACGTGTGGGCCCTAAAGCCCAAGATGCAACATGGCATCCTCATTAAGTTATTTTAACACAAATTAGTCAATATGCTCAAAACCTAAAAATGAAACACAGTTTCCATCAGATCATTTCATCCTTTTTCTTTAACCCCTAAACCATATCCTCCTCTCTATATGAAATGTCTCGCGTTAACAACATTGCAAGGCGAAATCAGCAACACGAAAAAATGTATCAAAAAGGGAAAACAAAACGGCATCGCTAATGTACAAGCAAGTCGAGATCAGCCATGGTGAAAAAATAAATAAACACGATTTAGGGAAGAACAAGGATGCTTAACACTTTCATCATACCCTTGCTCACGCACATAATCTTCGTTCGATTTTAGCTTCCCGGGTTCGATAACAGGTTTGTGGATTTTGTTTTTGATTTCGTTCCCACTCTCTTCGATTCAGATTCGTTTTTCGCTCGTGAATCGTTCAATTTCTCTTCATCTCTATTCTCTCTTTTGTATTTCTGGGTTTTGTTGATAGGTTATGGGGTGTTGTTGTTGGGTTTGCGATTTGGTAGAGTATGCGTTTGTGTTGCTGGGAATTTGGTGCGGTTGTTCTGTTGTTGTTGATGTTACCGTGAATTGGATAGAAGGTTTATGGAATTCGTGTTGATGTGATATTATGTAGGTTTATGAAGATTCAAGGTTATGGTGGTTGAAGGTTTAGAGGGTGAGTTTGTGCAGAGTAATATTGGCTATCAAAGCTTGCAAAATGAAAGTGATCAGGTTGGTATTTATAGAAGAGGATTGAAGGGTGTTTTGGGGAAGAATCTTGCAGAATTTTTGAGAGTAATCCTTGTTGCGAATTGTGTACAGGTGGTGTGTATGTTGCGAAGAAATCTGTTTTCAATTTGTTAGGATTGGGTGGGGTCGGAGCTGACGTTGCAAGCTTCCTTTGTGTAACGATTTGTAGTTGATAAGGTTGTTTTTTTATGTGATGGTTTATTGTGCAATGCGTTGTGTGGTAACTTGTTTAAAATGTACGGTTTGTTTTGCAGGTATAGGTTATGAAATTGGTGGCCCATGAGGTAGGAATTAACAAAGGGGGGAGGTGTTACGTGAGTCATTTTTCGCTTTTGCGTCACGCTGCAGGTTATAACAAAATGGTGTTGTGGTTTTAGTGCTTGTTGTGGCTATGTGTAAGTATTGGATCATGAAATGGGTTACGGTTGCCGTGCGTATTGGCCTTGGCCAAGGTTTAAATTGTTGTTGGAATTTCGTGGCCTGGCTTAGTCTTGGCATGTTATTGTTTTTAGTGAAGAAAGCAAGTCATATGTAGCTTGATTCCTTGTAATGGGTTTTGGGGCAAAAATGTGTAATAAGCTTTGTAATTTAAGAATGAACTTAGTAAACACATTTTTTTTGTCATGGGCCTTCAATTAAATGGGCTTCACATCATGGACCTTTTTTGATGTAGACAACCTTGGGCTTGTGTATCTTTCTTGCATTTGGACTTAATTTTAGGCCTTGGGAATGTTACTGCTTAACCCTCAAGGCTTTATAATCTTCTTGCCGTATTTGAACTTGAATGAACCACATTTGAAACCCTTTGTGCCATCCAAAAGAACAACACTTAATCAACCTTGAACAACTTTGCATTCTATAAAAACACTCTTGAAACGAATTGAAGCCTTAAATCAATTCATGGATTGGGACCTTGACAAATGAACCCACTAATTATTCAATTCTCTGAACTTTGCCACTTGCACATTGAGGAACCAAAATCTTCGTGTGGACCAAACGAATAATAACATCCCTTGAAACCCTGACTTGAGAAGCTAACTGCTTTGCACAAAACCCTAACTATAGAATGAATGAATTCTGATGTTTATCAACCTTGAAATATTGATAACTTGACATGCCCTAAGAACTTGATCCATTCACAACTGACCTGACTTGGCATAAATTCTAATTGAAACCTTATACACACGACTTGGGTCATACATACCTTGACCTGGATTGTGAAATATACCCTTACCTGACTAAACGAATTAGGTCAAAATCATTGGGCCTTAATCCATTACAACAACCAGACACAATATATATATATACGGGGAAATGCTAACATACACCCAAAATTGGTGGGCCCTACATAAAAATAAACTACATCTATTTTCTTTATATTTTTTTTCTTCATCTTTCTAATGTGGGTCCCACCCAAAATTGGTGCGTCCCACACAAAAATACCCTAAGGTGTATGTTGCTAATGCACACCTACATGGGTGTGCGTTAGCATAACCCACATATATATATATATATATATATATATATATATATATATATATATTTGAATTTTCTGAATAATGGTTATTAGATGGATGCACAGATGAAAAATTATATACAAGTAGGACAAATTTGGGGTATGACACCATTGAGAAAATAATTATTGACATATAATTGCTCAAGATACCAATTTTTAATAGAGGACAAAGCTAGTAGAACTCTAACTATTATAATTTTTGCAACTAGAGAGAATGTGTCAAAATAGTCCACTCCTTACAACTGACTGTAACCTTTGGCTACCAATCATGCTTTATATCTAAAAATAGAGTCATCATCATTATATTTGATCTTGTAAATCCACTTGCAACCAATTGGACTTTTACTTAGGGGTAGATCAACAATGGATCAAGTATATTCTTATCAAGAATACAAATGGCTAGCTTTCTTTTTCTTCCTGAATGATCAAAGTTAAGACAATGTCAATACCTAGGACATGATTCATAAGCATAATCTAAGATTTTGTACTACCGAATTTTCCTTTAGGATTTGAGGAATCAAATAACATACTCTTGGTCTCAATAGGGGTACAATAAAGCAATAAAATTACAGCTTCAGGAGATTGAACAATTGTAATGAGGAACATGATGATAGTTTTCCAGCTCATCCCATAACATAAAGTAATCAGAGACATCAAAATTACCCGTTCGAATATTGTATGATTCCTCTTGGATATTAGAAAATTTTAAGACATCACTTTGAGAGAATTGAGTTGTGAGGTTTTGCTAAACACTAGCTCTCGATTCAATCCAAAGCACCGAACATACAATTAACTCATTAGTTGAACAATGAATCCATGCCAAGACATTGGCGTTGCAGCGAATCCAAGGAGTTTAAAGAGGATCCGAAGCACTAGAATTAGGAAGTGTACCATTGACAAACTTCTCTTTTTTCTTGGAGATTAAAGTAATGTGCATAGATTGAGGCCAATAGTGAAAGTTCTTGTAGTCTAGGTGAGTATAGACAAGGGTAAGAGCAAGACTTTCATTATGATAAAGGTAGTTATGGGATATTGGATCGAACTCTAGTATGTGTAGCGCAATTATTGTGGTTTCGAATCACTATCGCTTTGGTACTACAGTTCAATTCATTTTTTTATCCTGTGAAGCTAATTAAGGAAGGGAAATAGATGTCTCCAATTAACCCTGCTTACATACTGAGGTTAAACATTCAAAACTGTTAGTTTACAGATGCTATAAAAAAGGGGGGGTCTGTCTTAGGTTATTTCGTTTAAGAACGGAGTGTCATGACTATTTAGGAGGATTTTGGTAAGGTGTTAGGTTTGATGCTTTTTGATTGATGTATGGAGGTACTGGACTTTGATTTTTTGATTAGTATGCTCGCTAAGATTTCGCAATCTTATGCCTACGTATTCCCGTTTAACGAAATAGGGAAATCAGAGCGATCGTAGTTCCTCCTATTCTATGGGAGGAAAGAGATGTTTTGGTGTCTTGTTCAAAGCCCAAGATTGAAGCTAAAGGTGATTTGTATCTTGTTCAAAGCTCAAGATGAGAAGCTAAAGGGTGTTGACTAAAAGGGAATTTGTCATCTCTGAAGAGGAATTGTTGATGTTTGTATGTTGTGAGCAAAGCACAAATTTGATGCTAAAAGGTTGATTGACTCAACCAGGGATTTCTTTATACAAAGCCTAAGAGGAGGCTAGAAGTTTGAATTTTCTGGGGAAAATGTTCTTTCTGTCTTGTACAAAGCCCAAGATTAAGGCTAAAAGGGATTTTGACTCCGTTGGGGAGAATGTATCTTGTATAAAGCCCAAGATGGAGGCTGAAAGGGTTTGACTCAACAAGAGAGTCTTGAACAGGTGATCGACTCAACAAGAGAGTCTGAAGGTTGATTGACTCAACAAGAGAGTCTTTTATACTCAACAAGAGAGTTAAAATTCTGGTATCAGATATGTGATGTCAAGTGAGATGTCACAACATCAATATCTATTAAATGAACAAGACAAAAATAGAACTTAAAAGCAATAAACAACACAGAGAATTGTTCACCCAGTTCGGTCTAACTACCTACGTCTGGGGGCTACCAAGCCAAGAAGAATATCCAATCAATAGAATTAGTTCAAAGGTCTAAACCCACAGTTTTCCAACCCTATCACCTAATCCCTACCTATGGAATTTCTATCTAAGACTCACTTAGATAGGAGACACCTCTCACTCCCCCTCAATCACAGCAGTGATTACAATATAACAATTACAGTATTTAGAAGATCACACTTCAAAGACACACCTTGATCTTACTTAAAAGCTTTGATCAAGAACAAACACTCGTGCTTAAAAGCTTAGAGTGGACAACATACAACTCAACTAAAACAGTCCTATTCAAACATCAAAGAGATGAGTGAATGGCTCACAAACTCAAACCCTAATACTTGAACTCTGCACTCAATGAATTCTTCTCTCTCTGCATCTTCAAGTAGGGTTGGCACAACATTATATAGAATCAGAATACTTGGGCTTGGGCAAATCACATAATCTCAGATTTGATCCTTAATTAAAATAGATTTTCTTTCAAATCCATTTGCCCTAAAATAGAAAATATACTCCACAAAATATGCAGAATTGATTGTATCAGATAAAATCTTCTTCAATAAATTCGCCTGCAATCTCTCTAACAAAATCTTCCAAGATATAGCAAATAAAGCGCATCCCTAAAACCACATACCAGACTGAACATAAAGTTCTGCTAACAAATGTCAGAACATCGTGTTCGACATCACACACAAAATCTGCAGAATACAACAATACTAATAAAACCACCATATGTAGAATGTTGGAAGCACATGTCAAGACATCACATCAGACATCTTGAATACACACATTGTTTTACCAAAATTGTTGCCAATTACAGAACTAACAATCTCCCCCTTTGGCCAATTTTGGCTGAAACAATATTAGCACGCATCAGAGATACCAACAGCAGAAACACACTTCAAATAAACCAATCTAACACATTTTGAAAAAAAATAACCAAGAAAACCAGCTTCACAACAAACAAAACTCCAAAATCCCCGTCAGCAACAACCAGAAATCCAATTCCAACATCAGAACAGCAAAGCCCAAACTCTACTATCTCCCCCTTTTTAGCCAGAATTGGCCAAGGAGTTATGAAAGAAGTCAGGTCAGTACCAAGAACTCACCCACTCTACATACAGTTAGTCATACTAGCTACCAGTCAGTCAATTTAGCTCTCCCTTGTTAGCCACAAAAAGTCAAGACAAGTCATGGAACATCCAAACAAGATAATCATATAGGAAATAATATCCCAGAGGTTCAGATTACATAGCAAACACCCAAGGTGCAAAACACAACCAATAACAAAATGAAAAACCAAAAAAAACCATCAAGGAACAACACCAACAACGGAACACAACAAAGTACCAGAACCAAGTCATTCATCAGTCTCCTCACTGGAGGCACCAGCTTCCTCTTCTCCCTCAGCATCAACCTGTTCCAAATTTTTTATCAAGGTTTCTAATTTCAGCTTCCTAGCAGTATTTATGCTGAACACTGTTTCCAGCTTCTTGCACGTAGCCTTCAACTCACTTATTAACTCACCTTTGGTGGTATTCTTGTTGGCAACAGTTGAAGATGTCGAAACAATGTCAGGAACATGTTGTCCTATAAAGAGTTTGGAGTGAAGAGACAAAACAGACTCCCTTTTGCAAGCAATATCTGTAGCAGCCAAGATCCCAGGATGTTGATTCACAATAATCCCACAAATTAAAGATGGAAAAGCAATTGGCAACTTCACAGCCATTGTTCCAGCAAGTTTGACTGTTTGATCAAAAATATAAGAACCATAATCAAAGTCCTTTTTAGTTCCAACTGCAAAGATAAACTTTCCCAACCCAACAGAAATTGTAGTCTTATGGTTGGTAGGAACCCAGTTGGCAGCTCCAATCCTATGCAGTATAGCATACTTAACACTCAAAAGACCAGCAACCAGTTTTCCCTTCAAACGCCACGCACTCACTTGATTTGCAGTAATCTCCTTGCAAATCTAATTGTCAGTGACCTCCAGCTCACTCTCTGCTTGTTCACTCCTTCCCAAATACCTGTTAATAACAGTAGGAGAAAACTCAATACACCTACCTCTTACATAAACCTTGCTAAAATCCATACTCCTGCTATCAGTAATGTCTTTAGGGATGTCCACAATGAACTCCTTGACAAACATATCATAACATTTTGAAAACCTAGACACTGTCTTCATTAATCCAGCATAATTGATCAATTCCATAATCTCATTCATCTCAAGAGTATCTCTACCTATCTCTCTCTCCATGGCAACCCTTCTTTGATAAATATACTTCCATTTTTGTACACTAACAACAGAATGAAAAGAAAATTATCCAGTGGAGCATCAGGAATTTTATCAGCAGTTTTTTTCACTGGAGAGATGTCTGGAACATACTCTTCAACATCATAGGCAGATTCAGAATCATCCTTTGCCTTTCTTTTCTTCGATGATGTAGACACCTTACTCCAAGATTTTGGAGGACCAACCACAGACTTCTTCTTACTATTGCTAAGAGAACCTGTCATAGAAACAACCTTTTCTTTTCTAGTCTTCATCCTCTTTGCTATCCCAGGATTTACACGGGCAATCAGATCATTATCAGACAGATCATCAACATTCATAATTTCATCATCATTCACAGATTTCTTTCCCTTCTCAGCAGCAGATGTTTCAACATCTGTTTCAACATTAGTTTCAGCATCCTTCAACACAGAAGCAACAAGCTTATGAAGCTTATCATCTTTTTCACTAACAGAAGCACCAATAGGTTCCCTATCATCTGTTGTAACCTCAGAAGAATTAGGAGCAGTGATCTGAGTAAGAGGTTTAGATATTCCAGCAACAACAAAACCTTCATCTAAAACCCTAGAAACAATTTTATCTACACTTTTTTCAACTGAAAATGTTTCTTCATTGCTTTGATTATCATGAGAAGGAGGGATAGTAATTCTGTTGTCTCCAAATAGAATCCCAGTAACAAAGCTTCTAAGTTCACTATCATCATGCTTCCTAACTTTACCAGCCTTATTTTCAGAAGGGGATTTTGAAGGATTACCTTTCGTATGCGATTTTTTTATCCTTTTCGTTTCAGTCGTAGTATGAGGAATCATTGATAAAGGAACGACATCAAGAGCGCCTTCAGGAGAAATGTATTCAAAGCGAATATTCGACTTAGAAGCAGATTTGGACGGTGATAATGTAGATTGTTGAGACATATTGTTTTTCTTGCAAAGCTTAGATTTGGGGACAAAAGAATTTTTGAAGGAGAAGATGAAACGTGAATGGTACAAGTATGACACAGGATGTATGTTGCGTGTGCGAAGAAAAGTTGGAAATGATTGCTTTTGATTACCAACACATGTCATTAATTTCCATTTTAAAAAACATAACCGGGCTTTCCCTCCTAATTTTTTCACCTGCATAGACTCTTTAGGAGAAGTGAGATGTTGAAACTTCTCATGAGACATCTTGAGCTGCTTCCCTAATTGGGAGTCTTCATAACTTCTTCCTTCCTCTAGATGTTCCACCTTTTGATCCCATACTCTGACTTCATCTTCTTCAGTATACCCACATGTGTAAGAGCCTGAGTCTAGAGATACCCATAGATAACAGTTGTCCTCGGACTTAGCACTCTTCATGACAACTTCACCTTTCTCATTAGTGACAATACATTCAGCTTTAGTAAAGTGAAATTTAAGTCCTTGCTCACATAGTTGACTAATACTGATCAAGTTGGCTTTCAGTCCTTTGACCAGTAACACATCATCTAACCTAGGAGCACCTGCACAGTTCAGTTTTCCCATACCCTTGACTTCTCCTTTGACACCATCACCAAAAATTACACAGCTGGAATAAGGTTCAACTTCAACCAACAAATTCTTCACACTTGTCATGTGTCTATAGCAACCACTATCAAAATACCATTCCTATTTGGTAGAACCTCCTAGAGACATATGAGCTACCAAACAAGTAGTGACAGTCTTTGGAACCCATTGTTTAACAATTGGAGGCCTGTTCTGATTCTGTCTAGTTTGAGGATCAGGTTTAGGGTAACCATAGAGCCTGAAGCAGAAAGGTTTTAAGTGGCCAAACCTTCCACAGTAATGACACCTCCATCTCTGAAATCTACCTCTTGAGTGGTTGGGATGTCTTCTCCCATGATGTTGTGGCACTTGATGATGCATAAACTGTCTCGCTCCGTGAGCCTTCCCATGAGGTTGTGGCACAAACTGATTAGGTACAGGAACATAACCTTTCCCATAACGTTGTGGCATCTGGTGAGATACAACCTTCTTAGGTCCAGACATATGTCCTTTCCCATGATGTTGAGACATCGGATGAGACATGTTCTGTTTAAGTCCAGAGGAACTAGCATCTGTAGAGATCTTCTTCTCACCATCAAATCCTAGACCAGTCTTATCACCTGCCCCTTTTCCAGCCTTAAGGATTTCATCCAGAGTGTCAGTTCCATTATTCAACATTCTAATGGATTTGGACATTTGATCAAGTTGGGATTTTAACAACAGGACTTCATTCTCAAGCTCATCTTTATCAGCCTTAAGCTGGATTATAATTTTCTTCTGCTTCTCCCCTTCTTGACAGACCTCTTCACTTTTTAGACACAACTCTTGATAAGAAGCTGCTAGCTCTTTAAAGGTCAATTCATCATCACTAGACTCTCCATCAGAAGCACATGTTCTAGTCAATGCCCTAACATGCTTGGCAGTCTCTTCATCATTCTCACTATCAGTATCAGACCAGGAAATAGATAACCCCTTTTTCTGCTTCTTGAGATATGTAGGACATTCTTTTCTGATATGACCATAACCTTCACACTCATGACATTGGATTCCTTTGTCATGATTAGGCTTCTCTTCAGTTGTTGTTCTCTTCATCTGATCACTTGACTTAACATTTGGTCTATAGTTCTTGTCCATTCTCTTTAACACCTTATTAAATTGTCTTCTCAGCAGTACAATTGCATTGGATAGCTCCTGTTGTGTTTCAATATCACATTCTTCCTCTTCATCTTCAGTACTAGACACCAATGCCATGCTTTTGACTTTCTTTTCTGATCTGTCATTCAGCCCCAATTCAAATGTCTGAAGTGAACCAATTAATTCATCTACCCTCATTTGGATGATGTCTTGAGCTTCCTCTATAGCAGTCACCTTCATTTCAAATCTCTTGGGAAGAGATCTGAGAATCTTCCTCACCAGCTTCTCATCAGGCATCCTTTCTCCTAGGGCACTAGAAGCATTTGATAGTTCAAGTATATTCATGTGAAAGTCATGAATGGTCTCATCATCCATCATTTTCAGATTTTCAAACTTTGTTGTCAATAGTTGAAGTCTTGACATCTTGACCTTGGAGGTTCCTTCATGAGTAGTTTTCAAAATATCCCAAGCTTCCTTAGCCACTTCACATGTGTTAACCAGCCTGAAAATGTTTTTGTCAATACCATTAAATATGGAATTCAAGGCTTTAGAATTTCCAAGTGCAAGCTCATCCTCTTCCTTGGTCCACTCTTCTTCAGGTTTCAGCTTTGGCCCACCTTCTTTATCCACAATGACAGGTGGTTTAAATTCCTTCAAAACAGCCTTCCAAGCCCTGCTGTCTAAAGACTACAAGAAAGTAACCATGCGAGGTTTCCAATAGTCATAATTTGATCCATCTAGAATAGGGGGTCTATTCACAAATCCACCACACTCCTTATCCATTACACCAGAAAGTAACAACCCTAGATCTCACCCAGATACAGAGCAGGATGACCTGCTCTGATACCAATTGAAATTCTGGTATCATATACGTGATGTCAAGTGAGATGTCACAACATCAATATCTGTTAAATGAACAAGACAAAAATAGAACTTAAAAGCAATAAACAACACAGAGAATTGTTCACCCAGTTCGGTCTAACTACCTACGTCTGGGGGCTACCAAGCCAGGAAGAATATCTAATCAATAGAATTAGTTCAAAGGTCTAAACCCACAATTTTCCAACCCTATCACCTAATCCCTACCTATGGAATTTCTATCTAAGACTCACTTAGATAGGAGATACCTCTCACTCCCCCTCAATCACAGCAGTGATTACAATATAACAATTACAATATTTAGAAGATCACACTTCAAAGACACACCTTGATCTTACTTAAAAGCTTTGATCAAGAACAAACACTCGTGCTTAAAAGCTTAGAGTGGACAACATACAACTCAACTAAAACAGTCCTATTCAAACATCAAAGAGATGAGTGAATGGCTCACAAACTCAAACCCTAATACTTGAACTCTGCACTCAATGAATTCTTCTCTCTCTACATCTTCAAGTAGGGTTGGCACAGCATTATATATAATCAAAATACTTGGGCTTGGGCAAATAACATAATCTCAGATTTGATCCTTAATTAAAACAGATTTTCTTTCAAATCCATTCGCCCTAAAATAGAAAATATACTCCACAAAATATGCAGAATTGATTGTATCAGATAAAATCTTCTTCAATAAATTCGCCTGCAATCTCTCTAACAAAATCTCCCAAGATATAGCAAATTAAGCGCAGCCCTAAAACCACATACCAGACTGAACATAAAGTTCTGCTAACAAATGTCAGAACATCGTATTCGACATCACACACAAAATCTGCAGAATACAACAATACTAATAAAACCACCATATGTAGAATGTTGGAAGCACATGTCAAGACATCACATCAGACATCTTGAATACACACATTGTTTTACCAAAATTGTTGCCAATTACAGAACTAACAAGAGTGATTTGTTACTCGTACGAAGCCCGAGATTGAGGCTAAAAGGAGATTGACTCAACAAGAGAGTCTTTTATACTCAACAAGAGAGTGTTTTGTTGTCTCGTACGAAGCCCGAGATTGAGGCTAAAAGGAGATTGAATCAACAAGAGAGTCTTTTATACTCAACAAGTGAGTGTTTTTATATGTCTTGTACAAAGCCCAAGAGGGAGGCTAAAAGTGGTTGACTCAACTAGAGAGTCTAAAAAGGTTAGCTCCGCTGGGGAGAAACATTTGTACAAAGCCCAAGAGGAGGCTGACTGACTGCTGAGGATTATTGAGATCCTGAAGTGGGTCCAAGTGTGGGGAACTATCATGAGAGAGACCGAGTTTCTGCTGAAGATTGATCCAGAGTGATCGGTGTTTTTTCCTATGTTCTAAAGGAACTTGAGAATGTCTTTGAGACTCAAGAGTTTTAGATTGTCCAGGTCTAAAGTTTTATCTTTTATACAATGCCCAAGAGGAGGCGCATGCGTTAAGGGATGAGTATCAACCCTAAAATGGCCAGAGTTTTGACGTGGGAAAGACTGCTCTAGCAAAGGATGATAAGTTCTGTCTTATACCTTTAAGAGGTCGTCAGGGTCATTGTATTAAGCCCAAGAGAAGGCATGAGAACTTCTAAGAAGCCGAAGGGTCCTTGTACAATCCCCAAGAGGAGGCAGGGATGTTTTTAGGAAGCCTGTGGGTCCCCAAACCAAGAGAAGTTCAAGAAATGCAATTCACAGAGAAGAGATCATTCCAGGAAAGTTCGAGAATTTGGAAGAAACTCAAGAGATGCCATTCACGGAGAAAAGATCATCTCTGGGGAGTTAGAGTTTCTTTGACAATTTCTAAGGGTGACAGTCTGAGAAAAGGTTCACCGAGAATACTGCCTTTCTCTTTGTTCCATATTGTTTAACCCCAAGAGAAGGGAAGACTGTATCTGGAAATCCTATGGGGATCTAGTTTTGTTTGTATCTGAGAGTGACCAACAGGCTTTACCTAGTTCTAGACGTAGTTGCTGGGGAAAACTCTAGATAACTATACTAGTATTACACATTGGATATGTGACAAGTATATAAAAGGATGTGAAAGAAGAAGTACAGTGAAACAGCCCCACAATACAGTTATATACATATGAAAGCGGTAAATGAAAACAGATAAACACTTACCCGTTGTAGAGCTTCCATGCTGTTTTGTTAGTTGTTCACCAAAGAAACTAAAGAAAGTTTTGATAACAACATATATTTGAATTCAAAATCAAAGGAGAAAGTGCTTTGAAAAGATTGTTTGGGCTTACAGCTCAAGGAGAGGCCCAAGTTTTAACGATGATCGCACCGTTGTCTTAAAAACGGTATAGAGGGACTTATACAATATGTGAGGCCCAAAAAGTTTTTATGTACAAGGGGATGGGTCTTACACTTTATTAGAGGCCCAAAGATTTATTTGTGTACAAGAGATGAGACTTACAACTCAAGGAGAAGCTCAGGGTTACTTGTTAAAAAGGCGACGATCGCGCCGAACGTTTGAAAATATACAGAGGGACTTATATAATATGTGAGGCCCAAAATTGTTTTGGTTAAAAGGGGATTGGGTCTTACACTCTATTAGAGGCCCAAAGATTTTGAAAATGAATAAAGATGGGTCTTATAGTTCTAGGAGAAGCCCAGAGATTTTTGTTAAAAATGACGACGGTCGTGCCGAACTTTTTGACGGTATCAGGACTTATACAATACACTGAGGCCCAAATTATTTTGGTTTTCAAGAGGGGTTGGGTCTTACACTCTATTAGAGGCCCATGAGTGTTTGAAAATGATTGATGAGGGTTGAATTAATCAAAACCCTAGTTTATTTTCAAAATGTATTTTAATTAAATATAAATTTAATTAAAATGATCAAAATTATCAAACATGTGTGAAAAACAAGTTGTGATCTTGGATTAATGTTTAAAAAATTATGTTTATATCCACAAAATGATTGGAAACCAATTAAATTTTGAAAATCAAGGAGGAAAAAATATTTTAAATGTTAAAAAACAAATAAAAGATTAATTCTTTGCAAAAATATCAAGTATATGAAATAAATAATATTTTTGGGAATTTTTGACAAAATAAAATATTTTAACATTTTTGTGAATTATTATAAAAAGAATCAACTCAAAATCATTAAAACTCAGAGAGAAGTTAATTTTTGAATCAATTAAATAAAATCACAAAATTCAAATATTCAAATTTGTGAAAAAGGCGCCAAGAGCATGGGCCAAGAACAGGCGCGAAGGGAGTTTTGCTCAGATTTGCATTTTCTATCTAATCTCACTGGATACTTGATGAAATCACACAATCCTTATATCAATCTGCTCGTTTTCACCTCACGATCATGTCTATGGTCTTTTATTTCATTTATTTTAAGCATGGAATAAGAAATCAAGACAAAACCTCAATAACCCTAAAATTTGCATGAAGGTTGAAGGTTGTGACAGCAAGAGCAATGCGATTTTTGAGTTGGAGGTGTTACAGACGAGTTGTGATGATCTAAACAGCTTCCCTACACCATATGGAGTGTGTTTAACTGCTTGGGCTTGATTGGAAATGGTTGGATCATTTCATGGCATCTCAACTGCAACTTGGTTGAAAACATGAGCAACTGGCTGGTGATTATGAGAAATCAGTGTTACAGTTGTGTGTTTAGTGTTTGGTCAGCTCACATATGATGTTTATGAGGTGTGTGTGATTGGTTTGGTTGGAATTGTTCTCAAACTCAAAACCCGATAGTGACTTGCTTTATAAGGCAATTTTGGAAGTGAGAAGGTGATTTTGAGAAAGGCAAGTGTTGTAGGCCTTTGGTGTACTTAAACTGAGCATAAATGAGCTCTATTTATAGTAGAGCAAGTTTGTTTTGCAAGCAATAGTGAATGGCAACTGCAGCAGATCATTGTCCAATTGCATCACTTTGGAATCTTAAGTCTCCTCTAGCCATTAACTAGAGGTTAGAGCACATGCCTTTGGTTCCCTAGTTCAGAGATCATCCTTGACTCATTCAGTTGGAAAAGGCCCAGTTCATGTCACCTTGGTGCATCCATTGAATGCTCCAAAACAATATAAGAGTCTTGTCCCCTTAGGTTTGGCATGCTACTTTTAGTTCCAAAGACTTGAGAGGCTTATGGATCAGTGTTTGTTCCTCCTTGGTCCCCCCCCTGAGGTGTTCAGATGGATAAACTTGCTTGTCATTTGTACAATTTAATCAAATCGAGCAAAATGCACAAATCTGCCTTGCCATGACAGTTGCAGCAAGGCATATTGCCATTGTCATAACTCTTAGCTCAAATGGGATTTGATGGAGTTCTTGGCCATTTTGGAAAGCTTTCATATGATACAACATGTGTGTGATCATAGTTTGTCTTGACACTTTTTGGATCTAAGTGAAAAATGCCCTTACATTTTGAAAAAAGTGAAACAGATTCCGACTTAGTGAAAATTTCACGAAGTGTTGGAAAAAGTGGCATTTTTATGTTTTTGTCATTTTGGTCACTCCATAACTAAAAATCCATGAAGAATTGAAGTGAGGTGTAGTTGACACTTTTAAAGTATGCCATGAGAGCTAAAAATCCATCTTTGGATCAGCCAAAATGGCTGCTTGGATCTCAAGTTATGATCCTTGGTAGTTGGTACCCTAGCTACTTTGTTCCTTAACTTAGAAAATTTCTAAGTTTTTTATAGTTACCCCTTTTACAAGTTATCCCGCTTTCTTTGATTTTTCTTGATGAATGATGATTCCAATCACATATTATCATCATTTTAGGGTTAGGGAACCATAATTGATCAAAAAATCAAAAAGTCAAACTTTGACTTTTGGGCACAGTTGACTTTTTATCAGATGAATTCCAAACTGTGCGATCCTCTATGAAATCAAGTCCTTGACCTGAATCAAACTTGATGGATTGATTTCATAGGTGTTATAGGGTGTATTGAATCATGTCCCAAGCATTGGGAGCATGTCTGAGTCAAAAGTCAAAGGTACAGTTGACTTTTTTCCTCAAAACCCTAATTGTGGTCCAGATGAAATTGAAACTTGTGGACCAAGCTTCTTGGATTAATCCATTGTTGAAAATGGATCAATATAGTGTGTTAGAGACCCTCAAATCATGTCTTGAGGTCTTGGCTCATGTTTTGTCCCAAAAGTCAACTTAGGGGTGAATTAGGTCAAGAAACCCTAATTCCTGATTTTTGGTGAATTCATCCCCTGAGGCTAAATTGACTTGATGATTGGGTTTATGAGGTCCCTTAGAGTATTTTGGGTTATGCTTTGAAGCATTGGCTCATGCCCAGAGGAAAATTTCCATCTGGAGGCCCTAGTCGACCAAAAACCTTAATTTGGTGACACTGGTGATCTTGAGGCTTGATCCACTTGGAGTGTTGCAACCTTGTGCTTGATTCTTGATGTGGGAGTCCTCTTGATCCATTGTGGATGTTTGATAGGCTAAGCAAGTTGAAGATCATGTTATTTCTTGATTGATCCTTTGTCTAAAAGCTTTGAGGGGGCTTGAAACCCTAAGTTTGATTGTAGTGGATGCTCACCCATCTTTGGAGAGACTAATGAGGTATGATGGTCCATCCATATTGTGATGATGATTTTCACAATGATGGGAAATCTTAATGGTCAAAATTTAGGGTATGACAGTATGATCGAATGATAGCTTCTTGGTTCAACAATTCGAAAGAATCTTAGCATGTCGTCGAAGTCTGTTCACATATTGTAGTCGAAGTATGTTAAGAGTGTTAGCATATTGAATTGGGCCTTGGTTGTAAGCCCAATTATTTAAGTTAGCTTGTTCCCTAAGATAGCTTGTGTAATGGGCATGTGTGTAAAAGCCCATTAGGTTAGCATGTTAGTTTCCTTATAAATAGCATGTTAGTCTCTCATCTTTGGGGTATGGTGCAAATCCTAATTAGGGTGAGAGAGGTTATTTGATATTATGTAACACTTGTAATCTTGTTTCAAAGAGAAAGGAAAGAATAACAGTTTATAACCAATTTTATTGTGCTCTTCTTGTTTACCTTTTTTATACCCTTGTGGGTTTCTTACTGATCAAGAAACCAATTATACTTTATTATTCTGGTATTATTTTTCACAATAAACTGGTGCAGTGAGCGTCGAGGAGAGGATGTCGTTAACAAAGTATGAGATTGATAAATTCACTTGTATGAATGATTTTGGTTTGTGGCGCTTGAAGATGCAAGCCTTTTTGTTTAACAGGGTTTGCTAGAAGCGTTGAAAGGATCGGAGAAGATGGATGTTGCCTTATCGAAGAAGGAGAAGACATTGCCGAGTAGCAAGTACTTCCACTGTATGCAGTTGATAAAGCCGCGTGAAAAAAGCTAGTTTGTTCACTTGATGGTCTAGAGTTTGTTCCAAGGTGGAGATTTGTGAGATATTGGATCGAACTCTAGTATGATCGAAGGGTAGCTTCTTAGTTCGACAATTCGAAAGAATCATAAGATTTCGTCGAAGTATGTTCACATACTATAGTCGAAGTATGCTAGGAGTGTTAACATGTTGAATTAGGTCTTGGTTGTAAGCCCAATTGTTTAAGTTAGCTTATGTAACATGCCTGTGTGTAAAAGCCCATTAGGTTACTATGTTAGTTTTCTTATAAATAGCATGCTAGTCTCTCATCTTTGGGGTGTGGTGCAAATCCTAATTAGGGTGAGAGAGATTAATTATTGGTATTCACTTATAATCTTTGAATCCTTATAAAAACAGATTTAATCAATTCTCTATTCTTCTTCTTCCTTCTTCTCTCCTTTTTGTAAAACCTAATAAAGTTTTATTGTATTTGTTCAAAAAACTCAATCTTTGTTTTATAATTTTGCTATGTTATTGATGACAACATTTCACAACAATAGTAAAAATTGAAAGAGTTGGTGGAGAAATCATCATAGTTGATAATTGACATTGGAGATCGATAGCAGAAGGAAGAAGAAGATCAATATGTAGTACAAGAGCGGAATTTTCTATTGATAATATGTTAAAGCAATTATTTTATAAACAAAAAAGTCATTTGCATTCTTGAAAGAGAAGAAAGAATGAAAGACCTCACTTTATAGTACAATTGTGATCCTTTACATATATATAGAGATGAAAGAGAAAGTTAGTTACCAACTCTATCTAACTTCCATAAGTGACTTGAAACAAACTAAAAACTACTCGTAACTAGTAACTAACATACCAATCATAAGGCTAGCTAATTACAATAGTTCAATTCTAACTATATCGTTAACAATAATGCAAATAATAATGGCTAGCAAAGAGACAATCCATGTAAAAAAGCCAAACAGAAAACCTTACACACTTCATAATCACCTTGCGGCTGGTGCTAATAATTATTTTTTTAAGATATGAAGTACAATCGATTGTTGAGAATATGGCGAGAAAAGGATATGATAGCAAATAATTGAGGACCTTCCTTTAGTTTCTACATGCAATAATTTCAAAGATATTGTGGAATTTGTGACTCCAATATGTCCACTCATAGCTTCTTTTCTACTCGTGAATACTTGTCAAGTAGCAACCATAGGTATATATCCAAATCATTCTTGTTAGAGTCTTTTTCGTAACACAAAAAAAAAAAAGTTTTTAACTTTTAATTTTTATATTTTCAACTCATATTATGATAACAATCATTGTCCGTTTAAATGAGTTTTAGTTTTTAGCTTTTAAAAACTATTTTGTAAATTAATTTTAAAAACGAGTTTTGAAGAAAAAATAAAAGAAAACATATTTGGTAATTAAATTTTTTAAAATTGTTTTAAAGTTGAACAATATTAAAAATTTGCCATTAATAAAAATTGTATTATTTTTCCTTGTTTTTTTACTCTTCTTAATTTTCAAAACTAAAAACCAAAACCAAAAACCTATTTTGGTTTTTTAGTTTTTAAAACTCTCAAATAGAAAATAGTTTTCAAAAATAGTTTTGTAAAACTAGACTACCAAACAAATTTTATAATTTTTAAATTTTAAAAACTAAAAAGCAATTTTACAAAACCAAATCAAACCATTTTTAGTTTGTAACTTTTTCTATTTGTTTTTGACTTTTTTTCAAAAAATATTTGAAATAACTTTTGAATTTGTAGCTTTTAACTCGTCATTTTTTTTCCTATTTATACCCTTATTTTTTTAACAAAAATCTATTCTTACCTTTTAATCTACTATCTAATATATATATATATATATATATATATATATATATATATATATATATATATATATATATATATATATATATATATATATATATATATATATATATATATATATAATGAACTTCAAAATAATATTGATAATTCTTAAGTTAATAAAATGTCGGAGGAAAATCACAGAGATCAACTAAGATGAAGAAAATTTCGAATATCATTGTAGTTTTATTGCAGAATATTAGAAAATAAACTTAATTTTATTATTATTATTTTAGACTAATATAACTGAATTCAAAATTACAATGCTATTATTTCATGTATCATGCCAAATTTAATTATAAGATTTATATATAAATTTAATATATTTTAATGCTATCTTCAATTTTTCATATATATTAAAAATGTCAAATTTTTATTAATACATTTATTTTTATCAAATAAAAATAATTTAATAATATAATATAATAAAATAATGAAATTATTAATTTCTTAATTAAAAATGTTCTTTTATGCCATTTTATATTTATCAGCTAATGTAATTTACCAAACACTCAAATTAAATGATATGCTACTAGTTTTAAACTATCAATCATCAACTATCACATATCAGCTATCAACTAGTTTTATCAAATATAATCTTACTCTATTTGTTAGAGAGAGAAAAAAACTATTATATTTTGTAAAATATACTTTCAATTTTTATTTTTATTTTCATTCGATTGCACCCTTTTTTTTTTTTTAATAGAGTGGTATCCTTCCTTCCATACCGACTAATCCACCCGAGAGCTTTCGCCCCACGTAGCCTCCGAAAGTTGGACCTAGGCTCCTTCGAACTCAGGACCTCAAGGGGAGCAAACCCTTGAGACCCAAGTACCCTCCCACTAGGCCAACCCTCTCGGGTTAATTCGATTGCACCCCTGAACTAATGTTGCGTATGAGCCACTTATAAGTTTTTATTTTTTATTTTGCATTTATGCTACTAAAAATATATACATTTATAATTAATCTGAATAATTTAATAAAATTATGATTTATTGTTTTAATTATTCTATATAAAATTGTTAAATATAATCATATTAAGAAGCACTTGAAATATTATTTTTGAATATTTAAAATCTTGTGAAAATATGTCTTAAAATCTAAAGTAAAATAAAGAAATTTACATGCTTTTAGAACAATCAATCGACAAAGTTGTAGAGGTGGTTAGGTCAACGATCGACATTGAAGTCAGTTGGCGAAACCACAGAGGTTTGAAGACTAGAGACAACAGTGGGAGTCAGTTGGCAGAAGGTGGTGGCCTTTGAAAGTCGGAGTTGTAACACCCTAATTTCCCCTGCGTAATTATAATTAAAATCAGAGTAAAATAAAAACAATCATACAATTAGGATGCCACATCCAACAACAACTTGCTCATATATTTCGACATGCAACACATATAGTAATTAAAGAACACAACATAAGTCTGAACTTCAACATTTTGTTAAGTAGCGGAAACCATCACAACTGAATAGTTAAACTCTTCCAACATAGTTATAACAAATGTAGTTATAAGAAAATTATCAACAAAGGAGATTCACATAACAATCTCCATCAACATAAAATTATCCAACAACAGAGGTATACATATAGTTTCCTCCCAACATAAACAAAACAAGCGTTGACCCCCAGTGTTACATATCAGAGCAGACACCGACTTGACAAATGCATAAAGAAGAGTAGCATCTTGTACTAACATCCACACTTTCACTACGGATCACATGCGCATTACCCAAGTGGAGGCAACATTCAAACAGAAGGGGTGAGATATAATAATTATATAAAGAAATGAATAATAATAAGTGAGCAACAAATTATTACAAGCACAACATACATTCCAACAACATATTCCACACCATCAACACAACAACACCACACAAATGCAATGCAATTAGACTCAACAACTTGACTCAATGCATGTGGTACCGAAATGTGAACTCTCAGGTTCACCGCTCCGATCCCCACCTAGGATCAAAGCTCACCAAATGGACCTCTGTCCAAAATTGTTACCAAGTAACGCTTCACTAATCCATCATCATCGGAATTAGCTACTCGCACCCAATCCACACAATGGGATTGAGGCTCACCAAAATATCGTTACCATCACCATAGGTAACGCTTCACTAATTCCATCGCCACAGGAATCAGCTACTCGCACCCAATCCCCACCATAGAACTGAGGCTCACCAAATACGGACCTCTGTCCAACACCATGAATGCATGCAACGTATTATGCATAAAACACAACAACACGCACAAAGACCTTCATCATAGTCAACGTACTTCGCCACTACTGGACACCATGCACCAAACACCTACCAAAACATGCAGCAACAATAACACAACGATATAACAAGCAATAACAGTGCATTTGCTCATGTTCCACAAAATAACATAAACTCACTATGCATCAAATACATGCTCAAACATCAAATAATTTGAATTCTGGTGCAAAATATAATTTTAAGTTAAAGTACATTACACCGGTTTTCTAACGGTTCAAACGGCGTGTCAATCGGACACCAAGAACTAAAGTTATGAATTTTTGAAGTTTTTAGAAAATTTTCGACACACCGATGTAACGGGTTACATCAACCATGTAATCGGTTACCTCACCCAAAATGATCAGAAAACACGTTTCAATGTAACTGGTTACATCAGTGAAGTAACCAGTTACATCACTGTAACCTGCCCAAAAACCCTGTTTTTTTAATGATGTAACCGTGACATCAGTGAGGTAACCGGTTACATGTGCTGCAGAATCACTTTTCTGCTACATTTTGACACGAAAATCACTTTTTCCCAATACCCAAACATCTCCAACTCTCACACAATGCACATTCCAGGTTCTAAATTTCAACTCCTATTCACATACATCATTAACAACATTCTAACACACCCAATTTACCAATACCCCATACAATCACATAGTTCACACAAATTAATTCACACCAACATACATCATCATAATCATAGAATTTCTCATTACCCACTTGCACCCAATTTCATCAACAAAACATAATTTCACAATTGAAAGGTTTAGAACATATGAGAGGATTAATTTCTAGCAAGCAAATCAATCCCTAGCCACAAACCCTTAGATAATCAGAACCCCACCCTTACCTTAGAGTTCTTGCAAGCTCTTCTACCTCCTAACAATGGTGGTCTCCTTTTCCCTTGAGCCCTAGCTTCCTCTTCTCACTTTCTCGTGTTTCACGTTCTGACAATTTTCTATCCCCAAAACCCTTTTTCTTCTTTTATTATTTTATTATTACTATTATTTACTTCCACCAATTATAATAATAATAATAATAATACATATTTATTTAACTAATTAAATTAAATAATATCAATACATATTATCTAACTAATTAATCATTAACTAATGTTGCTAATTAGCTGCACTCACCACACCACCCATCTCTACACTAATACTCACACACCCTCAACACAAAAAATTATACTTTTCTAAGGCTACTACCCTACACCAAAGGACTCTCTAATACAACAAAACACCAATCACACCACAAGATCGCCAAGTATCACATAATTAAATCACGAAAATAATTTAAATTAAATTGGGGCGTTACAGGAGTGGCAAAGGCGACAAATATGTTAATGCCGCCAAAAGTTAGCCATCGGGAGCCGGCACTAATTGGGTAGTTGGTCGGTCGAATCAAGTCTTGTATTTGAGCAAGTTTTGTTTTCAAGATTTCTTGCCATTATAAATGTGGTTCTCTGTCACATTTGGCATGAGAGAAGAGATAGTGAAATTCTAGTGAGAGAAACTTAGAGAGACAAATGTAATTTAAAAAAAAAAAAGATTGTTTTAAGAATTGTTAGGCCTTTGAAGATATCTAAGAGTATTGAGAAACCCTTCTAAATACATTGATTTGTATGATTCATATATTTAGAAGAGTAGAAATATAGAAATACTTGGATTGAAAATGTAAGTTTTCTTATGAATTTGAAAGATTATTTTTTTAACTCATCTTGTAATATCTTGTAATAACTCTTAAAGTATAGTAAATCCAAGGGCTGTTCTCTTTTCTAAAATAGATTGATTTGATAAAATCAGATAAACAAATTCTGCATGTATTCACTGAAAGCTTATGAACTATAAATGGGTATTTATCAAAATGGTATTATTCTATTTCATTATTACTTCTAATGGTATTTATATTCTAATGTATCAAAATGCAACATTTAAGTGAAAATACTATCAAAATGCAGTATATTATTAATATTATTAAAATTAAAGTTTGACCCAACTCATCCATACAAAATTGACTTGTGATGTCACTCTATATAAAGTCTTACCAATCTCTATCTCTAACCAACATGGGACTTGAGATTTTCTCAACACACCCACTCATGTCTATCACTTTAGTGCGAGGATATATACGGTTAATCACTCATGGTTCGAGCAATACACTCTGATATCATATCAAAGTTATTTCTCAATATGTATCCTCTAAAACTTTTTTCACGCAATATCAAAGTTTTATTGAAGCTGTTAATTCTATGAGAATCCTATCATCTATTGTAGAAACATTGAAATTATTCATTTCAGAGTACTGTTCACATTGACATTGATCATCTTTGAGTACTGTTCACACCAACAGTGTTCATTTAATTTAAAAAAAAATCCTGAGAAAAAAATATTGGAATAGAGTTTGCGTGTCTCTTTGTTACTATTTGGTGAAATTTTTTCCTTCTTGTTCTCTTGAGAAGACACTTTTGAACGTATAAACTAATATGGTTGAGAATAGATGTATTGTGATTTTTGCCTTTAATGTTGTGGATAGTGGCTCCAAGAATGATTGGACTCTTGATTTAGGTGCCACTCATCACATGACATTTGATTCTCAACAATGTTTGAAGAATATTTCTCCTTCTGACATTCTATATATTATTATTATTTCAGATGGTTCTCATACATAGATTTACGGTTGTGGACGTATTGATCATCAATATTTTAAATTGAAAGATGTGTTTCATGTTTCCAAAATGAACTTATCTTTATTCATAAGCTTAAAGGTGATAATAATTGTGCAGTTATAGTTTTTTATTTTCATTGTACTTTTCAAGATCTCGAAATGGGGAAGACAACTAGAGTTACTAAAGAACATGAAGGGTTATTCTATCTCTCTGATGCATTAACCACTCAGAAGGTGTTGTCTTATGTACTTTAATCTCAGTCAGAGTCATTTTCTGCTTCCCAAACACAACTTCAACAAAAACATCTTGGTCATCCTTATTTTTCATTAATTAAATGTATGTTTCCATTCCTATTTTCAAAATAATATGTATAGTCTTTTAAATGTGATATTTTTTCAGTTTTCTAAAAGTTATAAACCATTTGATAATATTCATTATGATGTTTGGGTACTAGCCCCTCTTTCTAATATTTCCAATGCAAGTTGGTTTGTTTCCTTTATAGATGATTTATCTCGAGTAACTTGAATTTTATTAAATAATAATAAATAAAAAGTACCATAATTGTTTATTCAATTTTATAATATGTTACAAAGACAATTTGCAAATGGTATTAAAATAATATGTTTTGACAATAGTAAAAAATATGTCAATTATAATTTTTACAACTTTACTAGTAAACATGGTATCATCCATTAATTCACATGCGTCGACACCCCATAGCAAAATGGTGTCTCAGAAAGAAACAAATATACACTTATTTAAAGTCGCTCGAGCTCTTCTCTTCCAAAATCATATTGGGGTGAAGTAATTTTTGACTACTTCTTATCTAATTAATTGAATGCCATATCCTATTATAGGTAATGTTAGTCGTATTAAGTTTATGATCTCACTTTCTTCGTACTTCTATATTTCAGGGTCCCGAATCTTGAATATCTGGTTGTACAACTGTTGTCCATGTCCATAAGAAACACTGAACTAAGTTAGATTCAAATGCTCTTAAATGTGTCTTTTTAGTTTATCTTCCTAACTAAAGAGGGTACAAATACTATCATAAGTCGTTTGTTTTTACGGATGTCACCTTTCACAAAATAAATTCTAACTTCACGCTTCCTCCTCCTCCTCTGCGAGAGAGCATGAATGACTCTGACTTTGAGTTTGAGTTTCTGATCCTCATCCATAACTTCCCTAAAACACCTGAGTCTACTTTAAAGCCTGAGTGCTAGCATATTGTGAGTTAACCTACTTATATTCATAGTCTTCAATCTACATCTAGTTTTATTTATGTTCCTTCATTTTCTCCTATTTTGCAGGAACCAACACCTTCAGTACCGATTATAGTGTATCAGAGAAAAAGGAAATTTGAACTGCTCTAAAAACAACTTCAATCGCATGAACCAGAGGTAAGTATTGAAAATTATTCTTCCATTGGTGATTCTAAAACTTTTGATACTCGTGATATTGATTCGAATGATTTACCCATTGTCTATGAAAAGATAAAGGACCTTGTCTCTTCAAGTATAAATATCCTATTTCTTGATATGTCTCCTTTAAACATCTTTCCACTAGTATCAAAGTTTTATACTAGATATTGATTAAATGAGAATCCCATTATCTATTGAAGAAGCGTTGAAACATAAATTGTTTGCCCAATCTATAAGTGCGAAAATGAAATCTCTTGAGAAAAATAGTACTTGGAAATTCGCTGAGAGGCATTAAGGGAAGAAGCCAGTTGGATGCAGATGGATCTATATTATAAATCATAAATAAAATGGAACCCTTTATCATTACAAGTAAAGAATAGTGGACAAAGGTTATAATCAAACATTAGGCATTGATTACGAGGAGACATTTCCACCAATGGCAAAGATGAATAACGTTTGATTCTTATCATCTCTTATTACTTACTCTGGATGACAATTACAACATTTTGATGTTAAAAATGTGTTCTTTCAAGGAAACTTAGAAGAGGAAGTGTATATGTTGATTCCACCAAGTTTAAGTACCACGAGTGGAACCAATAAGTTGTGCAATTGAAAAAGGCCTTATATGGACTAAATTAGTCCCATCTGGAATGGTTTGGAAGATTCACAAAGGAAATATTTTTTAGGGCTATAAGAAAAGCCAAGGAGATCGCAATTTTTTAAATGCTTCTTAAATATATTTTAAGCCAAGATCACCCGATCGGAACCACCCTCTGATACCACATTAAAATTAGAGTTTGGTTTAACTCATCCCTAGACAAGTGTTTTGTAGAGTGAGTATTCCCCCAACTTATAAACGCATGTTAATACCATACTCTTTTCAATGTGGGACTCTTAAACACCTACATCACACCTAGGAATAGACATATGGAGCGTAAATTTAAATAGTAGTTGGCCCGATAGTGAAAACCTAATAGCAGGTGGCATAACAGATCTTAGATATGATCTAATACCATCTTAAGAATTTTGGATGAGCCTAACTCAACCTTACAAAACAAGCTTTCAATATAAATTATTTACAAGCTCTATCTCAAATCAATGTGGGACTTGGGATTTTTCGGATGCATCCACTCATACCCAACACTCTATTGGGCTTGGTACATGAATATAAATGGTGGGTGGCCCACAGTTCGATTAATAAGATCTAATACCATCTTAAGAATTGTGTCAAGGCCTAATTTAACTATACAAAATTGGCTTGTAAGGTGAAGATTTCCCCCAGTTATGAACATATATTGAGACCTTATCCTTTTAATTGTGGGACTCTTCAACACACCCTTTTAGACCCAGGGTTGAATATCTAAAACATGGATATAAATGGTGGGTGGCCCGATAGCATAAACCTGATAGTAAGTGGCCCAAAGGATCTTTGATATGCTATGATACTATCACATCCTAATTTTAGACCCTAGGATTCTGCATTTTTCGTTTTGCATTGTCTGCATAGCATATCACGCACTTCATCTTGCATAATACCTAATTTATCAGCCAAAATAAATTTGTTGGAATTTACAGCCGAATTGGTCAAATTAAAGTCAACTATGCAAAAAATCAGTGGAAGGAGAGTTTTAAAACCGAGCCTGCAAACGTCGGTGATATTAATCTACGTTTTACGTAGTTTAACCTGACGTGCTCATTTAAATTTTTTTTACCACTTTTCGGTCGCATTTTTTATTAGTTTAAGCCTTTTTAGCGGGTAAAATTTATTTCGAGACTTGATCAAATGCTGTATTTTTCCAATATGTATATTTTGCGCTGATCATTTTGGAGTGTTCGTTTTATTTTTTCGAGCACTTCGATGCCGGCCCCGTTTTTTTACCGATGTTTTTTCTTTTTTTTATTAGTTAATAATATTTTTATTAAATCTTTTATTATCTTCTTTCAGGTTTACATTAATTAGTTTATTTTATTTACTTATTTTTTAAATATTTAAAATCTATCTTTATTTTATTTTAGGAAAAACTTGTAAGTTTAGATTTGGGTTTTGTTTTGTTGTGTCTTTTGTGAAACCTGTACATAAGCTCATGCATGCGATACTGGACCCATGTCTTGACCCTCAGCCTTTGGTATTGTCTCATGAGGTTTGAAATTCAATTAATAATATAAGGGATTATAAAGGACAAAAGAAAGGGGGACATAGAAACACATACACACATTTCCATTTCCTTCATACGCGGGGACCCCGCCCTTCCTATACTTCCTCTCATCTCCCTAACACAAATCACACTAACTTCTGCCTTCAAATTATCACCTCTCCACTTACAGCAACACAACACTCATCTTCATCTACTACAACCTACCTCCCATACTCCCTCCATAAACATTCAAATTAGCATCTCTCCAAAACACTGCCGCCCCATAAAAAAATACTACAAATCCGCACCACTTTCTTCCTCCCTCGTATTCTAACCTTTCATGATAACTCTCATTCACTTTTTTTTGAAGACAAAGAACCATAATACTCACCCCCACAAATAACGTTTCTCTCCTACTGCATACTCTTACCCTCTCCTTACACACTACTCCTCTTCCATCGAAAACCATTATTCACTTTCAAAAACTTCCACCTAAAAAACAACTCACTACAACAACCTTAATACACACTGTTACACCCTTTCAAAAAAACTTCAAAGAACCTATATTCTATCCATCTTTTCCGGTGACCTTCAGTTACCACACAATCGGAAACTTCTCCATTCTACCGCCGATGCCATCCACGACGAAACACACCATCAACCACCTTGGTTCACTTTCGCACTACGCCACACGTGTAACCAGCCACCCTTCATCCTCCGTAAACCACCGCAACCGCACAAAAGGCAACAAAACTCGTTCTGCAAATGTTTCTCGTGCACTACTATGACGAGTTCAGTTTGCGAGGTTTTTCGACAAGTTGGGTACGCGAGAGATGTAATGAGGACATGCTGCTACTTGGATTAATTTCGTCAATATACGATTTCGGTAACATTTCGGTTTTAGTCTTCCTTTGTATTTCGATTATGTTCGTCTGCATTATGTTCTGTGTTGCATTGATACAAGTCTGGTTTACTGCTTTCTGATTTTGATGGATTCTTAAATATTAGTGGATTTTCTTTAAATGGTTTACTGCCTGTGTTGAACTTTAAGAATTGAATGAATTTTAAAGGATGCACATATTTTTGGGTTAGTTATATTGTAAGTTTTTTAATGTTTTTGGTTTACTTCCCGTGTACTGTTTGGTGCATTATAGAGGTTACTCTAGTTGCTCTACTGTAGGATACATATATTTATATATAATTTTTTGTTTGATTTTTATAGTATATATATATATATATATATATATATATATATATATATATATATATAATATAACTTTTTCTTTTATTTTATTAATTAATTAATTTATTTCATTTTATTATTATTATTACCATTATTTGTTTTTAATTGTTTACTCATTTTCATTACTTAATTTTAACTATTTGTTTTTTTAATTGGGAGATACTTAAAAAAATGTAAAAAAGATGCTTTATTTTTAATTAACAATTTATTTTGCTTATTGTTTAATGTTTAAATGATGAAAAAAGGACAAAAACATTTTTTTATTTACTTTTTGTAATTTCCTTTTATTATTTTTTTTATTAAAAAAAAACCTAAAAAAAATTATATTTATTTTTATTTGAATTATTTTGTTATTCTTTGAGCAATTATTTTCTTTGACTACTCTTTATAACTTTTTTTATTGCTATTTCTTATCATGTTGATACTATGCCTTGATTTATGTTGATATTTATTCATTGCGAATTGATTATATGCCTTGATCTTTGTTGTGTGCATACACTGTCATTTGTTAATGCTCTTAACTTTGCTGTTTGCATACTGTACGTTATTCTCCTGATGCCAATATTCTGTCTGATATCCATCTGTGGCTTTTTGAATCGCTCTGATTGCCTGTTTATGTCCAAGGGAAGGACTTATGGTTGACTTTTTAGTCATATGCATTGCATCTTTGTTCATATTCATCTCTTACCTCTATGCTTGATCTATGTTTCCCCTTTACGTTGATCCCCCCTAGGATGTACATACTTAGATTCTTAACTTTAGACAGATTCCCTTATGATAGTTTCCCTTAAGATAGTTTCCCTTAGGAAGTTAAATCTAGACAACTTACAGTTAGTCTCCCTTTTTTCTCCCACGAGAGAATTAGACACGAGTCATCCCTAGTTGAGATGTAATTCTCATACTCCATGACATAGTTGAGAAAGATGTAGATTCTTTTCCACTTGAGAGAGGTATGTGGCATACTCGTCGATCCGATATCCGAGTCAAAACCCTTCTTTTAATGCAAAGCAAAGATCCATCTTCTGCATGTTTGTGGTGGTTCAGTTGAGTATTATACTTAAGATGACAACTTGTCTCTTCTCCTAACCAACCAACAAACATTGCTTTTATCCGTTGTCCGAACAACAGACGCTCTGATTTCTCAAGTTCCACTTGAGAATACTTAGGCACAAGGTCAATCCTTGGCGAGCAACCTTTTATTTTCTGCAACCTTTTCTTTTTACACCATTTTACCCCGTATTAAGGGGAACTACGAATGCTCTGATTCCATTCCCGTTAGGATACGTAGGCACGAGATGCGATGTCTTGGCAAACATACTTAGGATTAGCACCTTAGGTCTTCCTTTCCCTTTCTACCCTTAGCAAACAGACACAAATAACAAATAACACAATAAAACAAGAGGTTCCTGTAGAGTACTACAGATACTTAGGATGCTCGCACCTTCCCTAGGTATAACCAACCCCTAGACCTTAGATTCTCTTTTTGCTTTGCACTGCATTGCATACTCATGGGTTATTCGTTCTTTTTCTCTTCCATTAGATAAATTAAAGATCGGTGGTGAATTATGATTTGCGATTCAAGTTAATCAATAGCTTAATATCCAATTCTCACCGCGACAGGAATTACGAATTCACTGGGGAGGTTTTCCCTAAGAGGGTTACACCTAACATTTTTTATATGTGTTGTTTGTTGTATATCTGTATACTTGTATATATGTATATCTGTATATATCTATATAGCTGTCTGCTTGGGTTTTTCTGTTTGGCAGGGTTATTACATTGTGTGGTGAGATAAGTCCTAACCCGGACTTGAGTGCACCTATGATAGGATTGTGGTGTAATTAATAGTTGGTTGTTGGGAGTAGTCCTAACATGTCTAGCATATGATGACCATGCTCAATGGAGGCCCTTTGGGATTAGTGATGTCTGATGCGAGTAGTCGTATTGACATCACTTTTTTTGACCTGGGAGTCCGTGAGACTGAGGACCTTTAGTATCCCTTCACCTCTCTCGGCCTTTTTAGGACGTAGTGCAGTGATCATTCAGGTGTAGACCTGTGGTGGTTGTCATGCGATACTATACTCAGACGAGTTTATCTTGAGAATATTATTAACCCGCACGAGTAGTCGTGTGAGCCGATAATATCCGAAAGATTTATCAATGACTCTGGGAACCGTTTAGAACCCTATTCTGCAGATCATAAACCCATAGTACACACCATTGGGATAGGTAGACCATGGGTCCATGCTCGTGATCTTCAAACCTAGGCCCTTGTTTGTTTGCATGTATATATGTGAATATGTGTATATGTGTGTTTGTGCATTCATCCATCCATGCATTCATGCACCATTTTTCCAACTCTTCAATGAACTTAGAGTTATCTTGAAAACATCACAGGTTTTACCATGGATTTTGGAAGTTGTACTCTATTTTGTAATCCTTCGAATTTTAATGAAATGAGATTTTTCAGCCATTCAAAGTGTTATCCATGTCATGGTGTTTACAAATATAACTTTTGAGCTCCTTGAAATTCATTTGCATTTTGCACAACATACATCATGTAGCATTGCATCATTTGCATACATCTTTTCCCTAAACAGAGACACATTCGGCCTTATGTCCTTGTGTCACTCAGCTGATTTCCTGGTATTCATACCGAGCTTAAAGTAGTTACTGAAGGATGATGGAGAGGACAGAGAATGTTGATGCCATGTCAGGCTTCAGAGTGTTGACTAACCCGATGTTTAGTTTTCCATCTGACGACAATGCTCCCAAGTGGATGTTCCTACTCGATACCAGCCTGTGCAAGATAACCTGGTTATTCAAGTTGATGAAAGAGATTCCCGATTTCTGAGGTATATGCCAAATCCTCAGAATGTCCACCTTGTGACAAAGGTGAATGATCCCAGAGTTGTAGAAATTGAGGAAGGAGTTCGTGATCTGGAGGAACAGTTGAAGATGATGAAAGGACTCAATGCATCAGGTCATAATGCTCATGTCTTGTGTCTGGTTCCGGACGTGGTTATTCCCCCGAAGTTCAAAATGTATGTCTTTGAAGTATACAAGGGTGTTAGTTGTCCAAGGTACCATTTGACGATGTTCTATCGAAAGATGTCCGCTTATATCGACAACGACAAGCCGATGATTCACTGCTTTCGAGAAAGTTTATGTGGGGCATCCTTGATGTGGTATATGTAGCTAGAAAGGAACCATATTAAGTCTTGGGAGGACCTAGCTGATGCTTTTGTAAAGCAATATAGTTACAATATAGACATGGCTCCAAACAGTGATTAATTGATGAGCATGAGTAAGAAAGAAAGCGAATCCTTCAGGGAGTACGCACAACGGTGGAACGAATTGGCAACCCAAGTTCATCCACCACTCCAAGAGAAAGAGCTAGCCAAGATGTTTCTAAAAACACTGTCATACTCTTATTATGTCAGGATGGTAGGCGTTGTGCCATTGGAGTTCTCTAAAATTGTGGAAGTTGGAGTAACCATCGAGGACGCATTTAAAAGTTGAAAAATCCAAGATGACTCGAATAGCCAAGCTAGTGAAGAAAATCTGTTAACGATTCCCAAGAGGAAAGAAATGTTGACGTTGATGCAGTTTTGGATTCTCCTCAGATCTTGCAAGCTCCAGATCCGGTGCCTTGTCATCAATATCAGCATGCAGCGCCTGTTCAATGCCAGCAGCCACTACTTCGAGGAATTTTGTGCCAACAACAAGGTTTGGTTCCTCAGGATCACTGCCAGAATTATCAGAGACCTCTGAAGAGTCCAAAAGGAGAGACTCACCAGTTTGATCCAATTCCAATGACTTACACTCAATTGTGGTCTTATTTTGCCCGAAACTCGGTGATGACACCCCAAAAGAATAGAGCCATGAAATCCCGCCCTCCTTGGTACAATCCAGATGCCAGCTGTGAATTTCATGATGGAGTAGTGGGGCATCCGGTTGAAGAGTGCAAGGTTTTCCAGGAGAAGGTTCAAGAGATGATCGACGATGAAGTGCTGACCTTTAAGGGAGGAAGCCCATTTGTGAATGGAACGCCTTTATGCTGATGAATATGAAGACTCAAGAAAGTCCTTTCAAAGTCGGTGAAATCAAGAGCAGAGCTCATTCCCAAGATCATCAGGCTGTTTATTTGTTTGTTTGCATTTATTGTCATTTCTTTAATTGTAAAAGTGATTTGCATGTAAAAACTTGTTTGTTTTGAATGTTTAATGCAATGGATATGTTTGTCTTGAAGAAATCCATTTGTATTCACTCTTAAAATGCTTTTTCTGCTTTATAATGTCAACGCCACCTAATCTCTTGCCTAGGAAGAGAATTAGAGAGAGGATGACGAAATAAAAAATGCAAGATTTCTTGTCGTGTGCTTTTGAGTAAAACCCTGTTGATGATGTAAGGCATTGTTTCAAATCCCCAAACATCGGAGATATAAGGGAGATAGACCTTCTTTAACCCCTTTAAGCCTAGAAGTAGGAGTTTCCTTCCAAATAAAAAAACCCTCAATTTTAACCTGGGGAAGGGTAGTTCTCAATTAACTTGGTTGTGCATTCATGCAAGACACCTTTCATATAAAGGTTGCACTCACAAATTTTCCTTCGTACACATCAAGCAAGTGTCGAAGATGTCTTTCAAGTCAAATGCCAATGATGATTCACTGTAATCATTAAGCCGGTTAATCACTTTCCTTACTCCAAGAATGAGCCGAGTCCCTTTCAAGGCAAAAGCTAAGAAAGATGGGAAGCTCATGACCTTGGCTTATACAAAAAGGTTTGTATGACAACCAAAAAGAGGAAATCCTTAAACTTTCACCATGAAAATCCTCAATGGCAAACATTTTGGTAAGGAAGTAGTGATTGCCATTTCAAAAGTCCCTTGAATTCTGAACCATCATTACTATCATCAGTACGAATTCCAAACCTCTTGGAACCTGAGTGCATAGCCTGAGTTGACCGAGCATAGGATAGGAGAACATCACGAAGAAGGGGTGGGTACAAATAAACTTTGAGCCTTATATCCTTTGTTTCATAAACCGTGAACCAAGCCACGTTACAACCCTCAAAAGACCTAATTGAAGCCGGGTTTATTACGAAAGCATACCCATCGAGATGACGCTTCCTGACTCCTATGAGCTATGCTCAATTTTGTGTTGGCTTTGTAAAATAATTCATATCTTAACTAGTGACTTGGTCACAAGTTATCGCAATATTCTTTAAAAAAAAAACTTCAAGACTAAAATGTGTGTTGCATTAGCAGTTTCAGAATTAACATTTTTTTGCTTGCTAACATTGCTTGATACCATAGAAGCTTGCATACGAGCACCAATGATGAGTGTAATCTCTCGAGACTTGAAACTCCGATGAGTAAGTGGCAATTCATTTCAAAAGGACGACCATATCCAGGGGCATGTTTCCTGAAGACTCTGCTAAACAGGGGCAAGTTTTTCCCTAGTTGTTGCTTTCACAGTCTGACCATCCCTAAGGGGACAAGTTTGAAGACTCAGTTATACAGATTGCAATCAACCTGGGGCATTTACGTCGAGATTCGATAAATCTCTCCAAGAGTTTGAAGATATTGGAATTGTTGGATGCCAAGTTTTCTGTAAAATCCTCTTGAAATGACTTCTTCTCATAAACCATGTGATCTGGAGAATTTGAGAATTGAATATTATTTTGATCCATTCACAACAACTGTTGTTCGAAATGGCGACTACCACGCAGTTCATCAATGCAGAACTTCTTTGTTCTCATAAGTATTCTTCACCAATGTCCGCAGTAAGCTCTACTTCAGTGGTCATGACAATTCCCTGGTGAATCTCTATTTCAAGCAGTTATGGCGGGTTTGATGCAAGGTTTCCCCAGTTGGTGACCTAAGAATTCCCAAGTGAATTTCCTTGGCTTCAACCTTCCCTGATGAAGTGAATGTTTATTTCACTCCTCAGTGGATTCCTCATAATTTCAATCTTTCCCAGCGAAGTGGATGTTTATTTCATCCTCATGGAGTCTCAACTCTGACATCTTCAGCTACAACGTTAATCTGAGCTTCCCCAATGAATTAGATATTTATTTTATCCATCATGAGGCCTCAGCTCTGGCATCTCCAACTACAACTTCCTTTCAGACTACTTCAGTTTGCAGTGGATATTTATTTTATCCCCATGAAGTCTCCCACTAGTCATGAGTTTGATCATTTCCCAGTGGGTCTTTTCTTATCCCCAACAAAGTCACCGGACTCATCTTGACAATCCTTAAGTGAAGTCATGATGTTCATCCCCAAGTGGAGTACTCTCTTCCCCGAAAAAATTTGAAGCCTTGCAACAGGACTGTGGTTCCATATGTGGCTTTCCATTCATCCCCTATGACGCTTCTGTCTTGTGAAGATTGGCCAAGTATCCTTGTCGAGATGTTTATTTCATCTCAAGTTTACTTCTCTTCGTTTTGTTTTGTCAGCATAAACATAGCATTACATACATTCATTCATATAGATACATGGCATATGTGCATTTGGCATTTTGTGATGTTTGTTTGTTCTTTCACTTTGGTCGTGTTTATCCCCAAGTGACCGAGTTTGTCTTCTCTCTCCAAGTAGAGTCGCCAGCCCTAAGTAGAAAGTGTACATCCATTTTAATTCCCCACTGAGTTCGATCCTCGTGGAAGATGGTTGCTTTAGTTTTCTTTTCCATTTCTGGATAAAGATAAACCCCAGTTGAGTTCATTCCTCATTGGATAGAGTCTTGCTTGAAAGTTTCTCTTCAGTTATTTCCTGAATTGAACTTTGGTCCCTGACAATCATGATTTTGAATCTCTCTAGGTTGTTAAACCTAGATCGAGTGTGTATTTATTTTGCACTTTGTCTCCCCAGGAAGAATCTATTTGAATATCACCGTTGAAGACAAAAACATATTCTCCAGTAATATTGGAATTTATATCTGTAGCGCGATTTTTGTGGTTTCGAATCACTATCACTTTGGTACTACAATTCGATTCATTTTTTATCCTGTGAAGCTGATAAAGGAAGGGAAATAGATGTCTCTAATTAACCCTGCTTGCATACTGAGGTTAAACAGTCAAAACTGTTAGTTTACAGATGCTATCAAAAGGGGGGGTCTGTCTTTAGGTTATTTCGTTTAAGAATGGAGTGTCGTGACTGTACAGGAGGATTTTGGTAAGGTACTAGGTCTGATGTTTTTGATGGATGTGTGAACTGGACTTTGAGCTTTTGATTAGTATGCTCGCTAAGATTTCGCAATCTTATGCCTACGTATTCCCGAAACAGGGAAATCAGAGCGATCGTAGTTTCTCCTATTCTATGGGAGGAAAGAGATGTTTTGGATTCTTATTCAAAGCCCAAGATTGAAGCTAAAGGTGATTTGTATCTTGTTCAAAGCCCAAGATGTGAAGCTAAAGGGTTTTTGACTAAAAGGGAATTTGTCATCTCTAAAGAGGAATTGTTGATGTTTGTATGCTGTGAGCAAGGTACAAATTTGATGCTAAAAGGTTGATTGACTCAACCGGGGATTTCTTTATACAAAGCCTAAGAGGAGGCTAGAAGTTTGACTTTTTCGAGGAAAATGTTCTTTCTGTCTTGTACAAAGCCCAAGATTAAGGCTAAAAGGGATTTTGACTCTGTTGGGGAGAATGTATCTTGTATAAAGCCCAAGATGGAGGCTGAAATGGTTTGACTCAACAAGAGAGTACTTTTATCTGTCCTGTATAAAGCCCAAGACAAAGGCTGAAAAAGGTTGACTCAACAAGAGGGTCTCGAACAGGTGATTGACTCAACAAGAGAGTCTGAAGGTTGATTGACTCAACAAGAGAGTCTTTTATACTCAACAAGAGAGTGATTTGCTGTCTCGTACGAAGCCCGAGATGGAGGCTAAAAGGAGATTGACTCAACAAGAGAGTCTTTTATACTCAACAAGAGAGTGTTTTGTTGTCTCGTACGAAGCCCGAGATAGAGGCTAAAAGGAGATTGACTCAACAAGAGAGTCTTTTATACTCAACAAGAAAGTGTTTTATATGTCTTATACAAAGCCCAAGACGGAGGCTAAAAGTGGTTGACTCAATAAGAGTGTCTAAAAAGGTTAGCTCCGCTTGGGAGAATCATTTGTACAAAGCCCAAGAGGAGGCTGACTTACTGCTGAGGATTATTGAGATCCTGAAGCGGGTCCAAGTGTGGGGAACTCTTATGAGAGAAACCGGGTTTCTGCTGAAGATTGATCCAGAGTTATCGATGTTTTTTCCTATGTTTGAAAGGAACTTGAGAATGTCTTTGAGACTCAAGAGTTTTAGACTGTCCAAGTCTAGATTTTTATCTTTTGTACAATGCCCAAGAGGAGGCGCGGGCATTAAGGGATGAGTATCAACCCTGCGAAGGCCGAAGTTTTGACTCGGGAAATACTGCTCTAGCAAAGGATGACTAAGTTCTGTCTTATACCTTTAAGAGGTCGTCAGGGTCTTGTATTAAGCCCAAGAGAAGGCATGAGAACTTCTAAGAAGCCGAAGGGTCCTTGTACAACGTCCAAGAGGAGGCGGGGATGCTTTTAGGAAGCCTGTGGGTCCCCAAACCAAGAGAAGTTCAAGAAATGCAATTCACAGAGAAGAGATCATTCCAGGAAAGTTCGAGAATTTGGAAGAAACTCAAGAGATTCTATTCACGGAGAAAAGACCATCTCTGGGGAGTTAGAGTTTCTTTGACATTTCTAAGGGTGACAGTCTGAGAAAAGGTTCACCGAGAATACTGCCTTTCTCTTTGTTCCATATTGTTTAACCCCAAGAGAAGGGAAGACTGTATCTGGAAATCCTACGGGGATCTAGTTTTGTTTGTATTTAAAGAGTGACCAACAGGGCTTTATCTAGTTCTAGACGTAGTTGCCGGAGAAAACTCTAAATAACTATACTAGTATTACACAGTGGATATGTGACAAGTATATAAGAGGATGTGAAAGAAGACTTACAGTGAAACAGCCCCACAATACAGTTATATACATATGAAAGCGGTAAATGAAAGCGGATAAACACTTACAAGTTGTAGAGCTTCCATGATGTTTGGTTAGTTGTTCAGCAAAGAAATTAAAGAAAATTTTGATGACACCATATATTTGGATTCAAAATCAAAGGAGAAAGTGTTTTGAAAAGATTGTTGGGGCTTACAGCTCAAGGAGAGGCCCAAGTTTTAACGATGATCGCACCGTTGTCTTGAAAACTATATATAGGGACTTATACAATATGTGAGGCCCAAAAAGTTTTTATGTACAAGGGGATGGGTCTTACACGCTATTAGAGGCCCAAAGATTTATTTTTGTACAAGAGATGGGACTTACAACTAAAGGAAAGCCCAGTTGGTTTTGTTAAAAAAGGAGTTGATTGCGTCGAACGTTTGAAACTATACAGAGGGACTTATACAATGTGTGAGGCCCAAAGGTATTATTTACAAAGGGGATGGGTCTTATACTCTATTAGAGGCCCAAAGGTATTTTAAGAAAATAAATGGGGCTAATAACACGAGGGTAGGCCCAGATGATTTGATTTTTGAACTGGCGATTGCGCCGAGATTTTTCTTTTAACGCAGAGGGACTTATACAATATCTGAGGCCCAAAATTGTTTTGGTTAAAAGTGGATTAGGTCTTACACTCTATTAGAGGCCCAAAGTGTATTTTAAAAAGAAAGATGGGACTTACAACACAAGGGGAGTCCCATATGGATTTTGTTTAAAAGGCGACGATCGCGCCGAGATTTTTAAAATCGTATCGGGACTTATACAATGACTGAGGCCCAAATTATTTTGGAAAAAAGGGTTGGGTCTTACACTCTACTAGAGGCCCATGAGTGTTTGAAAATGATTGACGAGGGTTGAATTAATCATAACCCTAATTTTGTTTAAAAAATGGATTAAATTTGTTAAAAAATTAATAAAAAGTATTGAAAACATATGAAAAATGAGTGGTGATCTTGGATCAATGTGTCAAAAATCATGTTTATATCCACAAAATGATTGGAAACTAATTAAATTTGGAAAATCAAGGAGGAAAAAATATTTTAAATGTTAAAAAACAAATAAAAAAATAATTCTTTGCAAAAATATCAAGTATATGAAATAAATAATATTTTAGGGAATTTTTGGAAAAACAAAATATTTTAACATTTTTGTGAATTATTAAAAAAAGAATCAACTCAAAATCATTAAAACTCAGAGAGAAATTAATTTTTGAATCAATTAAATAAAATCACAAAATTCAAATATTCAAATTTGTGAAAAAGGCGCTAAGAACATGGGCCAAGAACACGCGCGAAGGGAGTTTTGCTCAAATTTGCATTTTCTATCCAATCTCACTGAATAATTGATGAAATCATACAATCCACATATCAATCTGCTCGTTTTCACATCACGATCATGTCCATGGTCTTTAATTTCATTTATTTTAAGCATGGAATAAGAAATCAAGACAAAACCTCAAGAACCCTAAAATTTGCATGAAGGCTGAGAATTTTGATGCACGATTCAAACAAAGTAATTAATTGAGGGGAAACATTCTATGCATGATTATGAACATTTGGCAAAAATATTGTGCGAGGAAATATGCATAAATTAAGAGATGACAAAGTTTAGGCTTACTTGAAGGTCGTGACAGCAAGAGCAATGTGATTTTTGAGTTGGAGGTGTTACAGATGAGTTGTGATGATCTGAACAGCTTCCCTACACCATATGGAGTGTGTTTGAATGCTTGGACTTGATTGGAAATGGCTGGATCACTTCATGGCATCTCAACTGCAACTTGGTTAAAAACATGAGCAACTGGATGGTGATTCTGAGAAATCAGTGTTACAGTTGTGTGTTTAGTGTTTGATCAGCTCACATATGATGTTTATGACGTGTTAGAGCAATTGGTTTGAGTGGAATTGCTCTCTACTGAAAAATTTGAAAGTGACTTGCTAAGAAAGGCATTTTTGAGAGTGAGAAGATGATTTTGAGAAAGGCAAGTGTTGTAGGCCTTTGGTGTACTTAAACTGAGCACAAATGAGCTCTCTTTATAGTATAGCAAGTTTTTTTTGCAAGTAATAGTGAATGGCAACTGTAGCAGTTCATTGTCCAATTGTATCACTTTGGAATCTTAAGTCTCCTCTAGCCATTGACTAGAGGTTAGAGCACAAGCCTTTGGTTCCCTAGTTCAGAGCTCATCCTTGACTCATTTAGTTGGAAAAGGCTCAGCTCATGCCACCTTGGTGCATCCATTGAATGCTCCAAAACAAAATTGGAGTCTTGTCCCCTTTTTAGGGTTTTTAGGTTTGACATGCTACTTTTAGTTCCAAAGAGTTGGGAGGCTGATGGAATAGTGTTTGTTCCTCCTTGGTCTCCCCCCGAGGTGTTCAGATGGATAAACTTGTTTGTCATTTGCACAATTTGGTCAAATCGAGCAAAATGCACAAATCTGCCTTGCCATGACAGTTGCAGCAAGGCATATTGCCATTGTCATAACTCCTAGCTCAAATGGGATTTAATGGAGTTCTTGGCCATTTTGGAGAGCTCTCATATGATACAACATATGGGTGATCATAGTTTGTCTTGACACTTTTTGGATCTAAGTGAAAAATTCCCTTACATTTTGAAAAAAGTGAAACAGATTCTGACTTAGTGAAAATTTCACTAAGTGATGGAGAAAGTGGCATTTTCATGTTTTTGTCATTTTGGTCACTCCATAACTAAAAATCCATGAAGAATTGGAGTGAGGTGTAGTTGACACTTTTAAAGTATGCCATGAGAAAATGGTTGCTTGGATCTCAAGATATGATCCTTGGAAGTTGGTACCCTAGCCACTTTGTTCCATAACTTAGAAAATTTCTAAGTTTTTTATGGTTACCCCTTTTACAAGTTATCCCATTTTCTTGATTTTTCTTGTTGAATGATGATTCCAATCACACATTATCATCATTTTAGGGTTAGGGAACCATGATTGATCAAAAAATCAAAAAGTCAAACTTTGACTTTTGGGCACAATTGACTTTTTATCAGATGAATTCCAAACTGTGCGATCCTCTATGAAATCAAGTCCTTGACCTAAATCAAACTTGATGGATTGATTTCATAGGTGTTATAGGGTGTATTAAATCATGTCCCAGGGTTTGGGAGCATGTCCTGGTCAAAAGTCAAAGGCACTGTTGACTTTTTCCGCGAAACCCTAACTGTGGTTCTGATGAACTTGAAACTAGTGAATCAAGCTTCTTGGATCAATCCATTGTTGCAAATGGATCAATGTAGTGTATTAGGGTCCCTCAAATCATGTCTTGAGGTCTTGGCTCATGTTTTGTCCCAAAAGTCAACTTAGGGGTGAATTAGGTCAAGAAACCCTAATTCCTGATTTTTTATGAATGCATCCCCTGAGGCTAAATTGACTTGATGATTAGGTTTATGAGGTCCCTTAGAGTATTTTCAGTTATGCTTTGAAGCATTGGATCATGCCCAGAGGAAAATTTCCATCTGGAGGCCCTGGTCGACCAAAACCCTAATTTGGTGACACTGGCGATCTTGAGGCTTAATCCACTTGGAATGTGGCAACTTTGTGCTTGATCCTTGATGTGGGAGTCCTCTTGATCAATTGTGGATGTTTGAGAGGTTTAGACAAGTTAAAGATCATGTCATTCCTTGATTGATCCTTTGTCTAAGAGCTCTGAGAGGGCTTGAAACCCTAAGTCCGACTGTAGTGGATGCTCACCCATCTTTGGGGAGACTAATGTGGTAAGATGGTTCATCCATATTATGATGATGATTTTCACAGTGATGGGAAATCTTAGTTGTCAAAATTTGGGGTATGAAAGATGCCTCTATTTAATCTTCTTGGACCCGAAGGTGTGAATGACGAAGGTATTCGGGCATTCAGGGTGCAAGAGGATTAAATATCGGAATACCTAAAATTTTAATGGTGGTTATGAATGGTAGTTTACACATTCATCTTCTTTTTCTAAGCTATGATGCTTAGAAAAGGTAAAACTTCCCCTCGATCCTGGTTTCCTACCAAGGGACTGGTCTCAGTTTCCGATGTAAACTTCCCCTCGATCCTGGTTTCCTACCAAGGAACTGGTCTCAGTTTCTGGTGTAAACTTCCCCTCGATCCTGGTTTCCTACCAAGGAACTGGTCTAAGTTTCTTTTGTAAACTTCCCCTCGATCCTGGTTTCCTACCAAGGAACTGGTCTAAGTTTCTTTTGTAAACTTCCCCTCGATCCTGGCTTCCTACCAAGGAACTAGTCTAAGTTTCTTTTGTCAATAAACTTTCTTGACAAGGGACGCTGTTCGTAGCTGTTTTCCTCAAACTTGTCACCGAATTTTCTTGGGGAGATGCCATTTGATGAAAAAGTTTTGATGACAGACTTGCTGGGGAAACCCATTCGTCTGAGTTGTAGAGGTGTACAAACTTCTCTATTGGAGACGCCATTTATTGGCTCTACTGAGGAAAGACGAGTCTCTTGAGAGGCTGCTTTCTGCTTGGGGATATTACATCATACTTTTCTCGAGATCTTCTCGGAGAAATGCCATGTGGTGTGTCCAATCCTGAGGTTCTGATGACATTTTTTGTCAGCGAATTTTCCGAAGAAGAACCGCGGTATTGCCGAATCTTTGATTAAGAGGCTTTCTCTGGGGATTTTCCTTAATCCGGGAAAGCGAAGATATCATCTTCAATGGCGAAGAGTGATGTTTTTCGAAATTTATCTTGCTTTTCAGAGGTTCAAGTTATCAAAATGGTCGAAGACCGTCTCTGCTGGAGAGAGATTGCTTAGATGATTCACTTCATGACGAGGAAATAACTGACAACTCACTGGATAAGAGGACTTTTATTACTAGGGGGTAAGACCGACTAGCGTGGTAGTGATGCAATATGAACATGTATGAATCAATAGTGCGTGATGTATGTATGTATATGCTGACAAAACTGACGCGACATACAGACTAGTAGATGAACATGATTGGATACTCGGCCACTGTGGGGGACGAAGAGGTACCACTGGGTTCAAAATAGCAATTATGCCTTGCTTAAGAGAGATAGTCCCTGTGGGGAGCAACGTTGGTCGGGCTTAAGAGATAAGAACTCTGTCGGGGATGTCAGATGAAACACGGTCTCTGACACAGCTGATTCTTCATTCAGGCGTACTGGTTTAGAAGGAGTACTTTGATTCTGCATTTTGAAGTTCGATTACTTCTGGAGAAGCGATCGACGTTCTTTCGATGTTCAACGGTAAAAATAAATTGCCATATTTATTTTGAAAAGTAGAAAATTTTTGACAAGTAAATTCATTTTTGTTTTATTTCAAGAATCGTTAATCACATTAAAACGTCATTCTGTAAAGCTAAAACAAATGAGAACTGCAAACAAAAGCACTAGGGCTCAAATTTTATTGATAGGATGGAAATCAGCCAAACGCGTGATCCCATGGAGTATTTACAAAGTTTAGAAAATGGTAATTTAAGGGAAAAGGGCTACATTAAAACATAACGACCGCTGTCCTTCTACCAACTTTGAATTCTGGGCATCCTGAGCTTCTGTCGAAGACGACTTTAACTGGAGTTTTCCTGACTGATGGCCTTACTGCTGCTGGGGGATTTGCCTCTTTGTTGGACGTAGTTACTTGCCATGAATCCCTAATTTTTGCCTGGATTGTACTTTGAGATTTCCAACCCACCGGGATGATTTTTTCTTATGTCTCTAATTTTTGTCTGGACCGCCCTTTCGGGTTTTCAATCCACCGAGACGTTTTTTTTTTTATATTTAGGCAAAGTATTTCTTGACTACGTCAACATTTGTGGGGTAGGCAAATTCCTCTCCATCCATGGTTGTGAGTCTCAAGGCGCCGCCTGAGAAGGCTTTCTTGACCATATAGGGGCCGTCATAATTCGGAGTCCATTTACCCCGGGAATCAATGAGAAATGATTGTATCTTCTTGAGCACAAGGTCTCCTTTCCTGAAGACACGGAGTCAGACCTTTTTGTCAAACACCTTCTTCATTCTCTGTTGATACAACTGACCGTGGCATAGTGCTATTATTCGCTTTTCTTCGATCAGATTCAGTTCGTCGTGTCGACTTTGACACCATTCCGCCTCTGTTATTTTAGCTTCCATCAATACCCGGATTTATGGGATCTCTACCTCTATGGGGAGCACTGCTTCCATGCCATATATTAGAGAGAAAGAGATTTCCCCTGTTGAAGTGCGGACAGATGTGCGATAACCGTGAAGAGAAAAGGGTAGCATTTCATGCCAGTCTTTGTAGGTTACAACCATCTTTTGAACAATCTTCTTGATGTTCTTGTTAGCTGCTTCTACCGCTCCGTTCATCTTAGGTCGGTAGGGAGATGAGTTATGGTGTTCGATCTTAAACTCAGCGCAAAACTCCTTCATTATCTTATTGTTCAAGTTTGATCTATTATCAGTAATGATCTGGCTTGGAATACCATAACGGCAAATGATATTGTTTTTTATGAATCGGGCCACTACTTGTCGGTTTACATTGGCGTACGATGCTGCTTCGACCCACTTGGTGAAGTAGTCAATGGCTACCCGGATGAACCGATGTCCGTTTAAAGTTTTGGGTTCGATCATGCCAATCATGTCTATTCCCCATATGGAAAAAGGCCATGGGGAAAAGAGAACTTTGAGATGTGTTGGCGGTACATGGATTTTGTCAGCGTATATCTGACACTTGTGACATCTCCTCATGTACTTGTAGCAATCAGATTCCATGGTCAACCAGTAGTACCCTGCTCTTAGAATTTTTCTCGCCATTGTGTGTCTGTTGGCATGGGTGCCAAAGGATCCTTCGTAAATTTCCTTTATCAGCCTGTTTGCTTTTGGTCTGTCTATGCATCAGAGCAAGACCATGTCGAAGTTCCTCTTATAGAGTGTATCACCGCTAAGGAAGAAGGTACCTGCCAGTCTTCTGAGGGTCTTTCGGTCCTTTCTGAATGCCCCTGGAGGGTACTCTTGTTTCTGAAGGAAGCATTTGATATCATGATACCAAGGTTTGTCGTCTATGACTGCTTCAATTGTGAAGATGTAAGCGGACCTTTCTAGGCGCATTATGTCAATCTTAGGTATGCCATTCCATTGACCTTCACTAATCATGGAAGAGAGAGTAGCTAAGGCATCATCCATGTGATTCTCTTCACGGGGGATGTGGTGGAACTCAATTCTGTTGAAGAAGGGTAACAACCTTCTTGCGTAATCTTTGTAAGGGATCAGCCCGGACTGGTATATGTTCCAATCTCCTTTGATCTGATTAATAACCAGGGCTGAATCACCATATACATCCAAGTTTTTGATCCTTAAGTCGATCGCTTCTTCGAGACCCATGATACAAGCTTCGTATTCGGCCTCGTTATTTGTGCACTTGAATGTCAGTCGGGCGGTGAAAGGAATATGGGTACCCTGAGGTGTTAAGATGATTGCCCCAATTCCGTTTCCATAATGATTGACAGCTCCGTCAAAGATTAGTCCCCATTGGGAACCTGGTTCTGGCCCTTCACTAGGTAGTGGTTCATCGCAATCTTTCATTTTTAGATACATAACATCTTTGTTTGGGAAGTCAAATCGACTGATTCTTGATCGTCAATCGGTTAATGAGCCAAATGATTGGCTAAAATGCTTCCTTTGACGGCTTTCTGAGCATGGTACTCGATGTTGTATTCTGATAGCAACATCTGCCAACGGGCAATCCTCCCCGTGAGAGCAGGCTTTTCAAAGACGTACTTGATCGGATCCATTTCTGAGATTAACCAAGTAGTGTGGCAAATCATGTACTGGAGGAGACGTTTGGCTGCCCAAGCCAGAGCACAAAAAGTTTTCTCAAGCATAGTGTATCGAGTCTCGTAGTCGGTGAAGTTCTTGCTCAAATAGTAAATGGCAGACTATTTCCTTTTGGTTTCGTCTTGTTGGCCAAGTACACAACCCATTGAGTCTTCCAAGACTGTTAGGTAGATGATCAGTGGTCTTCCTTCCACTGGGGGTGATAGAATCGGTGGATTCAATAGGTATTCCTTGATACTGTCGAAGGCGGTTTGGCAATTTTCTGTCCAAACGCAGTCCTGATTCTTTTTGAGTAATTTGAAGATCGGTGCGCATGTCGCGGTCATGAGGAATATGAATCTGGATATGTAGTTCAAACGTCCTAGGAATCCCCTGACTTGTTTTTCAGTCTTTGGAGAAGGAGTTTCTTGAATGGCCTTGACTTTGTCAGGATCAACCTCAATTCCTTTTTTGCTGACGATGAACCCTAAGAGTTTCCCTGAAAGGACACCGAAGGTGCACTTGTTAGGATTCAAGCAGAGTTTAAACTTCCTAAACCACTCAAATAGTTTTGACAGGTGGGTCACATGCTCCTCTTCTGTTTTAGATTTGGCAATCATGTCATTGACATATACTTCGATTTCTTTGTGTATCATGTCATGAAATAGAGTAGTCATGGCCCTTTGATAGGTTGCCCCGGCGTTCTTCAAACCGAACGACATTACCTTGTAACAAAAAGTACCCCATGGGGTAATGAACGAAGTTTTCTCCATATCTTTTGGCACCATTTTTATCTGATTATAGCCCAAGAATCCATCCATGAAGGAGAAGACTTTGAACTTTGTTGTACTGTCTACCAGCATGTCAATGTGTGGTAAGGGAAAGTCATCCTTTGGACTTGCTTTGTTCAGATCCCTGTAGTCTACATACATTCTAACCTTTCCATCCTTTTTCGGAACTGGTACGATGTTGGCTAACCATTAAGGATATTCTGATGTGGCGAGGAAACCCGCGTCAATCTGTTTCTGTACTTCCTTTTTGATTTTGATGACCATGTCTGGATGAGTCCGTCTCAACCTTTGTTTTACCGGCGGGCATTCAGATCTTAATGGTAGATGATGTTCCACGATGCTGGTATCCAACCCTGGCATGTCCTAATAGGACCAAGCAAATACATCGAGAAACCCTTTGAGAAACTTTATCAAACTTTCTTTGACAGTCGGACTGAGTAGTGCCCCAATCTTGACTTCTTTTCTCTCTTCTTCTGAACCCAAGTTGACCGTTTCCAACGGCTCTTTGTGAGGTTTAATGGACCTTTCCTCTTGTCTGAGTAATCGGGAGATCTCCTCTGGAATTTCTTCGTTATCTTCGTCTTCAGCCTCGAATACCGGGAATTCAAAGTTGGGAGAAGGCATTGGATCGTATGTTTCAATGGGGTTTAAAATAAGCAATCTGCATGACGTGATGATTGATTTTAGATGAGATAGAGAGAATGCAAGAGTGTGTGCAGTGTAAATTTTTTGAACAATGCTTGTTTTTATTGTTTGAATTGTTTTTTAGGATTACCATTTTCTGAAAAAGCGAAAAGAGAAAACACCAATTAATGCGGGAATTACAGAATGACATTATTTTATTTATGAACTTGTCGATTCTTGAAACTACAGCCCTATAAAACAAAACTCTGTCGCTTTGGGCGAAGCGAAGAGGGATATTTACAGAATGTAAGCCTTATTAAAACATCCGTTTCACCTGGGCAGGGTGAAATGTTAAAATAAAGATGGCCATTACTTTGACTTATGAACAATCTTTGGAACACCGACTGCAACCCATTGGCGGCAAACTCCTCGGTGAATCACAAAGTCTGGTACCTTCCTTGATTTGTCTTCAAAAATAACGCTGATTTCTGGCAGAGCAGGATCATTGGAATCAGTTTCCCAGGCAGAGTTGTCGTAGGAGGATTCCTCGGTTATATTTTGCATAGTATTTCTGCTCTCAGGAAAATCACCCCATCCAGTTGTCTGGATGTCCTTGAGCCTGATATGAGAGCTTTCAGGAGCAGTGTACTTGACCAAGAAGTCGTACTTGCCACTGGGTTATCCTAAGGTGTCCCACACTTCTTTGGAACTAGAGGAGTCATCTCTCTCGATGACGTTGACCTCAGGAATATCATAGTTAATGAATTCTAGTCCTGCAAACTTTGCAAATTCATCGTCGCACTGGACATTTTCTAAATGACCTGAGTGTTGATCCCATGACATGGAGGGAACGCAGGTATTTTTTTCAATGATGCTCAGCTGATTTTCATTGTTCGGCTGATTTTCTTGCCCCAAGTCTCCTGGGTACGGCTGACAGATAGACAGACCATCCATCGGGCCATAATAGTCGTGGTCAAAGTTGTCTTTCATCAGAGTGTCTTCCTCTAATGAATTTGCTGGAGCACGACATCCTTCCGGATCACAATCTCCGTGTATCATTCTGACATCTGATCTTGTTATATATCTCGGTCTCTGTACGGGATAGCAAAATGGCGTAGGCACCTCTTCCTGAGACATATAACCGTTCTTGTTAAGATAGGACTTCCACTCTTCATCTGTATCAGAGGAATCTCCCTCGTTGCTGGTATGTACTTCTTGAGACACTGGGTGGAGGAAACCTCCACTATGGAAAAATTTCTGAATGGGATGAATACTTTCATCGTTAGCAGCTGTCCGGGTACAGGTTGCAGAAAAACCAAGACCCTTCTTTGTTTTATTATCAGTAGGAATGACAAGCTGTCCCCATCCCTTTGCATTGTTACTTTTGATCACCTCGAGAGCATCTTTGTACGAGGATATTGATGTTCCCTTCTCTAATTGATTCTTACTACTTACCGAAAGTGCCTGGAACTGAGTTCCAACAACCTCCTCGGGTTCTACACAAGTGGACAATGATACGTTACTCACAATCAAGGCTTGTTCTCCACAGACCGTGACAAGTTGGTCATTTTTGATGAACTTCAGCTTCTGGTGAAGTGTCGAAGTGACTGCCCTAGCCTGGTGTATCCAAGGTCTTCCCAACAAACAGTTGTATGTTGCTCGGATGTCCATGACCTGGAAAGTGACTTGGAAAGTATGAGGATCGATAGTTATGGGAAGGTCGACTTCGCCGATAATTATTTTTCTGGACCCGTCAAATACTTTGACGACGACCTCACTGCCTCTCATCGGAGATCCTTTGAATGATAGTCGCATTAAAGTGGACTTCGGCATGACGTTGAGAGCCGATCCAGTGTCTACCAGTACGCTGGCTAAAGCATCGTCTTGGCAGTTGACTGTGATATTGAGCGCCATGTTGTGACTTTTGCCTTCTCCTGGAAATTCCTCATCGCTAAACCCCAAGTTGTTGCAGGAAGTGATGTTAGAGACGATACTGTCGAATTGCCTTATCGACACATCCTGTTTCACAAAGGCCTGCTCTAAGACTTTCTGTAGAGCCTCTCTGTGGGCTTCGGAACTGAGTAAGAGCGATAGTACAGAGATTTTTGAAGGAGTTTGTAACAGCTGATCAATAATGTTGTATTCACTTCTTTGGATGAGCTTCAGCATCTCATCATCATTCTTTGAAAGGTATGGATTACTGGATTGATTGACTGGTGGATTGGGAAATTCTGTTTAGGTTCGTTTTCTCTGTTAGGTTCTCCAACTCTTCTATTGAAGATTCGACCACTCTGTGTTACTCAACTGATGTCTACAATATTCACAACAGAGGGTAATGGAATTTCCTTTCCATTCTTAATTGTTGTTGCACCGTATTTGTAAGGGATTGCCTTATCTGATTTGTACGACACTGGTCCCGATAGTTAGATAACTATAGGAGCCTTCTGATTTCTCTGACTGTTGTAAGTAACTTCAATTAATTCCTGGTTAAGAACCTTCGATTCTTCAAGTAGAGGGATGATGGTACAAACATCTTTGGTCCTTTCGCGATCAGAGATCACGACAACATCCTTAATCTGATCAGCGAAATAGTCTGGCGTCCGGTTGATTGATCCAGAACTTGGACACGATTGAATCTCTTTGGGATCCAACTGACTTTGAAGGGCTGCTCGCACGAGGTAACATCCTTGATTATTTTCCGAGCAGACTCTACATCGCTCGTAGTTGTGTGGTGGCACCTGGCCACGTCCGCTTTGAATGCAGTGTAACCTTACTAGGTCTATTTCCATAGATCGGACATCCTGACTTTGATGTCTAGTAGGGTTCCCGTTTGTCACACTGATTTATTACGTGTCTTCGTCTAGATAGATCGGAAGCCACCAATGGTTTAACAAGTGTTGTAAAGTTCTTTGAACGAGAGCGCACCCTTGGTTGCTCTCACAACATACTTTACAACTCAGATAATCATGTGAGGTGAGAAAATCGAGTTGGACTTACTTGGCGTGTAACTCCACCAAGCTGGTATTCATCAATCGAATATTGAAGATTTGAATCATGTTAACTTGATAAGGATTTCTTTCATGGTAGTCCTGGATCCACCCAAGATCCATCTGACGCCGGAGGGCCTCTTGTACAAAAGAGCATCCCTGTTTGTTTACCGAGCCAACCAGATAGGAATTGTAATCCTGCCGTGGCAGATTATGATACTGGCTTTGCCTTGAGTGCATTGACACTAAGTTGACATTCATTGCACGGATGTCATGGTTCTGAATGATGCTGGAACTTGCATGAGTCATGTTAACTCCACAAATTCGGTGCTCTTGGATCTACCCGAGATCCAATTGTTCCTGTAGAGCTGATTGCACCACAGAACATCCTTGATTGTTTTTAGAGCAGATATCACACTGGTGATAATTGTGAGATGGTACATGCCAGTATCCACTCTGTCTACAATGCATCTTGACCAAATTGGTCCTCAATAAGAGTACATCATGAATTTGATAGCTGTTGTTAGACTCTTCCTCTATCAAATTTACCGCAGCTTTCTCGTGTTGAGGCAGCGAGTTCGTGAGAACATTCAGATTCGTATCTTTGAAAGATAAGACCCCGCTCCTAACAAGCTTTTGCACATCGGATTTGAAACTGAGACAGTTTTCTATGTTATGCTCTGGTCCTCCTTGATGGTAAGGACAAGTCTGATCCGCTTTGAACCAAAAAGGCGGATTTTCTGGTACTGTAAGAGGAGACCTGGTTTGGACGTGTCCCTTGACCAGTAAGAGTGGAAACAATTATGCGTACAACATCGGTATAGGGTCGAACCCCGGTGGTCACATTGTATGGTTGTTGTTATATGGAGGACAAGCCTGTAGAAGTGGCTGTTGTATCCTTTGCTGATATTGCTGTTGATTCGGTTAGCTCTGAGCAACCTGTGGTTAATACGTAGGAACAGGCGTAGAGTTGATAACATGAGTTAGAGCTGCTACTGGTTGGTACAGTCGTCTTTGTTTTCCGAGAGAGATATTGCCAATATCTTGCTCTTTTTTCTTGGGGAGAGTACTACCGTATCGTTTTGTACTACTTGATGATCCAGCGTCTTTAACTAAACGTCCTTCTCGGACTGCTTCCTCAAGACGAACTCCCATGCCTATCATTTCAGTAAAGTCATCGGGCACACTGGCGACCATTCTGTTATAGTAAGATGAGCTTAAGGTCTTTAAGAAGATCTTTGTCATCTCTTTTTCCTCAAGAGGTGGACAAATTTGGGCGGCAATTTCACGCCATCTTTGAGCGTATTCCTTAAAGGTTTCCTTGTCCTTCTGTGACATGGCTCTGAGTTGATCTCTGTCCGGTGCCATGTCCAGGTTATACTTATATTGTTAAATGAAGGAAGCACCAAGATCTCTGAAAGTGTCGATCTTAGTGCGATTTAAACCCATGTACCATTTGAGTGCGGCACCGGTTAAACTATCCTGAAAATAGTGAATCAGTAGCTCTTGGTTCTTTGTCTGAGTTGACATTCGCCGAGCGTACATCACCAAATGGCTTTGAGGGCAAGAGTTACCCTTGTACTTTTCAAATTTGGGCACTTTGAATTTATGCGGAACTTTCATATTGGGGACCAAACAAAGGTCTGCGGCGTCCTTTCCAAATAGATCCTGACCGCGAAGGGCTTGCAGCTCTTTCTGCATCTCTAGGAATTGTTCCTGGAATTCATTTATTCTGTCGAACATACTTTCGTTTCCACCAGAAGGTATTTGTGGAATCTGTCCTTCCGGGACAGTGTGTACTACGGGTGGTGGTATAGTCCTCATGGCAGTGACTCTAGGTCCTTCCCTCTCCCGAAGGTTGTAACCTTCATGAGTTGCTGTCATGCCCCGGGCATCTTCGCTTTCCCGAAGTTTGTAACCTTCAGGCCCAGCGGATCCTGTTGCGGTTCCCTGATCTTCAATGATCGGCGGAACATATCCTTCCGGGATATAGTTAATAGGCATGCCCCAGGGACGATCTTTAGGCATGGTATACCGAGGGTCATACTTCTCCACTATGCGCGTTGATGTGATCTCTGAGATCACAGGTCTTTGTTGTTGTATCTGAGCTTCTTCTAGAGCTTGCATGTCGTTATGAAGCTTTCTCAGATCCTCTTTCATAGTGTCGATCTCTTCCCTCAACTCTCTGTTCTCTTCCTCGAGATCATCCATCTTTTTTTGTCGATTGACCCGAGTATTGTACGAATGAGACAGTTTGACTCTAGAATCGAGAAGCAAACGTGAGATTCGTAGGTAAGAAGAATGCGTTACGTGAGAATGATGAATGATATGCAATAATTATATTTTAATTAATTTTTTTCAAGATAAACTTGAACAATTGGTATGCAAATATCAAACAGTGGGGAAACCCCGTTTTATTGAATTCAAAGATTGCAGAATGGAAATACAGTAATTTACAAAGTGCTGTAAAAGGAAATGTCTAAGCTAATGGACCCTGAGTCCTCTCTGAGGAGAGCTCAGGTGTTGGTTCTGGTACTTTCCTTTTCTTTGACTGGGGCTCTTGAGCCGTTGTCGGGTTATCCTTCCTTTGCCAAGTGAAAGGAGCGAGCAAATTCCTTTGGTCATCTTGATTTTCTACAACATGTTGCTCTAAAATCTCGATCATAGTGTCTTTTTCTTTTAACAGTTGTTGTATTTTCTTACACTCCACATTGAGAATACGGTACTTGTTCTTCCAAGACTTCTTCTCCTGTTGAACTCTGTTGAGAGCAACCTAAATTTTTTCCGTATCAGACATAATATAAAGGTCAGAGTCCCTTAATGGAAGAACTTCTTGACGAGGGTAAGGCATCCTCAGCTTGAAAGCTCTAGTTTGTACCTAGTGGAGATAAGGTTCCACCGAGACACTGTCTGGTTTTCCTAGAGACTCTCTTCCTTTCCTATGAACGTGTTTCTAGGCATGCACTATTTCTGTCTCTAGTGCTCTGTCATTTTCTCCTTCCTTGAAGAAAAGACCTTCCAGATGAGCATTACGCGGGACATGCCTCATCGGGTATCCAAATTGACGACGAACTAAAATTGGATGATAGTTGATTCCTCCTTTAATTCCTATGAGGGTTACATTTGGGAAATTTCCACAACGGTCAATGATTCTGATCCCGTCATAGATTCGATTGTACCAATCGATGTCAGAGTTGGTAAGAGACATGATTCTCTACGACCAACGTAAATTACTCTTCTGATCCCAAAATGCAGCAGACTTTGGTAAACGGGAAATGAACCATTTGTATAGCAGGGGTACACAGCAGGTGATCATTCTTCCATTGTATAAATTCCTTAGGTGTACAGAATGATAAGCATCTGCGAGCAAGGTCGGTACAGGGTTTCCAATCAGAAAAATCTTAATGGCATTGATATCTACAAAGTTATCGATGTTGGGAAACAAAAATAACCCGTAGGTGAGCAAAACAAAGATGCTTTCGAAAGCGGCCACGTTCCCTATACTAGCAAAGTACAGAGATTTCTTTATCAAGAACTGGGTTGGAAAACCGTGGATACCACCCTTAATAATCATGTGAGTCTTGACTTCTGACTCATCCAAATAGATTGCTCTTGCAATAGTTTGATCCTTTGGAATTTCTTCCAGTCCAGAAAAGAGAGCTTGGTCAGTAATGGGTAAATCAGTCAGGTGAGAGTACTCCTCCAGTGTTGGTGCTAGCTGATAATCTGGGAATGTGAAACAGTGATAGACCAGATCGTAGAACTGGATTAGTGTGGACAGGATTCCTTCAATTACATGGACCCTTAACAGAGACAGCAGTCCTCCGTATTTAGCTCTGAAAGCATCAGGGTTGGTGATCATGCTTGCCAACCCTCTCAGATCCTCTAGTTTTGGAACCTTGAAGGTGTACTTATGAGTCTTCCTTCTACTGAAATCTATTAGCAATCTCTTTATCTGACATTTACAATCATTGTCTTAGTTTTATTTGAAAAAGAGAGACTAGAAGAGAATATTTTTCTTTGTTTAAAGATTTTTTATGAAAAGAATGCATGAATGCAGCACACAAAAACATAGAAAAAACATGGGGTCAAAGGGTCGGTGTCATGAAGTCAAGGCTCTACCCATCCCCAAAGGTTTATACTGGTGATTTTTGTACCTGTCCTCAAAATCACTGACCCCTATTGGGATAACGACAGCAAGCGGATCGCCAGTGAGCTGTAGTATCTTAGAGTAATCTCAAATGAGGGTAGTATCGCGTGACAATTATTTTCGATAGCTTTCGCACTACAAAATGGTTTCAGTCAACCAAAATCCTCAGCTTCTCAGATAACCCAATCGAACAATCTGCTTTCAACAACCGAAGTCGTATAGGCATTGAATCCGCAAGGGGCATCTCCACTGATTCGATGGTCGACCGGGACCTCTTATCTGGGATTCACTCCCAGTAAGATTACCCGTCTAGTACCATCACTTATCTTAGGTGTATACTCAATCTTTCCAGATGCGGCATCACACGCATTCCCATTAGCAGAAAAATAAACACGGATATCAATTAGGAAAAGCAGTATATATATTTGTCTTAACATCCTAGACCTCTAGTCTTATGATCCTATACAGACAATGACTCCCCAGCAGAGTCATCATTTCTGTGACACTTTGTGAATTTAAAGTTTTCTACCTAAGACTGTAAGAAAGAAAGGTTTTCTCTCACTGTAAGACTGCAAGAGATAAATATCTCCCACTGTGGTCGCCATTTTTCGGTAGTGCGATTTTTGTGGTTTCGAATCACTATTGCTTTGGTACTACTGTTCGATTAATTTTTTATCTCGTGAAGCTGATTAAGGAAGGGAAATAGATGTCTCCAATTAACCCTGCTTTCATACTGAGGTTAAACAGTCAAAACTATTGGTTTACAAATGCTATCAAAATGGGGTCTGTATTTAGGTTATTTCGTTTAAGAACGGAGTGTCGTAACTGTATAGGAGGATTTGGGTAAGGTACTAGATCTGATGTTTTTGATGGATGTCTGAAGGTACTGGACTTTGAGTTTTTGATTAGTATGCTCGCTAAGATTTCACAATCTTATGCCTACGTATTCCCGAAACAGAGAAATCAGAGCGATCGTAGTTCCTCCTAATAGGAGGAAAGAGATGTTTTGGTGTCTTGTTCAAAGCCCAAGATTGAAGCTAAAGGTGATTTGTATCTTGTTCAAAGCCCAAGATGTGAAGCTAAAGGGTTTTGACTAAAAGGGAATTTGTCATCTCTAAAGAGGAATTGTTGATGTTTCTATGCTGTGAGCAAGGCACAAATTTGATGCTAAAAGGTTGATTGACTCAACCGGGGATTTCTTTATACAAAGCCTAAGAGGAGGATAGAAGTTTGACTTTTCTGGGGAAAATGTTCTTTCTGTCTTGTACAAAACCCAAGATTGAGGCTAAAAGGGATTTTGACTCCGTTGGGGAGAATGTATCTTGTATAAAGCCCAAGATGGAGGCTGAAATGGTTTGACTCAACAAGAGAGTACTTTTATCTGTCCTGTATAAAGCCCAAGACAGAGGCTAAAAAAGGTTGACTCAACAAGAGAGTGTCGAACAGGTGATTGACTCAACAAGAGAGTCTGAAGGTTGATTGACTCAACAAGAGAGTCTTTTATACTCAACAAGAGAGTGATTTGCTGTCTCGTACGAAGCCCGAGATGGAGGCTAAAAGGAGATTGACTCAACAAGAGAATCTTTTATACTCAACAAGAGAGTGTTTTGCTGTCTCGTACGAAGCCCGAGATAGAGGCTAAAAGGAGATTGACTCAACAAGAGAGTCTTTTATACTCAACAAGAGAGAGTTTTATATGTCTTGTATAAAGCCCAAGATGGAGGCTAAAAGTGGTTGGCTCAACAAGAGAGTATGAAAAGGTTAGCTCCGCCGGGGAGAATCATTTGTACAAAGCCCAAGAGGAGGCTGACTTACTGCTGAGGATTATTGAGATCCTGAAGCGGGTCCAAGTGTGGGGAACTCTTATGAGAGAAAACTAGTTTCTGCTGGAGATTGATCCAGAGTGATCGGTGTTTTTTCCTATGTTTGAAAGGAACTTGAGAATGTCTTTGAGACTCAAGAGTTTTAGACCATCCAAGTCTAGAGTTTTATCTTTTGTACAATGCCCAAGAGGAGGCGCGGGCATTAAGAGATGAGTATCAACCCTACGATGGCTGGAGTTTTGACGCGGGAAAGACTGCTCTAGCAAAGGATGACTAAGTTCTGCCTTATACCTTAAAGAGGTCGTCAGGGTCCTTGTATTAAGCCCAAGAGAAGGCATGAGAACTTCTAAGAAGCCGAAGGGTCCTTGTACAACGCCCAAGAGGAGGCGGGGATGCTTTTAAGAAGCCTGTGGGTCCCCAAACCAAGAGAAGTTCAAGAAATGTAATTCACAGAGAAAAGATCATTCCAGGAAAGTTTGAGAATTTGGAAGAAACTCAAGAGATGCCATTCATGGAGAAAAGATCATCTCTGGGGAGTTAGAGTTTCTTTGATAATTTCTAAGCGTTACAGTCTGAGAAAAGGTTCACCGAGAATACTGCCTTTCTCTTTTTTCTATATTGTTTAACCCCAAGAGAAGGGAAGACTGTATCTGGAAATCCTACGGGGATCTAGTTTTGTTTGTATTTAAAGAGTGACCAACAGGGCTTTACCTAGTTCTAGACGTAATTGTCGGGAAAAACTCTAAATAACTATACTAGTATTACACAGTGGATATGTGACAAGTATATAAGAGTATGTGAAAGAAGACTTACAGTGAAACAGCCCCACAATACAGTTATATACATATGAAAGCGGTAAATGAAAGCAGATAAACACTTACTTGTTGTAGAGCTTCCATGCTGTTTGGTTAGTTGTTCAACAAAGAAATTAAAGAAAGTTTTGATGACAACATATATTTGGATTCAAAATCAAAGGAGAAATTGTTTTGAAAAGATTTTTGGGGTTTACAGCTCAAGGAGAGGCCCAAGTTGTAACGATGATCGTACCGTTGTCTTGAAAACTATACAGAGGGACTTATACAATATGTGAGGCCCAAAAAGTTTTTATGTACAAGGGGATGGGTCTTACACTCTATTAGAGGCCCAAAGATTTATTTTTGTACAAGAGATGGAATTTACATCTCAAGGAGGAGCCCAGTTGATTTTGTTAAAAAAGGCGACGGTTGCGCCGAACGTTTGAAACTATACGGAGGGACTTATACAATGTGTGAGGCCCAAAGGTATTATTTACAAAGGGGTTGGGTCTTATAATCTATTAGAGGCCCAAAGGTATTTAAAGAAAAGAAATGAGGCTTATAACACGAGGGTAGGCCCAGATGATTTGATTTTTGAACTGGCGATTGCGCCGAGATTTTTCTTTTAACGCAGAGGGACTTATACAATATCTGAGGCCCAAAATTGTTTTGGTTAAAAGGGGATTGGGCCATACACTCTATTAGAGTCCCAAAGTGTATTTTAAAAAGAAAGATATGACTTACAACACAAGGGGAGGCCCAGATGGTTTTTGTTTAAAAGGCGACGATCGCGCCGAGATTTTTAAAATCGTATTGGGACTTATACAAAGACTGAGGCCCAAATCATTTTGGAAAAAAGGGTTGGGTCTTACACTCTATTAGAGGCCCATGAGTGTTTGAAAAAGATTGGTGATGGTTGGATTAATCAAAACCCTAATTTTGTTTAAAAAAGGGATTAATTTTGTTAAAAAATTAATAAAAAGTGTTGAAAACATGTGAAAAATGAGTGGTGATCTTGGATCAATGTTTCAAAAATCATGTTTTTATCCACAAAATGATTGGAAACCAATTAAATTTGGAAAATCAAGGAGGAAAAAATATTTTAAATGTTAAAAAACAAATAAAAAATAATTCTTTGCAAAAATATCAAGTATATGAAATAAATAATATTTTTGGGAATTTTTGGCAAAATATAATATTTTAACATTTTTGTGAATTATTAAAAAAAGAATCAACTCAAAATCATTAAAACTCAGAGAGAAATTAATTTTTTAATATATTAAATAAAATCACAAAATTCAAATATTCAAATTTGTGAAAAAGGCGCCATGAACATGCGCGAAGGGAATTTTGCTCTGATTTGCATTTTCTATCCAATCTCACTGAATACTTGATGAAATCACACAATCCACATATCAATCTGCTCGTTTTCACCTCACGGTCATGTATATGGTCTTTAATTTCATTTATTTTAAGCATGAAATAAGAAATCAAGACAAAACCTCAAGAACCCTAAAATTTGCATGAAGGCTGAGAATTTTGATGCACGATTCAAACAAAGCAATTAATTGAAGGGAAACATTCTATGCATGATTATGAACATTTGGCAAAACTATTGTGCGAGGAAATATGTATAGATTAAGAGATGACCAAGTTTATGCTTACTTGAAGGTCGTGACAGCAAGAGCAATGTGATTTTTGAGTTGGAGGTGTTACAGATGAGTTGTGATGATTTGAACAGCTTCCCTACACCATATGGAGTGTGTTTGAATGCTTGGACTTGATTGGAAATGGCTGGATCACTTCATGGCATCTCAACTACAACTTGGTTGAAAACATGAGCAACTGGATGGTGATTCTGAGAAATCAGTGTTACAGTTGTGTGTTTAGTGTTTGATCAGCTCACATATGATGTTTATGAGTTGTTAGAGCAATTGGTTTGAGTGGAATTGCTCTCTACTGAAAAATTCGATAGTGACTTGCTAAGAAAGGCATTTTTGAGAGTGAGAAGATGATTTTGAGAAAGGCAAGTGTTGTAGGCCTTTGGTGTACTTAAACTGAGCATAAATGAGCTCTATTTATAGTAGAGCAAGTTTTTTTTGCAAGCAATAGTGAATGGCAACTGCAGTAGTTCATTGTCCAATTGCATCACTTTGGAATCTTAAGTCTCCTCTAGCCATTGACTAGAGGTTAGAGCACAGGCCTTTGGTTCCCTAGTTCAGAGCTCATCCTTGACTCATTCAGTTGGAAAAGGCACAGTTCATGCCACCTTGGTGCATCCATTGAATGCTCCAAAACAAAATTGGAGTCTTGTCCCCTTTTTAGGGTTTTTAGGTTTGGCATGCTACTTTTAGTTCCAAAGACTTGGGAGGCTGATGGATCAGTGTTTGATCCTCCTTGGTCTCCCCCTGAGGTGTTCAGATGGATAAACTTGTTTGTCATTTGCACAATTTGATCAAATCGAGCAAAATGCACAAATCTGCCTTGCCATGACAGTTGCAGTAAGGCATATTGCCATTGTCATAACTCCTAGCTCAAATGGTATTTGATGGAGTTCTTGGCCATTTTGGAGAGCTCTCATATGATACAACATATGGGTGATCATAGTTTGTCTTGACACTCTTTGGATATAATTGAAAAATGCCCGTACATTTTGAAAAAAGTGAAACAGATTCTGACTTAGTGAAAATTTCACTAAGTGTTGGAAAAAGTGGCATTTCATGTTTTTGTCATTTTGGTCACTCCATAACTAAAAATCCATGAAGAATTGGAGTAAGGTGTAGTTGACACTTTTAAAGTATGCCATGAGAGCTACAAATCCATCTTTGGATCAGCCAAAATAGTTGCTTGGATCTCAAGTTATGATCCTTGGAAGTTGGTACCCTAGCCACTTTGTTCCATAACTTAGAAAATTTCTAAGTTTTTTATGGTTACCCCTTTTACAAGTTATCCCACTTTTCTTGATATCATCATTTTAGGGTTAGGGAACCATAATTGATCAAAAAATAAAAAAGTCAAACTTTGACTTTTGGGCACAGTTGACTTTTTATCAGATGAATTCCAAACTGTGCGATCCTCTATGAAATCAAGTCCTTGACCTAAATCAAACTTCATGTATTGATTTCATAAGTGTTATAGGGTGTATTGAATCATGTCCCAAGGTTTGGGAGAATGTCCTGGTCAAAAGTCAAAGGCACAGTTGACGTTTTCCGCGAAACCCTAACTGTGGTTTTGCTGAACTTGAAACTTGTGAATCAAGCTTCTTGGATCAATCCATTGTTGAAAATGTATCAATATAGTGTATTAGGGTCCCTCAAATCATGTCCTGAGGTCTTGGCTCATGTTTTGTCCCAAAAGTCAACTTAGGGGTGAATTAGGTCAAGAAACCCTAATTCCTGATTTTTTATGAATGCATCCCCTGAGGCTAAATTGACTTGATGATTGGGTTTATGAGGTCCCTTAGAGTATTTTGGGTTATGTTTTGAAGCATTGGCTCATGCCCAGAGGAAAATTTCCATCTGGAGGCCCTGGTCGACCAAAACCCTAATTTGGTGACACTGGCGATCTTGAGGCTTAATCCACTTGGAATGTGGCAACTTTGTGCCTGATCCTTGATGTGGGAGTCCTCTTGATCCATTGTGGATGTTTGAGAGGTTTAGATAAGTTGAAGATCATGTCATTCCTTGATTGATCCTTTGTTTAAGAGCTCTGAGAGGGATTGAAACCCTAAGTCCGACTGTAGTGGATGCTCACCCATCCTTGCGGAGACTAATGAGGTATGATGGTCCATCCATATTGTGATGATGATTTTCACAGTGATGGGAAATCTTAGTGGTCAAAATTTAGGGTATGACAATGTCCAGGCAATAAGTGTCAGCCTCTTTATTTGAGCAGTTTGTTTTGTTCTTAGGATTTCTGTTTGGATGGCAAATGACAGTCTCATTCCAAGACAATTTGTCTATCCTCAGTAAGTTATCAAGATTATCAACTTGTTCTCCATAAAATGGCATCTCTCCGGAAATCCATCAGAGAAGTTTGTTGAAGACTTTACAAGTGCCTCTCTTTATCTGAGAATTCTTGTTACAAGGATTTTATTTGTTTCAATGCAATTTCAAATTAAAGCAATATTGCTCCTCAGTGATGTTCTACCCGTGAGTCAATTACTCATTTGGCTTCCATCAAATGGCATTTCTTCAAGAAGTTTGGTGAAGATTCATATGATCTTTCTCTTCATTTGAGAAGACATGTTTTACAAGTCAACCGATTTGTATCTCTTTTGAAGATCCCCAGTGAAACTTCCAAATCTCCAGTAAGTCATGGATTCCCGGTGAAGTCGTAGATCTCGAATAAAGTTCCGATTCCCCATGAAAGATACTCTCCCATAAGTATTCACCATTACAGGAAGAAACTGAGACCAGACCGCGGTCCAAGACCCGGTACGAGGGGATGTTTGTTTACCCTTTTCAAGCTAATAGAGCTTGATCAAACAAGAAATTGAGACTAGTTTGCGGTCCAAGACCCGGTACGAGGGGAGGTTTGTTTACCCTTTTCAAGCTAATGGAGCTTGATCAAAGAAGAAACTGAGACCAGTCTGCGGTTCAAGACCCGGTACGAGGAGAGGTTTGTTTACCATTTTCAAGCTAATGGAGCTTAATCAAAGAAGAAACTGAGTCCAGTCTGCGGTCCAAGACCCGATACGAGGGGAGGTTTGTTTACCCTTTTCAAGCTAAAGGAGCTTGATAAAAGAAGAAATTGAGACCAGTCCGCGGTCCAAGACCTGGTACGAGGGGAGGTTTGTTTACCCTTTCTAAGTGAAAAACTTTAGTCAAAGAAAAAACTGAGACCAACACGTGACTTGCGACATGAGGCGAGAGGAGGTTTATCATATTTTTAAATAGATCATTTTATTATTTGAAGTTGGCTATATCTCATATTATTTGGTTAATCTCGGCGGTAGATTGTCTGACAAGTTTAAAATAGAATGTTCAGCAAACCTCGGCAGAAGGTATTTTCTTTTAATTTCCTGGCAAGTCTCGGCAGAAGATTTCCAGTAGACCTCGGCAGAAGGTGTTTCATTTATAAATTCTTTGGTTATTCTCGGCAGTAGATCTCCAGCAGACTTCAACAGAAGATGTTTCTCTGTTTCCAGGATCTCGGCAGTAGATTTTCTGGTTAACTTTGATGCATCTTTAAACTCTAACAAATAGTTGTCCTCTTGTAGCGTGCGATTTTTTTCGGTGACGTGACCACCTTATCGCCATTTGGATTTCTCCTCACCGCAATGGTAGGAGTGGGGTGCTACTTTCTGATTTCTTATTTATGCTATGAAGCTAGAAAGGAAAGGGAAGTTATCTAAAACAGACCTTGCATGCAAATGTGTAACTGAATAAATGGTTAAGAGATTGGGGAGTTCGGGGTCAGGTTATAGAATGGGGAGTTGTCAATTACCCATCCTATATGTGGTTATCCACAGGTTGTTAGCAATTTTCTTTACTGCTTTTCTACTTACTGGTGTTTGTCTGTTGTGGGTTGGGAAAGTTTCTCCTTTGGGAGGTTTTTTTGAGAGAGAGAGAGAGAGAGAGAGAGAGAGAGAGAGTTTTTTTTTGATTTCGGGTTTTCCGAGGTTTTTCATAAGGTACTGGACCTAAGGTTTTTGATTGGTGTGTGAAGGTACTGGACCTAAAGTTTTTTATTGGTGTGCTCGCTAAGATTTGGCAATCTTATGACTACGTATTCCCGTTAAAGATAAACAGGGAAATCTGAGCAATCGTAGTTCCTCCTATTCTATGGGAGGAAAAGAGATATTTTTTGTTGTCTTATTCAAAGCCCAAGATTGAAGCTAAATGAGTATTTGTGTCTTGTTCAAAGCCCAAGATTGAAGCTAAAGGTTTGACTGGGAGAGAATTTGTTATCTCTAAAGGGAGACATCTCGTCTGTTTATCACAACTATTGAATGACTGATTATATAGGAGGATTACTTTAACTGGGATATGAGAATCCAGCAATGCCATAATTTCCTTTATAGGGGTGTTGCCCTGAAGGAGAAAACTTTAACTCAGTGTTGAGTAATGCCATTTTTCCTTAGGAATTTTTCATGCTAAGAGAGGGACAATGACGTGGATGTAAATAATCCAAAGGCTTGCCACTTACAAAAATTAGATGAACTTTACCAGGATAAGAGATGGACTACAACTTGGATATTCGAATCAACAAGTGTGCCACTTACAGCAATTATCTGGGATTAAGGTTTGTTTTGAATGTTTGTTTTGATGTATGAAATACAAAGAAATGTCTTCCTATAGAGAGTTTTTTTATTTCCTCTGAGGGGATGTTGGTTTTATTGTGTGCCTTAATCATATCCCAAGGTTGAAGCTAAGAGATTGACTGACTCCACTGGAGAAGTCCTTATACAAAGCCTAAGAGGAGGCTGGAAAAGACTGACTCAACAAGAGAATGTTTATCTGTCTTGTACAAAGCCCAAGATTGAGGCTAAAAGAGATTTGACTCTTTTGGGGATTGTAATACCCCAAATTTTGACCACTTAGATTTCCCATCATTGTGAAAATCATCATCACAATATGAATGAACCATCATGCTTCATTAGCCTCCCTAAAGATGGGCGAGCATCCAATACAATCAAAATTAGGGTTTCAAGCCCTCTCTGAGTGCTTAGACAAAGGATCAATCAAGAAATGACATGATCTTCAACTTGTCTAATCTCTTAAACATCCACAATGGATCAAAAAGGACTCCCACTTCAAGGATTAAGCACAAGGCTGCTCCCTTCTAGGTGGATCAAGTCTCAAGATCGACAGTGTCACCAAATTAGGGTTTTGGTCGACCAGGGTCTCCAGATGGAAATGTTTATCTGGGCACAAGGCAATGATCCAAAACATGACCTAATATGCTTCATGGAACCTCATGAACCCATGCATCAAGTTAATTTTGCCTCAGGGGATGCATTCATCAAAAATCAGGAATTAGGGTTTCTTGACCTAATTCACCCCTAAGTTGACTTTTGGGACAAACCATGAGCCAAGACCTCAAGAGATGATTTGAGGGTCTCTAATACACCATATTGATCCATTTGGAACAATGGATTGATCCAAGAAGCTTGAGCAACAAGTCTCATTTTCATCTGCACCACAATTAGGGTTTTAAGGGAAAAGTCAACTGTAACTTTGACTTTTGACCAAGACATGCTCCCAAACCCTAATACATGATTGAATATACCCTATGACACCCATGGAACATGTCCATCAAGTTTGATTTAGGTCAAGGACATGATTTCCTGAAGAATTGCACAGTTTGGAATTCATCTGATAAAAAGTCAACTGTGCACAAAAGTCAACTTTGACTTTTTGAGATTTTTCACCAAAATGGATTTTTAACCCTAAAATGATGTTAATGTATGATTTGAATCATCATTCATCAAGAAAAATCAAGAAAAGTGAGATAACTTGTAAAAGGGGTAACCATAAAACTTAGAAATTTTTCTAAGTTAAAAATAAAGTGGCAAAGGTACCAACTTTGGAGGACCATAACTCCTAAACCACAAGGCCATTTTTTCTCATCCAAAGATGGATTTGTAGCCCTCATTATCACCTACAAAAACTTCAACTACAAGTCATTCCAATTCATTAAGGATTTTGAGTTATGGAGTGATCAAAGTGGCTGAAAAGTGAAAATGTCACTTTTTCCAACACTTAGTGAAATTTTCACTAAGTCAGAATTTGCCTTCACTTTTTGCCAAATGTAGGGGGATTTTTCACTTGGAATCAAAAGAGATCAAAACCAAACTTGTTCAAACAGTTGTTGTATCATGTAAGAGCTTTCCAAAATGGCCAAGAACATTGCCAAATTCAACCTACATCATGAGATACAACATTGGCCAGTTGCCTTGCTGAAATCTGTCAAAGCAAGGCAGAATTTGCATTTTGGCTCGATTTGCCAAAATCAGCCAATTTCAATTGCTCCAATCCACTTGGACACCTCAGAGGATTGAATCTAAAGGGGACAATCACTGAGTCAAGCCTCCAAGGTCCAAGGAACAAGGAATAGCATGTTGAACCTAGAGTTGCCAAAATAGGGACAAGACTTCAAATTTGGAATGAGGCATTCAATGGAACCATCAAGGTGGCATGGACTGAGCCATTCTCATCTGAAATTAGTCAAGACTTATCCAAGACCAAGGGGACCAAAGCTCTGTGCCCTAACCTCTAGTCAATGGCTAGAGGAGACGTTCATTTCCATTGGCCAACATTGGCCAAACCTACTTACCAGCTGCCATGCACTATTCCTTGCAAAACAAACTTGCTCTACTATAAATAAAGCTCAATTGTGGTCAGTTTAAGTACACCAAAGCCATCTAACAGATGCTTTCCTCAAAATCTCTTTCTCTTGGCAAAAATGCCTTTCTTAGCAAGGTAGCTATCGGGTTTTGAGTTTGAGAGCAATTCTGCACAAACCAATCACTCACACACCTCACATACATCACATATGAGCTGATCAAACACTCACATAACTTCTGAAACATCAATTTCATGAAATCACCAGCTGGTTGCTCAAATTTTCAAACAAGGTGCAGCTGAGGTACCACAAAATGATCCAGCCAATTTCAATCAAGTCCAACCATCCAAACACAATCCATAGGGTGTAGGGAAGCTGTTCAGATCATCACCACTCATCTGTAACACCTCCAAATCAAAAATCACTTTGAACTTGCTGTCACGACTTGGAGGTAAGCACATACTTGGTCATCTCTCAATCTATGCATATTTCCTCGCACAATAATTTGGCCATATGTTCATAATCATGCATGGAATGTTTTCCCTCAATTAATTGCATTGTTTGAATCGTGTATCAAAAATCCTAGCCTTCATGCAGAAATTAGGGTTCTTGAGGTTTCTTCGTGATTTCTTGTTGTATGTTTAATTTAAATGAAATTAAAGTACATAGACATGATCGTGAGGTTGAGACAAGCATAATGATATGTGGATTGCATGATATGATTACGTATTCATGGAGATTGGATAGAAAACACAAATCTGAGAAATCAAGAACACGCGCGTGTTCTTCAGCTGTTCTTGGTGCCATTTTTGAATAATTTGAATATTTGAATTTTGTGATTTTGTTTAATTGATTCAAAAATTAATTTCTCTCTGAGTTTTAATGATTTTGAGTTGATTCTTTTTTTAATAATTCACAAAAATGTTAAAATATTTTATTTTATCAAAAAATCCCAAAAATATTATTTATTTCATATAATTGATATTTTTGTAAAGAATTAATATTTTGATTGTGTTTGGCATTTTAAATATTTTTTCTACATTGATTTTGCAATTTTTAATGCTTTCTAATTATTTTGTAGGTCAATACTTAATTTTTGAAGCATTAATCCAAGATCACAATTTGTTTTCCATGTGTTAAACAATTTTTGATCATTTTAATTGAATTTTTATTCAATTAAATACATTTTGAAAACAAATTAGGGTTTTGGATTAATTCAAACCTCATAAATCATTTTCAAAACACTTTGGGCTTCTATTAGAGTGTAAGAACCAACCCTTTTTTTGACCAAATCATCTTTGGGCCTCACTTATTGTATAAGTCCCGATACCGTTAAAAAAAACAAACGGCGCGATCGTCGCCTTTTCAAAAACCATCTGGGCCTACCCTCGAGTAGTAAGACCCATTTATTTTTCTTTAAAACTCTTTGGGCCTCTTGAGAGAGTGTAAGACCCATCCCCCCTTGTACAAAAACTTTTTGGGCCTCACTCATTGTATAAGTCCCTCTGTACAAGTAAACGGCGCGATCGTCGCCTGTTTAAAAATAAAAATCATCTGGGCCTCTCCTTGAGCTATAAGACCCATTCAAAACACTTTGGGCCTCTATTAGAGTGTAAGACCCAATCCCCCTTTTAACCAAAAACATTTTGGGCCTCACTTATTGTATAAGTCCCTCTGCGTTAAAAGAAAACCTCGGCGCGATCGCCATTTTTAAACGAAAAATCATTTGGGCCTACCCTCGTGTTATAAGCCCCTCTCTTTTCTTTAAAACTTTTTGGGCCTCTTGAGAGAGTGTAAGACCCATCCCTTTGTACAGAAAACCTTTTTGGGCCCCAGTCACTTGTATAAGTCCCTCTGTACAAATTCAAACAGTGCGCTCACTAATAAAACCCTGGGCCTCTCCTTGAGCTGTAAGCCCCAGATCTTTCTTTTTCAAAGCACTTTCTCCTTTGATTTTGAATATACTGTTGTTTTCAATCTTTCTTTGTTGAACAACTAACCAAACAGCATGGAAGCACTACAACCGAGTAAGTGGTTATCGCTTTCATTTACTGCTTTCATATTATAAACTGTATTGTGGGGCTGCTCACTGTAAGTCTCCTTTCATAAACTCATATCTACTGTGTAATAATAGTATAGATATTTCGAGTTTCCCCGGCAACTACGTCTAGAACTAGGTGACGCCGTTTTACTTATTCGTAGAAATAGACGCCTAGATCCCCAATAGGAGCACCAGATACAGTCTTCTCTTCGGCTGTCCTCCTTAGGAATCGTCAAGAAGCTCTACTCCCCAAGATGAATGTATTCTCCGTGAATGGCATCTTTGAGTTTCTTCTCAAATTCTCGAACTTTCCTGACTTGATCTATTCCTTGTGGATAGCTTGCCTTGAATGTCTCGGGGTTTGGGTACCCACTACGGTCATAATCTTGGACCTTAACTAAGGAACCCTCTTTAAAAGTTAAAAGTCGCTGGATAGTAAACCTCGCACGTTTACCAGTGGTTTTCATCTTTAAAAGAGTTATCTCTCCTAATGGAAAGGAGATGATAGACTCACGGGCTTCTTAAAAGCATTGGCCTCCTCTTGGGCATTATTCAAGGACCCTACGGCTTCTTAGAAGTATTCACAGCCTCCTCTTAGGCTTCGTATAATGATCTCTTCCTCCGGGAATGATAGCCTCCTCTTGGGCTTCGTACAAGGACCCGTCGGCTTCTTAAAAGTTTCCAGCCTCCTCTTGGGCTTCGTACAAATTGTCCCGACGACCTCCTATAGGTATAGGAACAGAACTTAGTCATCCTCATAGAACAGTCCTTTCATAGAGTCTACTACTATTTCTCGAAGCATAGTACAAAAGATAAAACTCTAGACACGGACAGTCTAACTTCCTTGAGTCTCAAAGACATTCTCAAGCACCCTTCGTTAAATAGGAAGGAAACACACAGACTCAGATAGTCTCGATACCCTTTGGATTTCCCGTTTCCTCAAAGAGAAGGAAATATCCCTGATCCTCAAATCTAATCCCTGAGTACAGTGTTGCTCATATAAGAACTGATTTTCTCTTTTAAAATCAGTATATTGGATCTGTCACTCAACTGAAACAGTTACAATAGCCTCCATCTCGGGCTTCGTACGAGATACCAAAATTCTCCCCAGTGGAGTCAAAACAACCCTTTCGCCTCTCTCTCGGGCTTTGTACGAGATACAAAAACACTCTCTTACTGAGTATAAAAGATTCTCCAACTGAGTCAACTCTTTGCTAGCCTCCTCTTAGGCTTTGTATAACGATATGCCCCACTGGGTCAAAAAAATTTTAGCCTCTCTCCCGGGCTTTGTACGAGACACAAAATAGCCTCCTCTTAGGCTTTGTATAATGATTTTCCTAGCGGAAATTAGCCTCCTCTTAGGCTTTGTATAAGAAAACCACTGGTTGATCCAATCGACCTTTTAGCATCAAAGCTGTGCCTTGTTCGCAGTACACAAACATCAACAACTCCTTTCCCTTCATCTAATCGCTGTAAGCGGCAAGCCTCTGGATCATCTATATCCATGCCACTGTCCCTCTTTTAGCATGAGAAATTCCTAAGGAAAGATGGCATTGCTCTACACTGAGTTAAAGTCTTCTCCTTCAGGTTAAAACCCTTTCTTCGGAAATTATGGCATTGCTCAGATCCGCGTATCCCAGTTAAAGTAATTCTCCTTCTCCCCTCTTTAGAGATGAAAAATTCTCTCTAAAGCCGAGGTCTTTCAGCTTCACGTCTTGGGCTTTGGACAAGACACAAATAGACCTTTTAGCTTCACATCTTGGGCTTTGAACAAGATACAAATCACCTTTCGCTTCACGTCTTGGGCTTTGAACAAGACACCAAAAACACCATTTCCTCCCATAGAATAGGAGGAACTACGAACGCTCTGATTTCCCTGTTTCGGTAAACGGGAATACGTAGGCATAAGATCGAAAGAAAAGATCTTAGCGAGCACAATCAACAAAAAACCGAAATCCCATATCTCCATCAATCAAAAGCAGTAATTCAAAAGCACCAGTCCTAACATCCTAATCCTTATTCCCCGCCAGAAATATTAAGCCCTAGAAAGAAAGAAACCTGTATTGGCGAAATACGAATAACCAGTACAAAGCCCCCCCCCCCACATTGATAGCATCCGTAACCTAACAGACCGCTGTTTAAACTCAGTATGCAAGCAGGATTAATTGGAGACATCTATTTCCCTTCCTTATTCAGCTTACAATAGGATAAAAAATGAATCGACCTGTAGTCAAAGCTCAAACCGCAGAGAGGGACCAGCGCTTAAGAACCTCGTCCAAAATCACTCGCTACTGAAAAGTGGCGCCCACCGTGGGGCCCGGTCCTTTCTTTCTGCTTCTCTTGTGTGAAAAATTACACAAATGGCGACTCTGCTGGGGAGTCTCCTTTTCTGCCTTAGGGCATCATCCCCATTTTCTACAGAAAATGGGAACTCTACCGAAGAGAAAGATTGACCTATGCTGGTCCATCTCTTAGGCAGGGAACCACAGATTGGGGCTTCCGCCGGGGAACCCATTTCTGTCAGGAACTTAAGAATCATAGCTTTATAAGTCTAGGATGATTAGGACAAATATATATACTGCTTTTCCTAATTGCTATACGTGTTTATTTTTCTGCTACTGGGAATGCGTGTGATGCCGCATGTGGTGAGATTGAGTATACACTTAAGAAAAGCCAACCCTTTCGTAGTGCAGAAACTATCGGAAATAGTTGTTACGCGATACTACCCTCATTTGAGGCTGGTGATCTATTCTCGATGAATGGCACTTACTCTAAGATTGCACACAACTCGCTGGCGATCCGCTTGTTGTCTGCCTTCCTGGGAGGAGCTGATGATAATGAGTACAGGTACAAAAATCACCCTAGTATAAACCTTTGGGGATGGGTAGAGCCTTGACTTCATGACAACGACCCTTTGACCCCATGTTTTTCTATGTTTTTGTGTGCTGCATTCATGCATTCATTTAATAAAACATTAAAACATTCAAAAAACTTTCTCTTCTAGTCTCTCTGTTTTTCAAATTAAACTAAGACTGTGATTGCAAATATCAGAGAAAAAGATTGCATTAATGGATTTCGGTAGAAGGAGAACTCACCAGTATACCTTCAAGGTTCCAAAACTAGGGGATTTGAGAAAGTTAGCGAGGATGATCGTTAACCCAGAGGCTTTCAGAGCCAAGCACGGTGGTTTGCTACCACTGTTAAGAGTCCATGTGATTGAGGGAATCATGGATGCGCTCATTCAGTTCTACAATCCGGTTTATCACTGTTTCACATTCCCGGATTACCAGCTATCACCAACGCTGGAGGAGTATTCTCATCTGACTGATTTACATATCACTGATCGAGCTCCATTTTCTGGACTGGAAGAAATTCCAAAGAATCAGACTATTGCAATAGCAATTCATTTGGACGAGTTTGAGGTCCGGACTCACATGATTACTAAGGGTGGCACCCAAGGTTTGCCAGCCCAGTTCCTGACCAAGAAAGCTCTGTACTTTGCTAGTATAGGGAACGTGACTGCTTTTGAAAGCATCTTTGTTTTGCTCACCTACGGATTATTTTTGTTTCCCAACATCAATAACTTCGTCGATATCAACGCTATTAAGGTTTTTCTCATTGGAAACCCTGTGCCGACTTTGCTCGCAGATGCGTATCATTCTGTACACTTGGGAAATCTGTACAGCGGAGGGGAGATCACATGCTGTGTACCTTTGCTCTACAAATGGTTTATCTCTCACTTGCCCAAGTCTGCCGCTTTTTGGGATTGCAAGAGTGTCTTACGTTGGTCGCAGAAGATCATGTCTCTCACCAACTCTGAAATAGATTAGTGTAATAGGATTTATGAGGGAATCAGAATCATTGACCGTTGTGGAAACTTCCCCAGCGTACCCCTCATAGGAACTAAAGGAGGAATCAACTATCATCCGATATTGGTTCTTCGTCAATTTGGATACCCGATGAGACACATCCCACTAGGTGTTCATCTGGAAGGTCTTTTCTTCAAAGAAGGAGAAAGTGACAGAGCACTAAAGATGGAAATAGTGCAAGCTTGGAAACATGGTCATGAGAAAGGACGAGAGTCTCTGGGAAAACCGGACTGTGTCTCGGTGGAGCCTTATCTCCATTGGGTACAAACTAGAGCTCTCAAGCTAAAAAAGCCTTATCCTCGTTACGGAATTCTTCCGCCGAGGGGAATTGTCATGTACTTCATGACGAAAACTGAAAGGCTTCAGGTTACTCTCAACAAAGTTCAAAAGGAAAGAAGATCTTGGAAGAACAAGTACCGCACCCTCGATGTAGAGTGTATCCAAATACAACAATTACTGAAAGAGAAAGATGCTCTGATTGAAATTTTGGAGCAGCATGCTGTAGAGAATCAAGATGACCAAAGGAATTTGCTCGCTCCTTTCACCTGGAAAAGGAAAGACAACCCGACAACGGCCCAAGCGCCCCGGTCAAAGAAGAGGACTCGGGACCCATTAGTTTAGGTTTCTGTTTCTGCACTTTGTAATCTACTGTATTTCCATTTCTGTAATCCTTTGGAATTCAATAAAAAGGGGTTTCCCCACTGTTTGATATTTGAAATCTAATTGTCGAAGTTTATTTTAATTAAACCTAAAAACAATTAATATAATCATTGCATTCATCATTCTCACATCGCGTATTCTTCTTCCCTACGAATCTCACGTTTGTGTCTCGATTCTAGAGTCAAACTATCTCATTCGTATAATACTCGGGCCAATCGTCAGAAAAAGATGGATGATCTTGAGGAAGAAAACAGAGAGTTGAAAGAAGAGATCGACGCTCTGAGAGAGGATATGAGAAAGCTTTGTAACGACATGCAAGCCATGGCAGAAGCTAAGCTACAAAGAACTGTGATCTCAGAGATCACCTCAATGCCCATCATAGAGAAGTATGATCCTAGGTATCAGATGCCGAAAGATCGTCCTTGGGGCATGCCTGTTAACTATATCCCGGAAGGATATGTTCCGCCGATCACTGAAGATCAGGGAATCGCAACAGAAGCCGCTGGGCCTGAAGGTTACAAACTTCGGGAAAGCGAAGATGCCAGGGGCATACTGAAGACTCCTGAAGGTTACAAACTTCGGGAGGCGCCAAGACTTACTGCCGTAGTCACGGTACCACCCCCTGTGGTGCACACTGTCCCGGAAGGACAGATTCCACCAACACCTTCTGGTAAGAAGGAAACTATGTTTGACAGAATGGAGGAATTCCAGGAACAGTTCTTGGAAATGCAGAAAGAGCTGCAAGCCATTCGCGGTCAGGATTTATTTGGAAAGGACGCCGCAGACCTCTGCTTGGTCCCAAATGTAAAAGTCCCGCACAAGTTCCAAGTGCCCAACTTTGAAAAATACAAGGGTAACTCTTGCCCTCAGAGCCATCTGGTGATGTACGCTCGGCGGATGTCAGCCCAGACGGAGAATCAGGACTTGCTGATTCACTACTTCCAGGATAGTTTAACCGGTGCCGCACTCAAATGGTACATGGGTTTAAACCGTACTACGATCAGTACATTCAGAGATCTTGGTACTGCCTTCGTCCAACAATACAAGTACAATTTGGACATGGCACCCGACAGAGATCAACTCAGATCAATGTCGCAAAAGGACAAGGAAACCTTTAAGGAGTATGCTCAAAGGTGGCGTGAAATTGCCGCTCAAATTTGTCCACCTCTTGAGGAAAAAGAGATGACAAAAATCTTCTTAAAGACCTTAAGCTCATTATACTATGACCGAATGGTTGCCAGTGCGCCCAGTGATTTCACCGAAATGGTCGACATGGGCGTACGTCTTGAGGAAGCCGTCCGAGAAGGACGTTTGGTAAAAGACACAGGATCAACGAGCGGTACTAAAAAATACGGTAGTGCTCTCCCTAATAAAAAAGAGCAAGATATTGGGAATATCTCTCTCGAAAAGCAAAGGCGACGTTATCAGCCAATAGCAGCTGTTACTCCTGCTATCGGCCCCGCGCCTGTTCCTATGTATCAACCTCAGGTTGCGCAGAGCCAACCTGACCAACAAAGGACACAACAGGCTCTTCAGCAGGCTCGTCCTCCATATAACAACAACCGTACACCACGGCCACCAGGATTTGATCCTATACCTTTAACGTACGCAGAATTATTTCCGTTACTGCTGGCTAAGGGGCACATTCAGACTAAGTTTCCCCTTTCAGTTCCGGAAAATCTGCCTTTTTGGTTTAAAGCGGATCAAACATGCCCTTATCATCAAGGAGGTTCAGGGCATAACATTGAGACTTGCCTCAATTTCAAATCCGACGTGCAAAAGCTTGTTAGGAGCGGGCTCTTATATTTCAAAGATACGAACCCTAATGTTCTTACGAACCCGCTGCCTCAACACGAGAAGGCTGCAGTCAATCTGATTGAGAAAGAGACTAACAATTTCTATCAAATTCACAATGTACTCTTATTGGGGACCAATCTGGTCAAGATGCATTGTAGACAGAGTGGATATGGCCATGTGCCACCTCATAATTATCACCAGTGTGATATCTGCTCTAAAGATAACCAAGGATGTTCGGTAGTGCAATCAGCTCTACAGGAACAAATGGATCTTGGATGGATCCAAGAGCACCGAGTTCGTGGAGTTAACATGGTCTCTACGAATTCTAATGTCATTCAAAACCACGACATCCGTGTGATGAATGTCAACTTGGTGGCGATGCACTCAAGGCAAATCCAGTATCATAATCTGCCGCGGCACGATTACAGTTCCTGTCTGATTTGCTCGGTAAACAAACAGGGATGCTCTTTCATACAAGAGGCCCTCCAGCGTCAGATGGATCTTGGATGGATCCAAGACTACCATGATAGGAACTCCTATCAAATCAACATGGTTCAGATCTTTGACATTCGCGTGCTGAATACCAACCTGGTAGAGTTACATGCCGAGCAGGTCCGACTCAGATTCTTAATATCACACGATTATCAAAACTGTAAAGCAGGTTGCGAAAACGATCGAGGTTGTACCCTTGTCCAGGAGGCACTTCAGCACTTGTTAAATCATTGGTGGATGCCAATCTATATGGACGAAGATACTCAGCAGATTAGTATCAATAACAGGAATCCTACTCGTCGTCAAAGTCAGGATGTCCGATCAATGGAAGGTAACCTAGTGAGGTTACATTGTATTCAAAGTGGGCGTGGCCAGGTGCCGCCACACAACTATGACAGTTGTAGCGTCTGTTCGAAAAGTAATCAAGGGTGTTACCTTGTGAGAGCAGCTCTTCAGGGTCAGGTCGATCGTGGAGAAATTCGTCCATATCCAGGTTCAGGGCCTATCATTTGGTCGCCGAACTACCTTGCTGATCAGGTTGAGGATGTTGTCACGATCTCTGGTCATCACCAGATCAGGGATGTTTTTGCCATCGTCCCTCTACTTGACGAATCTAGAGTTCCCAACCGGGAATGGATCAAGGTTACTTATGATGGTCAAAAAAATCAGAAGGTTCCCATAGTCATCTATCTACCGGGACCATTACCGTATGAATCAGCTAAGGCGATCCCTTACAAATACGGTGCAACGACAATTGAAAATGGAAATGAAATTCCATTACCCTCCGTCGTGAATATTATAGACGTCAGTCGTGTAACACGGAGTGGTAGAATCTTCAACCGAGGGGTTAGGGAAGCTAACAAAGAAAAGGAACTTTAGGCAGAAATTCCTGATCCGCCAGTCGGTCAATCTAGTAATCCCGACTTTTCAAAAGACAAGAATGAGATGCTAAAGCTCATCCAAAGGAGTGAATATAACATCGTTGATCAACTGTTACAGACTCCTTCAAAGATCTCAGTATTATCACTGTTACTCAGTTCAGAAGCACACAGAGAGGCTCTACAGAAAGTCTTGGAGCAAGCCTTTGTGGAACAGGATGTAACAATCAGACAATTCGATAGCATTGTCTCTAACATCACTTCCTGCAATAATTTGGGATTTAGTGATGAGGAATTACCTGAAGAGGGTCGCCGTCATAACATGGCGCTCAATATCACAGTTAACTGCCAGGGCGATGCTTTAGCCAACGTACTGGTAGACACAGGGTCAGCCCTGAATGTTATGCCGAAGTACACTTTGATGCAGTTATCATTCAAGGGCCCTCCGATGAGAGTCAGCGAGGTCGTCATCAACGCATTCGACGGATCCAGAAAAACAGTTATCGGCGAAGTGGATCTTCCCATAACTATTGGTCCTCACACTTTCCAAATCACTTTCCAAGTCATGGACATCCGGGCAACATACAGTTGTTTATTAGGAAGACCTTGGATACATCAGGCTGGAGCGGTTACTTCAACCCTCCACCAAAAGCTAAAGTTCGTCAAGAACGATCAACTTGTCACGGTTTGTGGGGAACAAGCCTTGCTTGTAAGCAACTTATCATCATCTGCTTGTGTGGAACCCGAGGAGGTTATTGGAACTCAGTTCCAAGCACTATCGGTGAGCAAGAACGATCAATCCGAAGAAGGAACTTCAATTTCTTCATACAAAGATGCTATCAAAGCGGTCGAGAGTACCGATACGACAGGATGGGGACAGCTTGTCATTCCCACTGACAATAAAACAAAGAAGGGTCTTGGTTTTTCTGCGACCTGTACTCAGACAGCCGCCAATGATGAAAGTCTTCATCCCCTTCAAAACTTCTTCCACAGTGGAGGTTTTCTTCACCCAGTGTCTCAGACAGTTCATGCTATCAATGAGGAAGATCCCTCTGACACAGAGGAAGAATGGAAGTCCTACCTTAACAAGGACGGCTATATGTCTCAGGAAGAGGTGCCTATTCCTTTTTGCTTTCCTACAGAAAGTCTGAGATTTATACCAAGATCAGATGTCGAAATGATCTACGGAGATTGTGATCCGGAAGGATGCCGTGCTCCGCCAAATTCATTAGAGGAAGACACTCTGATGAAAGACAACTTTGACCGCAATTACTATGGCCCGATGGATGGTCTGCCAATGTGGCAGCCTTACCCAGGAAACTTGGGGCAAGAAAGTCAGCCGAGTAACGAAACTCAGCTGAGCATCATTGAACAGAATACCTGTGTCCCCGCCATGTCATGGGATCAACACTCAGGTCATTCGGAAACTACTCAACATGAAGATGAATTCGCAACGTTTGCAGGACTAGAATTCATCAACTATGCTTTTCCTGAGGTCAACGTCATCGAGAGGGATGACTTCTCCAGTTCCAAAAAATTTTGGGACACTCTGGGACAACCAAGTGGAAAATTCGACTTTATGGTCAAGTACACCGCTCCCGAAAGCTCTCGTATCAGGCTCGAAGATATCCAGTCAACTGGATGGGGAGATGCAGCTGAGAGCACCAATGCTATGCAAAATGCAACAGAGGAATCCTCCTACGACAATTCTGCTTGGGAGACAGATTCCAACGATCCTGCTCCACCAGAAATCAGCGTCATTTCTGAAGACAAATCAAAGAAGGTGCCAGACTTTGTGATTCACCGAGGAGTTCGCCGCCAATGGGTTGCTGTCGAGGTTCCGAAGGTCGTTTATCAGTCAAAGTAATTTCTATCTTTAAACCTTTCACCCTGCCCAGGTGAAACGGATGTTTTGATAGGGCTCGTTTTCTGTAAACTTCCCTCTTCGCTTTGCCCAAAGCGACAGAGTTTTGTTTTATAGGGCTGTAGTTTCAAGATTCGACTTGTTCATTAATAAAATAACGTCGTTCTGTAATTTCCGCATTAATTGCTGTTTTCTTTTTTGCTTTTTCAGAAAATGGTAATCCTAAAAAACATTCAATAATAAAAACAAGCAGTAAAAACAAATACACTGCACACACTTGCATTTTCTCTATCTCTTCTAAACACGAATCATCACGTCATGTAGATTGCTTGTTTTATACCCCATTGAAACATACGATTCGATGCCTTCTTCCAACTTTGAGTCCCCGATATTCGAGGCTGAAGAAGAAGTTGACAACGAAATTCCAGAAGAGATCTCCCGACTACTCAGACAAGAGGAAAGGTCCATTGAACCTCACAAAGAGCCGTTGGAAACGGTAAACTTGGGTTCAGAAAAAGAGAGAAAAGAAATCAGGATCGGAGCATTGCTCAGTCCAACTGCCAGAGAGGGTTTGATAAAGCTTCTCAAAGAATTCCCCGATGTGTTCGCTTGGTCCTATCAGGATATGCCAGGGTTGGATACCAGCATCGTGGAACATCACTTACCACTAAGATCGGAATGTCCGCCAGTAAAGCAAAGGTTGAGACGGACTCACCCGGACATGGCCATCAAAATCAAAGAGGAGGTACAGAAATAGATCGACGCCGGTTTCCTCGCTACATCTGAATATCCTCAATGGTTAGCCAACATCGTACCCGTTCCCAAAAAGGACAGAAGGGTCAGAATGTGTGTTGATTACAGAGATCTGAACAAGGCGAGTCCAAAGGACGACTTTCCTTTACCACACATTGACATGCTGGTTGACAGCACAGCAAAGTTCAAAGTATTCTCCTTCATGGATGGATTCTCGGGCTATAACCAGATCAAAATGGCGCCGAAAGACATCGAGAAAACTTCGTTCATTACCCCATGGGGTACCTTTTGTTACAAGGTAATGCCGTTCGGTTTGAAGAATGCCGGGGCAACCTATCAAAGGGCCATGACTACTCTGTTTCATGACATGATACATAAGGAAATCGAGGTATATGTCGATGATTTGATTGCAAAATCAAGAACAGAGGATGAGCACATTGAACATCTGTCAAAATTGTTCGAACGTCTAAGAAAATTCAAGCTCCGCTTGAATCCCAATAAGTGCACCTTCGGTGTCCGTTCGGGGAAACTACTAGGGTTCATCGTCAGCCAGAAAGGGATTGAGGTTGATCCTGACAAGGTCAAGGCCATTCAAGAAATGCCTTCTCCGAAAACTGAAAAATAAGTCAGAGAATTCCTGGGACGTTTGAACTACATCTCCAGATTTATATTCCTTATGACCGCGACTTGTGCGCCGATTTTCAATTTATTGAAAAAGAACCAGGATTGCGTTTGGTCAGAAGACTGCCAAACTGCCTTCGACAGTATTAAGGAATATCTGTTGAATCCTCCAATTCTATCACCTCCAGTGGAAGGAAGACCACTAATCATTTACCTCACAGTCCTAGAGGACTCAATGGGATGTGTACTTGGCCAACAAGACGAAAGCAAAAGGAAAGAGTCTGCCATCTACTATCTAAGCAAGAAATTCACCGACTGCGAGACTCGGTACACAATGCTTGAGAAAACTTGTTGCGCTTTGGCTTGGGCAGCCAAACATCTTCGCCAGTACATGATTCGTCATACTACTTGGTTGGTCTCCGAAATGGATCCAATCAAGTACGTTTTTGAAAAACCTGCTCTCACGGGAAGGATTGCCCGTTGGCAGATGTTACTATCAGAATATGACATAGAGTACCATGCTCAGAAAGCCATTAAGGGAAGTATTTTAGCCGATCATTTGGCTCATCAACCGATTGACGATCAGGAATCAATCGGGTTTGACTTCCCAGACGAAGATGTCATGTATCTAAAAATGAAAGATTGCGATGAACCGTTACCCAGTGAAGGGCCAGAACCAGGTTCCCAGTGGGGACTCATCTTTGACGGAGCAGTTAATCATTATGGAAACGGAATTGGGGCAATCATTGTTACCCCTCAGGGTTCCCACATTCCTTTCACTGCCATACTTACGTTCAAATATACGAACAACGAGGCCGAATACGAAGCATGTATTATGGGTCTCGAAGAAGCGATTGATTTAAGGATCAAAAACTTGGACGTATACGGCGATTCAGCCCTGGTTATTAACCAGATAAAAGGAGATTGGAACACATACCAATCAGGATTGATTCCTTACAAAGACTATGCAAGAAGGTTGTTACCCTTCTTCAACAGAGTCGACTTTCATCACATCCCTCGTGATGAGAATCACATGGCTGATGCATTAGCCACTCTCTCTTCCATGATTAGTGTAGGTCGATGGAATGACATACCTAAGATCGACATCATGCGCCTTGAACGGCCCGCTTACATCTTCGCAATTGAAGCAGTCATAAACGCTACACCTTGGTATCACGATATCAAATGCTTCCTTTAGAAACAAGAGTACCCATCTGGGGCACTCAGAAAAGACAGAAAAACCCTCAGAAGATTGGCTGGAAACTTCTTCCTGAGCGGTGACACTCTCTATAAGAGAAATTTTGACATGGTCTTGCTACGATGCGTAGACAGACCAGAAGCAGACATGCTTATGAAAGAAATTCATGAAGGATCCTTTGGCACTCATGCTAAAGGACACACAATGGCGAGAAAATTTTTAAGAGCAGGGTACTATTGGTTGACCATGGAATCCGACTGCTACAAGTACATGAGGAGGTGTCACAAGTGTCAGATATACTCCGACAAAATTCATGTACCGCCATCACATCTCAAAGTTCTTTCTTCCCCGTGGCCATTTTCCATATGGGGAATCGATATGATTGGCATGATTGAGCCCAAGGCTTCAAACGGACATCGGTTCATCCTGGTAGCCATTGACTATTTCACCAAGTGGGTCGAAGCAGCGTCATTCGCCAATGTAACCCGACAAGTGGTGGTCCGATTTATCAAAAACAATATCATCTGCCGTTATGGTGTTCCAAGCGAGATCATTACTGATAATGGATCTAACTTGAACAATAAGATGATCAAAGAGTTGTGTGATGAGTTCAAGATCGAACACCATAACTCATCTCCCTACCGACCCAAGATGAACGGAGCGGTAGAAGCGGCTAACAAGAACATCAAGAAGATCGTTCAAAAGATGGTTGTAACCTACAAAGATTGGCACGAGATGCTACCCTTTGCTCTTTACGGTTATCGTACATCTGTCCGCACTTCAACAGGGGCTACCCCTTTCTCTCTAGTATATGGCATGGAGGCAGTGCTTCCCATAGAAGTAGAGATCCCGTCAATCAGGGTATTGATGGAAGCTAAGCTCACCGAAGCTGAATGGTGTCAAAGTCGACACGACGACCTGAACCTGATCGAAGAGAAGCGAATCACGGCACTATGCCACGGTCAGTTGTATCAACAGAGAATGAAGAGGGCGTTCGACAAAAACGTCCGACCTCGTGTCTTCAGGAAAGGAGACCTCGTGCTCAAGAAGATACAATCATTTCTCACTAACTCTCGGGGCAAATGGACCCCAAATTATGATGGCCCCTATGTGGTCACGGAAGCTTTCTCAGGAGGTGCCTTGAGACTTGCAACCATGGACGGAGAGGAATTTGCCTACCCCACGAATGTTGATGTAGTCAAGAAATACTTCGCCTAAACTAAAAAAAAAAAACGTCTCGGTGGATTGAAAACCCGAAAGGGCGGTCCAGGCAAAAGTTAGGGACATGAAAAAAATCATCCCGATGGATTGGAAACATCATAGTACAATCCAGGCAAAAGTTAGGGATAATGGCAAGTAACTATGTTCAACAGAGGCAAGTCCTTCAGCAGTAGTTACATCATCTATCGGAGGAAGTCTCCAGTCAAAGGTCATCTTCGACAGAAGCTCAGGATGCCCCGAATTCAAAGTTGGTAGAAGGATAGTGGTCGTTATGTTTCAACGTAGCCCTTTTCCCTGTAAATTACCGTTTTATAACTTTGTATATACTCTTTGGAATTACGCGTTTGGCTGATCTCCATCTTATCAATAAAATTTGAGCCCTTGTGCTTTTGTTTGTAATTCTTGCTTGTTTTAGCTTTACAGAACGACGTTGTTTAAACTTAATCAGCGATTCTTGAAATTAAACAAAAAATGAATTTACTTGTTAAAAATTTTTCTGCTTTTAAAATAAAGATGGCAATTTCTTTTGACTGTTGAACATCAGAAGAACATCGATCGCTTCTCCCGAAGTAAGCGAACTTCAAAGTGCAGAATCAAAGTACTCCTTCTAAGCCAGTATGCCTGAATGAAGGGATCAACTGTGTCAGAGGCCTTGTTTCGTCTGACATCCTCGGCCGAGTTCTCATCTCCTAAGCCCGATCAACATAGCTCCCAACGGGACTATCTCTCCTAAGCAAGGTGGAATTTCTATTTTGAATCAATGGTACTTCTTCGTCCCGCGATGGCCGAGTATCCAATTGTGTTCATCCATTAGTCTGTATGTCGCGTCTGTTTTGTCAGCATATACATACATACTTCATGCATTTTATTTGCGTTCGCATTTCGTATTGCATCACTATCACTTGAGTCGGTCTTGTCCCCTAGTGATAAACAGTTTTCTCAATCGAGTTTGTCAGTTCTTTCCTCTTCAGGAAGTGTTGCGTCTGCACAATCTCGCCACCAGTGTATCTTTAGATCAGAGTCGGCACTTGGCCACTTTGATAACTTGAACCTCTGAAAAGCCAGAGAAAACTCTCAATAAACATCATTCTTCGCCATTGAAGATGATATCCTTGCTTTCCCGGATTAAGGAAAATCCCCAGAGAAAGCCTCTTAAACAGAGATTCGGCAGTACATCAGTATTTCTCCGAAAAGTCGTTGATGAAAAGGCCATCGACACCACAAAATTGGACCCCATCATATGGCGTTTCTTCGGGAAGATCCCGAGAAAAGTATGATGAAAGATCCCAGATGAAAACAGTCTCTCAAGAGAATCGTTTTCCCCAGTAGAATCGACAAATGGCGTCTCCAAAACAGAGAAGTTTGTGTACCTCTACAACTCAGACGAATGGGTTCCCCAGCAAGTCTGACATCAAAACTTTTTCCACTCAAATGGCATCTCCCCAGGAAAATTCGGCGAGAAGTTTGAAGGAAAGCCGCTACGAATAGCGTCCCTTGTCAGTAAAGTTTATTGACAAAAGAAACTAAGACCAGTTCCTTGGTAGGAAACCAGGATCGAGGGGAAGTTGACAAAAGAAACTAAGACCAGTTCCTTGGTAAGAAACCAGGATCGAGGGGAAGTTTAAATCAGAAACTAAGACCAGTTCCTTGGTAAGAAACCAGGATCGAGGGGAAGTTTAAATCAGAAACTAAGACCAGTTCCTTGGTAAGAAACCAGGATCGAGGGGAAGTTTAAATCAGAAACTAAGACCAGTTCCTTGGTAGGAAACCAGGATCGAGGGGAAGTTTGTTTCCACAACTAAGACCAGTTCCTTGGTAGGAAACCAGGATCGAGGGGAGGTTTATTTCAAAAGAGACTGAGACCAGTTCCTTGGTAGGAAACCAGGATCGAGGGGAAGTTTACCTTTTCTAAGCATTATTGCTTAGCTAAAGAAGATGAATGCGTAAGCTACCATTCATAACCACCATCAAAATTTCGGATATTCCGATATTTAATCCTCTTGCACCCCGAATGCTCGAATACCTTCGTCATTCATACCTTCGGGTCCAAGAAGATTAAATAGGGGCATCTGTAATACCCCAAATTTTGACCACTTAGATTTTCCATCATTGTGAAAATCATCATCACAATATGGATGAACCATCATGCTTCATTAGCCTCCCCAAAGATGGGTGAGCATCCAATACAATCAAAATTAGGGTTTCAAGCCCTCTCTGAGTGCTTAGACAAAGGATCAATCAAGAAATGACATGATCTTCAACTTGTCTAATCTCTTAAACATCCACAATGGATCAAAAAGGACTCCCACTTCAAGGATTAAGCACAAGGCTGCTCCCTTCTAGGTGGATCAAGTCTCAAGATCGACAGTGTCACCAAATTAGGGTTTTGGTCGACCAGGGTCTCCAGATGGAATTTTTTATCTGGGCACAAGGCAATGATCCAAAACATGACCTAATATGCTTCATGGAACCTCATGAACCCATGCATCAAGTCAATTTTGCCTCAGGGGATGCATTCATAAAAAATCAGGAATTAGGGTTTCTTGACCTAATTCACCCCTAAGTTGACTTTTGGGACAAACCATGAGCCAAGACCTCAAGAGATGATTTGAGGGTCTCTAATACACCATATTGATCCATTTGGAACAATGTATTGATCCAAGAAGCTTGAGCAACAAGTCTCATTTTCATATGCACCACAATTAGGGTTTTAAGGGAAAAGTCAACTGTAACTTTGACTTTTGACCAAGACATGCTCCCAAACCCTAATACATGATTGAATATACCCTATGACACACATGGAACATGTCCATCAAGTTTGATTTTGGTCAAGGACATGATTTCCTGAAGAATTGCATAGTTTGGAATTCATCTGATAAAAAGTCAACTGTGCACAAAAGTCAACTTTGACTTTTTGAGATTTTTCACCAAAATGGATTTTTAACCCTAAAATGATGTTAATGTATGATTTGAATCATCATTCATCAAGAAAAATCAAGAAAAGTGAGATAACTTGTAAAAGGGGTAACCATAAAACTTAGAAATTTTTCTAAGTTAAAAATAAAGTGGCAAAGGTACCAACTTTGGAGGACCATAACTCCTAAACCACAAGGCCATTTTTTCTCATCCAAAGATGGATTTGTAGCCCTCATTATCACCTACAAAAACTTCAACTACAAGTCATTCCAATTCATTAAGGATTTTGAGTTATGGAGTGATCAAAGTGGCTGAAAAGTGAAAATGTCACTTTTTCCAACACTTAGTGAAATTTTCACTAAGTCAGAATTTGCCTTCACTTTTTGCCAAATGTAGGGGGATTTTTCACTTGGAATCAAAAGAGATCAAAACCAAACTTGTTCAAACAGTTGTTGTATCATGTAAGAGCTTTCCAAAATGGCCAAGAACATTGCCAAATTCAACCTACATCATGAGATACAACATTGGCCAGTTGCCTTGTTGAAATCTGTCAAAGCAAGGCAGAATTTGCATTTTGGCTCGATTTGCCAAAATCAGCCAATTTCAATTGCTCCAATCCACTTGGACACCTCAGAGGATTGAATCTAAAGGGGACAATCACTGAGCCAAGCCTCCAAGGTCCAAGGAACAAGGAATAACATGTTGAACCTAGAGTTGCCAAAATAGGGACAAGACTTCAAATTTGGAATGAGGCATTCAATGGAACCATCAAGGTGGCATGGACTGACCCATTCTCATCTGAAATCAGTCAAGACTTATCCAAGACCAAGGGGACCAAAGCTCTGTGCCCTAACCTCTAGTCAATGGCTAGAGGAGACGTTCATTTCCATTGGCCAACATTGGCCAAACCTACTTACCAGCTGCCATGCACTATTCCTTGCAAAACAAACTCGCTCTACTATAAATAGAGCTCAATTGTGGTCAGTTTAAGTACACCAAAGCCATCTAACAGATGCTTTCCTCAAAATTTCTTTCTCTTGGCAAAAATGCCTTTCTTAGCAAGGTAGCTATCGGGTTTTGAGTTTGAGAGCAATTCTGCACAAACCAATCACTCACACACCTCACATCATTCACATATGAGCTGATCAAACACTCACAGAACTTCTGAAACATCAATTTCATGAAATCACCAGCTGGTTTCTCAAATTTTCAAACAAGGTGCAGCTGAGGTACCACAAAATGATCCAGTCAATTTCAATCAAGTCCAACCATCCAAACACAATCCATAGGGTGTAGGGAAGCTGTTCAGATCATCACCACTCATCTGTAACACCTCCAAATCAAAAATCACTTTGAACTTGCTGTCACGACTTAGAGGTAAGCACATACTTGGTCATCTCTCAATCTATGTATATTTCCTCGCACAATAATTTGGCCATATGTTCATAATCATGCATGGAATGTTTTCCCTCAATTAATTGCATTGTCTGAATCGTGTATCAAAAATCCTAGCCTTCATGCAGAAATTAGGGTTCTTGAGGTTTCTTCGTGATTTCTTGTTGTATGTTTAATTTAAATGAAATTAAAGTACATAGACATGATCGTGAGGTTGAGACGAGCATAATGATATGTGGATTGCATGATATGATTACGTATTCATGGAGATTGGATAGAAAACGCAAATCTGAGAAATCAAGAACACGCGCGTGTTCTTCAGCTGTTCTTGGCGCCATTTTTGAATTATTTGAATATTTGAATTTTGTGATTTTGTTTAATTGATTCAAAAATTAATTTCTCTCTGAGTTTTAATGATTTTGAGTTGATTCTTTTTTTACTAATTCACAAAAATGTTAAAATATTTTATTTTATAAAAAAATCTCAAAAATATTATTTATTTCATATAATTGATATTTTTGTAAAGAATTAATATTTTGATTGTTTTTGGCATTTTAAATATTTTTTCTACATTGATTTTGCAACTTTTAATGCTTTCTAATTATTTTGTAGGTCAATACTTAATTTTTGAAGCATTAATCCAAGATCACAATTTGTTTTCCATGTGTTAAACAATTTTTGATCATTTTAATTGAATTTTTATTCAATTAAATACATTTTGAAAACAAATTAGGGTTTTGGATTAATTCAACCCTCATAAATCATTTTCAAAACACTTTGGGCTTCTATTAGAGTGTAAGACCCAACCCTTTTTTTGACCAAATCATCTTTGGGCCTCACTTATTGTATAAGTCCCGATACCGTAAAAAAAAACAAACGGCGCGATCGTCGCCTTTTCAAAAACCATCTGGGCCTACCCTCGAGTAGTAAGACCCATTTATTTTTCTTTAAAACTCTTTGGGCCTCTTGAGAGAGTGTAAGACCCATCCCCCCATGTACAAAAACTTTTTGGGCCTCACTCATTGTATAAATCCCTCTGTACAAGTAAACGGCGCGATCGTCGCCCGTTTAAAAATAAAAATCATCTGGGCCTCTCCTTGAGCTATAAGACCCATTCAAAACACCTTGGGCCTCTATTAGAGTGTAAGACCCAATCCCCCTTTTAACCAAAAACATTTTGGGCCTCACTTATTGTATAAGTCCCTCTGCGTTAAAAGAAAACCTCGGCGCGATCGCCATTTTTAAACGAAAAATCATTTGGGCCTACCCTCGTGTTATAAGCCCCTCTCTTTTCTTTAAAACTTTTTGGGCCTCTTGAGAGAGTGTAAGACCCATCCCTTTGTACAGAAAACCTTTTTGGGCCCCATTCACTTGTATAAGTCCTTCTGTACAAATTCAAACAGTGCGCTCACTAATAAAACCCTGGGCCTCTCCTTGAGCTGTAAGCCCCAGATCTTTCTTTTTCAAAGCACTTTCTCCTTTGATTTTGAATATACTGTTGTTTTCAATCTTTCTTTGTTGAACAACTAACCAAACAGCATGGAAGCACTACAACCGAGTAAGTGGTTATCGCTTTCATTTACTGCTTTCATATTATAAACTGTATTGTGGGGCTGCTCACTGTAAGTCTCCTTTCATAAACTCATATCTACTGTGTAATAATAGTATAGATATTTCGAGTTTCCCCGGCAACTACGTCTAGAACTAGGTGACGCCGTTTCACTTATTCGTAGAAATAGACGCCTAGATCCCCAATAGGAGCACCAGATACAGTCTTCTCTTCGGCTGTCCTCCTTAGGAATCGTCAAGAAGCTCTACTCCCCAAGATGAATGTATTCTCCGTGAATGGCATCTTTGAGTTTCTTCCCAAATTCTCGAACTTTCCTTACTTGATCTATTCCTTGTGGATAGCTTGCCTTGAATGTCTCGGGGTTTGGGTACCCACTACGGTCATAATCTTGGACCTTAACTAAGGAACCCTCTTTAAAAGTTAAAAGTCGCTGGATAGTAAACCTCGCACGTTTACCAGTGGTTTTCATCTTTAAAAGAGTTATCTCTCCTAATGGAAAGGAGATGATAGACTCACGGGCTTCTTAAAAGCATCGGCCTCCTCTTGGGCATTATTCAAGGACCCTACGGCTTCTTAGAAGTATTCACAGCCTCCTCTTAGGCTTCGTATAATGATCTCTTCCTCTGGGAATGATAGCCTCCTCTTGGGCTTCGTACAAGGACCCGTCGGCTTCTTAAAAGTTTCCAGCCTCCTCTTGGGCTTCGTACAAATTGTCCCGACGACCTCCTAGAGGTATAGGAACAGAACTTAGTCATCCTCATAGAACAGTCCTTTCATAGAGTCTACTACTGTTTCTCGAAGCATAGTACAAAAGATAAAACTCTAGACACGGACAATCTAACTTCCTTGAGTCTCAAAGATATTCTCAAGCACCCTTCGTTAAATAGGAACGAAACCCGCAGACTCAGATAGTCTCGATACCCTTTGGATTTCCCATTTCCTCAAAGAGAAGGAAATATCCCTGATCCTCAAATCTAATCCCTGAGTACAGTGTTGCTCATATAAGAACTGATTTTCTCTTTTAAAATCAGTATATTGGATCTGTCACTCAACTGAAACAGTTACAATAGCCTCCATCTCGGGCTTCGTACGAGATACCAAAATTCTCCCCAGTGGAGTCAAAACAACCCTTTCGCCTCTCTCTCGGGCTTTGTACGAGATACAAAAACACTCTCTTACTGAGTATAAAAGATTCTCCAACTGAGTCAACTCTTTGCTAGCCTCCTTTTAGGCTTTGTATAACGATATGCCCCACTGGGTCAAAAAACTTTTAGCCTCTCTCTCGGGCTTTGTACGAGACACAAAATAGCCTCCTCTTAGGCTTTGTATAATGATTTTCCTAGCGGAAATTAGCCTCCTCTTAGGCTTTGTATAATAAAACCACTGGTTGATCCAATCGACCTTTTAGCATCAAAGCTGTGCCTTGTTCGCAGTACACAAACATCAACAACTCCTTTCCCTTCATCTAATCGCTGTAAGCGGCAAGCCTCTGGATCATCTATATCCATGCCACTGTCCCTCTTTTAGCATGAGAAATTCCTAAGGAAAGATGGCATTGCTCTACATTGAGTTAAAGTCTTCTCCTTCAGGTTAAGACCCTTTCTTCGGAAATTATGGCATTGCTCGGATCCGCGTATCCCAGTTAAAGTAATTCTCCTTCTCCCCTCTTTAGAGATGACAAATTCTCTCTAAAGCCGAGGTCTTTCAGCTTCACGTCTTGGGCTTTGAACAAGACACAAATAGACCTTTTAGCTTCACATCTTGGGCTTTGAACAAGATACAAATCACCTTTCGCTTCACGTCTTGGGCTTTGAACAAGACACCAAAAACACTATTTCCTCCCATAGAATAGGAGGAACTACGAACGCTCTGATTTCCCTGTTTTGGTAAACGGGAATACGTAGGCATAAGATCGAAAGAAAAGATCTTAGCGAGCGCAATCAACAAAAAACCCAAATCCCATATCTCCATCAATCAAAAGCAGTAATTCAAAAGCACCAGTCCTAACATCCTAATCCTTATTCCCCGCCAGAAACATTAAGCCCTAGAAAGAAAGAAACCTGTATTGGCGAAATACGAATAACCAGTACAAAGGCCCCCCCACATTGATAGCATCCGTAACCTAACAGACCGCTGTTTAAACTCAGTATGCAAGCAGGGTTAATTGGAGACATCTATTTCCCTTCCTTATTCAGCTTACAATAGGATAAAAAATGAATCGACCTGTAGTCAAATCTCAAACCGCAGAGAGCGACCAACGCTTAAGAACCGCGTCCAAAATCGCTCGCTACAGGGATATCGTTATATAAAGCCTAAGAGGAGGCTGGAAAGAATTGACTTTTATGGGGAAATATTTTATATGTCTTGTACAAAGCCCGAGATTGAGGCTAAAGAAGGATTTTTGATTCCACTGGGGAATATTTGTAGGTGTCTTGTACAAAGCCTAAGATTGAGGCTAAATAGGGATATTGACTCTACTGGTGAGAGGTTTTATCTGTCTTGTACAAATCCCAAGATTGTGGCTGAAATGAAATTTGACTCTGCTGGAGAGTATTTGTAGGTGTTTTGTACAAAGCCTAAGATTGAGGCTAAAAGGGGATTGACTCTGATTAGGGAGATTAATTTCCAAAGCCTAAAAGAAGGCTGGGGGGAATTGACTCTGCTGGGAAGATATTTATCCAGAGCTTAAGAGAAGGTTTAGAAGATTTTTGAATTTGCTAGAGAAAGTTTATTTATGTCTTGTATAAAGCCCAAGATTGAGGCTAAAAGAGAATGACTCAACAAGAGAGTGCTTTTAGGAGATTGACTCAACAAGAGAGTGTTGAAAAGGTGATTGACTCAACAAGAGAGTGCTGAAAAGGTGATTGACTCAACAAGAGAGTGCTTTTATTTGTCTTGCACAAAGCCTAAGATTGAGGCTGAAAGAGGTTAAATCAACAAAAAAGTGTTTTAAGAAAGAAGATTGACTCAACAAAAGTGTGCTTTTGAAGCTAACTCTGTTGAGAAAAATCATTATACAAAGCCTAAGAGGAGGCTGGTGTTAGGTGCATATTTTACCTAAAAATGAACTATCTTTCTTTGCACTTTTTCTACTCAATTCTCATGATTTCATTAGTTTTACTCATGATTGTTGTTATTCTTCTAACATTGAGAATATACCTTTGGTGCTTGTAATATGTGTGTTGTTATGCAGGAAAAGGCACTAAATGATCAAAGTTGTAAGACACACGAAATGAGAAAAGTTGCAAAAGAACAGAGGAATACATCAGAGTGTTTGCTTTCCGAATTGCTAGTGAAGGTTCGCTTTGCAAACTCTGGCGAGGTCCCAGCGAATGGTCCCAGAATTATGGCAGAGGAAAAAGGAACTAAAGTTCGCTTTGCGAACTTGAAAGCGAGTGTTCGCTTTACGAATAATCCTTCGCATTGCGAACTCTTGAAGAAATTCTGTGGCGGTATAACTATCAGAGGCACCTCAGGTGCCAATTTTTACCATTCGTTGTGTGAATGAAACGTTCTCTTTGCGAACATGTAATTTCCTGAATGTATTATAAATAGAGTTTTCACGCTTTTGAGATAGATAACATATAGAAACTTGAGATAATTATCAGAACTTGTAATTTTAGGATCAGAACTTGATATCTCTTCATTTCAAGGGGATAAGGTAGGATCTTCAATCTCTTGTTGGGTTTGGATGTAATATTTTGATACCTTATGTATTTCATCAAATGTATGTTTGTCAATATGTTTTGATTCTCTATTGTTTGTTGTCTTTGATTGATTATTTGTGGTCTTGGCAAAACCTTTACAAATCCTTGATCTTAGATTTTCATCTATCAATGAACAAACTTTTGACATGGTTTTGTGAGTTGATATCCATTGTATCTTTTGTTGTATTATGTTGATTAAGTAGCATGGCTAGCATGAGTAGGATCGATACGGTATAGCGAGGATGCGTGATAATAGTGATGAAGAACGATATTCACATTCATTTGGCAAATTAGTTGAATACATGTAAAAAGGGTTAAACGTATGTACGTATTCTGATCATTGGCGTTTTATATAAAGAAGTCATTTATCTGATTTGGGTGTCATCTTTGTTTACCTATTTATCTTTGATTTGAACCACTATAGACATATACTCTTCAGATCTGGATATAAAATGATTGTCTGTTTTGTTCTAAACTCTAGAAATAGATTTAGGCTTAACACTTGCGTGAGTATTAGCTCTTAATGCTCTGCGTTGGTTTTGTTGCATGAGACATCACCAATGAGGCAATACAGTCGATCTCTCGATGTTGCATTAGACATAACCTCTGTCGTGGGTGATACATGAGGATATTAGACGAATGATTGATTTATGTATAATATGATTAGAAGAATGCATGTTTTATCAATTGATGAGATCCACTTCCAACAAGGCTCCGTTTATAATTCAGTCTTTACTTTATATTTTCAGTCTTTACACTTTATGTATTTGCTTTTGGTTCCTTTTTAAACTAAAACTTTTGCACCATAAGCTTAGAAACATAGAAACCGTCAAACGACATTCTTTCCCTCGGACTGATCCCTGTGGAGACGACAAAACTTGGTTACTTAAATGTTTTTGCTTGCTGTTGTATTACAGTTTCAACAAAATGGCGCCGTTGCCGGGGATCGGTGTTTAGATATTGAATCGCATTGCGATAGTTTCTATATTTTTTAGCTTTGTATATTTGTTTATATTATATGTATTTGTTTTCTTTTATGTTTTCTCTAGTGTGTTCAGGAATGATGTGAACTCGTTCTAGATTGGTTTCTATTTGTATAAAAGTATTCAATGAAGCTTCGACCAAGTCTGGATGGTGAGATTTGAAAGTATGCGAGGTAAATTGTACTGCTTCATAGAATGTTATAATGATTTAAGAATTTTGTTCTTTGTGCAAATGTGTATTTTTGTTTCCTGTTGTAACTTGTTTGAATGCTTGTTTCACTTAGGTCCAAAAGCCACAAATTGTGAGAAACCTCTGTTGTTTACTATATGCTTGGATGACTGATAACTTTGTTTAATACATTTGATTCATGCTTTATATGTGATTATTGTGATTTTGTGGAAGCATTAGAAATGATCAAGGAATTTGTTTATATTGAGCACAAACGTATCCAAAAGTATATTACCCGTGAGTAGAGAGAATTCGTTAACCCCTTTAAGCCTAAACAGTTTAGATCTCATTTTAGTGATGAACTTGGTTTATGTACATAATTTGAAAGTGTAGTTCATCATTGAATTTTGTGAGGTTCTAAAAATTTCTTCTTGAACCTTGGAACTTTAGTTTAATTTGATTTCCTTGCCATAAAAAGCAAGGAGAATTCACTTGAGGTTGGTTGAATTCAAGTTGGGGAGAATGAAAAAGAAGATTGGCAAGTTGCTTAAACTTTTGAAAAAGTTCAAACAAGCATGAAAAGAAAAAGTGTGAATATGAATGTGAAACACAAAAGAAAAAGAATGCTTGTTTGAATAAGAAAAATAGAGAATGAAATAATTGTAAATACCATGTATAGTGAATGTTTCTTTTTGCATCGGAAATTTCGATTCAATGGCCTTTAGAAATGTCCCTTTATTGTTAAACCGACCAAGCTACAACCTTTAAAGCCCTTAGTGATCTTTTTGCTTCCATGTTTTCATTTTTGATTGTTAGATGTTGTATGAATTGGATTGCTATTAGCATTATTTGTCAGGTGAGTGAAATTTCCCCGCGGTTGCAAACGCGTTAATTTCTTCATTCTTATTTTAAAGAGGAGGGTTAGAGTGATTCATATATGAAAATTTAGTTGTTCTTTGAACCATTCCATGATTTTTGTTTAAGAACTTAATTCTTTGTCATTGTTCGATTCTATTGAGTGGTGAACGTTGCTTGTGCACATTTTCATCTTTTCTTGGTTGAATCATAAGCTTGAGAAAATCCTCATATTTTCATGAGGGGCATACTTTGCTTGAGGACAAGCAAAAATCTAGTTGGGGAGAGTTGTTAGGTGCAGATTTTACCTAAAAATGAACTATCTTTCTTTGCACTTTTTCTACTCAATTCTCATGATTTCATTAGTTTTACTCATAATTGTTGTTATTCTTCTAACATTGAGAATATACCTTTGGTGCTTGTAATATGTGTGTTATTATGTAGGAAAAGGCACTAAATGATCAAAGTTGTAAGACACAAGAAATAAGAAAAAGTTGCCAAAGAACAGAGGAATACATCAGAGTGTTCGCTTTGCGAATTACTAGCGAAGGTTCGCTTTGCGAACTCTGGAGAGGTCCCAGCAAATGGTCCCAGAATTATGGCAGAGGAAAAAGGCACTAAAGTTCGCTTTGCGAACTTAAAACCGAGTGTTCGCTTTGCAAATAATCCTTCGCATTGCGAACTCATAAAGAAATTATGTGGCGGTTTAACTATCAGAGGCACCTCAGGTGCTAATTTTTACCATTCGATGTGCGAATGAAACGTTCGCTTTGTGAACATATAATTTCCTGAATGTATTATAAATAGATTTTTCACACTTTTGAGATAGATAACATATAGAAACTTGAGATAATTATCAGAACTTGTAATTTTAGGATCAGAGCTTGATATCTCTTCATTTCAAGAACTTGATATACTCTTTAGATCTGGATCTAAGATGATTGTCTGTTTTGTTCTAAACTCTAGAAATAGATTTAGGCTTAACACTTGCGTGAGTATCAGCCCTTAATGCTCTGTGTTGGTTTTGTTGCGTGAGACATCACCAATGAGATAATACGGTCGATCTCTCGATGTTGCGTTAGACATAACCTCTGTCGTGGGTGATACGTGAGGATATTAGGCGAATGATTGATTTATGTATAATATGATTAGAAGAATGCATGTGTTATCAATTGATGAGATCCACTTCCAACAAGGCTCCATTTATAATTCAGTCTTTACTTTATATTTTCAGTCTTTACACTTTATGTATTTGCTTTTGGTTCCTTTTTAAACCAAAACTTTTGCACCATAAGCTTAGAAACGTAGAAATCGTCGAACGACATTCTTTCCCTCGCACTGATCCCTGTGGAGACGACAAAAATGGGTTACTTAAATGTTTTTGCTTGCAGCTGTATTACAGTTTCAACAGCTGGCTTCTGCTGAGGATTATTGAGATCCAGAGGCAGGTCCAAGTCGGGGGATCAACTCTTGCTGAGGGTTTACAGAAGAGTTGAGGTATCAGATTGCCTTGAGGTTCTGATTTGGGATAATGTTATCCTGATGATAGGCTGACCCTAGCTGGGGGATTTTAGGATGAAAGACTGAGTTTTAGAACCCATGAGGGTTTTAACTCTACTGGAAATTGGTTAAATGACCAGGGTTTCTCCTGTATTTATAGGGAACTTGAGAATGTCTTTCAGATCCAAGAGGAGATTAGACTTTCCAAGTCAACTGGTATGGAAGAGTTTGTTTTTGTATGATGCCCAAGAGGAGGCAGGTGTTTTAAGGGATGAGAATCAACCCTAAAATTGGTCTGAGGTTTGACTCTTTAGAAAGACTGCTCTAATAAGGGATGACTAAGTTCTGTCCTATACCTTTAAGAGGTCTTCAGGGTCCTTGTATTAAGCCTAAGAGAAGGCATGGGAACTTCTAAGAAGCCGGAGGGTCCTTGTACAAAGCCCAAGAGGAGGCTGGGATGCTTTTAGGAAGCCTGTGGGTCCAAACCTAAGAAAAGTTCAAGAAACTTTTCACTTGGAATAATCTTTTCTTTAGTGAACAGTTCTAGGGTTTGAAGAAATTCAAGAGAGGTTTCACCGGGAATTAATCCTCTCTAGGGGAAATGAACTTCTTTGACAATTTTCTAATAGTGACAGTCTGAGAAAAGTTTCACTGGGAATAATGCCTTTCTCTTTGTTCCATATTGTATAAGCCCAAGAGGAGGGAAGACTGTATCTGGAATTCTGATGGGGAACTAATTTTGACTTTGTTGAAATAGTGACCACTGGTTTGATCTAATCCTAGACCTAATTGCTGGGGAAAACTCTAAGCAGATAATATACAGGCATATATATACAGATGAAATATATAATGTATGTAAAAGAGGGTAGGAGGACTTACAGATGAGCAAGCTTCCAGCACAAACAAATATATATATGTGCAAGTATGTAAAAGAAAAGTTGTTTAAAACTTACAGGTGAGCAAGCTTCCATGTAACAGCTGTATGGTTAGTTGTTCAAGAAATTAAAGAAAGTTTTGGGTCTTCCATGTAACAGGTGAGGCCCAAATTATTGTATTTACAAATAGGTTGGGTCTTACACTCTATTAGAGACCCAAAAGTTTATTTTTGCACAAGGGATGGGGCTTACAACTCAATGAGAGGCCCAGAAATAACAGTGATCGCACCGTTGTTTTTGAAAATTATACTGGGACTTATACAATGACTGAGGCCCAAATTATTTATGTTCAAAAGAGGGTTGGGTCTTACACTCTATTAGAGGCCCAAAAGTGTTTAAAAAAGAAAATAAATGGGACTTACAACACAAGGGTAGGCCTGGATGGTTTTGTTTGAAAAACGACGATCGCGCCGAGATTTTTGAAAACACAGTGGGACTTATACAATGACTGAGGCCCAAAATTTTTTATGTACATAGGTATGGGACTTACACTCTATCAAGAGGCCCAAAGTGTTTGAAAAAGAAAAGAAATGGGACTTACAACACAAGGGTAGGCCCAAATGAAAATTGTTTTGGAAACGGCGATCGCGCCGAGATTTTTTAAGACGTATCAGGACTTATACAATGACTGAGGCCCAAAATGGTTTATCTACAAAGGGATGGGACTTACACTCTATCAAGAGGCCCAGATTATGTTTAAAAATTTAAAATCGAGAGGAAACCCTAATTTTAAATTAAAATGTCATTTTTTCAAAGGAAATCTAAATAATAAATGATAAAATATCAAATATATTCAAAAACAAATTGTATACTTTGAAAAATATTTTTAAAAATCATGTTTAATCACATGAAAGTTTGAAACTCAATTGGTTTTGAAAGATCAAAGTGGGAATTTCATTTAAAAATGTTTAAAAACAATAAAAATGAAATTAATTACAAAAATTCTATTTATATTAAATAAATAATATAAATTGGATTTTTTTGTAAAATAAAATATTTAAACATTTTTGTGAATTTTGAGAAATAGAATCAATTCAAAAACACAAATATTCAGAGAGAAATTAATTTTTGAATCAATTAACAAAAATATCAAAAATTCAAATATTTGAAAATTTGAAAAAGGGCGCCAACAGTTAAATGAAGAACACGTGCGACCCTGTTTTCTGCTGATTTGCGTTTTCTCACTTTTCTCCATGATTACTCAATGGTTTTGCACGATTCAAGTATCAATCTTGTTCGTTTTTGAACAAGGATCACAACCATATAGTTTAATTGCATTTATATTAAGTATGGAGGAAGAAATCAAGAGAAAATCTCAAGAACCCTAATTTTAGCATGAACACGATGAAATTCCATACACGATGGATTCATGGCAATTGATTGAGGGTTATTACTCTACATACATGCATAAACAAGATGGTAACTCAAAAATTCATCCATGATGCGTGGATCATAGAGTTTGAAGGGTTCAGGCCTACCTCTTGCAGCTGGTGATCGAGTTTGATGATGGAGGTATTGCAGTTAGGTTCCAATGATCTGGACAGCTTCCTGAGGTGCCAAGGAGTGTGTTTGAGTGCTTGGAGTGGATTGAAATGAGCTGGAACTGGTTGTGGTACCTCAACTGCAACTCTGTCAAGAACATGAGCAATTGGCTGGTGATTTTGTGAATTTGATGTTCCAGATGTGATTTTGTGCTATGGATCACTCATATATGTGGTACCTCATCTACTACAACCTACCTCCCATACTCCCTCCATAAACATTCAAATTACAATCTCTCCAAAACACTATCACCCTATCAAAAAACACTACAGATCTGCACCACTTTCTTCCTCCCTCATATTCTAACCTTTCATGATAACTCTTATTCACTTTTTTTTGAAGATAAAGAACCATAATACTCACCCCCACAAATAACTTTTCTCTCCTACTGCATACTCTTACCCTCTCCCTACACACTACTCCTCTTCCATCGAAAACCATTATTCACTTTCAAAAACCTCCACCTAAAAAATAACTCACTACAACAACCTTAATACACATTGTTACACCATTTCAAAAAAACTTCAAAGAACCTATATTCTATCCATCTTTTTCGGTGACCTTCAGTTACCACACAATCGAAAACTTCTCCATTCTACCGCCGACACCATCCGTGATGAAACACACCATCAACCACCTTGGTTCACTTTCTCACTACGCCGCACGTGCAACCAGCCACCCTTCATCCTTCGTAAACCACCACAACCGCACAACAAGCAACAAAACTCGTTCTGCCAATGTTTCTCGTGCACTACTATGACGAGTTCAGTTTTGCAAGGTTTTTCGACAAGTTGGGTGCGCGAGAGTAAAATATCGAGATGTGTCGGTTCGAGAGACGTAATGAGGACATGCTGCTGCTGGGATTAATTTCGTCAATATACGATTTCAGTAACATTTCGGTTTTAGTCTTCCATTGTATTTCGATTATGGCCGTCTGCATTATGTTCTGTGTTGCATTGATACAAGCCTGATTTACTGCTTTCTGATTTGTTTTGATGGATTGTTAAATATTAGTGGATTTTGTTTAAATTGTTTACTGCCTGAGTTGAACTTTAAGAATTAACTGAATTTTAAAGGATGTACATATTTTCGGTTTAGTTATATTGTAAGATATTTAATGTTTTTGGTTTACTTCCCGTGTACTGTTTGGTGCATTATAGAGGTTACTCTTTTTGCTCTACTGTAGGATACATATATTTATATATAATTTTTTCGTTTGGTTTTTATAGTGTGTATATATATATATATATATATATATATATATATATATATATATATATATATATATATATATATATATATATATATATATATATATATATATATATATATATATATATATATATATATATATATATATATATTATATAACTTTTTCTTTTTTTCATTAATTAATTTATTTATTTCATTTTGTTATTATTATAACCATTATTTGTTTTTAATTGTTTACTCATTTTCATTACTTAATTTTAACTATTTGTTTTTTTAATTGGGAGATACTTAAAAAAATGTAAAAAATATGCTTTAGTTTTAATTAACAATTTATTCAATTTATTTTGCTTATTGTTTAATGTTTAAATGATGAAAAAAGGACAAAAACATTTTTTTTATTTACTTTTAGTAATTTCCTTTTATTATTTGTGTTTTATTAAAAAAACCTAAAAAAATTATATTTATTTTTATTAGAATTATTTTGTTATTCTTTGAGCAATTATTTTCTTTGACTACTCTTTATAACTTTTTTTTATTGTTATTTCTTATCATGTTGATACTATGCCTTGATTTATGTTGATATTTATTCTGCGAATTGATTACATGCCTTGATCTTTGTTGTGTACATACACTGTCATTTGTCCATGCTCTTAACTTTGATGTTTGCATACTGTACATTATTCTCCTGATGCCAATATTCTGTCTGATATCCATCTGTGGCTTTTTCAATCGTTCTGATTTCTTGTTTATGTCCAAGGGAAGGACTTATGGTTGACTTTTTAGTCATATGCATTGCATCTTTATTCATATTCATCTCTTACCTCTATGCTTGATCTATGTTTCCCCTTTAGGTTGATTCCCCCTAGGATGTACATACTTAGATTCTTGACTTTAGATAGTTTCCCTTAGGATAGTTTTTCTTAGGATGTTAACTCTAGACAACTTACAGTTAGTC